>BSDF01000015.1:5640000-6985000 GCA_027925045.1 Hypotaenidia okinawae
TCATTAATTTCTCATAGCTGCTTGGGGTGGCACCCAAAACTACGGTACTTGTGAATAACGTGCATCTTTTATTGAGTCTGGTTGTGCATTTAGCTGACGTGCCACAGCGAGGCGTGCGTAGAAACGTTTCCTGAGCGTGTTCCAGCGGCTCTCGCCTGCCATCGCGGGGTGTGGATGCACTGGAAATATTCCTGTGCATCGGGAGACACCTGCTGTGCAGTCCACAGACCGCAGCTCCACGCTGCCTGTGCTGAGCCCGGCTCCCTGCTACAGGTGTGATGTCCACGCTGGTGTCTGTGAAAGGCAGCCCGCATGCGGTGCTTACCTGGCTCCTCAGACTGTAAACGGGACCAAAGGTAGGTAGATGGTCGGCAGTGTTCCTTAATCTTTTTAATCTTGAATTCTATGCCGACATCTACACCTGCCTCTGTATGGGTGCCAAACTCTGTGTGGGTCCCTTTGCCTCTTGTCAAGAGTGATGATAACATCCCTTCTCCGCCTCCCAGGACTGCTGTGAGTAAATGCATTAGGGGTTTGTTTGGCTGGGATAGTTGTGAGACCAGAGAAGTCTTTCACTGCTCTTGTAGTTGTGACAGTTTTGCACAAAATGTGCTATGCACCATGACTGCTTTCCTTATGCACGCTGCTTGGGAATTACACTGGAGAGCAGCGTGTCCAGCTCTGAAAGATGAGGCCCAAGAAGTTTCTGGAACTTCTGTCTTCCCCAAATTGGTGGCTGAAGTTTTAAAAACGCACCGTTGTGGTGCTTGCTGGGTGAGATGTCAGAGCTGAGAGCCGTGGGACCAAAGCAGCGGTGTGGCAGCTGCAGAGAGCACTTGGGTTTCCTCAGGAACTGGCACTGGCTCACCAAAATCAAGGTGCAGTGATGGCTGAATATCTAATAATGATGCTGAGCATTTAAATATGAAGTTCCTCACCTTTCTCTTGCTAAAACCATTTCCGTTCATACAGCACCTGGCAGAGGCAATAGAGGGCTTGTGAACTCGAGCTGCTGTCATAGCGGGGCTGTGTGATCTGCTTCCCAGGGATGAAAGACAGAGTTCTGCCTTGGCCTGATCAGCCACTGAGCCTTATGTTCTGCTGTTCAGATAAAGGGCTAATTTGTCCCACATCTACTGCACAAACTGGTACCATTGTTTATCTGAAAAATTACAGAATAACAGGAGTTCTTCTGCGTTTATACCTTGTCTTTCCAGAACAGTTCTGTCCTCCAGTGCATTTCCTTGTCATTAATTCTCATTGCATGAACATCTTATCTGCTCATGCTCTTGCTTATCACCTGAATTTAATCGCTCTTGGGCTTTGCATTCACTGGACTCTTGTTTTGAATCAGTGCGTTTCATCATTTTGCTGAACATGCCTTTTTCCAGGTCATTGATTTCTAAGGTTAACAAAATGAATCCTCTTGCTGATCCTTGTTACATCCCACTAATCTCCTTGCTATATCCTGAATCGCTCAATTACCTTTTGTCTTCAATTTCAGAGGCACTTATTGAACCCACAGATCAGCCTTTTGTGCAGGAAGCAGTTTCATATTGGATTTGGGAACACGTTTGTGTGAATATTTCTCATACTTATACCTCAATTTGTTAAGGTTGTTTAAATTTTCTTGGTTAATTTGCTTCTTGACATGCCCTTTTAAGTGTACTTTCTCTATTGCTTATTTTTTGCAAGGGATGTCTTTCTTTCTAACCTCTGTTCTTTTCAGTTTGCTCTTGAATAATAACTTCCACTATTTGATAGTGTTGACTTTCCATTTTGCAGCACTTTATCCTTTGTACCTTTCTGAATCATTTGACTCCTTTATCATCCTTTGTTCATTTTAGGATGAGAATAGGAGCAGTAAGAGTCAGTGTTCTGAAGGACGTCTGCTCTGTTTTCCTCAATAGGAAATTGGGGATTTTCCTAGTCCTGTCTTTCCTATCTCTGACTCTATGTCCCTCTTTCTTTAACTGGGGGTTGATACCCACTTTAGCCATGTTTGGTGTGATCAGTTGTATCTCAGCTTGGATGTACTAGGGAGAGCACAGAGGCACAAAACCAAAGCAGTGATGTTCATGGTCTAACACCCCTCGATACCCTTTGAATCAGCCAGGTATTAACGGGAAGCAAGGTACAGCACAGGTCTTACTCCTGTGATATGATCTTCCTCCAACCCAAACGACCCCATTCAGGTACCTACAGCCCAGTCTGCTCTCAAGAGTTACTGTCTTTGCTGGGAGTGCCACAGGGGAAGGAAGGCCTTTCTGTGCCAAGGGACTGTCTTTAGGTGTGTCATGGTAGCAAGGGTCACATACCTGTCACAAATGCAATAGAACAAGAAGCCCCAACTACACCTCTGGCTGAGGAGAGCCACTGTGCAGCCTGTTTAGGGCCCCTGTCACTGAGTCACATTTTTCACATCAGAAATGTGTTATTTTCAGTGCCCATGCAGCCATTTACAGGACACACTGACCTCCCAGAACAAGTCCCATACGTAGATTTGGCAGTGGCTTTGCTGTCTGGGATCTCAGGAATAAGCAATGAAATTGAAGCTGTTGAAAACAATAGTTTCTCTGCTAGCCCAAGGAGGGGCACATTTGTAACAGTGACTGAATATGACTGAAGGTAAGAGTGACACGAGGGCACTGTGAAGGAATACAAAGGCCACATTCCTAATCAACAAGCCTGCTTCTAAATATGATTTCTCTTTAGAAAAAAAGCCAAAAGAGGCTCTGCCCTGGAAAGTGCTTTCTGACAAAACTTCAGCTTTACTGTATCGCTTGTTATCTTAGATGATCCTACTCTATTTGGAATGTAGCTAGTAATTAACAAAGCCATTCTGAGGTCATGTAATTTGGTTCACAAATGAACAGAAGCTCTGGGGTTCTCTGAGGAAAGGTAAAAGCTGAATGTGTGAGCTGAGGACCCCAAAACTCTCATGGTCAATCCCCTAATGTTCAGATGGTTATGTCATGATCAGTGCATTTGAGAGTCCTTGACAATCCCCAAGCCCACAGTACCCAGAGTCCTTAAATCAGGGGTTGGGAAAGTGTGTCACCTTTATAAAAAAAAAAAAGCCACAAAGGTGCTTTTGTTTACAAGCTTCCCAGGCACTCTGAAGTGTGTCGTGGCTGGGGGAGAAGCCCGGGTGAGCAGGAAGCTGCTGGTAGAAGAGAGTCAGCGACAGGCCCGGGGTTTGTTCAGCCCTGAACATGGGCTGTGAATCTGAATTTAGTGTTTCTGCTGAGCAGCTTCGAGCTACTGGTTGTTGCACTTTTTGGAAGGGGAACGTCTGTGACTAGCTGGGTAGTATATAAGAAAGAAAACATTAACAGCTTGGAAAGAAAAAAGAAGACGCTACTTATATGGATTAGAGTGGTGTATTATTTGTATTATTCATGAAACTGTGGAGAGATGGTGCTGTGATCCCACCAAACTGCAGCTAGCAGCAGCTAGCTCTCCATCAGCAGGTCGCCAGCCATGACAGATCCCCAGATGCCCATGAAGTTAAAAGAGGTGTCTTTTTAAGACAGGGGACAAAAAGACAACATAATTAGATATTCTGGTTCCCTGGAAGCACCTAGGCCTTTCTAACCTGGACGAGTCAGTTCCTTATTAGAACAAACACACATTCAGCAGCGGTTTGGGTGACTTCCATTTCCAGTAATATTGTAACACAGCAAAGAGAGGTATGTTTGCCTTAAGCATTTTCTTCTTTGAAACAGACAGGAGAAGGAACAGAGAAGTTACAAGAGGTAGTGAGTTCAGCAAACCTGCACATAAAACAATCTTTCATAAGAATAAAACGCTGTATTTACAGCTGTAAATGTATGCACCCGTATAATTTAAAAATACATAGCTACTTTTACTGTGGTTTAGGGCTTGGTTTTTTAGTTTGATTTTCTTTTTTAGTTCAAATTTTTTTTTTTTTTTTAGTTCAGAGAATGAATCACTCAAGTGCTGGACTTAAAGTGGTTAACTTCATTGCATTGGCAAACCCAAACTGCAGCACTGGGCTGTTAACTCATCCCAAGAACTTTAAACTCGTGGAACCCAAGTGCAGTTGTGTTCTTCACACTGTGTATGTTTTGACTGGCTTGTAAAAAGAATGTAGAAGTTCATGACTCTCTCTGGCAGCTTCCTGAGACAACTGAGGAAAACATGATCCGCAACATGTTTGGCCACAGCTTGACTCCGAATGAGAAGACAGGTTTTTATCAGACAGTGGAGAAAAGTCAAAGTCAGCTACCTGGAAAAGGAACATTGAAGAGATCATTTTTAATTTGTGTCTTACTGTCTCAGGTTTGTCCAGCCAGAAATAGCACATGGTCCTCAACCAGTTTCAGCCAGTCAATAGATGCCAATTTCTGATTTATCTGCTGCACTTCTTGCTCACTAGCAGTCTCTCTGCACATATATTAGCCACACTGTGGTGTGATGTGAAGTGCATCAGATACTTTCCAAGGGCCAAGACAGCTACCTCTGATTAGAAGCTCATGCTTCTTACAGATACGATAATTTAGCAGGTGAAAGCTACACCAGAGATGGAAGGGAGCTGGGGAGATAAAGGTCACTTACAAGGGTCAGGTAGGAATTTAGTGCCACTTCAGGTAACATACCCACCCTGATTTACTATCCTGCATCCTCCCTCCCTATCCCCTTGCTTGCTTTCATGTAACCACCCTGAGGGACATCTGCTGGGAGGGACACTTCAGCACAGACACCTGCCTGGGAATATGACCAAACTACCCAGGAGAGCCCTGGCAACTTGAATGACACTTACAGTTCTCTGCAGCAACCAGAATTGTGCCTGTTCACTTAATGTGTCTGCCTGCCCCTTTCAAATTTTCCCATGGAATGGGAATGCTCCCTCCTGCTCTATTTGTCTGGAGATTAAAGAAGGGACCTGGCTGAAAGTTATCTAATTCCTATCCCAGCTCAAAGGAAGAGTAACTGAATACCTCCACAAGGTCTTTCTGTTGTGTGTTACTTCGAAAGGTCGTGTACAGCACCAGTCCCAGTGTCACTGAAGCCAGAGCAATGCAGAGCAGGACGAAGAAAGCTGGGTGAAGGCCTAGGAAAGAGTGATAAAGCACACTAAAGAAGAGGCAGCAGTGAGAAGGAAATGATGTTTTAGGAGAAGTTTTTGAATTTTTAGAACAAAGGACATCTATGTAATATAATACATTTTTCAGCCCAGATCACTTCAGGTCTTTCTGGAATCTCAGAAATGGAATGTGGGGTTCTGAGACTGTTTCTCTGTAGACCCAATTCGGGGCATGTGTGTGAGCATGCATACAGAGCCAGCTGGGATTGCTGGCTGTGGGGACAGAAAACTCTAATGAAATGGAGGCCTAGAAAGTTTTTCTCTCTCTCTCCTCTCTCTCTAAAAATAAATATATATATAAATTACTTTTAACAAAACTATAACTAAACCAAAAAGGAGAATCAAGATTGCTTGAGTGTTACAGTTGTAAATGTTTTTTTGGTTATCTTCTCTAACTACAAGAGCCAGACTATTTACACTGAAAAATATGTAATTTGAGTAACTCAGCCTTCCCAGGAAACTCATTAGCTTCAAGACACTCTTGAGACTAAGGGTTGAACAGCATGCAAGAAGCTCAGAGCAATTCCAGGAGGCACGTTTTAGGCTCTCTTTTCTCTCCCTCCTGCCTATGCTTTGAGGGATCTATACTGGTTTCCAGACACCTCATCTGCAGGCTGGTTAATCCATAGCTGTCCCTGACATGTTTGAGACTGTCTGTTCCCAGACTGGGAATATCCATTCTGCTCCAACTCGCTGCTGCTCACCTGTTGGCCACACTTTTATCTCATGGTAGGTCTGGAGCATGGTGACGCTGTTCTCCACTCTGACGCTGAGGCAGTACTGCCCAGCATCGCTGAAGGTATGGCTGAGATTGTAGCAGGAGCCATTAATCACAACCAGGTGGCATTTCTCACCTTCCAGGGGAATGCACTCGGACTTGATAAGCCAGCATAGTGCTAGTGGGGGGCTGAAATGACAAGAGAAAAATAAAATGAATTAAAAATTAGGTGAAAAGTTTGCAGAAATTTCAGCTAAGAGCTGATGAGTCACCTGGTTAAAATAGCCTAACAATTTTGGAAGTAATGAAGCTAATGTACAAATAGAGAAGTAATTGACCACACAATTGTTTGGTTTATAGAAAAAGTTCATTGTGATGCCTCTATAAAAGCAAAGCTTTCAGCTGAGAGGCAAGTACCTGCATAGGTCATGGGAAGGCCACTGCATGCAGAAAACCCCCTCGGCCTCCTCCAGTAACGATCAAAGGAGTATTTTTTCCCTGCAGTTCCAAGGGAGCATAGGTTGGTTTTTCTTTGTTCTCACACAGAAGAAATCACTGTCTGTGCTACTGAAGACTTTTCTGATTAAAAAACCCCAACAATCCAGGCTGGAAAGAATGTAAGATGAGCTCTGTACAAAGGACTGATAGCTGGAAAAGGTAAATAAACTGCAAGGATGGCTGTACCCCTTAGGAGAACAAGAAGGCTTTATTTGCTATCAAGCCATCTAGGGGCTATCCACTTTACAGCCATGTGTCTTCTCACCATGCCTAGCTGATGCTTTTTATTTACATTTCCAGACCCTTGTTCTCACTATTCTGCTTGGATTCACCTTACACACTATGGACTTTGAGTCTGACAACAGACAGAGCTTTTCTTTACCCTGCCTTAGGAGTATTTTGTTCTTTATCTCCTGAGGACATTCTCTGCTAAAGCAGCAGCGTGTTGATGCGTTTAGCTCATTTTCTAGCTTTGTCTTTGATAATCCATCTCTCAAACCTTTGTCGTTGCTATTGTAGCATAAACTCCTATTGCATCAGTCCCAGTCCTGCAATGAGGAGGTCAGGTCTGGCAAACATTGTCCATTCTAAAACCAAGCCTGTAATGGTTTTAGGCTGTTCGTGTTTTATGGCATGTCTTGCATGCCATATCCAGCTTCCACTCCTGCAGATGTGCCATTCACCTTCTGAATGCAAACTCTGTGTTTTACTCATCTTGTGGAAATCTTACCTTTGCTAAAACTACTCCCCAAGCCCCCTACTCCCCTATGCCAGTCAAGGATGGCTGCTATTCAACAGGACATCCTGCCCTTTAGTTTACAGTTTAATTTAGTGATGGAGAAAATGGTCTAGGAAAAAGAGTCAAAAGGAAGTTTTAAAATTGGATGATTTCAACTGTATTTCTATGGTTAGTTCTCTTATAATATACTTTTGACAAAGATATAAAACCAACACTTGCTTTAGAAGGATTCTACTTTTCTGCAAAGATGCAGGCTTTCTCAGGCTCTTAGACTTCACAGAGTTTGAAGTCAGGAAAAAGGAATATTCAACAGTGTTTTGTTCAAAGGAAATTTCTTTTTGTTTTAAGAAGCAGTTCTGTGGGGTGCAACTGACTGTTTTAAGGAAACAGTGGGGAAACCCACTTAAATAGACAATGCTTTTGGGGGAAGTTGTGTTTGCTACTTACGTGCCATTGATATGAAGAGATAAACTCAAGTTTTCCATTACATGAGTCTCTCTGGAGCCCACTACGTTAATACTTTTAACAGCATCTGAGAGGAAGCAAAGATATGTGTCACACTCCACATATAAACTTGAAATTAACTGGTTTGTTTTCATGGACTTTGCAGATTTTAGTTGCATCATCACACAAATAATACTTGACTCACATCCAAAAAGGAATCCTACCAGTAGACTTGTAAGTTTTCTAAATATTTTACTTCTTTTTACTACTTTATTAATAATTTACATTTTTACTTGTTTATTTGTTCTGGAAGCTGATCAAATCAATGAGACTTATCTAATGCTTATTTTTTAGGGAGAGACAGCATGAATATAAAAAATCCTTCATAACTTAAATATTTTATTGTAAGTTTTAAGAGTCTGTGAGACTTTTACAAATGACAGTGGGGCTTTGGGTAAATAAAAAAAGAAAGAAAAGATTTTATATATTTCCCCCCATTTTTTCTACACCAGAACAGTGCAAAGTCCATGTTGAGATGGAAGCTCTCCATTGAATAACATTGACCAGTTCTTGCATGTGAAACAATGCTGAGGTTGAATGATCACATTGAAGCTAGATAATGTAGTTCACATAGAGTAGGGTCTGTTTTAAATATGCACAATGTTTTATAATTACCTAACAGCTCCAGAGCAGTGGTAAAATCACCAGTTTTCTGCACTGTTTCTCTTTCATGTATGATGCTTCCCATTTGCTCCCATTCAGCGATGACTTTCAGATGCACCGTGCGATTCCCCATGGTAGAGCAGTTATAGTAGACGAAGGGCTCCTTGGTGATCTGATAAACTCTGTGTGTAACATGAAAAGATTTAGAATCAAAAATGCCTTTTACCAAGTCCTTGTGTATTTCTGATTTAAAAAGGAACAAGCTGGAATGTATTTTCTTTATAGACAATGCAATGCTGTGGCTCCATGTCTGTATCAACAAGGATTAATGCCCATGGCATTACCATTAAAATGACAATCAGTATAAGACCCAGAGTATATTTATGCATTTTCAATCAAAGAAACTAAAGATAATGCTGAAAGAATTCACAAAATGGAACAGGAATAGTCAATAAATGATGAAAACTAACTTTCCAGCAGGTGGAATGTAAGCTACCTGAAGCACTGAGGTGGGGGGACACAAGGAAAAAGAAGAGTCTTCAAAGACTAAAGCTTACATTTCTGTTTGCATACTCTTATTTGTATGGGACATATCTTCATCCTCAGGGGAGGAAAATAACTGAAGGTCTTTCATCCTCCCTACTCCAGAGTGGCTTAAGCACTAGATACCTCCCATGGGTTTATTTCTGATGGTTATTAGCTATTTGTTGCTTTTTTCCCCTCCATTTTTTTATTAGGTGTTGTTAACATGCACATCCACGTTATTGGAGAGACCTATCTACATTCAAAAGCTCCTCACCCAAGCTGTGGTATATTTATGGGTAGCTGGTCATAGTAACAGCTACTTACTGCCCCACCACAAGACAGGAGACTACTTCCCTTTTCCTTAAGTGGACAAATTATTCACTTATTCAAAATCAAGAAGCTGCTAATGGAGATCTGCAGGTGTAATGATGTTTAACAAACCTAAGTTACTTTTCCCAGTTCATTGAGGTCAGTTCAGCTCATTGCACACACCTAAGTGTATATTTGAACAAGAAACCTGGGTCTTTAAAATGCCACCTTTTTGTGAGCACACAGTGACGTCTGTGCCAAAGTTTCCACAATTCCCCTGGCTGACAGGTGAAGAATGTCCCAACTGGCCATGTTTAATCAGGACTTTTCTCTAGATGAGCACTTGAATCAGAGCCACCTGAACAGCCATTAAAGAAGACAAAGTAACCACACCTACCCATCTCCAAAATCCCAGTTGTAGACAAATGATGCTGATTTGAAGTAGTGACTTGGGTCATGAAGACAGAAAGAAATCCGGGTCACGGCGCCCGTGGAGGAACCGGAACCACGCGTGATCAATCTGCTGTCTTCTATCTGGGCAATGCTCAGATTCCCTGTGATAAATTCTGCAGAGTAAGGAGGAAGAAGAATGACAGCAGAGATCACTTTCACAGCACGCCCTGTGCCAGTATCAAAACAGTATTTAAAACGTGCTAAGTCCTTGTATGCTAGTACAAGTGGTTAAGTGCCTTTTGTATCTATTTCTCTGTGGTGTTACACGTGTTAGTGAGGCACAGAGCTTAAGTTACTTATTTAGGGTTATACAATGGGTCATGATAAAGCTTCTGAAAGAACTAAGAGAAATAATCCTGGACTGACTGAGGTCAATATCAAGCTTTTTTTTATTGATTTTAAAAGAACTGAGATTAACATCAGATATCTAGATCAAGCAATCCAGAATCAAACCAGTACAGACGGCCTTCAAGTCTGGGGTGGGGGTTTTGGTTTTTTAGGGAGACTTTTGTGTTGCTGGCTTTTGTGGTTTAGTTTTAGCTACTTAAACAGAAATGAAAATTTGTCATGCAATGGGGAAGATCAGTAGACTGTCTCTGCTGCTGGCCATCCCAACCTCAGGACTAGAATTGCTGGGAAGCAATACAGGAAGGACTGTTTTAGGAGGCTGGATGTCAAAACCTGCACAAATCAAGCTCTGTTGGTTGAAGCTTTCATTTTTTCTGATACTAACACAGGCAAAAAGCTTCCTGACATGTACCAAATTTCTGAAGATGCAGAAGTTTTAAAGCCACTTTACCTGTAATCTGAAGCACGGTGACATTTCTAGCCACTGGCCGACACAGCCAACAGTTTCTATGAGTCACCCAGACAGATACAGGAAAAGTCCCAGGAAATTCTCCAGTCACATTAATTATGGAGTTAAAGCGCTGCTCAGATTTCTCTATCAGAATCAGAGGAGCATAGATCCAGTTGAAGTGATAAAAGTTTGATGCAACACTTTCATTCTTTATCCTTAGACTGGCGTGAACAGTTGCTTGGGCTCCCGTTGTGATGGGACCATTGTTGGTTATTTCCAGACCATAATCCTCTGTGAAAATCAGAAGGAAAACCCCCTCAATCCTTGTTGTATTGCATTTTTATTGTTATTTATTTATTTACACAGTTTAACTAGTCTGCTGTAGTTATATGACTCTCAGTGACACTCATCCCAGCAAAGACTTTGACCAGTGCTTTGGGTTTTTTCACCTTGTTCAGAAGCCTGGAACAAAAGCTGTTGCATGTATACCTGAGTTCAAACAGACAGCATTGAACAACATGAGTCCTAGAAATGTTAAGAGCAGAAGGGAGCTTCAAACTAAAACATCACAAGAACTTTGAAGAGGTTTTATAGGCAGAGCTGGGTGCTAGCTCTAGGTTCAGTGTCACTAACTGATGATCTAACATTGCCACTAAACTTCCAGCTACTGGAAGAGAATCAAGCTCAGGTCTAACCTGTGCCCTAGAAAAAAAAGGAACTTTCAAACTCAAGCAGGATTTCTTCCACCAGATTCATTGGGCAGCTCTGCTGACCCACAAGTTTCTCCTCACATTCCCCCTAACCGAATGAAAACCTCTCAGCACCAGCTTCTCTACGGTCCACCACTGACTTCCTTTTCAATTCCACTGTAAATGCAATTTGTACCATGCCTTAGTGGCAGATCAGTGTGCTCCAGAAGGGCAAAACCAGGGTTCTTGCTTTCTGACTTTCACACCTGGGAACAGCAAGGTGGGAGAAGCACAGGACCTGTGATACTGACCCATCCCTGCTGCTTTGCATTTCTCTCCATTATCCTCCCTGCCATGTTTACACAAGCTGCTTACTTCAGCTCTTATAACTACTCCAATGGGTAGAGTGTGAGTGAGGTTGAGTTTTATGGAAAAGTTATACTCAATTTTTCAGAAAAAATAGCAGTGCAAGAAGAATAAATCACCTGAGTGTGTTAAAAAAAGAACCCAACAAACCACCCAACCCCCAAAACCCCAAATAAAGAAAAGACAACAACTGAGAGCTGGGAAGCAGGACAGAGCTGGGAACAGGATCTGGTTGTTTGCCTCCAACATGGAGCATGTTTCCTCCTGTGTCTGAGCTCTGTCTGGCAAGTGATGGGGCAATGCTGGGCAGAGCAGCAGAACTGTGGGGGATCTCATGCTGGGAACCTTCCTTCTCCGCTCAGCAGCCACCAGATTGCTACTTGGCACTTGCACCTTTGAGCTTTAGAGGCTGCATTTCTCACTGTAATGCAGAGAGTGCACTGGGTAACCCCCATACTGCCTTTCCTGCACCCCAGGTGGGGTGGAAGGAGAACTTAAAGCATCTACTTAGAGGCCACATTTTATCCCACAGATCGCAGGTGCTGAGCAAATCTGGATGCAAAAAAAGATGGTGAGAAATAGCTGTAACATTACAGCTGAGCAGCAGCTCCACTGTTCCCATTTCACAACACAAGCAATAACCTTGAGTTCAGTGTTCTGAGTTAATAGAGAAATGCTTGTGATTTGATGAAATCTGGCACAGAGAGGTTTCGGGTCTCTGGAAGATTCAGGCTATCCTCTCCTTTGTTTTAGCAAAACTTGTGAAAAAAACAGGCAGCTACCTCAGGCTTATCTAGCATGTCTCCTTGGAGGTTATCACAGTGCTTTACAAACCAGGGCCGTGCTGAAGCCCAAACCGCAGCAGCTGGAGATTAAGTGGCTACCCCAAGGTCACCCAGTGAGTCGCCACTGGAGCAAGGCAGTTCATCCCATTCAGAGATTTCGTCTTGTCTTTTCGACCTCTCTGCCAAATGCAGTACTGCGAGGCTACCAGAGCAAGAGAGTGCCCAGCTGCCGTGGGACCCGCTGTGCTGGGAAGCAGAAGCGGCAGAAGTGCAGCGTTTGGGTCAAGAAGTGCAAAGCAGAACCTGGCTCCTCGGGATGCCCCAGCTTCGCTGCAAGCACCAAGGTCGCAGCAGCGCCCGAGGCTTCAGGAGAGGCGAGAAGGTGCCCAGAGCCGCCGCCTCCATCCCGTGACAGGGCTAGCAAGCCGGAGCAGGGAACCGGCGCCACCCGCACAAGTAAAGCGGCTCAGGTCTGCCCCCTCGCCCCGCCGCCTCCCAGGAACCGCTCCCCGGCGGCGATGACAGCGCAGACCGGCGGCTCCTTACCTGTCCCCGCGGCGGCGCGGCCGAGCAGCATCACCACGCAGGTCAGCCGCAGCATGCTCGGGGCGGCGGGAGCCATTGGCAGGTACCGCCGGGGCCGGGGTTCGCTGCGCTGGGGCCGGGCGCTGCCCCCGAGGCCGCCCGCTGTACTGCGGCACCTCCGCCCGTGTCCGCGCCCCCGGGACGCTCCCCCGCGACAGCGCCCGACCCGCCTCTCCCGGGGGACGTTCCCGCGGGGCTGTCACGCCGACGGAGCGGGCGGCTGCAGAACCGCCGGCGGCTTAAAAGACTAAACAAATAAAGCGCACAGATGCCGCCCATCTACAGGGAGGGTGGGCACGGCTCGGAGCTGGCGTCTGGGGGTGTTTTGGCTTGGGGCTGGCACGGCAGAGACTCTTCGGGCTCGCGGGGGGAGGGAGGGAGCGGTTCGGCTGCGGTTACGCGATCGCTGCGGGCTGGGGGCTCTTCGTGAAGAGTCTGCGGGGCAAGCGTGCGATGGGAGCGCCTGCGGGGAGCCAGGAGAGCTCTCGCCAACGCAGCGCAGGGTTTGTTTTTTTAGGTACTTTTGTGAAGCCTTTTCTTACTCCTGCCTGCGTTTTCTTTTTCCCTTTAGCGCGCATCAGCGCTCCCCCTCTTTGCTCCCGGTTCTCGGGGGTGGCAGAGTCGCTTCTGCCGCCGTTCTCGTGGAGCGCTGCGTCCCAAGCGGGAGGGGCCCAGGCCCTCCGGGGGGACCGACAGCGGCCGCGGCCGCCCGGGGTAACTCCTCGCCCGCTGTTAGCGGAGAGCAGGGGGCCGAGCGGAGGGACGGGGCTGGCCGGCCTCGCCTCAAGCAGCGCGGCCCGGCAGCGACAGCAGGAGCTGCCAGGCGCCCTCCCCCGCTGGGACGAGGCCTCCACGGTGAAGGAGAGTGGGGCTCCGGTGGTTACGGGTCTCTCGGCATCGGAGGGCGGTGAGAGGAGCGGGCGGCGCCACGGGCGTCAGCGCCCGCCTCCGCCCGGGGAGATGCGCGGGAGGAGGCGGTGGCGGCGGCCGGAACTGAGGTCGGGCGCTTCCGTTGCGCCCATGCGCTGCCGCCGGCCTCCGGTAGCAACAAAGGACGGAGCTGGGGGCCGGGGCCGGCCGAGCCCGGGGAACCGTGGGGTGAGGAGCGTTGGGGCTAGCGGCGGGAGCGCGTCGGTGAGGCCTGGGGTGAAACGAAGCGGCGCGGCGGGAGACGAGGCCCGGCCTGGCGCAGCCTGTGGGGCGGGACCGGCGCACGGCGGGGAGGAGGAAGGGGCCGGAGCCCCGGCAGCACGGCCCTCGAAGGCCTCGGGCCGCGGCCGGGAACCGGGAGGGCCGAGGTGAAGTGTCATTGTGGCCGCTCACGGGTTGCCCCTGTTCGCAGGGCGGGCGCCTCGGCGGGGATGGGGTCGGCGTGATGGCGCCCCGGCAGCGGGGAGCGACCCGGCGGCAGCTAGTCCTGAGGCGGGGAAGGAAGGGAAGGGAAGGTAAGGGGACGGGGGCCCTTGCGGGCAGCGCCCGGGCCCTGGAGCAGCCGCGGGGGGACGCGGGCGGGGGTGTTCGCGGGATACCCCCAGCTCTTGGTTGCGGCGGATGCTAGAGGGCGGCTCGGCCGAAACGGGCTGTGAGGGAAGACTGACAGGAAAGCGCCGGCGTGAGGAGAGAGGCCGCCGATCTTCGCGCTGAACTTGATCTTGGGTTTCTTTCCAAGCGAGAAGGGCAGTTCGTGGCGGCGGGACAGCTCGGGGTGCGTCCTGCCGGGCTGCGGCCGGGGGAGCTGTCCGGCCGGCATCCGGCCGGGAGCATCTCCGAGCCCGCTCCTGCGTGAAGCGAAACCGGACAGTGTGAACGTTATAGCGCTGAGGTGTGAGGAGCCCGGTGACCGCTTGTATCTAGAAGGGAGTCCCTGTGATACCGAGGGCTGTACATGTTGGGCGTTGTATTTGTAAGCCGAGCTAAACGCTACAGCAGGGGCAAAGAATGGATGAGGTAGTCACTGGTAACCAGCCGAATAAACTAACATCCTTAACATTTCATTGTAGGTGTGCTGGTCTGATTTTATGTACTGAAAGCTGAGCGTTCCTCCTCCGAGATGGCATTCGTTTCAGCTCAGGGGCCTACGGTGGTGGACCAAACCACTCTGATGAAAAAATACCTTCAGTTTGTGGCTGCTCTTACAGATGTCAATACACGTAAGAGACTATTTCCTATGGAAAGCTGCAGTTCTTCAGCAGTTTGTCTCCCAGATGTTGCAGTATTATTTACACTGTTGATACACGAGTGTTGCATTCACTTTGAATTTTGTTTTGAAGAAGCAAAGTGATGAATAATTTTTGCTTGAGCCAAAGTGAGCGAGTTCTGTGTGTGTGTGCAGTTGTGTGATGGTTGGTTGTGAGGGTTGTGTGTGTGCCTTAAAACTGGGCGGTGATAGCTGAACTGATAAGATCTGATTGCTTCTTTGATCAATGAGCATGATGTTTTCTTTCACAATGTAGTTTGGGATTTAATATTTTTTTCCTAAATTTCCATTTTCAGCTGATGAAACCAAATTGAAAATGATGCAAGAAGTCAGTGAGAATTTTGAGGTAAATAAAAAGAAAACCCCACCCCCAAACAACCCTTCCCCCCACTCCAACCAGCCAGCCTTCTGAAACGTCAGTCTTTCTTGTGCTTAATCTACGTTGATTTGATTTCTGATGTTATTTGGTTGAAATATTAATATTAGTATCTTGTGACTTATGATTTATATTCTTCCAAATCATTGCTTTTAGGTTTGTATTTAAGAATTAGCCAGGTTATTGAAGAACAACAATATTTGGCTGTAGAGCTCTTTCGTTCTCTTTATTCAGTAAGCATTTAAAGAGAGGTGAAAGAATAGACTTATCTTCCTTCTTGTTGAACGATATGAAATTTCTTTCTAGTTTTATTTAGTTCAGATATGCACTGTGCTCTCAGGAAGCAGAGGTCCCTCTGATTCCTCTGAGCAGTTCTGTAGTGTGGAAGTGAGGTAGTTGTCAGATGCAGAATCTGACATCAGAACTTGAGATGGTTTTAGTGACATCATTTGCATAGTGAGGGACCATCAAATTCAGGGACTTGGTATTGCTGTAATTCTGTCTGTATCTAGGTTTTTTAGTCTTGTTGCAGTAAAAAGTGCTACTGCTATAACACTTTCTGTCCTTATCTGCTTTATTTGACATCATTTCAGTCTGTGATGTGGAAGCACAAATACATGTTTTAGTCCTTCCTAATGTCCTGGGATGTTTTAAAGTAAGCTTTATGAAAGTTACGTGTGCTGGATTCTGAAAGCTGTGCCAGTTTTAGTTGTTCCTGAGGTATCGGTGGAGTTTCCTATACAGTGAATATTTTTTGTTAGTTCAGGCTAACATAGTGGAAACATAGTGGTGTAACTGTATTATAAAAAAAAAGTTAAAAGCTTTAATGCTTGCTTAGTGTGTATAAGTGAATAAATAGTTATTTGTGACAATTTTGTATCTAGATGCACACACACTGAGCAGGGCTTTGTGTTACCATGAGTGACAATCTGAAAATACCCTTGTAGAGTCTGGTATCTCTTGAATCTGGCCTGCATTTCTACACCAATTTATCTCTGAGTAAAAGAATAGTTTTAACAGCTTAGTTTAGTGATTTGTTTAAATCTGAAGGCTCAGTTGAATCTCTTTGCCCTTGTTTTCAGTAGGGAAGAACTTGGTCAGTATTTGTTTTGCTAGTGTTCCAGGTGGAGTAGGTTTCTTTTGGAACCCAAACTTGGTTCAGTAGTGTGATCCTACATAAAGAGACGATGAAATGTCTTATGCTGAAGCACAGTTCTGTTTGTTGGGAAATACTTGAGGGAACAAGATGACCCACTAACACAGTTCTAGATTCCTTTTTTCTTTGGAGGTTGCAGACAGTATAGTTGTGTGTCGTTATATGAGATGGTTTCTTTTCATCTTCTATTTCTATAGTGTTGGTATTAACTTTTCTTTATTGCTTGCTTCAGCTTCCAGTAGCTATACATTTTGGCAGGTTTTATTTTTTCTCTTGAAGTAAATTTACTTTTTTCCCCCAAATGTTAGCTATTTGTTGAAAGTTGTGGCATTCCAGTTCTGATGGCTGAATTCTTGATCTGGATGTCTTCCTAGCTAGGGGTAGAACTGTACATGGATTGATGATATGGGGGACTTCTTGAAGTGTGGGTTAAAGCTTAGGTGCTTCACCATGGTGTTACCCACTCAACAGTGGCAGTTGTTGGACTGGGTGTTTTCTTTTGCCAAAGCAGGACCATTCTCTTGGCATAAAGTTGGGGAGGTTATAGTGCACTCCCTTGGGAGTGGTAGATTAATTTGTATTCACTTTTGTCAGTAGTGCTGGAATAGATGTGGAATCACTGAATTTATTAAAAAGTCACTGAAAATAGGTGATAGTAACTTTGAAATGAACTTAATATTGTCAGTGTAACGTCTGTCACATGTGTCTCAATATTTGTATTTTTAATTTTTTAATTAGAATGTGACATCATCACCTCAATATTCAACATTTCTGGAACACATCATCCCTAGGTTTCTCACCTTTCTACAGGATGGAGAAGTTCAGTTTTTGCAGGAGAAGCCAGCACAGGTAAACTGTGTAGAGCATCTCTGACCTTTCTGCAATGTGTGCAGCAGATGACTCATTTTATAAAATAGTTGATTAATCTAATGAACTGATTTATGTATAGACTTCTTTGTTAAAAAGAGATCTGCCATTTGCAGTGAAATTGGAAAAGTCCAGTTTCTCTTTAAATTACTGTAAAAGATTGCATGTCTGAGGTTCTGTCAAACATGAGGAAAAACTACCTGGAACAGAATTGGCTTTCTCGCTCTAATGTGACATGTTGTTACAAATTACTACTTTACTGTGTAATGAAAGGCAAGAATTGTATCTGTGCCATTAAATGCCATTAAGATTGTGTATAATTTAAAGTCCAATAGCTTGCATGTTTCAACTGTAAATTGGTTAAATTTGCCTTATTCACATATGTGGGTAGGGGAAGCATTGTGTGTTTGTATATAAATGTATCTACATGAAGTAAAAAGGCTTTCTTCTTTAAGCATGCAGAAGTATTAAGCTGCAAAGGTGTTGAAACTGATTTTGATTTCTTGCAGGCCTTAAAAAAGTTCTACAATATCTTTTTCCTTCAATTAATTAATTACTTTATTTATTTATTTACAGCAACTCCGAAAACTAGTGCTTGAGATAATTCACAGAATACCAACGAATGAACACCTTCGTCTCCATACCAAGAATATCCTCTCTGTGATGTTTAGATTTCTAGAGGTATTTTTTCCCCCTCTTAAAATTTTAGCTATAGTCTTAGGGCTCAAAATAAAGTTATGTCAAAGGAAAGGCATCTTGCTCATGCAACTTAACTTTATGTTAATGGGGCACTTGCAGGTTGCTGAGATGAGTATAACTTTATAGGGCTTTGCAGTACTCACAGAGCAGTTGAAGTGTGGAGCAGTGGCCTCACTAGAGAGTCTTTTTATTTTTTCAGACAGAGAATGAAGAAAATGTACTGATTTGCTTAAGAATAATTATTGAATTGCACAAACAGTTCCGACCAGCAATCACTCAAGAGGTAAGTCAGAAATCTTGCTGTATCATATAGAACTTCCTGCCCTGCTCTTCAGAATTCTTACTTTGGTCGAGTGAGTTTGTTTGTTTTCTGTCTTTTTTTCCTGCTGTCCTTTTAGGTTGGTTGACTTGTGGTAACTGTATTTTTTTTCTTACCTTAAGCAGTTTTTAAAAGGGGATTGCATAGTGCTAGCATCTCTGGGGAAAAAGACACAGACTGCTTCATTTTGCTTTAAGTGTTCATGTGCCATGTGATTAGACTAAGGGATAAAATTCCCACAGAATGGAAGAGAATCATTGCCTTTTTAATCTGTGAAAGGAAGAGCCTGGAAAAGCGATCCATGGCTGTCACTTCTACCCCCTTGCATCTCTCCTATGGCTCATGAAGGACTATTTGAAGATTTCACTTTTATTCTGTTGTTTTCTTGTCTTGATTTTCTCCTAGGAAGACTTAGTTGGTTTATGGTAATTATTTCTAGCAATACTGTATTGGAACTATGTTGAACTGGTAGGTAAATCAGATTCTTTTCAAGTGCAATTATAAATAATAATGGTAGAAGAGAAGGAAATAGATATGTGCAGATTCTTTTAAATATAATTAAAAGTATACCATAGTATAATCTAAATTGTGATTATTTTTACATATTATTTTTATTTATATTAAACTGTCTTTTTTCCTTCCTAGATCCATCATTTTTTGGACTTTGTGAAACAGATCTACAAAGAACTTCCAAAAGTAGTGGTAAGCTTTTTATTTCTTAAATTGCCCAAGCTATAGTAAAAAAAAAGGTTTTTTATTTCTTAATTTTATCTTGAAAAGATACTGAGATGATTATTTACATACCTGGTGGTACAAAATAAAGGAAGATTTCAGAAAAATATTTTTTACAAAGTCTAAAAATGGAGAAATTTAGATTTTCTATTAGAAAACTACCTGTTTCTAGCACAGTATTATTTGTATAAGAAAGTCGAGGTAATTGTATACAATAAAGCACTGATGAGTTGACTGGAGGGGTGTCCGTGGAGCCAGATGTTGGGGTGTTTTTGGGAAGACTGAGGTGATGCACCTTCCAGCAGGTAGAGATCTCCAGTGTGCACAAACTCTGTGGAGGCTGCTGCAGGGTGCCTGTAGGGGTGTTTTTCTTTAGCAGAAGAGCTGCCTTGGTTGGGGATGCCTTTCTGTTTCTTGGTGGGGTAGGAGTGGAAGACAGCAGGATGGCAGTACTCCTGCAGTGTAAATGTCATGTCAGAGAAGGAAAAACTGCCTGCAGTAAGTTGTGGGGAAAAATGACATGGAGGAAGTCTAATGAGATCAACAGCCTCTTGACTGTTACTGGAGTTGCTGTGTTTTTCTTTGCTCTTTGCCTGCAGAATCGGTATTTTGAGAACCCTCAGGTGATTCCAGAGAACACCGTCCCCACTCCTGAAATGGTTGGCATGATCACAACAATTGTGGTGAAAGTGAACCCAGAGCGAGAAGATAGTGAAACGAGAACAGTGAGTATTCTAACACCTCTGTTACTACAGCACTGTGTATCACAGTACCCCAGGTTGTAAATGTGGGTAAAACTAATAGGCTTTCTATTTGCTTGCTTTTTCTTATCAAGATTTATTTGTTGAAGATGATTGAAGCTTTTCAGATATTTTCTATGCAGCTGTAATTAGAGGATACATATTTCATAATGTTTTTGTGCTTTTAAAACGTTATTATCTCTAAGTATATCACTATTAAAATGTATTCAAAATGCTTTTTTCAATTACACTGTTTATAAAATATGTGTTCTTTCTTTCAGCATTCTATAATCCCCAGGGGATCTTTATCTCTAAAGGTCTTGGCTGAGCTACCTATTATTGTTGTTCTTATGTATCAGGTTAGTATACTACAGTATTTTGCATGTAAATACTTTTTATTACTGACTTGTGTAACTTCTGTTGGCTAATATATTAGTAAAAAGGAATATAATGAGTTACTGAGATTAAAATAAGTTGTGGTGATTTCTTATTTTTTTTTCTGATTAGCTCTCAAATAAGTTGACTCCAAGTGTGACTTGTGAATATCTCTGATAACATTTTCTTTCCTTTTTTTAAGCTCTACAAACTGAACATTCACAATGTAGTAGCTGAATTTGTGCCCTTGATTATGAACACTATTATAATACAGGTTTCTGCTCAAGCAAGGTAAGAGCATTTTAACGCTATCTTGAAGATATTTGGCATAAACTACTTAAACCTGGCGTTCAATAGCACCCAAAATATTTTTCTCCTACATTCTGTGACTTTTGCTTCCATTCTTACTGCTTTTCATCTCAAGAGTAGCAATGATTCTTTGACTTAAAATTACCAAGGGAAGAAGTTGTCATATCTGAATGTTTCCATTATATGTCAATGATAAAATCTCTTGGGTGTACAGTAGATCCCAATTTAAAGTTTGATAATGCTTGTTGAAATTGGTCTCTCCCATGGTGATGTAGTTCTCTTATGAAGCAAGAACGTCACTACAAGGTGGTGTAACTTGAAAGTTCTGTGAGTTTTCTGAATTAAGGTATTAAAGAGGAGGAACAAAATTGTAATCACTCTTCAATTTAATTTCAGGCAACATAAACTTTATAACAAGGAATTGTATGCTGATTTTATCGCTGCTCAAATTAAAACATTGTCTTTTTTGGCTTACATCATAAGAATTTATCAGGTAGGCTGTGTTTTTGTTACTTCATTACTCGCAGTGCAATGGATCTGTAGTTACTTTATGGCAGGCAAGTGATCAGCAGGACCGCAGTGCATCAGGGGCTGGAGAGAAGAGTGTTTCTGTGGCAGATCTGAAGATGGGGCTGTACTTAGTTACCATTTCAGGAGTGTTCTCATGTGAATGCAAAGTAAAAACACACTGCTTCCACTGCTCTGGTATTTGTGGAATGGCTGTCATGTTTTATTTTCACAAGTAGACTTCTTAAAGGGAAACAAGTGGATTTTAATTAACTGCTATTTCACAAATGTGAAGTAAAGCTTTAAAATACAATGTCGTAGTAATTGTATTAATGTTGATTTTTGTTTTAGGAGTTAGTGGCTAAATATTCTCAGCAAATGGTAAAAGGAATGTTGCAGTTGCTCTCCAATTGTCCAGCAGAAACGGCACACCTCCGGAAGGAGCTTCTGATTGCTGCTAAGCACATCTTGACAACAGACTTGAGGAGCCGTACGTAGTGCTTACAAAAAATATGTCTATAAACTGGGAAGTTTTCAACTATTTCTGTGTATTTAAAAGATGTATGGCTTACTTGGGTTTGGACTGGTTACTTTGGGACTAGGTGTAATTTTTGATGTGTCTTTTTAAAAAAAAAGATGGCACACTGAGTAAAGGTTTTTTCTGGCTTTCCAAGTATCTGTTGCTCCACCTTTTAAACTCAGTGTTTCTTCTTTCCAGCTGTAACTGTTATTGTTATATCAGTGCTGTGGCTTTGCCTGTGTACTGTGGTGTTGCTCAAAGGGCTGGTGTCAGTGGAGTCTGTGTTCACAGGAGGTTAAGTGGAAGTTCCCTTGTACACGGCACGGCCTTTTATGAGCTTCAGGAATAAATTTTATAATAAAACCACTTCAGATATAAATGGTTTAATTTTAAACTAACTTATTTTGATTGTTTCCTTTGCCAGTCTTTATAGCACTGCTTTTTTTTTTTTTTTTTTTTTTTTTAAAATTACAGAATTTATACCATGTATGGACAAGCTGTTTGATGAATCTATATTGATTGGCTCTGGATACACTGCCCGAGAGACGCTAAGGTACAGCAGAGTTTGGAATAAGCATCTAAGTGCCTGCTAGGGCTGGTTTCTTTGAAGGCTTCTTAATAATTTACAACAGTGTCTCTATAGTTTCCTAAATCTTTGCTTTAAATAGCTAATTTCATTAGATTCTAATGTTGGAAAGGTTTCTGCTGGTGTAAAGAGTGCTCGTTGTTTAACACTGATGCAGCATAGTAGGGCAAAATGAGATAAATGGGTGACTAAGAACTATTTCATTGAAAACAGTGGTCACAGTAACAGCTCAATATCTTCCCATTATCTCATTAAACAGTCTAAGTTTTGTATCCAGTGTAAAATCTGAATGAGATTTAAACTGTGCTGTCAATATGTACTTTAAAATTTTATTTATTCACAACTGAAAAAAATAATGGGGAGAATATTTACTTTCTGTGTCTTCAATAGTCTACTAGTTGTTAGGTGGTTCTGGTGACCCAATTAAAATATGTGAACTAGAAGAATTATGTTCTTTTGCTTAAGAATCAAGTGGACTGTATTTTAATATAGTTTTCATGAAAACTTTCGAAATCAGGAATTGCCCCTTTATTCTGAAACAGCTTGCCAACCCTGCTTAAAATATGGCTTGAAATATGCTAATTTGCTTTTAACTGTATCTAGATGAAAATAGGTGCTGGGGATGTTCAGCAGTGGGGGAAGAAAGACCAGAGGGGTAATGTTAATGTTGGGGGACAGACTGATTAGATTGTACAGGGTATAATTCTCTTGTGTAACTGAAAAAGCCTCGTGGACTACAGATTTGCTTATAAAAATAGAAAATTTGGATTTAGAATCTTGGAAATAGCTCCAGACAGTAACTATTGGTTAAGTCAAATTAATAGCGTTTTTAATTGGCCTCAACATGTTTTTCTTCATTTCTTGTTTTTGCTGATAGACCTCTTGCATATAGTACACTGGCAGACCTGGTACATCATGTCCGTCAGCACTTACCACTCAATGATCTCTCCCTCGCTGTCCAGTTGTTTGCCAAGAACATTGATGATGAGTCCCTGCCCAGCAGTATCCAGACAATGTCTTGCAAGCTTCTGCTAAATTTAGTAGACTGTATCCGGTCTAAAAGTGAACAGGAGAATGGAAATGGTAGAGATATTCTTATGAGAATGCTGGAGGTATTACTTTGTTTAAAACATTTGATAATAACTTGAATAGCCTGTTTTATAGGATGTTGTCAATCACGTTTTACTTCGTCCTTTCTTCAGAATTGAGGATGTATAGAAACAATCTGCATGCTGTATTTCATTGTGATACTTTAGAGAAGGGCCTTTTAAAATGCTGTGCAACTGGGATGATGTCTCAAGTATAGTGGAGGTGCTTTGCCAGCTTAGGTAAAGGAATGTCTGCAATGCTGGGGGTAGCTTAACTGCTGGGATTTTTTTTTATGTTTTAAATTTAAAAGAAAATTTTAGTTGTAATCTCATTTTCTCCCCGTGTAAGGATATCTATGAATGGTATTTTTTAACACCTTCTGGTTATGTGTGGTTTGGTGGGTTTCTCTTACTTTTTTCAATCATAGAATTGTAGGGGTTGGAAGGGACCTCGAGAGATCATCGGGTCCAACCCCCTGCCAAAGCAGCTCCCTAGGACATTTCACTCAGATAGGCATCCGGACGGGTCTTGAATATCTCCAGAGAAGGAGACTCCACCACCTCCCTGGGCAGCCTGTCCCAGGGCTCTGTCACCCTCACTGTGAAAAAGTTTTTCCGCATGTTGGTGCAGAACTTCCTGTGCTCCAACTTGCAGCCATTGCCCCTGCAAGACGATTATCTTGCAGGTCCTCATGATCTGTGAAGTGTGGAACATCCACACATTCAACACCAACTGATCCTTTTTAAGGATCTTCTTGATATGGAAGATATTTTGGGTGCTTTTTGTTTTTTGGGGGTGGTGGTTGTGGTTTTTTTAAAAAATGGGGGATGCACCTGAAAAACTCTTCATTCATGGTGTAGTACAGATGTAGCCTGCTTGCTGTAGCCAAGTTGTTAATGGAAAAATTAGGCCTAGTGTTTCTCCTGCCACAACATTAAGATCCACTCAGTTGTAGAGTAAAACACTTCTAGGGTAAATACAGGTTTAATAATCTCATTTTGGGATGTGAGAGCACATCTTGAAATCTAAATGAAAGTGATTTTCATACTTTAACATAACAGGGGAAGCTGCATGTCTGGTTTTGGAAAGGGAGATGGAGAAATTCCGAATGTAGTAGATCCCCTTCATGTTTGACTCTCTCACTAGCAGATTGTCATGGTTCTGACTGCACCAGGGAAGAGACTTAGCCATTTTGGTCATCTCCAGATTATTTAGAATTACTCCTGAAGTTGATTGTTTTCTTAGGGTAGCAGAAGTTTAATTTCATTTCATGTATGAAATGCAAGTGAAAAACCTTGAGGTTCTGCATTGTAATGGGTCCTTTATTCCAATTCCTCACACAGAAATAGCTTCCTAGTAGTGTTTGTCTTTGACATAACCCTCTACTTTTTTCTGCTTTAAACTGAAACCTTGTGGAATGTGCCCCTTGTTTAGTATCAGCTAAGAGGCAGAAATGTTGGGGGGGGGGGTCACTGTTCTGTAGGATTCATTAGTGATTTGTAAATCTGATATGCTACATAAAAACTTAAACACTTCTGACACACATTGCATGCACATCTGAAAAATTTGAACTTTTTATACTTTATAGTAAGTATTTATAGACTGAAGTAATGTCTTAATTAAAAAAAAAAAAAGAATCCAAACAGCTTTTCATTTTAAATGAACTATAATTGTAGAGATCTCAAAAGATGATTTTACTAGTTCTCAGAAAATACTTTTACTTCTGGAACTTGTTAAAAGTAAGCAAACTGCTTTGATACACTTAGATATTTGCTGACATTTGAATGCCACTTAGTTTGAATGAAACTTAGTTGTACATTTTATTTATCTCAATATGCTGAGTATTAGTATTACTAAATCTAGAATTAGTTTTGAAGAAATTCACTATAATTTTTTACTTCCCTCTCCCTGCTCTTACATTTGCCTTTCCTCTCTGTGCCTTAGGTTTTTGTTCTGAAGTTTCACACTATAGCACGATACCAGCTTTCTGTAATCTTCAAAAAATGCAAGCCACAGTCTGAACTCGGGGCTGTCGAAGCCGCGTTACCTGGAGTACCCACAGCAGCAAATGCAGCTCCTGTTCCTGTCCCATCCCCTGCCCCAGCCACCCCAGTGGCCCCTGCCCCAGTACCTGTATTTGAAAAGCAAGGGGAGAAAGAAAAAGAAGATAAACAGACATTTCAGGTCACAGATTGCAGAAGTTTAGTAAAAACTTTGGTCTGTGGTGTCAAGACAATCACGTGGGGCATCACATCGTGCAAAGCTCCTGGTGGTAAAAATGCTTAATATTTAATTATGTTAATCTCTAATTCTACACTTGAAACTCTCTAGAATAAAAGCCAATAGTATTTCTAATGGTTAACTAATGTCTTATTCTCTTGTCATCTTTCAGAAGCACAGTTCATTCCCAATAAGCAATTGCAACCTAAGGAGACTCAAATCTATATAAAACTGGTAAAATACGCAATGCAAGCTTTAGATATTTATCAGGTATGTCACCTGGCCACAGAGCACTTTTATTTAGTTAGTCTGTGTTAGGTCTTTTAATAAGGTTTATTTGTCAGCTAGAAGACAAATTTAGTGTGTAGTATATTTTCATTAAGTCTTCAATTTCAAGACCAGTTATTGGGAGATCTTACGAATTTCCAAGTACTTAAAATGTGTGGGGAACTAGTTATTTTCTTAACAGCCATTATTGCCTGTGTTTATGCAGACAGATCAGACTAAAAATAGTTGTCTTTCACGTAATGGGTTAAATCTTCAGGTAGCTTACCTCTCAGTGGAAGCATGCACATGACTATATTAATCTGGAGATGTACCAAGGACTGATGACATGTAGACGTATTTAGTGTGTTTTAATTGTCACTGTTGGCTCTTGTGCATGTGTAACCTGTGAAACTTAGGGTTTTTTTTCCCAGAAAGTGTTTCAAGAGTAGTGGGGGGAAAATGACTCAAATTCTATAACCAATATGTACATCTTCTACATTTCCATAGGTCCAAATAGCAGGAAATGGACAGACGTACGTTCGAGTAGCAAACTGTCAGACGGTCAGAATGAAAGAGGAAAAGGAAGTTCTGGAGCATTTTGCTGGCGTGTTCACAATGATGAACCCTTTAACTTTTAAAGAAATCTTTCAAACTACTGTTCCTTATATGGTGGAGAGAATCTCAAAAAACTATGCTCTTCAGGTATTGTGGATTTGTTTGTTGGGTTCGTTTTGAGTTTTTATTAATTGATAATATGTAGCCTCTAGAAAATAGGTTATGACTTGAAGTACATAAGGCTGAAATGAAATTACAAATAATGTTGAAATGAGCAAGATTTGAAACAGTCTTGAAAAATCCATCATTACAAAGTAGTTTTATAAAGCTTTCCAGAGCAAGTGAAGCAATTCAAACATGAGTGAGTGAGTTAGGAAGGTATGAAAAGATGTTATTCTTGAAAAGTGTTGAATGTTGTGAAGTTCTTTTTTTGTTCAGGCTCTTGACACTCTCAGAATGCAAGTTGTATAGCACTCATTGAAAATTAAAATTTAGACTTGAACAATAAAGTTATGTGCATGGTTGTTTTCCACTGAGGATAACCTGAATCACCTGGGTAGTGCTGGAGATGGGGAGAATAATCTATCTTCGTTTTTTGTTTTAAATGGGTAGTGCATTTACCCATCTGATCTTTCCATTACAGCAACACTAAGTCCTTTGTGGTTTCCTTTTACAGATTGTTGCCAATTCCTTCTTGGCAAACCCTACTACCTCTGCCCTCTTTGCAACGATTTTGGTTGAGTATCTTCTGGATCGGCTGCCAGAAATGGGCTCTAATGTGGAACTCTCCAATCTGTATCTCAAGCTGTTCAAGTTAGTCTTTGGCTCAGTTTCACTATTTGCAGCTGAAAATGAACAAATGCTGAAGGTAAAGGTCATTTGTGTTAAAACCAAAAAAATCTGTTTTGACTTTGAATGTAATGTAGAGTTTGAGTCTTTCATGTTTCAACCACTACTGGTGAGGCAAATAGATTGCCTTACTTATAAGAGATGGTTTCTGTGAATGTTTTCTTCATATTTGAGCCTATAAGGTGATGTACTAGTCCTGAGTATAAATGGCTGATCTGTGCTTGTGGCCTGATTAGGATTGCTATAGACTGGTGTAACTTCATGGCCAGGGTACATGTACTTCTCCCATATTTCTTCCCCTCCATTTCCATATTGACTTAAGACTTTTGCTGAGCCTGGAATGTTGGTCAATCTTGTTCACTCATGTCCCATGCAATGCTGCGTGAGTCTTGAGTTCAACATGTTTATGTTCTTCAGGAGTCTGGATTAAGGAATGCCAATTTTTATCCTATCCATAACATACTGCCTGTGTATTCCAAGGATGTTGCTTATGTTGATGAGATCATTTCATTATTCAGTGAGTTTAGAAATACTGAGCTTGAGGCAAGAGTGCTCCTCCCTTCATAAAAATAGCAGCTGCCTATATCTAGAAAAAACATTAAGATATTAATTTAACACTGCTCCATCTCTCACGATTTCTCTCTAATTCTCTTCCTTCTACCTTAAAATAAACACCACTTCTGATACAGGTAACTGTGATAATGCTTTCTGTGCTTAACATTTATTAGAGCAGGATTAGTTCAGTTTTCTGTGTAGAACTGAGTAGTGACAACTCCTCCAGATAAAAGTAATTTGAGGGAATATTCATGCTATCTTCCTTAAATTCTCCTGATTTGTCATCACAATCAAGGTCATTTGGATTTTATAAGCTGGAGATCCAATTTAGAGTGTGGTTTTACTACCTTCACAGCTTCATGCTTCTGTTACTTTTTTTGTTTCAGCAGGATTAATGATATGGGCCTTGGGTAGACAATTTACTTGAATGATGAAGGCTATTTGCAGCATTTGCATAGCAGTGTAGAAAGCTTTTAGATGTTAATAAAATTCCAAATAACCATTGTTTGTCCCAGATCTGTAAGAATCCTTGTTTTTCCCCACTATTTTTAATGATTCCTGCAAATTGTTAGTGTCCTCTGCTCTGGAAGGGCCAGCAGTTCCCTAACCATTTTTTTTTACCTTGTAAAATTTGCTTTGCAAGTGAATTTTACCATACAGACAAATTAAGAATTAGTGATGAAGTAAATACTGTGAAATGTTTTATCATCCTGACATTTCTGGATCCTGCTCCCTAGGTTCTGTGGAGCAAACGCTTTGCATTGTGTCAGATTTGCTGAAGGTTTCTTTTTTTAATGCAGTTACTGCTTGGAGTAGCACGCAGACTTTCATTTGGCAAATATGAAAGCAGGGCTTAATTAGAGAATGCTCTGGGTTCTTGATGCTATTTAAATACTGATTGACTTTTTAACAGTTCTTTGAACGTGGTATAAAATAAGTGTGGTATCACTATGTGGAACAGTCAAGGTTTTTGATGTGAAAAACTTGTCTCATGCTAAACTCTTGTACAGTGCAATGATGATGAAACAGATACTTATTAATCTTCAAGCTTTACCTTTTTTTTTATAGCCACATTTGCACAAGATTGTGAACAGCTCTATGGAACTTGCACAGACTGCCAAAGAGCCCTATAACTATTTCCTGCTGCTCAGAGCACTGTTCAGATCTATTGGAGGAGGCAGTCATGATCTGTTATATCAAGAATTCTTGCCGCTGTTACCAAACTTACTGCAAGGTAGAACAATACCTTCTTTCCCCACTCCAGTTTCTGATCTTTTTATGTAAATAGCAATAATAAAGCTATGTTATGTAATTAAAGCCCCAAAACTAAAGCCCTAACCCTGATAAGTTGATTCTGGTTTGAGCTTAGCAGTTGATTAAGTATCTTGATTGTGGCTTATTTTCATTTACTCTCAGCTGCTTCAGGCTCCATAGTTTTGGCTGCTTCACAATTTCTGCTGCTTCTTGTTCTGCTTTCTGTTGTGGGGCTGTTGAGGGCATTTTGTGTCTGTTTCTTTCATTTGTTTGTGGGGTTGATGGCTTTTCTTTTTTTCTTTTTTTTTTTTTTTTAATTCCTTTTTTTTTTTTCTCTATTTATAACTTTGTCAGCATAAAGCATTGAGGTGTAAGAGCAGTAAGAGGAGTGATGCTGCCAGGCCAGCACCAGAAGAACGTAGCAGATTGCTCTCTAGTTGAGGGCATGCGTGTGCACCTGCAAGTGAATGATAAATATAAATTCAAGTAGTGTGGGTTTGCAGAAGGGAAATGGAAATAACGATCAGGTTGATGAACTGAATATGCGTGCTTGCAAGGACTGCGTTCTTGAGATACAAAGGATAAGCAGTCCTTAAAGCTAAGGACTAGCTAATTGGAACAATTCCAGGCATGTGAAATCCTGTACTTACCATCTACAGCTGTAGAGGCAATTATTATTGTAGTTAACAAATATGTGTGTTACCTATAAGTTGTTATGCAAATTACACATCAGTGTAAAAGTGCTAGCTAGGTTTATGGAATTTATGAAATCTCCTGGGAAGAAAAAAATAAATTGGGGAATATGTTCCATCTGTATGGGACAGTGAATGTACTTGAACTCATTTCATGTTTCATCTCAGGAGTCCAGATATTTTAAAAACAACTTGTGCTGGGTGGATTTTTGTTTCTATTGATGCAAGGCTGATGTTTGAGTTAATCTGTCTTTTTCTGGTTTTCATTTTCATTCAGATGCCACTTTGAGTCTAGTATTCAATTTAAAAATAGGTAGAGAGAATTTTTATTTGAGTATGTACATACCTACAGAAACATTCAAACATTCAGTGCATAAAATCCTTAGATGTAAGTTATACTTCTGAATGGCATTATGCATTGTAAATATGCTGCTTACAAAGATACAAGGTTTAGAGAGTTCTCAAGAGTCAGGTTATTCCAAACTTATGTAATAGCAATTTTTAACAGTAAACTGTGAGCAGACTTTTGAGTGTATAACTTCTCAATGACTTTCAGGACTTAATATGCTGCAAAGTGGCCTTCACAAACAACACATGAAAGACTTGTTTGTAGAGCTCTGCCTCACCGTGCCGGTGCGTTTGAGCTCGTTGCTGCCCTACCTGCCAATGCTGATGGATCCCTTGGTGTCAGCTCTCAACGGATCCCAGACCCTCGTTAGCCAAGGCTTAAGAACTCTGGAATTGTGTGTGGATAACCTGCAGCCAGACTTTCTCTATGATCACATTCAGCCAGTTCGAGCTGAGCTAATGCAGGTAAATGTGTCATTTCTAGTTAGACCACAAGAGGTCATTGATTCCCTAAATACTATGTGAAATTTCTGTGATCCTTGGGTTATTAAAACTCCAGCAGTCTGTCTCTGTATGAGAACCATACCAGACTGATCTGTGTGGAAAGGGCCAGTCATTGTTTTGCTGTTAAACTGAAAACTCTGAAAAATGTAAGTGAATTAATCATTTTTCTCTACCCCGTTAAGGGTAGAGAAAGGTAAAACAGTGGTACAAGTATGGCTATGTTTGAGTCAGGACAGAAAATGGTTAATATTTGTTGGTATTTTAAAAACAAAACAAGAAAAAGCTAATTACCTTCAGCATATCATGATAGGTAGATATGTGATATATATACAGGTGGGGCTGAAATTTAGAACAATTTTGTAAAGGTGGCTCTTTCTCCCAATAAGGTGTTCAGATATATGTCAAATATAATACTTCATTTCTTTGCTTTTTATAGTTCAAAACCAGCTCTTTGTGAATTAAAAAGCCAAAACAGGCCAGTTAAGACTGAATCTGTGTTGTGCATCTAATACTAGGCATAAACATGAAATCACATTTCAATGTGGCAAAGATTTTTAGTTGATGGCATTAATCTAAAACTGCATTTAGGACAATCTCGTCAGAAGGCACTCAAACTGTTGCAAACCGAGCTGGCTTTTAGACAAGTGAGAGGTTAAGTATCTTCTAGAAGCTATGCAGGATCAGTTACCCAGGTAGAAGAATAAGTGTTTTACTTGACTTTCTTACATTAAAACTTGAAAAAATCTGAGGTGAGACTGGTCTGACCATGTAACACTGAAAACGCTTCCAGGCTTTGTGGCGTACCCTGCGCAATCCTGCCGACAGTATTTCTCATGTGGCGTACCGCGTGCTTGGTAAATTTGGTGGAAGTAACAGGAAGATGTTAAAGGAGTCACAGAAACTACAGTATGTAGTCACAGAAATCCAAGGACCCAGTATTACAATTGAATTTTCAGACTGTAAAGCATCCATTCAGCTCCCAATGGAAAAGGTAAGAGCTCAAGTTGTCTTCTGTGCTGTGAAACCACCTTTCTTGCTTAATTACAGATATTTTTAAGTTTTGTTTGCTTGTAAAACATTGATAAAATGTGGTATGTCTGCCAGTTCCAGATATGAGTTAATGAATGTCTAACAGTATAGAATTTACATAATTAAAACTAGGCTTACAGATCTCATGCATACCTGATTTATTTATTTATTTTCAAATTGTTCCAAAAGACAAAGACATTCCTAAATAATTTATGTTGTAATGGAGAAACAGAATCTAAATCCATTTATGTTCTTTTTGTTAGTTTTTTTGTTTTGAGTAATTTTGAGCTGTCAGATTTGGCAGGTAAAGTACAAAACGTTGTTTCAGAAATCCCTGCAAAGTGCTTTATTCTTCTTTACTCTGTAGCCATCAGTTGAAAGTCTCTATTTAAAGCAGGCAGACTTAAACTAACTTCTTGCTTCATTTTAACATGCTAAATTAGCAGAAGCTTGCCAGCCTGCTCTTTCCTTATTTTTCCATTAAAACTCTTTTAGATGTCACCCCAAAATAGGAGATTTAAACACATTCTGTTCTCAGAAAGGGATAGGACAGGGAGCTAAACTGCCACAAGTAAAGGCTTTCTGTGCATGTTTTTTCCCTTCTGAACTTCTGCTGTACTACTTAGGTTAGGAGAATCTAAAACTTCCCTATTTTCTTTTTCAAGCATACAAAAAACCTGTAGAAATTCTCCAGTGATGATTATTGTAATGGCTGCGGTGATTGGTTTTGTTTGGGTTGGGTTTAGGGCTTAGAGCTGCAAAGACAGTTTGTACTTGTGGCTGTAATCGACAGTCTGCATGCAGCACAAATACTTGGTTCTTGCTAATTACAGCAATCTCGTCTGTGTCTTTGGGATCTGAGTGAAGCTGGGTTCTCCGCTGATTTGGCCTGTAGAGTTTTCATACTTACCTTTTCAATTACACTTTCATAAATAGGTATGATCTGAATGTGGTAAGCAACTTTCTGTGCAGGCAGGTGGCTCACTGGCTCCCTCCAGCCAACAGGCTTAAAAACAGATTGGAAAAATGATTCTTAGGATGCAGATAGCTTCACTGAGTTCTCCCCTGTATTGAAGCCGATAAGTTGAATGTGCATAAGTACTGGAACTGCTGACGTTTCCCTATTCCACTAGCTTTAATTCAATCCAAGTTTCCCAAAATACAAAACTCACTGTTCTTTTTGTTGAGATGCTGATGATGTTAACAGTGATGAGATGACAGCTAGTTCAGTCAGGAAGTGGAAAGATGGTTTGCCTTTCAAAGAAGGAAAATGCCCACTATGCAGCAGAGCACTTTTCTGCATAGTCCTGTTTAAGCACGGAAGGTTAAGTGTTATTTAGAATTGAGCAAATATTTAAATTCCTTGTTTTGTGCACTTCAGAACAATTAGTATGTGGGTTTTTTACTTAGTGCCTGTCTCCATATTTTTTTTTAACTCCTTCCTTTCTTTTTGAATTTCTTCCTTTTTTGGGGAGGGAGTGGATTAAGGAGAGAAAGTTTCTAGCTGTGGAGTTTATATATATACATTTATATATATGTGTGTAACATATATATATATGTACACACACAGATATGTAAAATAGAAATTTTCCACAAAGGTTTATCCCTCTCTCCTATCTTTCCTATTTTAAGAGATTATTTGCATTATTCTCAAATGTATTGGCTAAATCTTCTTACAAAGGAAGAATAATATTTCCACTAGTGAACTGTTCAGAAGTTGCTTACCAGGACATGTCATGTATGATGTAGCTCTTGATTTGCATGGAAAATATGGCAAAGTAATTTGTAAGATAGAACCTTTTTGGCTACTATTCATATGTGTTTATAAATGCATTGTATACCTGTAGTATCGAGGGATTAGGAAGAGCAATTATTGATGGAGGGAACATGAGGAAAATTTTCTTGAGTGGGCTGAGAGTTCATGAAGGTTCACCTCACTCGTGACTTAATGCTTTCTGACTGGAAATCAGTGTGTGTGCCACAAAACTTTTACATTTATGAAAGCACAGCAAATAGCATAATTATTTCAAGTCTACATTTCTTAGGTAGTCCAAATTGTGCATACCTTAAAAGTGACATTTAATACGTACTAACGATATCATTCCCTTAATTAAACACCTTTATTGTAAATATTTATATCAAGAGGTGTTGAGTTACTATCCATTTGTTTTTCACTCTAGGCAATTGAGACTGCTCTGGACTGTCTGAAGAGTGCTAACACAGAACCCTATTATCGGAGGCAAGCGTGGGAAGTCATCAAGTGTTTTTTGGTGGCTATGATGAGCCTGGATGATAATAAACATGCATTATACCAGCTCCTTGCGCATCCCAAGTATGACAATTCTTTAAACCTAAATGTGTATGTAAAATTTATAGTGTCTTTAGAGTAACTTGATTTAGAGACAATAGTTAGTCTAAGCAAGGTATTTATTCTTCATGGGATTTTTACCTACTGGTTCATCCTGTTTAGGACTCCATAGTGAGAGGAATTTTGTTAGGCTGTTAATGCCAATGACATGTTAATATGTCATACTTTAATTTTCTTTCCTTCCAATGTATAACTTGTTACATATGATCAGATAACTTTTTAAAAAATTAATTTTGATTTAGTATATTTAAATAGTTGGAATAGTTTGGTCCTTAATTTAGCTTTAAAGATTAACTTGGACTGAGATGTTTTGTATGTACATTTAACTTTGCACTGAAGTGAAAGACATGCAAAATTCAGTTTAATTTAGTGATCAAATGATAGCAGTTGTACATCTAACCTATGCTTTTCTTGGAGGGGGGGCTTTTTTTTTTTCCTTTTGCAATTTTAGTTATTGATACTGAATCAGTTTATTGCTTTTAAACAACTTTGACATCTTTGCCCACAAAGGTTGTGCTGACTTAGAGTTTTGCAGTATAGTAAAAGGAGTTCAAGAGTATCGTGGCTTTTACAATTTGGACTTGTTAGACTTGACCTAAATAGAGCTTTGCAACGAATAGGCTTTGTTGGGCAGTGATTGGATAAATAATGTTTCAGTCTTTCAAGATTAAAATCAAATGTCATTTTAAAAAAGCGAAAAATGTCAAAATACTGCAAATGACACTCTGTAATTGAGTTGTGGTGTGATGCCTGTGTACCTGTTATTTGCAATATACGTGGCTTCTTCTGAACCACTGGCATTAAATGTTCCAGATGAAATTGAGCTATCCATCATGTTTGAGACCAGTGCCTGACAAAATTAATAGAGACTGAGCAAACTGGTCAGCTCTATCAAAATGAGGGGAAAATAGGAGGCGGAGAAGGTATTGAGATACCAAGAGCAAACTTTAAACTGACAGTGCTCATGATTGAGCTGCCAGTGCTGCAGTTTAGGATTATAACGACCTTAATGCTGTCTTTCAGCTTTACTGAGAAGTCCATACCCAGTGTGATTATTTCCCATCGATACAAAGCTCAGGATACTCCAGCTCGTAAAACATTTGAGCAGGCATTGACAGGGGCCTTCATGTCAGCAGTCATCAAAGATCTGAGGCCTAGTGCTCTGCCTTTTGTTGCCAGCTTAATCCGCCATTACACCATGGTGGCAGTGGCTCAGCAGTGTGGTAAGTCAAGTGGAATAGTGATCCCACAGACTGTTAGGAGAGGGATGGAGAAGCTTTTCCTAATGATATTGTAGATGTTTCTGGATAGATATGTCAGGTTTTGTTTGATGGCTGGATTATATTTTAGTTCTTCTGAGCAGTGAAGATCTCATAAGCTTTAAAAAACTCCTAATTTTTTAACAAACAATCAGCAATGCATGTAGAATGCTACAACAAATGAAATAATTGCAGCTCAGAGTGGTTTATATTTCCAGAGCATTTGTGGAACTTGATAGACACAGTTACTTTCACAGATGGACTTTAATTGGGGTGTTTCCACTCGTGGTTTTGGAGGATCAGAGGAACAAAGTGAATGTTAAAGCACTGCAGTGTTTTTGTATCTATGAAGAAAACTTTTTGTTTAGAGTTGGACTGTATGACAAATAAGTTGGGTAAAGACATTCTGATAATCATATCACTCTTCACTGTCACATTAACATAACTTGAACTTTTATGATTCTTCATTTTAATTAAACCTTCTTGCAGTGCATAGAAGGAAATGCTGGAGGAGATGTAATCTTTCTTTCTAAGAGTGAAGAATGCCTTACAGTCCATTTATATGCAAATCAACACAGTGCTTATTGGTTTTGCCATCAGCTAGTCAGAAGAGTAGTAAAATCTAATCAAGAGACTATTTGTATTGAAATATCCATTGCTTTATCTTTTCCTCTCTCTCTTTTCTTCCCCAATACAAATCACAGGTCCCTTTTTGCTGCAGTGCTATCAGGTTGGAAGCCAGCCTAGTACTGCCATGTTTCACAGTGAAGAAAATGGGTCAAAAGGCATGGATCCCCTGGTGCTTATAGATGCCATAGCAATCTGCATGGCATATGAGGAGAAGGAACTCTGCAAAATAGGAGAGGTGGCACTAGCAGTGATATTTGATGTTGCAAGCATTATCTTGGGTTCAAAAGAAAGGGTAATATATATTACATATTACTTTTCAAAAACACATTTAAATAATCTGATTTCAGCTTCTAAAAATTTGGAGGCTACCAGTGAGCTGAAAAAACAAACCAGTATGTTTCATTGTTTCCTTCCAGGCTTGTCAGCTTCCCTTGTTTTCCTACATTGTGGAACGTTTATGTGCTTGCTGTTATGAACAAGCTTGGTATGCGAAACTGGGAGGTGTGGTATCGATTAAATTCCTTATGGAACGACTGCCGCTAATTTGGGTCCTTCAGAACCAGCAGACTTTCCTGAAGGCACTTCTCTTTGTTATGATGGATCTAACTGGAGAGGTATATAATGAATTAATTCTGTCAAATAGCATGGGGGAAACAAACTTTTGTTCTTAAACTCACACAGATTGAACTCTTCATAATCTTGATTTTACATAATTATAACAGACACAATGCATTCCAAAGTTAGGAGTGAATTTTAGTCACTGAGACCTGAAGTTAGGAATGAGGTCTGTTTTTTCCTTGTAGCTCTGCCAAAGTTGTTGAAATGACACTTGATTCTTTCAGAGTAGAAACATACAGGTCTCATTCAGATCAGAGAAGGAGCACTAGATTGGCTGTCACTTGTGTGAAGCACACTTGTTTTTTCCTTCGTCCTGTATTTAGTTTGATGCTCATCTTATCAAAAAGCTGTCTGTAGTTACAGGTACCTAGAAAACCGTCTGCTCGACCTTTACTCTGTTGTGGATTGTATGGTGACAACATTGCTAAGGGTTGGTCTGTACCACAGCTCACAGTTTTGGAATGATTGGTGGGAAGACTGCTTGAGTATGTGTGCTGTTTAAGCTCTATATATTTTTAGCTGTTTGTGGAGCATTCATCAAAATCAAATGCTAAGTTTGTTGGTGAGTGGTGTGTAGATTTGTGTTCTGTACTTCTCAATAAAGATCTGTCATACCTTAGGTTTCCAATGGAGCAGTTGCTATGGCCAAGACCACGTTAGAACAGCTTTTGATTAGATGTGCGACGCCTTTAAAAGACGAAGAAAAAACAGAAGAAATTCTGGCAGCACAGGAGAAGTCTTTCCATCATGTGACACACGACCTCGTTCGAGAAGTAACCTCCCCAAACTCTACTGTGAGGAAACAGGCCATGCATTCATTGCAGGTGCTTGCACAGGTCACTGGAAAAAGTGTCACAGTGATTATGGAGCCACATAAAGAGGTAAACAGAAATACTTGCTGACAGTCCAAGTCAGTTTGAGGTTCTTTATCAGTTTGCATTTGCAAAATGCTTTTCTGAGTGTTTTGCCACGTTAGTGAATGTTAGTGGTCCATCATTTGCTGGGGTTTATTGTTCTAAAATACACCGTGACTAGAGAGCTACAGAGGTTCTACAAGCCAAGCCTGGCTACACAGCCAGTATTCATTGTGTCTTCAGGTTGATTTATGTGCTGAAATTATGGACTGCTTGCCCTACTACCATGAGGCATAGGCTGGGCAAGGCAGATACTAGATTTTTTGAGCCTCAGTTTTGTGTTTGTCTCTAAAATATGAGACACATTGCTATGCCTTTCCCTATCCAGAAAGAGACAATAAAGGTCAAAGCTGGTTTGAAATCACTTTTTATTAAATAGTTCTTAAAGCTAATAGCGTTTATTCTCTTGAAAGAGAAGAGAATGAATATAAGCCCTCTAAGGGCAACCACAGCCTATGGAATTACAGATGACATTATTATAGTTTGGGAACATACAGAGAAGCCCCCTAATTGATAGCTTAATTTTCCTAAAGGAGGAATTGGAGGAGACTGAGAAGTTGGTGTATATGGAAAAAAAAACCCCACTTACATGGGTTTTTTTTTTCTGATGTTTTAGGAGCTTAAAACATTCTTGTGTCTTGGCTTGAACAATTAAAATGCTTAACCCTTTGAATTGCTTTGTTTATAACATTTTTTAAAATTAATAATGCCATAGTTCTGGTCACAGAGAATATTTAATAATTGCAGATGCTGAGTCGTTTCACTACCTGTGAATTAAATTAGTTCAGAGAAATACTTTTTTTTCTCGCTTAGTGATTTCTGCAGAGGTACACCTGGAGCCAGGATAAGAAATGGAGCTGTGACTAATGATGTCTTCTTAATGGCTAAGTCTGTGGGGCCCCTTGAGTAAGCTGCTAATTCAGTCATCTATATGTTGTGTAGGTTCTTCAAGACATGGTTCCTCCTAAAAAGCACTTACTTAGGCATCAACCTGCAAATGCCCAGATTGGCCTGATGGAGGGAAATACGTTTTGCACAACCCTGCAGCCCCGACTGTTTACAATGGATCTGAACGTTGTGGAACACAAGGTTTTCTACACAGAGGTACTTCCTTCTTATGTTCTTGGATTTGAATGTAGATACTGGAGTTGTTATGGTGTTAAAACTTTCATTGTTTAAAATACATTTTGTTTCCTCTGTGCATTTTAAACTGTCACTGAAATACAAGATTTTACTTTTAGAAACATGAACTTAGGTTGGCCATTACCTCCAGTGTAATAGCTCTGAGCTGAGCAGAATGTTATCAAGTGAGGGAAATATAGTGTATGCTCCCATTCCAATTGTGCTAACTTGCATATTTATGCAGAGTTTATCTCTTGTTGTACCACAAAAACACAGGTATTGTTAAGGTTTTTGAGTTCCTAACAGTTTGATATAAAACCAGCCTGTAGATTTAACTTGGAGAAAGTTAAATCTAGTCCCTTGATCCACACAGAAGTTCAGAAGGTCTTTGATACCAACAGTGATTGCAGTCAGCAAGGCAGAAGTGACATGTAGCTGTCATTGCAGAGGATCCTCTATTTTTTTGCTTAAGACAAAACCAAAATGGTGTGATGAAAAACACCTGTAAATGGGAGAGTGATGCATTGGTGGTGTGAAGGTCTGAATCTCAATAGCTGCCTTGTATATAGGTGCAACCTGGAGGTCATTGCGTAACTTTGTTTCAACCTGTTCAGTGTTTTTCTAGCAAAACCCATACAGATAGCCTGAAAGGACTCACCTGCAAAGAGGAGAGCTTTCTGGGAAAGAATTGTCCCTCTGGGCAGTGATCCATCACCATTAGAATTACTGAAGACATTTTCAGGACTTCTTTTTCCCTGTTAATCTCCTGCTCTCTTTACCCTTTCTGCAGTATTTTAGTACTGTTACTGCTGCTCAGGAGGGAAGCTTTCTGTGCACCTATTCTCTTATCATATGAGTGGCTGGATGTTTGCAGATAGACCAGCTTGATAGTGGCCAACAAAATGCAAACGGGCTTATTTTTGCCTGACTCTTGCCTGGCAGTGATGCTAACAGACTGTCTTGACTTTGGCTAACTGCTGCTTTTCACAGAAACTCATTCTTTAATTTTGAGTAGAATTTTTGCCTCTTGGTGAAATTTGGAGGTTGATTAGTGTGTTTGCATGAACTTGGCTCTTTGAGAAAACAAGACTCAAAAGGTAACTGACAATAGTGTTTCCAACATGATTCACAATGCTTTGCCAAAATTATTATTTATTTTGTTTTCCCTAGTTACTGAATCTGTGTGAGGCTGAAGATGCTGCCTTAATGAAGCTACCTTGTTACAAAAGTCTCCCATCACTTGTACCCCTCCGGATTGCAGCCTTAAGTAAGCAAAACTTCCTAAATGAAATTTGCTGTGGATAAGTGTCCTTGTGAGCAATGGGCAGGCTCCTTCCCAAGATCAGCAGAAAACTGGAGTGCTTGAAGACTGATGACTGCTCTCTAGAGGTCACAGTTTAATGGAGAGTAATGGGGAAGGATCGCTGCTTTCTTAATGACTAGGATTTAGTTTCTGAAATGAACCCAAAATATTTCAGACTCGTTATGTTATATAGCACTAGGAAAACTTCAGAGCACTATTAATAGAATTTCCATTCTCTTGCTATTTCATGATGCTTGCTACTTTCAGCAAAGCATGCTATGCTTTAGCTGTCTGTAATTTAAGATGAAATGAAAGAAACTTGAAGAGAAGTAATGTAGACTCAGGGTTTCTCCCCCCACCCCCCTTTTTGAAATTGAATTAACAAAGAGAACAAACTTACTTTGATATTTGCAGATGCTCTAGCTGCCTGCAATTACTTGCCTCAGTCCAGAGAGAAAATCATTGCTGCACTTTTCAAGGCACTTAATTCAACAAATAACGAACTGCAGGAGGCAGGAGAAGCATGCATGAGAAAGGTTAGTGTATTAAATTTATGTTGCTTTTGAGGCCCGTTTTCTTTGTTTACTTCCTTGTTATAAAGCTTCTTGGGAAAGTTGTCTGCAGGGAACAATGGCTGCTCTGTTAATGTTCTGTTAGTGGCACTGGTATGATGAAGTTTGTCAGATGTTGCCTTCCTCCTGATTCACAGGCAGTTTGTAATAGTGGTGTCAGAGTAGTTGGTTCATAGCTTTGTATTTGATGTATAACCTTGGCAGTTTTCAATCCATCTGTACTTAACATCTCCTAGTTGATTATTTTATGGAATATCCTACTTTGTGCCAGAAATACTTAGGTGCTTCCCAAATCCATCTTGTCACTGTATGTATTAATTTAAATTAATTATTAAGCTGTAGCATTCTGAAAGTATAAAATAAAAGGTAGAGTTTATTTTAAGATGCTTGCTTGCATGAAAGTCACTCATCTCTTCATTTGCTTCTTAATCCTGTACTCCCTTATAGTTCTTGGAAGGAGCTACCATAGAAGTTGATCAAATTCATACGCACATGAGACCTTTGCTTATGATGTTGGGAGACTATCGAAGTCTGACACTGAACGTTGTGAACCGTCTGACATCTGTCACTAGGCTTTTTCCAAACTCCTTTAATGATAAATTCTGTGATCAGATGATGGTAAGCTCATTCAGGTTTTCTTTTAGCTAATATTATTATTGTTGAAAAGTCCAAAGAACAATTCAGTGGTGACTTGGTGTATGTATTGGAAGTAAAAGATTTTTGTTCCCCAATGAAAGTCAGTATCAGTAGTTAATTTCTAAAGAGCTAGTAAGCTAGAAAGTTAAGAGATGTTATTTTGTAGTAAAGACATACCCAGTAATGCTGAGGTCTGCTTGGACAAAGCCATTGTTAGGCTAGTTGTTGGTAGTGCCATATACTAAGGAAACTTGAAAACATGCTTTACTTCCTCTGTCTTGGCGTTTTCTCGTTTTATGAAATGGTGGAAGGTACCGTCCTTCTTATCTGTAGTTTTTAAACTGTGTGTGTGAATTCTTCCTTCTTTTGCCATGGATATTTAAATATTTAAATGTGCATATATATATATATATCAAGGAAGTTGTTATACAAGTGTAACATTGTTGTGTATCTGACCAGATTTTTGTGCCTTTTAATGTGTATTCTACAACCCACACTTTCTTAAAGGCTTGAGGACTTTCAGCAATGAACTCTTCAGTCTGAGGGAATTTAAATAGCTAATTTTTTCTCTTTGTTTCCTTCAAAAAATCATTTTTGCCTCTACTACTACTTTTCTTGTAGCATGTGTTCTCACTTGGTAAAATGGGGCAGTATCATTAGAAGAACAATACTAATTATCCTCTCTTTATAGCAACACCTGCGTAAATGGATGGAAGTTGTAGTTATCACCCACAAAGGTGGACAACGGAGTGATGGCAATGTAAGTTAATGGATGTTTTTTTGTGGAGAGACAAGAAATAAAAAGTATTAGTGTTTTTGAACTACAGAACTCATTCAGGTGTAAACCTTGTTATAACTGATTGCACACTGATGTTTTATTACAAGCTAGTAAACTTACATGTATATTGAGTATTTGTTATAAAACTTAGCAAAAGGAGCTTTTCTTCTGACAATGGTTATTTTAAAGCCTGTTCTATACAGGCTGGTGTGGAACACCTCATTGATTTTTATTTTTTTTTTTCTCAGATTTTCTGCTTAGAAATCTGTTCTTCATTGGAATAGCTGATGAGCTCAGCAGTAAATTCCCTCCTTTTACCCCCTAACATGTTTGATGCTCATGACATAGTTTTTGAAAATTATACAGCATGAGAATATAATCCCAGTTAGTTTTAAATCTCATGGAAGAAAAATAAGTTCAACATTTACCAGTTGAGATCACATTAAGATCTCTCTCACACCCAGACCAATGCCCTTGATGTTGGGAGATGGAAAGCTGATCAGTTTTATTCATAAACAGCCAGTGTCCCTGTGTGACACCACCAGTGTGTGCTGTCAGCAGTACAGCACTTAGGGAGCTCCTGCTTTTCATGTAGATTACCAGGACTCCCATAATTCTATACAGAGTTTATTAGCAATTTATATTAAATGTTGAGATTTGTTATTGCAACTAGGAAAAATTGTTAATTTTATTAATTTATTTGTTTTTCAAATTCAAATAAAATTAAATGGGCTTATTTCCCTCAAAGCATGGATGTAGTTTAATAGCTTTTCATTACTCTTTCCTGTCTTTGCAAAGGGAACTTTTAAATGTGGATTAAGTCATTGCTTTGTATTTGATCTAGGTATTCTCTAATTTGTTTTCTTTGTCTAAACTTAAAAGCTGTGCGTTTTCCAGTTAAACACGTTACATTTTACTCAGGTCTGAGTAGTTTTAAGACCATTGTAATCTTCTTCTGGGATTCACTGTTCCTCAAACATGATGATTATGGATATCTTGCAGATCTTTTTATAGCAACAGTCTTTGAAACCACAGCATGTCACCTGCAGAACAGTTTTTAGTTGACCCTAAATCAGAGTTAATTGTCAATTCTTCTGCTTTTAATGTCTTCTGTTGATGATTTCTGTGTAGTTGTGTGTTTAGTCTCCTAAACATGTAACTTTTTTTTAGTGTTGGTTTGAAACCTGTCTGTTGGGGGGTGCACATCAGACACTTGAGAAGAAATCCACTCTCACATCTTGAGGGAGAAGTCTATGGAAACATTTTCACATAGAATTGTGTGACTGCAAAGCTGATGGAAATATTGCTTCCCCTCTGCCAGTTGTTGCTGTAACATTCCCTTAAGAACAGAAGCTGTAGGAAGGTGAAGGAGGCACAGACAGCGTGGTCTTTATACACTTGTTATGGCAGTCTGTGTGCACATGTTTGTATGTACCCTGTGGTGGTGCTGTAGTCTTCTACCTGTGGGAAAACTACAACAGAGAAACCGATGGGCAGGGTTACTGCAGCCAGCCTTTCACTTCCCTGCTTTCTTCTTGACCGTAGTGGGGTTCCCAAATCTGAGGTCACTCTCTTGAAGCAGCGTTGGGGACTGTTCCCCAGCAGTAGGTGCAGCGTTCGGGCTGAGAGAGCGGTTAGACCTAGGGGACATAACCACAGTGGGGAAGGGAGTCGATCAGGAAAGCCCTGTGTTTGCTGGGGCAGCAGCACTGAGTGCTGTTCACGCTCACCTAAAGTGTGTTCATTGTTTTCCAGCAGCAGTGTTGAAGGTGCCATTTGATGGTGGTACTGGTGGTGTGACACCAGCATGGCACAGGTAGTGGCCAGTCACTGAGGCTTTGTAACGAAACAGCCCAAAAGTCAATGGAATGAGTCTTTGTATGTAAATGGCAGTTCTAGACAAACTAAAAACTTCAGACATCTCAGTTCAAAATGCTGCATAATAGTTAATAGCCACTGATGGCAGAATAAGTAAGCTCTTCATTCGCCTGAGTAGTTTTATGACAGCACTACTGCATTCCTAAACTGGGACTTGGCTGTTTAGATAAATTAAGAAATTAAAACATATCAAGTAGTGATGAAGTTCTAATTCATCAGCCCAGTGAGTAAAATCTTTGATGTTCTTCTCTGCTCTGCCTCCCGAAGGAACAGTGTGGTTCTTAGGTCATGTCCAGGAATTGAAAAACAGATTTTGAATAGATGGTTGCCTCTGATTGTCCCTCTCATGAACAATGGCACCATGGTGGGAGTTCTCTGTTACAGCCTGTTAGAGGGACTTTATAGGTTGGTAGTTGTATTGGAAGTGCTTATGTAATTTGTGCTAAACAAATCTGTATTTGAAGATGCTAAAATATTGCTTGCCCTGATGAAATAATCTTTATTATCTCTTTTATTCAGTACAAATATTTTAGAAGCTATATCTAAACAATATAAAAGTAGATAAAAGGATGCTTCTCATCCTAATGATTAGGAGAGCAATTCAGAGCATGGAAGTTACTCATTCTCTCTATTCTTTGAGATGAGAAAATAACCCTGAAAAAGTCAGTTTCTGACTGCAACTGAAGAACAGCATATACTGATTTGTTCATTTATTTGATATTTTTATGGGCTTTTTCTTTTCATGCTGTGACTTCTGTTTTGGTTCAGCCTGCCACGGAAGGGGTAGAGGTGAGAATCTCAGTGGAGGCACCAGGAAGGTTGTTTTGTTGTTGTGGGGTTTTTTTTGTTTTTTATTCCCCCCTTTTCTTTCAAACTGTGATTTGTTAGTTCTGTTGTTGTGTTTTGGGCAGATTGCATTGTGCCTTTGCGTGCAGTGCTGTGATTGTCTTCTGTTTGTCTGTGGCAGAGTCCTTTGGGTTTAATTGCTGTTAAGGATGTTAAGCATGTTTGTACCCAGGGTGTGCAGGAGTTTAGTTTCTGTGAAGGCCTAAGTGCTTTCAAAAGATGTGATGTGTCATCTCCATCCTGCACTTCATGAGAGTAGTCTTAAGGGGGTGTGTCTGGGCAGATCATGGTACAGGAGAGGGGGCTTAATACTTTGTGTTTAAGTTCAGCTGAGGAATGCAATGCACTTGATAATATTTTTTTGCATACTGTAACAAGAAGTTGGTTTTAGTGGGATGATGAGGGTGGATGTTTTGTTGTGCTTTGGGTTTTTTTTCCCTTTTTTTACTGAAGAAAATCCACCCTCTGGTTAACTGAAATGTAGTCCCTATTTAAATCAGTTAATGAAAGAAAACCACAAAGTTATTTTGGACCTCAGAAGAATTTGGTATCTAGTGGGAGAGCAGAGCTGACTTCTTTGAAGTAACCAGCTGTTTGCAAGATATGTTGAGCTGTGCTGTGAGAAAGCTGGCTGTCGTCTTCTTCACACCCGGGCTCGTGGGGTGTGTATGAGAAATTGTTTGGAAGGGAAGGTCGGGCTGTTTGATGTATGAGCCTCTTGTTGTAGTGCAGTGAGCACTCCATAACTCCCCCATCACCATTACCGACACACAGTGTATAGCTCTTACCTGTTACACTCCACCATACCAACAAAGAAAACAAAATTAAACCATAATATTACAAGGGGGAAGGGCAGACTTCCCCAAGGGCAGGTTTCTCCATACATCCTGGTAAGTAGGTGCTGTATCTCTGTTAACCCTTTGCAGCTGGCTGCTGGCTGTGCTAACATAGAGAGGAAAAAAAAAAGGTAGGATGTGTGATACTGACTGTATGTCCTTAGCTGATAATCTTATTGAATCATGTTTCTTTTTACCTGTAGGAAATGAAGATCTGCTCAGCGATTATAAATTTATTCCATCTGATCCCAGCAGCTCCTCAGACTTTGGTTAAACCTCTGCTGGAAGTTGTTATGAAAACAGAACGAGCAATGCTAATTGAGGTAAAAGTGGAAGTTAACATTGGTGATATTTTTCCTTTATAGTGTTTTTAAACATCAGTATGTAATAATTATAGTAGTTTAAATGTGGTGTGGGAACATGTTAGTGTTTGTCCTAGACCTTTTAAAGTGAAGATTTGAAATTGTCAATAAATTCCATCATAGAAGTTCTGAACATGTTGTGTCTGTCTTCATAAATGCCAAATCAAATGTATTTTTCTGAATGTTAGTAGATTAGTAGGAAATACTCACTGCTCTGAGTTTTTAATTTAAGTTTGATGAATCTTTCAGGCTGGCAGTCCATTCAGGGAACCACTGATAAAATTTTTGACACGTCATCCATCCCAGACTGTGGAGCTGTTCATGATGGAAGCCACTTTAAATGATCCACAGTGGAGCAGAATGTTTATGGTAAGCTGTGTGGGGAGGGGAGCAGAAGCAGCCCCCTTGTTCACAAATCTGATGAACGAGAAGCTTTAAGTCTTGTCCAGATTTTTTCCCTGTATGACCTTGTAGTCCTTAATCATAGTTTTTCTCTGACTATTCTCTGTTTTGTATTTGTTTGTCCTGAGATGTCAATTTTATACCTTTCCAGGTCAGGAAGATTATTACTGAGGTTCCAGAGGTTATTTTGATCTATGTGAAATAGAACTTCTACAGCTTTAGTGAGGAATATAAATGCTACAGGATGATATAGCCTTTTGGTGTTTTGCTTTCAAAAGCTGTTATTAAAGTTATTTCTTCCCCTTCTCCAGAGTTTCTTAAAACATAAAGATGCCAAACCTCTACGAGATGTCCTGGCAGCGAATCCGAACCGATTTATCACTCTGCTGTTACCCGTTGGTACCCAGGCAGCTGTTAGACCTGGTTCTCCAAGCACTACCACAATGCGCCTCGATCTTCAGTTTCAGGCTATCAAGGTAGTAATTTGTTCTTCTTTGTCTCTGCAGTGGATAGTTTAAAATCTTTTTAGCTGTAGGCTTGTTAGCCTGCATAATTTGTGTGTATATGTATTGCAGCTCATAGAAAAACACCTGTAAAAATGTAAAGTGTTTGTAGTTGGAGCCTGTCTAGGCAAGGGTAATAGATTTTAATGAAGTATAGCCTTTTTAAATTAGATAAAAGAGGAAAACATGGCAACAGAAATTTTTTTAGAAGTTCCCTAAAAAATTGATCTAAACTAGCTTTTATTTGACTCTTGAATATTTTAGAACCTTTAATTGACCTTAACGAAGTGTTTTATATCATTTTTTCTGCTGACAGATCTCTTGTGTGTTGACTCTGCGTTTGTTTTGTTTTGCTTTGACAGATCATAAGTATTATTGTTAAGAATGAGGAATGTTGGTTGGCAAATCAGCATTCCTTAGTGAATCAGCTGAAACGTGTATGGGTGAGTGAAGCTTTTCAGGAGAGACATCGCAAGGAGAACATGGCAGCAACGAATTGGAAAGAGCCCAAGCTATTAGCATATTGCTTATTGAATTACTGCAAGTACGTAAGAACATTTATTGTACCTTCTTATATTATTATAGCTTGTGTACTTTATTCTTTTTTAAAAAATGAAAACACTGTGAAGGTTTACAGGGACACTAAAAATGGTTTGCAGGTATTGAAGAGCAAGTTTAATCTATTTTATAATACTGCCATTAGCTCCAAGCTCGTGCCTCTGGCACTGCCTGGTCTTGGCACTCTGCTCATTTAATACTGAGATAAGTTACTTCATCAGGTCATCAGCATGTCAGTTTGGTTGGATATTTTTTTCACAATGCCTTTTTATATTATGTATTTTTACAGAAGGAATTACGGTGATATAGAGTTGCTCTTTCAGCTGCTTCGGGCGTTTACGGGTCGCTTTCTCTGCAATATGACTTTCCTAAAGGAATACATGGAAGAAGAGATCCCTAAAAACTACAGTATTCCCCAAAAACGGGCTTTGTTCTTCCGGTTTGTAGACTTCAATGACCCAAACTTCGGAGATGAGCTCAAAGCCAAGGTAACTAAAGCAATTAAATCAAAGCAGCCTGGTATTTAGGTTTAATTTTCTTCTTGGGAACTAGGGCAACAAAACTTGCTTACTTAAATGTCAACGAGTTTGATAATTGGCAGAGCCATTTAGGTGAAAATATCATACCTGTAGCAGGGTGCTAATAAACAGAGACAGCAATTCATCTTGCTTTCAGTGCTGACTACTGGAGTTCACTCTTTCTAAGAATCTTTGCCCTTAAAAGGGAGAAAGATGTGGAAAAAAACCCTGTTTCTTAAGGTGTTATTTATAGCTTCCTTCTGTAACGCAGTGAGTGTGTCTAACGTGCAGGTTTGCATATCGAATGACTCGCGTGTTGACTATCTTTAGAAGAATCTGATAGTTGAATATAACTGGTTTTTTGTTTATATTCTGTAGGTGCTGCAACATATCCTGAATCCTGCTTTCTTGTACAGCTTTGAAAAGGGAGAAGGTGAACAGCTGTTGGGACCTCCAAACCCAGAGGGAGATAATCCAGAAAGCATCACTAGTGTTTTTATAACAAAGGTAACAATCCTTGTCTGTGTGAAAGTGTTTCAAAATTTAAGCCAGACAGTTGTTCCTTTCGATGCCAGGTGCTACGAAAACTGCTCTCTTTTGGGCAGGGGGCAGAAAATACAATGAAAGGCTTGTGGGTCGAGATAAGGACAGGGAGATCACTCAGCAATTACTGTTACTGGCAAAAGAGACTGATCTCAGGAAAACTGATTTATTACCAGTCAAATCAGAGCCAAGTAATGAGCCTTCCCCCACCTCTCCTTTCTACATGGCTGTAACCCCAGTCTTTTTCATAAGCAAAATTATTTTATAACTGCCAGTTGGTTTACAGTTAGATGCTGTGAAAGGTGAGGTGGGGGTTTTTGGTGGTTTTTTTTGTTTGTTTTGTTGGTTTTTTTTCCTGGTGATGGGTTTGGGTGTGGGTTTTTTTGTTTGTTTGTTTTGTGGTGGTTTTTTTGTTCTGTGGGTTTTTTTGATTGGTTCTTGTGTTTCTTTTTTTAATATGTGTTTAAAAAAAGGGTATATCAGGTACTTAGGGATATGGTTTAGCATAGGACAGGAGCTGTTGGACTCGATCTTAAAGGTCTTTTCCAACCTTGTTATTCTGTGATCCTGTAATACACGTTAGCACTTTGGAAATTCCTAGATGTGCTCATATATTTAAGAGTTCTGACTAGTCTTCTGAAAAACCACTCAAAAAGCAAAAAAATTAGGTCTTTGCTTCTGTAGATTATAAAGTTAATTTCTTTTAGTTTTGTTGTCTTCTCACCTTCCTCCTCTTTTTTTGATCATCCCTGGAACTAGGTTCTTGATCCAGAAAAACAAGCAGATATGCTGGATTCTCTCAGGATATACCTCTTGCAGTTTGCCACACTGCTGGTTGAACATGCTCCACATCACATCCATGACAACAACAAAAACCGGAACAGCAAACTGCGGCGCCTCATGACCTTTGCTTGGCCTTGCCTCCTGTCCAAGGCCTGTGTGGACCCAGCGTGCAAATACAGCGGGCACTTGCTTTTGGCACACATCATTGCCAAATTTGCCATACATAAGAAGATAGTTCTGCAGGTATTGGCTGTGGGCTTTTACTCATACAATTTAAAGGGATGCTGATAAGTTTGGTAGTGTGCTTTCTTTTGTTTTAAAATGTGAAGTAGAGGGTGCACAGTCCTTTTGGATGCTTAATGTATAAGTAACAGTTTAGTTCACGTGCAACAAAGAAAATACAGAAGCAGCAAGCTAAATATTAATGGGTATTTATTTGGGGATAGGAGAGTATAGAAGGAAGTTTGAAGGTAAGTGGAAAGAGAGGGGGTAAAAGGGGCCATGAACAGTCCTTTTTGTTGAATAAACAAAGTTGATATTGTTTCCTCATTTATGAGACATTTCAGTTGAGATGGAATATGGAGACCAAAGGAAAACTTCAAGTTGGACAGTGGAGAGGGAGGAAGGAAAAGTGAATGAAAGGGAAATGGAAGTATCCATAGATTTATCAAATTATGGGCCTTTAGAAAAAAAAAGTGTTGTGTGGAAAATGTATGTTTCTCTTTCATTATAAATGCTTTATTTTGTAAATATATGCAATGCTGATAAAAACCTTTGCTGTTCAGGTTTTTCACAGCCTTCTAAAAGCTCATGCAATGGAGGCCAGAGCTATCGTCAGGCAAGCGATGGCTATTTTGACTCCAGCTGTGCCTGCTCGAATGGAGGATGGACATCAGATGCTGACTCACTGGACACGAAAGATCATTGTGGAGGAAGGTCATACAGTTCCCCAACTAGTCCATATTTTGCACCTGATAGTACAACATTTCAAGGTACACATGCTGCTTACTCTGGGAGTCACAGGATCACAGAGATCAAGCAGGGAAACTGCAGATTGATGGAGAACAAAATGTAGTCTGATTTGTATGGCTTAGCTTCACAAGGCATCAGCTGTCTGCAGAGTTGTTTAACACTGAAAACAACTAATAAAATTAAATAGCAAGCCGTTTACTAATCTTTGTCATGTTTGAAGCTAGAACTCAGTGTTAGGTGAGATTAATTCATTGCATGTGCATTAGCAGTGCTCTTTAATGGACCTGGGGAGAATTGTTTAAGAATTGCTTAAAAAAATAGGTAATCTAGTAACCCTTGTTTGACTTCATGTATTCTGCAGGGTTCACTAGGTAGCTTCCCAGCTCGCACATGTTGGGAAACATTAAATGCATGGAATGCTGCAGAATATAGGAGCAGTTTGGAAAACGCATATTAAAATATGATCCAAAGAGACAGGTGTTGAAGTCACCTCTCAGGAATCAATGTCTCAGTGCTTTTTGAAAAAATACCTGAGTGTGTTCAAATGTGAGTTGGAGCTCTGAAAGGATTGGCAAAAAAATGGAATGATTGGTCTTTGAGAAAAATCATGTCTCTTCAAACAAACACCTTCATTTGGGTAGATGAGATCAGTAGTGAACATCATGGCCAAAGCTTTCTTTTCAAAGCTCCAGTTACTTTCCAAACTGCAAAATTTGAACGTGGGACAATCTAAACGTGATGCAGCAAGCTTTAGGAATAAAGACTAATTTACCATTTTGCTTTATTTTGGCTCTGTGGTTTTTGTGTGGAATTGTGTTGGTTAATGACTAACATGACTGTGAAACCATCTTTTCAGGTTTATTATCCAGTGAGGCATCACTTGGTTCAGCACATGGTTAGTGCCATGCAGAGACTGGGCTTCACTCCCAGCGTTACGATAGAGCAAAGAAAATTAGCTGTGGATCTTGCTGAAGTAGTTATTAAATGGGAATTGCAAAGAATTAAAGACCAGCAGGTAAGAAGTCTAAATATTAAATTGGTAAAGACTAAATGGTTCTACAATTAAATGTGTTTTTAACGTGTGTGTTGGTGGTATTTCAGCCAGATTCAGACATGGATTCAGGTGCAGGTGGAGAAGGAGCAAGTTCTGTCTCGTCTGTCGTTAAAAGAGGATTGTCTGTTGATTCTGGTCAAGAAGTGAAACGATTCAGGACAGCTACAGGAGCAATAAGTGCTGTAAGAAAAACTCGGGATTTGTTCAGAGGCTCTGAAATCACACCCTGCAATCACTAAGCAATTTACTGTCCTTGTTTTTCCCATGTAACTTGAAACTCCCCAAATTGAAGGTTATACTTCTAGAAAATATTTTAAATCTGGTGAGCTTGTTGTTACCTTTCTTCAGTGTTCTGACAGGCTTTTTGTTTTGTATACGTGCAGGTATTTGGACGTAGCCAGTCCTTGCCAGGAGCTGATGCACTCCTTTCCAAGCCGATCGACAAGCAGCATACAGATACAGTCGTGAATTTCTTGATCAGAATTGCCTGCCAGGTAGTGTGTTTCTTCTGATATGCAAATACTAATACGGCATTGGTAGCCAAACCCATGAACCCCTCTTTTCATAAGAGTCCTTTTATGCTTGGATTATGAGATACTTCCTTTTGCTGAAAGGTTCAGAAACTTTAATGTGCAATTGTACAAAAAGTAAAATGTTTTAAGTAGGAATGAAATTGAATTTGATAATCAGTTTCTGCCTGTTTTTTATTTCCCAAATGATGGATAGTATTCATGAGAGGTATGCTTTAGCTTCCTATTGTTGGCATTGTGCAATTACTACTTTTCATGCAGCATATGGAATTAAAGCATTCCCCAAATTCTCTTAAGAAATAACTTTTCTAGAGTGGGGAAAATGAGATGGGTGTAACTCAGAACTGACATTTTATGACTCGTGCAGCAAGCTCAGCTGGTAAGTACCATGGGATTTTGTACACCACGGTCCATTGCACAGAACAGACATGCTCTTGCAGTGTAAACATGAATTGAGTAGAAAGCTGCGAATGTTTATGGATACCTTGCAAACAGAAAAGATTAACCATCTCGAGCATGTTCAGAGTTGTAGTAATAGCACGTGGGCTTAAACTCTTTTTGATATACCTTTGACAGGTGATTTAGGGTAATTAGCTAGGAGTTTAGATACTGGTTCTGGTGTTTATTATTAGTTGTCAGCTTTTTATGCAGTTAAATGCTCTGTGACTACACCGATAAAACTACTTAAGATTATCCATTTCAGAAATAAGAAATTATATGCTTGCTTGGAACGTATAATAAATTAATGAGTTGGTCACAAAAGGGTGTCATTTTGTTAACTCTGATTAATTGCTAGGTAAATGACAACTCAAACACTGCTGGATCTCCTGGGGAATTGCTGTCTCGCCGCTGTGTCAACCTGCTGAAAACAGCTTTAAGACCAGACATGTGGCCCAAGTCAGAACTGAAGTTGCAGTGGTTTGATAAGCTGCTCATGACAGTGGTAGGTAACGTTCTAGTCCTGCAGGACTCTAGGTTTGGCTAGCTCATATGTTGTTTGAATGCTAGTGATGTCTGGATGCTGATTGTACAGTCTGCATCTTTTCTTCCTCACAGTGGAATGCACAAGCTGTTAAGCATGTAAATTACGTTGTGGTTAGAGTTTGTCTAGTTGCAGTACTTAAAACTGATAAAATACTTAGGAGCAGGTGTAACAGTGTCCTGTCTTAGATTTTGATACTTGTGTGGTTTCTGTCACATTCTGTCTATGTTTTCTTTAGGAGCAACCCAATCAGGCCAACTTTGCCAACATTTGCACTGGCTTAGAGGTCTTAAGTTTCCTGCTAACTGTACTGCAGCCCCCTGCCATCCTTAGCAGCTTCAAACCCCTGCAGCGAGGTGTAGCTGCTTGTATGACTTGTGGAAACACCAAGGTTTTGAGAGCAGTCCACAGTTTGCTTTCTCGCCTGATGGGCATTTTCCCTACAGAACCAAGTATGTGGTGTTTTCTTCTTCCTTTTATGCTTTATTGCTGCATAACTTAAGTGATTAAGGGCAAGGGGAAGACGCTCTTTGGAATGTGTGAATATTCTGTTTTATGATTCCTGCATTTAATGGTCCATTTTAGCTTGCACTTTCAACCTCTCTTTACAAAAAGAAAAGCTGAAATAAGTAATTGTGTGGAATACATCATTATCCATTGACATAAAAACTTAATAACCTGTGGCTGTCATAACTTTGGTTCAAGAAATGCATGCTATAAATTTAATGTATTTCTGCAGTTCTAATTTTTCAGCTTCAGATGTGCAGGTACTTGTTAAGCTTTGCTGTCTTGCTAAAACAAGGAAAGGAGACAGTGTAGAAAGAAGGACAATAGGTAATAGGCCGTGTCTTAATATAAACTAATTTAGATAATATTTTCTTAAACAAAAAAGAGTCAGTAATCTAAGGCTTCCATCAAAAGGAGTTATTCAGAACTAGTGGTACAGAAGACTTAAAGAAGAAGTGGTAGAGAAGACTTATTGGTTACATAATAACGAGATTTATATAAATCAGGGATCTGCTTGCGTTACCTTGCTTTATTGTCAGGATTATATTCCGTGATGGTGTAGATGACTGTGTGCAACGGTTCCTTGCCTGTTCTGTGGCTGCTGTGACCAAAGGTAAACACAAGTCTCTCAACCCTGCAGGTACCTCAAGCGTAGCTTCAAAGTACGAGGAGCTGGAGTGCCTTTATGCTGCGGTTGGAAAGGTTATCTATGAAGGACTTACTAATTATGAAAAGGCCACTAATGCTAACCCTTCTCAGCTCTTTGGTGAGTTTCTCACATCTCCAGTAGACACAGAGTGTCCATTTGTGAGCATGTTCTTTGTCATGAGCTTTCATTTTCCATAAGGAAATAGAAATGTGATGTCAGGCAGGGGGAAACTGTGGGAAACATTTGGAGCTGGCTTGAGACACGAGCCGGGGATGTCTCTCATTTGTGAAGAAAAGGACTGGGGGTTTCTTTGCATTCTGTCTTCTCCCAGTAGGTGACTGGGGACTGTTGTTGGGAGGTGGGGAGCTGCAGCTGTGCCAGATGGAAGCCTCTGTTCAAAGTGCAGCGTTTGCGTTAACTGAAATACAAAGTAAAAATTACTAGAAAACTGTTAAGTGGAAAAACCACAATCCTGTGGGTACTTCTCTGGAATATTTTAAGGAATATGCATGAACATTCTTGCATGTTATTGCTTATACTTTTTCCAGTTGTTTTTAAAGCTTCGTTTATTGGCTGATTTCAAATAGCCTAGGAAGATTTACTTATTTATAGGTCATGAATTCTCATTAGATAAGAAATTACAAAAATACTATTTTTTCTTGAGTTAGCAGATCTTAAGAATCATATATGCTAAAAATTCAGAGCTGAAATGTTTTTCTTTTCTTGTTATTTGTAGTTACTTGACTGGTAGAGAGCTCAGCTACATAATACAATTACAAAGATATATAGGAATTCTATAGTTTGGCCCAGGTCTGGGTGTGTTTCAGGTAATGCAGACCTGAAATTGCAGAGTTTTGGAACAGTGCTGATTTAAATGGCAAATGTCCTTCACTATTCTACTCTGTGCTCTGGGCTGATAGTTGTAATTTTGCTTTGGGAATTGCCTGTTTGTCAGATGTCAGGACATGCTTTACAACAAACCAACCAACCAAGAGGTTTCTTGAGCTGTGTCCAGAGCATGCTGAAAAGCAGCACTGCAATTTTAACTGTGCTGCAAACCTTATTAAACCTGTGTTTGAGGCTGAACTTCCTGTGCTGTATTTGTGCAAATCTGAGCAGGAAAAGAAAGAAAAGCTTTGGAAGCAGCCATTCACTGAACCAAGCATGCTTCTGTAAATGCTGGTGTAGGCTGTCCTTGAGTTAGGAACTTGGAGTAAGGAGAGGGCTAGCTGTGGGGTACCGTTTGACAGGATGTATGTACTTTTAAGAGTTAATAGTATTTATGCTTGGAAATACTTAAAATGGACTGGTTTGCATGTTTGTGGATTGACTAATATTAGCATAAGCATTGTTAACAACTACGTGTAACTTGACGGGAGTGTGGTGGTGTAGGCATTGTGTGTTCCCAAACTGCCCGGATTACCTGTATCAACAGGGTTCACTTCTTCAATCCACAATAACTGATTTATGAAACTTGATCAAGTTTCTAGTTTATAAAACTAAGTTCTATTTAAATTTTATTTTAATTAATAAACCCAGGCCTATTCCTGTAAAAGTTTCACTACTTTTTGCTATGAAAACAAATGTGCACCGTTAGGAGTAATTTTACTTTGCCTGGTGAACCATATTTTTTTAAGGACTTGGAGAAGTATCTGCTCTCAGTTCCCATCTCTGTCTTCCCTTTCTTCCCTCCATCACACACTTACAAACAGAACTTTTTAATATCTGGATTAATGCAAAAATAACTTCTTAGTCTTAGACTAAAACCAAATCTCTTCAAATCTATCTGGATTTCTAGTGTTTGTAACTTGGGTAGTCCCATGAAAACCACACTAAGGTCATGCTCAGTCTAACTTCTGCTTCTTTAAATACTGTTTTTATCTATAGGTACTTTAATGATTCTGAAGTCTGCGTGCAGTAACAATCCCAGCTATATTGACAGATTGATTTCAGTTTTCATGCGATCGCTGCAGAAGATGGTCAGGGAACACTTAAACCCCCAGGCTACAGCGGGAACGGCAGAAGCAAACACAGGTATTGCATTATATATATGCTAATGGCTAAAAGTGTTGTAAAGTATTAAAATCTCTTCATCCTGAAGAGAATTTAAATGACTTTGTAGAGTTTTGGGTGCACTGTTAGATGTTGAAAAATAGTTCAGCGTTAGTGAGAATCATTACTGATGTCTTTGAAGGATAAAAATGCACTTCAAGTTCCTGTTACCTGCTTAATACATGAATCTGAGTATTAAGCCAGACATTTCAGTGAATCCTTAATCAGTGCTGAGCTACAGCAAACACAGAAGTACTGAAATTCTTGAAGCATTTGTAGTGTTGAGGAGAGAAGGGCTGAATTTTTTTCATCTGTGCTTTTTTTTTATTTTTACTCCTTCCTCTTTGTTAATATTGGAACAACTGTTTGTGAAATTAACTCATTGGAGCTGATGCTTTTGTTTTTATCTTAAAATAGCATCTTTTTTGGTCTGTGCAATTCTGTCTATCATCACATTAATTAGGTCATGAGTCACTGAAAAAATGTGATGTTATTGTGGAAGGAAATGCAGTGCTGGCAGAGTGCACTGCAGTTTATTAATGAAAAAGCTTTTGAAGAAAATACTTTGAACGAATTGCTGCCACTAGATTCCCAGCCCATATTTTCATTAGATAAATGAGAACCTTGGAAATTTTATTAACACTGGAAAACAATTGGAAAATTATTAAACTTGACAGATAAGCAAGTCAGGAAATTAGGGGGACAGAAGAGGTGTGCTGCATCATAGAGTGTTTCTTTCACAAGATGAATTGCAGTTTTTCAGTATTGGGATTCTGTAATACCCTTTACTGGAGATCTACTGACATGAAACCACACAAGCTTGCCTTTAGGATTTTGAATAGATTTGGGGTTTTTTTTTTTTTGGAAGAAGTCCATCTAGTTGTTTAGGGATGGAAAGAGTCATTCTGAAAAGATTATTTCTAGGGATTTATTTACAGTTTAACATGTTGTCATTGCTGTTTTAAAAATGACAGTAGCTTATCTCAAAGATTTCTTCACTCAGGTAGGTGCATACACAGTTCTAATCCCTTTCTGCATCCGTAGCAGGTACAAGTGAACTGGTAATGCTAAGCCTGGATCTTGTGAAAACTCGCCTGGCTGTGATGAGCATGGAAATGAGGAAGAACTTTATACAAGCTATTCTAACATCTCTCATTGAAAAATCTACTGATGCCAAAATTCTCCGTGCAGTGGTAAAAATAGTGGAAGAGTGGGTGAAAAACAATTCCCCAATGGCAGCTAATCAGGTAAATAATCAGGTAAATGGCAAAGATAAATCATAATTGTTCTCAAATACTGAATAGCTATAAGCCACTGTTACAGCTAATCTGTTTTTGACAGTAAGGATTGTGAGGATCTGTTATATATATCCAGATGCCCTTGATGAGGTTTGGAGTATTTTGTATCCCCTGTGAAAGCAGCTGGAGTTAGAGATGCTTAGTGTTTTACAGTTTTCTATCAGGTGCTGCATCTCAAACACTGGTTTGCTGAGAAGTTGTTTTAAAGTAAAAGTTTTAAAATCTGTTTCACATTACCTTGGGTAGAGCAGTTCTTCAGGAGGAGGATGACTAATGCTGGGTTAAGTCTTGTTATTCCTGTAACACTTTGTGGCATCCTCAATTTACCATATTTTCTGGTGGAGTTGAGTACTTGATGAACTTGTGCTGTATAAAAACTATGTTGGATTTTTGTAATCAATGAGCAATGTAAACCTTGTTTTAGTCATGATTTTGAAGATCTCTAGCATGTATTAGCAGGATAAATGCTGGAGTTGTTTTTCTTTTTACAAACTATGACCTTCTACCAAGTTGTTTTCAGTACTTCAGAAGTGAGAGAGTGATATAAAGGATGGCTGAGGAGTGCTGTGAATGTGCTGGTTCTCTGCATGTTTTAGGATGAATTGGCAACATTAATCATGTCGTTTTTTAACACAGACACCTACTCTCCGGGAGAAGTCCATTTTACTAGTGAAAATGATGACTTACATTGAAAAGCGTTTTCCAGAAGACCTTGAATTAAATGCTCAGTTCTTAGACCTTGTTAACTATGTCTATAGGTAATTATAGCAATTAATCATTTATTGCAGCCTATTGGTTCATAATTTGTACCATATATGACCTTTATAACATGCTATCAATCTTCTTAGGTCTGAATTACTAGGTTGGGTTTTTCTATTCCCCCCAAAAAATGCAAAATCATTAATTTCACTGGGACCACCAGACTGACTTATAGAATACAGTTTGAAAACAGGATTTTCTTTTTGATATCACTAAAATACCTCCACTGTCCCAACCTCTTCTCTTCCCAAGATACCAGGACATCCTCATAGCTGGTTGTATTATAGATGCTGTGGTGACAGCTGAAATCTCTCGTTTTCTCACATCCATAGTGTGGAAGGATTTCCCTCTCCCCAGCCCCTCCTCCTCCAGAAATGTATTGTAAATTATCCTTTCAGGAGAGTCACTGTGCTAGCTAAACTGGTGGGATTTGTAACACAGTGAAATGATTAAAACAATTACCTTAAAAAAAAAAAGGCCAGGTATTTCATTTTGTGCTGCTGATTCTCACTATTTTGAGTTGCTCTTTGCTGCTCCTGTGGGTGTGGTGATCAGATGTTTTTAGCGACGCATTATCATGTGCCATTTCAAACAAGGTACAGGTGTGTCTGAAATTGTTTCACACTTCTGGTAAGACTTTATCCTGAAAGATTTTGCACTGGTTCTGGGGCAGTTTTCTAACAAGCAGCAGTATTTTCTGGGCTGTTTCTCTCAAAGTGCTGCACCTGGGTGCATGCCACACCAGGTGGGCTTCCACAGAGTGTCACCTCTTGATTTTTATATACAAAACCAAGAAGGCTTCTTTTTGTGATGCCTCTCTCTTTCTAATTTCATCTCCCTTCATTTTAGGGATGAGAATCTGTCTGGTAGTGAACTTACTGCTAAACTTGAGCCAGCATTCCTGTCGGGTTTACGCTGTGCTCAGCCTCTCATCCGAGCCAAGTTCTTTGAGGTCTTTGACAACTCCATGAAACGTCGTGTTTATGAGCGTCTGCTCTATGTGACCTGTTCACAGAACTGGGAAGCAATGGGAAATCACTTCTGGATAAAACAGTGCATTGAGGTAGGGAAATTGTGGCAGAAATACAACTACAATATGAGAAATGTGTTTTACTCCCCATTTTCCTTGACTCTCTCTAGAAATGTTATACAGCTTTGAAGTACGTATTATCTCTATCAAAGCTAAAAATACTGAGTATGCTGCTCCTAAGGCTTCCAGTGGTGCTTAAAAATATAGTGTCCAAACCATGAAATGCTGATTCTTGCAAAGTGGATTTAATATCAAAATTTAAAATCTTACTTTCTTTGTGAAAAGCTTAATGGCCAGGCTAATAATTCTTAAGAAAATCCGTCTCTCATAAGTGATGGTGATTATACAAAAACCAAACCAACCAAACAAGAATTGTTACAGGAGATGATTTCAAGAACACCATTAGAACCAGAGTGTCTCCTCTGGTGGTACGACAACTGTTAGGTGGGATTGCATTGAACTAAAATTGCATTTTTCGTTGGTTTAGTTATCAGACTAATATTAAACATGAGTTTAAAGTGACTGTGAGGTTAACTTTGGACTGTTGGAAGTATTGGAACTCCTTCCAGAGAGAGAAAATCCAGTGTTGTGGGTTTCTTTTTCCCCACATCCTTTCTTGGGAGGGCTTTCATTGTAACAGAGTCTGTATACATTAGCTGATGGGGGTACTAAATCGATGTGTTAAAAAGTACAAAGTACAGAATCTAGGCATAGAGGATTCCTATTTCTTCAGTGTTTTTAGGAAAGGCTTGAAAGTCAATCTGGAAAGTGTGATCATGAGCTTGATAATGATGACAAAAAGTGTTTGGATTAAGATGAAAACGTGTTAGTGTATTTATTGACTTGAGCTGATAAATAGGTCTTAAACATACCATTGCCATGTTTATCTCGCTGACAAATATTAAAACCCTGGTGGTGTTTTCACTGTAGTATTTCAAGGAAATGAATATTTAAAAGCTCTCCTTGATTCTTAACGTCTCAGCTCCTGCTGGCAGTGTGTGAGAGAAACACAACAATTGGGACGAGCTGCCAGGGTGCCATGCTGCCCTCCATCACCAACGTCATCAACCTCGCAGACAGTCACGACAGAGCGGCGTTCGCGATGGTCACCCATGTCAAGCAGGAACCTCGGGAAAGGGAAAACAGTGAATCCAAAGAAGAGGTAACTTAGAGAGGATACTCTAGGAAAAACCAAAATCTTTTTGAGGGAATATAGCTTTTCCTAGTTTCTCATCAAATAAGTTTAGACAGTAGGTCTTGAGGGTGATGTGCACAGGCTGTTCGGTACATCTTGTGTTTAACCATGCCTGGGCTCCTCAGGACTTGCATCCATTCATTTAGTCTTTTCTCTACTGTAGCAATTCTGTATCTGAACCTGAAGAATCAGCAGAAATAAATAGTGAGACCTGAAGAAAGTTGATCGGATGTGTATTTTGTGGTTTTGAGGAATAAAAGCAAAAGTACTTGCAAAAATACCCACATGCTTTGGTTGTTTTCCTTCTGTATAGGATGTTGAAATAGACATTGAGTTGGCTCCAGGAGATCAGACCAGTACCCCGAAAACGAAGGAACTCTCTGAGAAGGACATTGGCAATCAGCTGCACATGTTGACCAACCGCCACGACAAATTTCTTGACTCTCTTCGAGAAGTGAAGGTTGGTACAGTTTGTTGGGTTCCTGACAAATCATTTCAATACTGAAATCTTCAAACTGACCTGAGATGCTTTTTTTTTTTCCCTGCTTTTTTGATTCTTTTTTTTCTCACACCTTTTTTTTTAGCTTTTTATTTCTGTAGATGTGTCTTATAAACTGATGTAACTTCTTATTTTCTGTATCCCCGTAACAGCTCTATCCAAATAACATGATCATTCTTACTGACAAAGTCATTAACGTCTTGAATGACTAACAGTCAGGAATCAGTCTCAGCCAACATGAAAACAAGATTAAATCCTTGTTACAGTAACCTGTATTGCTAAAGGAAAGGGAAGTTTTGAGATGTTGGCTGGCAAAGGCATTTGTGTTACTGCTTAAAATAATTATATAACTGTGAACTGTTTATTCATAGTATTAGTTGTATTTTCTCCACTTTGCATCCATCTCTCTGTTTCTGTTTCTAGACTGGAGCCTTGCTGAGTGCCTTTGTTCAGCTGTGTCATATTTCTACACCGTTAGCAGAGAAGACTTGGATCCAGCTCTTTTCACGACTTTGGAAAATCCTGTCTGACAGGCAGCAACATGTGAGAATCTCTTTCCTCACGTAGAAATTCCTCCTCGTAAATGAGGGTGTTTCAGGAAAATGTATTGGTGTGATAAGTGATTTCTTTGCTTACTTGGGGAAGTTTGCCATTCTTTATGAATAGTGAAAGCTGTACACCTCTATCAGCCCATCTTTTGAGATAAATAGGGCCTTTCTATTTACCAAAAGAAATACACTTATCAAAGGATTGTTTCCTGTATTAATGGGATTTTTAATCTCAAATCTCTAATTGAAGAATCTGAATGAATGGATAACTATCCTTTATGCTCTTTTCTTCTAGGCTCTGGCAGGTGAAATAAGCCCTTTCTTGTGCAGTGGTAGCCATCAGGTCCAGCGGGATTGCCAGCCCAGTGCCCTGAATTGCTTTGTGGAAGCCATGTCACAGTGTGTTCCTCCCATTCCCATCAGACCTTGTGTCCTGAAGTACTTGGGTAAAACTCACAATCTCTGGTTTCGTTCTACACTGATGCTGGAACATCAAGCCTTTGAAAAAGGACTGAGCCTACAAATTAAGCCTAAACAGACAACAGAGTTTTATGAGCAGGAAAGCATAACGCCTCCTCAACAGGTAGTGTCATATTAATTGAAATACCTTATGTGATGTAAAGAGAAAAACACAGTGGCAGTGTAGGCTAACAGGATCATAGAACCATTCGGGTTGGATCAAAACCCCTAAGATCATTGAGTCCAACTGTAAATCTAATATTGCCGAGTCCACCACTCAACCATGTCTTTTGGCATCACAGCCAAACAAGTCTTTTAAATACCTTCAGGGATGGTGACTCCACCACTTTGCTGGGCATCCTCTTCCCAGGCTTTTCTTCACCAACCCTTTTGGTGAAGAAAATTTTCCTTATATCCAAACTAAACCTGGCACAACTTGAGGCCTTTTCCTCTTGTCCTATCACTTCTTACTTGGGAGAAGAGACTGATGCCCACCTGGCTACAGCCTCTATCAGGTATCTGTGAGAGTGATCAGGTCTCCCCTCAGCCTCCTCCAGGCTAAAAGACCCCAGCTCCCTCAGCCACTCCACATCAGATCTATGCAGATTCCAGACCCTTCACCAGCTTCACTGCCCTTCTCTGGACATGCTCCAGGGCCTTGGTGTCTTTGCAGTGAGGGGCCCAAAGCTGGACACAATACTTGAGGTGCAGTCTCAGCAGTATGGGGGGATGATCTCTTCTAAGTCTTTGTAGAAGTTTTTTCAATAATGTAGATTTTTTTAACTTTTTAATTGAGTGAAGAAATTCCAGTCATCTGTTTGTGAATACAGACACTTGCAACAGTGACTGCTCCATATCTTACCTGCTTCTTGTGCTTTTCTTTCATCTGTCACTGATGTTTTAATGTTTTTCTGTCTTTCTTTTCCATTTGCTTTTGACACTAATTCTCTGCAGCACTTTAGAACTAGATGAAACTACTTTTGCCCCTAGTTTTAAATCTTGAGTAGAAGTCTGTATTGTTTCCATCTCCCTCAAAGGGAGTATGCTTTCCCTAATTGAGTTTGTTTGGTTTAGGACCTTAATGAATTATTAGCTGAACAAAATTGAATTCTCTGTATACAGGTGATGTTGTATTTAGTAGTCTGTTACGTCACTAATCTACCTTGGCATGTTTGTGACCAGCTGAGGAAGCTGAACATTGCTCTTTCTTTTTACATTAGAGATCGAGTTGTTGGCTTGTTAAAAAATTTTGTGTTCTAGGATTTGATATGTTAGATCAGGGAAGACAAGCAAGAATCAAAGTACAAACCATAGGGGGTTTTTATCATGTAATGCAGTGTTAGTGTTGTTCTCAGGACTTGGTTGTTACTAATTGCTTGCCTTCTGGAATTTTAAAGAGAGTTTTGATATAAACACTTCTCTATTTCCATGTCTTCCTCAGTTTGCCTTGGAGTTGGACATGTGGTTTTGCTATCTGTTGTGCTTGGTACTGACAGCTTGACTGCAGAGAAATCTGTGTGTTTAATGTTCTAGGAGATCCTGGATTCCCTTGCTGAGCTCTACTCTTTGCTCCAAGAAGAAGATATGTGGGCTGGACTGTGGCAGAAACGGTGCAAATTCCCAGAGACAGCAACAGCTATTGCCTATGAACAACATGGCTTTTTTGAGCAGGTACCCTCTTGGTATTAGAAACAGCTTTGAGAAGTTCTGCTGTCAGGATGACTATTCTGGTCAGCAAGAGAATATTCTGCATAATAACTTCAGTCTTCTGCAATAGAAAGGGCCACAGCTTCTCTGGTGGCTTCAGAGAGGTTTCAGGCCATGTAATACCTAGATAGAGTGAGATTTTTCAGTACATCCATCAGTTTTTCATGATACCTGTAAAGCTACCAAATAATGACTGTAGTCAGGAAGGCTTGACACACTTAATCTTTTTTTTTTTTTATTTTTAACTTAGATTTTAAAAAAGTATTCTTCTGCCTTTATTTTCTTTTTACTTTAAGAAAAGGATGTGAGTCAGTGTATATATAGCAGATGGAACAATAAAATGGTCTGAATTTTATTTAGGCACAGGAAACTTATGAAAAAGCAATGGAAAAGGCTAAGAAAGAGCACGAGCGGAACAACGCTTCCCCCTCCATCTTCCCTGAGTACCAGCTCTGGGAAGACCATTGGATTCGGTAAGACTTCAAAGCTGGTGTAGAACAAGTATTTCTACCTTGCAATAGAACTAAAATATCCAGCTTGTTTAAAGCAGTAGTTAGGAGAATAAACTTAGCTTGGGATTTAGCTGGGATAACAGGGGAAGCTTAAGGGAATAGGAAAAGTTATTTTTCACTCCCTTAACAGACCCTCAGAAGTGATATGCTTGAAGTGTTATAAAAATGTAATTTGCTATTGGTGGAAACAGACTAGAGGTAAAATTTGTTTTTCCTATTTAAAATGGTTGTTTTGGGAGACACAAAAGGCAGCTCTTCCCTGTTCACAGATTTCTGTATTACAACTGGTAATAAATTTTAAAAAAAAAAAGTTCCCATATGGATAACACTTTTGCAGTGCTTGCAGAGCTGTTCCAGACAAACTCATGCGCAGATAATATTCTGGCATGCAACATTTATAATCACTTTTATTGTGGTTTTTTTATTTTTTTAATCTTCTTTTGTACCCAAATTGAGAATGGTTTTGATTTTTTTCTTAGTTGCTCCAAAGAATTGAACCAGTGGGAACCTTTAACAGAATATGGCCAATCGAAAGGTCACATCAATCCTTACCTAGTACTGGAATGTGCATGGAGGGTCTCAAACTGGACTGCTATGAAGGAGGCTCTGGTGCAGGTGAGTGAGGGCTTTTTATGCTCACCTTTAGTTTCTTTGTTTATTGTACTGATTAACCTTCTAACGAGGCAGCATTACAGCTCATTTCACAGACACTGTGAAGTTTTTTTCTCAGATGTCCCAGCACCCAGCTGGGTATTTTAGTGAGTGAAGCATGTCATTTCACCAAACTTGGTTCTCTTCTACCTGCTGATAAAGCTGTACTGTGTAAGAAATTCAGGCAGGGCAGGTGAAAGATACAGGGCATGGTAAAACAGTCATTAAAAAGCAGCAAATGCTTGCCACAGGAGTGTGTGTAAAATGAAATCCTTGCAAGCATACAATAGTACTTCAAACAGTGCAGCGTTGGGGAGGGATGGTCTCTGTATTTTACACCTTTACAGGAATAACTGTTCACTCAAGTGCTTCACTGCTGCAAATCAAGTGCTAGATTTCTAACTTCATTCTCACTTTGAGTCTACTTCAGTTCCATTTAAATAAAGCTCATTTGATTTTGGAATATATCCGTTACATTATAGAATTGTAAAATGTGCGGATTACCAGAGACTGGAGCCGATGTGGTCAAGACTGGAAGTGGAGATCTAATGAGAAATGAGGGGCAGGAAGAGCAGGTAACGAACCTCAGGTGATGAGCCTGAAACTGGGAAGCAATGAGAAGAACATGAGGTGTGGGTGAAGGAGGTTGGAGGAGTACAAATTCCACTAGAAGTGGCACAGGGGTAACGGGGCGAGTAGCCTGAAGGAGGAAGTTGAAGCAAGTGATTTTCTTTGAGAAAGCATAAAGGACTTGATAAAACCAGCCAAGAGGAGAGAGGCATTGAATTAGATGTTGTGGGGTGCCTCAGTGAGGCTGGCTTGCAGGAGACAGAGTTCGAATTGATTGACAGAGATGGGGATTGGGCTTCGACAAGATCACTGGGATTAAAGAAAGGGTAGGTTACTCTGGGGGAAAAATGCTTTGATTCTGCCAAAGTAGGTTCATAAAGTAAATAATGCATAAGCACAAGGGCACGCTTAGCTTTTAGATGATTGACTTTCAAATGTGTTCTCCAAACAATTTTGTGTGTGTATAATCTTTATACTAGCAAGCATACAAGTAAAAACAGTAAGAGCACTTAGAAGAAAGAGCAGGCTTTTGGGAAGCGACGCTGTGTAAATGAACAGTCTTTGCTGAAGAAAAGAAGTAAAGCTAAAAATTATTTTTATCTCCTCTCAAATGGTGACAATTTGTGGTAAGTTTTGTGCTAGATATAAATACCATAATGACTGTACAGATTTCTAGATAGAGACATTTGTGACAGAGAGCTGAGGCTTTGAGATAACACTGCTGTAGGAGTTGTTTCTGTAATTCCTTTATTTGATGTTCTCTGGTATCAGAAAACTTGAGTTTGGAGTTTTACTGATGTTCCAAGTCTTCCTCAGAAGTGTAACAAATTAATGATTACACTTCTTATAGTTTAATGTAGAGTTTACAGAACCATAAAATAGTTTGAGCTGGAAGTGACTTTTGGACATCTTCTGGTCCGATGCTCCCTTCAGAGCAGGGCCTGAGTAGATGAGGTTGCCTTGTCTGGTAGAGTTTTAGCATCTCTTTCTCCTTATCCTCTTGTTGGCATCTTACAACTGTTTAAGAACCATCCCATCAGGGTTTGCTTTATCACATTGTATGTGGTTATGTAGAAGGTTGAAAACTTTGTGGGGTTTTTTGGGGTTTTTTTTTGTTTGGGTTTGGGTTTTTTAATTTTAAGCAAATAAACCCTCTTTTCATGGGAGGTAGAGGTGTCCATTTCTGTTTAGTTAGTGTAGGAACATAAACAAGATGCAGAACTGAAATCTGAAAAGTGAGAATACTGCAGTAAGTCACAAGTGGAAAGCTTCCTGATCTTCACTGCACCATTGCATGTAGTGTGACATTACTGGGATTACTCTGCTAATGATGTGAGACTTTGGAATTTGGGGATAAATTTGCATATTTAAACTGCAGTTTTACTGACAAAGCTTTGAGCAAAGCCATAGGTTTTGGTTTTCATGTTGTGGGGAGAGAGACAGAAGAATCAGCCCCTCACTTAATTGGGGTTTGTTGTTTCATCAGCACTGGTTTCAGTGTTGAACCATTACCTACCTGTTAGACATCAAATTGAGAGTCTGTAGTTTCATAACATTTGCAAAAGGTGAAAAATGATTGTGAAAAATGCCGAGCATCCTTTAATTCCAGTATCCTGCAGGATTAAGTTCCTGTGTACAAACGATCTGCATAGCATGCTTCATTCTGACAACTTAGTCTGGCATGATAAATGTGCTGAGTTGTGTGTGTCTCTTACTTTCTTCAAAATCAGACCCAATACTGCATTTTTAAATGTAGTATGTTTATTCTTCTGCAACGCTTTGTTTTACCAGAAGGGAAAATAAGTATGACATCAGTATGTCTTGTGTGAAAGGTTAAGTTATGAAGACAGTAATGTTTAATTATTTAAAGGTAGTGTTGTCTTTGGATGGAGTCTAAATTAAGGGTGTCTAACCATTGCAATGCTTGAAATTTGAATTTTTCAATGTTTGTAGTACTGATGGTTCAAACAGAATAGGTGTCTCTAAAGGTGTGTTTGTATCATTTATCAGCCCATGTGAAGCCAAATCTCTAAGTAGCAAGCTGTGCATACTACAAAAATTACCACATGGGTTATACTTATATTTTGATTAACTTTTGTTCTTAAAAGAATTGATATTTTACATCCTATTTAAGTATGCAACTTCAGTGGCTGATTATAGAGTTGTTAATAATTGAGCAACCTTTGAAACCTAAAATAAGCACTGTATTTTAGGATATATTATAAACCTTGAGTTGGAGCAGAATGAACTAGATGGTGTCTGACAGGTTCTGGCTTCGGAGATTTGTGAGTTGAGCAGAAGTGACAATCACAAATAGCTGCCAATAGGCTTTAGCTGCATCTTTATTAAATGAGATATTTCCAGTAATGAGACATTTACTAAACGACTAAGGAGAAGCTGTAAACGGAGCTTTTGTGTCTCTACCCACTTTCTTGTAAAAGTGTCAGGACACGTTTGCATAAATATTAGGATGTGAAAGAATAATTGAGTCTCTGCTGCTGCAGTCGTGACTCCCCTTTTATTGCTGTTCTTTAATGTGGCTGTTTTTTATCAAGTTCCACGGGTGATTCACAAGAGAGGTCAGAAAGGATGGCAAATACCTATCAGTTTTTGTAAATCTCTCTGAAACGTTTTTAATAATCTACCTATTAAAGTCGAGCCATTAAAATGGCAAGTGGCCCTTGATGGGACCCAAGACTCCTTTCCATTTGCTCATGTTGCTGTTGTGTTTAATGATCTGGTAGATAATGTAATAAAGAATGAGAGGATTTTCACTGTGTAGGTTCCTACCTGGCAGTTTCTCTTTGCTGGCTCAGGCGTAAAAGTCAGTTGAGGATAACAGATATAACAACTGTGATGGTTAAGGTGCAGTATATTGACAGGAAGATCATGCCGAGGGATTGCTGTGTTGCATTTTGGACCATAAAGGGTTTGATATAATGTGGGAGAAAGAGAAGTCCAGAGGTTCTAGATTTAAGGCCTGCAGTGTCAGGGAATGAGCATCAGTTAAGTGCAAGTTTACTGTAAAATGCTCACAGAATTTAGTTGCTGGACAGTTCAAGTACTGTCCTGGGTTAGTTCCAGTATTTCTGCTGCTCCAGGATTTATAGAAGATGGTTTAAAATTATTTATAAAAATTATTTTACCACTGTGATCTGACTTTGCACCTGTTCTCAGAAATTACTTTGACACAATGGGAAGGTTAGTTGTAGATGACTTTAAACTGTTAATTCTCATAAACTTCGTAATGACCTAGAGCAGGCAATTAAGAAGCATAATGCACTGACATCCAGGGATGGGATCCTTTTCAGTGAGGAGCTGACATTGCTTGTTCTGGAACCCCTGAAGTATTTCAGAGGTAGGGGGCATTAGCTGCCGAGAAGCATCTTTTGTTCTTTACAGAGGGTGAAGCTGGTTTGCAGAACTTCATGCTCCTGTTGCAAGGCAGCTTTCAGCTTGCTCAGCTGTCTCTGTCAGTGTGACAGTACCTTAACGGCATGCTGTAGGGAGCCTCTACTCCTGTGCTGACCACACCAGTTATTGGCTAGCCTGCTCTTGCCAGTAACTGATCTGAAACTAGAGACAAAAATTGTGGTATTTTAGGCTGATATTTTTAGAAAACGAGCTGATTTTTATAAAACAATAACACTGAGTGTTTGCCTAAGGCTTTTAAAAATAATTTGTACAAGTCTGCATTTGAGAATGAATGATCTTTACTGGACTTCCCATTTCGTTGCCAGGTGGAGCTGAGCTGTCCAAAAGAGATGGCCTGGAAAGTGAACATGTACCGGGGGTACTTGGCCATCTGCCATCCAGAGGAGCAGCAGCTCAACTTCATCGAGAGGCTGGTGGAGATGGCGAGCAGCTTGGCTATCCGGGAGTGGCGGAGGCTGCCTCACGTGGTCTCACACGTTCATACTCCCCTCCTCCAGGTAGGAATGAAAGGGGGTTTTACTGCTGCTTATTGTGCTGTAGCAGGTTTCAGAACTTTCAGTAACTGTGAGCATAAAATGTTTTACTGTAGAATACTCATCTTTTTCCCCATAATGGTATTTTTTTTTAAAAAGATGCATTTTGATTTGGATTCCTTTTAAAGTTTTGATAGGTTCCCTGAATCCATTCTGTCTGCAGCACACACAGGTAGCTATTTAAAAATTGATCAGGTGGTTCACCTCTTCTTGTGGGCTAATGCATAGTGCTGCACAGTGCTTGGAGACCTTGGTGGGTTTTGAAGTGAGGTCCGTTTTGAGTGGGTATATTATTGCAGAAATGTTAAAATAACCTCCTAAGTGTTTCAGTTGAATGTGGTATGGTATTTCATCAACTGGAAGGTACTCCTATATATATTTACTTAAATTTATTCCATTTATTTATTTATTTGTTTAAAAGAATCAGTTAGCTCAGTGAGGAAACATGTATTTAGAAGGGTTTCTTTGAGAAGTAGTGATCTCAACAGACTGAGCATGTTTTGAACATCCCTGTGGCTTAAGCATTAAGGACAAAGAGCCAAAACCTGTAAAAATGTGTAGCTAGCAAAGGACTTTTCGGATGAGCACTGTGACCTTTAGGAACAATACTGTAGGTATTGGTCGATGTGATCCTTACCTTTTCTTTGTCATTTATACTTCATATTGATAATGTTCTGATTTGCATCAGGGGGAGGAAGTAGGAAGGCTTCTGGTCTTAAGCGATAGTTCTCCCTGGACAGGGAGTTAATTGTGTACAGGTTCTGCTGCAAAGGAGAGTGGGTTTTACTAGACAAACTGATGTGGGTACCTCAGCTTCAGGTGTTGATCTTCTGCTTTGTTGGTTGTCCAGCTTGCTCATTTGGCAGGTTCTGTTCCACACAGTATTAAAATCCTTTAGTAATATTGTAAAGAGAGTAAGTAGCTTAATTGTATGTCACAGTCTTTTAAAACGGAGGGCGGGAGGGGGAAGTTTGTAACTTGGATTTCATACAGTCCTGTAAAATTACTGCAGTATGTTGCACATGACTTAACAGCACTGCTGTTCAAATAAACTCTTGTGTCCATGATTGAGTCCATGACTTCTAAAGGATCAGTAGCTTTCCGCTTGGATAGCCCGGGGCATACACAGAGGATGGGCAAAGCTGGCATTTTCGGTGCCATTTTTCTCCTTAGTTGTTTTTTTCCTTAACTCCATTTCTGGAAGGTAGAGCTCATTGTCTGCTGCTGCATCATAAAGCATTTTGCTCTCAGAAGGGGGCATGCTATTTTCTGTCTCTGTGAAGGAGTGCGCTTGGATAAGGAAACTAAAAGATGACTTTTTTACCATCCTTGCTGAACAGGTTCTTGTTGCTTACTTAAGCATGCCATATTTTACCTCTCAAATCATTAAATATTACAAGGCAAAGAATATTCTGTTTTCCAGCACTTACTGAAATGTAAACTGGTTTTCAGATGCTGTACTCTGAGTGCATATTTATTTTTGGTGTGAGAAATCTGTTATTTTCTTCATACGACATTGACAGTTCAATGTCAAGACAAGAATCTTTCTCTTTGGCAAAGGTGTGTCTTGCAAACAGTCCACATAGAAAATTAGGGAAAACTTTTTTGTTTCTGGCCCTGTCAGGAAGAACTTGTAAGAATTGAGACTGTTTTTCTTCAGACCTCCAGAAATATTTTTCAGAAGCAGCTGCCACAACTGTGATAAAGTAGAATACGCAATTTAATTATCATATAAGATGAAGTAACATGTATTATTACGTGGTGAAAAAGGCTTTGCAACTTTATGCATATTTCACCATAACAAAAATGGAATCCTGTTGCCTTTTGAAAAGTATGAAACATCAACAGCCTTTTGTTTCTCTTGGATTTAATTATGTGAATAATTCATTTTGCAACGGTAAGAGAAGGATTTTTGAGAGTAGATGTTATTGCCAAGTATAATCAAATGGAACTAGGTGCCTAAACTCATCTTTAAGAAATGAGATTTGGTTTTGAGATGCTTCCAGAAGCTTCTTGAAGATCAACCTCGTGTTCAGCTGGTGAAGGGTCTGGAGCACAAGTCTTATGAGGAGTGGCTGAGGGATCTGGGGCTTTTTAGTCTTAAGGTCTCCCCTCAGCCTCCTTTTCTTATTCCTCTCTACAGCTACCTGCAAGGAGGGTGTAGAGAGGTGGGGGTTGGTCTCTTCTCTTGGGTAGCAAGCAATAGGACAAGAGGAAATGGTTTCAGATTGCACCAGGGGAGATTTAGGTTGGATATCAGGGATATTTTCAGGCTGCCTGGGGGTTGGGGGGTGGGGGAGCGGGCATGGAGTCACCATCCCTGGAGGGGTTTAAAAGGGGAGTGGATGTTGTGCTTGAGGACATGGTCTAGAGGTGGGCTGGGCAGGGTCAGGCTGTGGCAGGGCTTGGTGATCTTAAAGGTCTCTTCCAACCTAAGTGATTCTGTGATTCTAATACAAGTTGATCTATTGGATAAAGGGAAGGAATATGAAAGTTTTGTCCATTGAAGAGGAATTTGTCAAGTAAATAGGTACAGCGCTTCCCTTGTCTGAGCTGATACCACTAGAAGGCTTCTTGGTGATTATTAATTCCTTCCTGCCCAGATCTCCCTGGTATTCCAAGTTTCTCCTCCCCTAAGAATGGCAGTATCTCCAAAATGAAAGGATTAGTTTTGCTAAATAAAGTATTTAAATGTTTTCAGATATCAATTAAAACAAGCTTTTAAAATAATCTAATATGTATATATCCCTCATGAAGAAATGATAAATTAGTCACTGACTGACAGAGGTACAAATGCAGCCATGAATTTGCACTGCAGTAATTACTTTTTTTTTTTTAATATCAGATAGTATGTGATTAAATACCTGTGAGAAAATTAAATTTACGTGATGAATGGGTGTAGGATGAAGGTTAAGCTACTGTGAGAGCTGATACTGAGATGATTGTAGGAAAATATTACTTTGTTTAATTTATTTTGTTTCAAGAGATTTCACTCTAAATTTGGACTGCCTTATTTTTTTTTAATAGTTATCTTATTTGGTTGATTAACAATGAATACAACTGTTATCCACCAAGTAGTAGCTTAGAGAATACTACATTGGTTTTATTGTACTACAGGTAATTAAATTCCATTAAAGTTTGTGGGCCTTTTCTTCAGGTTGTTGAAGTTTTAAGGAAATGTCTGGTGCCTTCAGTAGGTTTAAGATTGCTGCCATTGTCTGTTTGTTCCTCTCGTTTATGTGGGGGTAGATGTCAGTGAAAAACCATTCCTCACTTAAGTGAACTCTCAGAGTGAAGGGCTTTGCAGTGTATGTTGAAGTAAAACCTTCAGGAGCACACAGCATGGTCAGGTTTCTATCATCGTGACCAGGGAGCTTCTACTGATAAGCCCTGTTAAAAGCCGTGGGGTTTAAATTCATAGAAGGGTAAATTTTCTGCGGTGATTCAGTGGATGGATTCAACATTTCAGTCAGTGACTGACAGTTGAATCAGTCTCATGGGTACTTAGGTTTTGCTCTTTTGTTAATGAATAGATTTTGTCAAATGTGGTGTGGAATTTCATCAGCTGGAAGGTACTCCTATATATATTTACTTAATTTTATTTTAAAAAGTTATTTATTTATTTAAAAAAATTAGTTCAATATGGAAAAAATGTATTTGGAAGGGTTTCTTTGAGGAGTGGGGATATCAACAGACTGAGCATGTTTTGAACATCCCTGTAGCTTAAGCATTAAGGACAAAGAGCCAAAATCTGTAAAAGTGTAGCTAGCAAAGGACTTTTCAGATGAGCACTGCAACCTTTAGGAACAATACTGTAGGTATTGGCCAATGTGAGCCTTACCTTTGCTTGTCATTTCTACTTCGTATTGGTAATGTTCTGATTTGCATCAGGGGGAGGAAGTAGGAAGGCTTCTGGTCTTAAGCGATAGTTCTCCCTGCACAGGGAGTTAATTGTGTACAGGTTCTGCTGCAAAGGAGAGTGGGTTTTTTCTAGCAGTGGAATCAGCCAGCTTATCGTACTGTATGATATTGATATTGTTCTATGTTTTCTAGGCAGCACAGCAAATAATTGAACTTCAAGAAGCAGCCCAAATAAATGCAGGATTGCAACCAACTAATCTGGGGAGGAACAACAGCTTACATGATATGAAGACTGTTGTAAAGACATGGAGGAACAGGTTACCTATTGTGTCCGATGATTTATCCCACTGGAGCAGCATTTTCATGTGGAGACAACATCATTACCAGGGTAAAACTGCCTGGTCCAGCATGCATTCATCATGTAATTTTCCAGACAATGCATAGTTTGAAATAAGTTTTTTTTAATTTTTTTTTTTTTTTTTTATTTAAGCCTACAGGAAAGTGGTTGATTTTGACAAGTGTTTGGTTTTATTCAATTTCCATCTAAATGCTTCATTATCCTAAATCATCATTTTTATATGTAATGCTGTGTAAGATATTGCTCTCTCTATATATAATTTAATTTCTAATGCCAAACATTTCGTTTTATTTCTAGCCATTGTAACTGCATATGAAAATAGTTCTCAGCATGATCCTAGTTCCAATAATGCTATGTTGGGAGTTCATGCCTCTGCATCAGCAATTATCCAGTATGGAAAGATCGCTCGAAAACAGGGGCTGGTCAATGTTGCTCTGGATATTCTGAGTCGTATTCACACGATCCCAACCGTGCCCATCGTGGATTGCTTTCAGAAGATCCGCCAGCAAGTGAAATGTTACCTTCAGCTGGCTGGAGTCATGGGCAAAAATGAATGTATGCAGGTATGGCAGCCGTAGCTCCAGAATGGTTGGAATTTGAAGGGTCCCAAGGGCCATCAGATACATTTATTTCAATCAACTGCCTGTATATGGGACAGGGTCTCAATTTTGTTTGGCCATGTCATACATAGAGCATTGTGTGAGGTTATGCTCTTAGTCAAAAGTGTAACTGTCCTCTCTGAAAACCGTGAATGTATTAAAAATTAGCCAGGTACGAAGTAAAGTGGAAATTAGTTGGAGTTTTTTAAGATCTTGATAATTATGTTAATTGCAATAGGAAGAGACAAGACTAGTGCAAGACTAACTGAAGGTCGAGTCAGTTGTGAGTGTCTGACTCACGAGTGAGGGACGCTGGCACACTGACCTGAAATCTTGTGTTAAAAGTGCAGTAAAATGTGGTTGTAGGCAAAACCCTCTGACATCATTGTACAGCCAGCTAACTGGGACCTTGTAATAATAATGTAATTTAATATAAATAATAAACATAAACCCCAAGGTTGTAAAGGTAACCCATCACCTGGTGAACGCTGCCTATAGTATCTGATAGCTTTCCAGAAGCCAGTCGAAGCTTAAAATTATTGTCAGTTCAGATTTTTAAAAATGAAAGTTCAATACAAGAAACTCAGGCTGTTTAAATTCCAAGAGAATATTTTGGCTGTGTTTTTATGGTGCTTTCATTTTAATAAAACCTACCATTTTAGAATGCTTTTCTCACTGAGGCTTATTTAACAGGGTCTTGAAGTTATTGAATCGACCAATCTGAAGTACTTCACCAAGGAGATGACTGCTGAGTTTTATGCACTGAAGGGAATGTTCTTGGCACAGATTAACAAGTAAGTACGTTGGGTGGAAGAGGCACTAGCACACATCTGAGAAAAATGAAGCTGAAATATTTGAGCACAGTATTTGAGCAAGAAAGTTGTTCCATATGTTTATAGCAGCCTAAAATTTGTCACAAGTGTGTAAGAAAGTAAATGTGAGAGCTCCTTCATAGTTTGAAGTTAAATGGTTGGTCATATTTCCAAGTGTTGTAGGAAAGAACTAGTTAAAGCAAAGTTGCACCAGTTCTTTTTAAAAAAAAATCTATTTCAAGGGGTGAGTTGGGAAGAGGTGGAGAGAATAGGTTTGTCCTAAGGTTTGCACCTTAAGACACCTTACCCCCTCCTCCCCGGTTCTATAAGTGCGTACTTAGATGGAGTGGTGTCTGACTGATGTCTTGGTGTAGTTTACTAAAGGAGGCTTCTTTTATATAAAACAAGAGGGGAAAAAATAAAGCCGTGTGTAAGTTTACAGGTACAAAATGAACCTACCTCTGTTTCTCTCACTTCTGTATGTCCCAGTAACAGCTGCAGCCAGTCAAGGCATAGCAAAATGTGTGCTGGCGTAGTTGTGAGGGCTGAGATGAATCTCTGTGTCATATGCTATGGAAATGCAACACTTGTTTCTGATAATTTTACGGAAAAGACTGATGTAGTGTGTGTTGGAGACATCCTGTGTTGCAGCAATTAAACACTGAGGTGCAAGCCTTGCTTTCACACGGATACTTCTGTAATATTTCTGCTTTATGCTGACAGGCATTTTACTATTTTGAGGAAGATCTCTTTAATTTGGTTAAAAACAAATCTTAGCAGTCAAATTCTGTGTGGTGATGCCAAAAAACCCCTTCAGATTTGAACAGCTTTCTGTATGGGTGGTATTTAATGGCAGCATCGCTGCGTGTTGTGTATTGGAGTAATTCCTTTACCACTCTGGTGTGGACACCTATGGGATGAAATCCATCAGGCTTTAAGCTGTATGCTGCAACTTCACATAGCAATTTAAGTCAGGAAATGATGAATATCATCTTCTGTGGATACAAGAGAGAATTTTAAATAGGCAGAATGTAATTACTTTGATGGAAAGTGCAATGGGCTTTTTCATGCCCATAAGTGAACTTAGCTTCAGTTGAGGTGTAAAGAGAGGGAAGTGTACCACCCCTCATCTTTATTTATTTAATTAATTCATGCAGGTAAAGGTAAACAGTCTGTGCTTGCAGGATGGAATGGCTAAACGTGATTTTAAAAACATGATTCTGATGTACTTACAATTTCTTAATCTTACCAAAAAACATACAGGTATTTTTTTAGCACAACACTGGAGGTCAGGTGTGTAGAATGGTTACAGGAACGGCGGTGTTGAACCCTGGGTGGCTACTGCTTACCCCTGTGTCAACTAAACTGGAAGTGAAAGGTCACCTCTGCTCTTGCATCTCCCTTTGCTGCCCGTTTGCTGAGCAAGGTGATACAAACTGGTTTAAAAAAGTCATCTCCGGTGTCAGGAATGATGGATTGTAGAGAAGGAGAAAAGAAAACTGACTGAGAAGTCTCCTGTATATAGAGGGGAAGTAGCAATGCAAAGTCATCCATCAGGCTGCTGCTGTGGTAGCTCACTTCAGAACCTCGATACAGGGTGCAGAAAGCCTCTGGAAGCAAGTAACATACTCCTTTAACATAGAAACTCATATATACTTTGACAGACAAATTTGTTTTCCTCTTCATAGCTTTGCCTTTATAGCTGACTTTTATCACTGTAGTCTTCCAAATAACTGTATTTTTTAATATAAAAATATTCAATTTTAAAAAAATAAGTCAAACGAGTTATGTTACCTTTGTACAGATTATTTTGAAGCTTTTCTATAAGGGGGAGATGAAGGGCTTTCTATTAGTAAAGAATCTTGGAATGTTTTAAAAGTTTCTTCATTTCAGTAATGCTTATGTGAGTGTTCTCACCCTGAAAAAATATAGATTCAGGGGCTCTGTGTGTGTTTATATCGGGGTGAATCATGCCAGGTCTTGAACTAGGAACACAGGAGGAAACCTACAGAAGAGGTAACTTTTGTTACCAAGAACTGTGTGATCAGCCTTCATGTTCTTTCTCTTTTCCTGGTAAGAAGTAAACTGTTTAAGGCTGTAGGATGAGGAACTGACCTGCCAGGTAACATTGATTGTAGTTTTTTTTATGACACTAGTGGGAGAACAGGTAAGGCAGCTGTAGACCTCCAAAGGATAGCTAGTGTAACATCTTCCTAGTGTTGCTTTTTCTTACTCCTCCTTTTGCTCAGTGGAGAAGAGCTTTTTAATGCAGTTTGCTTCTGCTTTTCTTGTGTTTCAACCTGTTTGTTTCCCAGGATTGTACTCCACTGCTCAGGTTGCTGTGCACTGAAAGGTTTTGAGGTTTTTTTTTTTTTCAGGGAGTCTCCAGAGATCTTAGATGTTGACATACCTGTTTCCATTACAAAGCAGTTGCATTCCCAGGTGCTGAACTTTGAGCAAAGCTGAGACAAAACAGGTGTAAGAACTCACTAAAGAGCTTAATGAAAAAAACAGCATAGAGAGTTCAGAAAGGAGCTGAATATCTAAGCAACTCTGCATAATTTAGCAACCTTTTTGTAGTATAAAAACAATATTCTTACTTGTCACAATGCAGGTCTGAAGAAGCAAATAAAGCTTTTTCTGCAGCTGTGCAAATGCATGATGTGCTGGTGAAAGCATGGGCCATGTGGGGTGACTACCTGGAAAATATCTTTGTGAAGGAGCGGCAGCTTCACCTGGGTGTCTCTGCTATTACTTGCTACCTGCATGCCTGTCGCCATCAGAATGAGAGCAAGTCAAGAAAATACTTAGCAAAGGTAAGGTGGACATGTTCAAAACAGAATTGGAGCTGCATCCCTTCAGAAAAGGCTGGGGATAATGTTCAGTGCCCAGATTTGTGGGGTTAGGGAAATACCTGATGGAAAGCTTTAATTTAGGTGCAAAGTCTCTTATTGGGGTACTGTTGGGTCACTGTGTGTAGCTCATATACTTTTTATAACCTAATTTCATGCCTGCTATGGATAACTCATCTGAACTTTTCTCTCAGTGTTGCATTTTATTCTAAATAAGCACTTTCTATAAATTTTTACTGTTAATTCAACAGAATTTCAGCCAAAGCTCTTTGTATTAAGTATTTCTCAGTTGGGAGATGTTTACTTTAGTCTTTCTCATGAAGACCATTCAAAAGTGATAGCAAACTGTGGAGGACAATCTATTTCAAACATGAAACAAACACAGAAAATACTTCTTTTTTAGATGAAGAGTGGCCTCCATAGCACCCTGAAGTATTACTCTCCCTATCTGGTTGCATAACTGTTAGTGATTTTTACTCAGTGCTTAATACATTTGCATTTAAATTGAAGTGTATAAAATGTATTATTAAGGATGGACAGTTAAAATAATTAGAAACACCCAAAGAAATACTCAAGTTCTTGCATGAAGGTTAATTTATCTGAATAGCATGCTTCAGGTTCTATAAACATGCTGTGTTTTCCACACCACACCTCCCCTAACCAAAAACTCAAGGAATTTGTGAAATGCAGTCGTGTTAATAGTTTGGGTGTTTTTTTCCATCTTGTTTCATAGTGAGTAGTACACTTACATTTCTTTTTTGCATCCTTAGAAGTAATACTTAAAGGGGTAAAAATTACATTGGCCAGGCAGAATGAGTGCATTCTTGTGTCTGTGGCAACTTTAACACTTGCAAGGACTCTGCTGTCATATTAATAACACATCTGTGGGGTTTTGTGCATCATGATTGACGTGTCTTGAATTTCAAGCCCTGAGATGTCTTCTTGAAATTCTCTTCTAGGTTCTTTGGCTCCTGAGTTTTGATGATGATAAGAACACGTTGGCAGATGCAGTGGACAAGTACTGTATTGGTGTCCCACCCATTCAGTGGCTGGCCTGGATTCCACAGCTGTTGACGTGCCTGGTTGGCTCAGAGGGCAAACTCCTCCTGAACCTCATTAGTCAGGTAACGAAGATAATCGTGGATTTGTGATCTGTAACCTTTGTTTTCAATATGAGATACAAACATCTTTCAAAATGCCAAGCCTTAAAAATACAGTTGGTTGCAACTGTTGATGATCTAAAAACTGCTATAGGCAGAATACTTCAAATTTCCAAGTGAGTATTATTTAATGAGATGAAATCCGGTGAAGTCGTGTGCCATATGTGCATGAGGCATTAGAGCCTTCCCTCTGGAACTCTTATTTATCACTTTTTTATGAACATTATAAGACACATTTAGAAACACATGGTAAATGCTTGTAATGTAGGAGTAGGGATAAAAAAATGCTATCTTTAGTGACTGAAGGGCAAGCTGTTTCATTAGTGCTTTGTTTTTTGTTAGACCTGATTTTAAAAAGCAAGGCTTGCTCTGTCTCCATCAGAAATCTTTACTGAAGCTTTGTAAATTTTCACTTACAGTTTAGCATGACAAAGGATTAGACGTACAAGGATAAGGTTTAGGAATTAGATGAGGAAACTTCCTGGATTTGTACCTCTGAACTGACAGACAGGAGCTTTGATTAGTCTTGCTTTGGGACTTAAAGATTCTGGTGCCTATCGCTGTCTGCTCTGAAGCAGGCAGAATCTGAGAATAGACCATATATACCTGTGTGTCAGTATAAAGAGATTTCATTCTGTTAATGTGGGTTTAGGTGTTGTTTTATTATGGCTTAGTGCAAGTGGGGTTCAACATTGTGCTTTCAGAGATGTTAACAGCTAATGGTCTAACCAGCTCACCTGGAAGCATTCTGATGTTTGTTTGTTCAGGTTAATGTAAAACAATTGGGAAGCCCCATAACGCACTGGTGACAATAGAAAGCTCTGGCCTTAGCCTGTACCCAGCTCTCTTCTGTCTGCTGTTTCCTCAGAAGAGGCAGAGGGCAGCTGTTGTGCTGAATTCCTCCTGTATTCTTCTGCTTTCCTTCCCCCACTCCTGATTTTTGAGATATACACTTGATGATTCATATGGGTCCCTCCTGGCTCAAGATACTCTCTGATACCCATCTCCTTTTATCCCTCACATTTGATCTTTCAAAGCTCTGAATATGTGTATTTTTGCAGAGAGGGGGTATGTCCATGTGTATGTCCCCCCCATGAGGGGCATGGGCACTGATACTTGTGTACATAAATCTCGGTGAGGTTGTGTGTGCTTATGCCTATGCCTGTGTCCTGCCTTCTCTGACCACCACGTAAACATCTTAAGAAAGTGAAGTAGGGAAGGCAGAATTCCTGATGTGTGTGGCTTGGCATTGTCTTGCAGCACCATCAGACAGCAGGCAGAAAAACCTCACTTCTGTGAGCTGTAGGCACTTTTTGTTTGTTGAGACTTGTTTAAAGTTGTTAGAAATGAGTGCTGACTCAGAAGTCCTGCTGCAGTTGGAGCTTGGGCTTGTAAATATTGCAGATATTTTTAAACTTCAGGTCTGTAGAAGGAATACAAATAAGAAATACCAAATTTTCTGTGTTACTGATTTAAACTCAAGTTTGCAGAGGTCCTAGACCTAAACCTTACAATTCTTTACAATAATGTATACTCTTGAATTACAGCATGAAGCATGTGTGTGTCAGGTTAGTGATCTGTCAGACATACTGCACTATTGAACAGGAAATACCGTTGCAAATTTTCTACCACTTACCATAGCCATTAGGATGGAGAAAGAATCCATGATTTAGTAAAATTGTGGCTGGAACAGTCTAATCATGTCTTAAGATGGGCTCTATTGTGAGTAGTACTTCGACCCATTGTTTCTTTCCTGTAGCAGATTCTGGGACTGACAGATTGTGAAGGGGATGCTGAATGGTAGCATTGCTTCAGCCTTTTTTTTTTTTTTTAACAGAAGCCATACATTTATTTTTTTTTAAATTTATTTTTGGGTGAAGTTGCTATCCTCTTACATTAAGTGCCACAATTAGGTGGAGTAAAGTGACTCTCTAATGGGCCTTCATATCGAGGATCACGGGGCTCGCTGGGAGTTGTGGAATAGTTTAAAGACTGGCTGCTGTCATTATGTCTGTTTTTCTTCCATTATGCACACAAGTAGGAGCTGTGAGCTGGCCCAGCTGGTACTCTGGCATTGTGCTGCTTTCAGGTTTATTAGGCAATGTGATCTGGAAGCCCTAATTAGGTAATGCCCTAGAAGTGTGCGTAGGGAGTTCCCTTTCATCCTCTTTGGGTTTCTGTTCCCGAAAACTACTAGTTTTCCATAAGCTGTTATTTAAAACAAGGAGCTGATGATTATTGAATTGCACTCATAGACAAAGAGAAACCATTCATGTTGATTGGACCCACAGTCATTTTTCCTTAACTGGGAAATACATGTTTCTCCAAACAGGTGGGAAGAGTCTATCCCCAAGCTGTCTACTTCCCTATCAGGACCCTCTATTTGACCTTGAAGATAGAACAACGAGAGCGCTACAAAAGTGGTGAGCTTGATAATGATCAAATAGTTTGGTCTTTTTCTAACTTAGGTATAATTTTGAGTTTTGTCTGGGTTTATGGAGAAGACAGAGTCTCTAGAAAACATTCCAGCTTATCAAGGCTAAGTAAAAAAAATTTTTGACAAAGTTAGCTTGCATCCATTTGTTTTGGTGAAGTTAAATGTATGGATGGCTTCCTGTCTTGAATTTTCTTGAATAAAATACCCATCAAGAAGAGTCTCATCTCCTTTATTCTAATGTGACCTTAATTTTAAGAATCACACCTTCTTTATCTGTAAAAATTGGTGAAGAGGTAGAAAATTCTTGGATTACAAATACAAAAGAGCATCATAGTTTTCTAAGAGGTTTCACTTTAGAAACATGAACCGTGCAAACATTCAACTTGTTTTCAAATGAGTCAAGCTTTCAGGAATAATTTAAGAGATGAAGTCATGTAACTCCAGTAAGGTAAACTGCTCGCTCTGAGTAAGCTGTACTTTAACGTCTCCATAATAACTGGTGAATTTTCAAGTAAAATGAGGAAGTTTACACAAAATAAAATGAAGTTTGGCTTTGCAGAAATGTTTGGGAGGTGGGGAGAACATTGAATGATTTACACACCACCTTTTTTCCAAGAACAGATCCTCTTCAGAGTTGTTAATGTTAAATGATTCTACAGAATGTTACTGTTCTTTCGTCCCTTGTAATCTCATGGAAACCCCAGGAGAGCTGCTTGAAGAACACTCCCTTCTGTTCTGTATTCTTCATTGCAAGTTTGTTTATTTAATTGCCCTTTTCACTTGGGAATCAGTTCACTAAATTTCTGCATAAGGTTTTGAAGGGTATGAATTAAAGAATGCCCACATACCCCAGTATTTCAATACAGTCGTACCCAGCGACATTTGGCACATGCCAGATTCTTGCTGTTGCCACGTGCACATTCAGTGATGACCAATTCCTGCCATGTGGGTGGGTTGTGTGGAGCGGTGGGGTCGTCCCAAAGCACAACGGTGTGTAGTCACTGCCTGGTGTCATTGTAATGCAAGAACTGAATTGTGCTAAAAGATACACTCTACAGCATCTGTGTGGGGTTGACACTAACATGTTCATTTGTCAGTTATGTGCCAAAGATCTCCTGAAAAGGGGTGAGGGAAACACCCCCCCCGTTTAAATAATTTGTTCCTATATGAAACAAGATCAGTTACTTCAAGGGCATGGTTTGCTGGTGTAAAAGCTATGGCTGCACCTCCTTGTGTTTTTGAAGAGTGTATTGTTCTAACTTTGGGAAGTTTGTACCACTGAAGAACATTTGAAGCAGAGTTTCCTCTCTAAAAACCAGTAGTTCTCAAACATTCTCCAATTCAATAAATAATCCATGATTAATACGTAAAGCATATCCTTGGAACAATTTATTTTATTTCACGCAGGCACATACCAAGTTAATGAAGGGTAATTTAGTTTTGTTGGTTTTGGTTTTCTGTGTGTTTTTATTTTCCAGACTCTGGGCAACAGCAGCCAAGTTCAGTTGGAAATCAGTCCCACTCTGCCTCGGATCCTGGGCCAATCCGAGCCACTGCACCAATGTGGCGATGCAGCAGGATCATGCACATGCAGCGAGAGTTACATCCAACGCTTCTGTCTTCTCTGGAAGGCATTGTAGATCAGATGGTCTGGTTCAGAGAGAACTGGCATGAAGAGGTATTTTGGCTTTAGGAACTTTTCCTTAGGTGATGTATAGATACAAAAGTGGAAATGCAAAATATTTATCTAGAATTCTTTTTAAACATAGCTATTTGTGTTGATTAGTAAGCTGATTTATGTGTAGAACTGGTCGCTCCGATTGGAGATTTCAGGATCTTGGTTATTTCTGGAAGTAATAGAGAGGTTTCCCAAAAACTACTAACTTGATGAGTGGCTCTTGGCTTTAAGCTGTCACTTGTATTAACTGAAAATTTATATTCTTACCCTAAGTCACAGTTACCAGTTTCCTCTTTTGATCTGGTGTCTGTGACAGGTGGTGATTGTTTTCCAAAGTTTGAATTATAACAGCGAGTGGATGGACGTGCTGCTCTGTTTTATTATTTGCCTCTCGAAGTCTCAGGCCATTCTGTTCTACCTGCTTAGCATGGTGTTTGTTTGAAGAGGGATTCCTCACATCACACAATTTTCTAACGTATCACAAAATAGGGAATCTAAAACTTTGCTGCTGTTGAAAGAGCAGGATTCACTTTGTGATGCAGCATTTCTGCTGCTCAAGTGGCTCCGCTGTGTGCTAATAATAACTGGTGCTGTCATTCTCATTGACCCTCTGATGCACTTTAAAAATACAGCTTTAAATAAATATTTCTGAGGGAGTAACTTTATAAAATGCAGTGTCAAAGCAGAAGGCCTCATCTTCCTGACTGTTTGTCTTCTTGGTTTTTTACTCCTTAGGTCCTTAGACAGCTGCAGCAGGGCTTGGCGAAGTGCTATTCCGTTGCCTTTGAGAAAAGTGGAGCTGTTTCAGATGCCAAAATCACTCCTCACACACTAAATTTTGTCAAGAAGTTAGTCAGCACTTTTGGAGTAGGTCTTGAGAATGTCTCTAATGTGTCCACCATGTTCTCTAGTGCAGCCTCAGAGTCACTAGCGAGGAGAGCACAGGCAACAGCTCAAGACCCCGTGTTCCAGAAGTTAAAAGGGCAATTTACAACAGGTAAATGTTTGAAATGCTTTGGTTTGTTTTTTTTTTTTAAATATTACTTTTAATCTCCTGAGAAACTTCCTCACCAAAGTTCAACTGTGAAGGTGTTCTGCTTTTTTAATTCTTCCGCTGTTTTTCCTGGGAGAAAATGCAGAAAACCTTTCTATCATTCAACAAACCTGACACAGCTCATCCGTTCCAGTCTTCTGTGGAGTCATAAAGATAATTCAAGTGAAAAACTGACCTAAACAATGAGTTTGTTGTTGTATTTTCATTACCTAAACTTGTGGGCAGATCACATATGTGTTTAAAGATAAATCAGATTACTTCACTACAAGATTTTTGCCACTCCCAGAGAAGCCTGGTACAGATGAGGGACAGCAGTGGTGTCTGGTTTATGGTAGAATTTAATGAAATGTTCACCCCAGAACTCCAAACTGACAATATTGTGTGAAGTCCTTCAAGCCAGCCTACTTCTAATGAGGAGGATTACTCAGGTTTTGGATAACTAGATTATAAAAATCCAATTACAGAAGTTTACATTATCGTTAGGTAAATTGAATTGATAACTTTAATCAGATCTCATAAAAAGATATTTAAGTGGCTTTTTTGCTTCACTTGTTTTCTCTTTATCAGAGGAGTTACATGCTTGAGTATCTGATGCTGATTGGAAATTCTAGGAAAAGCTTGTGTGCAGTGTTGGCATGTGGGTTTGATGTATTTGAAGAGTGGTGTGGCCACACAGTTTCATATCTCAGAACGTGACAGTGATTGGCCTCACTGTTGGGGATTACCAGGATTTTGAGTTTTGCAGATTCCAATCTAAACAACACTCTTTTTTTCTGTAAAGGCAACCGTAGGATTAGACAAAGATGAATAGTTAAATGCAGTTGGGGTTTTTTGCTTTGAGTTGATTCTTTTTTAAGCACAATTCAATTCAGTAGTTGTTCAAACCCAGAAAGAGTGAATCTATGTGAAGAGCCGGGTTTTCATCTTTTTCTGAATCTGCTTTTCTCTTTATCCTACTGGGACTCTGCCTTAGATGATTCTGGCATGAGTTAAAGCTCTCACCATCTTAGCTTTTATAATGATTTAAAAAAACCACCCGCTTTCCACATCAAGCTGGTTCCTTTGCAGAAGTGAATCTTGTCTTGAGAAGTTACTCTCATTAGAATTCTAAGTTACACAAAGTTGCCTCAACTTAAAATTACTTGACGTCAGCGCAGATCGTGAGTATTTAGAGGCTGACAAGTAGACTTGTGGTGGTTTTTCAAGCATGTTATTGATAATGTTGTGAAAATACGTGAACTGATGGGAATCTTGTGGCAGTAACTCACTTGTAGATACGGCCTGTGTATCTTGGGCACGCTGCGCGTGGCATGATGACCTTTTTGAGGCACAGCACTGGCATGACAGGAGATAATGAACGTCCTGATCCATATGATTACATTTTTAATGGATGAAGTGTGCTAGGGAAGGTAATGGAAGTAGAAGCATTTTGTGTGTCTTTGACATAAGCTTTCAGGGGGAAAAAGACATTTAATGAGTTTAGACTTGTTTTTCATTTATAATAATGGCTTAGATCTATTTACATTACAATAGCAGTATAATCACTTTTTTATAGCTTTTACAGTTGTCAGTATACTCAGGTTTTGTTGCTTTTGAGTTATTTTTGGTCTATTGTAGTACCTCTTTGTTTCTTTCCTTTGAGTGGTAGGGACATTTAGGGTTTCATAGGTGTAAAGGGAAGCTGAATACACCCCCAGGCTTGGGTCTGAAAATGGAAACTAATGTTTCAGCCCATTTCTAGAGAAACAATTAAAGTTTAATTTCAGTTTAGTTGCAGGCTTCAGTTAAATAATGGAGAATATTTTCAGTTTTCATATGCTGTTGTGTATTTTTTGCATGTCTCTGTATAAATGGCATTTGAGGCTTGCCAGTTAATCACAGCATTTATAAACCTATAGAATAATGAACAACAGCATTGGCCCAGACATAAATAACATGGGAAGTCAGAACATGTGAAGTATTTCTTGGTGAAATTCCATTTAATAATAGGTAATTACTTTCTCTCTATTTATTTTTTTTGGATGCGGAGTTCATGTTTTATTTTTCAATATGATTAAACACCAGTGTCTGCAGGATTAAAATAATCATTTTGCTTAGTGCTAGATTTGATTTTATTTTCATCTAATAAATCCAGTGTTTTAATTCACAAACAAAGGGTGGAAAAAGAGAAGAAATTAAACTGATGGATATACATAGGCGTTTTTACCATTTAATTCATTATGCAGAAAATGAAAATAAGGTTGGGGTTTTTTAATTAATTTTGGGATAACAGTAGAATGCACATAACTAAATGAATAGGATTGTCATGACTACTAAATGTGGCAAAGGCTGTTGTAACACCTGAGGATCCATTTGTAAATCATGCCTCCCATGTCCTTTTGTCACACTGGAACACCCGTGTGTGTTTTCCTGATTCTCAGCAGCAGTTGTATTTAGATGATGGACAGATAATTACAGTGGTTGCCTTCCCTTTCAAAAGTATCCAAGCTGAGGAACTGCCTTGGAGTCAACTGTTTTCTTCAGTTATTTCTAGATTAACGTTGACAGCTATGTTTTTATAGACACTTTCAACTCTGCTTGGTTGCATAATCTCTTCCACCAACATCTGAGTTGCATCTTGATTCCTCTTTGGAGACCCTGGGGACTCTCACACCATTTCTTACGTTCTAAATGCTTTGTCTGCAACCCAGCCGGACTGTTGGAACTTTGATAGGTCAACTTTTTCCATCTTAATATTATGTGTTTTAAAACCTAATTTTTCTTTGACTTTTTTTTTCCCTCTCCTGGAACTTCAAATGCACAGTTCTTTGACCATCTGTTCTTTGTTCCTTCTCTCCTTTTCTGCTAAACCTTTGACATGGGCAGATGCTGAGAAATGCTGCCTTTGAGAGCTCTCAGCAGAGAAAGGAGAAAAACTGCCTCAATTGCTCTTTTGTGGGCAGATGACAGTTTAGAGTTTGGATTGAGCTGCTTTCTGCAGCTATCCTGCCACTGAAGCTGAATACAAGTGAAAGATTCCAAACTCTGCCCTTAAGGGCTAAGATGATTTTCTTGAGAGTTTTGGCACCCAGCACAATGAATTCTGTACTGCTGCTGGAAACTCTCTAATCAGAAGGAAGCTTCTTGAAGTCCTGCTGTTTCTCTGAAGTGTGGGGAGAGGGTGGAGGGAAGAGCTCCATTGCTAATTTTCAGGATTTTTAAGGGTTGGGTTTTTTTCTCTTTCCTTCCTCAGTAGTGAGCATAACATCACTTCAGTAGCTCGCTCATAACTTCCCTTCAAAGTTTGAGATAACAGGATGTTATCCAGAAAATCCAGATCAAGAGATGGGAGTCAGCATCAGGTTTGACCTTGATCTGGTCTTTGCAGCGTTGGTTTTCTGGAGCTGAGTGATAAACCACGAGTCCTGCTTCGTATCTCTCCCTACCTGTCCCTGAGATTTTTTCATGTTTGTTGATGCTTTCCGAAAGTTCTTGAGATATGTAAAACAGAACCTTTGGGAAAGTACAGAGTGTGTAAAATCCTGCAGAGTAACTTCAAAAGCAAGCTTGTTCGCTCTTGGAGGATGCTTGGATCCTCTTCAGTATTAGATGTATAAAGGATTTGAACTGCTTTGTGAAGCTAAACTTACGTTTTGGTCTGAAGTGGCACCTCACAAGATGGGTCTCCTGGTTTTTAGTTTAAATCATTGGGTCATGAACTTTCAGTACAACCAGGCTGTGTCTGTGGTCAGAAGAATCTCTGAAATCTGACGAATGGACTGTTGCTTGCTCTAAAGGCACTCACTGCCTGTGCCTTTTAACTCAATCGAATTATTTTCTGCCAGTGTAGCAGAAGGGAGTGTTTACTTGTTAATTCTCAGTTTGGAGGGATTTTCTCTGCTTTCTAAGGCTGTGTCCATGCTCTGTAGATAAAGGTTTTTGGGTGGACAGGGGGATTGATACTCTTAATTTTGCTAACTCAAGTGTATTCTTTTTTTTGTGCCTCTTCATGAGAAGCGATAGTACAGCCCTCATTCAAAAAGTATTACACACTTTATCTGCTTGTGTTAAGAACCATCAGGAATTTTTAGTTCTGTCTGCTGGAGAAGGACTGTGCCCCTGTCTGTCCTCTCATAGAGAGTGGCACGAGCAGTTTACAGGGGCAGTGACAGGGCAAATGTCTTTAAACTGAGGGAGGGGAGATTTAGATTAGGTACTAGGAAAAAAATTCCCCTCCCTGAGTGTGGTGAGGCTGTGGGGCAGGGTGCCCAGGGAAGCTGGGGCTGCCCCTGGATCCCTGGCAGGGTTCAAGGCCAGGCTGGATGAGGCTTTAGGCACCCTGGGCTGGTGGGACTGTCCCTGCCTGTGGCAGTGGGTGACACTGCAGGGCTCTGAGGTCCCTTCCAACCCAAACCAGTGTGGGATGCTGTGAACTTGCCAGTTATGCTGGGCTGGGTGGGTTGAGGTAACAGTTTTTGAATGAGCATGTTTGAAATATATCACAGTGCAAAATCTTCAGCAGCACTGACAACAGAGCACACTTCTCCAGTTGCAGCCTGTGTCCAGTCTGCTGTGAGTATCTCCATTAGAGATAAGAAGGTAAACTTCCTGTTCTGTTTAGGAAAAGGTGGTGTAAGTAGTGTAGGTATTTCAGACCAGCACGTGTTAGCTTGAGAAGGATGTGTTTTATTAGTAAGTACTGAAAAAGCAGATGTGTTTGAAACAAAAACCCCTATATATACAGGCTAGGAAATTTGTAAAGCAGAGAGATTTTGTGCACAAATGTTGTCTGGTCTTGTATTTCCCTTTCTTCCAGTCAAAGTGGTATTTCTTCTCAAATGGGCTCTCTGTGACACGAGCAAAACCACTAATTGTTCTCTGTTTTTCCCATCTGCCACTGGGAAACAAAACAACAAACATCCTAAAATCAGTGTGTGAGCAAACAAGAGAGATTCTCAGGGAGAACTGAATGACTTTTTTTTTGGGTGAGGAGCATATATTGATGCATAGTTTTACTACTTTCCTGATTCTCATTAGCACAAAACCAGATGCAATTTGGGGATACTTTCCTGCACTACAGGGATTCAGGAGATAAAATGATATAATAATTTTGTCACTTCCATGAAATGATGTACTCTCAGTGCTCACTAGAGGGTAGGCTTGGGATTATAATACGAGTGCTTCACAGTGATGCTGCAATAGATGCACTGCCCATACCAGTGGAAAAAGAAAAGGCAATATTACAGAGTTATATGAATTTCTAACATCCAGAAATATGAAACTCTATTTTTCATTATAGTCTTTTTTTTTCTTATACAAGTGGAAGGGATTTAGTATGTGCTGGATTTCAATGCTTAGTTTTAGGCCAGTAGACATAAGACTTTAGCTGAAAGTTTTTAGCATATCAGTGTGGATACACAGTGCAATATGTTGGGTTGTGTGTTCCCTGATGCTTTATTTAAGTAACAGAATAGCAAAATGAATCCTGGGTCGCATTGTTTTATTTACTAATAGCATCCTGGGTATGTAAAGAAGAGAACTCTGAGAACAAGAATGTATGCACAGAATTGTGTGAACTCTTGTGGCTAAGAGAACTGATGTTCTAAGCTTGTTTGTAGGAGTGAGTCATGGATAATCAGTTTTGAGTGGTTTTAATTGGGATTGGAAAAACTTTAATAAGCAGCAATTGCTGTGCACGTGTAGATATTTCACTGTTAATATACACGCAGATAAATTCCTGTAGTGCATTTAAGTGGTAAAACTGATGTCCCCTCTGAGCAGAAATCATGGTTTGGGATGAGGTTTGGGTTTTGTCAAGTTAGGAAAGCAATGTGTGTATGTAATGTGCTGAAATGTAGGTTCTGCAATGAGTTTCAAAGTAATTTTTTAGCTGGTGTTAATTTTCTGTTGTATGGAACCATCATGAAGGTTCCTTTGTTTTGCTAAGTCTCAGAAATACCCAAACATTCTCTGTGCCTCTCTCACTGTTGCCTTTTCACTTGTAACATGTTGAACTTACCCCAGCCTCTTTTAGACCCTGTTATTTTAAAGTTTTTTTAAAATTGAAGTCTGTTAGTTAACTTGCACAGTTTGGGATGCTGTAACTAATGAGCTTTTGATCTTAACTCGATTATTTTTTGACCTCTGGTTGTCCTCAACTGCTGAACCACGATTTCATTTGTTTATGGGTTTATTAATTTTCTCTTTTTTGGGAAATTCAAGCACATGTCTTTCTTTGATTGTTCATTTGCTGTGTTCTGACACCGTAGCAAAGAAGTGTTGAGAAGATGTGTGTTTGCTGGCCTAGAAAGCAGTTGGTACCACAGTGATTTCTGTTAGAGAATTATCTGCACAGTGCATTGAAGACCATGTACTGACCTTGAGAAGGTTCGTCCTTCACGTAGGCGTGGGCCAGAGGAGAGCATTTCATGTGGGCCAGAGGAGAGCATTCCATGTTCAGCAGGTTCTGAAGGGAAGGGCAGGCTGTTAGTGTGATGTTGTCATTTGTCCTTAGGCTGTGGGATTTGTTCCTCCGCTGGCAGCAGGCAGCTGTTACCTCAGCCCCAAAAGAAGACAGAGTTTTCTTGCAGCTCAGAATAGGAGAATAATACTAACAGCAATTTTACTACTTGTCCTGATGTTGCTCACAGGTTCTACATTGTAACCTCAGTTGAGGCTGTTTCATCCCTTTTAAAAGTAAAAAGGCTCCACCAATTTAAGTAAAGAAATCACTTTTAATGAAGCAGGCAGAAGATTGTGGTGCTAGGCTGTAGAATAGGCTTACTTTTCCTCTGACCTGATATCTGGTCAGTTGGTGTATTACTGCTATTCAGACGCTTAAATACAGTGCTAGTATTTAAAATTGTCACAGTATGCTTTTCTAATGTGTCCATGGCTGCAAAACAGGAACATCTTGGGAAGTTTGTTACTTGCTAAATAAGTATTTTGGCTTTCAGAGAGTATTTTAGAGCTGCATAGAGCAAAGAGGCAGCAGATGCTGACTTTAGGACATTACTAAAAGATGGGCTGTAGAGATGAAATGGTGGCTCTTAAAGGCAGTACAGCTCTGTGTGTGTGTCTTCAGTTTGCAAGATGGGATTGTATGATTTGCTTTCCTCTGGCATCCAGTTGCAGTGTTGTTGCATGATCCTACACCAGTCACGCTCTGACTCGGCCTTAACGATTCTCCTGTCTCTTCTGTGTTTGTCCAACCTGGCCAGCTTGTCTTTAGGGCTCACAGGTTGCCCAGTTTCTCTGTTGGACTCACTTTCTTTTTTGGGTCTGAGCTGCTGATTGTGGTAACTTTCCCTTTGACCAGTATTGGAGACAAATGTGTGTACTGTATGTGGGACTCCCAAAAGTATTTTGCTTGAGAGCACATGGCTGAAAGAAGCTCTTTGAAGATGCAGGCTTCAAACACTCGATAGTTAAATACCCTGCATACAACTTGGAATGCTGAGGACGTGTATTGATTTATTTCTTTTTTCCTTTAGACTTTGACTTCAGTGTCCCAGGGTCAATGAAACTTCACAATCTTATCTCAAAACTGAAGAAATGGATCAAAATTCTGGAGGCAAAAACTAAACAGCTTCCAAAGTTTTTCCTCATAGAGGAAAAGTGCCGCTTCCTAAGTAATTTTTCGGCTCAAACTGCAGAAGTAGAGATCCCTGGAGAATTCCTTATGCCAAAGCCAACACATTACTACATCAAGATAGCAAGGTAACATCAAAATGCCTGTGGTAGTTGTAATTCTGAAAACAGAAAAAATCATCTTCCAGTCTGCAAAAGTAGATGTCATGTACACTTCATATATTTAAATTACGTATACTGTGTCATACTTCAGTATAACGCCTTCCTCCTATTTTATCTTCCTTCAGTATCCTTACACATTCACCTCATTAAGCAACTGTACTGTTACAGGAAGAGTATACTTGGTTTTCCTTTACGTTGACACAAGTTGAGATTAATTCTGTTGTAGTCAGTAGAGGTGCTGTTCTTCAGAATACTGATAAAGGTCTGAGCTAATGATTCATTTTGCTCAAGAACTGTGTTTTCTTGAAAGCAAATAAATTCCAACAGAAGAGCTTTTTGACTGCAAAGTAGAAGCTATGGGCTGGCTGGATAACAGAAATGAACCTTGTAATATGGTTGCACTACCTGATTTCTTTGGTGGTTTTAGTTTGGTTTTGTTTTATGTTTGGTTTGAGTTTTTTACATCATTATTTAATATCAGAGATGATTAACTCAGGTGCGTTAATATCCCTTTCTTCCTGATAGGTTTATGCCCAGAGTGGAGATAGTTCAGAAACACAACACTGCAGCTAGAAGACTCTATATCCGAGGCCATAATGGGAAGATTTACCCGTATCTGGTGATGAATGACGCGTGCCTGACAGAGTCCCGCAGAGAAGAGCGGGTGCTGCAGCTCCTCCGCCTTTTGAACCCCTGCTTGGAGAAGAGGAAGGAAACCACAAAAAGGCATTTGTTTTTTACAGGTACTGAAAAGAGAGATTTTACATGATTTTTAAATACACATTATACTCCAAGATTATAATTCCTGACCGCTATTACTCACTGGGACTGCAGGTTTTGAATATTCAGAAGGCAAATTCACATCTGTTTAGGTGATTAGTTTTTTTCTGGCACTGTAGCACTACTCTGATGAAATAAAGTTGATTGCATATGATCCAGGGTGTTTTAGAAGAGTTTACATGCATCGTTTATGGTATAAAGTTCTGTTGTGACTAATATATATAAGGCAGAAGCATGCCCATTCCATCTGTTGCTATGGAAATGGATAGATGTACTTCAGAACAAGCATTTAGACCCAACTGGGGAAGGACAGAATGAAAGTTTTCTCTCCCCAGGTTACTATATATATATATAAAAAAATCTCCTTTGCCTCTTCCACACAACACAGAATAAGAAAGATTATTTTTTTCCTGGTAGAGCTTGGAATTTGATATATAGTTTCTGAATTCTCTGATATGAGACAATATCACTGTAATTTTTGAAGTAACTTTATATATCTGTGGTGATATTAGCCTTCAGGAATATATACTGACCTGCTAAATGTTGCCAAATAAAATCCACTCATAATTCAATATTAGAGGCAGGCCTTCTGTTGGGTGTACCCCTATCATCCCGTGAAAGGTAACTGGGTTTGGAGGGTGCAGTTTGCTGACACCATCACCTGGCAGTGCCTGACCACTAGAGAATTAACCAACACAGCGGTAGGGAGGCCTTTGTGAGGAGTGTTAAGGAGATGTGTGTGATTTAGTTGTATGAATTACCAACATACTCATGTAATAAGATGTGATATATTTAGACATTTCAAAACAGAAACAGGGAATGAAGGCTGAACACACAGTCTTAGTTCTTTCTCTTTCCTTATGTATCTTGTCTTTTGCACGTGTCATGATAAAGAATTGATTTGTGAAATGAGAAACAGAATATTGATCTCACCTGGCAACATACTTGATCTGCTTGTGAGTGAAATACTAATGTAAATACGTTAAAATAGTTGAACTCTTGTATTTCCCCCATACTGAGTCTGTTCACAAGTTCAAGCTTGCAGCTCTGCAGTTACTTCTTAACAATATATAAATACTTTCCATTTCAGAAGGTCAGTGAATCTCTAACTTCATACAACTGAGTTCTGCACATTCCAGTACTCTGTTCTAATAATCTGTGGCTGGGGAGCAGGATATATGTTATGGGTAAGGGAAACTTGAGTCAAAGACACTAAGACAAAGCTGCTACAGTGCTGAGATCTGGTTTTAAAAAAGAGTGCTTTTTTAAAATCTGCCCTCCTTTTTGGGCTACTAGTGTCTGTTGACCTGGAGTTGCTGCCATGAGCTTAGGTGGCTGGACGATGTAAGGTGCTCTTACAGAACTAGAAATGCATTTGAATTCTAACTCTATGAAGACCCAAATGCACAAGCCAAAGGATTTGTTGTAGGAAAAGGTAGATATAGTATCTCTACATATGTAAAGACAATTTTGCCTCACTCTGAGGCCAGAATGGCAGAAATGCAGTTGATGAGGCCACTGATACAGAAATGTATCCTCTATATAACACAGCTAGTAAAGTAACGTGCTTTCCTTCAAAGAGCTTTTTTTAAATTGTAGTGGTTTTGGAAATGATTCTGTACTTGTGGTTTGATGCTATTTGAAAGAACATCCCTTTCTCTGCTGCCAGAGGTTAATGGAAGCAGACCAGAAGAAGTAGCTCATTAACACCCCTTCCTTCTGCAGAATGCATTTTCTTCTTTACGATTGAAGAAATTACATCAAACAATTCGATTGCATTTAAACAACTCTTCTCTATATTCTCAGGTTAATTATTACAGCTGCTGAGGGAAATGCTGAGAGAACAGGTCTGGTGGTAACTGGAGGTCGCTGTCAGACAGCACACAGGGTGTCAGTGGACAGGCAAGCCAGAGTCTAGCGGTGTGGCAGTGGGGCTCCATCAGCCTCCGCAGGATGCTGCATCTGTTGAGCACCATGAAAGTGCAAATCAGGTTTTTGCAAGTTTCCTGCTCGTCAGGGAAGAGCTCAGTGGCTTCAGTTTTCGTATTGAATATTTTGCTGTGTCTTCCCTGTGTTATTTTCACATAGTGTCATTTAAACTTCTATTCCTCAACTGTGTTCAGATTTTTTTCTTTCAGCTTCTCTGAATCACTTTAAATACCCTATTGAGTTTAGTAGTTTCGTTTCTCAGAGTAATTTTTATTGACATAATGCCAGTGTCATGTAATCAGATACTACAAACCCATTTGCATCTGAACAAAATATCCCCCTTTTACTGCAGATAAAGAGAAGTAGGAAGAAGTTTTTTGCTAATACAGTTGATGTTTATTAAGATAGAAATCTGCTCTCCTACTTGCTTTCATTTTAACTGAGCTTGTGAATCAGTTATGAGTGTAGTAATAGAAATATTCTCCTGATATGCTTCAGTTGATTATCACAGTGGTGTTTATAGGGGCTGATACGTGTGTGGTAATTCTTCTCTTAGTACTTGTTTTATGGATTAACTCCTTTGTTTTGTTTCACTCTCTCTGCCCCCTGACCCTGTTCTCTCCTAGTCCCACGTGTCGTAGCAGTTTCTCCACAGATGCGTCTGGTTGAAGACAACCCCTCTTCGCTCTCCTTGGTGGAGATCTACAAGCAGCGCTGTGCCAAGAAAGGCATTGAGCACGACAACCCCATTTCTCGTTACTATGACAGGCTAGCAACTGTCCAAGCACGGGGGACTCAAGCAAGCCATCAGGTATTCCAGTATATAATGAATTTTAATCAAAGGCTTTTCTTGAGCTTGGTCCCCTCAAAGTCCTGACCATTCACCTCGTATTAGGTGTGAGACAGAAACTTTGCAGAGCTGGTGTTTGGGTTTTGGTGGGGTTTTTTGTTTTTCTTGAAGCATTCTTGGGAACTCTTAAATATCTTTGGTGTTTTGTTTTATTTTGTAAAGCTTCAAAAAGCTTCAAAAAGCTGTATTTGTTTTACTCAGAGTTGTTTTAGGTAATTGCAACTCAAAACAGGGAAGGCATTGATTACTTTTTGGCCTTTTCATATAGTGCTTTGAAAATAATTAATTGATAACATGGGAAACAGCATTCCTAATTTACATAAGCAGTTACAGCATGGTACGTGATGCAGGTGGCTTCCCTCTATTCTTCTAATGTGTCTCCTAAAATTGCCAGTGGATTTATTTCACCACCTAAGTTAAATAGAAACAGTCAAGTAATCTTAGCCCTAATAAATGATGATTCTCAGTAGAACAAAGCTGCCTCTCTCTGTAACCTCCATCAAACATCCCATTGTGACAAATAAGTTTATTTTATGGGTTTTATCTTGAAGTTCAGTGCAAATTCTTATATAAAACGGCAGTCCCATTTCAGATACAGCTGTTAGAAAATACATGGTAGACACGTATCGCAGGCATCATTTAGAGGAACTCTTTTCAGGCTGTGTTACAAAATAAACTGAAGTGTTACGTAACATCTGCTTCTATTTTGAGAGTTTTTCCTTCAGGTTATGAAACTCTTTAAAAGCCATTTAATTGAAGTTAGTACGACTATCCTGCTTTCTGGTGTATTTCTTTTTCTAATTGATCAGGCCAGTTTGTGCTCTAGTAATTAAATATTTTGGTAGTTGTTTACATCTAGGGAAAAAGCTCTTGCACAGTGTTCACTTACAGATCCAGTGGAATACAGCTCTCAGCTTTAATCTTTTTGTGGTTTTGAGATAATATTACTGTAATAATACATGATACAAGTTGCTTTACCCAGTGTCTTTCCCTATCTTGTGTAATAAATATCCTTTCCCGTGGTGCAGAGAGCATAGGTTGCATGCTCTGTACGGCCAATGTATGATTTCAAAGCACGGCATTATGCTAAAATAAAGGATTTATTGCTGCAGGTTGTTTTACTGCTGCAAAATGCACATCCAGTTTGCACTGAAGCTGAAAAACAGTGAAGTATGTTTCATTAGTTTCCCACAAGGAAGTGCAGCATCTTGAGTTGCATGCCTCTCTTGTTCACTTCTGTTTGTCTTGAAAGACGTGAAGGTATTGCCAGTCAGGTTGTAACTTTGCAGTCTTGGCTTTGCTGATATGCCTGTTTGCAGTGCTTGTGTTTATAGGGCTTGATTAGAAATGACATTTTTTTTAGTTAAAGAGTATTTTGTAGCTGTGCAGAGGATGAGCTAACACAATAATTAGAGTCAGGAAACTCTATTGGATGGGAAGCATCCATTTTTCCTTAAATGGGACAGCAGCTGAGAGGAAAAGTTGGGTAGTAGCTGTTGGTGTACTTGTCTGTTGCCAAGAAATGGATTACAAATCATTTCTTTCAACTAACGTTTTTCACATGCAGGTTCTCAGAGATATCCTTAAAGAAGTGCAGAGTAACATGGTGCCACGCAGTATGCTCAAGGAGTGGGCTTTACACACGTTCCCCAATGCTACGGACTACTGGACTTTCCGGAAGATGTTCACTATTCAGCTGGCCCTAATTGGCTTTGCAGAATTCATCTTCCATTTAAACAGACTCAACCCTGAAATGCTGCAGATCGCCCAGGTACACTTTAGTTTGTTCTAGATGCATGCTGTAGTCTTTGTTCAAACAGGATTCTGGGCTGTACTTGTGATACGAGTCAAAACAGTAATTGGCTGTATGTAATTAAGAGTGCATTTCAGTAGGCTTTTCATTTAGATGTGACTGCACATCATAGGTAGCAATTTCAACCATGGTCCCCATGGACATCGGCTCTACCTTCTGTGGTGAGAATTTAGAACTTTGTAAAATCATTATTAGATATTGGAAATGTTCATGTAAATGACTGATGAGTCTCTTTTTAGTCTTTCAAATATGTTGCTTTGAACATCTCTGTCAAACAGACGGGAAAAAATAAAAAGTAGAGCTTCATGCTCTTAAAGGGGAATACCCTCTGTCAGATACTGTTCTCTCTTCAGCTTTGCCATTACGTCAAGGTACAGCTCCTATTAATAGGGATTTTTCTGGTTTAACCCAACGTTTAAAATGAGACTTGCCACCTCAGTAGGGCAAAGGTGGTATATATTAAAGTCTTAATGCCGCTTTAATGGGTGGAGGGCTATACTCTGTATAGCAATTAAGGTTCTTTAGTCCCTCTAGATAAGCATTCGTTTGGTTACCTGGAGCAAGCAATGCCTAAGAGTACTCTTACCCAGAACTGGGATGCGTAGAGACTAGAGATCTGTCTGTCAGCGTGACTTCCTGCAGACTGTGCAGCAGAAGGAGCAGTTCCTTGAGTTTGCCATTGCTGTAATGTGTATTTAGTAAGAGGTTTTGAGAGAAACACATGCCTGGCTTTGTACATGCCTTTAATTTTAACTTTTTCACTCTAAAACTGTCTGAAAGAGCAGTATTTGTACTCCCAAGTATTAACAGTAAACAAAAGTGCAACTCCTTTTGGTTTTGTTAATGAAAATCTGTTCCTTTAATCATTTTTGTACATCTTGTTTTTAAATGCAGGATACTGGTAAGCTAAATGTGGCTTACTTTCGCTTTGACATAAACGATGCCACTGGAGATTTGGATGCCAATCGTCCAGTTCCGTTCCGGCTGACACCAAACATCTCCGAATTCCTCACCACCATCGGGGTGTCTGGTCCCCTGACCGCGTCCATGATCGCAGTGGCTCGCTGCTTCGCACAGCCCAACTTTAAGGTGTGTATACCTTTTGAAAGGTTGCTTGCAGAGGTGTTTTATTTGGCAATTTGTAAACCAAACAGCAGATTCTTGCTTCAGATAAAAAGGGAACCGTCTGGTTTTGGTTTTGGCCAGCTGAAACGTTTGCAGTTTGCCTTTTTTGCAAGAATTAGGAGGAAGATAGGTGTGATTTGACCCCTAATTTTTTGTCCAAGCAATGTTAATACAGGATGATTGTTTCAGTGCTCTAGTCTCATAAATTCTTACAAATCCTGGCAGTGGTAAATAGTAAAATGAGGAATTTGGTATCATTCAGAATCTTCATCGTAATCTATGAATAGATCTTCCTAATAATCTGTGAATCCTTTGTTAGCGGAATAGCACGTGAATGATACGCTCTTGCCTTGATGGATTCTAGCTCTTAGCAGGTGTAGTTTGCTAAAGACATTGTCTAACTTCCTTTTAAGTTCCAGTGCTTTCCAAAAAGAAGCTGTTCTGCACTCAGGCAGACAATTTACACCAGAATGGCATACCACAGAATGAACTGTAGCTGTGGTGTGAGCTAGGAAGATACCTTAATGTGATTTTTTTTTTTTCTTTGTCTGTAATTTAGAAAGCTGTGTTAAAGTGTTTTTTCTGTTGGTTTTTTTTTTTATATAATTCCTCATCTTACCTTACAAAGCCATGTCTGTACATGCAGACCGATTTGCAGGCACAGCCTGTGAATCCAACATCTAAATGATGTCTGTCCAATTAGACTTGCCGTGTTGATTTGGTACCGCCCCACCTCGAGTTCTGGGTGCCTCACTAGGAGGACAACAAACTCTTGGAGTGTGTCCAGAGGAGGGTGACCAAGGTGGTGAAAGGGTCTCTTCCAACCCAGATCATTCTATGATTCTATGAGAAAAAACAGGAAACTCCTTGTTGCAGGCGTTCCTTTTTCATCCAAGAGTAGAACTGTCCTGTCTATATATGTATATGCATATATATGTATTATATATATACAAACATATGTCATAGTCAGCATCCTTTCCCCTTTCCGTGTCTGGCAGAGAGCAGTGTTCCTCAAGAGTGTAACTATTACCTAAAAAACCCAAACCATACACACCCCCAGCTTTGCCAAGCACTCTTTAGGTGTGCACCAGGCTCCTGTGTATGCGTGAGGGAAAAGTCAAATTTAGTGGAGTCATTTAAAAATAGAACATATGTAACTGTATTTGTGTGTGAAGATCTTAACGTATGTTTCAGTTTATGTGATTTTTTCAGTTCTGTAGGAGTCATTGTGTGGAGTTTCCATAATGAAAGCTTTTTATGAAGAGAAAATCCTTGAGAGGAAATAGCGCAGGCAGTCGGAAGCCACACTCCTCCTGAGAAGCCTGAGCTTGCAAAGCGGGGCGAAAGTGTCGAAATGCCCCTGGCAAATCTTGTTACCACCCTATAATCCCTAATGGTTCTTTGGATTAAATGTAATAATCGGATTTTTCTCTTTCATATAGGTTGATGGCATCCTAAAAACTGTGCTGCGGGACGAAATAATTGCGTGGCACAAAAAAACACAAGAGGATACTTCCTCCCCGCTCTCAGCAGCTGGGCAGCCCGAAAATATGGACAGCCAGCAGCTGGTTTCCCTCGTTCAAAAAGCTGTTACTGCTATCATGACTCGACTGCATAATCTTGCTCAGTTTGAAGGAGGAGAAAGCAAAGTCAACACTCTAGTAGCAGCTGCGAATAGCTTGGATAATCTCTGTCGTATGGATCCTGCCTGGCACCCCTGGCTGTAACTTGATATTTTTCAATAGCTTTTTCTGCTGCTCTTTGTGGTGTGAACCATATATTGTGTTAAGAAAATGTGAAAAAAAGCTCTCCAGACCATGGCTTACCTGTCACACTGCATTTTGCCAGTTTTCGTTTTAGTGTTGTTTAAAGGAATATGACAATTTTCCTGGTTTAAATTCATGAGGGGATGTTTTCTCCTGTTTAAGAAAAAATAAATTGTTTAATATGCAACAACAGCGTTCACAAATAGCATAAAATGAAGAGAGGAAACTTAAGTAATGTATAGAAAGATCTTATTTTATGATGAGGGCTATTAAATTAGCACTGTTAGATTTAGGGTCTGCCATTCCTAAACATCTGCAGTATATTTTTTTTTATACAAAGGTAATTATTAAAAAAAACCCACGACCCACAGTATTCCCAGTTACTGAATTTTCCTTTATGAAATTTTACTTAATCACTGTCCCTTCATTATACCAAATTGAAGGTGCAAGTAAGAACTTCTTGTTAAAGTCTACTTCAAATTTACATGAGGAAAGTTGGTTTGTACAGAGAATTTTGTACCAAATGTATAAAGGTGACTTCTTGCTAGGCACTGAGAAAATGATGATGTTAAAACTGTGCTGGCTTTTCTTGGAGCACAAGCTATGTACAGTAAAAGTGTACACCATTTAGGGTATTTGGTTTAGCTGTGGACAGTGTTTTGGGGGGAAGTTTATAAAAAGGATGGAAAACGTCATCCTTTGATACATGTATTTGGCTGTAATAGATTTAAAAAGCAAAATCTTACTAAGTTTTCTCTTTTTTTTTTTTAATGTTTAGAATTCCAGCAGCTTCTTTAGAATGAATCCGTTTGTAATTTAAGAAAAGATCAGTTTAATATTCCACTTGTCCTTCTGTTGTGTGAGCGTTTTTATAAAACTCTGGTGTTGAGAATGTTAAATTTGTACAGAGTGATTTTTTTCCAAATAAATATTTTATAAAACTCTCTGTGGTATTCATTTTATTTACAATAATTTTAATATAATACTTGGGACTAAGGGGAAAAGACCCAAAAGCTGGTGTAATCTTTAATATGTGAAGCCAGCCTGTATGTTTAAGGGCGGTGGCTGTGTTGATGAGATGTGGGTGTGCTGCTCTTGCACATGGTGTTGAATTTGTTCACAGAAGAGCTGCAGATAGGAGGTATGTACATGACAAGAATGTCTTCACTCAGTGTGCAGTCGCTCTTCCCAGCCAGTCAATTAATGTGTTAACTATCTGTTTTCTAAATGTGTCTTTGGACAGAATAATCTGGTTTGTATCTACAAGAAATTCAGCTTCTAAGTAATTGTTCAGAGGTCAAGATTGTATCTGTAGATGAACTAACTCTATTGGGATTTCTGCTATTCCCACAGAAACAAAGGTGAGCTTGATTGCAGAGGATGAGTCAGTTGCCAGAGCCAAGGATGCGTCAGTTCGTCTGTTGTTGGTTTTTCTCTAAATAAGCGGTCAAGAGGTTCTTTAGAGATGTCAGAATAACCTGAGAGGCAAAACTGAAGTTAATCACTGCTGTTCAGTAGCCAAACTAAAAGCCAATCTGGTGACTTCTGGGTGGGCAAGCTCACATGCAAGTTAACAGATGAGCCAGACTCATTGGTTACCTGCAGATCAAGGCTTGCGGTGGGTACGACTGTAGTCATTTGTGTAAAACCAAAGCACTGTGTGCTTTCCATGGAGCTCGTAGAGTTGCAAAAAGACCTGTTCCCTTCATCTTCACAACCATTAGCAGGACCAGTCAGTCAATAGGAACTTGTGTGTCAGCAATCTGTCAGGAGTACGTGTCCTTCTCTGCTGCTCTTCAACCACAGTTCTGCCAGCACCATACATAAGCAGCCCTGGAGATCCAGTGCAGAGAGAAGTGAGGCTGGTGGACAGAAAGGACTGTCTATGTATGTACAAGTACATATACAGTTTCCAGCCCTGACTGTAATGTGAACTCAGAATTGTTTCTTTAAATTGATGAATTTACACCCATTTGAAGGCTAAGTGTTAAGTAGGTTTTTGTGTATGTTTGGTGGGGAGGCATCACTTTGTCATGTCAGGTGGACCTTGGGTATCAGTTAGTTGCCCAGTTTTCATTACCTTTTGGTTTGGATATTCCAGTGTTGTCCTGGGCATGAAGCCTCTGGTTGTTGGGATATTAGTTATGCACAGATGTTACAGTATGTGTCAATTAAACAGTATATAGGAGACTGTGTAATTTTGCTAGGTTAATTTGCCCCTACCTTTTTGGTGAGTAATAAGTAGATCTAGCACTAAAAATGAAGGTATCTTGTGCTCCAACTTACATGCATTTCCCCCCCTGCCCCTTGGGATATACCTACAATACAGCAGGAAGAAAGTTTTGAAAGCTACGATGATATTGACTTGTAAATGAAAAGCTCTCACAGATGAAGAGTAAATGTGCAATAATGTATTTATGGAAAAATGTTGTATTTCTAGATAAAATGCCTGGAAAATAAATGAACATTCCATTTTCATTGTAAAATACAACACGATATTAAGGAACAGTGATAAATTCAGCTTATTCTGTATAGGAGTTGTAGTAATCTAATCCTAGAAGTTCTGGAATAAAAAATGAATTGGAAATACTTGTTCACTGACTTAAACTGGAACTGCAGTGATTCATTATGTGTCTCTGAAATTATTGCAGTTAAAGGATTTCCCATGCAAGTGTCTTTTAGTTCTTTCTCAGGCGAGACAGACCAGAGCTTTGTCCAGCTGAATCATTTCTGCCTTTCCCATTGATTGGTTTGAAGACCTTATCAAAAGCAAAGGGAGTTTCAGCGAGCAAGCCCTCTCTGAGGTGTCTACTTAATTCTTCTGTGGGACAGGTAAGGTCTCACAGAAACAGATGGTAAGCATTTGGCCCCACAAAGCTTAGAACAGTAGCTGGCAGGTTGACCTGAACTAAAGTCACACAGGGACAGGTAAGGCTGGTTGGTTTGTGGTCCTGAGGTGCAGGCATTTTGATCAAGGACTCCCAGCCTTTCTGCTTGACACTGTTATGTTGATCAAAGGATTTGCTATGGGATATGGCTGGGAGGAAGAGTTTCTTATTTCTCGCCTGATACTTTTTATTCTAGATTACTGTTCTGTTTCCTTGCATGAGGAATAAAGTGTGGCACCTTTTATTCCCATGCTTGGTTTGTGTGCTCCTTATAAATGGAAGAGAGGGTGACCGCTTGAGTCGTGCTGTATGCCAGTAAATACAAGTGGAAGCTCAAATATGTGAGTGGCAAGAACTATATAAGGATTTGGGGAACAAATGTATCTTTTCTTGGCAAAGTCTTGCTTCTGTGTCAAAATCATGTTGGCAAGAAGAATCTGAACCACCTTCTAAAACATAACACTTCCTGCAAGTGTCACAACATGCTCTATAGGCAGTCATTCACAACTAAGCTTTGTGCTTTCATGACTTGAAGGGAATTGTTGGCTTCCTTTTATTGAAGATTGTAACATTTGTAGCTGTGAAATATGACACACGCTGCATCAGAGGAGTTGTGGGGTTTCTTCCTTAATCATTTGCATCTTAGAAATGTCCAACTCTGAGAGGTGACAGCATTCCCTGAAAAGAAAACATCAGATGATCAGCAACTTTTCTGTTCAGGATAGAAATCATCATGGAAAAATGAGAATGTAAGTTGAGAGAGGCAAACTGTTGTTTTTACATTTGTGACACCTCTCTCATTTATTCAAATCTACTCCTAAAAGACAACTTGGGGTGTGAAGGAACAGTGCTAATAGAGAAAGTTATTTTAATGAGGACCCTGATGGTGTTAGTGTGCAGATGTTAATACTTGGTGCTTATCTTTCATGAATATATGCTCTGGATTTACCTTTGTGAGACTTACACAGCCTTACTCCAGAGTTTTATCACTGGCTCCGAGGAAGTAAATCGTGAAAGGTTTTAGTGCTACATGAGCATTCTTCAGTGTCTGGAGGAAATCGGCAGTATCTTGTCTGATCAGCAGCGGTCCATTACCAGGTAAGTGGTTTGACATAGTACAGTATGTGAAGTTCCTGATTATCTTCAGGAACACGCAGCACGCATCTTAGCTGCATTTAATTTTTTATGATTGGAGATAAGGGTTCCCTCTGTCTCATTAGTTCAGATACATGCTCAATATGCATCTTGCTGAGCAGATACTTGAAAGTGAAATACATTAATTGTCAATTCACTCGAAGTATTCCCTTTAAGGTTTCTTCCCTCAGATTAGATACTGAACCAAAAAAAGCTCATGTTATTACTCTCTATAATCAAACGCTTGAGAATTAAGAGAGAACAAATTCAAAGTTGTCTCTGAAATTGTGTTCATGGGCATTATGCTGTTCTTAAAATTCCTCCTGTTGTCTTTTTGGTTTGGTTTTTTTTTGGTTTTGTTTTTTTTTTTGCTTTTAGAGTCCTGGCCAGATTTGGCTGAATCTTCATGCAGCTAACTAGTGACAAGTCCTTGACACCAAAGTTGTGCCAGACATACTTTAAGCCTGTATGAAATGCAGAGAGATGTATATGTCGGTAGACTTTCACACACATACCTGTGTTGGTGTGAAGTGGGCTTTACGGTAGGTTGCTTGAGTGACAGAAACTTAGTAACTAAGAAGCTTACGTGAATTATACTCCAAACCAAAATCATTTAACATTAGTTGGGTGTTTGAGTCCCCCTGCTCTGAAACTGGGATGCTGCTTTCCTCTCCTGTAATTGGGCTGTCTGTGAATTGTCAGATACAAAGAGAGCAAGCAAGAGATTAGTTATTACTGGAAGAAGATGATTCAAAGCGTTTCAGCAGCAGACAATGAAAGCTCTGTTTCGTAATGGCAGTAGAATAAAGTTGCTTTTAAGGCTCCGATCTGTTTCAAACATGATATATGAAATGTTCTTTTGTGGTGTAGAAACCTATTCAGGGAGAAGAATTCACACTCACAGGAGCTTTTAATCAGCTCGGTGTGGGTGCGTTTCATGTTATAGAGGTTCAAGAGAGCACACGTGAAATGGGGCTCGGTGGACATGTAGGGGTCCTCGGCGCCCACGTGTGCAGGCACTCAGGGGTGTTAGTCAAAAGGCAGGTAGTGCTGCATGGGATTTCTTTTAAAGGAGGATTTCCTAAAATGCAGGGGGAAAAAAAAGTCTTGGAAATTGTTAACTTAGAATTTCATCTCCTGACTGCAGCCTTTTCATTAGCTCTAAATCAACATTGCTTTTCCCTGAGAGTTTCAAAAGAGCAGAGAAATGTGATTCCTGTGCTGGCCACCTTGCGTTCCTTCTCCGCTTTCAAACTTCTCCCCTCGCTGTTAGGATCTAATCTTTTCCTTTAGAAATCATTCAATTTCATTCAATTACCCCACAGAAAACCCCGCGTGTGTGAACGCACAGGCTGCAAGCGTCAGGGGCTGAAACAGCCGCCCTGAGGGGAGGAGGCTGCCCGCTGCCCCATGCCGGCCCCAACCGGTCCCAGCCGGTCGGAAGGCGAGCAGGGAGCGCCGCCACCCAGCACCCAGGAAGCAGCAACGGCCGTGGAACACCTGTGCGGGGCAGAGCAGCGGTACGAAGCGAAGACCTGCGGAGCAGAAGGAGCTCCGGCTGGCCGAGAGGCACCATTTTGTGCTGCCCTAGGGCGGGCACGGACTGGGTGAAATTGGCTGACCAAACAGAGGGAATTTGAGGCTAGTGAAGTGCAAAGAAAGGTGCTTACCTAAGGGTTTGTGTCGTTGTTTGGGTTTGTGTGTTTGTTTGGGTTTTTTTCCCCTCAATAACAGAGTGAGTAATTAAAGTTTTATGCTAATTGGCAGTAAATAAAATTGAGTGAAATTCCCCCAGTCCAGAGTGTTCTGCTGAGGAGAGGAAGCAGCCTGGCAAATGTTTTTAGCTGTGGCAACTTTGTTTAGCTGGGTCCTGTACCACAGCCAGGACTTTGAAGACATTGTCATGGCAGCTCATTAAGGCAGATTCTGGTGCCGCAAAAAGCGGTTACCTTTCTTCTTCTGCATTAGGTGATACTTTCCCCTCTGCTGAAGCACCACATGTGGTTAATATGCTCTTGGAAAAACTCATTTTTTTAGTAAGCTATGAAACTTGTGCTGACCTTGTCTAGTCCTGGAAGACTATACCATGCTTCTTGTAAGAACTCAGGTGCTTTGACAGTGTAGTCTGGGCTTACAAGGGGAGAAGCAGTTTACTTATTGTTGTGTTTAACAATGCAAAACTCTTCAGTATTTTGTACAAATACGTATCTTGCCATTTAATCTTGGAAGAAAACTCCCAACAGTACTAGAAATCAGCTATCATAATGAAGCGCTGATAAAATCCCTTTTCCAGTCCATCTGTTTCTTGTGCTTCTGGACATGGTATTAAGCATTTTTAATATTCAGAAGTGATACTAGTTTTGGCTTTTAAAATTCATGTGCCCTGTGTCCTAATACCAGGCCTCACTTACTGCCTGCAGCCTCATTTTATTCTTTTAGGAAAGCATATTTATCCAGGCTCTAAGATGCTGTCAGGATTGTACCTTAATCAGTCAACCACTGTTTACCCTCAGTCCAGCTTCCATGAACCATCACAGTACCAGCTGTATTAAAGCAGCTTTCTCAGTCTGTTATCTGGGAAAGGCTGGAGACCTTTGCAGGCTCTTTGTTTCTCTTGATACTAACACATTAATTATTGTCTTTCTCCTCTCCTTGCTGCTGTTTATAAGAAACTGGCATTAAAGAACCAATTCTGCCTATTCAGCAAGAGTTCTCATCAGTAGCAATTCATAAACCACTTTGCAGTGGGTCAGTATTGCTTAACCATCCCTTGAAGCAATACAAGTGGCACAGAACTTTTAATTGAGGTCTGGTGGTGTCACTGAAATGTTGTTTCATTGTGTAATAGCCGTCCCCATTCCTTTCTGTAACCAAAAAAAAAATAAAAAAGGAGCTCTCAAGTAAGGACTGATGCCACATCAAAATTCAGTAAATTAAGTGCATGCATTATTGCAAAGGCTATTTTTTAACATCTCCTATAATTAACTCTATGCTATTTTGTTCTGTTTGTTTGTTTGTTTTTTAGATTGAGCATACAAATGGAATACTTTCTGTCTTTGTGAGATTTTGTGGAGGACAGGGAGTGAGGACTTCAGGATTCCTTGTCTACTTCTGCGAGCGATGCACACTCTCCAGTATGAAGTAAGTGGCAGGGGAAGGGATGATTTGATACTTAGGAGGGGTGGGGTAAAATATACTTGCTTTGTAGACATGAGTGGAAAATGCTGCTCTCAGTTAAAATAATCTCACCTTTGTTGTCAAGGTACTGTGATCTCGGAGGTCCAAACTCAATTTTGTTGGGATTAAATGAGTTTTTGAGATGCTTTTGTGGAACGGTGTCCAAAATTCTGTGATCTTCCATAGGCCTTTTACCCTCCTCTTGTCCCTTGTACTATATGTTGGGCAACAAGTCGTGGAGACTGAAGGTATGGACATGCACAGATACATGAGAGGTGACAGGATCACAATAAAAAATTGGGGTCAGATGAATTTGCCTCACAGGCTGTATCATCTGTCTGCCAGATGTGGAGCTGTATGCACCCTGTGTGAGAGGCGTTCTTACTTTAGCCTTTGGAAACTTCTGGAGAGAAAGTAGTATTTTTCTACTATTGCATATAAACTCTTGGTAGAAGTGTTAGGCAGGTGTATGGGATTCTGACCTTCTGGAAAGCAGTTACTCTGTATTGCTGTGTGTGGTTTGTATCTGTTTTTCTCTGTGGACAAGAATGTGTGGATAACTGTATGAATGGTATCTTGGAAAAGGTTTTACCCAATGCTCTATGCAAATATCTCGTCTTTAGTGCGTTCTCAGCTTGAATTTGAGTGCTGTCCAGAATCAGGATTCTCTAAGGAATCACACCTTCCTCTTGTGGTGACACTTTCAGTTCAAGCTAGCTGCTTTGAGGCTGTTGGTTGGCACAGTTTCACTTGCCCACAGAATCCCATGGCTCCAGAATTACCTGGCATTCAGATGACTTAGTCTAGTTTTGGAGTATCCAATCTGACAATAGGTAACTTAAAACCAACCCTGCTGCAAAGATGTAGTCTTAATTGTTGAGTTTGGCTATAGATACTAAATTGAAAACCTTCAGAATGTTCTATATACTGCTCATGAGAGGTCCTTAATTGACTGCAGTGGTGCAATAATTTAATCCTTTAACCTGTGAATTAAAGACAATATAGCATGAGAGTTGCCATGCAGCCTTCCACAGCTCTGACAGTCCAGTCCTTTCAGCAATACATCAAAGCAGACATTGGGATCTTTGGTGTTCTGGAAAAGGATTTAGACTCAAAAACTTACTAGAGAGAGACACTGGGGAACTGAAATGGAAGGGACCTTCCTTTGACCATCTGTTACCTGGTTTTGATCTGGTGATTTTGGAAAGATTCAGTCTTCCTTTTGCAGCTTTGCAAGAAATAAGCATTAATGAAATGTAATTTTGTCAAGTACTCTTGAATTTGTTAAAGAACAAAGTAGCTTTGTCAGATCACAGCCTTAAAAATCTCCCTTTAATTTAGGCAGAATTAAGTCTAAATGAAGAATTGGTATTGTCCAGTGACTGGGAGTTTGTTCTTGGAGGATTGCAGCTGAATGAATTGTAACTTAGTTTACAATGCCTGCATCTGAGGGCTTGGGGGAAATTGATGCCCACTAGCTAGGGCACAGGCTGGAAAATGTTGGGATCTGTTTTCTATTTCTTGTCCTGCCATTGACTCGCTTTGTCATGTTGATCAAGTTACTTGGCTTCTGTCTGCTTTTGATTTCCCTGTTCCTCTTTGCTTTTTCCATAAAGGGAAAAGCTTGGACAGTGATTGGTGTACTGGGAGGCTGGTGGCTTTAGGTGTCCTTGCTTTGTATGTAGGATGTTGCCGTTCAGCTGTGGCAAGTCTCATCACCCAGGAACACACAAGTTAATTGTCTTAGTTGCAAAATTTTTCTCTCTGTATTTGTAGATTTGGTTAATCATGTTCCTATTTTTCCTGAATCAATGGTGAGAACTGCACATTTAGACTTGTATGATTCACCTCTATACATGCTTTTAATGTTATGCAGAAGTAGCAGGGATAAATGCTGTCAGCTGAAGCGATAGATTACAGAACATGAATCAGTGATAAAAATGTGCAAATGGACCTGACATCAGTGGTGTAGCTGGAAGATTATTTTGTGATTGCTCTTAGGGATTTGCAGTATCTGTCCCCCCCATCTTTAATAGGTAGCTGCTCATGAATCAAATACAATTTCAGTCAAGAAGCAGCGTGCCAGTGGGAGGAAGTGTATGAACATAAATTGCATAATTATTATTCCACTTGCTTTTATGCATTTAATCACAAAAGAGCAGAAACATGAAGATACAAAATAAACCTTAAAGGCATTGTATTCCTAAACAACTGCAGAAACACACCAACACATGCCCTGTAAAATATAAAAAAGATTAATAAAAGAGTGATCGGGACACTTCTATTTTCCTCTTTCGTGATCATTAGGCAGTAATACTAAATTAGCTTACCATATTTGCTTAGACTAAGTCAACAATACTTGAAGCAAAAGCTGCAGAGAACTAGGAAGTTACTTGGAACAGGAGATATGTGGATGTACCTCTTCTTATGAGAGGATAAAAAGGGGGAGGGATTTTTATACATATTTTCTCAGGGGAGCAGTGAGTACATGTAACCTAATGCGGTGATGTCTGCCTGAATTTGCAGAGAGCCTGAAACAACAGATCAGAGGTGAAAAGCACTTCACTGTTTGTGGTTGCTAACACCAGGGTCAGTCATAGATTTTTTTAGGAATCAGCATTATGAACTGTGTCTCTGTTCATGAAGGAAGAGCAAGATTCATGCAATTGATGGCGACCTTCCATGGACAATTTATCCAGGCTGTAGGCTGTTGTGAACAGATGCATGGGTGTGCATTAAGGGTAATGAGTACAGTGATAATGGACAGTTGATAGCACTAAAATCTTACTTGCATTGTGTTGGGAGATGGGCACAAGGAAGTTCCACAACAGCAGTGGAATTTTGTGCCTTCTGCAAGGGCAGCTCAGCTCAACCACATAAATTTGGAAACTATTCTAAACCCTCTCATGGCTGTGCACAGACTTGTTCCAACAGAGGAGCAGTTCTTTCACTAACAGAGAATGCAGTATATATATGGTTATAGTTACCTTGATTTTTAACATAGGATAGATGATTGCATGGGAAGTGCCTGGGCCTCACTGCACATGCTCCTTTAGCTTAGAAAGTACCGTGATCTCATAGATATCACCTTGTTCATCAGTACCAGTACTACCTAGTTTACTGACTCCCAGTGCAGATTCCTTTCACTCAAGCTCCATTCAGATGTGGATTCACCTGAAGGGTGAATTTGTGTAGTCAGCGAACAATCAAAATTTAAATTCATTCTTCTTGCCTAGAAGTGAATATCTCTAATCTTTTTTCCTTTTGGGTATATTTCTAAGACTTGGCCTGCCTTGAAGCCAAATACAGAAAAGAGAATAGATGTTTAGCTGTGGGAGCACAGAGATTTAATATGTCAATAGATGCAGCAGCAAAGTGAGTCTTTTGCTGGTTAGAAGCAGTATATCTTGTTCTGTAGCCACTAGCCCAGATAAGGAGATGTCTTGGGGTTTGTTGCGGCACAATTTGTTTCCTTGTGGCTTTTTACTCTTTCAGCAGTGACTTTGTCCATTTCCTGATTTTTCCCCTGGGCTTCTAGATAGATGCAGTTCATACCTAGATTAACCATCTTCTTGTCTATAAACTACAGCACATCCATTTTGCCCTGAACAACACAGTGTGAGATTGCTGAGCCACCTCCAGACTCAGGAATAATGTAATACCGTCAACTGGATGATCTGCCCAACCTAATTCAACCTGATGAAGGGTAGGGCTAATCGGCTCAGGCAGAGAAACAGGGCAATTTGGCTGTAACTCTTTTAGAGCTGAAGCTGGTATTGCCATGTGGCCCCCTCTGAGATCTGTGGGTGCATTAATGCAGCCATGGCTTCCCTGTGGTGCATGAATGCAGCTCATGGGTGAGGGTTTCATCTGTGCACTGCAGACACTCCTAGGCCTCATTGGTCATCTCAATGGAAAGTTGATTTAACTCATGGCTGGTCAAGACATTAATGACTTGTTTGACTTCACTGTACCACAGCTGGGAGCAGGCATAGCCTGTACTCCTCCCTTTTCTGTGGCTGCCTTTAAGTGTGCCACAAACGTACAGGTTTAATAGGAATGCATTTCCATTATCTTCTCTGCAAGAAGGAAACAATTCTTGGGCAGGAAATACATGGCATGTTAATGAAGCTGGCTGAGGAGTTAACCTCGTTGGATAAAAAGACCTAGGAATCTTATTTTTGTTACTTTAATTTTGTATACATCACAAACAAACAAGCCATAATGGGAGAACCGTTTTATCAATATACTGTGTCAACGGTATGGAGATTAACAGCAGCTGAATGCTAGCACAGGAACAGAGTGTTGGGCAAAGTACTCCTATACAATTTAATCCTTTGATCCATGCAATAAATAAGTGGTTTTCATGTGAAACACAATTACTTTGATTACAGCAGCAAAGGGGAATATTTTTTCTTCTGCATTATGTAGGATAGACAGGAAAAAGACTGGTGGATGTTTGACAGAATAAGCCTTATAAATATACTCCCTTCTTGCCCTTTAGGCAAACTAATCTTTGGATGAAGGTGCTGTTCTTAGCAGAGTACACTGTGGCTCAGTTTCTCATCACCAATCTCTTGAGTATCCTAAGCATTCTTCCAGAAGAGTTTTGATAATGATATGGAATAATGTACTATACTTTCTGGTCTGTGGATGTCCACTTGATAACTTGAAGGTGTCATGGTCATGCACATTTCAGTACTTGTTTCAGTTGGGCTTCAGGTGTGGTATCACGCCACTACCATGCCCTGTATGGAGTCAGAGTTCACCCACTCCATGTATTAATGGTACATGTTAAAATACTTGGGGATGAAGTTCTGCCATGCAAGTTAAAACCAGGTCAAAATGTCAGCAGAAGCTGGTGAGGAACACAGAGCCAGAGACATCAAGGCATCTCATTGATTCTTTCAAATTTTAGGAAATCGTTTTGTTTTCAGAAAGCAATATAATGGTTGTTCTTTTTAAACCATTTTCAAATTAAATGGTTTTATTTTTTTCAAGCAGTAAAAATCTGTTTCTGGTTGAACTAAAAAAAAAAAAATTGAATTGCAACTTTATTGGTGGGTACAATTAAGGTGTCCTCAGCTTTACAACTGTTCTGTTTCATGTCAGCCTAATAGCAAACGATGTATTTTTATTTTTGGAAACATCAAGCAAATAGAAGAGTTGTTTTTTCATACTATGCTATTGATAGTTTATAGCAGCAGCTGATTTGCAGGTGATATTTTAAGGAACCTCAAGTCATCGCTGCATGTCACTGAGCTGTGTTATGCCTTGGTGTTGCATTCCCTTGGGTCTACCCAATAAAAATAATCGTGATTCTGCTACAGTGGTGGGGGACTAGACCACTGTGATGTTAAAATTAAAGACAGTGAGTTATTTTGAGATTATGAATTTGATGTGGATAAAAGAATAGATGGTTTTGGCCTGAGATGCAGTTAGGAAAGACAGTCAGAATTTGAAAAGATTCATCCAGAAGATGATGAACCCTCACCCTTCCCGAGTGCAGCGCTAAGTAGACAAATTAGCATTAAGTTGTGTTCTGACACCGAATGGGAGTGTTTGTGTGGTACATGGATAAAAATGAAGGAGATGAGGAAAGTTGGGATGGTTCATTGTAAACTGCTTAATACTTGATATAAAGTGGTAACGGTATCTAGAGCTCTGTGGCAGAGCCACTGGGTGCCACACGCATTGGTCCTTTAACTCCAGGGAGAGAGATGATGGCTTGGAAGTGAAGGAGAACATAGTAAACAGGGTGGATTTATAATAATCTAGCTAAATTGAGATCTAAATGGGGCAGGCCTTAGAACATCTCCTGAGTAAATATTGGCAAGATTTAGGGAGGGTTGAGTTTAGTTTGTCCTTGAGAATTACCTCTTGGCATCTCTGTTTTATGTTTGTGGTGAGGCTCCTTGAGAACTTTTGTTTGTTAGGTACCACTTATTAATCACAGTGATGAAATTCTGAAGTCTCATGTTTATTCTTCATTTGGTTAAGTCTGCTAGAAAGGCAGTTTGGTTTCTTAAAACATTTTTTATTGTCTAACATCTGTACCAGTTTTCTTTCTTTCATGATTTTGCACCCAAACCTGTTGTCCTCTTTGCAAAGTTTGTAAGACATTTTCCCAAATCACACAGGGATCCAGCCTTGGTAGCTACAGGAAACTGATTTAAATTCTAAGTAGTCTGTAATATCCTTTTTCTTGAAATGTGGTAGAGAGAATTGGGTTTTTTTAAAAGAAAAATAAATGGAAATAAACAAGGTTATGGATCCAATTTCATTTTTGGTATCATTAATTATACTTGGATTTTTGCATTCTCAGTCCCTTGTGATGGCTCAAATAGGTATCTTTATGTGTAGAGCCTAAGCTGTTTGTGAAAGAGTGGTAATTTTCTATATTTGCATACTGCTCACCATAATGGGGGTTTTATTCATCCCTCCTCATATATCCCAGTATAAATAATGAAGTTGTGATGCATTTTCCTCAGAAATCCAGAGGGGCTTTTTAGTACAATTTTTTTTTTTCCCTCTTAAAATGTAATATTTTAGGTCTGATTTTTCTGTCCTACAAGCTATAAATCATACCTGTTTACAGGTATGTATAGAATTCTGTGGACTAATGATTTGAAAGTGCTATCACATGAAAACAATGGTGTCGCACAATAGTTGACTCCCGTAGGAAATTACATAGCTATCTCAGTACTCAGGAGGTTTAAAGCTGTCAGTGCCTGGTAAAGATGAGTAATAGCAATCCTAGGTGTTCTCAGCCTTGAGTTTTAAAATTGTTTTCAACTCTCAATGCAAATGTCCCTTTCAAGGTGAGAAATGTCACACCAGAAACGCTAAAAAGTTTCCAGGCAATTACACTGGTGAATAAGTGTGTATGGATTCTTGATAACTTCTAAAGAAGCTCTTTTAAAATAAATAATAATGATGAAAAAGACAAAGAGCCTCTCCTAATTTATATTGGGGTTGAACAGACTGGATAAAATAAGGTATTGAGTAGATCTGTGAGGTTCTTTACTGATTGTTGAAATCTATAAATGATTATTTATCAGTTTTTGTGCTCAGCTTTGCCACTGCAGGTCTGACTCTACAGAGACTATCAGGTATTGTGTAATGACATGATCTAATCTCAGCCAGTGACATGCAGAGCCCCAGGTCAGACATTAAATTGCAAACCAGCATAATAGGCAGTAGGCCAGCCACAGGTTATCTCTTGTTAATTTGAGACAATATGTGAGCAGCAAATGAGAGCTTATATAAGCAACAAACATGGCTTCAGTTTTCTCTCACCTATAGCTCTCTCTGCTGTAGGCAGTGTGAACTCTTATATGGTAGCTCTTTTCACGTTCATATTGTGGCAGGGATTTGGCTACCTGTTCAACTGGGGCAGAAAGCCTGCTTTTGTCCTTTTCTGGCAGTTTTAGGGGGTAGACAGACGCACAGAAAGAGGATTGTTACAACTGTGATTACTACTGAGCAAATGAAGGTTAATATTTCAGGGGAGAGAGCAATTTGTCAGATGTGTGTTGTGATCTTCATAGTTTTCTGCTGACGTAGGACATTGTTTGATGGACACCCAAATGGCAACAGTTCATGTTCAGCACAACTAAGATTTATTTAGCCTGTTGTCCCTGTAATAGGGCCCCTGTATAACACTTGCAAGCAAGAAGAATTTGGGTCAGAGATGTTACATGACATGTTCTTGGCCAAAGAGTTGGTTTCTGTGAGAGTGAGATTAGAACTGCCCACAGTCTGAGAGACACCAGAGTGTTGTCCTTGTTTGCAGATAGAGCAACCATTTAAATGCTGGCTTGGTACTGAATCACTAGGTAGTGTAGGATTTCTCTTCATCTCTGTAGCTATTCCCCTTGGTCTTTCCACTCCTTGCACTTGTAATGATGGGAAGGGCTAAACACAGTGTGACCAGGCTGCTTCCTATCTGGACATGACACTTGTGACCCACTGCTCTGTTTGGATTCATGGCTGGAATGGAGCTGCATTGGGAACCCATGAGTTGGTCCCACACTAAGCTGTGGGCACCTCCTGAGTGAAAAGAGGACAGGTCTTCTGAGATGAAGACAGGATTTCCAAAAACAAACTGTAGGATTTCAGTGTGAGAAAACACAAGTCCATGTATATGAGAAAATAAACATGCTTCCTTGAAACTGTTATTTGTAGCCACTTTGAAAAATGACTTTTAAATTCCTGTTTAGCAAATTCCCTTATGCAAAATAGAATTTTTATTACTTCAACAATTATTATTTAATGTGAATTTGAATTTCAAATAACCCATTTCCAAAGAAATATGTAAACTTGATTGCAATTCTTTTCCCCATCATTATCCTTTAGGGAAATAGTACATAGCATGCCTGGAGAAACCTGAAGGCCCTCTTAATAAACTGTCAGTTATGCTGCAGAAGGAAAAGGGATCTATTTAGATGCTATATAAATGGCAGAAATAGATCTTGTGCCCTTTCATGTCAGGCATAAGTTTGTGAGCTGAATGGAAAGAGTAAATATTTTTTTATCATTGTAACTCTTTGAAGCATAGCAGGTAAAAGACCTGAAAATACAAATTTTAAGCAACTTCTCTGTAGGAAAAAAGAATTAAAGAAGGGTAAAAGCAGGTAAAAGGAGTACATAAATGGTTAACTGGGGGAAAAGAATTCTGTGATTGTTCTAGTACAGAGAACTGTCAAAAGCAGGAGGCTCTACAACTATTTTATCCAGTTTATATGGCTGTGATTGGGGGAAAATGCTTACACTTCCATGTTACATGTGTAATTCCACTGCTTTTGGGAGCAAACAGACCAGCCCTATATGTGAAAATGTTTTGAGTGTCTGAGCTATCAGACTTTTATTCTTTGTGCCTGTTCAAAGCATCCACTAAAGTCAGTGGGAACCAGAGCTAGTGGAAGATTTCATCTGGTGCTCATTTGGAGTGGTCTCATAGAGCTTGTATTTCCTTTCAGGATGTTAGTCATAAAAAAAATACAATAATTAGCGTTTCACACCTCCACGTGGCCTCTTGAAGACAAAACATGGTCTGGTTACTGCTCATGGAGGCTAACATCAAGCTTAGCCTGGAGACATTTATCCTCCCAGCTTGGTAGTTTTAAACAGGTGATGGCTTCAGCAGATCGCAGGCCTGCTGAAACAGAGCTATGAAAATACAGCAAGGCAAGCCTCATGACAGTGGTGTCTGCTGAGGGCAGACTGATTCCCTTCTCAAAAGCTTAAATTGGGGCTTCCTGAGCACGTGGTGAGTGTCATGAATGGGTTGATGCTAGTTTAGAAACGTGTTGTCCTGTATCCTTCCTGCCTGGGGTGAGCGTGCTTTTCCTATCTTGTACTTAGCAGCTAACCATCCTCCACTCTGTCCCAGGTGTGGCTTGGGATGGACAAGCCCTGGATAAGCTTGGTATGGCAGGATAGTTTGGAACAGCCAGATTCCCTTATGCCAGTGGGCACTTGCTAAATTATTTGTAGTACAGTTGAAAAGAGTGAATATGTTGATGTCTGGGTATTTCCAGGTTTCTCTGCTCTTGCCCTGAAAATGGTAATGACGGTTTCAGCTCTGACGGTAATTACGGTTTCCAGTGCCTTGCATAGAGCTGCAAACTGTTCCTGTTATCACTTACCAACAGAATAAGACCTGTTGTTTTCTTGGCAGCCTCTTCTCTTGATGGTAAGAAACAAAACAGTTTAAAAATATTTTTCCCCCAAAGGATTAATCTCCTATTACATATTGATACACACTTGAAAACCAGCACCTGCCATGCAAACATCATTCCTTACCTACAAATTACCTGGAGTCGTTTAGTTGAAAGCCAATTATACACTCCTATCATGAGTAGATCAGCAGCATGCATCTATGAAACAGTCCATTGATATGGATGTAATTAGATTTTTATCAGTTTCAGCTAGGTGTAACCATTTCATTATAATTGACCTGGATTAGTTTCTACATGTCTTCCTCATTAAAACATATAGCACCTGCACTAATGGGTTTTGTTTCTATCAAGATATAATGAGGACTGGCATATCTGCATATTCTCCAAGCACACCAAGAAGAGATACAAATACTCCATTTTATTACCATCTGACAGAGACATAATGATTGCTGAGAAACTCATTACCATCATATTATGCAATGATTTAACTTGAAAACCTTGCCGTGCTGCAGCCTGGCAGTGGTAGAGCTCCTGGAAATGCGTGGTTTTTTGTTTGAATAGTGCGAGCGAGCTGAGCCGATTCCCTTCTCCCCATGTGCTGTACACAGCCTATTTGCTTTGCAGATTTCCAACTGATTTTGAGTGTATTTCATTACTGTGCTGTGTAATTAAGGAATATCACCGAAAGGTGGTTAGGAAAACACGGGCGATGAAACCGCAGGTAGTGCAGGGAGCTGGTACAAGAGGCAGAACTTCAGAAATATCTTTTCCTTCTCTCTCGGTTGCTCCCTGGTTTGCACGCCTCCATAACACTGTGGTTTATAGGCAAGGCATCCTGGTGCCTCCTCTTTTCAGGCAGCTGGTAGAAGAGTTCTTGCTGCTCTTGGTCAACTTTTCTGCAGCTTTGCAGATATAGACAGGTACTTACAGATAAAAGCTTTTCAGCTGTAATTTGTGTCTTCATTCTCTGTGCAACTTAACCCTCTTCCAAATGCTACTGCTGAGCTGATTTCTTCAGAGCTCAGTTTAGTGCAAAAGACCATGACAGAAAATGTCACTGAGCAGAGTTTATCATTTGAACACAAAACCCTCAGTAATGCAAAATAACACAGTTCAACTGGCAAATGCTGGCTGCAGTCTCTCTAGGCAGGGGAGTGTGCTGATAATTTGTCTCTGTCACCTGAGATTGGAGGTTCTTAAATATACTAAATACCTTTATGGTAGGCAGGAATGTGAGTTCTAACCCCTTGTAGCCTGTTTGGCAATTTCATCTTGAGGTTAACATTTCACTGTATGCAGCAGGGGCTTTAGAGAGAAATCCCACTGCCCTTCCTTATATTGAGGAGCAATGCTTCTGTGAAAATCCAAAATTACTGTACTCTGAAAAGTGCTCATTAGTTTGAATTAAATGTTTTATTGTTTCCATGCAGTTTTTGGAGAGAAACATCCATGGTGCAAGTTACTCACTAACAGTCTTGGTAACAGTACTAGCACAGAGATGAAGAGGGAACTTACTTCTGTCCCAGCCAGAATGGATATTTCTAGTGCAGGAATCAGGGCAGCAGTGACCAGAACAGAGAATTACTTTGTTCAGGAAGCAATGTTTTCATTTCTCCTTTCAACGTGCAGCTTTCACAATGTTGAAATACATTAAAAACTGTTCCTTCCTATACATATGTATACACAAATGCCTGTTTTGTTTTTTTTTTAATGGGAGGAGTAAGAGACTTTTGCCACTTTGTAAACTTTTTAAAGTTCAGAAATTGTGTTAACATTTTGCATTTCAAACATGGAGCAGCTCCAACCAGAAAGCCAGGCTGGATTTGTGTTTGGGGTGACAATCAGACTTTAAATCACTGGACAGCAACTTCAGCAATTTTGATCCCTTTGGAAATCACTTGTACTTTTAAATAAATGTAGCTATTAAAGAAACATATGCAGAATGTTCACAGTGGTGTATTTTATTTGGTAAGCAAGAGAAGGAACAATTAGGTAGCAATCTAACTTTAGCCATTTAATTTCAGTACTGTAAGGTAAATGGATAGAAATTGGTTCCACACTGTCCTTTAGAGGAAACAACCTGTCTCCTGTACTGATAGAGACTCTAAACATGGATGCCTAGATGAGACTGTGCTTTGTATTCAGCAAGAAAAATGGTGGGGATGTTTCATAAACCTTCTGTTTTCATCTACAACAGTGAGAACTTTGCAATACAATGACTTTCAAGACTTAATTCAATCCTGAGCTTGTTTACCTGTGTTTTAGTATTTAGAGGGGATGGGGAAAACTTCTCATTCTGTCTCTGTTTATGAACATTGGTGAGCAGGTTAATGGATTCAAATGCCTGCTGAAAAAGATAATGTGAAATCGATGAAATAGGCTGTTGTGTACCTGAAGATAGATGGCAAGCTTTCTCCATATTCAGTTTTTGATCATGTAAGTAATTTGGCTATGTTATGTCATAGAATTGTAAACACAGCATTTCACCTAGGAGAGCTGCTATTGGCTTATGGAGCAGGCTTCCCAGTTGGAAAAGGAACCATATGGTGCATATGTCAAACCAAGGGAATGAGGTGAGCCTCTCAAAACATGGAGTTAACAGATTGACTCCTAATTAAGATCAGATGGTCCCTACCATTAATCAGATATCCAGACAGTCTATTTATAGTGGCCTTGATCTTGGGTGTAAAGTTGTTATATGAACAAATTTCTCTGCTCACCCAAAATCAGTGGAGTTTCACTGATGTGAATGAATGTTGAACATGACCCTTAGTCTGTGCTGGGGGAATTCTCGTGGGTGGAGATGAGAACCTATCTGGACAAGCCATCTGTCTGCTGCTTGTGTGGTTGTAATGTTGTCTTTCTTGGAGGAAGACAACACACAGAGCAGCAGGGAGCTGGGAAGAGCTGTGCTGGAGAGAACTTGTTTCTAGAGTGCAGAAAAGCTGAGATCCCTTAGTTTTTTCACTTGGCTGTTGCTCCCATCGAGCTCTTTGCTCTTCACCATGCTTTCAGATTCTAGAAAGCACCAAGGCACTGCAGTCTGTTGCAAAAATCTTATTTGGTCTCACAAATACTAAGAGTTTTTATTTTTTTTTAAAGAAAAGGTGGTGTGTATAAACTAAAGGGATCTAAAAGTCCTTGGTGGTCTCCAGATGTCATCAGCCCAGGCATATAGAGACAGCCACAGCTCATCTCTTACCTCTTAAGGAGGTGTTTCATAATACGCTTTGTGCAGCCCTGTGCAGTTAAAGCTGTACCCCTTGGCTATCGCTTCCAGTGAGTTTTGGTTCCTGCAGTCCTGCCCTGCACTGCTGCTGTTCCAAGCCAAGCAGTGTGTGAACACATTGGAGAGAACAGGATACAAACTGATGATGAAGTTTTGTTTCCTAAATACATTAAAGTTGACCCAACTGGCCCCTCTTTGAACTCCCCCAAAACATTTCAACAATCTTGTATCAGCCTCCACATAAACTGGGGTGTTCTTCTCACCTGGTATGTAGCATCTTGGCATTTTGTTATCACTAATGCCAACAAAGAAATATTTCTTCTGTAATGCAACTTTTGAGGGTAGAAAGGGTAGAATAGTCCTCCAGAAGAGACTGTGGATAATAGTTATCAGCCAGGTTTGGCACTGGGCCTATGAAAAGACTTTCCACTTTCTTTTTCTTTCCTGGAGCTTTTTCTGTGCCTTGACTAAGGCGATCGCTCTACCTATGCTGTGTATCCACACATGGAGCCACTGTTCTTGAGTAGTGAGAAGGAAAAGACAGTTGTACACAGAATTGTTTCCCACACACTGTACGATTGCTCTCCCAACGTAAAACTTTGGACCTCTGATGCCTGCCCATCTTGCACATAGAATTTTATGTTGATTATATTGACTAGAAAGAAATAAGGTCATAGCAGAGTGAAGCTTTGAGCTTATTACTGATGCTCTAAGGGATTGTTTTCTTAAGTAAGTGCAAGGATATTGATAGCTAAACTATAACGTGTTTGTTTTGGGTAAGCATTTTGCTGTAACTCAATTTATGAGAGGGATCTTTCTCTTAAAAGCATTGGCCATGTCTACATACTAATAAGAGATTATATTTTTCTGTCCTGCGTATTGGAGTGGTTGAAAATGGGTCATTTAAACCCAGCAGAAGTTTGTTTGCTGTGTAATGATGAAATGCAAAAGGTAGCACTGAAAATGACAACCAGGGTGCTGACTCTGGAAGCTTTGTGTCTTTGGAAATATGAGTTGTGTTCATTCTCATGTTTCTTGGGGTGGAAGACTAGTATGTTTTAATGCTGTAAAAAGAAAAAAAATTAAAATCCATGTCATAGAGAAAAATAAAGTAACTCAGCTGTGCAGACCTTAGAAGGACGAGAACTGCTGTTTCCCAAGCCCAGGTTTGTGTTCCCAGTGTACCAAAAGGAGTCTGTTGTTTGTGGAAGCTGGTTGGTTTTGCAGGAGGTTACTCTGTACTGACCAATATTTGTTGTGACAGTGGGATATAGAAGAAACCAATCTGTGGCTATCCTGTAAGGATAAATTCTGAGGGAAATTATTTTATTATCTGTAAGGTATGATCCATACCCCAGAATTTGGTGATTCCTTCTGGTAAATAAAACCAATTTTTCTCCCCCCATCTAAAATCATAAGAGGTGTTTTCAAAGTAGTATTGTATGCAGTTCAGCTCTTTAGTATAGGTTCTTGCCTCAGTGGCTGTGTCTGCACGGCCAGGGGAAACTCTGGCACCAGGCCCTTATGCTGCAGATCAGGAGACTGCAAGCGCAGTGCCAGCCAGCCTGCGGGCAGCCGTGGCGTGCCAATGCTGTGCCCCTCTCTGGTCTCTCCCTGGGGCTGTAGGTGTAGAGCCAGAGATGTATCCTGCAGTGCTGGTTTCCCTTGGTGAATAACACACAGTAAAAGAATGGCTCCTTTTTAGTCACTTGAGTTTTCATTGTCTTTTAATTTAGGTGAGTTTCGGTTTGCTCTGGAGGAATGTTTTGTAAGTTAGTCAGGAACTGTATTCGTGAATCTCATGAAGCAAAGGCCTGTCCTTGCTGTGAAATATAAGCCTGATTCAGAGCCCTCTCGAGCTCTTGGAAGTATTTCCATTGATTGCAGCAGGCTTGGATCTATTCTTATTTCTCTGAAAAATTCTGTAATAAATGAAGCTGCTTTAGGTCACTGGGAATGAAGGATAGCAGCTGTAGGTAGAGCGTTATTACTGTGGTGCCAATAATATCCACCTGTATTAGGGCTGTTCCAAGGTGTCCATGGGAAATGGTTCATTTTGCAGGGGAAAGAGGGTTTAAGAGTTCCACAGATTTTTCTTATTTTTATTTTTTCTGTTCACTTCTGGCTTGTACTGGTTTCTCTTAGGTTCTTGACTTTTTGTTCTTTTTCCCCAAGGGTGTTCCAGTCACCCAGGGAGCCAGTAAGTATTTAGATACCTTGATGGGTTCCAAACTTTAGCTTCTAACTTGGATATCTTTAGACCGTCAACATCTTGTGTAAGAGTCTTTATCATGCCTCAGACTGTATCAGCCTCTTTTATATGAGGGAGTGTGTTCAATAAACAGCGCTCTGTAAAATACTGTGCCTGTACAATGTTACCAGAATGTACTTCTAACTTCCCCTTAGTTGATAAGTAATACCTAAAATTTATGTTGGTAAACACCTTCTTCAGATATCTACCTGAAAATAAAATGTACGTATTTTTTTTCAGTCCAGTCTTTTGTTTTTACATTTTTAGCAGTGATGGCTCGTACAGCTCAGAAGTGCTCGCTAGCTAATTGCTGCTGCAGGACCATCAGAGGGACAAAAAGCATACAGTGTGGTACTGAGCACAGGAACATGGGCTGTTAGCAAGCCTTCTACCAAGATTGCAGGAGTCCCTCAATTTGAAAAAGCTCTTCCTCTCTTGCGTTTCTTCTCTCTTTTCTTCTCTACCTAGGAGTTAGGAAGAGGGCCAAGCTGAAAAATGACATGCTCTTCCATTTAACCACAGAATGTGGTACAGCAGGTAATGGTGCTGGTGATGCTGTCAACATACCTTGGCTCTGAAGCAATAAAATCAACGCAAAAGGGCAGTGATGGCTGATCAGTCTTGGACCTCTTCAATCCTCATCTTCTCTGTTGAGACAGGTGTCAGTTAATGCCAGTAACACTGGATGGCTTTGGTGATGTGGAGACTTATAAAAGAGGAACAGAAGTAAAACTGCTAGCTCATTTTGTGGATGTTTCTATACAGATATTCAAAAGTGCCCATTTGTCATCATTACTGTCTGTGATTTGGGTCAGAGATTTCAAGTGAAAATCTCCATGTCTTTTTGCTCATCCTTTTACTGACTTGATCAGCAGAATAGGTATTTCAATCTCTAAATCTAAGAAATAGCAGCAAAATAAAATGTTGGGCATCAAGCTGTAGACTGTAGCCAGTCTCCTTGAAACAAGGCTGATTTTTCTGGGTTTTGGTTTTAGTTGGGATGATAGTTGGTTGGTTTTGTTGGTTGGTTTCTTTTTTTTTTTTTAATATAAGCAATATTGTGCTTTTCACAACTGCATTTTACTTTGTTACTTGAGAAAAAATCTTGAAGTTTCCTGTTATTTATCTGCATTTTTAAATGCAGGGTGTATTCATGTCATATTTTTCCCTCCCTTCCCTTTCCTTAGGCTTATTTTAGGTCTTTGACAATATACAGAATATTGCCAGGCGAATTAGAAACAATATCAGTTGTCATCGCTGGTTTAACTCTGTCAAAAACAAAGCATAAGATTTCCCAGGCACTAAATTATCTTGCTTTTATTATAATGTTAACTTCATTATTAATTTGAATATTATAACAATATAGTAGATAAAATGTCTGGGTATATTTGCATATTCATAAAAGAACTTTTTGGAAATAAAAATCTTAATAACTGAAAAGAAAAGCAGCAAACAAATTACTTTCTCCTCAGAATGAATTAAAAGATAAAGGAGGCTGAGGTAAGCAAGCTGTTTACTCTGGTCATTTTGCAGCTAAATATTTTATGTTCTGAGTGTTCTAAAGCAACTGACCAGGGAACAAATTGAAGTGCTTTGCTTTGGTTTCCATGTCTTGTCAAATTCCAGAGATGCTGTAGGCAGGTCTAAAGTAGCATTAAAGAAAACCCAGCTATGTTATTTCTAGGCATTGTAAAATTGATGCTTGTGAAATTTAAATGTAGTACTTAAGTAGTTTTCCTTGCCCCATTAATATTTTTCCCACCTGTTTCTACTGCTGCCTTGGTTTGATTGCTTATAGCCCCAGAAAGCTCTGTCCTGTGATTTCTTGTTTTGAAAGTTAGTCTTCACATTCAGCCATGCATGGGTTCAGATAATGTTCTAGATGGGTTCAGCTTGACACATCTGTATCCAAATGGGACCCCCTGAAATCTGTGGAACCCTGGCTTCTGGAAATACTTGAATTTGAAATTTGAAGGGAATGGATAGCAACCATACACCACTTAATATTGGTGTAGCTAAAGAAAAGAAAATTAAGACATTAACAAAACCCACATCACCCTCCTTGCTCTGTCTCCGTAGTCCAGTTCTGTGCAGATAGTTTCCAGTAGTGCATGCTCCTGTCTTTACTAGGATTGGGAAACTTCGTGTTTTGATTCCTGCCTGGTCTGCTCAGTTTGAGAAACTAACCTCAATATATCAATTAAGACGAGAAACACTCTTCCCTAGCATACACCCATGGAGATTCCTGATGGCCATTTGGATGGAGCCCAAGCTTTTGTAGTGGTTGCCTGTGGTGAAAGTCCAACTGTTTTTCTGCATAACAGACCTCTGGGCATGGATGGAGCATGTTTGCATGGATCCGATTGTAGGATCAAAGCCCTCATTAGCTCTGCTCAGGCTCTTGTTGGAAGCTGATCTTTCATTTGTGCAGATTTCTGCTTTACCACTGTGGGAGCGTGTAGCTAGAGCATATGAATTTACAAACAGGCTGAGCAGAGAGGCTGTAACCACCACATTAATTCCTGCCTTGTGACACAGTAGGGACTTTGCAGCCCACCCAGCTGTGTGCATTGCACCCAGCCCTTAATACACACGTAGAAACAAAGCTCATCTGTCTCCTTCAGCTAAAAGCTTTTTACAGACTAATTAAAGACTTACAATATAGCGCCTTCTTTCTTGTCATCGCTTTCTGGGCTGGAATTCACCATAAGGTTTGTATCACTCAAGAACCTGCTTATTTCACAATAACTGTTACACTCCTTCAGTGGGGAGCAGTCAGGGTTTGCCCAAGAGCTAGCATTTCTGTAACAATGCCATTAATTGTTTAAATGATAGCATAGTTTCACATGCACTTTGAGCCAGCATAAGCAGGCATTACTGCCAACTTCAGCAGTTAACCCTCCCTATGCCCCAACTACATGTTCCCATTCCAGACTTGCCCTCTTTAGTGAACTACATTGTTTTCATTCAGAAAGTTCCCTGATCCACTTCCCTGCCTGGCTACGCAGATACTTCTCAGCAGGACTAAGTGGAGCTGGGAGCAAGCAGCTGACCCTGGGAAAGGGCAGGACTGCCTCTTCCGGTGCCTGTCTTAGCTTAAGCCAACTTGCAGCATCTGTGAAACTACTGCCCTGTGTGAAATAATGGTATTTCACATCCTGCTCCATCAGTTCTACACAGGCTTCCCACTTCAAAGTGCCTGTGCTGTAACATCTGGGTGGCAGAGGTGTGGTGAGAGTATTTCTTATGTATTAGATGGGCACGGTTAATTAGAATTTGACAAAGGATTGGATCTCTCTGAAATCAAGAAATCTTGAGTTTATTGCAGGGTCGGAGTCAGGGGTTGAGGGTTCTGGAGGCATTTTAAAAATCCATCACCTGGAGGCCTGGATTCTTCTGGCTTGCTTTCTCCAGCAGGTTTCCTGGCTGGTCAGCCCTCTGGCTCTGTAGCAGCCAGTACAGCAATTTAAGTAGATTTTGAGTTGGTTTATGTTGTACATGGCTGTTTCTTTTCTGGGTTTGGATCTGGGAGAAAGAAGAATGATAGCGTCAGGCTACCTCAGCTACCTGTCTTGGCTGAATGTGCATTTGCTGCCCCGTGGAGTACTGAAACACCATCTGCTTCCAGCACTGGGATCCCTGCCAGCTGGAGAAACGTGAGGGTACTTGTGCAGACCGAGTGCATTGCCCCATGAGCTATGATCGCACGGTGGGCCCTTTTGGTTTGTCTCGTTGTGCTTGCTGCATGGTTAACTCTGCGAAGGGACTTGCTCATTCTCATGCAGGGCCATCTTTACTCAGTCTCACCAGTAACGTCACTGCAACTCAGATTTAAGTGGCCAATTTTTTAAAAGCTGCTACAGTCTTTAGGCTCCTAATGACTCCTAAAACATGAAGTGAATTCCTATTCACTGAGACCGAAACAAAAAATAAAATAAGAGAGCTCAGTGCTTTCTCTGCTGTCTGTTTTTCTTGCCTTTTCATGCGTGAATTATTATAAAGGAAACTATGTATCCATGGAGACATGCATTATTATAATGATAACTGGAAGGGGCTTCCTGTTGAGGAAATAATAAGTGTATGCTGGGTTGAATAAACTCTGAGAGAGAGAACTCTCTCCTTCTGCCTGTCCCAGCATGGTGCCCCTCTGCAGGAGCCCTGATGATTTCTAGTAGACCACAAGGGAGCTGCTTCTCACAGCACCCATCTCCGGCTGTGTTGGGGTCTCCAAATGGGAACTCACATGGGAGGCAATAGAGCTGGGAAATGCATTTACCTCCCTTTAGGGCCCATCTGTTGCCACCTCTCAGACAGGAACCCTGGCAGTGATAAAGTCGGTATAATAGCTCAGCAATGGGGGAGGTACGATGAGATCTTCGCTTGCTGTGGGAAGGCTCCTGGCTGCTACTGGGGGAGAATGGCTCTCGAGGGAGAACTCTAGAAGCTGTCAGTTTAAGAGAAGCAGAGCTTCTGGAATAGCAACACTCGTGTGCTTTTCTCCTTTAAGGCCTGCTTTAGAGGAAGAAATGAGAGGGAAAACTTAGATGGTTCCACGTTGTTTTAATAACTCCTGCAGCAGTAGGCAGCCTGGCCCTGAGTCCCCTGAGTCAACAGCATAAGGCCTGTAAAGGGGGGTGCTGTTAGCATGGCAGGAAGAGTAACCATGGGAAAACTGGCTAAAGCCTGCCTCCTTTCTAGGTGCATTCACTTCTCCTGTGCACCTCTGGGACAGTTAGGGTCATTTGCTGAAGAGTTTGCCCAGGGTTGTCAAAGGGTTTTTAGATTTTGTTTTAAGTAAGCTGGGGAAATGTATCTGTTCCAGCAGGGAGAGCAGAGAACCATGCAGAGTGTATGGCTGATTGAAAAAAAGAAAATAAAATTACAATAATTAAAGGAAATCACTGACCTTGGATTAAATGTTGCTGTCAGCTGCTCAGGGCATGGAGCTTTGCATAGCTGTGGGGTGATTATGCAGATCAAATGCACAACTGACCAGAAAATAGGAATTTTGTTTTGTGAAAAGCGATAATGGTGCAACTGTACCCCGACAGCATCTCTGCACCCGGAGAGGCTCGGGCAGGACTCCTTCAGTCAGTATCAATAAGCCACACGCACACAGGCCAATCAAAATTCTCCTTCATTCAAACCCCTTTTATTCTAGATAAAAAATTTCATGGTTAATCATTATCATCTTGTTCCCTTGCTAGGTAATTAGTATTGCATTGTTGCTTTGTGCCTTTCCCTATGTTCCCTTCATGTTAGAGAAGTTTAATTGACATTAAAAGAAGAGGAAATTAAAGGGATTTTAATCAGTTGGTCTGTCCTATCTGTTTTAAAAAGAAAAGCTGGAGTAATAGGAAAATAGGCTGGTGTCTATGCTCTCTTATAATCCATTTTGCCATTCATTACTGAACTGATGAGAATGTCTGCTTTGCATATTTAATCATATAACTGATTAAAATACTACTGGGGTTTCCTCCTGTTAGTGGGTCTGTAGGCAATGCTCTAGGTGGTCGCTAGGCTTCTGCCTAACTGTTACCTCAACTGGTTTGAGTTGTTTACTTAGATACCAACACCGTGAGTGAAAAATGGGTGCTTATTGCAGTGTTCTTGAAACATCTACTGATACCTACAGCAATACTTCATCTCATAAAGAGCATAGAAAGTAATTTTCTTCTCTCTGAGAACCCTAGGTGTATACTGTAAAAGGTTTGCTTGAAGTTGCGTACTTAGAGATTTTCTGAATCAAGACTTTGGTGCATTAAGCTTGCGGCTCTACAAGTGCCTATTGTCTTAGTTACAAAATGATTAGTAAACTTACACTGAAAGCAGCAAGAGAGCTCTATAGGTCACAAAAAAGAGAACATACTCAACTATATTAAATAGTCAAAGCCTGAGAAGGATTTAAAACAAACTAACTGATAAGTCCTTTCTGGAGTTTGGCCCAACAAATAATATGGGCTTAATATACTTTAATCACCTGGGTGAAAAGATAGAAAAAAGTCTCATTTTTCTTACCCAAAGATGTTGAATAACTCTTAACAGTTTTTCCAGTGATTTTTGGAGTGAAGAGCAAATATTGATTTAAATTATAGTATTTATTAGGCTCTCTTCTGGAATTTGTGACAACAAAGAAAATCAGAGAACATTCTGTAAATGGCTTTGGAGAAATTTACTACAAGAGTAGGAATTCTGCAGTTCATTGCGTACTGTGCAGGGGTGAACTCAAACAGGCCTCAGCAAGGCAATTAATACAAAGCAAATTGTTAGGGACTTCAGTCTGTACACACTGGAATAAGCAGGAGGGCTCCGACTGACTCCAGTGTGCTCGGAGTCAGGCAGTGGAAATTAGTTCCTGGCAGTTCTCCAGTGCACGCTGATGGCAAAGCTCCCATTGCCTCATTAGGGGCAGGGTTTTGTACTAGGTTTTGTTAAGATTTCATTCCTGCAAAGTTTTTATCCTCAAAAGAAAGAAAGGCAGGAGATGCATCTCGTTGGGTCTCTGCTGTTGCTGTTCAGGTGGAAAGCATCTAAATGCTGGAGTCAGGTTTGAATTTAGCAGCCTGGTTGGTGAAGGGAGATGGCCTCCAGGAGCTTTATTAGTCATTACTAGGAGGTGCAGTCTTTCATGAGGAGATGCTTACAAGCTCTCTCTGTATAGAATCTGCAGAGTGACACACTGGTGGGAACACGCTGTGTAAATAATGGGCGTGGAGAGGAGGTTTCTGCACCTCGATCCTAGATCCTCTTATTAGCTGTGCTACTTCACCTACATCTCAAAGTCATGGATAGATGGGTAGATGTGTTCTGAATTCCAAGGGACAGTGTTTCTATTCTGTATTTTGCTATCACATGCCAAGAACAGAAAGGAACAGGTTGGACAGGTTGTCTTCATAGTATCCATTTTGATCTACTGTCCATAGGCATAATTTGGAAATGAATTGAGAATGGACAGAAAATAAGTAGCAGGGTTTTTTGTGTTAAATTTGAGACTTGATGTCCAAATAGGATACCTGAGCTGGCTCTGATTCACTGAAATTAAGACAGACTTTTTTTATGTTGGTTTTAATAAACCGTGGGTTGGTTCGTCTGTCTAGTAATTACAAGAATAATCATGTTTGGCTGTAATTACTCCTATGCTTAATTTTCATCCTGGTTAAGAGGCAGAAAGAATTTATCAAAGCAAAAATGGAAATAGTTTGGTCCCAGATATGGAATGTGTGTAAAAATTTGGCTGACAGACTAGGTGAAATGCAGGTCTCTTCTGGGAGGCCTTTAGCCATTGTGTACCTAAAAGAAAATGTATTTATGATATAATGTAATACATGTTCCTCTCAGATTTTATTTCAGATCTCCTTTTATTTACAGTCCTTCAAAAAAAAGACTTTATATCTGCTACTTTATGAAACATGTTCTCCAAAGCACAGACAGGAAAATACACCTTATCCATCTGTCTTTGTGGAACTACCTTTAAAAGGCTCTTTGGGATTTAGGGTGGGGGGAAACCTCTTCATTTTTGATTCAATAAGGCCAGCACTAGGACACAGACAGGAACATTCCTGAAGTTTTTCCCTCTTCTTTTTCTTTTCAAGTGCTGGGAGTCTCTAAAGGGATCATGGACACCAGGCTCGATTAGCAGGGGATGAAGAGAGTGCTGTGTTGCTTTTCAACAAGTGGACAGAGTAACTTGGAAAGGAGATCTGAGGAGAGAGTCGGATCCCATGCACCTTTGGTTAATGAACCATTTCAGTCCTGTAATAGTCCCTCTAATAATTCCTGAATAGGGCTATTTCCTAGCAATGGAGTTGAAGGACATTACACATCTCCAGTCTTCTTTCACTTCTCATCTCTGTCTTGTTTCTGCACTCAATGAGCAGAAAGTTTTGCTGCAAATTGACAAAAGTCCCAGTGGTTTCATAGCAATCAACAGCTTCCTGCAGGCTTTGCAGGATGTCCTGGTGTGAAGGCTGGAATGATGAGCAATTCAGTCTGCACCGATGCCTGGGTCTGCAGTCACTGCCCGAGTGCTCTGAGAAAATCAGTAGGGTCTCTTGTTGGACCTTGTGTGTGATTTCCCTGTGGAGAAGCTTCCCCCTGAAGCTCCATTCTTTTAGTCTGAAATTCACTTTATTTACTCTGGAATAGGAGCTTCATACTGCAGACTCTGTGTGCCAATTTATTGTGATGAATTAGACCGATAGGAAGCCATGAACGTGGGACTATGGTGTGTCAGAGCCATCAGCGTTCCATGGCACGGCTCTATCTGCCCCTTCACAGCACAGCAGCAGGGCAACGCATGGCAAGGAGACAGCCGAAGGCAAAGGTACTCTCTCCAGCACAGTTGTTTGGAGCCTAACCGGTTTATGGCAGTGCTGGTATGACTAGTGACCTTTGGTAGGGAGTGAGGCAGAAGACGACCGGGTTGCCTGAGTAACCTGTGTTCCTGGGATGCTCTTTGCAGGGGACCACAAGGGGGAGGTAGATGCTGCTTTATATCGGGGAGGATAATGTACAGCCGGGACGTGCGACCCGAGTGATGCATGAGGACGGGGAGGCTGGTTGGCCAGACCCACAGAACCCAGTCCTGCAATGACCCTGACCCTCATCTTCACCGTTCAGTAGTCAGACTTGCAGTGTTTCAAACAGGAGCAGTGTCACTCTGTCACCCATTTCGCAGGTGGACAATCTGAGTTAGAAAAGTGATGTGAGCTGGCAAGGCTTACTGACAGGAGCTGGGTGACAAGGCACTGGATGGATACCTGTCTCTGGCCAAGGGCAGAGGCTCCTTCCTGCTCTTGTCCTCACACTCTCTTGCTAGGAAGTAGAACAGTAATGCCAATGTATTGTTGCAACTTTTGTCATACTGTTTACCACTCTGCTGTTCCTCAGTGCTCACAGGTAGCCTTTTGCAGTCCTTTCATACCAGGTATCACAGGTATTTTTTCAGCACCCCCATACTGGAATGTGCCATGGGAACTTCAGCAGGAGTTCTGCTGCGCTTTGGTAGAGAGCTGTGACCCTTCTTCTGAAATAGTAGTGTTGCCCTCAGTTTTCAGCTAAGAAAAGATGAGAGCATACTTACAACTTCACGTAATTATATTTTACGATAAACTGATGCTAATGCAAACACCAAATTGAACATATGAATCTAATTGTGTACTTCCTGTTGAATAATGCAAGGCAGTAGCAGTCATTAGCCCTGTACTGTCTGAGAATGTAAGGCTCTTCCTTTTGTGAAAAGCACATAAACAGAAGATAAAGAAACAAAATCTTCTCACAGGGTTGTAATTGTTCCTTTCTCTCAAATCAGAAGCAGTGTCTTAGCAAATCAGACTCCCAGCATTGAGCACTCCCTGGTGTGCCAGATACTTAAAAAGAGGTGTAAAACATGTTGTACCAGCTAGCAAGCCACACTAGCTTCTTTGAAATCAGTAGTTGCACTAAATGCCCATCTGGTCTTAAAATGTGTAGTTCTCTGCTAATGTGGGGAAGTGGAAGGAGAGGAAATAAATGAAAAATTTCATGTTGAGGCTGAAGGACTGAGTGAAAAGTAGCAAATGAGCCAGCACTCTCTTGGTAACACCACCTGTTTCTGGTGACCACTTTAATATCATCATGCAAAGTATCTGGGTCCAAATACTCCCAGGTTCACCCACAGATTCAGCTTGATAGCTTCGTGTGAGGTCTTGATGTTCAAAGCTCCTTTCAGTAAGGAACCTTCTACATGGAACAGGTAGGATGAGGAAGAGGAACTTTGTTATGGGAGGTAAAATCATTGCTTCAACAGAAACAGCAGTGCAACAACCTCCACACCTAGGAGGTTACTGAAATTTGGTAACAGGCTGCAACGTTTTGACAAGGCTATCAAAACTACTGTTTTCAAATATCTGATCCAAGCTGTGGATGCTCAGTGGTTCTGCAAACCCAAGCCTTTGTGTGGGGCTACTCATCAGTTCAGAGAACTGAAAAGTAACTTTGCAACATGAGAAACTTAGAAAATGGAATGGAGGAGCAGACCAAAGATTTCCTGATCTCTGCCTCAGCCTTCCTCTCCATCCCACTGGTGGGCAGGGGGCAAAGGAAGAGACTAGAGAGGATTTTTTTCTGAATATAATCTCCCAGCAGGACAGAATTTTCCTCTTTGGCAGGCAGAGACCTGGGAGAGATTAAAAAAGGCTGGAAGGTTACCTGTATCCCCAGTGGAGCACATACTCGGTGCTGGCACTAGGAACAGTGGCAGGATTCATTCAGTAGTGTTTCTCTCCTCTGTTCTGTGGCAGTCACATCCCACTGCTATGCAGTCCTTATACTCTTAAATTCACTCTGGTGGGATTCTGTCTTGCCCCATGGGAGATCCAGGTAGCATCATCTACCTGGATATCCTTCGTGTCTGTCAGCAGAGCTTAGTGATACCTGTATCTGACACACCAGTAACTCCACAGCCATGAGTAGGTGAAAGCTGTAAATAAGAGCGACTGCTGCACACAGCTAGAAGTTTGAGAGCGTATCATTACGTCTCTTGCTTTGCACTGGGAGTGCCAGCTGCCAATCCACAGCAGTAGAAGCTCTGACTCTCTATTGTTCCTGTTTCTGGCAATTGCAGTATTTGCAATCACCATTGGGCTAATTGTTATGAGAAGTGCCACTCTGCTTCACACATCTGATGTGTGTTGAGTGTAGTTGTATAACAGAACAGTTTATAACCTTCTGCTTCTTGTCTGCACATAAGGGATGTTTCTTTTCACCCCTGTGACACTTGAAAAATTAACAACTGTCTGAGCTAGGGCTGTGTGTGATCTAAGTCTTGGGCCTGGTGTCTTCTGTCATGCAGTTCTTTACTCCTTTGGGGCAAGCTGTGGATGTAAGGGTTTGCTTACATGATTGAGTGTGGTGGGTCGTGCCTTCAGACTGCAGTGGTGGTACTCTGAATTCTGAAGAGTTCAGAATGTATGTATAGTTTACCGGTCTTTGAAGGTGTGAACCACTGCACCTGAAGATGGCCTAACGTGATCTGGGGGGAGTACATGCATAGCAGAAGTGTTTGTTAGTCCCTTGGCTGGATCATGGGGTCAGACTGGCCTTTGTTCAAAGCACTCCAGTCAAATGGTGATGCTCTGAGGCCACGCTTCTCTTCTGTGCCCTAGATTAAGAAGATAGGAAGGATGTTTCTGGCTACGGTGTAACTTACTGGCTCAGTCCCACAAATGTGATATGAGGGCACAAAAGAAGATAGTAGCATAAGTTTGGTTGCTTTTCCTTTGAGCTGGAGGCTTATGATTTTCTGTTACATCTCAAACAGTATGGTGATAGTTTGGAAGGGTTCCTTCCACTTTCCTTTTTCCTCACATTCCTTCTAGACCTGCATAAATCCTAAACCCCAGGCCTGCCTGGCACTGCCCAGGTGCATCACTCAGATGTGAGTCAGGAGGGTTAGGCTTGAGACTGCCAGGACTGACATACTGATGTCTGTCTTTCCTGTGAGCTACTGCCTGGCTCTGCTGGCTGTTTTTCTTCATGATTTTCATCAACTTTTTTTATACAATAAAGTTCATATGTAATATGAAGATAACCAGTATTTTGAACTTGCCTTATATCTGTAGATTGACTAAGAAACGGTCAATAGGATTTTCTTAAGGACAAAAGCAAGTATCTAACTGGTGGTATTTCTGTCTGTACTACGTGCAGGTTGCAAGGGGAGTGAGGGTTTTACTGTGGGGCTGTTTCACTCACCTTTTTCCCCCTACACATCTACTCTCTGGTATAAGTGGGGCTTTTTATGGATTTGTATCTAATCTGGAAAGCTAACTTCCTCTTTTGGCAATTTCTCTTTTTCTGTCTATTTTTTTTTTTCTTCTAACCTGAGCAAGAACAATTTCGCCTTGCTCAGTGTCAGATCTGTGGAGAGGAGCATTTTAACTATGGTTATTTGAGTGTTTTAGAGCAGCAATTCTCGGGCATATTTAAAAAGAATATTATTTTCCTACTGAGAGGAGGAGGCAATGTCTGCATTTTTCTGTCAGATTGCTGAAGAGTCTGCCTTCCCAGGTCACTTGTGTCTCTGTGTCATTTTGTTACTGCAAATACTTCTTTTTCAGACTTCTTTAGACTGCTCAGTGTTTCCCAACTCAAAATTCGATGTCCAGTCATCCTTAGAAATGAAGTTAGGCCATTTAATCACTTGTGATGGTCCCCACAGTTAGTATAAAGTTGAAACCAGCAGCCTGCTTGTTTGCATGTCAGCTTTGCTCACTGTGATCCCTGGGCTGAGCCCAGGCACTGAGTGAGGGAACAAGATCCCCTTTGCTCTGTGAGAGGTTTAAAGCAGAAGTCTTGTGTCGGTGACCTTTAGCAGCCTTCAACACGAATTAAGAGGCTGCTCTTTCACTAAAGGCTGAGTCAAGTCTCCCACAACGCTGACCTTGGTGTGACACTCTGTATGTGCTGGTGGCCTTAGCCAGTTCCCCGAGGCTCTGCAGCCAGTGCCAGGCACGAGGCTGTGAGTATTTTATGCTGGCGAGTCTCGCATCTTGCTCAGGTACCTGCACTGGGGCTGTGTCCATGAGCAATCGCTCCTTGAAGTGAGTAAGGGCCTCTTTTGTGGATATGTCTGGCTGTAAATTTGCCTCTCCATGCTTGGTACCAGGGCACTTTCTGCTTGCTTTCTTACCTGTCGGGAGGAAATCACCTCACTGAGGCACAGTGTGGCTAACAAGAAGTGTCCAAGCAGTCGCTGAACTTTAATTAGGAAACAAGGTGCTTTTAATAATTCTAGCTCTTAAATATCTTTGTGAATCTAGATTTTGATTGCTTAAGAACTGTGTTTCCTTGAACTCCTTGAAAGTCCTTGGGGCTGAGCTCAATTTAGCTAGGTTTCTAAGAGAGCTAAGGCCACGTGCCCTGATGCCAATGAAAGTTTTCCAAGTCTACCCACCTTAGCAGGTTGTAACACAAAGGATTGCAAATGAAATGTGTGTTTAAAAATAACAAAAGTAGTACTGTCCAAAAAAGCACAGAGGGAGACTTAGCAGTTGTATGAAAGGGAAGAAGTTGACGAAGAGAAAGGATCTAGTGGACACATCACAACACGTTTCTGGGAAATGGCATAAAATGGCATGCAAAACAATTTTCTAATCCTTCAGGAGAAGAGAAAAGGCTTTCAGCTCACTGCTTTTAGCACTTACTTGTTGTGGCTTGGCTTTATCCTTAAATCCCAATAATTTAATATTTGCTGAGCGTAAATGGCTTTGGAAGCAAGAGGGTGAGAATGGCAGCTTGCAGTCTGGAAGGCTTCGTGTTTCCAGCCTGATTTGCATTTGTGTTTTGAATGTAATGAAGATGCTCTTTATACATTGATAACCAGTAGCTTCTTTGCATTTCTTAAATTAAAAACAATGAGTGGGAATTCTACAGGATGACATCATGTGCACACACAACCTTTCTCTGGATGGTTTTGCCCTTTGTCATTCACATCTTGCATAGTTAGCTGAAGCACTGCCATTGTTTTGGAAAATGCATAATTTTTTCCTTCCAAATTATTCCTGCTCATGCTACTTAATTTTCCTTCAACAGATCAGCCTATTGACTTACAAACTGTGTAGTCACTAGAAAGAAGGACCAATCCTGTGAACACCAGAGGATAAACTATTGAGCAGAGAAACGGGACTTTGTGTTAGAGAGGAGTCAATACAATACTCTTGTCCTGGAGTCCATAATCCATTTAAGCTCTTGTCTGGACGTACATTAATATGTAGAGCCAGGAAACCTGTAGGTACCAGATCAAAAGCTCACTGGTTTCCAGCAAAAATCTTCATTCTTTGACTTCTGGACATTCTTGTGCTGTCTTGGCAGAACTAGATCACTGGGTAGTACTGTTACCAATATGACAAACTTACTTACCAAGTTTCTGTTAATTATTCCACAGAAGTTATAAATTGACCCTTTTGTTTTCTTAATCTCAAAGTAATGAAGAAATTCTGTCTCAGTTCCAAACCCAAATGCCAAAGAGACTATTCCTTTGTGGAAATACAGAAAACAGTGGGCACATTTTCTTGAAAGGATTAATTTTTATAAATTCTATAAAGGAATTTCAAACCTACCACACCTAATATATCATATGGGGGGATGGGTTGTTTATTGCTCTTCTGTTTGGTGGTGGTGTTTTTTGGGTTTTTTTAAATTTTTTTTTATTACTGTATCACTGCTTTTGGTATATTGTCTTCATGAACTAGTATTACATTCCCACTTCTCCCTCCTGTTTCCCACAAATGGAGACTCTAGTTAAAAATCCACTCCTCCTGTTAAATGTTTCCAGCTGAGAGACAAATCAGGCCTGTATCGTTTTCATTTGGTAGCCATCAATGTCATTTTCCTCTGAGGTACTTTTTGTAAACTGTGACCATGATTGTTTTGTAGCTGTTGCTTTCAGACACGCCATGCACTTCATCTGTCAAAGCCAGGAAATATGTCTTAGCCTAATTATGGTGTTTGTGAGGAACAAACTAATCAACTGAGTTCTAGTTTATTATTTCCAAAGATAGACTTAAATAGATGTATGCACATAATGTGGCGGCTCTTTATGTGGTCAGGGGAGCTGACAGGGAAACCTGGGAGAGAGGAAGTGGCCTGTGGACATTACAGCTCTTGCTGCTGGTTTGTTTCCGGGACTGACCAAAGGAAATGGGTGAAGGGTATTTGATGTTTTACCCCACTTTACTAAACCAGGCATGTTTTGACCTGTGGTTTTTTTTTTTTGAGATGATTAAATTGCAGCACTTGTAGGCAGTTCTCGACACAGACACAGTTTTTATAGCTGATGTAGTATAGACACAAATACCAACCAAGGTTTGTTTTTAATCATAAAGACAGGTTGCCTTCTGGAGATTGATTTTCCTCTTCTCTTTAGAAATGTTCTCCTAAAATGTCAGGTCACTCTCTGCTGAAAACTCACTACCTGCCTGTACAGTGCTTTATTTTACATGTGGAGCTATGAAATAGATAGCCCTACTCGATGAATAAGGTATTGTCTGTTGTGTGCAGGAGTTGCAGGGTAAGACTAGTCATTGGTCAAGTGCTTCATAAGGCTTTGTGGAAATCTCCTGCTCTGGGATTTGGCCATTGCATTGTTAGAAGGAGTAAGTGGAGGGTTTTGCTCGGGTGACCCTTTCTCCAGCAGAAATAAATAACTAAAATCCATAGGGAGTGTTGTCAGAGTCCACCTGGTAAAGATAACTTCACAACATGGAGAAGTCAGCTGGATTAAAGGATCAAGACAGCTTTCTGAAGTTCCAGGGCTGAGAGTTCTTTTTTGACTGTAAATAACCTATTACAAGCTTATCACAAAGGGACATACTACATAATGGATGGTAGTGAAAATCCAGCCATCAAATTAATAAATAAATAAAACCCAGAAAATGAACCCTGATAGATGTTTCTATGGGTTATAACTACTGGAAAATGCTGGGTCATTTAGATTTGTCCTTCAGTGTGTTCTTTAATGCAAGTATCTTTTTGTGGAACTGATGCAATGTATGTCTTCATACACAGTGGAAGTTTATTGAGCTGGAGTTGAGGTCTTTTCTGGAAATGTTGACAGAAGAGTGAGTCAACTTACCAGAAAAATGCTAACCACTTCCATAGTGGTGTGTATTTACAGTGGAGCTCTTAAATGCAAGAATGGCACACACGTATACAAGTCCAACCTTATACTCAGTGTCTTCTCTTTCATTACAGATAGTTCTGCTCTGTTCCATGTCTGAGGATGGATAAGCACTGTTTGGACAGTTCTGCTGCTCATATTTGTCTTGCAGTATTTGCTGAATACATTTTCACAAGGTTGTGCCAATCGAGGTAGCACAGGGTTCCTTCTGTGTCAGGGCAAAGTTGTGAGTGTGACTGTCATAGTGTGTACCTCATGTCAGAATTGGTTTTTGGAAAAGCAGAACAACATAATATTCATGCACATGTTGCTTACCCAAGAAAAAAGTGAATCCTGTCTATTCAGGAGTAAGAGCTTCTCTTTTATTGCAGCTTCTGTCACTTCAGAACAAAATTCCAATCTCAAATGAAAATCTGAAATATCAGCATTTCCTGCTGTTTGGAAATTAAAAAGTGTCAGGTCAGTTCTACCACTTCTTGTTATGGCAGTACCAGAATAGTAATTCTAATAAAATAGCTTAATTGAAATACTGTTTTTAACTAATTTTGAATTTGTGATTTTAGTTGTGTTGTTTAACTTCTATGCTTAATATTAATTTCTGGATCTACACTGAATTATATCAAAATGAAACAGATTTTCCATATTGAAATGTAGATGTTCTGATAGCCTTGCACCACAAAGGGAAATATAATAAGTAGTATTGAATTTATATTCAACTCTTAACCTGTATCTCAGTGAAAGCTAACTTCACAAGCTCCCTTCTTTATAAATAGAATATGAGACTGCAGGAAGCTTCATTCTAAACCAGTGTCCTTGAATCCAGATGAGATGGTTTGCTTAACCCTGAGGTTATTTAGGTTTCAAGTGTGTAGAAGTGGTTCTTTCTTTTCCACTTTTGGGAAATGCCTCTTACCTAACTCAGGTCTGACCCATTTGGAGCCAGTCTTCAGAGGGCACACTGCAGCGCATGGAACCAAGCAGCCGTCTCTGACACCTTGGCTCTGAGTGACTGTGGAGCAACATCACTGACATGGGACTCCCCGTGCAGGAGACAAGTGTTACATTTGACATGGGACACTCAAGCTGTGAACGCTTTTTAAGAAATCAGTGATTCCTACATCCCTAGATTCTAGTGCTGCTCAATGTAGAGGTTGATACTCGAGTGAAAATTGCTCTCCTTTCCCCACCTAGATATTTTTATTGCCCTTTCTTTCTGATTATTGCACCAAATCTCTTCCACTGACTCTGCTTGGCCTTTCAAGGACTCAGTGTTACAGCTTCCTTAATAAATCTTCCTGAGGGTTTGAACAATGGGAGAGAAGTGGTAGCCAAGACAGCTTGGACCATTAGAGTGATCACCTGTCGTATTTTATCACTGGTAATTTTTCTCTAGCCTAGCTGCCTATTGTTGTTTGTCCCTTTGTTGTTCCCAGAGTAGAAATGTAATCAGTGAGTTGGAAAGTTTTCAGGGGTGGTGGCTGTATTGAGTAGGAACATCCTGCCTGCTGCAGGTTCAGATTTGGGCTAAGTGGTGCATTTTCCAGTTTTTGGCAGACTCAAGACTCATTTTGTGAACACATGGGGACTAACAGTGAATGGGGGCATTATATGTAAAGCTTTTTGGTTGTTTCTCTTCAGAAGACACATCTGCAAGCAACAGCTTTACTGTGTCATGTGTGGGATCCTGTTTAAACCAAAGCTAATATCCAGGCAGAAGGGAAAGCAGTAACTTTCCAGCCAGGTAAATGTGGTTGGACCATTCCCCATCTTCATTATAACTGCACTTAAGCCTGACTCTTAATACAAGGCAGCTGCCTGCTAGCACTTGCCATGAAATCTTTTCAAACAACCTGTTTCATAAATAAGCTTGTGTTTGTTACAGGTGATCCAGAAAGTTTCCCTTTGTGGTTTTCTCCATCTCCTTGTTCTCTTTCTCTTTAGTCAGAGGAGCCCTGAGTCATGTTCCTATTTGGCTATTCTGCTTCCAGCTCAAATGGAATAGATTACTTCTTGGCATTGGGTATTTACTAAATAAGCTTCAAGTAATTCCACCCTAGGAACCAGGGGGATGTCTGCAGAGAGTGATGGTGTAATTAAAAAAAAAAAAAATACAGTGGGGTTGTACAGCAGCAGAGCAAAACACTGCAGTAATAAGAGTCCACTGAGAGTGAGTTCTGGGGTTGAGAGTTCTTGAGTGTGTTCTTGAGTTGAGCACCTGAATCAGTGACCTGCCTTTCAAAAGAAATGAGCTTCTGACAGTTCTCACTGCCTTTAATTCTATCCATTTCCTTGGTCTGCCTGTCACATGAATGGGATGCTTTAGCTCACTGCTAGGACATGGCAGGGCTTGATTCTTCTGGATTTTTTAACAGTGAAATGATAAGTCTAAGGCTAAAGCACTGGCATGAAGCTGTGGAGACTGAGGTTTCATTTCTGGCTGTACCAGAATGGGCAACTCATTGGATCTATCTGTGCCATGGTTTTCAGTTGTACAATAGGGAAATCCTGTCTTTCACACAGCTTTCTCCCCTCCAGCTCCAGTCTGTCACCTCTCCAGGCCAGAGGGATGTTTCTTACTGTGGGTACATTCAGTCCCATAGAGAGTGGGAGCTAAATGTAATTCTCCTGCTAGCAGGATAAAGAGCAAACCATTACACAGAATCTGAAGGACTCGGGCCTCACTTTGCTGCCATTTAAGTTCACAGAAATTTTTCTTCCATATTAATTGAAGTATTAACTACAGTTCACTCTGGCTTTTTTGGTGGCTTGTTAGAAAGTGCTTGAGGAGCATGAAAGATGAGCGTGCTCCAGTGATGAGTTCTGCATTAAAATCCTCTACACCTTCTTTCTCCCCCATTAGCAAGACAAATCTTCATGGCTACTCAGCAACAAGCTCTCAGCTCTTTTCTAAAGCTCCTTCCCTTTTTTTTGCTATTTACTTTCTCCAGGATTTTCTTAAGTTTGAAGCATTCATTCTGTTCAATCCAATTAGACGTGCACACTGGCTGATGATGCTGCTAAGTGTGTGGAATTAAAAAGACCAGTTTCTTTGCCAGGGAATGACTTCCTGACTTATCTTTAACTTAATCTTCCTATTTTCCAAGACAATGTTTCATTTACAGATACCACATGAGTAATTTGCTTTATTTTGACATTTTCCAGTTATCTAACAGAAAGCCACCTTCTGCTGTTCAGTTGGGGTTTTTTTCAGTGGGTGCCTTTCTCTCAGGGGATTCCTTTTTCTGCCTGTATGGAGTTTATGGTGATTCTTCATTTAGTCAGAGTATTTTTTCCAAGTTAGGAAGAAGAAGTGCTTACTGACCTGATTTTTATTGCTGCTTTGAGCTAAACATGGCCCATAAATTGAGCGTCCTCTAACTTTTATCTGAATCAAGTGCTGTGAATTTTATTAAACATTTTACCATTTCTCTTTCTTGCAAGAATGTTGGCATGTCATCCAACCCAGAGGAATAGTTTCATTTTGTTATTAAATAATCCAGTCCTGTTCTCGATCAAGCTTTCCTTTAAATGAGTTTGGTTAAATTAAATGACTCTTCATAGCAGCTGGCAAGACAGAGAGGTTTAGTGCTCTGGCCTTTTATCTCTGGAGACCCGAAGGCCATGCTTTTGGTCCAGATAAGGCTGCTTTGCACCTCTGAAACAGTATAAAGTGACATTCAGCTCACCTCAGAGGACTGTTAGCAGAATCCTTTACAGCTTGGGAGCGCTGCACAGAGAGTTCCTCTCCAGTCATTGCAGCGTGCTGGTGTAGTGCAGAAATTTGGTTGCAAAACTTTTGAGTTATGCCTAAGAATGGAGTCTTGCACTGATTTTCTGCTTCAGGTCCCTGGCAATCAATATTTGTGTGGATTTATCTGAGCCTGGTGGGTACTGGCCACGTCACAGGGACATGTTGCAGTTTGCTTGGAGTATAAGTTGCCTGCATACTGCTTGCCAACTCCTGGAGTCAGCAGACCTGCAGTCTTGGGCAGTGCCTGCAAGTCCATCTGGGCAGAACTGTCCATTGCTTTTTATTACTCCTCCCTCCCCTAAATCCCCAGCAACTCATTTTACCTGGAGGGCAATATGTTTCTTTATATGTGTGGAGCCCAGGCCAGCATTCTCTGGTGGTGGTGTGGGTTCTCAACTTCAGCGTATGCCAGACCACACTTGGATTTTGTAATGCTTATTGAAAGAGCACACAGATGTGCAGGGATGCAGAGGTAATGCTGTTACATGGGTTTACCCCATCCTTGTGCACTGCATTGCTCAACCCCACAGCTGCCATGTGGTGAATATTTATCTTGATGGAAAGTTTGGGCTTTTGCAATTATTCTTAGTCACGTGTGTGGGTTGATGAAAAGACAGGGTTTTTCAGGATTTTTATTTCCAGTGAGGAAGTCAATTTGATAATTTAGAAATAGAAAAGCTTTAGAAGTAGTTGCAGATTGAAAAGGAATTGGTTTGCCAAGGAAAATAACAATCTAGTGGGATCTAATGTAGTTGGCAGGGATGTGTAAAGTGACATGGGTTGCTGTTGTACTCAGGTAAGTGAATCTGCATTCGATTGTGGAGCAGGCAGGTACCAGTCTGAGAACCCTTTCAAACCCATAACTTTGGCTGGTCCTATGGTGATCTGACTTTATTTTAACAGTTGTGGAAGCCTTGTTGAAATTTAGGAGCCTGGCTACTGGACTTTATGTGGTTTAGTGTCAGTAGTGAAAAATGTTCTACCATTTTCCTCTCCCTCCAATCACAGCTGCAAAAGTTACTCATGCAAGTGTAGCAGAATTGCCCACATGACAATGCAGTAGCTGAACATTTGCTGTAAAACAGCTGGGTAAGGGAGCAGTTGGATTTATACCATGCTGATATAGCAGCATCTGATGGGTACTGAAGGAACCCTCAGCTCTGCAAACCTAGACTTTCAGGGAGGTTCAAATCCTGTGGCTTCTTTCCTTTAACTTGCTGGTGGTGCACTTCTCTGTGCAGGACTCTGCTGAACTCAGCTGAGCTAAACTGAGGTTGTAGGAGCGTGGTGCACTCCTCCTCTCAGCTATAGAATCAAGGCTTTACTAGCAAATCTCTAATTTGATTAAAAAAGGAAAAGAAAAAAAGGGGAAAAAAAGAACTTGCAGTTACAGAACAGTCTCAATGAACTTTCTAGCTGTCATCGTAATAACCTCATATTGCATTATGTTTGAAATTTCATTATGCTGTAGTCTGGCACTGATTCACCTAGACAGTGAGAGGGTATTAAGACCAGCTTGTCAAATAGTTGCAGTAATAAAGTATTTCCTGCCTTTCTGTGGAGAGCTTTATAGAATTAAGGAAAAGGTAGAAGTGCAGCTGGTGAGGGCTTCGTGATACTTCATACCCCAAGCGCTTTCTGTGTGTTTCTCTATTTCACAGTTTGTATCAGATTTCACAGATAAAAGACTAATTTTGTTGCTTTTTTGGCTTAATTTGTTTTGTCTGCTTCATGCAACTAGGTGATTTAAATGGTGCCCAAGTGAGAGATACCTTGGGGACAAAACTTTGTTTTATGCTTCATATTATTCAGACTCTAAAGCTCAAAGTAATTGAATCTCTACTCAGAAACGAAGATTGAGTATTTTTATTTTAAATTTAAGTGTCTATATAAACATGATGCCTCAGGGCTTTGCTGATTTATAATATATGTGATTTGAAGGGTGCCTTAGTGGCTTCAGCAGAACCCTTTTCATTATATTAGTCTTTGGGAAAAAACCATGCAGCCCATAATTCTTTTCTTTCCTACACTATAATATTGCTAATGCTCCTTTCTGTCATGATCCTGTATAATGCTATTAGCTAAGCAGCTGTTCTATACCTCAGACACATGACAAAACACCTTACAATATTGGTTCCTCCGTGTACTAATGATAATCTCCATGCAGTTTTTCCCCTCTTCCTGTGTTTGCCTCCTTTCCCCTGCTGCCTCTCAGCCAGGTGTCTTCAGCCTAATGGCCATAATAATAGATGAACTCATGTTTCCAGGGCCCGCTAACGTCACACCACCGCTCTTTTGAAGCATATATGGTATTATTCTAAACAGTAGGACGGCTGCCTTCATCCTGGAGCCTGTTTGGTTTGAAAGGCAGGGCCTGAGGGCCTGTGCGGAGTCTTGCTGACTTCTGTGGGGCCCTGCCCGGGTCTGGCAGGGTGACTGATCAGATTCCCAGCATGTGATTGAGCTGCCTCTTGCCAGAGTGCCAATTCAGAGATATGAAGCATGTTGAAGGATTTCATTCATCCTTCTTTGTGAGTAGAGTCCCATGGCAACAGGTGCTAAGATCACGTCACCCACGGGAGCAGCGGCTGAGGCAGCAGGTCGGTTTGATCTTTTCCAGCCAGCTGCCAGGCTGTGTTACAGCTTAATCTGTGTCAGATGTTTCCAGACACAATGAGTTCAAAATACATTCCTTTAAATTAAAAACCGTGGCAGGTTAGAGAGAGACGCGGTTGGAGTGATCAGAGGAAAGTCCACATGGTGCCCTAGTAGGGACCAAAGTGAATACCACTCATGAAGATATACCCAGTTTTTGTTTGAGACATGAAATTGCAGGATTGGCAGTTGTAATGAGAGAGCCAGGTCAGTCTTACTCTGGAAAGGTTTCATGAGCCTGTATTTTCATGTGAGGACCTCTTGCCTCTTCTTTCACTTCATGGATGGCCAGCAGTCCATCCTTTGCAAGGCAGTCCAGGGTTGAAATTTGCCCTGGCCACATGTTTGAGTGGTAATCTATTTATGTACTGTAACCTGATGGTGAGACCACAGTGTTGCTTGAAGGACTCTGGGGATTTCCTCAGGGAAACTCCTGTGCTGTAGGTTTAGTCTGGCTTTTTGACAACACTCTGAATGTCCTCTGTTGATGTGCAGGGTACTGGGGAGCCAGACCAGATCAAGTGCTTCTAGTGGCACTTTGTATTTGAGAGCCAATTCGTGTCAGTCAGACAAGGACAGTGGATGGAATTTCCTCTTGCTTGGGATAAACTCCTCACCTTCTGCAGAAATGCCAGACATAGCAACTAAGGGGGGTTTAATTTATTTCTTTTTCTCCTCCTAGACTCACTGGCCACCAAGACACGAGCTGGCCTCCTTTTGTGTGCGAGAGGCAAAAGGCCTTTTGCACAGTATAAATTCCATGCTTTTAAAGGAACCTTATTTTTCTATGGGTTCTATAGAAGAACATTCATCCTCTATAGAGCTGACAAGAAAATTGGCTTTAGAATTGTTCAAATTATTTGAGAATGGTGTTTTCATTGCTGGTACTTAGATACCAGTGTAATAGGTCCCTTAGAAAAACCTAAGACAGTGAGACTTAGCTGTAGGCAGGGGAACATTAACACTTCTAGTCTCATTTTTTGGCATGGACTGGAAATGCTTATCCTTAAATGAGTTATAATTTTGCATATTTGCTGGTAAACTTTTACCCAGGCTTCTTTTACAGCTCTGTGCAGGAGTCCACATAGGTATATATACCAAAGAACTTGCTTTTTTCATAATTTCTTTGCTGGAACAAAGTAGTTGTTTTCCGTAGTCTGTTCTCCTCATGTGCTGAGAATCTGATTTGGATCAAAGCAACGTGTTGGGACCTGTAAATTCTGATGGTGTCTAATGGTATTTTAAGAAACAAGTGCTAGTTAGGCACAGATGCTAACACATGCAAGAGCAGGCTCTTTCAGTGTGCTGGAGAGCGTACATCCACAGCTTTTCCTGGGCAAAAGGGAATGCTAGCATCTGAAAGATGAGGTCTGTAAAGCACATCTTTTATTGAACTCTTTTTCTGTGTCTCATTCATCCCTCAGGCCGCCGCCTATGAATTATCCTACGCTGTTGGCCTATTCTTATCCCTGGGCTTTCCTCATCTTCGCGTTTGTATAATTACATGTGCTACCTAAATACACTCTACACCTCAGGAAGAACATTTCTTTTCTATTTTGACTACTATTTCATTTCCTAGCATGCTGCTGGTTTCCTCAGGAGCCATCGAGTAAAAACTGGGGCACAGTGTGTACTTCCAGCAGCTGAGTAGGGGTATGTGTGGCTCTGGTTTCTAAGAAAACAATTTGTTTACCATTTCCAGGAGCAGCCTCTTTTCCACTGAGAACAAATATAATACGTCAAGCCAGGAATATTCCTCTCATGCCTAACTAAACAAAACTAATTAATGTATAGTATTTCTTGCTCTAAATACTTCTGGGAGACATTTGGACAGTCCTTCAGGGGAAGTATTCCCAGCTCTGCCAACTTCATAGGTGAAAAGAAAGAGAGATAAAGAAGGGGAGGAAATGCTGTCAAGTAAAGAAAAAAGTACCTTGGCTGGAATACATGAGATCAACTTTAAAAATCCACCTTTACATTAGCTATTTGACTTTTTCACTTTGCTTTGAGTTATACTCCCAGTTTTGAGTTCCAGGAAGAAGTGTTCCCCCTCCTAGCCTGCCTCTGCTTTTCCAGCAGTACAGAATTATTACAGAAATGGGAAATTAGTTACCAAATTAGGATACAAATGTGGAACTTTTCCATTTTGATGCAGTGATCTGTGGGGCAGAAAGGTACGTGGTATTTCCTACTAAAGCCTGGCTGAGGGTAAGCTCTCCACTCTTCCTTCCCCCCAAATTTTTGTTTGTTTCTTGTGGAAGACAAACTGTGTGGTAAAATGGAAGACAAACTGTGTGGCAAAATGGAATAAGTGATATCCATGAAATGATGAAAATTAGTAGATTGATGTGACTTGTCCATAGTCAGTGAAGGGGTCAGTGGTAGAGCAGGGAATGCTTTGGATCTGGTGAGCTCCAATATTTGGTGGCCTCTTCTGAAGATCTTACTTTTTAACTTTTTTCTCCCCTTTCTTTTCTATTTATTCTTTCTTGGCCAGTTTTATTCTGGTTTGGCAGCACCACGGATGCCTTCTGATAGACATCTGAGAAATGAATAAAAAATACATTAATACAATGGAAAAAGCAGTCAACCATTTCAATGACAATAAGAAAAGGTGTGTGTGGAAAACAAAACAACACAACACACTTCAAACCTCTCCTATAATAAAAACATCACTATTCATGAGCCATTACTGAACTTTTCTTTCTAACATCTGATTATTTTTTTTTAATAGCTTCTTTGAGGAAGAAAGAAAATAGGATCAGAGCTGCAGTGCAAAATGACAAGTGTTTAGTTTGTTATTGGTTCCAGCTAATAAATGTGAATATTACTGTGAGCCTCTTTCAAACCGGTGGGCATAACAACTGAAATTCCATTCAAGCTAAATGAGGGAGCAGTTAAAAACATCTTTATTTAGTGAGGGCTGAAACAATAGAGGCTGCTGCCAAAAACATAAAATGGTATAGCACAGCAGAGGAGTTAGTCTGGTTGGATTGAGGCATTTCCTTAGATTAATAGGGCAAAGTGAGAGATTTGGGGTGCTGGACATGAGGAACAGAATTTGAGAGTAAGTAAGAAAGACCAGGAAAGCTGAGGAGATGGTCAGAACAAGCATTAATTACCACCATTGGGATTATGCCTTTGAGAAATAAGATGGGAGACATTCTTCTTGTAAGAAAATTGGGGATTATTCCCCTCTTACTTAAAAGAAAAAAAGAAAAAGCAGGCTTGCCTGAAAAAGGGCCTTGTCTCCAGCATCTGTTTCTCTTTCAGGTGTGAGTGACAGCTCAGGTTTGGCTCAATGCTTGAGAGGCAACAGGGTACATTTTTGGGCTGGATTCTCAGTTAATGTAAGTGAGCACAAGTCTGAGCTCCTGACCCTTTGTAAGGACAAGATGTGCAGAAGGAAGTGGGAAAGGTGAACAATTTCTCTTCTCCTTTGTTTAGGGCAAATTAAATGTCATTTGACACAGGATGGTTTCCAATTTTGACATATTTTACTGCCAAAAAAATGATGCTAGGATGAAAATAGAACTGCTGGAAAGAGCTAACATTCATCCCTCCTCTGACCAAACTGCAGGAAACAGGATAATTTTAGGTGTGTGGGGGATGAGGAACCTTCTGAACTTTCCCATTTTCCCTGTAAACAGTAACCACACCTTCAAACTCTTTCTGAAGTAAACAGTGGGAGTCCATTGCTGTGGTGACGTTTTGGGGTGTAAAAGGCATTTCTCTAACTTGTTTTCAACTTTTAGGTGAGGAGATAATAGCTTGGAATGGGGTGTATGATCCCTGGCTCACCTCTGTATACTGTGGATGTGATAAGGCCTAGTGCTGTGGCTAAGATATTTAGTTTATTAGAAGGCAAGTACTATTAGGAATGAACACTCTAGTGTGTGCTTAGAAACTTGTTTGTGGCTTTGAGTTTATGTACAAGGGAAATATTTGGAAATATTTCAGCCAAGTACATTCTCTAACCTTCACTGGTTACTGACTGGGAGCAAACCTGGCTGACTCCCTCAGCAGTGAGGGTGGAAAAGCCTTCTTAGTGAGCCTGAATGTCTTACCCTCTTGGTGTCAGGAGATGGGGCTGTGTGTGGGGTGTCTATTGCAAATAGTTCCTAGTGTTTTCTATTTACCTCCTTCCCTCTAGGCTTCACTCACTATTTGTATAAAATATGTGCCATACACCAAGGAAAATGATTTTGTTTCAGCTGTGACATCATACCCTCAGTTTTGCCACAGTGCCTGGATGTTTCCTTATATGCACCTGGAATCCATGTGGGAGGGCTGATGAGGGACCTGAGCATCTCTTGAATTTATCCCCTTCCTGCTGTCAGAGATTTGAAGAGACTGTTCTAGTTGCTTCATTAAACTCAGGTCAGTGGAATGGCCTGGTAGCATCTTACAGGGAGCATTTCCAGTGGGAGTGGCTGTAGGAGAAAGTATGGAGATACTGGTTTGAAAATTGAAGAATTTGGCTCTTGCCAACTCCATGGTCTGCTTGCTGTAAGGTATTCCTAGTCACATGCTACTGAAAGCATGGATGTTACAGGCACTCTTGCAATCACTCACAAGATAAGGTACAGCAGATGTGGTGCAATGTCCAGGTTTGGTCTTCCCAGCACAAATCTGTTTCTGCAAAGGAAATGATTTGGCTGTGTAAGTGAGAGATTTACAATTTACTACATGAGAGCCAATTTGGTGCTCGCTCCCTTTCCTTAGACAGTATTCTCTTCTCTTGTAAGCCTTCAGAGGAAATTAAGTTTTCTTATTGTGACATAGCCTTGCCTATATGGGGAAGCCTTCTCTCCTTTTATGACTAAATAACACTAGCTGCAGAATTTTTTCAGCTACTGACTTTTTACTTACACCCCTGTCAGCAGAGAAAGCTGTAAGAGAGCTCTTGAAGGGACCAGACACTCTGGGGAGAAAGAATCATGGATCTGCAGGAAAGGGCTGTTGTGGTTGGAATAATTCCACAGCAAAAAAAAATTACCTCCATGTCTTAAAGCTTTCTTTGACTGCAGTTAAAATCTCATAAGTCTCCTATTATAAGGCACAGAAATACTCTATTACTGGCTCATCTGCACTCTCTTGGCTTCTTTGCTAGAAGAGGGACTGGTTTATAGCACTTTCAGCATTCTCAGTCTCCCCAGGTGTCTAGGACTGCTCAATATATGTTGGTCTATGAGCCTAGGAGGAAGACAGACAGCGCTGAAGAGTGGGGAGAAAATGGAAGAAGCAGAAACCTCAGGAAAGGTGCTATCAAAGCAGTCCAGGAATGCAGCTTGACAGAAGTCATTCTAGCTCCCTGCAAGTATACTTGGCACCTTGTGCTATATTTACAGCCTAATGAGACAGAATGGTGTTGATGGGCTTTTGAGGGGTTTTTTTGAGTCTAGGAGTTCTGTTTTCTCCTTCTGGATTCTCTATCTACATGTATTAAGTGTATTAAAAAAAACAACCCATGTATCAGAAATACCCATTCTGTAATGCCAGGCCTACAGCTAACCACATCTCACCTCTAGGAAGAGGTTGGTGTTCCTCATCTTTCCCTTCTTAGCCTCAAAGAGCAACTGCTCTGCTTTTCCAAGGCAGAATGTTTGGCTAGGCTTGGTGTATAATAAATATGGCATGCTGATTATAAGTGAATGATGCCACAACGTAAATTCCATCCAGACATGGTAAATAAAACAATGGGAAGTTACCTAGACAGTGCTTTGCTGACAGATTTTTAGGTAGTCAGTTGCTATTTCCCCCTGTTTTAGGGACTATAATTTCCAGACCCACAGAAATTGCTTTCTACCATTATCAGCCTGGAGTCTGTAGCTATTTTGCACTTTTTCTGGTGTCAATGTTATTTCCTATTCAACTGCATAGCAGCTAATTTAACTTAGATAAATTAGCTGAAATGAAAACATAGTGTGACTGTGGCCTTAATTGCTTTCTTTTTTACTCAAAAAAGGCAAGGGAAAAAAAAGTTCTAAACCCATGAAGTGTATCTGCAGGATGTGCAATTAGCTCCAGACTGCAGAGACCCTTGAAGAAGGTGCAGTGTGAGTTACCCATCGCTTTTGTCACTTCTCACTCAGTATGTACCATATGGGAACATTCAGCAGAGATTTGTGTAGAGGTAAACATCATCTTTTTTGACCAGCAGCTCACCCATGGAGCAAGGTTTGACAGGCAGCAGTGCTTAGATTTGCCTGTAGAGCTGTATTTCAGTCTGAAAAGCTTCTCATGCTTTAAGCCCTCTACCCATCTTGATTTGCTTTGCTAAATATTTGAGTTTTGAGGAGTGGGGATGTAAAGTGAGCTCTACACTGAGTTCCTGTTACCTGTTATAAAGCAGCTACTACATGAGAAGACCTACCTGGCAAACGTTTGTTAACTTTTGGTCTCCTTAGGGTGTGATTTGTGGTGTATCTGAGGCACAGCTGAGTCACCAGCACTTACAGACATCCTAGATTTCTGGAAACCTTTGCACTCCTTGGAGGAGTTCTGAACACACCACATAGATGTACTTGGTGAGCAGTTTGTTCTGTGTTTGAAGGTTTATCTATGATAGGGAAATGCATCTTATTGCACAGTCACAAGTGATTGCCTTGCCTTAGCTCCATGAGTTACTGCCTGCCAGCTGACTCGTGCCCGAACTCCTCGCTGGCTGAAAGGGAGAGGATATATTAGCTGGCACCAGGGGGGTACCAGTTTGGGGAGGGTGAGGTAGTAGGAGTGACCTCCTGTTCTGAAATCTACTTTGGTTTACATGGTGATTTTTATTTACTTCTTTAAGGGTAGCACAGCTATAATAGAGGCATGACCAAAGTTTTCCTAGAGAATAAAGGTGTAAATATCCCTGCACTGAGATGAGAACCATATTTATCAGAGCACGAGATGTTCACTGCTGTTTGCTATTTCAATATCTGTATTTATTTATATCTACTTCTTCCTACTGCATGTACAGTTTGAAAGATGCTAATTCACTCTTCAGCTGCAAATTCTGTTGTTGTATTTCTTTAATAACTCACCTAATTGATGTATGCATTATTCCACGGGTCCTAAGGCATGAAGGATGGTGCTAAAGGATTCAGGGAGGCCTTCCTGATATAAATGTCTGTAAACCTCAGGTAGGGACTTGTAGCCCTTGTGGGGAAAAAACATGTTCATATAGCATATGACTGATGTTGGGATGGCAAGGAACTGCTGGGGCAGATACCATAGGAAAAGTTGGTTAAACCAGCATTTCTGCCAGAGAAACCACATAAAATATTTCACCCTGATTTATGGTAAGGTAGAAAACATTCAGGGTGTTCATAAGTTAGAAAAACACCCTGATTTAGCTTCATCTGCTTTTTGACCAGTTCTTAGATAGTCCTGTTGAGTTTATAGTGAACGAACTGTTCTAAGAAATATTGAAGTAGTTTTTCACGTGTTATCTGCACTTTGTGTCTGAAGTGTTCCCCTCAAATCCCAGTAAATCACCTCCTGTGTGCTGACATTCTTCTCCATCTTCTGACCTTTTCAAGCAAATTAAAAAGACACTCATATACATCTCTTTAGCCACATTTTTCTGTTGATAAGACTTTTGAGTGCTCATCTAAGGCTTTTCAACTTCAAAGCTCTTCAGAAGTGAGGGGCCTGATCCCAAGTCCATTGAAATAAATGAATAGTCTGTCTCTCAGCTTCACAGGGCTTTAAAGTCTAAATTGTGCTCCTGTTCCTGTCATTTTGCCCCCATCTGTTCTCTGAAGACCTGCTGTCTTTTGCACCTACTCAGGTTTTAGATTCTGGATACTAACTTTGCTATTGTGCTCCTGTTTGACAGTGGCATAACGAGACCATTTCTGACATTAGCTTTCTGAGAGATGCTCGTAAGTGGGGCATAAATATAGTCTCATAAGCCCTTTGTAACTAAAAGGTGTCTTTATAAGTCACCCTCTAGCCTGTCATTCACAGTAATTTCCTCAGATGAGGTCTCTATTTTGGTAACAGAACAAGCCCTCCTTTGAGTTTCCAGGGGGTTCCGTGGTGCTTCCCCTAAGCCCCTCTCACTGTTGGACAACTCCTCCTTTTCTCCTGTCAACAGACCGAATGGGTGATTCCACTTCTTTAAGGCTTATAGGAGGGTTTCTCCTTGTAGAACTATTTCAAGGGTTCTGAATCCCTCTGCTGCTCACAGCTTGGTCAGTGGCTATGGGTGTGTTTTGGCTTTAACAGTGCCCCTACATTGGCATCCTTTCTTAACTCCTGGTTTTCCTGCTTTTGTAATATTTCTGGAAGATTTAGCTTTCTCTGTGCTGGGAAAATACTTCTCATGTTTTTTCTCTGCATACATGCTGTTCCCCTGTTTTATCAGCTTCCCTATCTGTTTGTTTATTCACCCCCAGCATTTGTTTCTCTCCTCCCAACAGGACACTCTGCTTCTGTGGAGGTGGCAGAGCACTGTCAGCTGACAACAGCAGGCCGCTGGTCAGTGGGGATTACTGATACCAAAAATACTCCTCCTTCAGTCTGTTGACATTGTGCTGTTGCTGCTTTCATTGTTGCTTTCTCTGCAAGTCAGCTGGAGCCACTTAAAATCCCTGTGTGACAGTCAGACTGTGTGTGACTTACAGGTCACAGAGCTCTGCAGGCATCAGGGTTGTGATTTACCTTATTGCTGCCGGTACTTTTCAGCACCATGGAACCCTCATTCAACAAAGTACAGGAGCAGTGTCTGTGTAACCTTCTGTTCCTATCACTGATAGGCTCTTCCTTACCTCCAATTATCTGTCTTTTCATTAGATTGGAGCTTGCATTCAATTAGCTCTCAGTTCTACTTATTCCTGCACTTGACTTCCTGGACCCTACTCAATTCACATTTTCATTTCTCCTTGAACAGCATGACCACTTAGGTCTAGCACAATGGATGTTCGTGAGCTGTCCTCATCTTGCCATTGCAGTTAGATAACACTGCAGTTGAATTACCTCTAGTTCTCTGGTTTTAATATAAGAAAATTAGATTCTGCTGAGGCAGCCAGACTGCCTCTTGCTTGTTTGCTTTCCTCACAAGTATCTGGGCACTGTCTTCTGTTTCCCTTTCTTTGAACTGATGTTAAGTCCAGATTTATTATAAACAAGATGCAGGTTTTATTTAACAGCCCAAGTGATTAACCATTAGGGCATGCTGCTGTAGAAGGCAGGGGGAATCCTCCCCTAGAAAGAAAACATGAATCGGGGGTTTAACAGTGGCTTCTCTGGGTGAAATCCAGTGTTGCTTGCTTTAAGAAGTGTCAGTCTAAGTGGCATGATTGCTCCTCCTGAATCACTGGTATCTGGATGCACTGTGAGACGCTCCTGGTGTTCAGTGCCCAGTGGAACTGCTGATGTGAGATCTGGGGCTTGTAACTCTTTGAGACGTGTTGACGGGCTCTATGAGCTGTGTGGGTTTCCTTAACACGCAGCTTAATGATCACCATCTTCCACATGGTATGTAACAAAATGTTTTAGGAGAAAAAATACTTCAACAAAATTATAGAGCTGTGAAAATCATATGTTTGAGTGCAGCATTAGAGACTTCGGTGCTTTTTCAGACGTCATCTCAAATCCTCTCCCAAAGTGCCTGCACTACAGGTATTTATATGTGTGGTGTATGCTTATCCTCTACTTAAGCAGACACAGCACTGCTCCAGATCTGCATTTCATGACTGAAACCAGCACTGCTCCATAAAGATGTGATAGCACATCAGAAGAAATAATGAGATACTGTGACACGAGTGCGTTTTTCTACAGCTGTATCGAATGCTGACTCTAAGATTAAAAAATAACCTCAAAGATTTTTTTTTTTAAGCAATTCTTACTTATTTGTTAAACAGGAAATATTCTATGGGTGGCTAAGGTGTTTGAAAGTAGTTTAATATGGTATTTTGGTTGCAATTCATATTTTTTGCAGCTGTCAACAGTTTAAGACCTGTGAGCAGAGAGCTGGTTATTATACATCAGTTCTTTGGGGACCAAGGTTGGCAGGAAGAGAATCTACATAGAAACAGTAAAGATGGCAGCTACTGGGGATCACCACTTTGTATTGTTGGATACTAAGTGCTGATAGACAATGGAGATCTTTTATAGCCTTCAGTGTTTCTCTCATTCATCATAATGATTAATCACAAAAGCTATATATCTCTTCCCTCAACCACATCTCTCCTTAGTACCCTAGCAAAGAAACAGGATTTTTCTAAAGGCAATTTTCTTCCAAGAAACAACACAGACCATTTCCTTTTGGACTTCATTGCTGACAGAAAATTTTCACCCTGGTAATCTCTACAGCAAATTGAACAGTTTATAACAGGAAAGTGAAAGCAATTAGCTTTCTGATTAAATTCACCTTGGCATTGAGAAGCAGGTAAGTATTTTCAGTTTCTTTGCACATTCACATGAAACAGACCCAGTAGAACAATGGGAAAGGCATTAGTATAAAAAGTAATAAAAAAATAATTGACCCTTCTGTGTTTTTAATAACTGACTTAGGTTACTGTCTCCTTTGGAGGAACAAATATGTCTGCCAATACCTATGTCATTGTAACCAGAGGGCTCTGTGTGCATGCTCATGTGTATTATATATGCTTAATTTGTCTTTGCTGACTCTGAGTTGGTAACCAGCACACGTTTACAACTGAGGCACTGCTAGTGTGGCATGTAGCTTCCCACAGGCTCGGGCAAGAGTCACCTGTCTCATTGTGGAAGGCAAACGCCACTGTCGAGTGAATGCTGTGGGTTAGATCATACCTTGAATAAGGGGACACTTGTCACCTGAACCTTGAGCAGTAGCTCCTTGTGCTCTAAGCTACTGCTTTTACTAGCAATTATTGTCTCTCCTTTCTCTCTGGGACAAGGAACAGGATGATGAATGTCCTGTCACGGTCCCAAAAGTGAATGTGCCCCTTCATGTCTAGTGAAAGGATATATATAATCCAGGGTCTGTCTTTCCCCTGCCCCTGTCAATTTCTCCTCCTCAGCTGCTGACCCGTGGAAGGGATGTGAAGAAGGAATTTTGAGCTCTTGGCTCTGTGCAGGTCTATTATCTATGTGAAAGATCTAGTTTTAAAATGTGGTTTCTTAAAGATGGGAAACTATAAGAAGTTCTAAATAGTTTGACCCTATAACTGGGGTAATTGTTGGTAAGACAGTGCTTCATCTTGGCAACATCATCATGTTAGAGTGAATGATGACAGAGTATATTGCAATGACTGAGAGAGGAGCACTGATTTAAACTGCAGCCCTTGTTCCTTCAGTGTTTTATTAGGTTGAATCTGCTTTTCTCAGACGTTAGATTTATGCTTCCATTCCCTTGTATGAAAACACAGTTTTGTCCAAGTAGAAGTTTGTTGTTTCCATTTGCAGGGAGATAATTAGCTGGTGGTTCACAGATCTAGAAGAGGATATTGCCCTTGTGTACTGAAATGAAGAGAAATGCTAATTTTTAGAACAATAATTAAATTAATTTGCATGGCTTTGATAGTTAAAACAGCCCAGGTGTTTGTTGTTAGGTCAGAGCCTGAAAAAAAAGGCCACCATTTCTTGTTCAGTGTTTTAAATGTAAAGGGTTTGTGTGCCTCTAAACTTTACTGGCTCAGCCTGAAGTGTACTTTTGAAGGGCATAATGCTCTAGAGCCTAAAAGGGAGTGAAAGTTGGATGGGGGTCTGAATCACTGGAGAAGAAGCCTTTTATCCTGAAACTTAGGTGTTCTTTACAAACAGCATTTGTGCACTGAAAAAAGAGCAACTTCCTACAAACTTTGTCCTACTCCTGTTGTGGTTTCTCTTTGGTGTGAAGGGTATAACTACAGGCTGTTGGAGATCTACATCTGGCATCTACAGTGGATTAGTAATATTTAGATCAAAATATTCTTTGGTTGAGTATTGTTTCCACTCCAAGGCAAACTGAGGAGAAAGGACAGGTATTTTCTGTTTTGATAACTCTTCTCATCCCTCCTCTTATTTTGTATCATTTCTGACCATTTATTGACATAGTGGCATGTCTGAGGGATGAAAAACTTATCTTGTCACATATTTCTTCCTTTGCTGACGATGGCCCTTCACTTCAATCCTGGCTTTACCTGGAGCATACTGCTTCCTGAGAAATCACCTTATCCATCATTTGACATGTGATTTTGTGGGGTCATATGTGAAACAACCCATAAAATGCATCATCTGACCTGCTTTGATGTGATGTGACGTAAGTCAGAAAAATTGCTGCTTCTTTGTTGCTGGTGCAATCATTTTGAGGGTACTTTACCTGTATTACCTGTGAAGCAGCAGTTTAGCCTGTTTGCTGACAAGACACATTACTTTGGGGATTTTAACCATATCTCTAGTTTCCACTCTGCTTTAGGAAAGCTGAAGGATTCCTAGGGATATATTTGCAGTATGATTTCTAGGGATTTGTTGCACACCTATTTCTGTCAAGGGAAGTTATGTTGTTGTCAGCACATTCATCTCATGAAAGATGAGCCTGTATTCACTAGGCAGTGTGTTATGTTGAAGTTTGATTTCAAACTCCTTAAAAATCATAAGGCAGATAAGCAAAAGGGGGAGGGGATCCCCCACAAACTCTCACCACTTCTGTTTCAGCATGAATTCTACTTTTATACATATTTTGAAACTCTTTTTGCATTGGGCAATCAGAACAATGTTTAGCAAAGTTTTGTAAGGCAAAAAGAACAAAAAATACAGAACATAAACACAAATCCCCCCCCCAAAAAAAAAAAAACCCAAACCTCTCACTTATAAGACACTGATCCATGTTGAGCAGATTTGCAATAGCAGTTACTGACCTAATGGAGAATTATTGAAATTCCCATATTGGTGCTTTTGCAGTGCCTAAGCTAATGACATCATGACCTGCAGCTTCTTCTGTGACACTGGAATAAAGGTAAAAAATAATCTGCTTAACAGGAAATACTCATTGCAAGGTATTTTCCTTCATGTTACCAGCAATATCCACCTTTAAGCCTTGCAGGTCTATAAATATATGTGGTACAACAATGTGCAAGTGTAAATCAAGTAATTTCACTACCATTCTTGAACAGATGAAACTGTACAGAACTAAATTTCACCAAATTGTAGACATAAACTCATCCATCATCTCAGGGTACTTTGAAAGTGGGTCCGATGTTTCTGAGTATGTTTTGGGCTTTCAACCAGTCTTGGCTGAGTTATGACTTTGCTGCAAAACTGAAAACCCAGATGAGCTTTGGAGAAGCTTTGGTTTCACTCTCTACATCTTATTCAAGCCTGAAATCTGATGAGATGAAGTTTAGCAGGGAGGGTTTTTTTCCTTCTAAAGCTTCTGATGAAAGTTATTTACTTGATCTCTTTACAAAATCCCTATAGGTTCTACACTGCAATGTTCCTTTATTATTGCTCATCTCTCACCTGTAACACAACCACAGAGGCTGCAGATTGCCCGGAGACTCCTGGAGTCAGGGATGATGCCCCAGGCACTGTTACATGTCCTGTGTGTTAAAGTCAGATGGTGGAGGGGAAAAACAAAGAAGTAAAGCAAAGCAAGTGTGGTGTTCTCTGTGGGCAGCAATTTTTCCAAGATTCTTCAGGGAAAATTGTAAGTGAGAAACAAGCCTGTGTCTTTATGTTAGAGCAGTTTAATTATGCCTGTATATTAATAAAGAATTTGAAGGGGACTAGGAATGATTGTCACAGCTTGAGGATCTACTCGTGCTTGTGTTAGTGCAGTGGCTGGCTGTGAAGCCTGGTCAGAGCATTTCAGGTGCAGATCAGAAATGGCCCACTGGAGCAAGGTGGTTTTGTCTTTCTCTGGGCCTGGGGCAGCAGTTGGTTATGTGCTGTGAGCAGGGGCTCTGGGCTGTGCAGGGGGTGTGTGTCTCTATGCCTGGAGAGGACACCACTGCTTCAGCAGCGCTAGTTTGAGAGGTGCTGCATTGTGTATTGCCAAAACTACGTTCTCACAAGTGTCATTCTCCTGAGCAGTGAGCTCTGTGCAGAGAGGGTTCATTCTGGTTTCATCTCCCTTTCTGCAGCCAGTCAGTCCATGAGATGCTGGATACCCAGTATCCCACACCCCAGATCCCTGTTGCCCTTCATCTATACGGGCAACTGCTGAAAAAGATGAACCCCCTTTTTCTCTTTAATTGCAAAAGTGAACAATGCTGGTTCTTGTTCTGTAGTGCATTGCTGGGTAAGTTTCTTTTAATAATCACTTCTGTATCAGAAATAGCACACATCTCACATAACAGGATGCTGCTTTTGAACTGGGCTGTGTCTGAATAGCAGTGTCTTACAAAATTCAACGTGAATGTCTGGAATTTGTGTCAGAAGTGACCCTAGGCAATAGGCTTTGAAATACCCCTGCTTTGAAATTTATAATAATGTAGCTTCCTTTTGAGGTCAGTCCAACCCTCTTTAGCTTTGTTGACACCAAGAAAGGTGAATAGAGGTGCTGTATGCAGTGAATGAACACAGATTTAATGAACAGGAGAGAAAGCGGTGACTCTTACAGTGGGAGCTGGTTTTGAACAAAGTCCATGGAACCCACATGCAAATAAAGGAAATATTTTATTTGAATGTATTTCTTTGTATCAGCTAAGAACTGCACAAAGCTGATATTTGCCAATTTTCAGGAAATTCTTTGAAACAGTGATCCTGTTCCTAGGGAAAGGTACAGTAATGCTGGGTACTATCCTGGAGGTCAAAATAATTTGCAATAAACACCATTTTACAATAAACTTTCTAGCTTTATCAACTGATCGCTATGGTGCTCTCAAGTTGTCCTCTGTAATTGCCTCCATTAATACTTTAATCTTTGGCTGTGTGCATGAAAAGCATTTTTAATGACCACCAACCCAAAGTATTAGGGAAGAAACCAACCTTTTATATTTTATATCCTCACCCCTACAGTAGCATTTGGGTTCTTATGAAGTTTCTTTTATGTAAATTTCTCAGCTGATTTTTTTTTTTAAACTAAAGAAACCGTAGGAAAATAGCCATTGTTTGAACTTGATAAATTATTAATCTGGCAGCAGTTGCTTGCTAAACAATTCTCTTATATTGAGAGTGCTGGTCTGCAGTATAGTGGAGAGTCATTTTGAGCTTTTGTTTAGAGACAAAGAAGTTAATACCAAATTCAGAGTTAATGCATGTGACAGTACCTATCTGACAGCAATTTAAGTGCCACCTCCACCCACAGACTCATTTGCTGTTTACCTTTTTCGGTGGCCGTTGAAATTAGAGGGGAACCGTATGATAATAATCATGATTTCTCCATCCTTGGTTTCTCTTCCTGATCTTTGGCTCCTCAAGCCTTACTGAAGGGTTTGTGCTTCTCACAGCTAGCAGCTGGGAACAACCAACTGACATTCATTTGTCTTTGGAAGATTTAGTTGAAGACCTTTATTTAAAAGTGGGTTTTGGAGACCTCTGAAGCTGTAAAGCTAAAGCCAACCCCACTGTTAATACCACTGGACTGAAGTTAGCCCTACAGATAACCGGTAGGACTTCAGTACGAAGCTATAGTCATGTGTTTTGCCTAAGGTCACTTTAATTACTTCAGCAACATTAATCCTAAATTAACAAGGCTTATGTATGGCAAATGACTTATCTGTATTAAAGAGGGCATACATTTTCACCCAGCAAAATTAGGATGTTTGAAAGTGATATGCTGTCAATAGAAAGGATAGAGAAAGAAAAGATCTTATTATACATTTCTTTCCAATGGGCATTTGAAAGTCATCCTTCCTACTACAAATATATAACATGTTACAGTATTTTCTTCTAAGCTGAAGTTTCTTTTTTGGCTCCTGGTGCTTTTTTTCATGCCATTAATCCCAACAACTTCTGTACCCTAGACTCAGTTAAACATAGCTATGCAGATATACGCAGACAGACCCAAGCTGGAAGGAAGAGAGCGTGTCCTGAATGGGGAGCTTGTTCTTTCTCCTCCCTTCCTGTGGTGGGTGCTGAGTGCTGGCAGGTAAGGACAGCACTGAGCAATGGGTTTCAGGAGCAAGGACACAGTTCCCTTTCTTCTATTTTGGGGAGAAGTGTATGGAGACCTAGGGTTGGTCACCCTGCCAGTAGAGAACTGAGAGGTTTTTCACTCAGTTTAATAGGAGCTTAAGTCCAGAAGTAGGTTATAGTGATTGCGTGGGTGATGGATTAGAGCTCAAAAGCAGAGGTTCTAATGGAGGCTTAACATGTAACTCAGAGGAGACTTTGGCCTCTTTCACCTAATAAAACATAGGCCTGGAAGAGTGGTGATTTGTCTCTCTAAATACCACACATGCACAAACATTAGAGGAGAACTTGCTGGTGTAAGAGCAGAAGGTGAGAGTTGTCCAAGAGGGCATTTGGGTTTGTAATTAGAAGAGCTTTTCTCAGACCAGTGGAGCAGTAGACTTCTGTAACAGCCTTCCAGGAGAAATTGTCAGCATCAAAATCTAAGCCTTTAAGTTCTAGTAAAGCTGACAAGAGTTAAGAGAAGCTTCCTGTTATAAAGGTGAACTTACACATGTGGTGTAGTAAGTTATTGGAACACTTCTTAAGAGTATTAGAAATGCAGGGGCATCGCTTGTAAATTGTTGTCGTGGTTATTACTTATTGCTGTTGTATCCAGGTGAGGTCAGCACCTTACTGGCTGGATATGCTGACAATGCAAAGAGCACTCCTGCTTCAGATTTCTTTAATTGGGCAAGACAGAGCAAAGTTAGCAAGGAAAACAGCAATGAAGAGAAACAAAGAAGTGAAGTGACTTGCCCAAGGTCACCCAGCATTCCTCGTTTCTGTCTCCCAGTTCACACATTTTTCTCTTCCTGGAATAAAGTGGGTGAATTCTGCAAGGCATGTCTCATTTGTTAGGAGTAGTCAGGTGAGAATTCTTATCTTGCAGTTTCAGGAGCTGTGGGTTTGCTGCTACTTCAGTGAAAGGAATGTTTTTCCTTAACTCATAACAGAAGCTATAAAATACAAGGTGAAGTGAAAAATGGTTAAGATACTGCAACTTGCACAATTAAAATCCAGCCCTGAACAACAATAGGAAGCAGAAAATTTGCCGCACAATAAGGAACTTCCCCTCTTCTTGTCATGAGTTTGAACCCTCATGCAAACACAGAGTTTGTTCTATATGCCAAATAATTACCACAGACCATAAAGGTAAAGAAAAGAGTAGTTAAGGTAATGTCTCTAATTTTAGCTGAGAAAAACTACAGCATACCTTGTCCATACTGCATCAAAAAGAAACTGGCTCCTCTTGTCTCTTCTTACCTTTGTTAGCATCCTAAACTGACCAGACATCCACTTTTTTCTCAGGTCTGGACCTTCCCACACATGAAGAGAACCCTAGAGGCTTTCAAAAATATTTGTTTTAATTAGCTGTGATGATCTAAAGCCTCCTAATATACAATTTTGCTTTAAAAAAAGCAGCTAAATGCAGCTTGAACTCATGGATCTTGAATAAGTAGATACGAAAATGCTGAACAATTTTTGTTTCTCTGATGTAAATGGAGATGACCTGGACAGAGAGGAGTAGTGTGGGCTTCATTGCCAACGTTACATATACAGCAAAATGCAGTGGAAGGAGGGAAGTAACACTTATTTGATTTTTCTTGGAAAGAAAGTTTCCTGTTTATGTGCTCTAGGTCAATGAATGTTTGTTTGCATAACACCACCAACGTGGTTTTTTGACTTTAAATTTTTCCATATGATAGTTGCTTCACCTGGAACATTTCATAAACAGGTAAGTACAAAGAAAGCATCATGTTCTCTGAGATGTGAAGATGACTCTACATCATTAAAAGCCACATTCTCTGTTCTGTTTTAATTGCTATCACCCTTCTGGTCTAGAGATACTGAGATACCGTGGCTTGGAGGCCTCTGGGATGCACCCAGATGTAATGGTTTACGACTGAGAAAGAGTTCTTCTTCCTGGTCCTTTGGCTTTCCAATTTCTCCCTGTGACAGAAATGGTTGGACTTTAACTTTAGGCTTCTCTTTATTACCATTGTGGGTTGGTTTTTTTTTTTTCTTGGAAAGATTGTTGATAACTCTTGGAGTTGGCCAGTTTGAATTACAGGTTCGTAGTGATTTATGATTTGTAGTGATTTATTGCTAAAAATGAGCTATATGAGGTCCTTCAAGCTCCAAGCTGGGAAGACTAGCATGTTGTCCTATGTGCTGAAAAGGTGCTTTCAGCTATTTCTTCTGTAAAGTGGGAAAATAAAGCAAATTTACTCTGTTTAAATACTTTTGATCATAACTCACTAGTGCCTGTGGAGTTATCTTCACGCAGACATGTTAGAAAGTTCAAGAAGGACCAAATGCATTCTCTAGATGTGAAATTCTTGACAAGTTGGCCAAGGGCAGGACAGGAATCTTTTTCAGGAGTTTTTCCCCCACATGAAGAATTCCTGCCTGAATTGCTGAAATGAGGTTTAGCACCTGCTGAATGCTGGAGGGGTTCAAAGTATCTTTCTGTAGTTTTCTGCGTCCACAAAGGCAGCTCTCTTCTGTGAAGGTGCCATTTCCTTGAATTGTGCCAAGCTTCCCAGTGAATGAGCTTCCATTGGGTACTCAGTGCCACTTTGTGTTCCTGGGGGCAGTAAATGGGGCAGGTGGACTGATAAAACTTGGCAAGATTTCCTGATTGTCAGTTCTGGTCTCATGATATCAGAGTTTCCTTCCCTGTGCTGTGCAAGGGATGAAAGGATCACAAGTGCTGACATACAATTTGTCATCACTGGATACCTCATGGGGTTGGGCAGTGCAGTTTGTTCCTGAGTGATATTCCAGATTTGTTTTGACACCTCTGAATCATTACACTCTGCTTCATCAGAATTCCAAAAGATAAGAATTTACTTTTTACATTTTTAATAATAAAAGATAAACTCTGGAGAGCAAGGACACTGGCTAAAAGGATTAGCAAACTGGACTTGCTCATTTTAATACTATAGACAAACTTTGTGGAATGGAGCTCAGAAGCTCTTAATCTGTCTCCACAGAAAGGAATCACCCTGTTCTATACATTGGCTCCTCTCATGCCACCTTAGTTCAGTTTTGAGTTCAGAGTGATTTGAAAATAGAGTTTGTGGTGTGGAACCTGGTGAAATCAAGTGTTTCACATTCAGCAGTGGGTATTTCAAGAATTCCTTGGCTTGGGTAATGCTTTAATGTAAGCCAATCTTTTTGTTGGCCTGATCTTTACTGTGCTGTGTATAAATATTAATCATCAAATAGAAAAAAGTACCTGACTCTCTTCTTTTGTTGCATCATGAGCAGTTGCTCTTGGCTTTGCTTGGGGGGAAATCGTCTGTGTGAGCCAGAGTGGTTACATTTTTTGATGGTTATGGGTTTTGGAGTGTAGGGTGATCCCTTGGTCTTTGCTTGCTGTTACATTGGGCCTTAAACTAGAAAACCCATGAGCAAAGCCCCAGAAGTTAAAGAAGAGACTGTTCTTTTATGAACAAGCCACTGTGTGTCTGGCTGAAGTTAACTGTTATCTCTGTGTAGGAGATGGCCTCTCAGCATTCCTGCTTATTGTGCACAAGTTCCTCTTGATTTAACAAGAAGAATCAATTAGAAAGGCAGCCAGAAGTAGCACCGTGTGTCATATTAATTTAAACATGGCTTTTTGCAGTTGAAAACTTTATATTCTTCAGTAACTTGTTAGATGTATCCCCCTCCCCCATCTTCCCAGTCTCTGATGCACAAAATTATTAAACTTAATTGGGTTTCTCTGGACACTACTCATTTCTCAAAATTTATTGCAATTAGACAATGCCCATAGCTCATTTATTTTTCGTTTCCCAGTGATTAAAACTTAAGACACTGAAAAATGTTATGTGTGTTTTCCTTTTCATCACTAATCCTTTCCTCTCACCTACATTCAAGACACAGATCCTGTAGCCATGAATCATTTAAGTCGCAGAATTCACAGGCAAACTTAATTTACAGTGAACTACAGGAGAACTGGAATGCAGGTTGGAAATCCTGAAACCTTTTTAATGAGATAGTCTGGGCTTGTTTCAGAGTATGTTTTTTGTTACAGCAGAAGCATTTCTGTATGCCTTACCTCAGGTTGAAGTAAAAATTAGGTTACTAGAGGATCACAGAAGCTGGAGAAGGGAACCAGCCCTTGGATGTGGCCGTGCTGCCTTGGGTGGTGATGTCCCAGCAAGTGGCTCTGCTTGTTGTGATATTAGAGATCTCTGTTTGGTTTCCCCTGGTGAAGGGAGACCTGAGTGGGACATTTTGCCTAGTTCAGGGTGCAGAGAGGATTTTTCTAAAAAAAAAAAATAAAAAAAAAAGCCTGCTACTGATCTTCCATGTATCATGACTAGTCACACAGACTTAGTCTAAGATGTATTTAGGTGCCTGCAGAGGACTAAGAAGAGAGTGGTAAAATTCATAAACAAAAGAGCTTCTAAGCTCAGAGATTGTGCTGCTGAGCTGCTGCTTTTTCAAGGCTGGGCAGCAGTCCATGCAAACACCATCCCATGCTTATGCTGGCTTTATTCTCTTGCTAAGCTGCCTGCTATTAGTGACTTTTAAAAAATGGTAATTAGTTAGCAAAACTACTGTGTGAGCAACACTGAGCAATAGCATTACATCCAAGCAAGGTAAAGGGAGAGGGAAGGAGAGAAGGTGAAGTGGTGGGAAGTCTTTGGGTTTGATGAGCTGGTGCTGGTCACCTCCACAGTTTTCTGTGGAGGAATAGTTCTGTTTGTCTGCACCCAGGAGGTGGAGGCTGTGCTTTCTCCTTGCTGTGTGGCCTGTACCTGCTGGGTCAGTAACCCAGTGAGGGTGGTGTTTTCTGGGACATGGAGCGCTTCTCAGGACCACTCCCCCTATGTGACAGCATGTTGGCATGGGGTCCTCATCCTGCAGCATGTAAATGTCCCAACTCATTCGCCTCCTTCTCCAGCCTTGGCTCTGCTGCTCCTCCCAGAGATGATTGATGCTAGCTGCCTATTCTGCTTTTCTGCCCCTGGCTGGGCCTTCCTTGCGTGCTGCCTGTCACCTTTCCCCACCCTGTCTCAGGGTGGGCTTTTGGTGTGATCCAGGGTAGTTGTTCTGACATCTTTATGTTGGGAGGTGTTTGGAGAACCCTCGAGGATCCCATTCTGCATAGGTGATGCGTGTTCCGTGCTGAGATGCTGCTTTGTCGTGTCAGTAGGTGAACAATGGAGGTGAAGAAGGAATAATTAATGCCATTATAACAACTAGTGGTATTTTTAGCATTAGCTAAAGTAGGAGCTAAGTAGGAGGCAGGAATATTTCTTCAGGCAGAAAAGCTCCCTAGGTAATGCAGCAGAACAATGCCTGTGACAGGGCAGTAGTATCTTTTCGGGACAATGCAGACTATGTTAATTTGATATATACTCAAATCGTGTAGAGTCTTTCCCAGCTGAAACAGCAGCAAAGCTATTCAAAGCAAATATATGCAGTGGCTGAACTTCCTTTAGCACTTTGTGAATGGAGTTCAAGTACTGAGAGGTTGGCCTCCTTCCAGAAAGCAGGGCTTCTGTTTCCAGTGCTGGCAGAACAATGTTTGGGAAATAAACTTGCATCTGAAATGTAAACATATCCTCCAGTTCACCAGACTTCTGAAATCAGCTAAAGTGAGTTAAAACAATTAAGTACCATGAGGTGCAAGTATGGTACTTGAAGATACTGTAGAGAATTGATTTGAAGTGTTCATCTCTCTGGAGCTGTGGAGCTTCTTTGTAGACAGAGATGAGCCTGTGTTGTCTTTCTACTTGAGGAGCCCACAAAATTCAGTCCACAAAATTACCCGTCCTTCTTGTTCTCGGTGTTAACTGCAGCAAATAAATTAGTATGTGGACATTTATCTCTGGACAGATTCATTATCTTCCTCCTCCTCCTGTCTCCATGGTGAAAGATGGGTGAAAGCCAAAGCAACCAGCAGAAACCTATTTGTAAGTTGCCTTAAGGACCTTGTTTATAAGGAATCCTTACAGGCCTTTTAGTCCAAATCTTGCTCACATGGCAGCCAGTGGAAAATGCCCTTTTGACCTGAATGGGAAATGAATCAGGTTTCTTGTATTTTTATAAGTTCTATAAAATGTTGACTTTCCTCCCAGATATTTCTTTGAGTGAGTGAGAAAAATAATAAAGTGTTTCATTTCTGCCATGCCTTCCAGCTGAAGACCTCTAAGTGCTTTAGAACCTGTGCAGATTTAGCTTCACAGCATCCCTTTAATTCTGGTAACACTCATTTCAGCATTATGGATGGGGAGGTGAGAGAAACTACTTGACATTCTCAGGCCAAATCTGTATGAGCACCAATCTCCTCTGCTGGCACTGTTCCCAAAGTGCTATTTTTCTTCTTAACTATAATGGGCCTCTACCAGCTAACTGGATTTTCTCCTCTAGCATCAGCCCTTGACACAGCTGAATAAAGTGTCTCAAAACCATAACTGGGCTGGAGCTGCAGACTTCAGCACTACGTGACCCTTAGGTGCTGCCAAGGGTCAGCATTTTGGTGGTTGTTGAACATGCCACCAAATGTTGGACATGCTGCCCAAATTCTATGTAGCACCCCACTGCATAGACTTGCTCCATCTGTCATCTGCCTGGAAGCTCCATATTAAAGATCACTGCTGTTTAAAACATGAAACAATATCCATTACTGGTGTAAGGTGAGCATCAAGCCTCTTGTATAGCACCTCAATTTTGAACACATCGTTGTTATATATTAGTGATCATTCAACTCTCTCATGTCTTCATCATCCTCTTGCTCTCCAGTGGGGACTTTTCTGTATTCAAACAAGTAAGGAAAGGAGAGACTTGCATTCTTAAATCAGGTTATTGGTGCCATTGGGAGGATAGACCGATGGCAGACACCACAGTGGTTGAGCTGAGTCATGATCTCATTTCGATTGCTGGTGACACAAATAACAATTGGGAGGGATATGGTAGGATAGGAAGCTCTGACTTAGAACTTGCATTTTCAGGCTGTGAACCAGCTATGGATGTGACTGCCTACAGTGATTTCAAAAGCTGACTACTTGCGACAAGTTGCTAGTTCTGTTGTCTTACCCAAATTTATTCCATGAACAACTGAGGTTAATGAGCTCAAACTCCCCATCTTTCTCTCTCATTTGCCTGACAGGTTTCTGTCAGCTCAGATTTTGATTATCACTTCCTGCTGACAGCAAAGGAGAAGTCCAGCTGTGTTTTGTATTAGAGTTGGCTGAAAAACTTCTGTTGAAGTTGCCCACACCTGGGACTCCATTCCCTCTGAGGCTGAGTTTCCAAACACTGGATTTTCATCCAATGTCAAAACACCAAATATGCTTTGGGAAGTGGCATCATCTTTTCCCTGTGTGTAGCTGCACAGAGCAGCACATGGCATGGCTGGTTGGAGAGTAGAGAAGCTGAGATCAGAGGGCAGAAAACAGTACCCTTATGAGAGGAGCAGTTGAATTAAAAGGTGTGTGACATGAAATATGTGATTATGGGCATTGTAGCATTCAGTTTCCCAAAAGTAACCAGAATCAAGTAACACATAATTAATTACAGTTCATAAAAGGCCTCTGGAATTCACACTGACCTTTTGTTTTTCTTTGTAAAGCTGGTGGCTAGCTTGTTCATCAGTCATTTTACTGTGATTTAGCCTGTGTACTCCATAATCACGGGATGCTTGTAAGAAAGAATTTTGGGTACATTTCATCAAGGCATTCTGCCTGTGCTCAGGTCATGTGGAAATCAATCAGCTTTATGCACCTGCTTAACTTTAAAAATACAGAAAAGGTGATGTTTCAGAGGGGATGGGAACCCATTTTCATGTTTTGGGAAAAATCCTGAAAAAACTTGTCTGTACACAGGACAAAAAAGCCCCAAACACCTGGAGGTTTTATTGTTCTTAAACTGAAAATAGCAATAAAACAATTGCTTCTGGTCAACTGAATGTTTTGTTTCCATAGCAGAATTTTATTGTTAAGTCCTGAGTTGTTGGGTTTTTTTTTCTATATACTTAACAATTTTCTAAACAAAAATTCATTTTGAAATGAAGAAGCACAAGCAATTATACTGTTGCATCCTGAGCCTCTGGCAGTGTGAGCAGTCTAGAGCTGAAGTTTCTTCACCTGGAAATGGGCACATCCATATGCAGACAGACACCAGGGGTTAAGTAGAAAGGAAGCAGAAGGGAGTTTTTACTTGGCTCCTGCTTCTGGAGTACAAATCTGTAAAAAGTTTAAGTCCTCCAGGACAGGTCTGTAAAGTCTTAAAATCAAATTGATTTCCATGCAGGGAAAGCTGCCTTTTGCATTGTGGAAATGAGCACATGCATCACAGCACAGAGGGGAGTGGGAGGATAACGGGCAAATCTAATTTCACTCTGAACCCGATCCCGCTGCGGCACGGTGAGGGTGCTCTGTCTCTTGTTCTCTTGCTGAACAATGAGAACCCGCGCAGAGCACAGGAGCAAAGCAGCTGTTCAAGTGGATGGTGTAATTATGAGTGCAAATTCAAGGCAAAATTTTAAAAAGGAAGAGGAGGAATTATTGATTGAGTGCTGTGTGTCTGCCGTTCGCAGCGACGTCGTTCTGTAAGAGTAAACACAAGGCAGCGATGGCCTGTGGCTGCTGGGTTTGGTTGTCACTGGTGAGACAAAGCAGGCAGGCAGAGAGGTGGGGTTATGTTTATTTTCTTTGTGCTGAAAAGAGCTTTCTTCTTCAAAAAAGGCCCCAAAACCAGATGAAAAGAACATCTTGGAAATGATTCAGTAAAGCAACTTGTGAGAGAGGCTTCAGCGTGCTCTCTCATGGGTGTGTTGCTGTTACAGTTAAATGCAGTCCCTTAGGAAGCTGTCTCCTTGCAGCAGTGCATATTAACAACAGATTGCTCGGGGTTAGTAATGAAAATGCTTTCAGCACAACTGTGTTTGGGAAAAGCTGTTTCAGTGGTGCTGCAGAAAACCTCCATCAGGTCTCAGGAGTCTCCTATGGCTGATGTAGGCAGGTGTTATACATGTGGTGTAATTGTAAAGTTGGTCTTTGGTGTATCCTTAAGGAAATGTGATTACATCACGTTCTGAGTGTGTATGGGAGAGACTTAACTCCTTGCCTTGTAACTTTTGAACCTAGGCATTGATTTCAGCCACGTTTGATGGAATGGTGGACATGTCCAACGTAAGTAAGTTCATACGTGCTTCATGAAAATAGATTGTAATGGAACCTTGTAAGTCTCCTGTGTATGCTTCTCAACCAGGGAAATGCTTTACTCAGGTTATAACACATGCATAAAAGTCCCCAGAGGAAAGGGTGACCCGTACAGACTCCAGCCATGTGTATCTTTGCACTTGATTTGTTAGAAGAAAGGAAAAAGAGCAGCTGTCATTTAAGTATTATGTTCTGGAGAGCTGGATGAGAAACAGAGAGAAAGTTGTCCAAAACCATCCAAACTATTTATTTGGCCTTTTTTCCTGGACTTTCAAAATAGTGATGGGAAATTGGAAACTTCAGCCAGTTGTAGTTATTAAAGCAATTAATGCAACTTGCTCAGCTGAATTGAATTAAATCAAATCTTTTCCCCTTAAGAGTCCATTTTTTGACTCTTTGTATTCATTAGCTTGAAGTTGATCTCATGCCATCATACAAATAAGGCCAACGTATCACTTATCCAGGGCTGACCCCTACCTCACCCTATGCTCTGACTATTGATTTCTCCTGGTATTTTATTTCTATATCAGGTGATAACAGTCTGATTAGGAGATGATGAGAAACACTGATACACAATAAGTTCAAAAAAGCTCATTGACAGACAGAAGGGAAAGACTGAAGCCAACTCTGCTCAACATTGACATCTATCTTCTAAAATACAGCAAATCTTTTCAATCCCTCCAAATCTTGTTAGCTAACAGAGGTCAAATTAGTCTCTTTAGATGTGAGGTGTACCCATGTAATTTTGCTTTCCTGGTGTGCTTTGAGACCTGTTGGTTAGTGAAATGCAGGTGATTCATTGTTCTTGTGCTTTTATAGCTAGATGGATTTTTTCAAAACACAGCCTGTGTTTCTGAAGGAATTATCTTTAAAAATGGCAGCACTTATTTAGCCTGCCTCCAAATAGCTTTTAGGAAGACGCAAAATGTGCTGTTCAATTTTGTGCCTTCATAAAAATGTTGAAGTGACAAGTGGGGTCACTTTTCCATGTGCACTGGCTTCCTTAAACCTCCTGGCGTCAGAAAGGTGCTGGGTAATAGCTCTGTCTTCTAAGCTTTAAATAGTGCGGTTCCTTGGGCTGCTACATACCCTGCTTAAAACTTGGCAACGCTTGAACCTTTTAGCAAACCTGATGTGAAAAGGACACTATGTAAGTAGCTGAATTAGAACATAACTGCTCAGGGCTTGATGGTTGGCTCTGGTTAAAAAAAAAATCTAACTGAAATATTTTCTCTGTTGTCAGCTGCTTGTTTTTTTTGGGACGTGGAGTGCTATTGCCAAGAAATAAAGCACAAAACCTAACCCTGAATCTTTGGGAAGTGCTTAGAAAAACAAATCCTTGCACTGCCTGCTCAGACTAGCAAATGAATGGCTGCCAAATCCATGAGGAAGCAAAGAGGCCGTACTGAGTAAAGTCACTGCAGTGGGAAGCCAATGCTTGGCAGGGCTGTATGAGGATGTATCTGAAAGAATATGACAGTGCCCATGAAACTGAGGGCAATGCCCCAAAGGCAGTGAGAACCTGCTTAGCTTTTCCTTTTGCAGTGAAGTACACAGTGAATCTTCTAAGTAGCGAGATGATCCTGGTTAGTTTTGCAGTAGTAGTACATTATCCTGTTCTGAATTATTTAAAGGAAGCTGTATAATGGGTCTTTGGAAGTGTGTGACCTGCTAATCAATCCATCCACTTTTGCATAATGCATGTGGCATCAATGTTATTCCATTTCAAGATCACATAGGAAAAACTTGCCAATCTGCTGGTTGCTCCTCTGCAGTGCAAACACACACGCACAGCTTGCAATGCCATTTGCCTTCTGTGCTTGGTTAGAGCAGGCTGTAAATGCTCCCAGCAATTACATTTAAAGAAGAAAAGAGAATTCTGTAAATTCCTACCTTTGGGTGAGATCACTGGAGGTGCCTGACCCTGGTATATGTGAGCGGTTCCCTTCACGGTGCTGAGGAGCATAGACCCTCCCCGTGAGATCCTGAAGATGAGTGCTGAGCGAGTCTTGCTCTGCGGGGTAGCATTGCTGTCCACCTGGGGTTCTTCCTCTGAAACCCTTTCTTTGTCATATGTCTGAAGAACAAACCGTCCAGACAACTCAGCAGGACTTACTCTTGCCTTTTAATCCCAGTTGCTGCCACTCTGTAAACTTAAGGAAAGAGCTACCCACACTTACTGCCTGTAACAGCCTAGCAGAGCTCAAACCCTCTTCTTTCAGCCTTAGGGGAGCTCCTTTCAATGAGGCTTTTTCTGCTGAGGTGGAGGAAGGTGTTCTTCACTCTCTCGATGAAGAAAAACAGTAGGGAAAGAGGCAGCACAAAGGAGAACGTGCTTCTGTGGCTTCATAGTTAGAAATTATTTGGGGGGAAAAGAAATCCTATGGTGTAATCTCCAAACTGTTCATCTGATGATTGTCTAGTGTGACCTCTGGATGCTGAGGTGCTGTGCTCTGCTCTGCTTACATGGAGGCTGACCTCCATCTGGGCAGATCTGACATAAGGAAGTTCAGCTGTAGGGTTTAAGGAGCAGTGTGGCTGAGTTTTGCACTATGAAGTTGGAGAAGAGGACCTATAGTCTAGCTAAATTCATATATGCACCTATTATTTTATTAGCTAGGGTTGAATAACTGCTAACCAGTGCCTTGGGCTCTTGTGCACCCTGATGAACTCCTCTGCCTCAAAGACTGCTGGAAGCCTTTTTCAGTTGCGGCAGCTTTGTCAGACTTTTGGAGGAGATCTTCTCTTTTGATGTGATGCATACTTAAGACCCATCAACATGTCATGACCCTCACACTTTATTTATATTTCCATAGGCTTCTGATCTGTCCCCTCTGAATTGGGCCTTTTCTTGCAGGGTTTTGTTTTTAGCTGGGCAGAAACAAACACAATAGGCCAAGCCAGTTTCTTAGGGTTCAGTCCCACATGATGCTGGTCTTTCTGACCTGGCTGCACTAAACATACATATGCCTTTGTTAGCTAGTTAGAATCATAGAATTGTAGGGGTTGGAAGGGACCTCAAGAGATCATCGGGTCCAACCCCCCTGCCAAAGCAGCTCCCTAGGACATTTCACTCAGATAGGCGTCCAGACGGGTCTTGAATATCTCCAGAGAAGGAGACTCCACCACCTCCCTGGGCAGCCTGTCCCAGGGCTCTGTCACCCTCACTGTGAAAAAGTTTCTCCGCATGTTGGTGCGGAACTTCCTGGGCTCCAACTTGCAGCCATTGCCCCTTGTCCTGTCTCCACAGACACTGAAAAGGGGCTGGCTGATTCCCCCTGCATCCCCTGCTTAAGATAATTATAAACATTAATTAGGTCCCCCCTTAGTCTTCTCTTCTCCAGGCTGAACAGTCCCAATCTTCTCAGCCTTTCCTCATAGGGGAGATGCTCCAGGCCCTTTATCATCTTCGTAGCCCTTCTCTGGACTCTTTCCAGGAGATCCCTGTCCTTTTTATAACAGGGAGCCCAGAACTGGACACAATACTCCAGGTGGGGCCTGACCAGGGCAGAGTAGAGCGGGAGGATCACCTCCCTTGACCTGCTGGCTACACTCCTCCGGATGCACCCCAGGATCCCATTGGCTCTCGTAGCCACCGAGGCACACTGCTGGCTCATGGCCAACCTGTCATCCACCAGATAGAATCATAGAATTGTAGGGGTTGGAAGGGACCTCAAGAGATCATCGGGTCCAACCCCCAAAGGATTAAGAAGCTGGGTCTGAGGTCAGTGTGTAGCAGGACTGCACCTTTAAGTAAGTAAAAAATACAACCACAAAGCCATGCAGCGAGCTTGTTGTATTTAACGTACTTTCGTTTCATCCCTATTTAAATAGAAATACTTTTGAATTCCATTAAGCCTCTGCTGAACCCCCATTATTTTAGGAATTGCTATAGGATTTTCCATTGTATGCCCAGGCTGGTTTTATGGACAACTGTGCAATTTGTGGTTATGCAAGCTAAAAAAATGTCCATCGAACGTCACACTTGAGGATATAAGCTGCTTGTCACAGAGGCCAGGGAAGAACTTTTCCTCTTTGCACATCCCTCCCTGCACTATTCTATAGGCACTTTATGGGACTTGTTTGGGTGTATTTTCCCCTCTGTTGAAGTGCTGTGAGTTGGTTAATGCCAGAGGTGGGACAGAATTGACATCTCATGCTCTAGTCCAGAGCCCCATCTATCATTCTCTTTCAAATACTGTTCGCTGTTTTGACCTTCTACTGGAGACTTTTAAATAAACAGGACCTTGCAATAGGGTATGTGCCTCCCCAGAATATGCCCTACTGGGTTTTTATTTCTAGTTTTTTAAAGACTGCATGGTAGTATGTAATAGTGCCAGGAGGCTGAGTTAGAAATTTAGCTACTGGCTGCTTATAGGATATAATTGTTTTAAAAACATTTTCTGAAGTGACTACGTGGTTCCTGAAGGCCCCTTGAAGGAGCAGAGTGTGTCTTCTTAGTAAAATACTCAGAAAACTTGTGAAGGGAGAATAATTTTTGACAGGATTGTTACACTCTTGCAAACGGTTTCAAAGACAGTACTGGAGAATCAGAGATGTGGGGAATTAAGGAAAACTTACTCACTGGCTATTTTATCTGCTATGTTTTTAAAGATATTTTTCCCCTACTTCTGTTTTCAAGGGAGTAGAGGTTTTCATCCAGAGAATTTTTTGTTTCTTTCACCTGCTTTGATAGTAAAGGCACATTGTCCTATACAGTTGAGCCCGATTGCCTGAGTGAGTGATGTACACCATAGCAGGGCTAGCAAAAGCAAAGGGGAAGGAAGCAGAGAGGTTTCAGGAATGGCAGAAAACCTGTGGGTCATGCCAGGGTTAGTAGTATCTTCCTTTAGCTGCCTGCTGGTGGTTTGAGATGCTCATTGCTTGTGTTGCTGTCAGTGCTGCATGCATCAAGGAAAGTGTGAGGTGTGGGTAAATGCTTGTGCATTTATATATCATTAGGTATTGACAGGCTTTTAGTTTCACAGAGGGAAGGAGGACACAAAGTTTGTTGTTGCAAAAACTGCTTTACCCTGGCTTTGGCTTTATCAGTTTTGCTGAGTTTATTTTCTTTTTGTGTTTCAGTTGGCTGCATCATCTTCTTGCTGGACTCTGGACTGTGGGAACAGACTTTTCACTTTCACCTTACACTTAGACGTTGTTGTTTTGGTTTTTGTCTGCACTGACTTACTCCCTGTCCCTTTCTCATGCTTTTTGTAGACTATCTTGAAATGCTTCAGGCACTGGGCCTTTCATCTCTTCCCCTGAGAGGGTAAAAAAGCAATGTAAGGGATCACACTACACAGAGGCTTTCTTGCACTTAGTGAAGTATTTAATTATCATCTCCTTTTGCCTTCTATATTGATTGTTCTTGTGACATTAGATGCTGGCAGAGGTACCTAGCAGACTTCCCTACTGAAGGATTGAACAATACTGAAGCAAACAAGGGTCTAAAGACACCCTACTCTTCACCTCACAAGTACTTCCCATATTGGTATCTTTACAGTGCTTGGTTACAGGTTTTTGCTCCTGAAAGCAGGATAGCAAAACGACTCTGTCACTATTTGCAGCAGAAGGTGATAGTTGTAATAATAGTATTTTTTCAGCTTTAAGTGAGGGTTCCTTCTGTAGGATAAGGCCATGCAACTTTTCAATTGTAAGAAGTTGCAATATAACTTGGTAACTTGGTTTTGAAATAATGAGGTAATAATGACCTGAATTCCTAATATTTTAAGATGAAATGTTTTTTCACCTGTTACTTTCCATAACCTCCAGAAAATCATGTGGGGACTGAGAGGGAGATATAAAAACATTAATTACACTAGTATCTTGTTTAGATTCCTTATCTTTTACTTCTTTAGTCTGTTTTTGTTTCTGTTAACTTGTTTTCATTGTGTGGAAAGGAAGGAGAAGATTGCCTCAGTCCATGGCAGTCCTGCTAGAGACCAAGGGCAACAAATACCCACTTCTAGCAGCGTATGGTCCTTAAACATCATGTGGCCCAGCAGAAAGGAGTCAGGAGTTTGTCCTGTTGCTTCTCTGCAACTGCCTTTGTAAGCCCTGGTGTCACCACCTGCAAAACAAAGAAAATTACTCCCTCTTCATAAAGCCACTTACATTTGGTTGCTGAAATGTGCTGTATTTTAGCTAGACCTAGTTTCCAGACAGAGTGTGTGTCTTCAGGGTTATTCCATTAATTCTTCTGTAAGGTTTCTTTACTTAAAATTGCTCATTCCTAAATCTGAACTAGATAAATAACTTGAAATACACCAACTTCCTCCCCACACACCTTGTGCTGTAGAGCTTAATAAGTTGCAAGAAAGCTTGTGGTACCTCAGTGCAGGTGCAACATCACAGGGAGTCACAGGTGATACAAGGAGTATACCCTGAAATGTTTACATTGTTCCATGCTGGTCCATTTCACAGCTCTAGTCACCATGATTAGTTCATGAGCTGCACCTCCTCAGAGTTTGAGCTATTTTTATGTATATTTTAATTTAATAGTATTGATGCTGGGTGGGTTTTTTAGGTGAAATCCTGGTCCTCACTGAAAGAGGAGTGAAGTTTTGTCATTGACTTTGTAAGGACTGAGACTTTGCCCATTGTATCTAAGGGTAATGATAGGTAAGTGAACATTAGCTTAAGAAAGATGCCCTGCAGTGTTGCTTCTGCATTGCACAGCACAAATATATTGTAGATTTAATGATTTGTTCAATGAATGTAAAAGCTGGTTGCATAAAGGAGATTTATTTTTAAGTGATTATTACCATCTGTCACTAGGTTTCACTGTGCTGCAATAAAAGCATGTTTCAGAGTCTCAGTGGCTCAGTCATATAAAAAAGAAAAGGGACTAGTGTCTGGTGATGGCATCTCCAGCTCTACCCTCAGACTTGAGTCTCCACATGGTGGCTGCGTGAGGTTGGAAATGCACAAAACATGGGGGAAGCTCAACTAAAAGCTTCCTAAATGCAGACTGCAGAACTCTTCAGGGAAAAATATCCACCTGGATTTTGGAAGGTGGGTATATTCCATATCTAATTTCTACAGTCCCCCAGTCATCTTGCATCCTGCAAGAATATGGAAACATGTATTTGCTCGTGGCTATTGCTCCTTTCCTCTTCAGTCTCTGTTCTTTCCTAAAGACTGTTGGGGAGCAAAAAAACCCCCAACAAATTGAAGGATTTAACTGGTATGGAAGGGTTTTTCTTCTTCCATTCACTTCTTTAGTCTTTCAGGAGAATCCATCCCATCATAGTGAAAAATGGATGCCTGCCAAATATGGATGATTATAGAGACAAGTGAAATGGCTTGGACTTTGCAGATGATATGATTTTGGTCATCCCAAGGCTATGCATCAGTCAGCACTGTAAGCAGGGAGTAAAGATATTATGTTGTAACCAAATTTGCAGTAGTTAGTCAGAGAAGGTAGTGGCACCCCTTTCTAGCTGAGGGGTCATAGCACTTTCTGATCCAGGCCTTAGATTTTGTCTTCTGTCTATCAGGCTTGACTATAGTCTCTCTTGTTCCTGGGAGCACAGGCTAGCTGATAATCTGGAGTAACATTCTGTGCTCTGCCTGAGTGACTGTTCCTGTATTCTGTGTAAGCCTGGGTCATCTCCATCAGGTAAAACAGACAGCTAGTTACCTCCCAGAGTACCCTAATTGTAAAGCTCAGTGCTTAGCATATGGAAGGGCTTGAAGATCCATGGAGTCTCTTGTTTGAGTGTAATTCAGATATGCCCAGGAACTGGGAGAGGACTCACAACCAAATTTGTTTCCTTGTTGGTGTAATTAAGTTCCAGATAGTAATATCCAGATAGCTCTGCATGCTCCTGTCTTTCACATATGATGGGCTTGGTGTAAAACATGCTTTTTCAGTATCTTAAAATTGATTTGCCCTAGGCTGGGAAAGCTTTGGGATATAGAAACCATATATAAAATGCAACTTTTCTCTTACAAGAGAAACAAAGTGTCCTTGAGCACAGGAATGATGAGTAACAGCCTAATTATTGAGAAGGTTCCTGCTCTCATGGGCTCCTTTTTTCCTTAATGTCTCCTCAGTGAACCTGTAGCTTTGATAGCCTCCTTTAGCCTGTGGCATCAATGCACAGAATGAGATGCCAGCCTACTCTTTGATGACAATTTTCCCTGTCAAAGCCTAAAGCATTTTCCAGCTCCAAACCACTTTCAGCTGAGGGGCTCCCACAGAGTTTGGAAGGAAATCCGTACAGTTGCCCAGAGGACACGGCTGCTGAGAAGGACCTGAAATACTGCTGTGCAAAGCTCCATAGCTGATACTCAATCAGGGTGGTGTTACCCATGCAGAATTTGCAGTTGATGTGGCTTTATTACAGAAGCTCTATTATCTGATGAGCCACCTTTCCTCAACCTTGTTGCTGGTTTTTTTCAGTGAACTAGCACCCTCTTTTGTATCCCCTTCCTTCCCTTCCTTCCCTTCCTTCCCTCCCCTCCCTCCCTTCCCTCCCTTCCTCCTCTTCCTCCCCTTCCTTCCCTCCCTCCCTTTTCCATCTCAGATCAAAATTAGTGAGACAGAAGGTTAGTATTTTGCTATAAGCAAGTGATTGGGACATCAATCATGTTCTCTATTTGTGCCCTGGGAAAACCCAAGGAGCAGAGTCTGCTTTTGAATCTTACTGAAGACTATTAATGAGGAACAAAAGAGAGGAACATGAAAGAAGGAAAAGAAAAACCATGACGTCAGAGTTAGAAAGCTTTTAGCTGATTCCCTCACTTGGTGCTTTTGCCAATTCCCTACAATTGATAATTTGGTGTTTGGCTGGTTTAGTAATGCCTGAAGGTGTTGGGAATTGTTGCATTGTTTCAGTGGCTGCTGTGATCCATGGATTTCTGTGCCTAGTGCTTGTGAGGGGCCCTAAGATTTTACAGGATGAAGGGATAAATATTATACACATAAATAACATTTACTGGGTTTATTGTTCAGACACAGGGTGTTCAGCTGCAGTGGAGGCTGATGATTTGGGGAGGTTAATCCTGGTCAATTTTTTTTTCCTGTAGAGTGTTTTATAGAGCCATTTTGTTTCCTTTTATTTTTGCTTTGTTCCTGTTGTCCCCAACCATCCTCCCTGAAGACAAAAGTGTAGAAGATAAACATAAAACATCTTTTTGTCTGCATAAGTACCAGATACCTATTTGATCCTCTAAGGAAGGATCCGGTTTGGATTCTGTTGTGAAGACCTGGGCCCCTGTGTTGGGCTGGTCAGCTGGTCCCTGAATAAAGGTCTGGTGGTCCCTGGTTTGGGACTGACCCTTTGTGGCTCACACAGTGAATGCTGTTACTGAAAATACTTCCCATGGCTGTGGCTCTGAGTACTGTACTGGGACTGTTTGTAGGTCAGTTCCTCTGACCACTGTTAGAAGTACCAAATAGTGCAGAAATCTGTTTTGCCTTTTTCAGATATGATGTAAATGTGCATGTTTTATTTTCTTTGGTAAGCTTCAAGGGATGCAGCACCAAATCTTGTGCCATTCATGTGGAAAATCACTGCTGCAAAGAGAGGTCATTGAAAAGTTCAGAAGAGTTGGAAGAGAAGCTCAATCCCCCACGATCTGCCTCTGTGTGTATATGGTCGCATTTGCAGTCAGGCTAGCACTGCTCCTTTCATCATACAAACTTATACCCCAGCTGAAAGGTGGATGTCCTGTTTAATGTGGCATATACAGACTTAAAGTAACATCTGATTGAAAAGAGCATGAGAAAAAGTTACAGGAGAAGGGGAGAAATGCAATAAAAAAAGAGATATGTCAAATCATTATCTACCATCTCACTAACCAAGAGTCCTGGTCAGTGTGAAATGGAAGATGTTTTTATCTTTGAGAGAATGACATCTTTGAGAAGTCTGCTGTCTAGGTCAGCTGGACAGTGATCAGTGCTTCACGAGTGTCTTAAGAAGTATTTCCAAATTGGCTTTGGGAGAATGTTTTTATGTTCCTTCTTGTCTATTTATATTCTATCCAGGGACACAAATGTTTGGAGAGTTCCCAGATAGGCCACAGGAACTCTTGGACACTGTCCAAGAGGCAAACAGGATCAGATCCTCAGTGGGGTAGGTCACTGCAGCTTCACTGTAGCAAGAGTTTTAATGATATTAGCTCATATGCTTGGGAGCCAGTGATGTACCAAGTGTTAGACTGGGTAAGAAGTTACACAGTGGGCAATGCTACACATTTGCAATTCCTGCTGGAACCATTCTACCTCTACTTACTGTGGTGATTTCCTGCTGTCAAAGTCCAAGTTTGCTCTGAGTTCACCATCAAGAAATTCCCTTTGAAAGCAGTCAGCGTTACCTGGTAATATATAATCCCCTAAATTGCAGAGGGACACCAGCACAATTGAGCTGTATCTGATTCTGTCTTGCACTGCATAGCTCCTGAGTAGTGATGGTCAGGAAGTAGCAGTGAATGAAGCTGAGGAGTAAGATAGGGGATCGTGTATTGGCTAAATGTCTGGTCACTTGAATCTTCTTTCTAAGCAACTCTCCCTTTTCTTTGTGTAGACTTTCTCTTTGTAATCAGCATCACATGTTGGTTAAGGTTAAGTAATTTATTTTTTTTTTCAATGAAGCTGGCTGAATAATGTATAATTTCACTTCAGATTTTACAGAATTGACTGCAAGGGCCAAATCAACCTGCCACCAGGCAAAGAAACCCCACACAAGAGTTACTGTTACCCTATTGATATTCCAGCACTGTGCCATATTTTGTATACTTTTATTCAAGAAGTTAGGCAACTGCCTGAGTTTACACAGCAGGGGAAAGTGCTGAGCTGCAGTTTTTACTGTTTGTCACAATATTTGGGTTGTAGCTCAATAGCTTTTCTATTGTACTGGAAAATTCCTTCTTTAGTAAGAGAGCACAAATCGCTAAAGCAACTTGTTAGGAATATACTTTGCTTATCTTCTACAGGAACAGCGTTATTCTTCCAGATAAAAGCTGGAAAAGGTCTCTCATTCTGAGATGTACATTTAGGGTTGGGACAGAGACAGATTTCTGACAGCTCTATGAAATTAATACTCCTCTGTGACAGTGTTGCACTGCTTGCTGCACGTAATAGTCAGTTGCTTTCATTGCCACTTATGTCCTTTGCAGGGAAAGAAATTTGCCTCTGTCTGACAGGACACTTTGAGTGTCACTGGCTTTCATATTGTCTATTAAAAAAAGATAATTGTGAGGAGCAGATCAGATCTCAAGGAGGCCTTCTGAACTGAAGGGGGGAAGGCAGAGCTGTCAAAACTTTGACTTTCTAATTCCTAAGGAGACGTTAATTCGCTTGGCTGCATGATCTACTGAGAGTAGAAATGAAACCCCACTTGCACGACCTCTGGTGTCAATCATTATGGGAGGCATCTGCATTTATATTGTCAATGCACAAACTTTCTTTACTTCCTGAAGCATGAAATCACCTTTCAGATGAAGAAAGAACGACCCCCCTCCCGCCTTCTGGAGAGATGTAGCAGTTCTGTCTCAGGCTCCAGTTACACAGAGAAATGTTTAAACACTGTATTCTGCTTTCAACATCAATGCCTCTCTTGGAAGGTGTCTGCTTTGCAAGTGAAAGCTACACTATTGTTTTAAAAGAGATCTATTATCCCTTCCTCTTATTTCAGGGCTTCTAATTCCCTCTCTCTAAGCCCAGGGGAAGTTTATCACTGACTTTGACACTGGCAGCAGAACTTGACCCATAGTGTCCCACATGAAGTTCTCTTTTGGGCCTGTGTTTCTGTGGCATAGAAAAAAACTGAGAAAGTTTGTATTTTAGTGGAACTTCACAAACCAGAAGAGAAGGGTCAGTTTATAAGTTGCAGCAGGCAGATTTCTGCTGATGTGTTTGATTCTGCTAATGCAACATCCTTAGGTTCCTCTGGGCTGTTTTAGGGTGTTTTGTTCTCAGTATTTGTGATCTGTGCTGACGTTCACTGTGGTGGTATATTCATATAGGCAGGTCCATGGAATTTCACTGAATTAATCCACAATGAAGTCAGCAAAATGAGACATACTCATACATCTGATTACTGTGTTTGGGCCAGAGATCATCAGTTGCTCACCAGGATAGTGGCTTGTTTCTTGCTGGTTCTGGTGAGTACATTACCTTTCTGTGCCAGTTTGGTAAAGGATTTTTTTCTCCTTATTGCATTGCAGTTGCTTTGTTCAAGGACATTTCATGCCAGATGTTTGATGTCCTGCATCTCACATGACGTGTTTTGGCAGCTCTTGCTACATTTCTGTATTGTTAGCACAACTTCTGTTGTCTTCTTTGCATAATGAAGTTGCTAGCACACTACTCAACTGTCCTTAGATAATTCTGTGTGCATCTTAGTCTAATATCTGTCAAGTTTAGTGTCACTCCATGTTCTACATCTTTTTACAAAATACCTATTGTTCCTAGTCAGATAGTCTTGGTTATATGCTTATTAGCACATTAAATAACCTGCTTAAAATGCCACCTGAAGCAGCGCAGAAAATCATCAATACCAACTGTGAATTTAACCCAGATGCTTTGAACTTGTGTCTGATATACCTCATGTCTAACATGTTCCACGGAAAAATTCAGGGGAACATCAAAGCAGCTCTTTCCCATGAGCCTTCACATCCTGATGAGCCAAGGCAGTGGAAAGCAGCCAAGTAAGTTCATGCTGTAAAGTCGTAACTCACTTCTCATTGAGTGATGAGTCCGTCATCTCTCGCTACTCACAGTTTTAAGAAGCAGGAATCCTTCAACCAGACCTCAGGAGTACAAGTTAGTGACCCTGATAATCTCTTCTGTACTTCAGTGTAATCTCTTCTTCTTCTTTTTTTTTTTTCTTCCTCAAAAAGCCATCTGTACATCCTGGCCTGCAGGAAATCAAAAGAGCAAAAAGTAACTTGTCTGTTCAGTAAGTAGGGCACCTTTCATCATGTGAAGCAAAGTAAGTGTTTTTTGTAGGGTTTTTTTGGGTTTGTTGGTTTTTTTTTTTTTAAACTAGAGCCTGAACTGGAAACCTGAATACATCATGGAGAACCTTTATCTGCAGAGAACTCTGGGAACAGCAATTCTTATGGCACCTAATGTTTACCACACCTAACTGTGAGAAGGGCTGCTACTTGTGCTGTGTCCCCTTCTGGTGGACATGACAGGTGTGTTAGCCAGGAGGGAGATCCATCTCTGGGTTAGAACAACCTAGAAATATGTATGGACAAATTCATGTATGACTGTAGCATACATTTATATGCCTCCTTTTCTGTGTATGTGCTGGGAAGTATGGAACTGGCCCTTCAAATTTCTTCTGCTGAGGTCTGTTGGTAGAAGGGTGGAAAACTTTGCAAGCCACCTTTGAGATGGCTTTGATCAGTCCCAGATCTCTCTCTGCTGCTGATACTCTCTGGTTTATAGTCCTATCTGTTGCACATAGATGAGGGAACAAAGGCATCTCTGCCTCCACACCATGTTCAGCTCACCATGGTTGGTCTTTTTTAAAGCTGGACCATGGTGTGGGAGGGCAACCCTGCTCTGTGCTGTGTTCTAGTGTGCTTTGACTCTGGAGATGAATGCTGTGGGAATGCAAGCTCTGCGTGTGGGATGTATGACACACCTCCCTGAGCACGTGTATATAAACAGAGCCTAAGGAGTAACCAAGTCTGAAATGCCTTCAGCAACCTTGTCAGTTTTCTGGTTTAGAGAGAATATATAGTCCAATTTGCTACCATGATTAAATGTCTCCCTCTCCTATTGAGTTTAGGAAGAGCATCGTTGGGTATTTGAAGGAGAAAGCACACAAAAGCCAGCCGTTAAACCAGTGACTTCTGAAAACTGTATTTCAGCCACCGTCTGCCACCCCAGGATAGAATCCTGATTTGTGGTCTTCAGTGAATCAGTTACTAGCTGCTCCTGCCTGTGTTACCTTGTCAGGCTGGAGAACCTGCTGATTAGACACAGACCAAATGCAGATTTCTTATTCAGGCCTTTTGAGTCCCGATCTTGGTGTAAGCAGTGACTGCTCTCTGTCTAGAGGCTGTTCTAGGACAGGCTACTTTAAAATGCTGCAGCTGACGAAGCAGAGACCTTTGAAGCTCCTGGAGGCACATATATTTGTGAAGGAGAGCAGGAAGCTGAACGGGAAGCAAATGTTGATGTGATTTTTTATTGTGAAGAAAGAAAGCAAACATTTGTTTAGGTAAGTAATGAAAAGAAGCTTGGCTGGAAGAGCATGCTAGGTGCTCCTAAGCTTAGTATCAGTCAGAAGAGCAAGGGTGCTAGCCTGATTTTTTGTGTACATTTTTATGAAGATTATTGCTCAAATTGAAAGCTCTAGATGCATCAAGAGAAGCTTGTATTATGCAGGATTATGTGGTTCTTCCAAGTCTATTTCTGAGTAGAAGTTAAATACAAAACTTCAGCATCACCAGTAACAGCAGAAGCAAAATTTGCGACTCAGGTAAAAAAAAGGCTGTGTTTTCCCCTCCATTCTAAATGAAAATGGAAAGTAATTTTATAAATTGATTGTTTTAATTTTATTTATCTTACTTACCCTTTAGTACCTTTCTTTCTGGCTATCCTCTGTCATATCAACAAGCTCCTTTGCTGTTGCTGTTCTGTTACTTAGAATCACAGGGATTGAGAACCTCAGAAAAGCACATGCCTGGTTCAGGAACCTGCAGTTATGCTCCTTGTCCAGTTTTCCAGTTGATTTTCTGCTTTTGTGATTTTTCATAATGCCATGTAGAAGGTTCTTGAAATCATCAAGGAAACAAGAACCAGGCAAGGACTGCAGATCTGGAGTTGTTCTAGGTACGGGATGTGAATAAAGGAAATCAGAAATCCCATAGTCAGTCTCCTGTAGCCCCAAAGGATTAAAGATCCTTTTATGAAGATCACAATTCTGAATGTTAAAGCATGTATGGAAAAAAAAAATCCCTGGAGAGAGGGAGAATGCTTAGTTGTAGCTTTTTTAATTAGCAGCTTATATTGTGTGTTTATTATAAAGTCTTACTGACAGAGCTAGAAACATTTCTTAAGCTCCAGATGGCTGCTTTTCTTTATGACTTGCTGTAGGGTACAGACTTTGATTTTATATATTTTGATAATCTATCCTGATTATTCAACTAATACTCATTGTTCTCCCTATGCTGCAACAATATCCTTTGAGAAACTGCAGCATATGGCTTGGTGAGGGGAATTTCAAGGTTAAGAAAATCTTGTTGAGCTACATCTCTCGTTTCTTTGTTTCCTTTTTCTTAAGGCTAGGACCTGTAACTTTGATATTTCTTTAAATGTTTCCTAGTGACAAGATTCTCATTCTATGCAGCATCTTTCAGTGGATGGGGAGAGGTCTCAAAATATTTCCTCATCTTCAGAAGCCTCTTCTAAGGGTACCCAGTAGGGGATCAAGGTCTAATCCAAAATGAGCTAACAGCAGACACAACAAAAAACACATGGGAGACTTTGGTGGGAAGAAAGTGCAAAGGCCAAAGCTGCACTTGTTTTGTGTATCCTGTGTCCCATGGGAGCTCCCTGATCGCTGGACTAGGAATAGTCCAGTGGGCTGCATCAGTTAAGGTATTACAAAGTCAGATGTTGCTAAAGGTGATTCTCTCTGTTCTGGGGAGCAGAACAGCACAGACTTAAGCCTCTGATTTAAGGCAGAATGAAGCAAGACAAAGATATGAACCTGGAGTCAGATTCAGTTCCAGAGAGCATGTCAGCTATATATAGGGTACCGCTGGTGACGATGGGTGAGGTTCTGTGTTACTTCTCATTTGTGTTAAAGTTCTGCAACAGCAACACTGCCTCCCCACAAAATTCTAAGTGGAAAGGATATTTTTTTGATGCTTGTAACTTCCTAGAATCATTTGAGGTCTCAAACAAGGGTAGTTAAATTTGTCCTAACCCAGAGGTTCAGCTGTGCTCTGAGTTGCATAGATTTTTCTTTAAGTTATATTAAAATCATAGAATCATAGAATCATAGAATTGTAGGGGTTGGAAGGGACCTCGAGAGATCATCGGGTCCAACCCCCTGCCGAAGCAGGCTCCCCAGGACATTTCACTGAGATAGGCGTCCAGACGGGTCTTGAATATCTCCAGAGAAGGAGACTCCACCACCTCCCTGGGCAGCCTGTCCCAGGGCTCTGTCACCCTCACTGGGAAAAGTTTCTCCGCATGTTGGTGCGGAACTTCCTATGCTCCAACTTGCAGCCATTGCCCCTTGTCCTGTCTCCACAGACCACTGAAAAGGGGCTGGCTGATTCCCCCTGCATCCCTTGCTTAAGATAATTGTAAACATTAATTAGGTCCCCCCTTAGTCTTCTCTTCTCCAGGCTGAACAGTCCCAATCTTCTCAGCCTTTCCTCATAGGGGAGATGCTCCAGGCCCTTAATCATCTTCGTAGCCCTTCTCTGGACTCTCTCCAGGAGATCCCTGTCCTTTTTATAGCAGGGAGCCCAGAACTGGACACAATACTCCAGGTGGGGCCTGACCAGGGCAGAGTAGAGCGGGAGGATCACCTCCCTTGACCTGCTGGCTACACTCCTCCGGATGCACCCCAGGATCCCATTGGCTCTCGTAGCCACCGAGGCACACTGCTGGCTCATGGCCAACCTGTCATCCACCAGGACCCCCAGGTCCTTCTCCACTGAGCTCTTCTCCAGCAGGTCATCCCCCAGCCTGTACTGATAGAAACGGTTGTTCCTTCCCAGGTGCAAGACTTTACACTTGCTTTTGTTGAACCTCATCTGGTTTCTTACTGCCCAGCTCTCCAGCCTGTCCAGGTCTGGCTGGATGGCAGCGCAGTGTTCCTGCGTGTCAGCCACTCCTCCCAGCTTTGTGTCATCGGCGTACTTGCTGAGGGTCGAGGCTATTCCCTCATCAAGGTCGTCAATGAAGATGTTAAACAGGACTGGACCCAACACCGAGCCCTGGGGAACACCGCTAGTCACAGGCCTCCAGTCAGATTCCACTCCACGAATCACGACCCTCTGGGCTCGGTCCGACAGCCAATTCTCAACCCACCTCACTGTCCACTCATCAATCCCATGCTTTCTCAGCTTTGCTATCAGGATGTCATGGGAGACAGTATCAAAAGCCTTGCTGAAGTCAAGGTAGATGACATCTACTGCTCTCCCTCCATCTACCCAGCCGGTGATGAGATCGTAGAAGGCTATGAGATTGGTCGAGCACGATTTCCCCTTGGTGAATCCATGCTGACTACTCCTCATGACCTTCTTCTCTTCCAGTTGCTTGGAGATGGCATCCAGAACAAGCTGTTCCATCACCTTTCCGGGGACAGAGGTGAGGCTGACTGGCCTATAGTTGCTGGGATCCTCCTTCTTGCCCTTTTTAAAGACTGGAGTGACATTGGCTATCCTCCAGTCCTCAGGCACTTCTCCTGTTCTCCAGGACCTGTTGAAGATGATAGAGAGCGGCTCAGCAATCACCTCCGCCAGCTCCCTCAGCACACGTGGATGTATCCCATCCGGTCCCATGGATTTGTGTGCGTTTATCCCTTTGAGCCGCTCCTGGACCTCCCCTACCTCAACCAGATGGAAATTCTTCATATCCCAAACACTCCTATTTACATCCAGTGCCTGTGGGTCCCGGGGGCCTTTGAGGTGAAGACCGAAGCAAAGAAGGCATTCAGTATCTCCACCTTCTCAGTATCCCCCATCAGGACACCCTCCTCATTCATCAAGGGACCTACATTATCCCTGGTCATCCTTTTGCTATTCACGTATCTAAAAAAACCCTTTTTATTATCCTTTATGTCCCTTGCCAGCTTCATTTCCAAGAGGGCTTTAGCCTTCCTAGTTGCGACCCTACAGGCCCTGACTACATTCCTGTATTCTCCCCATGTGCTCAGACCCTTCTTCCACAATTCATAGATCTTCCTCTTCTCTTTGAGTTTACTCAGCAGCTCCGTGTTCATCCACGCAGGTCTTCTGCCTCTCCTTCCCGATTTCCTGCACAAAGGGATGCATCGTTCCTGTGCTTGGAAGAAGTGCTGTTTGAATGCTAGCCAGCTCTCACAGGCTCCCATTCCTTCAAACAGCGTAGCCCACGGGATAGCCCCTATTAAGTCACGGAGGAGATCAAAGTTAGCTTTTCCAAAATTCAGGGTAGCTATCCTACTTTTTGGCTTGCTTCTTCCACCCAGGATAAGTGGCATTATGCCAGCAATTATAGAGATATTTACATCTCCTCAGAATTGTCTTGAGTACTTTGCTGTATTTAACTAGATTCATTATAAAACTAGAGATTAATCAGTCTACTAATTCTGGTTTACAAAAATTAACAGTTGCTTGGTCTTTGTTGGTGTGTTCCAGCCAAGAAGCAATTTCCCTAACTGCTTCACAATGCAACTGCTTGCAAATACAGTGTTCTCCTCCTTCAGTGTGTTCTGATGTTAAAGCTCTCCCCTGATTAAAAGCACTGATCATATTCTTAACAGGGGAAAAACTAGTATGATGGGCAGAGATGCAGGAGAGAGCACTCACTGTACGTTTTTCATTTGTTTGGTTTTGAAAAATGAAGTTGAGCCAACAAGGAATGTGCAAAATGTTTCTTTTTCTTGAGCTCCCTGGTGCTGTTGTCAAATTTGTTGTCAAAGCAATCCAAAAAGAATGATTGTGATTAGCTGTTGAAATGTATCTGTGAGTTATGGGCCAGATAAATATTTTGGCATTAGATCTGTATTCATGCCATGGAATAAACTTGCTGAACCTCTGCACTGGAACACAAGTAAAAGGGAACTTATGGGATGTTTTACATGGACATTGTTTTTCTTAGGGATAAGTACTTCATTTATATCCCCGTTTTCCAGATTTTCTACATGGTTCCTAAATAAATACAAACCCCACTCCCTCCCAATTTAAAACACAGCATAAAGGAAAATAGACAACTGTTGAAGAAAAATATTTTACTTAACTAGACTCCAGGGGTTGTCTTGGCCAAGAGAAATCAATAGAGCTATTTACTAGGAAGACATATATCCTTTGTTGTGTGGGGCTTCCCAAAGTTGTTCTGCACAGCTCAGCTACCATTTCATTGCATAAAACTTTTGCCAGCTGCCTGCAAGCAGGAGAATTCGATTACAGAAGACATGGAGGACATTGGTTGTGTTACTAATGTGACTACAATTTGGCCCAAAGAAACCTGCAAGGTTAAAATTTTGGGAAGCAATATCCTCTAAGCAAAGATGAGAAAGAAATGAAAAGGCAAGCCCAGCTCAGTGGTGTAGACACCAGGTATTTACTACAAAGATCTGTGTTGCTCACAAGTGGCCCAGCACGAAGTGTGAGACCCCTTGAATGTTCAGCGTCTGGGAAGATGTGAAATCTTAGCTCATCATCCATATTCTCTACCTATCTTTGCCCTCAAAGGGCCTGACACTGCAACGCTCTCTTTAGATGAGATGAAAAGCTCTCTGCCATCCATAATTTTCCTTGAGGGAACAAGAGGGAGTTTGGTCAGTCTTAACAAGCACTGCTTGATTCCTGAGTAATTTCTGCTGCGCCCTCTGGTAGCGCCAGCTCTCAGAAAGCTGAACCTGAACGTGCAGGCTGTGTCTAAAACTCTGTTCACATTGACCTTGCTGGTTCTACTGTGCATTTACATTCTGTGGGTGAAGGAAGAGTCTGTGTGTGATTCACAGACAGGGTAGGCTGAGTGTGGGTTTACCCCCAGTGACACCTGTGCCGTTCTGAGCTCAGGAAAGACCTTCCAAGCAGAGTGTAAATGAGCATGCAGTTTGCTGGATTGATCTATGTGTACAGCCCGGTGCTGGGGTTTTCACTCAGTATTCTCTTCACAAATGAGAGATGTTCAATGTTGAAATTAAATGAAGCAGAAATTAAAAAGAGAAAAATTGATTCTCTCCTTTTTCTCCATCCTTCTTACTAAAAGTTTTTGACTCTGTTACATTAGTGGCTGAGCTGGATATTGGCATTTACACTAATGAAGAGCCCGTGATGTTTCCTAAATGTTCTGCTACAGGGACCTTGTGAATAGCATCCATTTATCCAGCAAAAGAAGAGCTCCAACATTCTCCACCCCATTGTGCAATAAACCAAGGACACAGAAGGGCCAGGAAACTGGAGTCTCTCCTTACCTGTGCCATCCTTCATTCCAGAACTGCCAAGTTCTTTGGGAAGATAAAACCTGAGGGTTAAAATAAGCTTGCCCAGGGATCTGTATTTGTTCCATTCCAGTGATGGAACCAGACAGTAATGAAATGTGAGTGTGGCCCTGTGGTTTGTGTTGCAGCAGATACTGGTAATCTCAGGGATTCATGTGGACCTGGTGTTAATATAAAGATGGGGTGGTGGTGTTGACTATTGCTTTCTTAACCCCACACTGGTCTTCATTCGTGAAAGCGTAAACCAGAAAATTTGTGGTTAATCTTGAAGCTTTTCATCTAGGTGATCTTAGGCCAGTCCAGTAAGGCTACAGCAGCAGTGCCAAGGATTTAATTCATGTATGGTTCTTCTCCCAGCCTGTCCTCTAGTAGCTGTTAAAGGAAAGAGTAAAGAAAGATACTTTTCCTACTCTAAATGTGCTACTTAGTCACAAAGAATAAGAGTTACTATTTTATCCATTTTTAACAAATTTTCTTGACACATCATAGTGGATTCTGTGGTCTTCATTTCATCAGCCATTTAAAAACGGTCATTTAAAGGCTGTGAGCCATAAAGATTAAAAAATACAAATACTAATAGCTTCCTATGATTTAAAAAAATCAATTGGGTGGGAAATTAGTTTTATCTCAGTAAAATTGCATAGTATGTAAGAAGTCATAAAGATATACAAATGTAATCTGTGCAAAATGTAAAACATCTTTAGGGGACATTAGTATTGTTTGCATATATTTTCACTAATTTGTCTGCATTACAGTGTGCAAAATGCAGGCTTCTAAAATCCTCCAAATAACAGAAGGGTTTTCACTGAGATTGCTGCTTGATAAGTACTTGTAGTTTCTCTTTGGAAACAGAAGCGCTTAGAAATCTGAGCTCTGCTTGGCTACCGTGTTAACCTCCATTTTCCTAACAAGAGGGAAAAATTAATTAGAGGCTCTCTGCATTGATTCTTCTTCACATTTTCTCTTCTGAACACAAAGGTTAAGTACAGAATCAGTTACAGCAGGTATCTGGGTTTTTATCAGCCGTTGTTTCTGTCAACATTATTAGAGTAGCAGGAAATATGTGTGTTTTCAAATGAGCCCTTCACAGAGAGGGCCAAACTCAGATGTGTCACTGTGACTTCCACATTCTCTATTTTTGGTGAGAACTGGGCATCCCTGTAAGGTATGCAAATACAGTAAGGATGCAGAACGTCACTGTTTAAACTGGCCTGAGACAGCCCAGCCCTCTGGTTCTTCTCTACTAATCCACAGCAAATTCCAATTCCTGTGTCTTGAAATTCAATCTAAGCCATGGAGCTCCTTGTAGATGGGGATGAGTTGGATTTTTGTGTGTTTAGAAAGCAGATAACTTTAGGATTGGTGAAAGGGATCCCTGTTGTGACGTATTCAAAAGGTTTACTCCTCATGTAGTGATAATTGGCATGTAACTCTTTTACAATGTATCAGAAATGCTAATAAGTCCTACAGTTCACTCAATACAGGAGCAAAATGGGAAGCTGCTCCATCATATCAACACCGCGGTCAAAACAGCAGGAGCAATTTCTGGAAGCATTGCCAGATATCCCTAAAGATTTCAACTACCTTTACTACATGCTAGAGGCACTAATTTGAAACTGGAGCTGATGCTTCATACCCTGTAACTCTCACTTTCACAAAGCTGTATAAAAGGTTACTGTGCTGCTGTGTGTCAAACAAAACCATGGCTCTTCTGAGGCTGGGACATGGTCTTCTCAAATCTGCAGTCAGTACTTCAGATCATTTAAATTAATATAAGCTGACTGTTTGAACAGAGAATTCTCTGAAAGCCAACAGAACACAAACAAAATGAGATATATCACGTCCTTGGATGTTTTCCCATAACTAATAAACTGCTTTTCTTGGGTCAAAAGTCTTTAAGAGCAAAAGACACAATGGCTTGCAGGTGCAGCCTCTTCATTACCTACCTGCAGGAGCTCTTTCCCATCAGCTTTGCTGAATTAGTTGTTCTCGAATGATGCTGCAAGCCTGCTGTTGTAACAAATGGACAGATCTCAGAAAGGAAAGAAAAAGAGGTATTAACACTGACTGGGTTGAATGCTTTTACAGGCTCCTTCAGCAACAGCTTTGTTTCTCAGTGGAAGGAAAACTCCATAACCACTGTCGTGTTTGAACACCTTCCAGACCTGAACTGTGTTAGGGAATTCACTGTAGAAAATCAGTGGGTTTATTCCAAAGATTTGATTGCCACCAGTTGTCTAAAATCAGCCTTGTGATCCAAGAATTCTCATCCAGTCATGTTTGGGTACAAGTGTAATGAAACATTGCCCCTGTGGAGATATTTCCACAAGACTTGTACACAGCATTTGAACCAAAGCTCAGGAGTGGAAATTCTGTTTTTAAATGAAAAAAAAATAAAATCATTCAGTGTTTTTAGTTCTATCAGAATTAAAATTATCCCTTTTACTAAACAGACGTCAGTTCTCGATCAGAGGCTGATGATGGTCTGGGATAAGTATCTGAAATCCTAATAAGACTGAATGAATAGCTCATTATTGTTCAATATTTGAACAAGAGAACATATTTTTTTCCCCTGAAACATTGAAAGGCTCTGTAAGGAACCCAGCAAAACATTACCACTATAAGGTCCACCTGGGCAGTATTTCCACTGCTGTAATGCTTTGTTATTAATTACTTTGTTTTTCCCTGAATAAAAGATTATATTTCTTTTGAGGAAGATTTTCTAAATGGAATTAGTCCATTACAAGAGCAAAGGAAAAGTTGTTTGGGTTTTCGGTTTAATAGTCTTAGAGGATTCAGTCTAATCCTTAAATCTCTGAAGTTGGTGACAGGATGGTTTTCCCAGTCCTTAGTGCTGTCTGCTAAAGTGTTTCTAGAGAATGACACAAATAGGGTTGCAAGCAGGTGAATATTCTCTTCAAGCTTCACATTATCTAAAGATATATCTTTAGGATTTAGCTTTTTTTTTGTTTTGTTTTAGGTGGTCATTTTTTTAAATAGCAGCAGTAGCAATTCAAAGAGGAATTCAAAACCCAGTGCATTTCAAACCCCTACTTTGAGTAATGGCAGGATAAGCATGTCCAACTGTTTAGCCAAGACTGGTAGCTAATTTCTTGAAGAAGAACCTTTTTTTCCTATTTCCATGCATCCTGCCACCAGGGAAACATTCTGATCCGAAGCTGTTCTGCAGATGGTTTTACTTACTGGGCTCTGCGTTTGCTTTGTGTGTCAAGCCTGTGACATATATCTCTGAAAATTTCAGTGTGCAACACTTCCTGGGTGACAAGAAGTATGTTGCAGAGAGGAGATGAGAACAGAATTGTTCTGCCTCGTGGTCCAGGCTTTTAACTACCTGAGAAAGCAACGATCTTCCCCATTCTGTAAAGCTGTTAGAAAATGTCTTGGTATCTTTCTATTTTTTCCCCACAGCTGTCAAAATGGTACTTGGTAAGTTTATCCAACAGACTGTGAACTGGAGGTGTAGTCACTGAGCTGATCCTGTTTTAATCATTGACCTTAAGTGGAAAGAAGGGAAAGATCAAACAAATATTTTTTTTTCTGATCTTTGAAAAGCTGCCAAAACTAACGAAGTTGAATTCATCTGGGACAAAGGAGATGCTTTTATTTTCCTGCCTCTTTCAGCTTAGTGGCGTTTTGGATGGCACTCAGCTATTGCAATTGGAATACAAAACAACTCTGCATCAAATCCCTCTGAAAGGCAGGTCTGCCTCATGTAATTACAATGCCACCCAGAAAATACTTGCCTGTGTATCTTACATGGGTACACTTCTGGTAAACAGCCCAAACTCACACACTGGGGTTTGGGGTTGTTGATTTGGGGTTTTTTGTTTTGTTCGGGGACCACAAGACATCACCCTAAATCAGAGGTTTAAAACACACCTATGTTTTAAAATGACAGAGGTGAGTGATTAAATAGGAATCTCACTTTTTGGTATCAGGCAGAATACTAATGTGAAGACCCCTGGAACTGTTGCTTGTACCCTTCCTTATGCTCTGAGCGACATAGACCTGTTCCCAGTTCTGCAGCCTGATGTACCTGGTGCAGCCTGTCCAATAGTCACATATTCCTCAGGCTCAGTGCACTGGGAATAAACCCTGCACCAAAGCCATTTTTCTTAAAAGGTCATTAAAACTTCCCAGAAGCCAGAACCATTTGATAAGATTCCTGTACTGAGTGGAGTGGTGCCACATTGGTCTCTAATGCCAATTACCTGGTGTGGGCTGATTTTTTTTATGGTCTAAAGGAGTCTCATCCTATGTTGTCTGCCGTGGGACTTTGTTGCAGCTTTTGTTCAGGCTGTGGGTTGTTGGCTCCTCACTACATGGATTATGAAGGTCGTTTGTGAGGGCTGGGAGGTGAATTGTTGATTATTGGAGAAGTGGTTAATACATTCTTTGTGCATTAGTCAGTGTGGCCCAGAACATTGTATTCATTGAGTTACAACTGAAACAAAACCACAAGAACAAAAATATGCTCAGTAGGGCCAGTTTGTTTCCTTAGGTGTGTTACTCTGTGTGCTGGCCCTGAGATAGAATAATTTGCTTTCACAGGAGTATAAACATTTGCAGGATTAAATAAATAAAGGTAGTGTTAACACTAATAAGTGGAAAGCAAATAACTCCCTGTAAGTTTTATAGATATTAAAATGTGATGGTGTGCACCCTACATGTCACCCTACAGAGAACCTGCACTTTGGCAGGTTATGTATGTCATGGGAAGCTCATAGCAGGAGTGATGAGCATCTTTAGGGATTCTTAGGACTGTAAGGCAGAGCTTTGCCACCACTGCTGTGGTTGCTGGGCTGGCTCCAGAAACGGAACAGCCCAGCTCAGGAGAGCCAGCTTTTTGTTGAAGGTGGAAGAAGACTCTGGAGACCACTGCTCCGGACAGTGGTGACAGCTCTTCCCCAGCAGCAGCCACCTTCAAATTCCCTAAAGGCTGGTCTTCTGTCCTTCCCTTAGCAGCCTGTCTCCTAAAGCATTTGCCTGCTCTGTCTTCTCCAAGAATGACCTGCTGAAGCCTAGACCTGGAGTCAGACACATGGTGTCACCTTGTGAGATACCAAATTGTCTAAGAAAGTCAGTTAAGGTGTTGGTTACCTGAATTTAAAAGGGGATCCTGGATTAAGATAGGGCTAAAATATTAGCAGGTTCTTTAGTTGTGTATTCAGAACTGACTGAATATACTCATCTCAAATGTAGGCCACAAGGAAGGAAGGAGAGGATTTAGATTTAAATACTAACTGGAATCCCTTCTCTCCCCTGCCTCCCTTGGGCGATGGATGGATAAATGATATGGATGGATCATACTGGGAGCTATAGGGACTCAGATGTCAGTCAGGACTTTTCCTTTGTTTAACCACGTACTCAGTGGTGTGTTAAAGGACAAGATGAATGCTGGTTTGAAATTCACATTCACCATGAAATGTAAGGGCATTAGCTGGTATTTGAAGCAGGAGACAAGTTTCACTCACCAAGGACAAAACTCATGCACAAAAAAAGAATAATTTGAAGAGATTGTACTTCAGAAATTGGGTAAAATGTGCATTTTCAACTGGAATTTGTGATGTTACTAAACAAGTGCTTGTGATTTTATTCTGTTATGTGAGTTCTGTAAACAGTCAGGGTCATTTTTTTTTCTCTCTTCCCACCCCACTTAATTTTTATTTTTATCTCTTTTTATTGCACACCAAGTCCAGACAGAGGCTATTGTCTGTAATAGGGGTTTTGAGAATTTACTGAGAACAAAGAACTTTCGGTTTTATTGAAGCCAACATGCCCTTCTTTATAGCTGTATCTGTTCCTGTGCCTTTCCCTCATATTTTATCATTTATTCATCAAAAAGTGCAGCTTGGGGGAAAAAATTTAGAAATTGTTTTCACTGAGTTGTATGGGAGAAAAGAATTTTGAAAGCTTTAAGGCTTTTCATTAAAAGTAGCACTTTGGTTTTGTGAAGCTATGAATGTCTCATTGAGACATGGCTAAAAATTGCAGTATCTGTTGAAACTGAGGTCTGGGAGGTACATTTTTCACTTGGGTCTTTAGTTGGATTGCTTGTCCAATTGCTGATATTGATTGTTCTGAATCTTCCTTCTGGACACTCCTCTTTAATTTTCTGCCTAAATAGTACACTAGTTTGTTCTTATGCCAACAATGTCCTTTAGTTTAAATAATTCTTCTGCCTCCATAATGCTTACTCCTCTGGGAATATTTATAGAAGGCAATTACATTCTCGCTCAGCCTTCAATCTGCAAAGCTAAACAAGCCTGAGGTCTGTTTTCCCATCATCCTTACAGACCATTCCTTCACCACCTCCAGCTTGTCCTCAGCTATCTGGGAGAAGAATGAACACTGCTCTATCTCAGTATTAAAAATTATGCTCAAAAAACATCCTGTAAACCCTGTTACTATGTCTCTCTAATTTCTGGAAATTTACTTTCCCAATTCATGCTCTGCCTTATTTTGTCTTTCCTGAGGCCACAACTTAGTGGCTTGTAGCCATTTTGATTCACTTGGTGGCTTTCTCTTCCTCTGTCATGTGGAAATCAAAATGTTTTATGGAGCTTGTTCTGTTCTGAGGAGAGCAAGCATCAAACATGACCAGCCCATAAGTTTTTGGTTAGCAGGCTTCTTGACATTCTAAGGGTTTACTGACTGTTGGGCTCTGCTTCTGGGGCAGCTTTACCAGGCAGAGTCTGGGCAGGTGTATGAGACTTCCCATCATGGATAAGGAATTCAGAAGACCAAGTTTCAAGCAACTGATCACCAGATCCAGGGATTCTAGTCCTCACCTACCTTAGTCTGAAGTAAACTCCCCAACTGTAGCTTAGCCATCCCAGGCTGTTGGCACGGATTCTCTGAGGGTCCAGTTTTATAATGAAATAAACCAGGCTATTTCCAAAGTAAATTTGAGTTTCTCTTCAATGATTATTTCTATTTTTATTTTTCATTCTTAAGTGTTCCCCAGAACAGAATTCTTTCTCTAGCAATATTAAATGCCATTGTACTTCTGAAGTAGTATGTTAAAAGAGAAAGACTATGTGTATTTATCTTTGAGATTGGATTAAGATACTAGCAATGAGTACAGCCATTCACATGCCTCTTCATGGCTCCACTGCTAGCTGTCAGCATTTTCTTGAAGCATAGCTCCATTGTGCACTGTCACCTTCACTTTTTTTCTTAGCTAACCACACTTTTCATCTTAAAAACAAGAACGAACTTTACTCCTTCAGCCCCTAACCTTGACAGTCATGCTGGTAGCTGTATCCCACTAATTCATCACATACAGCTTTTTATTGTTAGAACTCTTCAGTGAGGGAAAATTCATCAAATATTCTGTTACTGAATGCCAAATACAGCAGCTTAAAGGTTCCTTTTTAAAGCAATAGCTTATCTTATGTCCAGAAACCTTTGGAGGGTTTGGATTTGGGTTTTTTTTCAGACCAGGCAGATACTGGTTTGTGACTCAAATTCCATATCCATTTTCAGTACATATCTATTATTTTTTCCTATAAAGATACAACAAAATAATATAGATTTCTCTGTTTTCTCACAGATTACAGTTGTCAGTGTTCACAAGTGAAGACTTTATAGTTGAGGTAGTATATTGAGATGCAAGAGACCTGAGCATCAAGTTTTTCTTAATAACCTAGGCTTATGTGAGCTTAGGCAAGGCATTGTATTTCCCTTAGAAAATGACCTACCTCTGTCTTGTCTTGTATACTGCTGAGCAGAGGAGCTGCTCTGCCCCTGTTCTAGTCTTGTTTGTCAAAAGTAGACAAAGATCTAAAGATCTGGCATAAGACAAATAGACTTCAATAACATTGGATTTCAGCATTTACTCTACTGGTGTATTCCTTTGAAAATCCTACCTATAATCATCATTGTAATTTGTGATGAACACCAAAATGGATCTATGGGACTAGATCAAGGGCCTCACAGCAATTGAGAAAAATATTTAGGAAAAGATTCTAAGAAATGTTATGTTCTAATGTAGCCCAAGCTCTTCCATTGCCATTTCTTTGATAACAGGACCAAGCCCATTTGAGTCCGAATTTCAGCCTGATTTTTCCTTTTACTTGTAAATGTCAGTCTTGTCCCTCTATGATCTTATGGCAGATGTGCAACCTTCATTGTGTAAGGTTGCAAAATCTTGTGGTTTAAAATATGAGCTTCATTAGAGTGTCTGGAAGATGATGGTCATGCATTGATGAGGATTTATGGTGTGTGAGTCCTCTGTGCAGGATTTTAAGTTGGGAATTCATTACATTTCTATTCCATTTGATATTTAATGACTTTTATGTGTTTTCCAAGTGTTTTTATTATAAAATATTTTAGTGTATATTGTGAAGGAGATGGAAAATACCTTTGCTATATGAAAGCAAAGCGATGTTGACTGTTTCTCAAACCATCAATCCTCATGCTATATGTGTAACCTCTTGCTAGTGTGTCTGTAGCAATCACAGAATCACAGAATGGCATGGGTTGGAAGGGACCCCAAGGATCATAGAGCTCCAACCCCCTGCCACAGTCAGGGACACCAACCTCAGGCTGGATCTACACAAGGTTGCCCAGGGCCCCATCCAACCTGGCCTTGAACTATGGTTCATATCTACCAGTTACACTTAATGCCAGGCATGTAAGTGCTTTAGTGTCTCACATTGACAAACAAGGGATTTTTTTTCCAAATCAAGGTAGAAAATGGATGGAGGGAAAAGGATGCAATGTTCATAAAGTGCCTTGAGCACACTGCTTTGCTCTTAATAAGACCTCTGGAATATTTACCTCATTACCATTGCTCTATTACTGTTGAGAATTCATTGAATGCTACAGGAAAATAAAGCACCATCTGTTAGAAGTAGACTATATCACTACAGGCTTCCTACAGTATGTTCTTTTTTCTGTGACACCACATGTAGTCCTTGTCTACCCCATAATAAATAAACAATACAGTGTAGGAATTCAACCTGACCTCCAGAGGTCCTGGTTTGGGGATCTTCTGTTCCCTCCACAGCACATCCACGTGTAACTTTGTAGTATTCATGTGCCAAGTCTGGTGAGTGAGCTGCGTTAACCGGACCAGAAAGAACACGAGGCAGGGAAAGCAGCGTCTTTTAGTAGTTGACTTCACCTCTCTTCTACCACTGGAAAAGTCAAGGGTGTTAGGTTTTACAGCTCTGCCATTGGCACATCTGTAAGTAAATGATTTAAAACTGTGTTTACCATTCAGCAAAAAGGTTTTTTAAAAAAGAGCTGCTGGACTTACCTGGGACTTCACAGCTGCCCTGGCTGTGAAACACTGTGAAGGGGCAGCTTCCCTATATACCCATGGTACAACATTGAGGGAGAGTTTATATCAGTTGGACAAGGACAAAGGTCTGTGTTGCTATCACAACATAATGCTGAGCTCTATATAGCCTTGCCCTTTACTGTATAACCTTCCTGTCAGCTTGTAGGCTTTTTGTATGCTCCTGCTGAGCCTTCCCCTGAAAGAACTTAATTCGCGCTTTAACCCTGGGATGATGTGATAGTTATTCTTCTCTTTGGGTTCAGTGTGCTCTGGAAATGGATGTGTTGTGAAGTGCTAAAATGAAACTAGTTTCCTCAGTCTGTGGGAAGCCCAGCAGAGGAATTCATTTCGCTCCCTTCCTTGTGTGTGCTGTGTAAACACAGAATGCTCTCTTATTACATTTCTGCCTCTTTAATTGAAAAGTTCATACTGAAGTTACACGTGGGGATTGTTATTGGAAAGTGATTTCTTTTTTCTTGTGTTCAATAACTGCAATTCCCAAGCAATTATTATTTTTTTTCTATTATACAACCATAAAATCTCTGCTAAAAATTTCACAGGAACATATTGCAGTTAGAGAAGAAATAAAACCTTTGAAAACCAGGATATTTTCCACTAAGGCTAACCAAACAACAAAATTGCTGGGAAATATTTCATACCTTGCTTGATCTTTTCCTGAATGCATAGGAAGGAATCAGGTGGTCACAAAAGTAGAAGTGGCAGATTATTCAGGCATAACTCTAATTTTTAGCATCCCAGTTCCTTTCTTGAGGTGCTTTTCCATTCAGCCCTGGTGTTTAATAGCAAGACTGAGGTAAAGGAAACTGATGCTCTTGACAAGAAATCATAAAATATTCTGTAAAGGCTTATGTAGCTATCCTGCATATTAACTTGTAGAAAAAAAGCAAAACAAAACCAATTCCCAAAACTCTTCTTGGAATCCTAACACTTGAAAGGAAAAATAAAGGGGAGAAGTACAGTGCCTACTGTTTTCAATATTTTTGCCAAAATTTAGCATCTGGAAAAATGGTGAAGTTTCCCTGCCCTCCTGGGAAACCTATTATAAAAAGCACCTTTTCAAACTGTGATGCTTTCTTACTGCTTGGCTTTCAGTCTGTTTCCAGCACTTCAGAAGCTCAGATTCCTGTGATCTAAAGCCAGACAGAGTCCTTCATTTCGATTATATCTGCCTTGGCCACAGCAGACCCACCTAACATCAGGGTTCTGAGCTCTCCAACTTCCCTGTGTGGTGCACAAGGTGACAAGGTCTCTGCTGAGGCTGCTGGCTGTGTATATACACTGGTGGTTATATATCTCAGAAACATTTTGGAGTCTCTTGGGATGAATGTGTGCTCACTCAGATCTTCAATGTACAACTGCACTGAGGATTCCCGCTTAGTTTTTGAATACACTTTGATTTCAGAGTTATCCTTAAAATACCCAACTCATTGACTCAAAGGCATGATCTGCAAGTTGGCCTCTTCTGCTGTAAAATTTAGTGTTAAAGTCACTGTGTTGAAAGCTTAGGTCATGCTGCAGATTCCAGTTTGTCCCAGTAGTGGTGTTTACGACACACTTTTAAATTGTGGTTTTCCTGAGATTTTAAGACAAATAACCATGTCCTTTTTCTTTCTTTTTCTTATTTTTCTCCTTTTATCCAAGCCACTGCAGGCTTCTCAGGAGTGTTTAGTCAGAAGGAACATATTCTATGTGTTTGGGGTAAATGTCGCCACTTTCTAAGAGTCAAAGGATGGAATTTGCCTTTGGCTAGATGCATGGGTGCACTAAAGGAGGAAAGGAGCGTGTTTAAAAGAGAACTGAAAGTTTGATAGAACTTTCCTACTCTCCTAGGGTGGAAGGAGACCTCCTATTGATTTCAGTGGATTGTCAAAACCCCAACCCAACAGGTAACTAATACCTAATTTTTATGGTATTTGCTTAATGATGGTGTGTATTGTTTACTCGCTGTAGTTTCAGAAACACTGTGTGTTGGTTGTCGTTCACTGAGCTTCCTTTGCTCAGGTCGGTCTGATTCTTGGCCTTTCAAAGGTGAAGGCAAACAAGAGGTTCAGGAATTCCATCCTGAAAGCTGCACAGTGGGAAGGAATTGACACCTAGAAAAACAAGGAGAGTTAAACAGGGTTTGACAGGCTGCGGAGAAGAGAGTGAACAAGAAGGGAACAATGAAGAGCAACTAATTATTATTTCACTGGTCACCACAAGGCATTAAAAACTTCCAAAGGCTGTGAAATTAATTGCATGCAGAACAGCACTCAAGGTGCTTAATATTTTGTCTCTCTGGGACAATTTGCTAGAGACATCTTTTGAACTACAAATACAAAGCAGGAAAGATGGGCCTCTCTCTGGCTGTGTCATTCTTCATTTTAATGAGGAAAAAATGTCACACAGAGCAGTGTGAATTTGAAATATTATAATATGCTTCAGTTTTATGTCAGGGTAAGTATGTTTCTTAAAAGAGCCCTAATGATTCTAAATTCTAGACCTTGTTGACAAGACATCTGCTTACTTGGCCTGTGGTTTGTGTCTCATCTATAAGCTCATTATCATATATATTAAAAGAAACCTATTAAAATATTTGCATTTTAAAATGACTGATAAAACCCCCCTACCCATCTTTCAGAAACTTGTTCTTTTTGTCGTGCAAAACATTTCACTAGGGAGAGAGAAATAGTTTGGTTATTTTCAAATCATTTACCATTTGGGTAACTCTTGTAATTACTTTTCTCTTTAATTGTTAAAGCTGGAAGGCTTATATAATATTACTTTTAAAATTCATAGTTCAATGTAAATAATCTTTTCTGTATCCACAGACCTCTCAGCTGGATGCTGACTATAACCCTAAGGGTGCTCATTCTTTCTTTTAGTCTTATTTATTATTTTCTTCTCTCCTCATCAGTTTTCTATTATTCCCTTTCCTGCCTCTTCAGCTGTCTAGCTGCACATGTAATGGGTGAAATGACACTTGAAGCCATGCTGGTTGTTTATTTAAACAAATCATATCGAGATGAAAAGAGCAGATGATTGCAAAGATATAATAAATCTGATCTAGAAGCTCATCAGGCTCTTGAGAGGTCTTAGAAAATCTCCCACCTGGACTTGTGGCTCTGAGATCTTTAGCACCAGCCCTCCTGGTCTAGCACAGAGCACAGGAAGGTCTTTTACTTTGGCTGTCTGGGTTTGGTCCTTCATTGTCACCGTGTGAGGACAGACTTGGTTGTGATTGGCAGCCCTATTTCAGCTCTATTAAGTTCCCCTGAGAGCAAGCTGGTGACTTGCCAGTAACAAACATAAGACAAACGTGAGAATCAGCCCAGCAGCTAAGGGGCTGCTTGCTGCCCAGGCTATTTCCTTGTCCTGTTTGTTGGAGAACCTCAGCACAAAGGATGAGAGGAGTGCTACAGCAAGTAGCAGGGGAATTACCAGCTGAGAAGATTCATCTGCTTTCTAAAACCTACTCAGCACAAAAAGGCATCCTCAGAGCAGGATGTTTTCTCCAAAAAAGCTCAGCTAGTGGAAACTAAAGGGGGAATAAGACTGCCTTCATCAGCAGAACCAGAAAGGTGATCTTCTCTGAAGGTGGAGAGCAGTTCAGTCACCTCTGCTGCAACACATGCTTGGATGGCATGTGTCTGTTAATGCACCCATGGTGACTAGCATCCTCTATCCCCATGCTGTGATTTTTATTTCAGGAAACAGATTCTCCAGAAGGAAAAGCTGTAGCAAAGATGCGATAAATTTACTCTGGAGTACCACAGACTACTCGGAGAAGAGTACTTCTTGGCAACAAGACTTACAAGGAACAATTTTGGCAGCTGAGGTTCTCATACCTAGCAAGGAGATGTCTTTATTGCTTGACATTCCTCTTCCAGTCTCCTCTCTTAAAAAATTTCTTTACTGTTTCTTAAAACACCCTTAGCGCCTTCTTAGGCATTTAAACCACTTTGCTGCATATTGAAAGCAGCTGTGTGGGGAAAGGAAACAGCTCCTGCTGCTTCTCAAAAGCAGTATGTATAACATCACAGCTGGAAATAACATGTTTTATGAACCTGATTTATCCCCTCTGCTGTGTGGTATAAATCCTGCTTCCTCACGGCATGGCCTGCACATGCATTTTGGAGGGCCTCATCCTACTAGGTCCTGAACAAGGTGCAGGGGAAGGATTTAATTAAGCATAACCATTGGTTTGGGGATTGCTAACTCCTACACATCCTCTGCTGCCTATCAGGGGGAAGCACTAAGTAGAATTGTAGGAATCAGGAAAAGTATTCTCCCCCGCCGCTGGAATCAGTGGGTACAAGCAGTACCTAATGCAGTATCTCAGAAGCACAATTATAACCTGTGCAAAGCAGTACAGGGCAGTGCCTCACGCAGGGCAGCATGGCCTGTTTGTTCTGCTTTGGAACACCTACTGGAGGACAAATTTCCATGGCTTCCATTTTATGTTGGTTTGTCCTCGCACTGTGCATTTTGTTGACCACTTTTAATGAACTCCCAACTTTCTTTTCTTTTAATGGGCAGCTGCACAGTCCCGATTCTTAGAATATTTGTTTGTTGTCCCTAGTCCCTGTGTTGGGAAGGTTCATAGATAACCAAGACAGAATAAATATGAGGTCTGTGAGCACCTTGAATGAACGATATCTGTAGGAGCTCAGTGTTCGTAACTGAGTTGCTGGCTGTCATGCAGGACTAGAAGGCAGTAAACCCCATATGGAGCTAGGTTTCTAGCTGCTGGCCCAGCTGCCATCGCTGTCTTGCACTGCTCGTTGTCTTTGGATGTGATATACCCTATTGAGTATTAAAAGCAGGGAAGTTGTTTTCTATTTCTCACCTTAAAAAGTCTAGTTACTGATTTAGATGCCCAAACATCTACTCATCACTTCTGTGATGAATGTTAAATATTGAACTACAAAACCTTGAGTAGGTCTCTGTCCTAGTTCTGTGCTCTATGTGCAACGTGATTATTTCTTTGAAGGTAGCACTTACCCAATGATCAGAAGCCCATTATGGTTGTTACTGTACAAACCCACAGTGAGATGTCCCTGTCCTGCAGTTTGAAATATCTAAGATGTTTAAGAGGTGGGAAGCTTGCTTTGAACAACAGGGTACTGAAACACACTCATTAAGTATTTCACCCGGCATCACACAGGCAGTGTGTGGTGGGTCTGGAAGACACTTCGGTCTTCAGTCTTATGCCTGTATCTTAACAGCAAGGCTCCTTCCAGTCCTGAATGCAAACCTCATAGATTTATACCCCAGTGACAGCTACTGATTAACAAAAAAAGCAGTTATGCTTTATGAAGTGTTGGAGTGTTTTATCTTTTCATGTCTGTTGTGGTGTCCTTCCCTCTCAGCATGAGAAAGAAAGGGAGCAAGATCATCCAGATAGCCGTGTCCTTATTAACGAGAAGTTCAGCCAAGCATGTGCGAGTTCCTCCGTCACTCTCTGCTCTGGTTATCTGCAGAACAGGAATAGAAAACGAATATCTAATCTTTAAAAAGAGCTTTGGAAGATTACTTCAACCTTTACCCTGCCCCAGCTGTGTTCTGCTTAAATCCTAAAATGATCTAAATAACTTTTGCTTCAAAGATGGACATTAGTGTGCCGTGCTGGAGCCATGCAAAGCAGCCAGCAAGAGCTAGCTAGGAAGCTAGTGGAAATCTCTTTTCACATCAAAACTAAACTGCAGAGCATTTCCTTTTCAACTTCCCCCGACAAATAAAAGTGGAACAAGGAGCAGGTGCAGGTCAGAAGAGGAGGATGATTCCTTGAAGCCTAACAAGAAATGCTGACTAACAGTGTGGGCTGAATTCTTCCCCTGTGTCATTGTGATTTCATCGGCTCCCAAATAATTACTTGGATGTTGATTTTCACTGAAAGTTTTAGGAAAGAGGAAATACATTTTCAGTAGTCTGTGGGGATTCTACCTAGATCATCAACAGCCTTAATTAGTCCTGCTGCTGGAACACATCCAGCTGTGGTCTCCTAAGATACACTTGGTCCTCCAGGAGTGTTCTGAAAATGTGACCTGAGTTTAGGGTGGAAGGGGATGCTGATGGGAAGGAGAAGATATAAAAGGCCGTTACCCAGAAGAGAATGCTTTCCTTTGTCATTGTGGGAAAAGAGTTGGCAAAGCTTACACAGTTAGAGGTTTTTTTCTTTAATTTCAATTTCTACTAGAAAAAAAAGGTTGATTTGTGATGGCATTTCTTAGGTTTAAACTCCTTATTAATTTACCTGTCTGTTTCCCTTCAGTGTGGACTGTGCTGTCATCCAGAGCAGCTGCCCAGCCAGGTCAGTCTCTGCCTTTAACCAGGTGGAAGAACTTCAGGTAGGTGAAGGGGAGGTTGCAGGGCCTGGGATGCTACCTGACTTGCACACCCCAGTAGTCAGGAGAAACTGGCTTATTATGAAGCAAAATAAGATTTAAGGAGTGGGCTGTGCAGCACTGGACAATTAGAGTATTTCAGGATGTTTCAGTGAGATTTGTTAATGAAACACAAAGTGCCCTTGGCTGCTCCACTTCTTTAGGTATCTACACACAGACTGGATGATATTCCTAATGGATTGAGGTAGACTGAACTGTGATAGAAAATTGATTTGCTTCATGTATGGACTGTTGGATTCACAGGGCTGTCTTTTTTTTTCCTGAAACAACAGCAGGATAATGAAAATAACTGTTAGTTATCAGGTGTACAGAGGAGACTGGGAATGGTGTTAGCACTTCTCCCATCACACTGCTGCCCTAGGGGCTAAATACTGGGGAGCACTGCCACCACTTGCATGGGCTGACTGCTCCCTACACCGTAGAAGTCAAAGGCACATAGTACTTCACAGGAGGTGTGTATGGGGTTGATCTCTGGGGCAGTATGGGAGTAAGAAGGAGGACTGTGTGTGTACCTGTCCTTGCTGTTAATTACCTTGCCATTTAACAAAACAAAGCAACATAAAATGGCCTTAGGAAATGTTTAGGCTAGCTGGAACATAAGGTTAAAGGTTTCTCATCTGCTTTATGATGGATAGTCCCAGTAGAGCTTGGCTGGTGGGGGGCAGAGGGGGTGCGAGGAGAGGGGCCGTGGCAGGGAAGGAGGAGCCCTTTCTCTTTTCGGATGGGTTATGACTAGAAAATTTTCAGAGTGCAAACTAACTGCAAACTTCCAGCACCTCCCCATCTGCAGTGCAGCTGCAGTCCCTCTCCCTGATGTCTGCACAACACTGCAGCAGTCTCTTGTTGCTGGAAGAACAGAAGTAGGCTTACCTAGTGAAGCAGGAGCATAGACCGTTCCTCTGTATGTTTTCCTGATAGTAAGTACAGATTGCAGCTGCTTTTTTTCTTTATCATCCATAAAGTTTAACTCTTCACAAACAATGCAACTCTTAAGAGTGTTCTCATGTACATTTCAAAGATAAAACATATTTAAATGCAAGTGAAACCTTGTTTTTAATTTATACAGGAGTAAGTACTTCTGCTCCTAAGAGATGTCTTTGAAATGCTGTGAGGTTACCTTGTACCTTCTGCTGTATACCTTCATCTGACAGCTGGTCCCCCTCAAAGCCACTCTTTCCAGCTCAGTGATTTTCATGTACAAATAACATGTATGAAAACATTGGGGGTTTTAAGACTGAATAATTTTTAAAAAATTTAATTCTTGCGTATTTATGTGAAGAAAGTTCTGTACATATAGACAAGAACTTCACTAGCAAAATAATCTTCCCCATTACACCAAACTTCTCCAGAACCCTCATAGGTATTAAAAAAAATAATCCCAAAGTCTATAATACATTAGAAATAATTATGCAAAGAACTGGGGCTCTGATTTTGAAAATATCTGAGGTTGAGGGGAAGGGTCTATTGAGTAATACAAGGCAGCATTTTGCTACCCAGAACTGCTTAAACATTCACACTGCAGAATGTCAGTCAATCCCTTTCCTCCTCTGCTTTGTTCTCCTTCTCTTTTGCCATCAGCAGTGCTGGTTTTAACTAATAATCTTCAGTGCCTGGTGATTAGAAAGTCTTTCTTGTGAGCATTATGAAGACACTACCATCTTTCACGTTACCCCATGAACATCAGCAGTGATCATCCCAATAAATATGTGCAGATTTTGTTAAATGCTGTCATTTATTTCAATGTGTTTATTGCCATAAAACACCAATGACAGTTTAATTAAGAGCTTAAATTTTTTATATTGCAAAGTGGAAATATTTATAAAGGAGCTCGTCAGAGGCAGAATATTAAAACAAAACAGGTGTTTTTGCAGAAACACAAATAAAATGTCTAACAGTAAACATTAAAAAATCAATTATTAGTCATGGGTTTTTTCACTGCTGTTGAATTGCCTTCCAAAGATGTCCCATTGACATCTTGGTCACAGCCTTTCTACAGAGGTCACAGCCTTTCTACAGAGGCTGTGACCCTGCAATATTGTCTTATCCCACCATTTGGTTGTCTTATTTGTATCCTGTAGTACAGCTGGATAGATTATTTGGTTCTTGAGAAAGAAATCTCAGAACCACACTAAGATGAGGATTGTAAACCAAGTGTCTGAATTCCTTCTGAAGTGCTCTGTTGGAAGAAACGTCTTTGCCATTTCCTGGCATGGGCAAATTTCCACTCCTGGTGTTAGTATTTCATCACTGTTGATGACATCAAACCCAGGAACTTCACTGCAAACCCTTTGGTGGCTTGTAAAACCGCACGATGTTTTATAGCTTTGGCTCCACTTCCCTTGTTAGAATAAAGCTGGTCTATCTTCTGAAATACCTTGGGTTTCTTGCCCAGTCCAGCTGGGAGGTGTCTGGGAGACTGGAGTGGGAGGTAGGCCTGCAATGTCATCCCTTGCAGAAGCAGACTCTGCCTGGTGCTTCATCACTTCTGAAGTCCCTCTTTGATGCACTGGGCTTTTGTCACAGCAAGCTATAAAGTACCAATTATTTATGGCTTGCTCACACACATTATGGAAAACTTGCTGTTAGCTCCACTGAAAGAATGACTGGGCTGTGAAAGGATTCATGTTACAAAATCTCTGCTATATTTTGGAAAGAAAAAATGTGTTTAATTATCTTCCAGGTTCCTGATTATCTCCAAAGTGTGGAGGTCAGAGCCTACCCCTGTACCTGGTATTTAGCAGCACAGTGTCATCAGCTGAATCAGTCTGATTCACTGCAGGTGGCAATAAAGACAGAATGCAATCATGGTAATTAGCAGGAGGGCAGAGATTTTTTACTTTTTGTCCTTCTGAGAACATATTCCAGGGAAATCCAGCTCTTCCTTGATGAAGAGAGGCATGATGTAGCAAGAAGATCCATGTTGCTAAAGCTTACAAGGAGATGTCAGGGAGGGGTTACTGCCCTTGTGTGGGGAGGGACCTAGGGCCAGGTGTTTGTCATCCCCCATCAGAAGCCCTGAGGGGTGGAGAAGGCACCTGGGCTGTGGGGAGGGGTTTGGTGCTCTAGGGGAACCTGGGGGTTCAGCAAAAGGTCTTAGGCTGAGACAAGCTTGGGTGAAAAAGCATTTCTTAGTGTGGAAATCTGCTTTGTCCCTGTAGGGATCAGCTCCTTGTTGCTGCTTTCTGTGAGGCAGAAAGGGAAATGGAGTAACCTTGAGATTGGGCACATCTGCGATGTAGTTAAACCACTGGAGTGGATTGTGAGCATCTGCTTCACAAGAGCTGAGGGTAAAATAGGAGACAGCTTGCTTGGGAAAGAAGTATGTGTTCCTATAAAGCTCTTCTACATTGCTTTGGATCAAACATGTGGCTTCGTTCTGGCGCTGGGAGCAGTTGGTCTGCTAAAGGTAAGTGATCTGCTGTTGTGAGACCTCCCAACCCTGCAAAGAGGATGGTGATGAGGGCTGATGGCTTGGTGCAGTTAGGGGCTGGGCATTTGACAAGGAGGTGTTTTGTCATGCCTTGGTACGTGCTTGTGGAATAGAGCCTTCCTTGATGATTTGATCTATAGTTGTTCTTTGCTTTCTGCCCTTTATATGAAGCTAAAACAACAAGATGAAATACTTACCTAAAGGCTTTATTCCTACATTTAAGCTCTGTGACTTCTTGCCAAGTGTTTTCTGAAACAGTAAAACTATGCAGGTGAACTAGTCTTTACCATAGCTTCACAGCAATGGCAGTGTTACTGTTGCACATCTTTGTATGCCAGGTAAATATCCTCTGTTTCATTGCTCTGTCATCCTGTTCCACCACAATTAACTGCCAAGTGACTTTGTTTTCTCACTCCGAATGGAGCTATTCACATTTTTTCCAACAACTATTGTTTAACTCAGTGGGTGAACTTGCCTGGCAAAAGTCCTGTTGGTGGCAGTGGAGGCCAGATTCCACATATTGCTGTTCCTCTGTTAATTAGTGGATTTATGTTTTTTCCCTTTCCAGTCTTCACAAACAATTGAAGGAACTGCAGTGGGTGCTTCTCATACTGTCTGCTGCCTCAGTGAGAGAGGGAATTAAACTGTTTAAAACACATTTATTCTTTGTGATGTAAATTTGATGACTTAATTCTAGGTACAAAATGGCTAGCAAGTTGCTCTGCCAGCTTTGCCAATACTGCAGCACATGAAAATAATGAGTGCCTCCAATATAGAGGGTTCCAGCAATGTAAGCAGTGGAAAGAAGTTTGCTGTAGATCTTTGCTTCGAGGCTCAAAACTCTGTATCTAGTACTGGCTGTAATACCAACCCTGCCTTCATCTCAAGATAGCAAGGAAATCAGGCTGTGGGTTAAGAATCCGGCTGCCTTTGGAGAGGCAAAGCATGTTCCCTCTCAGTTCTTCCCTTCAGGGAAGTTTTATGCTGCTGCTGTGGAGTTTTTCTTTTGCAAAGCTATCCTTAACTTTCAAAATATGGAAATACTAATCTTTTTCCTGTTTTAGTGCTATTAGCCTTTACTCCCTGGAAGGCATAGAGTATAAATGATGTGATTCAACACACTGGGCAAAACTCTGGTTTCGGTGGGTTGATGGGGGATGGAGGAAAGAAACAGCCCTTGTCAGAGCAGCCAGCTCTTGGCCAGGAATAAAATACTGCATAGCTTTACCTGAAGCATTCTCTCTTGCTTCTTTTTAACTGTTCATTTTATTTGCCTACTAACGTGGGAAAGTCATGTGCCAGTTCAGAATCATTTATCCTGTGGTAACATGATCAGAACTCCCTCAGGATGGCATTAACCTTCCTATTGATTCAATCAGAGCCTCACGTGATTTCTCAAGCTCCTGTACACAAGGTGTGAAGGGAGTGCATTTGAACATGGTTCCTCTTGTAGCAGTGTAATTAATTAAGTGATGATTTGGTAAGAGTAATATAAAGTTACTCACTGTTGTTATAGGCTATAGCTTTCTAAGTACAGAATACTATTCTGATTTTTCTTTCATCCTCCTACCTTTTAAAATTCAGAAGTTATCATACTGAAAAGGATATCCCTCTCTTCCTTCCCTCCCAACCAGCTGCTGCTTTCCATGCAGCTGTATGGGTAACTGCTCCTCAGCACTTGCCTGGCCAGCCTCAGAACTATTCTTTATTGTCTTGTGACATTTTGGGTCATGTCTTATTAAACAGTCCAGCAAGGGGAAGTTTGTTGTGCGATACAAAGTAGTGATGCCATCTCTCTGAACCCCAAGAAGAGCATGGAAACGTTGGAGTAATGTTACAGAGCAAGGTATTCACTAATGCGAAGGGGAGTAGTGGGCTGAAACAAACAGATACCAGTATGTGCCATTAGTGATGTTGCTCCTTCAGCCCCTTGTGTTTAATGTATGGGGCTTTATTTGTTGTTGATCCTGTCAAATACTGTATTTAGGAAGTACTGTCTCTGTTAAAGGAGGTTTGCTTTAGTGTCCTGGCTCTGGCCAGGCCAGAGTTCATCTCCCCAAGCAGCCAGCCCAGGTGAGCAGAGTCAGCCCAGGGGAGCCGAGTTAGCCCAGGCTGTTTTCCACACCACCTGACATCACTTCCCCATAAAAGGGGCTGATCAGGGAGGGGTGCTCCTGGGTGCCTCCAGGGCAGTCCAAGTGTGGCCATCCTTGCTGTCCTGCAGCACTTTGTTACCCTTGGGTGTGTAAATTACTCTGTGTTACCACTGGGTGTGAGTGTAATTTGCCACGGGCTGTTACTGTTCCCCTTTCATGGTGCTTTTGTCAGTAACTGTCCTTATCCCAACCCATGGAGGCTCTGGCTGTTTATACTCTGGGAGTGAGTGAGCAGCCTGTGGTGCTCAGCCACTGGTTGGGGCTGAACCACCACACTTCGCACTGCTGCATGCAGTAGAAGTCAAGTCTGTATGTGGAGTGTGCAACTCCCCACCCTGACACTGAGCTGAGAGCTGCCCTGGGCTCCTGTCACAGAAACAGCCCTTCCTAAACTGAACAGGGGCACGTGTCAGAGGTGTACTTCATAGGATGTACTGCTTCTAGCAGAAGATATGGCAGAATCCAATTAGCTGAGAATTAGCTAACATATAAATTGGCTATGGCAATAGATTTACTGCTGCTAATTCCAAATACAATGTCATGGAGATCGCTGCAGAGGGCTGCCTTGAATTGACTGGCTTCCTTTCAGAGACCTGTCATTAAGGGGACTTTCTCTTCAAGCCCCTTGCTTGCAGGGTTGGAATCTGGCCCCATGGGGGGGGGACAGGTGAGTAGCTACAAGTTCCTAGAAATCAGCTGCTTTGCTTCTGGAAGCTGTGATTTTTATTTTTTTAATTATTATTTTTTCTTTGCACTCCCCATTGGTCTGCCTGGGTTCTCGTAAGGCTGAAAGATGTTCATAGCCCTGGGAATATTTAGTTGTTGTCAGTGGAGTGTGCTCATCATACTTGGTGGGTTTTTTTAATGAGGGCTTTTTAGAGAAAAATAAAAAACCAAACCACCCTCGCTATTGTGTGAGAGTTGTGGTGTCAGAGGAGCTAATTAAAAATAATAGGGAGGAAACTGCCCAGAAGAGTGTAATTGGAATTGAATCCAAATGGAAAGCTTGGTTTTGGCCTTTCTTCTACTTTCCCCTGAATTTTGGAGCTCTTATTTGAGCATTGTGGGAGGAAATTTGTTGTTATATGCCTAAACTAGAACGCAGAAAACAAAGTTATGAGTGTGGGTTAAGTATAGAACTCTTGTGGCTTGTATAGATGCATAATTGCAACATTTTCAATGTGTTTTGTTAACTATTTGAACACTTCTCTTTGAAATTACATACTTAAAAATACGATTTTACAGTAGTATTTGTATTTTATAAGAGCAATCTAAATATCTTAGGAAGACTATCTATTCCTCTATCACTAGCAATTGCTGATCTTGATGTTCCCTTGTGATTTCACTGTCTGTTTGTTGTTATAAGCCTCTCCTGTTCCTCTGCATAAAGTGCAGACAAGTGGTTTGTGGGCTGAAAAGAAAACAAGGTTCTACTCTCTTTACTTACGGTTCTGAGAGGTTTTTTTAGATGTTTTATGAACAGAGAAAACAATATTTAACAATACTAGTAAAACAAACTGAGAAGACCCTAGGCACGTAGACAGTATACCACAGGTTATAAATATCTGCCCAAGACTTATTTCAGAAGAGGGAACAGTGTGGACTCCTCTGCAGTTAAACAAGGAAATTCTTGTGGCCAGTAGTAAATGATCCAGCTGGCATTTTGATCAGCTCTAGATGAGAAACTTGCATTCAGGGTTTTTATTGTCGTTTATACAAGTTGTCCAAGTGTTTATGCCACGTCCCCATGCAAAACAAAAGATGATGTATATGTATTTTGGTTCTAGGGGGGTGTTTCCTGCTACAGTGAATACATGTGCTGGTTTAAAAAGGAGAAAGAATGTTGAGTGGTTAGATCTTAAAAACACATTGCTTAATGGAAGGGGACAGTGGGGAAGGAGTGAAAGTCAGATGGGATTTTTTGAGTCAACCTTGTGCTTCTGCCCTTCACATCCCAGAAGTGCGAGCGGCGTTGCTTGTCAGCCCTGCCTTGCTGGAGAGCCAAAGCTGTAGCACATCTCTGTCTTGTTATAAAGCTGAGCTTGGAAAATAACTCTTCCGCTGTTGGAAGGAGTGTGACCTGCAGGCTCCTGAGGACTGTGTAATTCAGTGTGCTGTCACTTGTATGTGGGCCATGCGATGCTGGAACACCTGCTGCGCTCTGGGACCAAACCTGGCACTTTCCCCTTAAGCAGAGTGGGGAAGTAATAAAGAGTTTAACCTACCAATTTGAGCATCCTCCATGTATCTGGAATGTCAAGCCTTCTTATGGAAGAGATGTGAGTAATGAAAACCCAGACCATGTTACTTACAGGTATCCATTAAAGGATAAAGCAACTTTTTGGGTTACAGTGTAAATTGAATTCCACAGCTGCTTCCTCAATCCCCTCTGCCTGACCACAGTCAAACCAGTATCATCTTGTGCTGCCTGCAGTTAGAAAAGCACTGCAATAACTGCCAAGGAGTATCTGAAGCATTCATGCTTCTTGGCTTTGATGTAGAGAGGATTTCACTCTTAAGTTGCCACTTCCTTGGTGGTGTAGTCAGAAGCTAACTGACCTTGTGTGAAGCTTTGAGTGTGTCTTCCTAATTCGTCCTAGGTGTCTACCTGTTCTGTAGGACGAAAAAGAGAGTTCAGTTCCTAAATTCTCACATGATTGTTTTTCATCAAGTGATGCTGCAGAGCCTGTAGATACATTGCAGAACAGTATGAATTCTCTGCTCTATCTGCTCTCTCATGTTGGTGGGTGACCATCTTGTGTAAGTCATAACTGTTGCGTTTCTTTCCTCAAATCTACAGAAACATGAAGTTTAATACTATCTTTAGTTGCTGTTCAGAACTATGGATGAGCTGGTATTTAAAACTAAGATTTATTTTTTCCTAATAGCCCTGAAGTCCCCAACAGTGTGTTTAGAATGCAGCTTAATCAAGGGTCCTGTGGATAAAGTATTGTGTGATCATGTAATTAAAACCACGTCTATATACAGTGGGGCCAAACTGAAGCTCTGTGGGCAATTCTAATTCTGGCAATTCTTAATTTTGGAGTGCTTGCCTTAGCAATAAAATGATGTTTATTGTACTTTTTGGATGTAATTGAAAATATACTGGGAGACGAACAAGTGAAGTAGGAAACAACACTGAAGATAATTACAAGCAGATCTTCATTTCAAGCAGAGAAGTTAATCTTCCTTTGGGCTCTTGGGCCTGTTTTAACAGGGTAATTAGCCCTGGACCCCTGTGGCTTTTGACTCCCAGTCCCAGCTCAAACCTCTGTGTCCTAATAAATGAGGACACTCAGTTGTATGACTGGGAGAAGCTGTCAGAGGCACATGTATTATTCATGTTTGAACCACGGGGAAAGCAGTCTGAGTTCAGCTGGACTCTGCTTACTTCAGTGAGGAAGTCCAACTGGTTTCAGTGAAGCAAAGAACCACTAAAACAATTCCGTCCATGTGAACGGATGGATTGCATTATCCCTCTCTGTCTTTTCCTATGCATATTTTTTATTTGCAGAAGGGTACAGTCACAGCTGATTTCAACCTGGCAGAGCTGCAGAAGAAATTAATTTGAATTCTCCTTTAACTCTTCCCACAGTTTGGTTTTTTTGTCATGATATTCAGCCTTTCTGTTGCCTGTTCTCTAGTTAGATAGGCATTGCCAGAGATGAGTCTCACTTGAATGTCCTTTTGTTATTCATCTTGTGCAAATAATTATTTTGCTCTTCTTCAAAAGTAGATCTTGTCTTCCAGGAGCAGGTCTTTCATGTGTTTTCCACTCATTTTCTTTGCCTTTTAAGGCCCAAGCACCCTTCCAGTAGAGTCTCCTAAGAAGATGTTTGGCAGGAGATAGGGCTCATCTCTGACCCAGCACTGAACGGTGTGCTTCGTGTGCCCGATAACCCTGGTCTGTGCTGTCAAGTGCTGCAGGGTCACTTGGAAAAATCTGTCAATCTCGAAGTGCTGGTATCTTGGGTTTCTTCCTAAGAATGCTTACAATAAGGATGGGTAGAGAATTAAAAAACCCAAATACCCTCAAAAAATAAGGCTGATCTGTGACACGTTTCTTTCAAGCAGCTGGAAAGGAAGGCTTGTGCCAACCTCAAAATATAAACAGAATCTGTGTTCTGCAAGTTGAAATCTATTGGAGCAGGAGAAAATACTCCTCTACTGCTTCAGGAAGGTAACACTTCAGGTGTATGCAGTGATCTGTATTTAAAACCAGCTGATGCTTTTCATTAAACCATTGACAAGAGCACATGATGTAAGGCTTACCATGATGTCAGCAGGAGCAGGCTGAGATGGCTGTCACTGACTTTCCCACCCATAGCAAAAATGGAGTGTGTTAAAAGCCTCTTGTTGAGGCTATTGAAGTGAAACTCAGAAGAGCTGCTAGTTCTTTGGGCAGATTATTCTCTTTGGCAAAATGTGTGTGCATTGAAAAATCTACAATTCAGCTTTATTGTTTCCAGCTTTCAATGTACTCCCAGAGACCTTGCTGGGCTCTTCGTTAGCACCTCACCACTGCCATGTGGGTAGTGCTGCTCCCAGGCCGGCTGAAGCCCTCCTTCAGCTGAGACTCTGTGATATCAGACAGGGATCAGTGGAGATACAGGAGCCCACGTGTTGTCCTCCCTGAGCACTCTTGGGAATTTCTTACACTTCTATTTCTTACACATGTCAAATGTTCTGTTCTCTGGGTAGCACACTCCACGTCTCTTGTAGAGACACTGTGTTGTACCGCTCCCTCCCCTCCCCGTAATGCTGCAGCGATGCCAACTAATAGATGCAGTTTGAGGATAAATATTAAGCTGCTCAGTTTTTCTTGTGGGTATGCATCTGTTGCTGTAAATGGGAGAGGAAGGATTAAAACTTTACAGAGTCTGGAGGTAGCTAAATCTACTAAATACTGTATAACTGCCTTTTGGCATCAATAATTCAAAAAAAATTTGAGTCCAAAATGACAAAAATCTCACTTGAACAGCTGTAGCTGCAGGCTGAACAGAAAGGTTTTGAGCTGATTGTGGACTTGGTGCTTTGTTGACTACAAAGGTTGAAGAACACCTGAGGTCCCCACATCATTAAATGAGAAAAGAGCGGAGCAAAGCAGAATATTGCTGCAGAAAAGGCAAAGTACATTTTAACATTCATTACAATAGTGTTGATAGATGTAAGGGTGCTGAATATCTGCTGCAGCACAAGTAACGCTACCCTGAAATGCCAGATTGATTTAGGAAGGTACTGAACATAACTTTATCCTATTTGTATAATGAGATCACTTAGCCCCTGCTGTCTTTTAATCACTGGATTGGATGCAGAGACAGGAAGGTGGAACGTGGATTTCTGTGACCTGGAGGATGCAGGTATTGATCCACGCGCACGCAATACCCGCAGGAGAATGGAAGGAGCACGAGTTGTGATGTTAATCCAGCCCTGTGGGACTGGCCTCTGGTGATCAGTGATGCTGGGCTGCACCTCCCTTGTTTCCCCAACCTTTGCAGAGGATGAAACCTAACAGCAATGATTGTCCAAATACTTGTGGTGCTCAACAGTGGTTTGAACTCCTCTCTCTAAACCCTTCAGGCTACTGTCATGAAGCCTTCAGATCTAGCACAATGATACTGGCAGCTGAGTGTTTTCTTCCACTAAGCTTCAGAAACCACCATGAGAAATGGAAATCACAGACTGAATTAATTGGAGTGTGGGGGAAAGCTTTTGGTCTTGCCAGGTAGAAGGCTTTAAAACATATTTAAAGCTTGTTTTTTGGTGTCTTTTTTTCCTTTTTAAAAGGATTTTTAGTTTTACACTAAAAGATCCTTTAAGAAAGAAAACAACACTAGTATTTCAGTAGTTTTAGGTGAATTGAGTCTATTTTTCTGGATGGGAAATGTGTCAAAAGTGACTCTCTCCTTTGAAGGAAAAGAATGCTTTACTCTGTGTCTGATCACTTGTGGGATGAGGTGCAGTTGTCCTGTGCCTCTTCAAATTCAGTAGAGATTTTCTTCAATCCTTGTGTCATCAGGAGAATGTGTTCTTGAATTCTCACTTTTCTTCAGGAAAAGAACAGAAGGTAGTTCAAATAAAGGAGCAGAGGGGTAGTTTTATTAGTCAGGAAAATGCCTGTAGATGCATGGAAGAATATGTCAATCATATCTTTGCTTTTAGCCTGCTGCTATTTTGGCCATCAAATATTTTGAATGCAGTCCAATGCTCCTAGAAATGGATAGGTGTCATTATAAAAGTTTTTGGTGATCTTTGTGTTTCCCTTTTTCAAGTTATGGGGGTCAGAAAACATATTTCTGGTGAGGCTGCACACTGTTCCCTTAAGAAAAGGTGCTAAAGCCACCTTGACAGTAAGGGGCTGTTGCCTGTATTCTCACAGGAGAGGCACCACCTCATGTTCCCCATCTGATTTAGTAATCTTACTGCCAAGAGCTTGAAAAACTACCATGAGAAACTGAATAAATGCAGGAAGAGGAAGAAATTACTCAGGTGACATTACTAGCTAAGCAGAGAGAGTGGCTTTCTGTTAAGAACCTGACTGGACTTCAGTCTTTGGCTCAAAGCTGAAATTATTTGACTTGGAAACTCAAGTCTTCTGAAACCTGGTTCCTGACAGGTGCAATTTAACTTCTCTCTGGAGGTGGGTTCATGAGTTGGCCCTAAAAAAACCTCAGGTTATACATTCAAGAATTTCTTCCTCTAAATTTCTTCTATTTCCAGAATGTCAAGAGAACCTGGTGCCCAAAAGAGCAGAATATTCAGTCCACAGCTCTGGTCTTCATCATTGCAAACTGTTCTCGCAATACTTCTGGATGAATTGAACAGATCATAAAAGCCTCATCTCATCAAATGTTCAGCCCAATTTTAAGCTGCTACACAGTCTGGGGCATTTTTTTCTTTTCTTGAATTCTTATCTGAAGTTCATTGATACAAAGGTTTTCACTGACTACTAACCTGCAAACCTCCAATGTATATGTGAGCAATTCTATTAAATTTAAACATCGATGAAATTACTCAGGTGAATAACTCTAAAAGATCAGTCCCTTTACAGCGTGCAGATAAAATTCTGATCATTTCTCAGAGCTCTGTTTGAACTCAATGATGCTTTTGAGAGCAGAGGATGAAATCTTGCCTGGACACGACTGACATTTTGATGCCATGTATTGTCTGACTTCCCGTTGCTTCATACAAAGCCCATAGAAATAATCAGATCAATTCTTAAGTGAGTAGGGCGTAGACCTGAGACCCAGATTCTCACTCTGCTTCAGGCTGCGATTGAGTTAAAGTTGTTCTCCTGTGAAGTCCCTTGGACTTCAAGAAAGATGTGAGAAGGTCAGGATTTTGTCTGGGATGTCATCTAATATACTCCAGTGCCAGCTACTGCCCTTGCAGCTGGCCCTTGAGGGGTTTTATTTTTTAGATTTTAAAAGTAATATGGTTAGAACTCAAATTGTCACAACTTCCCCTTCAATACACTTTAGATTAAGGCTGACATACTGCTGGTGTTCAAGTAAATCTCTGTTGCTTGAGGAGCTTGTGCAAACAGCTCGCTTCCCGTGAAGCATTTTCCTTTAAGGATGGAAGTGGTGTGTTTCCTGCTACGTGCTGTAGCTGCATTATGTATTTCACTTCCATTTTAATGTAATTATAGGTACAAATTGTTCACATTTGGTCTTATGAAGCCCTGAAAAGTTATGTCTCATGAGTCAGCATGTAATTTTCTTCTGCACAAATTGCCGAATTATGCACTGGAGCTAAGTGCATTGAATAATGGTAATTTACAATTGAATTCCTATGGATTTACATATTACAATCACATTAATGCCAAAGGAATCCACAATATTGTCAAATAGGTTAATAATGGTTACTGTTAGCACAGAGAATACCAGTGGAATTAATAATGATTAACCACTTATTTTAAATGGATGCAAAATTATGCAGCTACCTTGATGATATGGAAATTACAAAAGTGTCATGGAAAATAAAGGCAGGGAAGTGGATTGAATGTCTCTGTTACAAAAGGCTGCCCGTACAAAACTCTGGGCTTCCCTCCTGTTTTTTTAATGGTTTGCATCAGAAAGCTACTGGAAACTTGATGCTCAAAACCAGGATTTTTTGTGCTTTCCAATGTACTTCTTGTCATTTAGTCTTGCAGTTCTGGTGTTGGCTCCATCCATCCTTCTCACGCCTTTCTTATGATGCACAGTGCCAGACTGACAGAATTATGTACTTATTGATGTGTGCCATGCCAAAAACCCCTTCTCATTGCTTCTTCCCTGTTAAGACCACTGTTGGTGGAGTCATGTAAGATATTCCCAATGACTGAACTGGCTGGCTAGATAACTTGGCTATCTTCATTCTAATCTTTCCTAAAATACCATTTGTCTGTGGAAAGCTTCAGAGATAAGCAACTGAAAATGGTGTTGAGAAGTTGGTACTGCTTGGAGGTTAAACCTTTAATCTAGAGGTGATACAGCACCCTGTGTGCACTGTGGTGTCAACTTGGGAGCTTTCAGTGTGGGCTCCTTTCAGTGGCTGTTTCTCCTCTTTGCTGGCAGCCAGAGGAACTTCCCCAAGATGGAAACAGTCTTTTCTACTCAGCACTGGGGTGAAGCCCTAAGTACCTTTGAGCAGAGGTGATGGGAGTCTCAGTTCCACAATGAAACACCATTAATCTTGTTAGTGCATGGACATACTCAGCCTTGTGCCCATCTGGGAGGACAAGGATGTGAGGGACTAGTTCAGGAGAGAAGCAGAGCAACAACCAGGGTGTCCCCACATCAGGAAGATGAATGCCAGTGTGCTAATCTCCAGGCTTGTTCAGTCTCTTACGTGGTGCAGTGTTAGTGTCCAGCTCCTTCTGTTCCAGTGTTTGTGGGTGTGTCAGCATAGTAAGTGACATTAAAGACTCACCACATTATAACTGTTCTGTGAATTGGTGTGGCAAAATCTTGCTCAGCTCTCTGAGGAGAACAAATACCAGTCTGGAACGTGTGGTGGAAGCAAATAAATGGCACTGCAAATGGATGAGGCTTGTTATTTGTACAGTCATTAATATTTAACTGTCCTTTTTCACAGGCTATTACCATTTGAATTTGTAGGACGTCAAAGCTTTCCTGCTCTGGATGAAACATAGATTTGATCCTGGCAGACTTGAAAGGTGCCTGGATTTTATTTTCTAGATCACAATACATAAAGTGTATTTGAGACAGGATTACAGCTGAAAAGCGTTCAGCCCTGGGCTGCAGTAGGCTTTGTGTTTCACCCCATTGGATTAGCTGGGGGAAGATTTAACCTTTTTGGTGTGTTTTACCCTCCTGTTCAGCATGAGTTAATAGTATTTGGGCTTTTGGAGTGTGTATTAATGCTTCAGTCAAAGCAGGAATGGATTTTGCTAATTGTTTCAGCCTGTTCAGAGTGGATGGTCACATCCCCAAAACAATGAGGCTGAACAAAACATTGAGACTGCACACCTGGCTTTAAACAGAGAGAAGGAAAGGATGAAAAGAGATGCTTCTTCCTGCCTCAGTCAGAGCGAACTATTGCTGTCTGTTAAACGATGCTCTGTAAGAATGCCTTGCTGCTAAAGGTTGGCCTTAAAATAAAAAAAGGAGAAAAATTCGTGAAATAGTAAAAAAATAATCCCTGACACCACCTGGCCTCTGTAAGCAAATGGCTGAGAAGCCAGTTCCAGAAAGCAGCTGGTTTTCTTTCTTCCCCAGAAAAACAAAAGCACGCTTAGCTTTGATTTAGGACAACCTTTTGATGAACAGGAACAGTATAAGAAAAAATATTCTTCTAGTCAATTTGCACATTTTATGGAGATCTGTCTAGAAGGTGGCTGTTACAGGAAGATAAGGATTCTAATTTTGTAATTGACTGCACTCTGAAAAGACAATTAGGAGCTAATGTGATAAGTAATTGTAAATTATAACAGCAGAAGGAACCTGATTCAGAGTCCTCTGTGGAAACTGTATTTGTGTATTCAAATGATGCATCTGTACTTTTATTTCCCCTGCATGTACGTTTTATTTAATAAAGCTAGAAGAAGAGTTCTGTAAAGTTTAAAAAACAGGAATGCAAAAAAAAAATAAAATGCTGGAATGCAGATGCATGTCAGCCTCCTGCTAATCCCAGTGCAGCACTGCAACGGTGCTGGGTAGGATAATAATTTGGCAGCTCTGCCACTTATAAAGAATTATATGGGTATGGTGCCTGGCATCTCTAGTCTTAGGGGTTTTGCAGGATTTGATTTATGTCTCTGTCAGGGATAAATGCCCAAGTCAGTGGAGAGCAGGAGGAGTTTTACTGCCTTTTTTATGGCAAGAGAACGGCACTGGGGTCTGTCTGTAAATCCTTACGGTGCCGGTTACAGTAATGGTTCCAGCACTCAGGAACCAAAGCCTAGGGCTAAGGGAAGATGCCTCTTTGATTATGGTGCTGCCTTGGTGCTTGGCAGCGATGTGCCTGTGTCCTTGACGTGCTCTGTGGTTTTGCCTTGCCATAGACTCCCCATGTGGTATCACTTCTATTCCTGATCGTTAAAGCAAGAGTAGTATTTTTACACCGTCAGGAAAGCACTTAGCTGAGTACTCCGTGCCTGTGGCAGGATGTCCCAGCTGCTCTAAACACTGCCCTCTTCTGATGGGGTCTGGCCTGGCCCCTCATATGGTGCTGCTGGAAGAAGGGTCAGCACCCCCCACCTCACCGTGCTTGCAGTGCCAGGCATGGCTCAAGCAGGCATGGTCTCAGATCTGGATAAACGGCTGTGAGCTCTTTCTGCACTCAGCTCTGAGAATTATTTGGGTTTAGTTCTAGGAACAAACTGCTCGAGTAGCTTCTCTCAGAGGTTTTAAACTAACAAAATGGTTTCAAGAATCTGAAAGTTTATTGTTTAAACAGAAAAAAATAAGCTAAGGTCCTGCTTTCTTACCCTCATGAGTCTCTGCTCCAAAGGTCCTGCACTAAATAATTTACTAAAGGATTATCTAGGAATATTTGGGTGGAAGTGGGGGGGACAGTTCAGCAGAAATCTAAATGTTCCCTGTAATGCCTAACCCAGGCACCTTTCTTCTTCTGAGAGCTCCAGGGGAAGTACCACCTGTAGAGCAACCGCCCTCATATGGGAGGTAGTTTTGTGGTCAGTCCCCCAGTCACCAACCCTCCAGCCTGGGCTTGGAGCTCTTTTCCTCTTGTGGACTGTGGATGCAAGGTCTTACAGCATTTTTCACTTGCTTAGGGCTCTTTATCTAGGCATCACTTCTGGATCTTTGTGGTGCTGCTAACCTTGTGTGCAGGAAATCCAGCTTTTAAAAAACCAAATCAATGTTTTATTATGTTGGTCTTAATCAACTCAATATAGCTGTGGCAGGGGGGTTGGAACGCTCTGGTCTTCGGGATCCCTTCCAACCCAGACCATTCCATGATTCTATGAACTTAATTTGAGGATCATATGATTATTTGGGAGTTTTTATTTCCTTGGATTTTGATCTGTCCTTCATGAAGTAAAGCTATTGGAATTTTAAGTTTAGAAATAACAAATATTTTGAGTTCTTGGACCACAAGGACATTCTTGAAAGCTTTAACCCTGTTCTTCACATGTTCATGTGACTGTTAACAGAGTTTTTCCTTAAATCTCTAAACGTAACTCGTTATATATAGCATGTTGAAATGTCTCTCATTTGATCTTTATGATAACAGCTCCCAAAGATTCTGGTGGCAGCAATAATTATTCAATTAATGGAAGAGTACTTTTCTCACTTCCCATATTAATGCTACAGAGCCTATTTCAGGGAGTATAAATAAAAATACTTTCTGAAGTTTCTGATTATAAAACTGTCACAACAATTAACAAATTTAATTCTGGAAGTGAAGGACTATGTGACCAAAACCAGGTGGGGATGACTTAATACTGAACCTGGGAAATTATTGTCCATTGAAAAGAAGCAAAGAGTAAAATCACTCTGCAGTTGTCCCATACTAGTGCTGAAGTCCAAAACTCATTTTAGGAAATGAACCTGGTTTTGGGTAGGGAAGAGGGGATGTATGATTAGTTTACCATGGCTGAAATCAGCCTGGTGCTTAAATCAATCAAACCTGTCATATTACTTCTCTCAATTTCCCCAGTCTACAGACTCAGACCTGCTTCAGCTACAGCAGCGCCAACGGAGCAGGTGCTAAACCTACAGTAATTTTGTGTATCAGCATTTCTTCACTGGATAATAAAAGCTCAACACTAGTGGAAGCTGCTAGTACACAGAGACTTTAGTGCTGCCATAAAACCAGCGTTGTAGGAAAATAGCCCTAAGCTGGGAATGGATGAGTAGTTTCAAAGTTGTTATATTGTAGCTCCAAACAGAGCCAGGATGGGAGAGCTGAACTGAATCCCAAATGTTATCCTTCTCTTGAGTTTTGTTGATGTATAGTGAAGGCACATGTTGGGATTTAGTTGAAAATATGCTGCTATGATGCAGTTTGTCATATAGAGCCAATCTTCCTGAGTATTGCATTTAGTCCTGTATTCCAAGCTCACTAAGCTGGTATTTACTGGCAGTAACTGTCCTTGTATCAGGCAGTTTCCTCTCAACTTGCATCATTTGCCCTTGTACCCGCAGTTTCTTTGGTAAATATGCACTACAAGGAAAAAAGGTAAAACAAAACCAGAACAGGAAAGCTGCTTTTGCTAAGAAGAATTTAAAGGTACAGGAAGGCTTGACTAAAATAATCCAGAATTTAGGAAGGCTTCTGAAATGGATAAGTTATTTACCAAGCTGGGGACTGTTACCCCTGATTTTGGTTGTTTCTTGATCTGACCTTATGGTATTTCAGAGGTGACTGAGGCTGTAGCCTGACAGCCTTGTTCCTGTAACTCTTGTGAAGGGCTCTGCCTGTGCAGGTAGGACGTCAGCAGGAATGCTGCCATGGGCTTTGCAACCTGCCCTGGGTGTCTGGAAAGCAATAAATACATATCTGCAAAGCAGATAAAAAGCCATTTTTATCTTCCTAAGAGCAATGATATTGAACAATGTAAATGCTGTGTTGCTCTGGAAATCAGACTCCAACAGGAGCAATCTAAACTTAAACCCATCTTCTGTGTTTCTCTGGAAATGCTCAGATTTTTCTGTTAAATATCACCAATTCCATCACCAATACAAATCCTGACCCCATACACCATCAAATCAGGCACAAAGTAGAGATGTCACGTATCTGTACTTACTCTTCATTCTGTGTTACTGTTCAGTTTCTGTTGTTATGTCCTTGTGTGGTGACCTGCATTGAAAATAGGTTTTAAAATATAGTTGAAGTTAGTCTGATTGCTGTACTCTGAATGAGCTAAACACTGTCTGAGTTGGGGTATAGCATCTATATATTCCCTGAAGCAACAGTGGGGTTTTCTCTGTTGTGACATCGATGTCAGACTTCTGGGTAGAGAGTAAGAGACTGTTTGGAGTGTGTAACACACTTCTGAGTGAGAGGTCTACTTCCCCAGTCATATATATATATGTAAAAATACAACATTGAGTCCATGTTTGCAGTAACAAAGATCTGGTTGCATCTGCTTTGAAGGCATCTCCTCCTTGCATTCGTATGTATGAGCCCGGAGCAGCACTAAGGTTTTAGATCTCCCCTTTAAAAACTGGGGACAGACTTGTGTGTGTTAAATGGATGCTATCGAGTTGGTGGGAGGAAAATTATATGAGTGTTTTGGTGAGAATTACTGACTAGGAAAGCACAAGCTAGGAAGACTTTGTTGGAGCTGAAGTCAGAATAAAAGTGGCAGCAATGGCTCTGTTCTTAGTAGGATCATAATTATATGCAGTCATTTTAATCAGAGGAATTAATATGTATCATTCACCTGAACTGAAAAGACAATAATTAAAAGAAAAGCCTTTCAACATATAGTTCCTGAACATTATCCAGGTTCCTGCTGATGTGGAAATTGCTGTGAGTACCTGAAAGCTGGGGCCATCACCTACTGCTTTGGGCTAGCACTACTTTATGAACCTCATCAAAGAGCACTTTGGTATTAAAACCTCTCTTGAATGAGGAGTGATTTAATTAAATTCAATTAAATATCTCTTGGTTAAAAAGAAACATAAAATCAAGATTTATTTCATTGACGAGAAGAATTGCAGATGTCATCTAAAAATGATGCTGAATCAGATTCCTCTGGGACATTAATTTCATTCAGAGGAGCTACTGGGCTATGGGCATGTTGTTTATTAGACAATAATAGCTCTGTTATTTCTTTCTCAAGCAGGTAAAAGCCTTTTGGCAATTTTATGCTGCTGAAATTCATGTCACGTCCAGAACCTCTTACAGGAACCTAAACACCAGTATGAGATTAAGCATTAAAATTTAAAAGCTTTTAGGTTTTTGTGAGATACTGCAGGCCATGATTTTTGTGGAAAAAAATAAGTGTTATCACACATGCATGCACACACATATGCATATAATATACATATATATTAAAAAAATATTTATGGTTGGAGGTTGACTGGTTCCCATATTCTCTTCTATGCTCAGACTCCTAAACCTATTGAACTACCCAATTACTATGAAACTTTTATTCTTTCCTCCAGAAATAATTGCTGGAGACTTTTCACTGAGAATATGAAGCAGCACAAATTATCTTCAGCCTCCCTAAAGTCTTTGATGTACTGTTTGTTTGGAGCTTGTGCTCATGAAGGGGATGTGATGCTGTGGATAACACACAGATGAAATCCCTGCTGTGGAGTGGCTACCAGCTGTTTCTTTTACATCTTTAAAACACAGTGATTCACTGGCAAGCCAACAAACCCATCAATATGCTCATTACCCCAACCAGAAGCAAACTAATACAGGAGGTGGTGGACTTGTGGTTTCATTAAGCACTGAGCAGAATTTCAATTTCCCTGACCCCTTAAAAAAAACCACCAAACCCAAACAAGTTTTTTTCCTTAAAATTTAAAGAAGGGGGTTATGTTTCTAATAGCTTTGAAATTATTATTTCTCAGGATGCTTAACAGGCACTATCACTCTCCCATCCAACATTTAGCTGCCCAGTATGCATCAAGACATTATTTTTCTTTCTGTTCACGTATTTTTAGTGGTCATTGAAACAACAAGTCTGTTCAGCAGGCCAGGAGTCATCTCTGATTTTTAGCAAAGGGGAGGGAGTTTTCTATTGCCTGTCACTTGTCATCACATAAGAGTGCCAGGCTACTGCTGAGAAAATGGTAGTAGGACTATTGGGTTGGGTAACTCAATAGTTGGGTGATTTCTCCAGGGTAAAAATATTAATTTGTCATGATCCTGCTGTGAGAATAGGAGGGATACGTGAGCAGGAGAACTGGCCCATTAGCAAGCTGCGTGTGACAATTAATAAGAGACCTTATGGATGAACCTGTGATTTCACAGCATATACTGAGTTGGAAGGGGTACTGTTTTTTAAAAAAGTGAGTGTTCCATGTTAGGATACTACAGTGGATCATTCTACTACTGTTGAATATTCTTCTTCTTTGATGCAGATAAAAGATCTCAATGCTGTAGGCCTATGTTTTATACCTGAAAACATATGAATCCTGTGAATAGAATTGGCTGTTGCTGATGTGAGGTGTGTTTAGCAACTATGACTGTCATCTGTGTTCCTCTAGTGTCCATAGCCACAGAAAATGCTCAATATAATTGCTACAGAAGGTTTGGAAGGGATAAACATGTAGAGATGCTACTTAAAACAGGCTTAATGCAAACACTTTAATAATGCTTTATAACTAGGGACTCTTTTTCTCACTTCTGAGGATTTTGTGGCCACCTGCTTGTGTCTGCTGGCTTTGCTCAGAGAGTTAAAGGGTTGATGGTGTGCCCATGCCAACAGTCTGAAGAACAAGTAGAACTTTAGGAGATCTGGGATGTGGCCTTAGAGAGGACTGGGAGAAACAGCCCTGTTCAGAGATCAGCTGGACAGATTTATGTAAGATTTTACTCTTTGCCTGGTAATGTTGCCAGTTCTTGCCAAGTGGTGAATTTTGACTGTTTGGATTTTGACAGCTGAAGAGGTCTGGGAGGTCCTACCCTGGGAGAAAATTCCAAGTTTTTCTCCATTTTTGGGGAGAGGCATCCCTAGTATGTAGTGTAGAACTAAGAATGGGCTCTACTTTCAGAGTTTGATGCAACGAACGCAGTCCTTTGGAGGAAAAGGAGAGAACAATATCAAATGTATGTGTGAATTGTCACCACTTGTAAAGGTAATATTCTGTTTCCAAAGATGACCTTTTGGCCCTGTTAAGGCTTATCACAGTCGTTACTGCTGGTAATGAGAAGAGCGCTTCCAGGAGGTCCCTTCTCCCCTCCTGGGTGGTAGTGGAGGGAAGCCACTCCGCTAATGAGGGTGCTGGGCTTATAAGCAGCTCAGGGAAAGGGAGAGAGGGAGGTGCATGTCACCATCCAGGAGAGGCTGTTGATTCCTTAAAGAACTTTGAGCAGCATCTCCTGAGATTCAGCAATGGGAGACAGGGGAACTGATTTAATCTTAAAGGAGTAGTTTTATTAAAGTGTTATTAAAGTGCTGCTATTACAGGCATTAGTTTTATTTCTGTTGACTTTAACAAAACCATGACTGGGTACTGAAAGAGAATTGTGTCCCCAGTTGTAGCTGCCCTAGATCTATCTAAACCCAGGGACCATCCTGCTCGTCCTTCTCCTTTACTGTGTAACGCTGTGAAGTTTTAAAAAGTAGATTTAAAGGAGTGAAAAGTAAGTTTTTCCTAAACTATGAAAGTCAAAGCTGTAAGATTTTTATCTTTATATTTCGTTTTGAAAAAGCACTGGAGATTGACATTCTCTAGAAGCTATCACAGAAATGCTCCACTGGGCATAGTGACTGATCTAGGTAAGAGTTAAGGATTGGAGCTGGCAGCACTTCAGAGCCCTGTGCATGAGTTGGCGGGCAGGGTGTTCCAGGAAAGCCTGCTAGTCTCTCACTTTTAAGACCACACAGCTAAAGTTTCATGGAAAAATATTTCTGGTGCTGTGTGAATTTCAGTGCTGTGTGGTTCCTGTGACCACTCTGAGAGTTCCTGTGTGATTTGGCTCCAGTTGTTGGTTGATGTGTTTTTCTTTTCGCGCTGAGTGAGAAGAGGAGTCGCCGTGGGTCGGAATGAGATTGGGATGGAGCTGCAGTGCGTTCCAGCACCTTCCCAAGCAGTAATGACGTGGGTATTCTGGGGCAGAGGCTTTGCCAAGCCATCAGTTGGGGGGAAAGGTCAAACTGTGGTACTGAAAGTATGTCTGGGTCGTTAAAGTACTAAGCTGTTTGTGTTGGGGAAAAAAAATAAATGTAATGATTCCAGAGATGCCAACAACATGGCACGATGTTCCCAAATAGGGAATTGGTTTTGTTGCCTGAAGTTCCAAACCAGAGGGAATACAGCTCCAAATAAAACAGAGGGAAGGGGAAGAGGAACAAGGAATAAAGTGTTCTAGATAACAACTGGCTAGTCCCTGCTAACACAGGTTTATGTTAACATATTTTAGTTTAATAGGGTTTTTAAATGTCAGCCAATTACTCCTTGGTATTAGTGTTTTAGCACTCCAAACATAAATTAGGATATATTAAAGTGTGAAGCTCTTGAAGGGCTATGCAGGTTACTTGCTCGGGGTTTCATGAGCATCAATTTGGTGCACACATCTAATTATAATCATCATAAGAAAAGCGTATGGAATGTTCCAGCGTGTGAATCTCTAATACTGAGTAATTCCTTATAAAAATGAGGCAGCCCATATGGGTGAACAGCTGAAACGCTGTGAAATAGAGCAGATGTGTGAGTTATGCCATAGTTCCTTCCCTCCTAATATTTACTGTCCACGAGGAGAGAGAATTAATTAGTTACCTCTGAAATGCTAGGTACTAAATACAATGATGACATGGCAAGCCTGAATCACTGGAGGTATTGCTAGAGGAGGAGATGCCATCACCCACATGTACAGCCTTACACTGGTGCAGTGTGGGCTAGAACAATGATGATGGGTGTGTTGGACTGCTAGCCTGGTGAATGCCATCTAAAAAACAGCCAGATGTTTCTGTGCCAGTGTGCTCTGAAATAATCTTGTTTCTATTCTTCAAGAAGAATTGATGTCTATCAAATAATTTCATCTGATGTGTGTTGTAGCTGGAGCAAAGCAGTTGCTGCTTATAGCCTGACTGACTTGAACTGTTCATTCTAGGTGGGGTACGCTATAGCTGAAGAAGTAAGAAAGCATAGGTCCTGAAGTGTTTATGAATGACTGTGTGCACTTGTGATGAGTTAATTAAGGAAAATATGGTGGATGGGTCCATAGGCTCTCAGCCCGAATATAAATGATTGGAGAGTCATGTTTTCAAGTGTTTGTAAAACTTAGGGTGGTGTGGTTAGGTTTTGTAATGAGGCCTGATACCTTACCAGATGACAAAGAGTTTTAAAAGATTTTTGGTGGCAACAGCATCATGATGTTTTTGAGCTGGTGGTGTTCCTGCTTGTCCTCACAGGACTTGGTGGAGCTTTGGACTCTGCTCTGCTAAGTAAGTCCTTTCACCTACAGTAGGTGTGTGTGCAGCCAGGGCAGAGGTGGCTTTTGGGCAGAGCTGAGCTTCATCTTTTATTGCTTGCTACAGTGAAGCTCATTCAGTGAAGCCCTGTGCCTTTGTTTGGACCTTAATTGTCACATGCTTAGGCCATAGATAAATGAACATTGGTATAGGCTTGATTAAACTTGCTATATATTTCCCTGTAACAACAGGACTGTAATGCCTTGTATTTTGACACTTATAGGTGTTAAAAGTATAGGTTACAGGGATGAGGACTCTGGCTAGTTTTGCTGGTTTAGAATCAGAAGAAACCTGGGCTGCCTTACACAGCCAGACACAGACTCCTTAATGCAATAATCTGATTGACTCTGTTTGATATTGTTCAGGAAGGCTTCTTTGCCACAAAATTGGAAAGGCTGTGTTGGGATGTAGAAATTAGAAGTGTCTCACAGCACACCCAGCTAGGATTTCTATAAGCATTAGAGTCAGTGAGATTTATTTCAAAGATATAACTTATTGGAGAAACCCAGCCTATTAAATGTCTATTACCAGTGATGGCATTGTGGAGATGGAATTGGTTGTGCTCAGCGAAGAAATGAAAGCTGGATTGTTATATACAGGCTCCGATAGGTACTGATTTCTGAGCTTAAAGGCTGCCTGGTTGCTCAGGATTTGTCACTGGTTAGTCAAAATACATAGAGTGAAAGGGTTGATCTGTCCAAAGGGTTTGGAAGTGAAATAGATGAAAGTGTATGTTTTATCCAAACTAATAAAAAGCAATGGGGATGTAACTTGTAGTGAATAATTTATTCATGGAACGTCCCTTTTGTTCATAAATTTGTTGCAAACAGATGGGACTAGTCTGGAATGCGTTTGAACTTGTAACTTCTCTGAATAATTCTTCATTGGGGCTCCCTGATAAGTGGGATGAGTTTTGAATAATCTGGGCAATTTTGACTGGTTCACTGGTGTCACCAGAGATTCTGCTGAAGCTCTCAGTGAGGAGCTCTTCATTCCAACCTAGGCTGAGTCCCTGGGGTATTTCACCAACTTACTGTGTATTGATGATACTTTTATCTGAGGGCCAGGCAGGGATCAACAGAGGAGAAGTAATTAAACTCGATGTGCAGGAGGGGGAACTTCTTTATTTCCATTCTTTACAGCTTGCTCCCAGGGTGAAAGCAGTTGAGCAGCACCCAGGATCACTCTGCCTGCCTTTCTCTGAGGTGCAGAAGCCCAAAGGAGCAAAGCCTCAGTGTGTGTGTGAAGGGGAGAGGGCCACTGGAAGCACGATGCTCCGTTAATTTGTCAAATGGCAGGATCTCTTGCTGCCTTGCAAACAGCAACAATTGTAAAAGCAGCTCGTAGTATGTGTGTATCTGCTTCTCATGGTGTAAATCAAGAGGGAGGGCGTCGTCAAACTGCAGGCATTTCATAACCATCTGAACAACAGTGTGCTGCTATATGGTGGTTCTATACATGCTTATATCAATGCTGTGTTGGGGGAGGCAATGCTACCAATGCTGAAGGCAGCAGGCCCTGGAAAACGCTGCCTCACATGGGATAAGCCATGGCAACAGTTGGCCTTTTTTGAGGAGCATTTCCTGATGCCCATTGGGTTTCTGCTTAACCTGCACCTTGCAAAATAAAAATGTAATCTGCCATATCTTCCTGAGAGCATCACTGGTCCCTGCACCGACCAGTGCAGGATAGACCTGTGCTTTTCATACCCTCCTTGGGTTCTGATAGTACTCTGCTCCATTACTGTGTCCCTGAAAGCCTAGGAGTATTCACTTCAATGTATGCTTAAGTAATTTGTAAGATCGAGGCCAAATTCTGCATTAAAGATAAAAGGAGTGTGCCATGTCAGAGTGCTCCTTCAATTGGCGTTGTTTTTTCCTGTAGTAATGTGTGCACAGCCCTTTATATATGGGAGCTGATACTAGATTGCTTACAGCTACTTCCATATAATATTTAACAATAACTCTGTCAATAATGCTGGAGACACATACATTCTGTTTTCCTGGAGACATTTAGGGAGTACTCAGGAGTAAGTAATATTTCCATAATCTAAATTCATGCTCTATCCAGAGGGCTGTGTCTAAGGTATGTAGAATTATGTTTCACAAAATGTGTTTACTGCTATAACTATCTATTTTTTTATAGTTCATTTGTTAAGCTAAGTAATGATGTATAGCTGCTTACACTAAGGTAATAACAGTTCTTTCGTGTTCTTCATTTTTACAATCTCCTCTTCTCCCCCTTAAATATCAATACTAGTTGAGGGCTTTGTTAAAAGAAGTGTCTGTGGCATGCTGGTACGAGCTGCTGCTTGAAAAGCCAAAGTCAAACTTGGGAAAAACAGCTCTGTAGTTGATGTAACTATTACTGATGGAGATGAGACAGCATAAAACAGAAGTTGCTGCTGAAAGACTGCTGGGATTACTTTCGCCTTCAAAACTCAGACCTTCAGAAAACACTAATGCCATAGGAGGAAACTGTCTGTTCTCCAGAGTAAAAATTAAGTTCTAAGAGGAATGTCACCTTTGAAGCAGGACTGCTAGAAATGGGTCAGGAATAGTTGACTTTTTGTTTTGGTGACAAAGGTAAAACCTGGAGACTAGATCTTTGGCTGCCGTGAAGGAAAACAGCCAGTGCTTGTGCTTACGTAATGCCTCTAGATCGTACTGCATGTAATCAGTCCTGAATTTCAGAAATCACAGTGGAAATCCATCCCCTCTAATCAGGGAAAGAGAACTGAGTGAGGAACTTTCCTCTTTCCTCTTTCTGTATTTCTTTAAAAAAAAGAAAAGCCTTGTCTGATGGTCAGTACCCTTTACACCAGTGGAAGTAAAGCAATTTCCTTTTTTCTTCCCCCTCTTGCTGAAGTCTGTATGAACAGGCACCTGCCCAACAGCCGCTGTGGCTGAAGGGTTTGTTCCTCTTTGATACAACTGGAGTGAATTTCTATGTGTCTGAGCAAGGGGCTGTGACTGCTGGGGTAGCTGAGGTTTCTTTGGTGCTGTTTCCTGGTGAAGGTTTATGCAGCATAAATATTAACTTAAATAAAGTGTCCCTGCAGCTTGGAGCCCTGTGGCTTTTAGACCTGTTACAGATCAGGTTGTATGGCTACATGCTGTGGTGAGAAGCAGGTCAGGGCTGTCTCACGGTACTGTAGGCATCCCAGAGTAAAAGTTCATATTCTTAAAGCTGTTTTTCATAGGAGGGTTGAATCTGTTTAAGCCCTTGTGCTGCGATGGGGTGCTCCTGTGCCATGGAGCACCTTGCTCAGTGATGAAGCCAAGGCTGTAATGAGCCTTCCCTCCACTTACAGTGCTAATGTAGCTGCTGAAGCCGCCTGCTTCTTGCAGAACTCAGAAGTGCTCTGACTGGTTCTTGCATGCTTCCTGTAAGGAAATCTTTGTAAGAGAATTCTTTTACTTGCCTTTTCCTCCCCTTTGTTCTAGTTCCAGTGCCATTGGCCGCTCCTTTGGTTGGTGCTGTCATGCCTTACCCCGTGGTGCTTCAGATACCCTAAGCCGAGTGATGCTGATGAGATGAGTATCCAGCGATTGATACTTTCAGAATAGGGTATGTGACAACAGCAATCAGTATGCCATCGCTTCTGAGGCAGCTCATGGAAATGGGAGTGCTTTAACTGACAGCGTTTGCAGTAGCACGGGCCCCGGGGAGTCTCAGACAAAGAAAATATTCCACAAGACTTTAGGAAACAAAGTCCTATTCAATTATTCATACTTTCACTGAGTTTCCTTTTTTTTTTTTTTTGAGAACAGCATAAATTGTTTGACACAGATTTGGTTCAGTTTTGAGGATTTTTGTATGATTACTTTTGTTTAAAGATTAGAAACGGTATTTGAAATGGTAACTATGCTGTGAATTTCAAAGGGGTTAGGGACTGCCTGAAAGTCAAACGGAGCTGGGAACTCAAACCCTCTGGCAAAATCTTAGTTCTCATGTCCATCATTAAAATTGACCTGTAAATAGCTTAAGGGCAAACAGAAGGCAAATGTTTTACTTTGTGTGCTGCAATAAGCAGAGTCTGGGAAGGTGAAAGAAGATGCCAGTATCACAAGATACTAAAGTTTGGGGAGAAAGAAGTGAGATGGGGATGATGCTGTTATCAAGCCACAGTGCTCAGGTATTTGTGCCAAACACCCCTGGCATTGCAATCCCACCTATTTCTTTTGCAGCTTCTTTGGTGGTTTAGACAAAACCAGCAGCTGCAGCAAAGTCTTAGTCTGTTAAAATTACTTTTTCTTGGCTTTCCCCTGCTTGATGTCTTTTTTAAAATACAGCACTAGGAACACAGAGCTGTCATGCTTCTCTTTTCTGTAATCTCATTTTACAGAAATGGTAAGTTTGGGGCTCAAGCCTTTCAGTGGAGGTGTGAGGAACGGGAATGGTTCTGAGACAATTGGGGTATGAGTAGGTAACAATGGGGAAATAGTGCTCTGGGCTTGGTACGGTGTGTTTGCTGTATAGGAAGGGTGAGTTAGGGTTTTGAGAGACAGGACTGGAGGAGAAAGGTGGGCTTGAAATGGCACATGCTTGTTATGGAACAGAGGCACCTTGAGTTTCTAGGCTGATACTGAATTTATCTCACTTTGGGTGAGGAGGAGAAAAACCTGAGCAGTCACTGCTGTGAAAGGAGTCGGTCCCTCTCTTGAGGTGGGTAAGAAAGCCCTCTTAATTACTAGCACGGAGTCCTGGTGGGAGCTGTCCTAGATGTGCAGGCACTTCTCTGGTCTCTTGGAAAATTAAGGCTGCCTTGGTAATCCCTGGGAGACAGTAATCTCTGAGCAAGAGAGATATATGTTACCACTGCTTTAATATTGCCTTTCCTTTATGTCTTATTCCTCCTGGGAGAATAAACTATTTTGAGTATGAGCAGACTCCTGGTTTATGGTGCACAGTGGGAAGAGTGGTGTGCATAAACCACAGCTGGGCACAGAGTGCACAGGGAGCTTGTAGGACTTGGTCCTGGAGTGGTAGAAGGATCAAACATGAACACAGCATAGTGGGAAGGGAGAAACAAGGATGGAGAGCAGCACGTAGCTCTGAGGGCAACGGATTGCAACCTGAGCTTGTTTGGCAGTCCCAGTCAGTAGGTCTCACTGGGGGAGATAATGTTGTTGTCTGTGGAGGCAGACAGGTCCAGGTCCCCTCTGATTCCAACAGCTACATAACTCTTGACTGCTTGGTTTTAAAGCTGGCTTACTCTATAAAGGGTAACTTTCAAAGAGCATAGAACTATTTATTTTAATAAGTGATGGTGTTGTCTTAATAAATTGGCTTAGAACATGATTAACACAAACCATCCTTATAGCTTCATGCTTTCAGGAAATAAACCCAGTATGAAAGCAAATGAAAAATTTCTGGGCAAACTTTTTATGCTGACATAGATGATGCAGCTATTGAACTGGATGTTGTGATTTATTTTTTTTTTCTGTTCAAGCTTACAATCATCTTACTTCCCAGAATATCTGTATTAAACCAATTACAGTGCAGTTGTTTTCTGGTGTTTGGTCTTGGGGGCAAATATATTCATTATGGTAGAACAAATGCAAATGTTGTGCCTTAAAGTGTTGCTACTTGTTTATGTGTTATGATCTAATAATTTAAGAAACAGAGTCTAGCTATTATTACAGTATTTGGAGACTTCCTAGTGGAAACCAGAAGCATCCTTCTGATCCCCCCAGTGTTTTCTTAACTCAGCAGTCTCTCTCTGATGTAATTTGCAAGCTGGAGTTTAATACTTTGCTTTCAGATGGATGTTATAGCTGTGTGTAAGGATCACAAGAGCCTGCCTAGCCTTTTTTTCTTCCAGCAGATAAGAATCTAGATATTCCAGCCATGACAAAAGATTTTTAGATGACTTTAGAGATACGATTGTGAGACGATTTCTTACGTGTAAAACAGTTATCTTGCCAAAGGAATCTTTCTTCCCATCTGCTTCAGGCAAGAACTATTTAGGTTAGGATTTAGTTCCTGTGTTCTGACACAAGCGCAGGATAAACCAGAAGACTCTTGGGAGTTGCAAACTGTACATTAAGGCTTGCACAATATTAATTTTATTGGATGACTTGGAAGTTTTCATAGTCTATTGTCAGAGAGATCTCCCACTAACCACACTGGAAAGGGAACAGGAATCATAGCAATGAAGTAACAGGTCCTATGAGTCACTGTAAAGCAAAAACCATCTTGAGTTTCAGCATGAATATTTGTGATTCCTCACCATTTAAACAGCATTCTTTCCTGATAGGAGACTCAAAACATATGAAGAAATTGGAATATTCCAGGAAAGACAGGTTTGTATTTGGGTAGGATTTGACTGTTGTGGAAATGGAGGAACTAGAACATAGGATCATTCCCATGTTATGTTGCTTTAAACTGTGCTGCTTTGTGGTATTTATACCTGAGAGAGGTTAGCGAATACAAATGGGAAAGGCACTGTGCAAAGTGAAGAGGAGATTTGTCTTACTCTGAGTTAGTGTGGTCTAAGAATATGTTAGAGGGGTGAGAAACTGGCTTACAGCACTGTGGTGTGTGCTTAAGGATGAAATTGCAGGAGTTGACCTCAACACACAGTTTTCTAGTATCTGAATCGTTCTCAGGAGGTGAAAACAGGGAAAGGGGAGACAAAGGAGTGATGCAAAGATCGAAGAGAGTGGAAAAATTGAGAGATGAGGCAAAAGAGAAAAGGTTTAGAAGCAGTATTGAAAACTTTCTAGGTGAATATCATAGAGTTGCTGAATAAATAGTTAATCACTTATTGCAAAGACTGTGGTCCCTTCTCTAGGAGAATGGGTGCTGAAGGCAGCATGCTGTCCTGAATTAATGCTCGAGCCCGCAGGCCATAATTAAATATGGAATCTGGCCCTCACCCAAATAAGTTTGATACCTGTGCCCTAAGCACCAACATCTATGAAGTCAATCAAATGTGATGCCATTGTTTGGCATGAGAAGTATGACAGTGATGAGAAATTATGCATTGTTTTTGCTTGAGGTATGTTACTTATGTGACTAGTACTTACTTTTTACTTACAGGCAGCATAATAATCAACTTTCATTAAGACTAATGCTGACTGTTGATTTACTACAAAGAGTATTTCGATTAAATTTAGCATTTTGGATAGGACATGATAATTACCTGGTGTTGACATTCAATTTTGTAGGCCTGAAGTTTACAAACAAATCCCACATCTTTGTTAGGTGCATTAGCAATTGAAATACCCTCCTAAATCACTGTCTGTGTAAATGGTAAATCTCTGCAATCAATCTTCCTTTTCTTTAAAAATAAATTTAGGAGGAATTTGCATAATTGGCCATGCTTGATAAAAGTCTGATGTATAATGTTGTCTTTTAAATGCACTGCTACCTGGAATCATGATGAAGTGTCAACATGCAGGAGGTAAATATAAAACAAGCATTTAGTAGAGGATGCTGCTGATCTCACAAGGTGAGAAATGGCATCTAGTGGTGTTATAATTTGAAATGGCTTTATGATTTGATGTAGGGCTTTCTCTATGAAGGATGTGAGAGAAAAGGACATAACTCAACTGCATCAAAAAACTAATTTGCAGTGAACTTTGAAGTGAAATTTACACTGAAAAGTGCTTTTAAAACATGATGAGAGTGTCCATGCTTCTGGTGGAAACTGCAAGGCTGTATGGAGTCGCCATGGACTAATGGCATGGGTTTCTCAAGTAGCTTGATAGTGTTCTAGCTGCTGCCCTGCAAGCTGCCACACTTGAATTTGGAGCAGGATTTTCCCTTTGTGTTCTCTACTAAGTTATGTTGGGGTCATGCCATTTTGCTATTTAAATCCTGGGTGGCAGGTCCAGCCTTGTACAGCTCCCCAGCATGTGCTCCTGAAGTTGCTGCTGCCTGCAGAATGTGCTCGCTGATGCCTGTGGTCAGCCCCACGGTCCTCACCATGATGTACTCCAGACTAAAAGATTTGTATCCCATGCTACTGCTCTCACTGTTGCATGGCACACGTGAGGTGAACACCCACTGAGACCTGAGCCCTGTTAGTGGGGTGAGGTGCTGTGGGATACCCAACGGTGAGACCTGGCGCTACACCAGGGATGTGGGTGTGACTTTCTGGTTACCCAGTATGAAAGTGGCCCGGTCCAGCATGAAGTAAACCCCTTCCTCAGGGAAGCCCTGGGGTCTTGAAATGCCCCGATAAACCAAGGGAAGTCTGTGTTACAGTGTTATACATGGAGCTGGTGGAAGGAGCTTGCATTGGGAAGAGCCTGATTTTTTTTTCAGAGGAGTCATGTGTGTGCAGCTTCAGGTAATTTAATCTCTGAAACATAGACTGCTTTTGGGTGTTGTGGATGGATGAAGTCAAACCAACACTTTCATAAGGAGTAAAGAATGCAGTTCTTAGAGGCACTGGTCTGTGCAGCGCCAGTGACTCACCCTGGGACAGTGTCTTCCCTTAATGCACGAGGTTTGTAAGGAGAAAATGTTCTATTGTCCTAGAAACAACCTGCTTGCTGCAGTCTTCTTCAGAATCTGTCATATTTAAATAAGAAGGGCTGGTAGAGCTTGGTTTTATTTTTTTTTAATGTCTTTTATTGTAAACTGTGACTATTTTTTCCCCCCACTGGACTGAAGAGAGGCCAGATTCCTTTGTTACCTTTGAGTTGTGTAGTCTCATCTGCAGTGAACAAACTAGTCACTTTTATCTTCCTGCTAAGGTACAAACACTTTAGACTTCCTAAGGCAGCTGACAGCTCTGCCATAACATAAAGCTGTACCCTCATCCTAGGGCTCTTCGGGATGGGTTCTGTATGGCCGCGCAGACCCCTGCTGCTGTGGAAATGACCTACCTAGTGCAGCTGTTTTGGATGGCAGCTTATGTGCTTGGCTCTCCTTTCCCTGGGAGTTGAAATAGATGTAATAAATGATAGCTGCTTTCCAGTATCCTCTCTGCTCTGTGATAGATGTCTCCTGACCCTATCTCTGCAGGTGCTGTGATGAGGTTACTGTGCTATGCCTTGGGCTTTTACAGTAAAACCACTGTTGGTGTGTTTTAAGAATCTGTATTTGCTCTCTTTCAATAGTGATGCCTGCTATACTGAATGCTCCTTTTATTCCAGTAGTTCCTTTTGAGAAGGCAAGAACATCTTCCAGCACCCGGACCATTTCGTAAGTCATGACTTGTGGGCCAGAACTGACTGCTGCAATCTGAGGGATGATGTGTAATATCAATTGTCAATTGTTAGGGAAAAGTTCAGATGAGGCTGCTGGTGTGATGAGAGTTGATAATGTTAAGTGAATGATGTGCTGCATGTGGTATCAGTGTGAGGATCTTAAGTTGCAGAAGCAGCAGGAAATACTGAATTTCTGTTCTGTACATATGCTAGGGAGTCTCTGCGCTGTGCATGGTGTTCTGCTGCACACAGGGACCTCCCCAGTACTTTAAAAAAACCCCTAATTGCATAGTGAAACCAAAGAATTATCATGTGTTACACCCAGGCAGAGTTGGGATCTTTGTTTTGTGTTCGAACCATGACTGTACCATTAAAGGCACACTTAATTCATCATCCTTGTTCTAGCTGAAAGAATTAGCCATGCCTGTCTTGTGTTCTAATTCCAGCTCTTTATTTTCAATCTGCTGGGGTTTTGATGTGTACAACGCATCAAAGAATCAAGCTGATGGGATTTCATCACTTTTCTAGGATAACTTAAGTGAGGAATATCTGTTTCTGCATTGTGTATGTGTTGCAAAACATCACTGTCCTGCTGTGGTAAATCATAAACACCAGCACTACGGCGTTGCACATGGGTGTGTGATCTGCATTGCATGCACTGGGGCAGGGGAGAGGAGGGACAGCACGGGTGGACTGGAGGCAGGTGGTGGACAAAGCTCGCGAGAGTGAGAGCTGCTGGTTTTGGTGTACCTTTGGGTCTTCTGTAGCCCGCTTGTATGCCTGCATTGATGAACCAGGAAGGCTTGTGAGTCTGAGGAGTCTTCTCTAGACCCTTGGATAAGGATTGTTTCATTCTATTCCCATATAATGAGATGATCCACAAGAAGCATACTGATTTTTTAAGAGTGAATGTGTGAGTTTTCACTTCTGCTGAAACCACAGGCAAAACCTTCTTGACTTCAAGGCAGGTGAGGTTATTCTCCTTGTATTTTTCTCTTAAAAGCAGCAGCTGAGTGGGCTGATGATGTCATCAGGCTGGATGTGAGAGCAGAGGAGGTCAGCACACTGTTCCATGTTAGGAACATGTGCTTAGGTTGGTACCATGACTGTACTTCACCCTCCGGGTGAGCGGGACCAGAGCAAACAGGGGTTGGTGGCTGCATGGGCAGAAGTTGTGCTGTCTTATTGATCCATAATTTCATTAGTTCTCTAGATAGTAACACTGATGGCTTTGCTGAGAATCCATTTCACTTTCTGTGGCTGATAATAGATTTGGGGGAAAAGACTTATGGAAATGAGAGGTAATTAGTAGTATTGACAGAGATGCCACTTTCTCTGGTTTTGGGGGTATTTTTAATGCTCCTGTTGCCCCTGACTTGCTGTCCAGGCTAGCCTCCTGATTAGGATTCTGCTTTTTCTGACCCATTTATTATTTCTGTAGGCAGGCTGCAGGACTCTGCCCACTGAAGGCAGGGTACATTAAGGAAGCCACACGAGTATCTTTGAAGGACTAACTGTGCTCTCCATGTTTAAAATGGATATGTTACATGATTTCATTCTGGAAATCTATTCTCTGTCGTCCTGTGTGCAGTCAAAGCTGCAGTGGGAATCTCTATCTCCTCACAAGTCTGCTCCATCATTGGTGTACCGGGAAGCTTGAACTGTGCACAAGCAATGATGTCTCTTGGAAGTAAGGATGTGGGCTTTGCCTTTTTTATTCACAGCTGTTTACCACCAACCCAGATGTCTTGCAATTAAACTGGACCAATGGGACCAAGTATCTCTCTGAGATAAACTGGCATTTGCACTGGAGCTGCTCTGTTTGAACTCTGAGAACATGGCCTTTTCTCTTTCTGCCATCACTCTTGCGTGCTTCAGGAGATCTAGCTGGAATAGCAGTTGCTTTAATCCAAACAAGTAGTTATAAGAATTATTTTCAACCTAGTTTAAGTCTTAAAAGGTGATTTCTGATTTCCTGGGCAAAAGTGAAGGCCAAAATCTGACTCCCTTGCTTCAGGGCCAGCTGTTTGTTGAAAGATGATTCTTGAAGCTTGTACAGGCAACTCCAAAGGCTTTGCTCTGTTTGCTCTTTCCTGATTTAAGCCACGGAGAATTCTGCTTCTCCTGAAATCTGAGCATATTAGAAATGAAGGGTTTTCTTTTTCCCCCTCCCAGCCTCCAGTGTTTCTCACTGGGGGGGGGAGTTTCCCACATGAATATTTTCAATATGCCTCATGAGTTGAATTGAACAGTCATGTCTTTCACCATCCAGCTTGGGAGGAGTGAAGGGGAATTTCTTGGGCATGTGGTTGAATGAATCAGTTCCTTGTTAATTTTAATGAAGCTTACAGCTAAGCTGAACCCTGATCTAATCCTGCCACTCCATCAATATGGGCATTGACTGAATCTCTGACAGCAGCTGATGCTTGGCTCTTTATTCTTTTTCCTTTTAAGCTGGAAGGTTATGAAAGAAATTACTCATGTACATGAGGACCTGGTGTAGGTCTGTAGCCTAAGACCCATCTGTAGGTGCCCAGTGTTTTATATAGAATTGTTAAGCCTTTGCTGAATTGTTTAAGCACAGTTCTGGAGTGGGGGATGATGCTTAGTGCCATGGTCAGGGTGGCCATGTAAATTGGGGATGTTCATGTCTTTTCATGCAGCCATGTTGTGGTACACTCATAAGCTGTAAATCAAAACCTTGAGGTGCTGGAAGGGTTAGAGAAGTTCCTTGTGTTTTACTTGGGAAGCACATGAGCCTTTGTGGATTTTGCTCTTCACTTCCTCCTGTAAAACACAGTGTTGTGTCTGTCCCTTGTGTGTGTGTCTCCACACCCCACCCCTGTAAAAAGGGCTTGGAACCTGCCTGTGTTTAACTTCCTTATTAACTTTGAGGAGACACTGAGGCAGGGAATTACTGTCTGTAAATAGATATATGTTGCCACACGTTTATTCTGAAAACATGCCTAATCCCTTGATGCTGCTGGGAAAAATGATTTTTATGGATCCAGAGTAGGGAGAAGGACTATTGGTGTTTATTTGCTGTGATAAGACACACTCTACAGGAAATTATTTTTGCAAGACTAGAACTTTTTCATTCAAAGATGATGAATAAACAAGGAGATATGACCTGTGATGACCCATGTTGCCAAGCCAGAGCTATGGTTGTTGATGATCATATGGATGATGACACAATATTTTTCAAAGGGGAGAACAGACATTGTGTGCAGAAGACCTGTACACTGCATAGAGAGCTGAGGCTGAGAGAGCAACCAGCACTGGACTTCTGCTATCACATGGTACAGCAAGAAATCAAAATAGATCTTTAGGTTCAGTGTTCTTGTAATGGTGTAATCCACAGGTGTTAGGAGTGTATTGATGCTACAACACAAACTAGTGCTCTAACTTCAGAAAAATAGCACCTTTTGATTATTGCTGTTAAAGCCAGCTGCTTCTACAGTCATGTATCTACTAGGAGAGATCCTGTTCAAAGAATCCACCAGCTTATCTTCCATAAGGTAATGCCCTAGCTACCACCTTACCAGCCAGGGCAGAAGGCCACTGGGATCTTCCAGGGCTTCTTCTGACTAACTCCAGGCTTTAAAGGACCTGAAAAAGGGACATTTCTCCAGTGCTGTGCTTTGCTTGATGAACTCCAATAGTTAATGTATAATATACCTCCTTTGCTAATTACAGTTAGACTGGAATACTTCAAGGAGCTGTAAATAAGAGACAGATGAGAGGCAAAGCACCTTCTTAATGACCTCTCTTCAGCAGTGAATAGCATACGATCAATGTACACCTCAGCTGGGTGTAGGAGTGCAGCTGCATTGATTCTGGCTCACAGCTAAACTGTAAACAGCCTCGTGGGGTTTCTTGCTGCTCTCTGGTGCTGGGAGCAAACAGCTTTTTAGGGAGGTGCTTTCTGGAACTTTGGACCTTGGACACAACACCCCATCCCCATTACCCAGCCATTTAAATGCTTGTGTATAAAGGAAAGGAATACAGATCTCCTTACTAGTTCCCTGCGATACACGTGCTGTACACACGTTTAGCCATGGTTTGGTTTGATGGAGTTTTATTTTTTTCCCCTTTTTGACACCCCTGGGCTTGACTTTACTTTTTTATGATGACTGTACCTGTATGTCTGTGTGCTGACTCCCAGTAGCTTCAAAGGAATTTAGCCTGAATGGAGGAAACTTTCTGTACCAATCCCGTGCTAAGCACAATGAAGCACATAGTTTTGGATGAGTGACTTTGCATTTTGGGTCTCCTTAGAACCTGTACTAAATTCTCTGGCTTTAAGTGGCTAAAACCAATGTCCAAAACTTATTTTTCTGCATAAAATATAAAGCAGTGTGTGCTGGGATTTAAAAGTAGGAATGATGATTTAAATTGCCATTAATTATTGATAGGCTGTGAATCACAAAATCCTTGACTTGTTCTCCTGGCAGGCTGCTTATGCCTTAGACTGCTGCATGCTTCCTTCCTGTATGTGCCAACTTGGGTAGGAAAAACCCATTTCAGATCCTAACCAGAGTGCTGTGCCAGGAGTTTTCAGAAGGGCCTTTTCTCCTGACTGGTTGGGTACAGAGAAAAGAACAGGACACATGTCTGGAGTATGGAGTGTACGTCAAGGAGGAAATTTGGAAATTTAAGTGCTCACAACCAGTGTCCTTTCCCTCAAAGTACCACAGTAATGAGTGAGAAGGATAAGTGACAGTGTGTGCCATGTATGTCCTGGTTTGCATACGTACCTCCAAAAGGAAATTCTCCTCCTGAGCAGAATTCCCAGCTGCCATGAGAACAGCCAGCCCAGCTCTGGGCTCTTCTGTCAGAGCAGGCAGAGTGGATGATGGAAGTTTTGAACTTCTACTAATGTAAGAGTCTTCCAGAGACCTGCCATGGATCAGACTAGAGCTGCCCTTAGGCTGCTTCGTTCCTGCCAGGGCTTGATGGCTTCTTCCTACAACATGTTGTGTTCAGAGAACTTAATCCTCTGTCTATGAAGCCTCAGTGAGAACTTTAAAGCCATATTAGGCCTTCTATGGCCAGAGGCAGAACGGTTATTTAATAATTTTAAAAACTGTTGAAGAAAGATATCCCTCTCTGTTCTTTTTTCTCCCCTCCTGCTTCTGTTTGCTTGGAAAAATCTTCCTTCTCTGCTCAACCTTGATTAGCAGCAGGGTAGGAGCACCTTAGGAAGACAGTGTGAAGGCCAGTCACTCTCCAGTGTGATCTGCCTGAGAGCAAGTGAAGATCAGCAGCAGTTTTGGTGATGCAAAGCCTGCTTAAGCTGCTCTGATCTCTACTACATGTCCTACCCAACTGCTCTTCAAAAAGGTCTAATTAGCGTGGGAGGGATTTTCTAAGATGTGTCTTGACCAATTGCTTCTTGGTCTCAGAGTCTTACTGACTGCAGTGATGAGTGTTACCTTGCTCAAATTGTTTCCTGTATTATGCTGTGTAGCGTATAGAGGAGCTAGGGATGCCTTCATCACTGACCAGACCCCCTGTTCTGCTTTAACTCTTTCGGTTACTTTTGAAATAACTGAGGTCAGAAAAGCAGAATTCACCCCTGCACGCCTCCTGGCAGGTAGCAAGGTGTTCTGGCTCTGTGCGGGGGTTGATTGTGACTGGACGTCTTGTAGTGGAGTACTGGCACCACATATAAAGGCTGAATTAGGTACATGACCCTGTCAGAATCCTTCTTGCTTTGCCATCTGGAGGACTCCTCCCTGCTCTTCCTGTCCACATACGGTTGTGGGAACCAGGGGAAATTACAGCTGTGGCTCAGTCATGTGATGGCTCCATAAAAGTACCTGTGAAAAGTGATGTGGAGATGTAATTAGATTTACAGGTGATAGTCCATCTCAATGAGCATCATTACTGAAGTCAAACAGATGCCATGATGATTGGTCTCAACTGATGGTAGTGTAGCTCCAGGCAGAAGTAACTTGCTTTGGTTTCTTGGTAACATGGGGTTCAACAACCTGTGGTCTGGGCTCTTCGAAGGGTTCCTGCATTCAGGATTGTGAAGCAGAGAGGAGTGATGTGTACTGCTGCCAGGCTTCCTGGAGGTTTTGTGATGGAGTCACCAGCATGCTGGAGCTGGTGCAGTGCAGCACTAGAGAGTGAGCTCTCTAGAAGGGATGACTTGAAGGCTTCACAGTCCCCTGTGAGACTCAGCAGCGATGTCAGGCCTTACCTGAGGCAGAGAGTAGTAGTATGCCCTTCATTAAACTGGTACTACCAATTACCTGGTAGAGCTGTAAAAGGCTAGTAATTCATGTGGGTGTAGTTGCAGTTAAGTAGAGGGTCTCCCAAGGTTGGACCAGTGCCTTAAACAGAGTAATGAGTTCCGTTGTAGTTAAAATGATCTTAATTGCAAGCAGTGACATTTAATGCCAACCAGCTGATCCTTCTTCAAGGGATTCAGGGAAGAAACTGTCTGTTTCTGGGAACAAAGGGCATGCTTTCAGTTCTGCTCTCAGTGGCCACCCCTAATGATTACCCTGAGGAACCTTGTCTGTCAAAAACATGCCACTCATCACTGCTCTCATTTAGGCTTTAATAAAGTGTATGACCCAAAGTCTTTCAAATCAGTTATGCAGATGCAGTACCCTATGCATTTAATTAGGGAGCCTAAAAGCCACTAGTGTTTAATTCCATAACCTGCCTTGTCCTCTCTCCTATCTCCCAGCCTGGCTTTTGATGATGGAGCTGTGGTTGCACTGGGTGGAAAGCAGCCAGCTGAGATGATTGAAGGGTTAAGATGGGTGATCCAGTGCGTGTGTGCAAGTTCATACAGCTGTAAAATGCAGTGGAGGAGGCTGAGCTTAATAATGCTCAGCCTGCTCTGTGGATGAGACGTGTGGGTATTTGACAGTGGCACAGGAGAGTTGTGGAGAACTTGGAGTAAAACCGTGGAGGAGGATTTTAGTGATGGCTTTTGTCTTGGTTTCTTCCCAGGTCCAGGATACCACCTGTGTCACTGTCTAGGAAAAGAGTATTTTAAATTAAAGCACAACTTATTTAATCTTGAATGTGTCAGACTCTTGGAGAGAATCAGTACCCAACACATGAGTCAAAGTGCTGAGAGTAGAAACAACTGTTGTTGTGACAAATGGAAATGATGTGATTCTTTTTCCTAAAAATTATCAGTAGTAAAAATTTCAGGAGCCAATGCCTTAAGCTTGCCAGCCAGGTAGAGTTTTGAACTGAGAGTTGTTTGTGCTTTTTCTTTTCATATCTCTCAGGAAGACAAAATTAAGATTGCTGTAAGTATTATTTTTTTTTACCATGGAAAATTGTTTCCTGCAGTTTTTCTCTAATGCTTTTTTCCAGACCAGTTTCAAATGGCTCAACTGATAGGTTTCCAAGACTTACTTAATACCTAAACTGTAGGTCTTAAATATCTCCTTGAACTTTTGGCTGATCAGCACAATTGAGTCATTCTCATATATTAAAAATTAAAGACCAGGATTTCCTTTGCAACTTGCACCTCCAGAATTCCTATTCAAGTTCTGCCTTCTTTTTTTACCTTTTAAATCTGACACTGGGATTACTCACAGGTTTGGTATTGAATTAATTAACTATAGTTTCATCAAAAACTTTGCCTAAAATTTGAAGCCCAGTATCTGAACTCTGATAGAACTGGTGGTCAGACCTCTGATCTAATGAACTGCTTGCATGGTTTGTGTCTTGAAGGGCAGTGCTGCTGAAACAGGGTTTGGCTGGTGTGTGGTTTGGGGTTTTTGCCTACAGAACTCCCCCTTTCAGTTAGGGGTTTCTGAGCAGAGTTAGACTTGAATGTGAATGCAGCTGGGCAGCTCCAGAATCTGTCATCTTGTCCTTGCTGTCTATAGAGGGCCTCATCTGCTCCGCCTTCGCGGTCAGGCAGCCTGTAGCAGACCCCCGCTGTAGTGTCACCTGTCCCTGCCCTCCCTTTAATCCTGACTCAAACTCTTGTTCGGCTCCTCACCCTTGTCCTGGTGGAGCTCCATGCACTCCAGCTGGTTGTTGGCATAGAGGGTGACACCCCTTGTTGTCCCCCCTTCCATAGGAGCCTGTACCCTGCCATCCCATCGCTCCAGCCATAGGAGCCATCTCACCCTGTCTCTGATGCCAATGCGATCCCAGCCCTGCAAGTGTGTGCATGTCTCAAACTCCTCTTGTTTATTCCCCACGTTGTGTGTGTTTTTAAAGCCTGAAACAACAGAGAGGCTACATTCAGCAGGAAAAATAATAGTTCTGTCTCCCAGGAGATACGGAGTTGTGACAGCTACAATGAGCACAATTTCATTCCCATGATGTGACTGGCACTTTGGAGGCACAGTTCCTCTTTGCCATAGGATGATCAAAATATGATAAAGTACATGGTCAAAGCCAGTAAATCTTCCTGCCTTTCATCCATGTGATGATCCTTCCTAGTAGAAAAGAAAAAGAGAGAAGGCAGGAGACATTCTGCTCTAGGCCTGGAAGTGCTGAAAGACTTTTTGCCTCCTGAGAGTCTCATCTCCTCCAGCTGCTGTGGTGGTGTGCTGATTTCCATAGTGGGGTTTGGGACTGATCCAAAATGTATTCCCATTATGGGAGGCTTTCTGTCAACCGAAGATCCCTGCTTGTTGCCAGCCACCACAGTAAAATCAGTGGGAGTCCATAGGTGTGGAAAACCCACTGTATTTTTTGATTTCTCTTTCAATTAATTGCATAGTTTTAATGATTTTACCCACAGCTTGTGAATGCTGCAATGTTAGATTTGAGAAAATCATGGAGGAGCTGAACATCAGAGGCTTTGATACTTTATATTTTTCATGATAGGATCTTTTTCCTGCAGCCCAGTGTATTTTTGATTGGGGATCACATCTGTGTGCGGTGTAAGAAGCACTGTTTCCACAAGGGTCCTTTGGTGTGGGCCCATTTTGATACAGTCCAAAGTGATGAACACTTTATTTTAAAGTTTGTCATGACCTGTCTGAAAGAACATCACTCTCAGAGATGGCATTTTCACTTTCAGTAATAAGATTATGTCATTTTGAATTGTAAGGGTATGGGAAGCCCATTGCTTTGTGTCCGAGACAGATGGCTACAGAGCCCAGTGTGGCCACAAAGCTCAATGGAGTAAGTGTGAAATTATCTCCACAGCCATTCCCAGGATTGAAATGACAGAGCTGGCATAAATCCATCTCTCCTGAAGAATGCTGCACCTTGAGAGTTGGTTCTTTGGATATTCCTCTGAGATTCCCTGTTCACAAAGCAAAAGCTGTGTTAGCTTGTGCTTGTGAGAGAGCTGGAGAAACTTACCTGTGATTAAACAGACCTGAATTCCAGGGAACTGCAGAAGTACCCATTGTGTAACCAGGGGGTGAGGAGAGGGAAGATAGTGTGAAGGCTTTAATCAAATATTCCTCATCTAAAAGGGTCAGTGGGACTTGCAAAGCCCAGAGTGTGTGGAACTCCAGCCTGGAGGTTATTGTATGTAGCAGGGCAGAGCCTGAGGAGGTACAGAGGACACAGGGATACTTAATGAGGCTGATGATGCACTGAGCTATACAGAAAAGGCAAAGGAGAAAACCAAGGGCATAGTCGTGGCTTTCCTGTGGTATTAGAAGCTTAGCAAGGAGACAGTAGGATGGAAAATCACCCTGGGATCAATCCCTAGTTTTAAGCTCTCTCAATCTGAGGATCTCTGAGTATTTTCAGGAAGGGTGCAGACCAAATTTAAACTGACTGAAGAATTACTTTTGTTAATTATCTTTTATGGAGCACACTAGAAGTACTTTGCAGATACGAAGTGACCTGCGGACTGACAGACCCACCAGCTCCAGAGAACTGATATGGCTGTGAGCTCTGGGGTTGGTGAGCTCTTGGAATTGGAGTGCAGGAGGCTGGAGGTACTCGTCCTCTTCATAGTACAGCAGAACTGTGCAGTTCTTTCCCCTCAAGGACAGAAAATACGATCATATGGAAAATGGATGCTCTTTTACAGCTGCTGCACCTGGTTAGTCTCTGCTGTGCAAAGGTCAGAGCAATAACAGTGAACAAAAGGCCGGGGATCAAATAGCTTGTTATATTTTTCTCCTCTGTGGCTCATCAATCAGTGCACCAGGGGCCTAGATTTATGACATTGCTCTACACTCAAACCTTCCCAAAGTTCAGGGTTGGTTGGATGGAGCAGGGAGGATGAGATCCTGATCTCTGACACTTCAGAAGTAATTCTGCTGAAGGGAATTTATCTGCCTACAGGTCCAGGTGCTCTGGAAACAAGAGCCCTGTGCTGGACAGTTGCTAGCAATCAGGATCAGTGCATCCTAAATCAGCCTCACAAATCTGCCTCTGGCAAAGACAGATCCATATGCAGGATCAGAATTGGGGCCACACGTTTGGAAATGCATTGGTATTTCATGCTGTATGGATAACCTGTACCCATTACCCTAGTGAAGAAAATAAGGTGTGTGCTGTATTTTTGCCTTCAAAACAGTCTAAATAAAGGAAGATATACCAGAAGCAAACAGAAAAAGCTCCTGCTGCATTATGCTGTTTCTCCTGACTTTATTGCCTTTATTCTGCTGCAGCTACTGAAAACTCATTTAAACTATGAAACTTCTTTGGCGTGGATTCCTTATATTGATGAAACAGAGCTGACTTTCTCTGGAGAGCCAGACTGTTATTAAAGCATTTAACCTAGTGCTGCTGTGGCTATCAATTATACCCTTCATTTACACTATACAAGGCTGACGGCTTATTTGAAGTTCAAGAGGTTTTTTTAATGAGATGTTAATTGAGTACACCTGCAGTTGGCTAAAATTTTTATGGACAATTAAGTGTGATCTTTTCCCTTCCTAAATTCTTTGGGTTTACTAGGTTCCTGTACTGTATTTTGGTAAATGTGCTCAGTGTAAGTTATGGACTTTTAATAGACACCAACTAGAACAATAATCGATGGCTGTGATTTATGACTAGCACTTTAAGCTTATTGTTGAAGTCACTGTGACTTCTGTTTACCTGAACTAGAAGGCTCAAGCTCTGTGCCTTGTACTTTGATTAAGCTGGAAGCCATTTGCACTCAAGCAACCAAATTGCCTTGTAAACAAAGATCCAAATCTTGGAAAGCCCCCTTGGTCCCTCAGCATCCTCCTGTGTTCCTTTGTAATCCCCTCCAAGGGGATTTGGTAACACAGCCTTCTCTAGACATGCAGTGGAAGTTGGGTCATACTAACAGTGTAGATAACTCTCCCCTCTCCAACGCAGGCCTAAGGAAAGTCCACTTCGTGACCAGTAAGTGTGTTTCAGAATGGTTGCATTCAGTTACAGTGTGGTGGATCTGACATGGGGTTTACAGTGGTGCTTGGGTGGAACAGAATAGTCAAAATGTGAAACACACTTGCTGTTCTGCTGCTGCTGCTTCCACTTTGTTAAAACTACATAAACTTGTCAAACCAGGAGATAGAGAGAACTGGCTGCATGGTGACTTGTGTGGCAGGTTCAGAGCATAAGCGTTGGCTGCAGCTCTCCTGGACAACTTGGGCAGTGTTATGGCTGCATGTCTCAGCAAACAGCAGAGTTCTTGTACTAATGTAAAACCTGCCTTTGGTCCATGTGAACTTTCTGTTTCTGGACTTCCTGTGCAGTCCTGCAGTTCAGCATGTCTGACCTTGTTTGCACTGAATGGAGAGGCAAACTTGGGAGACCTTCTGCTGATAGATTGTCCCCCAGATTCTTCCTATTAGAACAAAACCAAACCCAAAGCATGGTTGCATAACATATCAGCTTTGAACAGACATCTGCATGCTAAACACAAAAGTTGTTTATACATATTATAGAGATGCTTGAAGGAACTTTTAAGGATACTTAGGTCTGCGAGGGTACGTGCACCTACAGACTATTCACATTCCACTCTCATTACCAACCCAGATGGAAAAAGTTTAGTAAAATACTGACTTTAATGCCGTTGCCTGTAGGATCCATTGGTTTTCCAGGTCTAAGTGTTAACTGTGTTCAGTGAAAAGGACTATAAGCAAAGTACCTGATAGCTTCATGGTAAGAATATGTGTGTATGGAATTACAGAACAGTTGGTGTCAGAAGGAATTCCTAGAGGTCTTCTGGTCCAAGCCCCTGTTCAAGAAGGGCCATATGGTGCCACAGTTGACCATAGTGATACTCTACATTTGGAAGTTGAAGTCTAAATTTCTTTACAGATTCCATAATGGAGACAACTGCATGGTCATAACTGCTTACTGTCTGCAAGGCCGGGAACAGGTTGGTGTATGGGGGGACAGCATTAGGGCCACAAAGTAATGAAGACTGAGTGAAACTAAAGGCATTCAAATAATGAAGAAGCTAGAACTGAACGGAGAATATAATTAAGCACTCAATCATGTAGCCATGGTGAGTGATTCATCATCCCTTGAAGTCTTTAAATTGAGACTGGATGTCTTTTTGGGTTGGGGGATAAGTGGGAGAAAAATAATTTAGCCAACGCTACAGATTTTCTTACCAAGTTAGTGCAGACTCCACAGATGTGAACATTCCACACTCTTGTGGGAACATTTGTTAGGGTCCATAAATCAAAAGATTGAAAATCCCTTCTCTAAACATACTAAGCATACAGCAATTTTCCACAAGAAAAGACTAAAGTGATTTGTTACAATGCAAACTAATTTTAGCACCGAATTCTCCGGTGTATTTGCTGCAGGCTCCTTGTGCCCCCAGAGCAGCGAGCTTGCAGAGCAGAAATGTACACACAGCTCCAGAGCAGAGTCTGCTCATTGATATTCACGAGCCTCCAAACCCGCAGCGCGTAACTCGATTGGGCTTCAGTCAGTGGTGTGTAGGCCAGAAAGCTCCAGGTCTGCCAGGAGAAAGCATTTCAAGCTCTGGCAGGAATTATCCTCTAATAAATTGAAGGAAGGCTTTGAAAAATCTCCAAAGAGGCAGGTGTTCAAACTAAAACATTTGCACTATTTTCACCTGAGTGACTCTTAACCTGAAGCCTTATCAGTACAGGAACACGGGGCTGAACTGTGCTCCGGTACAGCGATGAGACTGTCCAACGAGCCCAATGTCTCTGAGTAGCCACTAAGAGCAGATAAAGGGAATGATTATTTTTTTTCTCTAGAGGGGACTAATTGCCTGTCAATTGATGAGAAAAATGCACTTCAAATTAACTAAAGAATGTTTAACAGATCCTAGGAAATTGCGTGAAAGTTCAGGAGTGTGTGGAAAAACTTACTGAATATATTCATGAGGATTTTTAGAAGGGGGGACCTAAAACAAAACAGAAACCAACCTCCACCACATACCTGGGAAAACTTTGTGGCTCCTGAGGGCATCCTAGTGCAGACAGTAGGATCAGTGATAAGCAGTGAGGTGATCTGCCCCAAACAGATCCTTTCTAGCTGTCTGCCAGATAAGACGATAAGTGCAAGGTCTCCTTAGGGCCTGACCTGATGTGGAAGTAAAGATTTCCCTAAATCTGGTCACCTTTGGATCATGTCCTTTAAGGTCGATGGCTGTATGATTTGGGAAGTATTCTTCCTGTTCCTGTGGCCAAAGCTATGAGAGTGTCTTCTGGTGCGGTTTTTGCCAAGCACAAGATTCCTGTGGGCTGTAGCTGAGGTATGATTATAGTCTGTGAGCATCATGAATATCTTATTAAAACTTACAGTGAACACTGATAGTAACAGGTGGTGTTTTTCTTGTCTGTCTATTTTAAACAACTATTTTTTCTTTAAAGTGCATTGAGTGCTGCGTAGAGCCCGCTGCTCCTACTGTTTTTGCTGTTCACTTGATGGTCAGTACTTTCCTCTTCCCAGCAGACGGTGAAGTCTGCCGTGTCAGAAGGAAGCCAACTGCTAGAACAAGTAAAAAGTTGGTGATTCACATTTTATGTGGAAGAATGGCCCTCCTGACAGAGACTTGTTTGGTTTTGTGCATTTGGACCAACCATATTTAAATTGCTTTGAGTTCCTTTCATTTAATTTCTAGTTCTGAATGAGACATGACACAGATCATCATGAGGATGCTTCTCTTCGTTCCCCTCCCTTCTCTTAGTAAAACTGAAGTCAGTAAGTTGCTGAGTGAAGACAGGAAAAACTGGAACCACAATTCTGCAGAAGTTTCACTCAAGGTTGAGAGCAACTTATCTTGGAGCAGGTTGAGTGGATAATGTTTGTACCCTTTAATTGGAGCAACACAGTTATCTTAATGCAGCCATTCTTCTAAATTAACTTTAAATAGCGTTTGTATTAATGATGATCATTATGTATTAATGAGAAATCATTTGTTCCTTCAATGTTTCCTAATTGTATCATGATTTCCAAAGCTGCCAAAAGGTACTTGGTGATGGTGATTACCAATCTGAAAAAATAAATCCATCATCTTGATAAGAACAGATCACTTCTTTAACATGACACAAACGATAAAAGAATCAATAGATCTTACTCATTTGCTTGATTGTAATCAATATAATTGCCTATTGAGACCTAAATATTTTGCGCCACATCAGTCTTCGTTTCCCATGGAAGACTATTTCCTGTTGCCTTGATCCATCACTCTCACGCCAGGGAGCATGATTAACAGGAAAACAGCAGCAGAGACATAAGCCTCCATTGTTATATCATTAACTGCTTCGAAACAAAACTTGCATGGCGCTGAAGACACAAACATGCCAGGGTGAGTTAGCCTTAAAGCTGTTTGGCTTCAACTCCAGACAAGTGTTTGCTGGTGCCATAAACAGCAAAAGGAGGATTTGCCATGTGTCCTGGCTTTTCCAAAGAGATGCTACCTGAGCTAGATGTCTGGAGGGAAGGATGTTCAAAACTACCCAGTATGGATTTGATCCTAGGGAAGCTAAACCTTAAAACAAAGCTCCTGCTGGCTCCGTTCCGCTTTGAGCGTGGCCCAGGAAGGGATTATGAAAGCTTCCTCTTCAGTTTCTTCTGAATGCAAACCCAGATCTACTGATTACAGGTTGGCAAGATTTGGGAAGACCAGAAGTGACCGATTTACTGGTTAGTTCTGTGGCCTTGTATGCTGCTAAGGACAAGACTGTAATTTGAAATTATTTATTAGAAGGTAGAAATCTCTCTGGGAAATCCTTAAAGGTAGCAGGTTTCAGAGATCAGAAGTGTCATGAAGCTTTTTTTTTCCCTCCTGCATTCACCAGATGATGTAAATGTGTACAGCTCGGACCCTTGTGCGAGGTGGGGTCTGATCTGTGTCCCTGGCAGCAGCCTTGGGTGTGACAGCAATTTAGCTCTTACAGATAATACATAGCAGCAAAAAATTCTGTGTAAGGTCTTGTGCTGTTCTAAACAGCTTAATTTCCCAGACAATCCAAACCTCTGTTGAAATCCTCTGGAGAATGAGTTTTTGCAGCCAAGGGCTTTAGCACTTTTTTTGTTTTTTCTTCTCCTGGGAACAGTTTAATCTTTTAAAAATGGGCTGCAGCAAAGCCTTTTCTGGTTCTACAGGTGGGTTAATATTCAAAAAGGGTTTTTCTTGGAGCTCCTAAGATCGGTAGCTACGCTGAGACTGAGAAATGTTTGTTTAGGGATACCGAGAGCACATTAGCTTTAAACCTTCCCTGTAAGTCTGTATTGTGGTCTTGCAGGTCTCAGCTATTAACTGTACCTATAATCAAAGGACCCAAATGCTCTGACTACCCACTGGCGTGCTCTGCAGTCAGCAGGGAGGTGTGCCATCATCTTTAAATTCATTCCTTTAAGAGTTTTCTGGACACTGTGCCCAAGCTGTATAATCAGAGTATTTCCTGTAAGGGACACCAGGGATTCCTTCAATCCTGCTCTAGATGTTTTCTGATGTTTTTCTTTTGGTCTGTTTTATCTGGGTATGTCTGAGAGAGAGATGAGCATGTATAAAAATCTCACTGCTCTCTGAAGAGCTCCAGGTGTTGAGATCAGGAGGTGGCCTATCCTGCCCTGCTCTTCAGCTTCCATCCCGCAGACTGAAAGGTCAAGAGTTTTAGTGATATGGAAAGAAACAGGCCCAGCAAGGTCAGGGAAGTGAAAATCCAGCCTATTTGTGTCAGAACAACAATTCCTGTACCTACTAGGAGAACTTGCTGAAAGCAGTGTACTTTCCAGCTGTGCTGGGATTGTTGTACTGGTCATAAAAGATTTGTTCCCCTCTATTGAAAAGTGGCTTAGCTTAACTTAAGGCATTTAACCCTTTCTTTTTATCTTGAAAATTTCTGAGCTGCTATGGCAGCTGCTTTTTCTGGTCTTGGCTATTAAAAATGCATCATTTTTTATTAGTTGCATGGCAACAGATAATCCCTTTGTTCTGTTTTGTTTAAACAGATGCTGAGAACTCTGCCTGTCATAATAAGTAAAAGCACTACCCTCAGGCTTCCTTTAAAACTGCAAAAGACAGGGGGTGGGGGTGGGGGAAGAGTATGGGGCTTGAATTAATGTTACCTCCAGAAGTGAAACTTTGGGTTGTAGCAAGCATGGGGCCTGTAACCTGCTTGAACAGCCACCCTGGAGCGGTAGTGTGGTGCCATAACCTAGTGGGCTTCAGCAGGCTTGCCTGGAAGGGTGACTCGTGGGGATGTGGGCTGGGATTTCCAAGTCCAAGGCTGTAGCTCCTCTGACTGGAGTAAAAGAATTGAAGCAGTGAACTGAGACCAAGAAGCTGTTGGAAGTCTGAAGCACTTTCCATTAACTTTAATAGGCCGTAAACTCACCGATATTTAACGAGCCTGGTGGATAGCATAAATTGTAAGTGGCATGACGAGGCCACAGTTCTGATTCTGGTTTCTCTTGGATTGATGTAATTTCACTGATGCCTGGGAAGCTTCTCCCAATTCCTTCAGCAGCAGTAAGATAAGCAGCAGGCTGTAGGAGCTCTGCAGAGAGCCAGGGTGAATGCTTCAGTGGCCAATATTGCCTGTTATAAAATGGATGAGGGTGTCATTGCATCAGAGGTTTTCCTGACAAATGTGAGTGGAGTGCAGCCCTCGAGACAAAAGGAGACTTGCAGTGTCTCTGTCACAGCAGAGCTGTTAGAAACACTTCAGAAGTTCTCTTTGCCACCTTTGAACATTACCATAAGGAATAAACCTCAGTACTTACCTTCATTTTTTTTCTTTTCCCTCTTTTAAAATAAAATGAACACTGACACGGTGCAGCCAGGTGTCCAGGTTTTCTAAAGAAGATAAATGAACCTGTAGAGAGTTATTTAGGCTTCACTGTTGCCCTGTATGAGGTATGGACTTGGAAGCCTCTGAAGCATGAGTGAAGTGACTGCAACGTATGCGTGTTAGTCACAGACCCAAATTAGACTCTAACAACTCTCCCATGGGATATTTTTAGGAGGACTGGGTTGCTTGGATATTAGGATGTCTCCAACAAAAATTGTCCTTAGCTGCTTCTATGGGACCACAGGATTTCCTGCTGGGTTTTAACTGGAGTTTTCTAGAGGTGGGCTCTTCCAGATTATTTAGACAGTGACGTTAGTTGCCTTTCTGATTACCTGGCCTTTTGGCTAAAGCCACCCATTTAAGCTGCCTTTTGAAATGAGAAATTAAGTAGCAAACTTCAGAGTAAACCACCTAGCTTGTGTTTACACTGTGTAAGGCGATTGGGGAAACACTGCTGCACTGTATCAGCTATTTGCCTATGTGTTTTTACTGGGCAAAGGTAGCACAGTCCCAACACTAGATCTTGCATGTAAGAGTATGGATGTGGAATGATTTCGTTGGCATAAGAGGAGTCATTTTGTGTTTGCCTGGGTATAAGTGAGGTTACTGCCTGAAGCGCTTTGCAGAGGAAAACCCACCCTTCTCATTCTGGTGGGAACAGAGATGAGTGTGGAAGTGGGGCTTCTGTTTTGCCCTGCTTTCTGCCTCCAATGTCCTCAGCTGCTCGAAGTGGAAGTTTTGCTGGAGGGAAGTTTTGTTCAGCTCCTCTAAGTGTGATTTTAAAAGCACACGTTTTATTGTCCATTCAGTTCTGAAAAAGCACAACAATTTCTCCTAAGGAGATGGTTCATATGTCAGTCCCGACTCTTCTTTGTATGCCCCTAATGCTGTTATATAATCTAATTTGCTAGGTTTTATTGTCTTTCTCTGTGCAGTGGCACTTCTAATAAGTTGCTTTCTAATTCCTCTGTCACATAAGCAGTATCTCTGAAGCCTCTGTAAATTCAGACTGGCTCAAACACCATCTGCCTCAGCATTCCTCCGTTCTATCAGCAGGGACTTTGGGGTCTCAGTCTCAAGCTGAGTCCGTGCCCTTTGCCTCCCTAATGCTATGGAAGAAATAATAAAGGAACACCATGTCACACTCATGAAATTGTCTGAAGACATCAGGTAAATAAAAAAGAGCTGATTTATTCTGATGTGCAGGCATTGTTAATTAAGTCATACAAGGGAATGAATGCCAGGCAAAGAATGCTATCTGACATCAGCAATTATTTTATTGATGCCTCCGCATCTCAATCAAATGCTACTCTTTCTTGACAGGTAGTACTTAGCAATGATGGAAAAATGGTAGCTTTGAGAGGAGGGGAGGTGAGGGTCTCCAGTGAAAGGTGGAATATTTCCATTAGCATCAGATCTTCTGGATACGGTTTTAGTTGCAAAACTGAGTTAACTCCGCCTGGGGAGCTGCCTGAGCTTAATCTAGAAGATGAGCTCTTAGCTGATGCAATCCCAAGTATTGATCAAATCCTCAGAACACTGGTACAGTTGTAAGTGAATGGAATTGGATCTATTGGCATGAACTTTATTTTTGGATTGGCTTCATGTTTATTCCTCAGGAGTGCCAATGAGTCTGGGCAGTGTTTTTATGGCATAAGGAAGTGTTCCTGCTCAAAGCAGAGGTTGCTGGAGATAGTTGCTGTGTCATATTTGAAGATCCAAATATTGGTCTTGCTTGGGCCCTGGCAGATGTTTGTGTTTGTAGGACCCCCATTCATATTTACCTGGTGGTAAACATATAGATGGTGTTTATATGCCAGTTAGTCCTCTACTGAAGAGGCACTGCTACAGCAAGACAACCTAACTTTCAATGTGAGCTTCTCAACGGAAGGTCTTGCAGTGCCCATTCATAAAGCCATTTTTTAGATGGGGAAGCATGAAGAAAAGGGTGGTTGTTCAAGGTGTCCCATGACATGGAAGACAGAAGGGTGGGAATCGGGTGCTTCTTCAGGAGACTCTATTTATTTTTGAAAGCAGGAACAGACAGAACTTGCCGAAAGAGGTGACTGGGTGTTTGTCAGCCCTCTGGCAGTGTTTACTGAGTAGTCCATAGGAGGTCGTCTCCTACATTCTGACCACCTATTGTAATACTCTTGTATGCAGGAGTATTGTTAATTTTGCTGATCTTAAAATACCTCCTTTCTAGTATACTAGCTTTTGCTTAGTGCTTTTGTTGTCTGTTGGTGAAATATGGTATTTGTCATCATTATCATCAGCTATGAATGTATTGCCCAACTTTCCCTCACACAGAGGCACTGTGTTTGCTGAAAACATTGTCCTTTTCTGTGGTTTTCCTTTGACCATTTGATGTGTATGAAGAATATCACTATACAGTTCCTTTCTATAGCTAAAATTTTCCTTGTCTTGGCCTTTATTTTTATTTATGCAGCTCGACAGGAGAAATCTCTGAGTTTGCTGTACTTTTCTAACAATCTCTGTGTTATTGTCTGTATTAAAACACTTGTTACATGTATGTGTTATACCGGCTTCTACTTCCCCCTAGCCAACTTAGTTTTTTAGCAGCTTGCTTTGACTCAAACTGTGGATTTTCTGGACATCCAGAAAAATGTTCTTAAGCTGTTCCCAATTATTGTTACATTTTTCTTCTAAAATTCTTTCTCCCAACTGGTTTGGCTCTTCTACTCCCCACTGTCCTCCCCCAGCTTTGTGAAATCGATCCTTTTTAAGCAGCAGGCATATAAATTAGTAGTTTTGGCAAAGCAAAGAGTCTTCTGTTTGTACTTGAAAAATGCAATCAAGTCATGATCACTTCTCCTTCAGATAATACCTTCTTTGTGATCAATTTACTCCTTATCACGCAGATGAGTTCTAATATAGAATTATCTGTGTTAGATGCATCTTTTCTGAGTTAAGGTTTTGTCATCCATAGTTTCTTAGCAATTGCAAGGACAATTTAACTCTGGCAGCATGAGTTCTCTCTGCCTAAATCACAGATTGGAGTCTCTTCCACACATACCCCACCTGTGCACTTTATATATTGGTGTTCAAGGAGATGCTCGTACTGATTTGTAGTCATGTGGTCCTCTGGTTTGGGGAGGAAGCATCTTTTTCCTAATTACTTGGAAAGGGGCTGACCCCATATGTTTTTGGTTTTAGCCACGGATGGTGCAAAACCTTGGAAAACAGCTACGCTAGTCCCTGTCCCTTTCCTAAAACACACACCTCCCAATGCCCCCCAACCAAATATTGCTGACCTCCTGACTGCTGGTACTCTCCAGAAATCAGATACAGGTACCCTGCCATACTGGCTCTTTTCTTCTCTGTGCCATGAGCTGGCCCTCCTTGATGAATTCCTGTGCTGATCCTGAAACAATGAGGCTCTTGTTCTTTGGGTGCTCGGAGACTTTCAATTCAGTTGCTCTGAAGATGAGAGAAATCTGACTCTACAGAGGTGCCTGCTTTTCTCTGCAGAGCAGTACTTCTGCCTACCTGAAAGAAACTGTGATCAACAATGGTGTGCACCTCTGCCCAGTTCTCTTGGAAATGCAGACTCAATCCTTTAGGATTGCTGCATGGACCAAGATGGCACATTGAGCATGCCTGCTCCCAACCACGCTCCTGCTATCGCCCCAGTAATGAGGCTTCTCTCAAAAAAAACTTCTTGACAATTACTATGCCTATTCAAAAGATCCAAACTTGACCTCAACATACACAGTAACGTGGAGATTTGCATTGGAAAATAGTAACTTGGGGTCAAATGGGCTGGAATTATTGCTCGTTATCGCTTTAGTGTATGGTAAAGTAATTATTAGAAGCACCCAGGAGACACACAATGCACTTCATGTGTATGGCTGCCTTGGAGGATACAGAACTCACATTGGAATTAAAATGCATATTAAAAAAGGGTAGTTTGCATTACGTTTCAAATGGGATTTATGAGAAGCTGTAACAAACTGACTAAAGGATATGGATCAGGCTGTGAAAGAAGGAAGACCTCGAATTGACACGAAGGCTTTTCTTCTTAAAAACAATCGAAATCTGTGATATTGCCAATTTTTTTCCTTTCCTCAGGAAATAATTAAGCACTCCCTTCTGATCATTTTATGGAATCAATGCTCTTTCAGCAGCGTTAGCATTATTTGTCATTGGGAAGTGCACATTCATGGCTGGTAATAATTTTTAACTGGCTGACATTAAATACAAAATAACCCTCTTCTGCCTGAGCAGAGAATGGCTGAGGGAAGGGCTGGGAGGGCTGTTGCTCTCTTAGCACACGCTGTCCCAGTTAGCTGAGAGTGGGCATCTGTTCTGTGTCCCTGTTCAGTTTTTGGGTTGGTTTTCAATCAGTCAGGCACTTGTTTGGTTTCTTCCTCCTGAAGAACAGCTGCAGCCCTCAGTGTCTCACAAGAGATACCTTAAATCTGCGAGTTTGAGCTCAGAGTCTGAAATCTCATGGGACCATGTGCAGGACCTGAGCAATGCTGGGTGTGAGTATGACATAAACTGATGGGAGCAAAGGCAATACTTTGAAGCACAGGTTGGAAGGCAGCAAAGGAAGTAGAGTGTTAGCTGGCTGGAAGCGTGTGTGGGAATGAGGGACAGAACAGGTCTTCACTCTCCTGGCTTTTTCCTCCAAACTGCATGTGCAGATACCCCACAGGACAAATTTGTTTTCTTCCTGCAGTGATTTGCTCTTCTCAGAATCCAAGTCAGGTGGGAGGACCTGGAGCAAGCTGGGATACGGGGGGGAATGGTTTGAACTCCACTAGCTGCTTCTGCAGTTGATCAGGAAAACTAGGTGCTGGTGGCAGAGTGAAGAGCTGAAAGGTGGAACCTGTGTCTCTAGGAACCCAGGAAAAAGTGTGGGATGTGGGTGTGAATACCTGATCCAGTGGGGTGAAGAAATACATACCATGCTCCTCTTCTACAATTGAACCCCGTCCTTTCCTTACAGCTGTGAGCTTGAGCACTCCCAGACTGCAGCTTGTCACCCTTCCAGGGATCCACCTCTGGCTGCAGAAAAAGCTGTGGCAGAGAGTCCCTCTGCCCTCTTCATGTGCAGTGAGCTAACAGTGTTTTGTTACCCTTCTGTGGGGTTTCTTCTTAGCCAATTAAGAGTTGCCCCAAAGCAGTAACACAGATAACACTGCTAAAATACCATTAAAATACCATTAAACGAAACTGAAGTACCAGCCAGTTCCTGAGCTCTACTTACAGGAGTTCACTTGAGATGCAAGTTTCCTTGAATTTGTTGGGGACTAACAAAGAAAGATGGGCTTCTGTCTGGAAGAACTGTCTCTGCTCCCTCTCTGCCATGTCTCCCATGCCTGGCATGTGGCCAGCATGGCACTGGGTCACTGAAACTCAGGGATTGAGCTCAACAAATTGAAGGTTCAAAAGTGGTACTAGAACACCATGGCATTCTGGCATCATGCCTTCCTCTGCACAGAGACCACTATAAGAGTCTACTGAAAATTGAAGGTCTTTAACTCCCACTGTGCTAGAGTATTCATAAATCATTAAAGCCTTTATTTCAAAGCTCTCCATTGTATGTGGGACTGGAGTATGTGTCTAGACACTGTATGTGTCTAGAGCTACTCCTCAAAGCATTAACTCTGTGTCCTGACACTGAGGACATGCTTTGTGAGCCTGGGTGATGCCATCCTTGCCTGTGCCAGGGAACTGCTGCAGCAGGGACGGGGAGGTGGTGGAAGAGGGAACAGACTTTGTGTGTATGGGAGCTGGGCTGGCCAAGCAGCTTGTGGCCATTTTCTGTTCTCTGCCTGTTACATGATTTAAACCACACTTGTTTTGTGTGTCTGTGTCCATGTGACTCTGGAGAACAGCAGGGATTTTGCAGAGCTTGGCTCTGAACACCAAGGAAAGAACAAGATACACAAAGATATATCAGTACATGCAGCAACATAGAGACAAACCCAAGAAGAGAGAATGTCTGCCAGGAGTAGAGCACTGAGCCTGCGTCGGAGACCTGGTGTGAGGGGAGGGAAGCTGAATTTCACCGTGCTCTTCATGGTGCTCACCTGTACTGTATGGGAGATGTAACAAGGATAATGAGGCCATAGCTGTACCAGCCCTAATGCAGAGTAGAATGCAAGCTTGTATGTTCATAAGATGTATAAATTACTGAGCTTCAGGAGAGTTGCCATCTCTGTTTCTGGGAGCTGTGCTGTTACCCTGGTTCTGTCAGAGCCCCCCGTGCACTGAGCTGTCACAAGAGCACAGTGTGGTGGGTTTATGAATGCACAGGAGCTGCAGTGTGAAGCGTGGCTGCCTCTTCTTGGTTACCTGTTTCATGTTAGGGGATTTTGCTCTGCCAGCCGAGCTGAGTGCTGGGTCCCAGGGCTGCTCATGGTGAGTTGCGTTGTGTGGCGTAACCAGGTGATGTGGACAGACCCTGGGGTTTCTGGGGATGCATTTGTTCCCTGCCAGCGCTCTTAAATATTCCCTCAGGCTTAAAGTAAATGCAATATTCTCACCTGCCAGAAATAAAGTCTCTGGTGGGGGATGCGATTTCCTTAATCCCCTCAAATTGCAATAAAATAAAATATTTGATCTCAGGAATCCTTTCTCAGTCAGAACACTCAGACTGCTCCTCACGGCAAGAAACAGTTCCTCTAGTAGCTGCCACTGGACACAACTGCGGTGTTACAGGATGCCCTGTCCACAACGGCTGTCCCTGAGGAGAGGAGATTCATGCATATTTGATAACATACACACCGGAAACAATGCTACAATTAGTGTGTTTAGGTTGCAGCATTCCATTATCAGTGAAACCTAAATGGCATCTAAGCTAGCTCTCCAATTGCTCCGAGTCCTCTGAACGGAACTGGCTGTTAGGATGTGGCATGACTTGCAGGGAAGATTCATGGTGCTTGTCGAGGAATTTATCAAATTGCTGCTGTTGTTATTATTCATTATTATTATTCATTACTATGAATACACTGGAACATGATCTTTCCATTTACAAGAGAGTAAAAATTTACCTCCCTGCTGAAAGAAACCTCTTCCAACTCAGAAAGTGTGTTTGCACAGAGAGAAAAACGAGATTGTTAAGCAAATTAATGACTTAATGATGATTGTTTATTATTTGTATTACAGTAGTGTTTAAGCTGTGACTGGATCTTTTATGTTCTGTGTTACACAAAGGCTGATTGCAGCAGCAGCTTCCCCAAAGAGCTAAATGGAGAACAGATAAAAGACAGAAGAAAAATTACTTTTCTGGATCTGAGAAGTAGAGAAAGGAGCTGTCTTGCCTGGGGTTATGTAGCTAGTCTATGGCAGAGCTTGGATGTGAACCCAGATATATCAGTACAACTCTTCTTAGGCAAATTGATGTGGCATCTTGATTTTTATCTTGTATTGCACGAACCGCTCTGTCTTGTGCTGGAAAAAGTGTGTTTCTCCACTTAAGAAAGCAAACGCTTTGTGCATACAAAGAATAGAAAGCTACCCTTCACGTGTGAAAGTCTCTTTAATCTCTCATCCTTGTGTATGCATGGAAGAAATATCAGTCAGCAACTGCCAATCCCATTATTAATACTTGTTGGATGCAAAGTTATCATCTCTCTTGAGCACTGGACTGGGATTCTAGCCTGGTTGCTGTCAGGTAGGCTTGGCTCTGCTAAGGTGCCGCAGGGTGGATGGTTGGGTTTTTTGGTTGTTTTTTCTTTTATTTTTTCTTCTCTATTGCATCTTTCTGCCTCATTGTGCTTATCAGCTGCACAACCATCTCCCAAAGTCACACTGGGACACCATAATCCTTCTGTCCTGTCCTCAATTGAGCTGTAAGAGCATGAATATCTCCTATTCTTGCTCTGTTCCTCAGAAGCCACTTAAAAGGCAGCTAGGAAGGTGTGCCAACCCCTCCTGCAAGGCAGCGTGCCGCAGAAGCCTCTGAGCGGATGGTAAATCTGCAGGGCCCTGTTGGGGAGGTATCTTGAGGCTGTCAGCCAAGTGGATCTGGGGATAAACCGAAAGAGGGTTTGGCTCCAGCGTGGCTCCCAAGCAGCTCTGTGCAATTTTGGCACAAGTGTGGCTGTGAGTCGTCGGTGTGTTTGCACATGGTTGGTTTTTGCCCCAGAGCTTTGCAGCCCTTCTGCAGCGCAGGCACCTGGGAGAGAGATGTTCCCCTGCTGCTGGCTCCTGGAGCCTCCGCTTCAACCCTCTGCCAAATTCCACAAGTGAATTATTTTGTGTTTTCATGTTGTACCACTCATGGTATCCGAGGCTTTCACTTGGGTTGGGCAGTAAGAGGGGATGAACAGATCCTCTCATTAAGCATTTCCTGGTGTTCGCTGCCGCTCTGGCTGCGCACAGCGTAATACCTGCTCCGTGGTGTTTGCTGAGTCTCCCTTCCTCAGGCACTTCACTGACACTGCAGGGCTTGTGCTTCTGGTTGGGATTTTGTTCTTTTGGGATTTTTTTGTTGTTAAACTGTCTCAATGCCCAAGGTAGAAGTTCCTCTAAGAAGGAGCTCCCTGCCACATACCGGGTTTTGTTTAATTAGCTGAGTTAACATACAATTAATGTTCATAATGCAAACGTGTCTGGAGCCATCCAGTTGCTTAATCACAACACTTTTAGGAGTTATATTTTCTTAAGCTTTTTTTTCTCTGTGAACAAAACACTGTGGCTGCAGAACAACATTTTTCTTGAACCTTGCTGTGAGCTTGGCTATCCCCAAAAAGTGTGGTCCTCCAGAGACCTGCTGTGATGAACTTCTTGTTCTTTGCTAACAGGTTTATAATGCTTTCCCAGAACAAAATGAACCATCAACAGAACATCTCTAGCTGCCAGGAAATACTTCAGCCTGTTTGATGCTTGTTCCTATTTTCAGCCTGGAAGTAAAACTCTGGTGTGAGTCAGTAAAACTTGTTTCAGATTTAAACTGGTCTGAAATTGGATTTCTCTGGTAGATGTCTTTGCTGTTGGATACAAGAAGTTGTTTGTAGTCACTGTCCTGCGTCTTCCTTTCCCCCTGACCCCATAAGCAGGTTTGAGACAACATTTTGCAATATAAGCTTAAGCAAAGGACACTTAAACAAACTTGGACAAAAAATATATGAAAACTAGTTCATTCTCCCTGTCCTGTGTCCCACACACTGCAGCGAGCTGGATCTCTTACAAAGGTGTGTCTTAAGAGTGGATGGCTAGAGCTGTGCATGAGTGTCCTCCAGAGATACAGGCTATTGCTGTCCTGTCCTACTCTGTGTCAAGCACAGGCATGCCAAAGGTGTGTGTGTTATGTAAGCAATATGGAAAGTCAACCAGCCCCAGCACACTGAAGTATGATTAACAGTGTGTGTTTAATTGCCTGTTCCTGGCAGCTTCCTGGACCCATCACCTCTCTGCAGTGGGATGGATCCCGTGAGCACTGCAGTTACGTTCCATGGCAAAGGCCCCTCTGCTGCCTAATGACTTGATATTGCTGCTACAACACTCCCTTCACTGCTGCTCCAAATTAGGCTTGTCAAAAGGATTATAGTGAACCTGATTGCAGGGATTTATATTATTTAAATTATAAATATTCTGCAAGAATAGGATTTGTAATGGAAGTTGGAGTTCTAACATATTTATATAGATAACATATAATTTATAATAGTTTGTAAAGAATGAGGTAAGGAACAAAAATTTAGGGGAATTAACATGTTTTGTTTCATGGTGCTGCCACTAAGAAGGTTCCTTATGTCTATACAAGTCTGTAGGAGTTGGCAAAGCTAACTGGGGCAGTGGTGTGAATACGGTGTGCCTGAGCCTACTGTGTCTATACACATCGCACTTCTGTTTTCATCATGTAAGGGTGAGGAATGCTCAGGGAAACAGCCAGGGAAAGCAGTGCCAGGTGATGTGACTTGATCTGGTGGCCCGTCTCTCTAGGGAATTTGGGAAGTCCTTGATTTACTTGTAGAAAAGCTGGGTGTTGGCCTTGGCTGTGTCTGGAAGGGGCTGCTCACCAGGTCCAGCGGAGATGCATTGCCTTGGCTTAGCTTGAGTTGTGGAATGGAAGTGGTGGTGAGCAGGGAAGAACTGCTCAGTAATTGGGGACTGTCAAACTAATCTGTTCTGACTTGCTCCCACTGGGGAAATAAGAGAATATGAAAACTTGCTCTAGTTGTGTGGATCTGCGAGCCCGTAACAGCACCTGAAGCACAATGCAGCCTCTACCTGACTTTCTTTGGACCTTTTCAGCATCACTTCTGGTCAACCTGAGTGTATAATGGAGATTATTGCTCATCTGGAGATTGTGGTACTGCCATCAAGATAAGCAGGGACAGATGTATAAAATTGTGACTGGATTGTACAGCAATGAATCATGTGCTTCATACCATCAGTTTCTGGTCTGTTAATTACAGTGAAGTGTTTCATGGCAGGAACTGAAGTAAAATCCATTATGGTGTTGGTCAGCATGGAAGTAATTACATCCTTTTGATTTGGTCTGTCGTAAAGAAAGGGCTCAGTAAAGATTGTGATTCTTCTGCCTTCTGAAATAGGAATGTCCCAAAATAATTAAAACTATCATCATCAAGGCCTTAATGGAGGAGAATCAAGAAAGAGGCAAGACCATTTGATGGGTCAATTTGTTAGGGCACTGGAATCAATATCCAATTATCAGTCAGGGCTTTAAAAACACTGGTGAAAAAAATTAAAAACAGTGACCTTAACTTGAAGTTAATTTACTCTTATTAATTTCAGTAATGTTTCTTTGAGTGTAAAAATTAAAACGTAGCTGAGGGTGTTTATTTTAGGGGTGATTATGGCCTTTGTGAGCATGCAAGGAAGGAGGAACCTTTTTATGTTATATTGCAAGACACGGCATGTAAGCAGTTCTCAGTGTGAGTTTACATGCTTAGTTCAGGGATAGACTGACTGAGAGAGATCCAGTGAAGAGAGGTAGTTCACCAAGATGACGTAGCTAGAGAGAAGTCAAGGTTTATTTTGGGGAAAAATACTGAAAACATAGATATTGGGTGCTGCTTTCACTGTTGTCTGCATGTGGTGTATGTTCATCCAGGAATGGCATCCAGAATGACTTAGAAGAACTTGCCATGTTTCAGAAAAAAAAGTAGAAACAAACAAGGTATTCTATATCCAAACGAAGGCTTTAGAGCATCAGACGCATGTTGCCATAGCAATGCTGCATGTAGGGCATAAAGAAGTGGAATAGTAAGAAGCCAGCAGGGTCGTTAACATCATCAGTGGGCTCAGTGGAGCACGGCTCTATGGTAGATAAAATGGCTTCATGCTTTCTTCACACAATATCTGTGGGAGTGATGCACAAAGAGAGAGGAGATGGTGAAAGCACAACAGTGGTGGGAGTCCTACCCGTGGTAAGGCTGCTACAGACATCTGTGGCTGCTGCTCTAGTCCTCTTGAATGCTGTGATGAGTTTGTAAAGCTCCTGCACCAGGGCTGGCCACGGATATATCCTGGCTGGAGGGTCTCTTGTAGATACTCCAGGAATGTGTCACAACTCTTTGAGGTGAAGGATATGACCACGGCTCACAGTCTCCAGTGTTCCCCAGCATTTCTAGGGAGGTGGCAGTAATCCTTGTTTTGTTCTGGCTTTCTTTATGGCCTTTGATGTTTTGAATGAAAGGCAAAAGTGAAGTTCTAGCTTTGGTTAAGTGGAGATGCAAAGAAATGAAAGGAGGAAGGAAAGTTAAGTGCTCAAAGGTCTTTTATGTATGCTGAAGCAACAGGGGAAGGCTGTAAAGGTGACTGCCCGGGGCACGGAGCAGAGTATGTTGTGTGACCCCTGTGTGAGGTCTGTGCACTGCAGGCCCTGAGCTTGTGGCTTCTCCTATGGGCACAAACAAGTGTCCCTTTTCTGGGGCTCTTCTCCTGCTGTTTCCTGAACTGGTAGGGAACGGCTGTAGTGGGACAATGGAATCCCTTACTGTCACTGCTGTAATGCCATCTCCAGACCTCTGCCAGCTTTAAGCGTGATAACTGAAACCAGTGTGGGTTGGAGAGCTGAGTACTGGTCATAGAATATAGGGGTCAGAATGTAGGTCAGGGTCAGTGCTGGCAGGGCTGGACCCTCAGCTGCCATGAGGTGTGATAGCTGGCTTCAGAACAGGAAGCTTCTGCTCCCTGATACTAGCTTGTGGCCAGTACAAAAGATTGACTGTCAGAGGCAGCACATATGCAAGGTTTTGGGATTTAAAAATAATAAATAATGGTGTCAGCATAGGAATAAACACCTATAAATTTCTGACACGTTTTTAGTTTCTCTAGAATTCTTTTTAGTGCTGGAGTAATTTTTTTACAGGCTTTCCATGGTGTTTAATTAAAAAGACAAGGTTTGGAGCTTGAACTTGCTGATTAAATTAAATGTTGTTGTTTTAAACAGGCGTCATAATCAGAAAAAAATCAGAAATCGTTAACTGCTGGAACAAAGCTTGTGTAAAAATAGTTGGATTAAACAATGATGAGTCGGGTCCTGTCTAGTTTTAATGCCAGCGACATCTTTCCAAAGCAGTCATGCTTTCCCAAGACGGTATCAGTGAGGAAGGATTAGTACTACAAAATGTTACACCTTGTTTTAATTTCCATAGAGGCAAAATGCTTGTTTTCTGTAACAGTTTTTTGTGTTTTATTGGTAACAATGACGCTGTCAGACTAAGACGCTGCCAAGACCGAGAAGAAACACCCAGCTCTGACCTCTTGTTTCAGCTCCTTTCCTCAGCAGGTGCTGTTGCCTTTGAGCTGAAGGCACTGAACTCAGCTTTCTGTAGATAGACACTCCCTCCGTGCTCTCTGGGCACTTCATAGACCTTCCCAACAGATTACTTGCAGCCACGGTGCCCAGGCCAGAGATGTGGCTGGCTTGGGGAGGAAGCTCAAACTGTATTAGGGAAGATAGCCTGGAGTGATGAAAAGGTGCAGTTCAGAGGCACTGCCCACCGCCTCTTCTCCTCACTGTTTGTGGTAAATGATTGTGCTTTTGGCCTCTGCCTTCCAAAGAAAGTTAAGTCTCCACATCTACTGGGGTTGGGGACATGATTAGTACGCCACAACCCTGTTCCCAGTAGAGCAGGAGCCTTTAAAGCCCAATTTTGGAGTGAGGGCTTGAACACCAAACAGCAGCAGCACTGTGTGATGAAGAGCCAGGTATCCACCTTGCTTCCCTCCAGTTGAAAGGCCTGCCAGGACTGTGAGACCAATGGGGCTGTTCTCCTTTACGTGGCAGCAAGCTGTGGAGATCCAACCAGAAAGGAGCACTGGAAGCTTTTTGCTTTCATTTCATTAAGGTGCAAGAGAGATCTCAGTATTTGTGAGACTGTTCCAGAGAACGTCCACCATGCTGAGTGCTAACAGCTTCTGCTGGCGGTGCTGCTGCAGAGCTGCAGATCAGTAATTCAGTGATGCAGGAGTGAATTAATTGAACTCTTGCAATATCTAATTAATTTGCAGTTGTTCTGAATGATCTACAAATGATCATTATTGGTAATGAAAGCTATTGATCTGGAGTGTGCAAACTTGAAAAAGAAAGAAGAGTAACAGGTGAAAGCTTCAGGTCAGACCCTTTGATAGCCATCACCAGTACTTTAATGACCTCAGCAGGGCTTTGTTGTGTAACGTCAGCTGAGAACAGGGCGCATAAAATTTAATGTTCCTTGAGCTGGTTTAGGATTTAGTAATAATGTAGTTTATGTGTACACCTACACTGAGATTTCCAGAGCTACCTAGGGGAACAGAGCACTAATTGTAATGGAAACAGGCACTCACAGCCCTTAAATAGCCTTCCAAACCACAGCTCCCTTGTGGGGGGAGCACGCAGTCACCCGTTACACAGACCCACTGCTCAGCCCCTTGCTGCTTTCCATGTTTCTGTGGCCTTTCAGTCAGAAATCAGCACCTTTCCCCTTCTCCTCGGAAAGAGTCCGAATCGTAATCATTGTGTTACAGATTCCACATGCTTTCCTGGTGAAACTGCAGATTGCTGGGAAAGGGCTGGGTAATAGAATTTTTCCAGTCTTCAGTTTTAACAGGACTTTGTAATTTAAAAGGGAATTTGGGAAAGGCATGTTTGGAAACTCATCGCTGCTTGTGCTCTCGCTGCTCGCTCTTCCTGACTGCTCACTATATACTGTGTGTGAGAGAATGATATCATTTTAGTAGCTGCTACAAATTCATCCCTAGCACCGTTCTATTAAAACTCATGGAATTATATCAGGATTAGTTTTGGCCCACTTTTAAGATGCTGAAAAACCCCCAACCCACTGTATTCTGCTTGTTATGAGGTAAAATAAACCTGATGCTATGTTCTGTGTATTCATACTTTGCCCATTGTTAATGTTTGAGAGTAACAATGCCCTGTATTACTTCTCTGGCAGCTCAAATATTCAGCTGCTTTAAGGGATTTGATTCAGTCCATCAGGGACGCGTGTTGGGATGTGTGTGTGTAAGGGTGTGCTTGTGTAGGTGTAAACACTCATATATACACACAAGAAAAAATAGGAAACCTCAGCATAGGGAAGGTTTTTAAATTGTTTTGAAGGAATGCATGAACCTTGCAATTTTTCAACCTGGTTCTATTTATTAAATAAGCCTAAAAATTAAGAGCAAAATAGCATCTAAACGAGTTAAATCTCACTGTTCATCAAGGAAGATGAATCCCTAATTTCGAAGCATTTAGCTGTGCTGCTGCCTTTTTGGTTGGTTCTTGAGAGAATTTTTATTAAAATGCAAATAGTGTAGCTACAACACTGTTCCCTGATTAAATGGAAGAAGCATCACTTAGTACTCATTGAAGTCAAATGTAATCAAGATAGAATTGATTTTATATTCAGTTCGTGTAAACACTGCTCATTCTAGCTCTTAAAAATCCATAAAATAACAAAAATGCAAGCTTTATTTTTCAAATGGATACAAGGTAAAGAGCAAACTGCTCATATGCTTTATACATTTATAATGGAAATAATGCCAGCCTAAGGTAAGCATCTGACTGATACTCCTCCACTGCTATAAACTGATATTGAAGCTGTGGTTATGTGATGAAATTTTCACAGGCTGAGTGAAGTTGAGCCCTTCCAGTACGTTTACAGCTCAAAGCAAGCTTTCCCTCTGTGTTAAGTACCTGGGATAGGGGCCCTCATTGCTCTCTGAGGGGTCAGGCTGTCTCAAATCACTGTGCAGGTATCCTGTGATCAGGACAGGGATGCTAACTGCAGATCAGGCACTGCCTGTAGGCTTTGCCTTGGGTATCTGTACCCAGTTCCTTCTTGGGAACAGTGATACAGGCCCAGAAAATTCCTGGTTGCAGGTTAATCTCTAGTTGATGTGTTGCACTCCTCAATCTAGGCAGGGTTAGGGTCAGGGTGCTATGGGCTGCTGGACTTCCACAAGGAGAGAAAGCGATTCAGCAGGCGCTGTGACCCTTACTGAGTTGGAGGCTCCTGCAGTCCTGCCCATGAAGAAGTGAACTGAGAGGAGCAGTAAATCGGGTGGGGGAGCCTCGAAGGTGTGTGAATGTGCAGGTGTGGTTGTCTGCCTCTGCAAGCATGGGGCACCGTTAGAAGCAGAGCAGGTGCTGCCTTGGACGTGATGGGCTCCACAATCAGTGCAGCGCCCTGCTCAGGGAGTCAGCGGGTGTAATTATGGGGACTGGCTATTCCATGTGTCCTCTGTAGTGTCAGGAGACGAGTCATAGATGATTTTTCCTGCCTGACAAAGTGCCTATTTCGTGTTTCCCTGTGCAGGCACAGACACACAGACATGTGTATGCAAAGGGAACCGTACAGCCTGAATGAAAAAATTAGGCACTGGATGTTCCTGCCTCTCAACTCTGGCTTTAGGAGTCACTTTGTATTTGGAAAAGTGATAGTGTGCTGTAGATATTTGGCTTGCTAAGCAGTGACTCGGAAAATCTCCCTGAAATCATAACATGTGGTGAGCACGTGAATGGGAGATAAAAGCTTCTACCGAGGTAGTGGTAATGCCAACCAGAGAGACCATTCTGAAGTTTTGAGTCCTCCTGAAGTGTTAGTTGGGTTTTCTGACAACCACTCTGTCCTGAGCAATGTTTCAGCTCCACTAACTGCTGAGAGGAAGCATGGCAGGAGGTGGAAGAGTATAAAGGGATGGTCTTCAGGCTCAGGTTCTCTGTTGCTCTCCACCAGGATGTGGGTGGTGTGTAGGCATTGTGTGCGGTACGAAACCTGCTGTGCAGCCTGCTGAGGAAATGGGAATGTCTCTGCCTTTGGTGAAGAAACCCATCTTTGGAGGGAATAGAGTCAGTGAGCTCTGTTTGCAGGTAGCACAGAGCCCTGCTAGCTTTTCAACTAGGTTTTGCTCTTTCTGTGTTGATCTGAGGAGAGGCAATTGAGCTTTCAAGTGAGTTGCCTGGGGTTTTTCTGAACAACAGTTTAGGTCATATACAATGAAAACATTAGTACTAATGCTGTGATGGTCTTTTAGTAGCTAAAATTAGATTCTCCAGGAAGAAAATTATATTTTGAATTACTGTGAATTCTCGTGGTTTTATGTATTTAGTATTTTTCCCTAGATGATGACTCCTAATAACAATCATTATGCACAATTCACAGACATTACACCAAATGATTTAAACTTTAAGAAGTTTCGATTTTAGAAAGCAGCCTTTACAAGGAAAGTTAGAGCACTGGCCCAATTGAACATAAACAGTAAAGTGCAAATGAAAATGAATTCAGTTTGCAAAATGCGTTCCAGGATGTGTTTAAGCAAGTGAAAAATCAACAAATCAAAGGTCATTCTTAGAAGATGCTGAAATACGGAGTGAGTGCCTTGGAGTACATCTCCTGATTTAATCCCTGTAGAGGAAATCATGGTGAAATTTAAAGCGTTGCAGCTAGGACAGGTCAGGACATTAATTATTGGGATGCCTTTGAACATCTTGCTGCAAGTGACTATAGCAAAGAAGGAAGCTAGTGTATTTGGGAGTAACAAGATGTAATAGATTCACAATTCTTACTAGTAATAACCTCTTTCACTACAGATTCCAAATGCTTCCATTTAATATGACACCCCACTTCCAAAAAAATTACTTCTGCATCATGCAAGTGTTATAAAAGACACCACTGGGAAGAAAGGTGGACCTGGTCTTCTGAAACCTGTTCACCTGGCAGGAGGGCACCAAGTTAAGGGGCTCAAATGTTTCTGAAAGGGCTCCTTCTTCCTGCTCTCTGAGGCTTTTTGCTAATAACTTGTAGAATTCAAATTTTAAAATCGATTTATTATATCGAACTTCTACTTCTCTTACTCTTATTTTTCTGTTTATACTGAACATTATTTAGTGCTAGTGTAGAATGTATTTAATGACACGTGTGAGAGGCTTTGGCCAGCTTACACCTCACTGACAGATCTGGTCAGAGACAAAATAACAATTCTGCCAGATTTACGGTGCTCACATCAGAGTTCTGTGTGTAGCAGTAGGACAGGGGGTGATGGTTTTAAACTCAAAGAGGGGAGATTTAGGTTGGATATTAGGAAAAAGTTCTTCAATATGAGAGTGGTGGATCGCTGGTACAGGTTGCCCAGAAATGCCATACCTGGAGACATTCAAGGTCAGGCTTGATGGGGCTCGGAGTGACCTGCTGTAATGAAGATGTCCTTGCTTGCTACAGGGGTGGGACTAGATGGTCTCTAAAGGTCCCTTCCAACCTGACACATTCTGTGACAGGTGACATAGTAAGCCTGTCTGTCTAAATGTGGTAACTGTCCCCTGACACTAAGGAGACCATTGTCCCCGGGTTGGGAACAGGGGTACTACTTACACAGTGCAGAACCAGCAAGAGGGGGTTCAGCAGCTGCGTGCCCCTTCTTTTCATGCTGAAAACTTCCATCTTAGCTTGGATTATCCCATATTTGATTTGTGCTGTCACCTTAATTGAGTGTCTTAAATACCAGCTAACTTCTTTAAAATAAATTTTAAAAAATCAGTTTGTGCCTCTTTTGGCAGAAGGGGCTGAAGTTCAGATTTGAAACATTGGCCTTGGGGGTGCAAAACCCCACGGACTTGGTCTTTTTGGGGGGGCGACGGGACAGGGTTTGTTTTGGGTTTAATCTTTTCAGACTGACAGAGGCTGCTAAATCTGGCACCACATTAGGTTTTAGTTTGGCACTTTGTTGTAAAGAGGTCAGTGGTACAGGTTAACCTAAAATCCTAAAGGGACAGAAAATAGGAGAAGCACATTAGCTGTTTCACAGGCCAAGTAGGAAGAGATACGATGAAATCATTCCAGAGGCAGGGAGGAAATGTGATTTCCATGCTGCTTTATGATTTATACTTTGAGCTGTACTACAAAGGACAGTAATGAAAGGGAAGCAAAATATCCTCTGGTGATATTTCAGTAACACTGCAGATTAGGGAAGGATCGGAGCTGAAGACTGCCGCGCTCGTCCAAGCAAGCCTGTGCACAGGAGGTGCTGATACTGCCTCCAGCCCGGCTCTGCCAGCGCCTCTGTGCTCTGATCAGACCGGTGCATGCTGTGTGACACCCTCCCTCTTTGCCCCAGTGTTTTCTTTTCCTCCCAGCCCTGCTGATAATTTTGGGAGTCAGGAAGCATGATCGTGGCGAGCTGGAAGCCCACAGCAGCTCTGCTGTACTTCATCTGTTGGCCCTGGCAGGTTTAAGGTGGTGCATTAGAGATCAGCACAGAAAGTGGTGGGTTACAGAGGGGAAAAGGGATAGACAAAACCTGTGATTCCTTAGCAGTGTTTCCATCGTGTTGGACCTGTGCTGGGCAGGGTAAGTCAGCCTTACTCTGCAGAAGTCTCTGAAACTGTAGGAGGTGGAGCAACAAATAAGGGTCTGTCTTTGGCTTAGCCTCCAAGATTAGAAGGTCAATGTGAAGAACAGGTCCTCTGTTGTCATCCAAGAACTTCATGCATGGCAAGGTACCCAACTGAAACTCCTTCCCACAACTTCTCATCACTGGTTTCTGCTAAACTGTGATGATGAGATATCTCTGGGGTTGCCTGATTGTCCGTGCTGGAACTGAGGAAAGAAATCTGTTCTGGGATAATGTATTGTGATATTTAATGGGGAGGTGCTCCTGCCTTCTGGTGGGAGTCCAGGAGGTGCAGGGCTCAGCATGAATGTGGCAGGGAGAGCTCTGAGGAGCTCTGAAAGGTGCCACATTCAATTCTGCTGGATTTTTAGACTTACAGTTTATATGATCATTTCAAGTGGGCTCAATACATAGTTTGTTCAAAGGAACTTTTCCAAAATTACAGAGTTTTAGTACTCATTTAAGCTGAATCTGTTTAAATCTGTTCAGTCCTATGGAACGTGTGACTAGTTATACAAAAATTAAATGCTCTACTGAATTGGAGCATTAAGGATATTTCTGCAGGGTTGTGTCTAAGAGCAGTTTGAAGAAGGGGACCGTAAATTTAGTGGAACTCTGGGGTTCATAAATTTAAATGGCTGGTCTGTTGTTACCTGCTTTACACTGGATACTCCTCAGGTTTGGGCAACAAGCTTCAAAACGTGAGTCCTCTGATCCACTGAGATAGCTGTCAAGAGGAAAATTTTACTGTCAAGCCTGGCAAAATTCAGATCTACAGGGATAAAATCCTCTCATACATTTTCCATAATTCTGTCTTCCAGGCTGCTGAGTACACTCAGGCAGTGGCCTGGGTCACTGACAGACAGCATCAGGATAAAACTCTTACTCAGGCCTTCTTTTTCCAGGATCTTCCAACTGTGGGTTTTTAAGTTTTTTTTAGAGACTTGGCAAGTTTTCAATTCTTTCTCTCTTGCCTCAAGGGGCAAAACTTCCACACTCAAGTTCATCCTTAGTGCTCTGTGCTGGCATCCTTCCAGACTGGTCTGTGGATGTGCTGAGCTGGAGGACACACAGCTCTGAGTTCCCATCTCTCACATCCCTGTTTAAATGCTCAGCCATGATGCTCTCTGAGCTGCAGGAATGTTGTTCCATGTAATCCCGTGTCCACAGCCTTAACCACCACAGTAAGAAACAACCACATTCCCTAACCTGATCGCTCAATGTTTCATTGAAGAGCTACCAGGTATTTTCTTCCCCTTCTCTCTGCTCTTGGGGAAATAAACAATTTGAGCTATTCCAGCTATCTGTTGTAGTTGTAAGTGTAGGTCTGTCTCACGTCTGTTATGTTGCTAGGGAATGTGTGCAGCTTTTGTTCCTTTTGAATTATAGCTGCTAGCACTTATCTTCTCCTCCAGCAAATAGCATTTACAGCGAGTTCTTTGAAAGCAGTGCAGTCATTTGTACTTAAGACAGAATTATGGCAGCAGCAAACAGGCACAGGGAAGAATTTGGCCCAGTGTTGTTTCTGCACACAGGTAACTGCTCACTCACGTTCATTAGTTATTTTTCTAAGAATAATTTCCTTAAATTTCAGGAGTGGAAGAATGGGAGTTTACTAGTGCTGGCTAAGCCAGAGAACTTCCATTAGCCACATATGCTTTCTGTTCTGTAGAGAGTTGGCTATTTCAGGGATCTGCTGACAAGAGGTGAGAATCAGAGGAGTAAAAGACTTTGGGGAAGCTCATTACTGCAACTCTGATCTGGGATGAGAAATGGGCTCGACTTTTCCATAGTGCTTTGTAACAGCTAAAACCCCCTCATGTCCTATTTTGTAATGGAAAAGCTCAGATTTATTCATAAAATGGACATTTTTGCCTGGTTTTGTTCTTATGGCAAGGTTTTGTTCCTATGCAAAATAAAAAACTCTTGGAAAATATTTTCCATGGTTTGTTGTGGCCATGTTGAATATTCTCCCAAAGTGGATTGTCCTTGTCTGGTCAACTCAAATTTCCCAGCATTCAAAATTTATACCAGACTCTTAGGTCTCCATCCCTGGTTTGTGGACATCATCTTGCAGATTCTAGCAGCACACGTTTTTATCTGAAATAGAGACAAAAATTGATCGAATGGGAAGAAGGATTTTTGTTCCAATCTCCAAAGTGTCATCTTCCCAGGAAGAGACCAAGGCTTTAATCCTGTGCAAATCAGCTGTGTCAGCCTGGAAGTCACCTGAGAGGATCTCTGTAGAGAGAAGTTAGTGCTAAAAATCTCCCTAGTGAGGAATAAAGTTCTCATCTTTTTCCTTTGTGGTGTTATCTAAAGCTTCTGGAGAGACAGTGAATGTACCTGGCATCACCCTGATGAAGAGAAAGAGCTTTGTGACAGTTCAGCCAATGTGAAGCCTGTGCTAAGTGAAAGGTTTATTGTTTGGGTTTTATGTTTTTTCCAACCTTTTTATTTTGAAATGCCAATCACTGACTTTGCCTGTCAAAGTTGAAGAACTTGGTGTTCTTTTCAGAGAGCCACTCCAGCAATGGGTGCTTCAAATATTTAACCCCTATGGTGGAAGCCAAGTGATAGTGTAGGATTCTTTTTTCTCTCTCCAAAATATAAGAAAAACAAGACCTCCCCTTTCTCCATTTAGCCTTGTACATTAGAGGCCTGTAAACATACACTGATGTATGCATGTGTTTTGGGGTCTGTTTGGGTTTTTAAAATTGTTTCCCTTTTTTGTTTGTTTTTTAAACCATCCTGCTTTATGATGGGATTTTCAGTCCCTTAGGGCCTGAGTTGCAAATTGCATCCTGTCCCCCTGTTGACCTGCTGTGGTTTGGATGCTCATTTCAGCGGCATATATCTCTAGACACCTCTACCTCATTCAGATCTAAATAGGGATGGATGTGATGTAATTTTGGAACTCTGGCCTTAAGGGACTGGAGATGAGTGTTCTTTACATGTTTCTTCCTTAAAAAAGGATGCAAGCAGGAAGCTGACGACTAAAACCTCTCAGAGGTCGTGTTGGGTGGGTCAGGTGGTCTGGAAGAAGGAGCAGTGCTGTGGCCACTGTGATGAATTTTTTTCTAGCAGTCTGAAAGGAAACCTGCAGGCACTCAGTGTATCCAGCATGTAATTTGCTGCTTTGCTTATTTCCTTAGGGAAATGGGAGTAGAAAGTTCCTCCTATAAATTAACCTGCGGTCTGATGGGGAAAAAAGCAGGGAGGAGTCAGGCAGTGAGAGATGTAATCAGAACTATTAATCACAAAAATCCTTTTACTGATTTAATGAATCTTGATGCTGGTTACATGGTGTTGGAAGGAATTGCTCTAACCCATTACCTCCAGAAGTAGAATGACTTAGTTGCCTCCCAAGCAGCCACTAGGCACAGCAGCCCGGGGTCACTGCCTGCTGAAACCTCTGCTGGTCTCACCAGGGACCTGTCTGTGGCTTTCTTGGAGCCCTGCTGCTTCCCATCCAGGCTCCTGGACCTCTGGTGACAAGGAATAGCCTGAGTTTGCTGCCAGTAGCTTTTTCCATCCCTTTAGCACCCAAACCCCTCTGCAGGGAGAGATTTCCAGAATCACACCTCACTGTGATGAGCGTGATTCTTGTTCCAGCAAAGCACACTGACATAATTCTCTCTGATTTTATGTGCATTCCTACTGTCTTATGAGACTGGAAGATGAAAGTAGCTTGCAGCCAGTGTGTAATTCTCTGAATGTGCAGTAAGTGAAATAAGCTTTCTAATTAAAGGTGTTTATGGCTACAGAAACATTGGATTTCAGCTGCTGCTCTTTGAAAGAAATTTTTCATGTTGTGTGGTGTTAATTCTGAATACCTGTGGCTATGTGTTTCCTCTGTGGCACTGCTAAGAATTTACAGGGAGTGGGTGCAGATCGGCCTGATCTCCATTGTAGATACCTATAATAGATCCCCGTTACCTCCATAGTGTCTTTATATCAGTTGCAAGACTTGCTCTGGATTGTGTTTCTTGTTTCCAAAGCTGTGTGATGTTCTGGAGGAGAATGGGAGCTCCTAGAGATGCTTGAATCCTCCAAAGCCACAATGCTACCTACCTAGCTCTGATTTCATGCTGAAGTGCTGCTTTTTAGGCTCTGCTTGGTGCAAATATCTTTATGAGTGTCTTAGATCTAGAGATGTTGTCAACTATCTTTGAAGGCTCCGTAGGCACTCTAGCACTCACAGTGTGTTATCTACAGCTATTGCTTCCCCCGTGCTTCTCAAGTCAGTACCGTGACTGCTTGGTTGATGTGTTTCTACTTACTGCTGCTTTAATTCTCTTTCATATCATTCATTATTTATACATCCATGTGTTACACTATGGGTCCTATTACATGCTCTGAGTATTATTTTGGTGTAGTCCTCGCTGTGGTTCTCTCTCTCATCATACAGGAGGTGATTTTGCAACAAGAAGTGAGCCTAGGAGAGAAGCTGGTAATGTGAGGATTAAGCACTCATTAAAATGGAAGCAAATATTTGGTTAGACAAAGGAGGACAAAATGCTCTTTGTCTAACCTGATTTTTTGCTGTATTCAGGCTGCTAAGGGTGCTTCTTGGGAAGGGTGGACTTGAAGTCTATAAAGCAGTGGCTGTTTTAAGGATGCTGCAGAACCATAAGCCTGGGATGTGTAGGCAGTGGAGAGGGAGGAAGGTGACCTAACCATGGCCTAAATGTTTTTCCCCTTTTCTCCCCTTGGTGTGTGAGTGAGTTCAAGGGACTAAGAAGAACCTTGCTGCCACTTCTCTGGCTGTCAGGAGAAATAGGTGGCCCGGTCTGCAAAGGGAAAAGAGCCAGTGGAAGAGGTGAAGTGAACCAGCAGTCCTCTCCCACTGAACAAATCAGGAGTCAGGGAAGGGGAGTGGTGGCATACAGCCCTTAGCCAATTCCAGGACTGTTCCTGGGGAACTTCATTGCTTATGACAAGAAAAGGAGTTAAAGTTAATTCATACAGTAATCCCTGGAGTTGTCTCATCCTCTGAAAAGCAAGGCAGAAGGTGATAACCACTTTGGACCTTGACTGTGGCTAAGCTGTGAGCCTGTGGTATCACTCATTGATGTAGACGTGGAGGCTGTTTGAAGGGCACCAATATTGTCGTCTTATGTCATCACCATCACATGTTCTGGCATCTCAATTACTGTTGTAAAATAATGAAAGGAGTTGTCAGGTCAGGTAGGTTAGATGAATTACCCAGCTCAGTTACTCCTATCTAAAATAATCTGTATCACTTTACAGAGTGTCAGCATGTTGCTTACTTGAAAAATTGCACTTTAACACTGGTTTCCCTCAGACATAAATGACCATTAAGGAATTCTCTTGGATTTAGGCCTCTTGGTTTAGTACATAGCAAAGCAAATATCAAAGCATTTCTATAGACAGTATTTTAATACTGGAAAAATCATTTAGGGATATAGTAGAGGAAGAAAACTGCCATGGAGAAAATAAACTTGATTGCAAATGAGAGATTCTGATATAGGTGAACATATTGATTTCTGAATTTACTAAAAAGGATGACTATGTAGTTGCAAAAAAAATGATAGATGCTGAGCAGGGACACCCGATAGAAGCATTTATAGTTATTTTTCCCTTTTTGTTGTATTAGTGACTATTTAATCCTGTCACAACTGTGCTAAGCTTTGTATGGACAGATAAGACAACAATGTCCTCACAGGTTGTCTTAGTACTGCAAGAAGAATCCATGTGCTCATATGATTTCATTTGGTAAGATGAGGAGCTAGGAGAAAAGGAAGGAAAATAAATAGAAGAAAAAAAAATCCCAGAACAAATGGGGAAGTTATGATTGACTGGTTCCAAAATTGTGCTAGCTGGGCAATTCATTTCTATTTACCATTTCTTTTTGAGTTGTGTTAGTGAGATGTAATAGAACAGGAGCTTGGTGCTATGTGTACCCAGCAAATCCTCAGTGTGGTGTATTGATATATAACACCCCATAGAAACCACCTCAGCTGGAATGGGGTTTGCCTGGAGGTTGTTGGTGGTAAGAGATGTAGGAAGATAAAAATCAAGTAGAGCTAGATGGGAATTTTTCCTTGTGCCAGAGAAAGCAAAGAAAAGAATTATCCTTTTTTTTTTTCTAAACACATTTTAGGAGAAAAGACCCTACAAATAGTTATAGATGAAAGTAATTACATGTGGATTGCTGTTGAACTCTTAATTAAAAACAGCGTAACATTAAATTATATCTTTAAAAATAGAAATGCTTCTGAAAGGAAAAATCAATGTTTCAAAGACTTCTTCCTAAATCAGAATTGATGCTTTTCTTTTAGTGATACTTCATAATGAACTGACATTAATTGCTAAAGAAACACTTTCCTAGAAGTTTGCTGCTCTGCTGGTTACAAATTAAAGCCAGGTCTGCCCCCCAAGGCTGCAGAGGTGACAGAGTTTAGCCTCTGCACAAGCAGTATGTGAGGGCAGGAGGGTGGAATTAATCCTAACTTTCCTTCTAGTAGCATAGAACGTGGATATGTGGCAACCAGCAGTCCCTCCACTACTGAGCCATGGTGTTTTCGTGCTAGAGCAGAGGATTGGTTCAGTGACCCCAGCTTCACCTCTTCTCTTCCTCACAGGAGCTAATGATTAAAAAAACAAACAAACAAAAACCCCAAAGAAACCAACCACAATAATTATTTTTTTAATGTCTTGTAATCAGTGTCTCAGTTGCTTGAACTTCCCCTCTGACTGCTTTGTGTGCTCACATATCTGCTTCCATGTGATGCCCCTCAAAGCACCCTGAGCGTTTGCCTGTTGCATCCTCCTTGTTGCTAACTGGGAAAATAAAAATTGGTCTTGTTTAATTCAGATGTCTGTGGCTGCACTCAGAGATAAACCATGCCTGGCAGTGATGTGGTTACTTCAATCACCCACTGATACAAATTCAACAGCTGTTAAATGTGGCTTTTCTGTTCTCTGCTTGGGATTTGTGCTGTTACTTGGTGTGGCTTGAATATGTGCAGGTTTGTCTGGGGTGTGTAATCCAAAATACATAATAGAGCAACTTTGCTTGGGGGGAGGGAGAGAGGGAGAGGAATTTGTAGCACAATCTAACAAAGTAGCCCTTTTCCATTTCCATTGGCTTTGTTCTACCATAAGGCTGCCTTTGTCTGCAGTGATAGTTAGGAAAAACTCAAATAAATTAGAACATATGAATCCAGAATATCAATAATGTTCTGTACTGTGCAGGATGCCTGGAAGATGAAAGAGAGTAGATTAGCATTGGTCAAAAGTGGGGATGAAAGAGCAGCAATAAATTCTAGGAGTAAATTTAACCAGATACAGTGATGCTCATAATGAGTCAAGGTCAATTGTTGACTGAAACAGTTTAGGATAGATAAATGAAGAATAATTGAGACTTTATGGGATTTTTCTGTGTGAATCTTTAAGCCATTTAACTGAAGTAAAAGGGGTTAAGAGTCAACAAGGCGAGTTGGTGGTTTCATGTTGCCATGTGAAATAGAAAAGCAAAAGCTAGGTTTCCCCTATAGAATAATAACAGGTTTTTAGTTCAGAGATGGCTGCTTTAGGGGCCTTCATGAGATACAAAATGTAAAATGTCAAAAGATAACTAATTTGACAGAGCAGAAGAAAAACTCTTGTCAGGGACATCTTAAATGTGAGGGAGAGGAATAATAATGTTTGAAAGCATTAAAGCTGCTTGAAACACAGTGCTAATATGTGTACTTCAGAAACCAGTGTCAGTAACTAACCCATCCTTGTAACCCTTTCCAGAGCTGGATGCTGAAAGATACTGGTTTGTTCTTTGTGAGGTTCAATCCCATTCACTTTGTTTAAAGAAAAAGATAAAAAGCCCAAGGGACTGGACGAACAGAGATCCATTAAAATAGGATAAAAACCCCAAACCAGTGACTTTAATGAAATCTGTGTTTTCAAAGGAGCTGATTACAGTTGCAAAGTATCCAGTGCTGATCAAGCTCGGGCTATGATAATGGACTGTGGTGGGAGCAGTGAGACCAATTTTGAGTGCTGTCAGAAATACCACCTTCCTGTCAGTTCTTTACCTGTGATATCCAGGTGTCATTTCTGTTTGCATAAGCTGTGGAAATAGAGAACCACCTCTCTGTCTGGTAGATCACTAAGCACTTCTGAAATACTCTTCTGGATTATCTTTTTTTCCCATGTGCCTCAAAATTTACACCGCCTGGTTTCATCTCCCAATATTCACTGCAGCTTTCCTTTATGTCTTCGCCCTTCTATTAGCTGGAAACAACTCATTTGCAGCACATATTAAAGAAGAATAAAATAAAGTCTGTACACCTAAAAAACCCCAGTCACTTGGGAATGAGGGGCCAACAACCAGTTAAATTTTCTCCTGGAAGTTTTTAGCACAAAACAGAAGCTGAGCTTCAGGTTTTGAAATCTTTTGCGTGGCTCTGATCCCAGAGTCTGCATCAAAAGGCTATCTAATTCCCTGTTGGATTTCATCCTGTTTATTATGTAGCAAATAGAGTGTATTTATTTTAAACATCGCTTGGTAACATCCCACACGACTGTTTGCAGTGGTTTGACGAATATTGGACAGAGTAAAGCAGGAGCCATCAAGTCTACTTTTTGCAAACCTTAAATTCAATAGGCTTGGTAACATGAAAAAACCAACCCCAAATCTGCTCTGTAGTTGGCTAAACAGCTTGGTTAGTTAATTTTATGTGTACGAGGAACAGGGCTGTGGTATATTAATTTGCAAATAGAATTCCTTGTGATGGGGAAGCACGTTGTTGTAATGTGGAGAGACAAGAAATGAGGGGTAGCAGCAATTGTATGGCCAGGTGATTGCAGAGGTACTTGCTCTCTCTGTCTTGTCTGGTTTACTCGGAGTAGTCCGAACCTCCCTGTTTGCCCTCTGCAATCTCCTCTCCTTTGAGAGGCACTGAGGTGTGCGAGCTTTATCCATCTAACAAGTGCCAAGGCTAGAAGGGATCCCAGCAGCCCTGCTTGTGGGCTTGTACAGGACTGTATCCCAGCATGCTGACACGGCTGTATTTATGGCGTGGAGCTGCACCATCTCATAACCACAGTTCTGCTGTACGGTGTGTGCCCATGGATGGCTGACAGCACCTTCCATTGAAGCCTGACAGTCTTTTGGTTCCAAATCTCCTTATTGATTTCCCCCAGCTACGAACAGCAAAAGTGCATGTACCAAAAAGCTCTGCAGAGGGAAGGAGAACAGCTGATGGCTTATGATAATTCTATATTTTTCCAAATAAAAAATAGATGGGACATGATCCTTAATATCTGCTGGTGTATTCTCATGCAATAGGGTCTAGCTCCTTAAAGGTGATCTCAGAATGCCTCATGCAAGCTGGTGTTATGATTCCTTATGCAGGTGACAAAGGGAAAAAGAGATTTTCCCAGGGACACACAACAAAGCATGCCAAAAGCAGGACTTGAGCCCCCCATGTCTCTTTCCTGGACAGCTATGTGACTAAAAAGAGGCTGCCTAAACCACTGTTGGCAAAGGAGTTTTCCTCCAGGCCCTTCACGGGTCTTGCAGAGCAGTCACAAGCGTGTGATGGGATCATGGAGTTCAGCAGCACACAGTGCACTTGGTGGCATGTCACCAGGCTAGTAAAACTGCAGAGCTGCCACAAGCTTGGGAAGGCCCAGTGCACCCTGGGCTCTATCTGCAGGGTCTGAGGAAGGTAACAAGGGACTCCTGCCTGAGCTGGAAGGCCCTAAAACAAAGGCAGGTTCCCACTGTGATGGCAATATTATGCTGAGAAACATTGAACCGCCCAGTGATCCTGCTTTCTTCTCTCTGGCTGGGCACAGTGATGATCATATGCTAGATTGCAGGGAAAAACATATAGATTAGTGTTTCAAAATGATCATAACGCTTTGTTGCGCTGGTATGCAATCCGCCAAAGTGCTTCATCAATACTCCTTACTCAGCCGCAGCGCAGGGGTGAGGTGAAGTACACACGTCTCATGGGTAGGTGTGCACAGTCTGAATGGGATGGTTACTGTAACTGCTTCTGGAATATTCACACACATGTTCCCTTTGGATGTTCAGGACTGTTGCAGTCTTTGATGTGATTGTGCCAGCTGCCTGCCTACCTCACCTTTGTGTGTGGCAGAGGATGTTTTTGATTAAGTCAAGTCACAGGACTCTGCCCTAACGTGGCAGAGGAGTGACTGCACGCTGTACTCGGGCAGCCCAACTGCGGAGGCTGAGGGAGCAAAGAAGCTATCTGGAGAGGAGAGGCAGCTGCCTGCTTGCTGGAGGAAGCTTTGGCCTGATCCTTCCCATCAGCACTGATAGGATGAGTTGGGAAGACCTGTCAGCGAAACTAATTTGGGTGACCATATGTATCCTGTCCCACAGAAGTGTGACGCCTCAAGCCCAGGAACCCATGCTGCTTGGCTGAACAGCGTTTCAGCTGGCATGGGAAGCTGCTCACTACTGGAGTTATCAAGCTGATAAAAATGCTGCTTTTAGATGTTTTCTGGGGAAAACCTGATTTCTCAAGCATTAATTCAATACAAGAAACTTTGTCAATTAGCCCCATAATCTTATTTTTAGCTCTGAATGTGCAGAGCACACACACGTGTGCCTGCTGAACAGCTGTGGGCCGCTGGGGAACAGCAAGAAGAAAAAACAGAGCAGGGATTTTGTTTGAGCAGATGAGAATAATTTATATGTACAAGCTATTTATAGAAAGGCTGCAGCAAGCTAATTAATTGTTTATAGGGAGAACTTTAAAGAGCATAACCTGAGATCTGACATTCTGTGTAATAATTATAATTAGAGATGAGCTGGAATCAAAAATCAGGATGTGAACACAGATACATTTTTGGGAAAGTTTTGAATCTGGTCCAGATCTCAACTGTGCAGCTTTTTGCTGCCATTGGGGTAGGATAGAGCGAAATCCTGGGTTGGAATTTGGCCTTCTGTGTTTTGGTGAAGTGCAAGTCTGGATCCACTTTATGTGATGAGTCTGAATCCATGTTATGTGATGAGGGCCAGCTCCTAATTAGCATCTGGCATACTCAGGGAAGAAAATTAAATGGGGTTGCTAGATATGCACCAACAAAGGCATATTTGGTGCATTTATTTTTTAAATTAACTCAGAAAAGTGTACTAGCATTTATTTATGACATTTAGAAGTGATAGTTAAACTTCTAAATCATTTTAGAAGTGGCCTAATTTCTGTGAGGTCTTCTTGCACCTTACCATAACGGAGCGGTCTGCCAGTGTCTTCCAGGTTTTGAGGAGTAACGGAAAAGCATTTGAATGCCCTGTGTGGGAAGGCAACTGAGGCATAGACAGTGATTTATGCCTGGCACTCGCTAGCACTTTGACTTCAGCGCGATAGTACTGGATACTTGGAAACTTGGTTCTCATTGTAAACTAATTAAAAGTCAATGATGATGTGTTATATAAATATATATGCAATAGTGACCCAGATGAAAGACCAATTAAGGAGCCAGAGAATTAAATCTTAGTCAAATGTTTATCTTAGCCAGTGCATCTGAGTTTGAGAGAGATCTTAGGGCAGAAAGAAAATGCTTCCAAGGAAAGACCACATCCTCCTGCCTGTATCATTTAATTAGCTAGTGAGAATGGAGCTGAATTTCAGAGTTTAATTCCACATACCAGAGGTAATTGCTGAAGAGTTTGATACTTTGCATCAGGTACTGAAGAACTGAAAGACCTCTCTGTGCAGCTGCTAACCGATTGCTTTAGGTAGATCCAGAAGAGCTTGCAGGGTGGAGGTAGTAGCAAGGTTGAGCACGAACTTGCTTCTGCAGCCAGTGGGTGGTCAGGTAACAGCAGAGGACTTGCACACAGCTGGAACACATTTGGGTCACGTTTGACCTGGTATGAGTAGCAGCTTTGACCGTGGCTGGCTGGTGTTCAGCACCGTGTAAGGCCCTCGCACACTGCAGTGCTCTTAACTCCCTAGCTAGGGGCATGATTCCCTGCTGATGCTGTCTTCCTCATGTTTTCATCCTTTTCATCCCACACAGTGTTTTCTGGTTGCTGTGGCTGAGCTTTGGCTGCATTTTCCTTTCTCAATTTCTTCCCATTTTGGTACGGACCCAAACCTTTCTGCATGACAAACACGGGACTGCGCTCAGCTTGCTGTCAGTGTGTTTCCAGACAGACAAACCTCCTTTCACCAGACCAGCTCCTGAGCTGCATCATCTCCTCCTGGAGCTGCAGCTTGTGGCAGGATCTTGCACTCCCTAAGTGAACTGCTCCCGCCACGCTCGGCGTGCACTAGGAACGGGAACTAAGAGATGATGATGTTTCCCCACATGCTTGTCACAGACAATATTTTGTGTCTCAGGGCAGCTTCTCCAACGCCTGAACATGTCACTAGGAAAACATCCTTCCACCACAGTGGCTTAAAAGGGTGGTGGGTGTTTTATGCAAGGCAAGCTAAACCTCAGACCTGAACTCCCTCTCTGTGGAGCACTGCTGCTAATTCAGTGCTGTTCGAGGAACTATTCATCATTCTTGTCGTCTTCAGTGAACTTACAAGGCTGTCTAATAAGGACCACACAGAGAATCTTTTATTTATATAATGGTCTATTTATCAATGTGAGGTGAGAATTTGACCTTATTATACAAACTTCAGTATTCCCAAGATGTGCCAAGATCCAGTTTCCTCTTGCAGCCCGGCCCTTCCTAACCCTCTTGTATTTTCATTGCACTTTTCATTATGTAGCTAATTAAGCCATGCTCACACGTAAACACCATTACACAGTTTATCAGCTAGTGAAAAGTACTCTGAGATAGAGATATAATATATATGTGTGTGTGTATGCATGCATATGCTGATAAATACTGTATGCAGCCTGGGAATCTTTTTTCTGAAGTAGGTCAGAGCTGGTTCAAATCAAACTGACATTTTACTAATGGCGTTGGTTTGAATGTAAACTAATAGAGTCTAACGGTGAGATTTCTTCTCCCCCTGGAAAAAAAAATGAGAATAAATGAAAACACAGTGCTTTTGTCCAATTTTTGTGGCATTTTGTGCCCAAATAAAATTTTCAGAAAGTACAAACCAGCCAATATCACACAAGCAAAGAGACACGACAGCTAAGCTTGGATCTAGTCATGAGAGTCAAGCCATGAAACAGTCTCATCCATGTATGCAAATCAACCCTGACTTGGGGTGATGATATGAGTTTTTCTTCTCCATGTGCATCCTTTGCTGAACCTTTAAAGACAGGTGGGAAATCTGGTGACTTGATGTGCATACCTGCATTCTTCAGTTAAACCTGGGCTGCTGTTTGCATCTGCTCTGTCCTGCATCACATCACAACAGCCTCTCCTTGTTTTACATGTGAATTTTTAATTCAGAGATTTAAATTAATTGAACCTGACTCTTCAGGCAAGAGTCCAAACCCTGTGAACAGAAAAACAGAATTTAGTTTGTGAACCCACTGTGAACTGAAGCGTGCAAGGTTTGTCTGGCTTTAGTTACCTGTTTCCAGGGATACTTGAATCTGCTTAAACAAACTTCCATGTTTCTAATTTTCACTCTTCTTATCAGGAGAATTGTGTGCATTAGGTTTCTTCTGCTGGCTTCAAATACTGCCTGGGGGATGAATGACAGTGAAATTCAGTTTCTGTTAAAAAACTATGCCTCTGTAAAGTATATTTTACATATTTAATTGAAACCAAGTCATTTATCTGATTCATAAGGTAGAAGGCATACGTAGCTGAATGCTTCAATGCAGGACTGAAATATGGAGAGCAGTTGGTTGGATTTGATGTGATACACTAATACAGGTTGCTAGGCTTAGTCATTAAAGGAAGAAAAAACAGGGTATGTGACTCCAAGTGTAGAACAAGAACCTTAGGGTATCGTGTTAGACCATGATTACTCACATGCATAGAGTATGTGTAACAGACTGCAGGACTAGAACATGTACTGTCATGTTTTCCCACACTGGTGGTGTGTTAGACTAATCCTTTTTCATCATGGCATGCTCACGAGCATTAATAAAATGAGCCCACTAATTTAACCATATTCTACAACTTTGCCTCAAGTACATTTTCTGTTCTGGCATGTAAAAAAGAAAATGCACAGAACAATTTCTCATCACCACTGGGACTATATGCCAAGATGATTTGTCAGAACTCCTACAGCTTCAATGCCTTTGCACCTTTTTCTTCCACCCTTTCCCCTTTCTTTTATTTTTAACTTTCAATTTATTGTTTTTAAATTCAATGAGATAACATAGCTGCCTCAGGGGAGGAATTTGACGCCGTTCCACAGTGAAAATGGCATTCTTTTAAGAAGTTGTGCTATTACTTTACAGCTTTTAAGAAAGATACATACAGAATGAAAGTTTATAACCAGACTGAACAGTTCCTAAATAGCCATGGGGTAAAGTTCTGGCTCAAACCTGTTAGCTAGCTAGCTCCTAATTAATCTGTATTTCATTAAGAAATAAAGGGTTAGCCTGTAATAGTTTTGCTTTAGACAGAAGCTGTGAGAGATCTTAAAACCTGATTCTGAGGTTTACTTCCTTACATTTGTCAGATTGCCTCAGTCTCTGTTATTAAAGCTCAAGTTTTTGGCACAAGAAACTATTTTGGTAAATGCTGTTACTTCTTGGTAGAGGGGGATGGGTTTTGTAGAAAATGTGTAAGGAGCCAAAGAAGAAATTAATTTCAGATGTAGAATTTATATTTGGCAATTGTTCAGAAATATGGAAAAATTAAGGATTTCAGGAAAAAGGGTAGGATTATACATGTAAATTTTCCTTCCAAAGTCCCTTCCAAGTGAGGTAATATTTGGGCCATTAGATTTCACTACAGATTTTTTCAGTATAACAAAGACTGGAAAACCCAGACAGGTTGTCTTCACAAGCACATTAAAATATTCATTAGTAAAGAGGGTAAAAAAGGACTAAAAGCTGAGGTACGATTGAGATGTTGATAATAATAATAAAAATAAAGTTAATTGGTATTATTTTGGACATTTTAGAATTTCTAAATTTAGGGTAATTATTGCAGCAAAACTTCCTGAATCCTCATTTTTTTGGGTACTGATAATGTTCTGAGATTTTGTTGGGCCTGAACTTCCCTACAGCTGATCTACTATCAGAAGGAACCAAGCATTTTTTTTTTAGGTTTGCTGTAATTTGATTATTTGTACAAAATTCCTTCAACCACTCATGAATTATGTGAATATGAAGAACAAACATAAGCTCATCGTTATAATCCTAATTGAGTTGTAATACCCTCCCACTGGGTACTTCTCTGTCCCTTTAGGAAATTAAATCCCATAAAAAATCTTCCCCCTAATCCACTTATTTTCTTTTGAAAATCAAATCAGGCAGCCGAGTGTACTTTCAGATACCTAAATACCTTTGTAATCCAAACCCAGGTCATGTTCTGAAGTGAAATGGCAATCACATGTCCTGCTTAGCCCAAAATTGAGCTTTGCCTGTGTTGGGGCTACCTCAATGTGGTCCTCTCTGCCTCCTTTCTCCCTCCCTCCCACTGCAGAAAGCCTCTTGCCTTGCCTGTGCTGGTCATGGCTCCTTGGGGGGAAAAAAAAATGTACTTTTCTCTGATGTTTGAGCCAACTCAGGCGACTGCTGCTTTCTTGTGGTGTTCCAACAGTAACAGGGCTTTGGCAGCAGTGATGGTGAAGAGGCAGAGGAAAACAAAGGTAGGCAGGAGTAATATCCTTTATTAGACCAAAGTGCTGTAGCTGGAGCCTGTAATGTCTTTGCAAACTTGGCTGCTTCTGTATACCAAGCTAATGAAAGCTATTACCTCTCTCTGCTAGCCTGGCCTCCTTTCTTTAGAGCCAGCTCAGCGGGGCAGTGCCAATGGAGCTGATGTTTAAGACTGGTTCCTTCTATTTGAGGAGGTCCCTTTTTCCCTACAGCGCAGCTTACCCACTGAGCTGCAGTGGCTCCGTACCTCCCTTGGCTGCTCTGTTTTACATGGTGGAATTAAAGGTTCAAGACTGAGGAGGGAGGAAAACAGAGGTTTGGGGATGGGAGTGACCCTGGGGCCCAGCCTGCTCCAAGGGCTGCACAAATGGCAAGCGAGTCCTTGGAGAGAATGCAATGCTATGAGAGCTCTTGGATCATCTCCTTAAGCTTTTACAGTTTTACTCCATCTCCAATTACGCGTGGAACTAAATCCTGAAGAAGTCTTGGAGGCTCTGGTGAGAAAAATCTATACTACAGTGGGAAAGGGATGGTTTTCACTCTTGCTGGCTTCTTTTCTGTCACACTGTGTCTCAATTAGACATGTACTCCCCAAACCTCAGCTCAAGTAGAGATGAGAAAGCACGCTTCTGCTCACGCGTGGTGGTCTCTTGTTATGAAAATATCTGCTAGCCTTTCTCCAGCCATGACTGCATGCCTGGGGGTTTCAGAGTTGTCAATACAAATGCTTGTGTGATGTGAAAACAAATCAACAAAAACATTTCTCTTGGAGTTCTTGGATCTGGGAAAATGTGTGGAAAAATTGCTGTCTGCTCTGCAGCTTGAGGTAACGTCAGTACACGGACCTGCCTGGGCTCTATTAGCAAGAGCAGGCTTTGTCCAACAGAAAGGTCAGTGTTGTATTTCTTTGAGAGAGTTCAAATTCCCCAGTGAAAGAGGAAAAGGGGTGCCTGCTTTTGGGGAGGGGATGTCCGGTGTGGCTTCTGGCACGTGTCCAGAATGAGGGGCTTGCTGTGGCTTGTGTCACTGTGACATGCAAGTTGTCTTCCAATTGTTAATCGTATTCATAATCTGACTGCAGATCTTTCTAACGCTACCAAGGCTGAACGAGCCCGCTCCTGACAAATGGCAGATGTGGCAGTCAGCGTTCAGTACTGCAACGTCATCTTTCTGTCCCAGATATCTACCCTACAATCTCTTCATGTAGCAGCTGAGCATCTCAGGATATTTGAGGTGTTTGTCCTTACCGATTGTCTGAGGCATGTGATGCTGTTTTAAAGCCAGGATTTGTCTGTAGCTGTCTGAACTGTTGGTGTCCAGCCTGAGCCAGTCATTCAGCAGAACTGTCAGTTGATAGAAATAGAAGATCCTTCCTGCTCTGAGGCAGCCAGGGCAATCCCCTTTTGGAAGTACCTGTGTCTCAAGATTGCCTCTAGAAGGAGTTTCTGCAGTAAGATCAGTTAAAGGCCGAACACCTCCTGTAACAGGCCCTCTTGAAAATTGCAGCAGGCATGAAAGTGTCTTTAGAAACCCAGTCCTGTGTCACTTTCCCAGTGCACAAACTGGGGCGTAAGGGAGAAGGAAGAGTTGTGGTGTCGGTGCAGGAAATAGTGTTTACCAGCCCCCAGCTCACTGGGGATTTCAATCCACTCGAATAACAACTTACCAGTAATTACTACAATATCGTGATGCTGCTTTAGTGACCCTTATTTATTTTCTTGCCCTCTTTTCTACTCTTCATAGTGGGAAGGGAAAAAAAAATAAGATTTGGAGGTGTTCCTATAAATACCAAGGCTGTTTGTGCTCTACCGAAGTGCTGGGTTCATCCTGGTGTTGAAAAGGTATTTATTCTGTGCCTGGCTGTGGTCTTACCAGCCTCTGTTTGTCTGACCCCCTATTTAGCATAAATTACCAACCTCGAAGGGGATTATGATGGCCTGTCTCTAACTAAAGGTGTTTCATGTTTAAAAAAAAAATAGTGAATTTGGCAGATTTAAACAAAAAAGGACCTTGAAAAAATTTGCATTTCAATACAAAAGTGTCTTACTGTCACTGTGGTGTTTATACCTGTGTTTCCAGCTCCAGAGGCTGTGGTTGTTTGTAAGAGCATGATTAAGCTGAATCATCTCCAGCCATGAGAATTTCAGGGGTCTGAGCTCAGACTTGCTCCACACACAGAAACTTCAGGCAGGGTTTCATCTATGCGGGAATTCAGGGGCTGGGCAGTACCCTGTGCACTCTAGAAAATGCACGGACACATCCTCTGGTGATACTGCTTTCCACCAGCCCTGGAGGGAGGGGCTCTTTGCTCCCATTGAGGTCCAAACAGGAGCTCTGAGAGGAACCAGCCCATAACCATTGGGATAATATTCCTACGGCGTTTTGCAGACCACTCGCACCGGGACTGTTTCCTTTCAGTCCCTGCTGCGATTCCCTCGCACCCCGTGTGGGCTGGCACTGGCTTCAGCCTCCCAGCAATCTGTGCCAGTGATAAGATACCGAGGGAGCCCAGATCACATACTCATGCAAGCTTTCATTACTTTCTCTTAATTATGATTGTAATTTATTTTTTTTAATCTGCAGAGATTATTACAATTGCATCGAGATTCTTTATCTCCTTTGTGCATACTTATCCTTTGATGATCTATGTATAGTATTAGTAACCTCTCCTCTAATTACATCTGCCTGATTCTTCGGCAAATCTTTTAAGGCAGCATTAATCAACTGAATTTGGAACAGAGAGCACCTGAGGTGTCTCGTGCAAACCCTCAGATTGAATTTAAATTGTGTTCTCAGAAATGAAAGGCAATTTCCCAAAGTTGGTGGGTTGCTTTTTTTTTTTAAATTTAACTTCAAAGCCTCCCAAGTATATTTTATTTTGATAGATCTCAAAAAGAACCTTTTTTTTAATTGCCAATATATTCTGCTCTTAGATATATTCATTTTACACTGGTAAGGCAGAAAAGAATCACTACTCCATCAAACAACATTTAAGGAGTTTTCAGTAGCGACCTGGGAACAATAAATAAGCTACAGGCTTGTTGCAAGAGAGTGTATTTTATATATCCATAAAGAAAAGATCTTTCCTGGCTAAAGTGGTGTGTGTTTCAATACATAATGTTGATTTTTTTTTTAATTTTTTTTTTGGACAAGTTAGGTTCTTTTCTTGCAAAGAAAAGTTGGTTGATGCTGGAAAAGAGGCAGTATAGAGATTCACTTTACTGCTTGACAGCTGTTTCACAGACAGTTTGCAACAAAAGCCTCATGTGAGAAGATACTACAAATTCCAAACTCAGGAAGAAATTGCAGTTGGGTATTTCTGAACCATTGTAAAATTGTACAGCAGCTGCCCTTAACTGTAAGTCAGTCTGGGTGTGCTCTTCAGCCAACTTGGGTTGATCACCTGGGTTTACATCAGACCTGTGGAAATCAGTGAGAGTGTTGGGAGTGCTGGGGTGAAACATACTTCCCATCAGAAGATGAGAAGTGATGTGCCAGCGTCTGTTGCCACCTATTTGAAGCTGCAGCTGAAGTTAGTTCATAACTTAAAGTCACATAGTCCAGGACCTTTCTCTGGCCAGATCCTGCTGCTCCAAGGGGGAAACCTCTGTTCCAGTTTCCTTTCCCCCTCTAGGTCGGTCTGTACCATATGCTGTGGGTACCACACATAGCTTTACTGTTCTTGTGACAAAAGGATCTTTAATGTGCATGCCCAGAGGCATGTGATAAAACTGTATTTAGACTGATGTCATCTTTGTTCCTGACTTAAAACTTGGGGAAAAAAATGGTCTGGTGCTCCCCAGTAGAGCATTTCTTCCAGAAGGGGAGGGATCATCAGGATGGGCTAATGCAGTTGAATAGTTTCCATGAAAGGAGATGATGAGACACCAGTCGATGAGGGGAGAACATTCATGTCGTTTTATATTGTTGGACAGGTAGAAAGGATCTTGCAAAGACATAATTGGGCCTGAACATATTGACAGTGCAGAATCATCAGGTCTCTTCATCTGACTGGCTCCTCTTTTGACAAGTTGCTGGGTAAGATGAAGGTTTTGCAATTACAAACCTCTTCTTGCCTGTAACTGAAGCAGAGGTGTCTGCTGAAATGAAAGCCATGGAGTTTTTTTCTTAGCTCTCCAAACCTAATTCTTTTGGCCACGAAGAAGCTGTGAGTAAAATACACACAGGCAAATTAATAGAAATCTTGAGGTACCAGAAGTAAAAGGATGGATGGATTGATAAATGAATCAAAGATTTTGGAACTAGTGGGTTTAGTCATAGGCTGTGACAAATATTGGTCTGCTTGAGCATCAGGCTGCAATATTAAGCTGGGCCTGTGTCTTAGTTTTATTCTGACTTCCAAGAAGTGGCGGGTTTGTGAATCTTCTATATTATGTTCAAATAACCTGTATCAGTGAAACACTAATTCTTCTGTGCTTTTATTGTGTGTGTGTCAATGGATCTGCAAATGTGCAGCAGAAGGAACCCGTGTAAACCTTCCTGACACAGCTTTTTTCCTCCTCTTTCCCTATTTTCTCTGGTTTATTTTTTTCACTGAAGAGTGCATTAGAGATGTAAAAATACCTAAAAAGAAACACTTTTATAATGGCTTCCTGGGCTTTGGTGTTTACTTTTTACGATATGCTTTGCTGCTGCTGGAGGAATGCTCATCCCGTGCTATCAGCACCCTTGATAGCTTTTTCAAACTGCAGCAGTAAAACTACAGCAGCATCCAGGGGTCTGTGGGCTGCGCCTGCTGCCAGCTACCTGTATCTGCTGCGGGAGGTGGAGAAAGGAGCAGCTCGTGAGCTGAGCTGGGACCTAGGCTCGGGGACTGTGCACCCAAGGGTTAGGAGAGCTGGGCCTATGGCAATACAAATGTATCGATGTTTTCAGAAATAATTTAGTGCCATTTGTGCTATTTAATGGTCCGTGAAGCTGATAGATACGTTAGAGCCAGCACAGCTTCTGTGTGCTTCAGTAGCTTTGGATTAGAGTATGTTCTCTTCGGAATGGCAGGAATTGTTTGGTTTGGGAAAAATAAAGAGATCTTAGCATTTTAATGGCACTATTACGATAACTTGTGTTTTTATGTCTTTACTGCTTTGCCTCAAGATACAGGTGGATTGTGCTGAAAGCATGGCATGGGTGAACTGTGCCAAATGCTGAAGACATCTCAAATCTGAACTACAGCTTCTTGTTAGGCATCGCATGGGGGAGTCAAAAATGCGCTCAGTGTTCTCTGCATATCTTTTCATACACGGAGTATGCAAGCAGTGTGGTTAGATTTCACACGTGTTTGTGTTTGTCCTCTGCCAAAACCCCACTTGAATTCCTCTGGGATGTGAGACTTGTGAGTGGCAGCATTTGATTTGATGGTAATGTTGGGTTATTTGCAAGCACGTGGAGTATAGTAGGACTGGCAGTGAGTTCCAATCCTGCACATGTACTTGTGTGCCTGCCTTCTTGGAGGCAGTAGCTTTGTTTGTAAAGATGCCTCCCTAAGATTCTGTGTCGAGTCTTGAACCAGGATGGAAAGACTTTTGATGTAAGAAAAACTCAAGTGCATCTGTGCGTTGAATGACACCAGTAGGCATTAGTGTATAACTGGAAATGATTGGTAAGAGATAGGTACATGTGTTTGTATGTAGTAAAAAAACCCCAAACCTTAACACTATGTAATTTTTGGCCCTTAGGGGATGGGGCTTGGTCCCTAGGAAGGAGTTTGGCCCTTAGGATGGGGGAGGGAGCTTGTTTAAGAATCTTGAATAGTCTCAAGTCTGAGCCAGGCGCTGAGCCCTGGGCTGTGTCTGTGGAAGGGGAGCCTGCTCTCCGTTCAGGGCTGCATTTTGTCAGCTAGAAATGTGTTTACTCCAAATTCACATGTTTATGCAGGGATGTTTCATGAACGCTGTGTGCCAGCGCACACCATCCCTGTGCGTTCCCATTGTGAGATGCAGTTGTTCTGGTGGTCGGTGGAGGGAAGCAGATTTTTTTAGGACCGAGTCCAAGATTGCTTATTTCCTTTTTTTTTTTTTCCTTTTCTCCGTTTCTTTTGTAAAAGCCAGGAAAAGGAGCCAGCTTAAGCTATGCCCATATTGTGTCTGGCACCAGAGAAATAACTCAGTAGCGTTTTGCTGAGACAATATGTAAATACAGCTCAACCTTCCTCACACTGATCACTCGATTGCCAATTTGGCCTCTGTGCAAGTACAGTGTGGCAGAAATGATACTTCTTTAAAACTCTCTGCTGCTGCCATTCAGCTCTCCATTTATTGAGCATTTTTCTGGTTTTAATTAGCGACTTTGATATTAAGCCAACTGGCAAATATTTATTTGATGAAGATTCTTCATTCATTAGCAAAATGAGAAAAAATGAATCTATAATAGCATATAACTGCCCCATTAAGCAGCATTAGCTATCCATTTGAGAGCTAATAATGTAAAATACAATTTTCCGACCACCAGATGTTGATGAATAAACTGGTGCTAAATTGGTGGCAGTAAAACAATAAATAGGTCAGAGGTCAATTAGTTCCACCAGAAAGAAGCAACCCCCTGGGACGGTGACCATGATGGATGCTTCAGGGGCACCTGAGTGGTGTTTTGTGTACAATTATCCACATGGAGCTGGGACCGAGATTCAGGTCCAGTTGATGTGTAGCTTCCTGGGGTACTGTTCATTTCTGTTGTGGCAAAGTTGGGAGATCTGAGCCAAGACTGGGGGCTGTGGCAGTGCTGTCCCCTCCCCAAGCAGCCAGTGATACTGGATGATAATTCAGTGTCACTGAAGAATATCCTGTTGGCCTCACTGGGATGGAGAGTCTCCCATAGTGCCTTGTCCTGTACAGGTATTTGGGTATGAGTCAGCCTGGATGCGCTCAAGAGAAAGCTGCTGTGCCTCTCCTCAGGTGCCAATCCAAGGAAAAAAGATTTATTCTGATGTGTAATTCTATCCTTTGAGAGGAAAACACCTCGGTGCATGCTGAGCTTTGATTTCAGCTGACTCGAACAAAGGGAGATGAGAGCTGCAAGGTGAGAGAGCAGAGTTGGAGGAGCCAGTGAGGGTCTGTAGGATGAGAGCAGAAAAGTAGCCCCAGAGTAGACAAATCACTGATTGTCCCTCTAACTTTAGGCAAGTAAAGCACGGTCGTGCAGGGAGGATCACAGCTTCAGCACTGTTCCTTTCATTTTGTGTAATTAAGATACTCAGAAGGAGCGAGTCAAGTCTTCTGTTCCAATAGGTCTTTTTGAAACAGTGCTACAGAAATTAATCAACTTTTTTTTTAATCATCCATTTTATTCTGACCTGTCACCTTTCCTTACAGCACTAGCATGTAAATCTTATGCACGGTGCGTTAAACTATGTTAATATATTCCACAAATCGCTCCCAAGGTTTGCTGCATTATGTTGAGCAGAAATGTGATGTGACAGATAATGGAGAGGAGAGAACACGTGCACCTTTTCGGAGAGACACTCAACTTGAATTAAATGTAAGGCTTGGAAACACTCAGTCTCTTCCAAAAGTGCTCTAGTCCTTACAGTGGCCTTTATTTTAATTTCTGCTCATCCCTTACAAAGTCCTATCATCTCAGGACAGGCTGGAAAGCAGACTTAAGGGAGGAGAAGTAGTAAATATCCATCACTGAGCGGAAACTGTAATCAGCAGTGAGCGGGTGTCGTGGGGTATGTGTTACCTGGCAGGAGAGAAGTGTCAGTGATCCACTCTGCTTTTTGTGCTCCTGATCATCTTTGTCACAGACAGAGTTTTCTTTCTCTCAGCAATAATAGATCACTGTTTTTCTTTCTGAATAGCTATTTCCTCCTCCTTGTATACAACACAAAGGCTATCGCTTAAGTATAAAAGCTTCTCATCAAATCTCCGCAGGATGTTCTTTGCCCAAATCTGCACTTTAAAGGCACTTTTTGCAGTGTGATATCTGAATTACATCAGATAGATGGCAGCTTTTTTACTGAAAATAGCAGCTCTGAGAAGGATTTAGAAGGAACAAAAAACTGTTGGAAGTGGCAAAGTAGAAAAACTTGCAGAGTTTTTGGAGTCAAACTATGTGTGTGTGGTTTTTTTTTAAATTCAAACCTTTAAAAAGTCTATGGAATATACTTTTCTCCCTTCCAAAATAAAGCTGTACTTTTGTAAAATTCCACTGGGTGCAATTAGGAGAGATGGTAGACATACTCATAGAGAAAGCTGAAGCTGCTTAAAATCCAAAGGGGTTTAATTCTGAATTAATGCCCTGATCCTGCACCCACTGATACCTACGCTTAGCTTTAAACACATGGAAATCAATTCAACCCAACTAAAAACCCCCAAACTGTTTATGATTCTAGCACTATAAATGTTAGATTTGTAAGATGCCGGTGGTGCTGATAAGCTTTCCTCCAGCTGTGCCTCAAGATGCAATTTGGGGACATCCCAGGGACCCTGAGCTGGTGTTTCCAGGCTTGGGTGGCGGAGGCTGCCAGCCCGGTGTTGCCCTAACCTGCCTCAGCTGCCTTTGGGGCTGAAGCCACTTGTCCCCAGCACTTGAGAAGGTTGCAGGAGCGAGGAGGGAATGTGAAGTGCTGTGGCATGATGCGTAGATGGATGCGTGAGGGTGACAGGAGACATGTTGGGCACGAGGAGGAGGTGGCAGGCTGCTGCACTAAGCTATAGATTTAGTGCTGCATGTGCTGGGGGCACCAAGTTTCTCATGGGAGATGCTCGGCGAGCCCTGGGACAGGTCTCTGCATGTGTGTTCCCACAGCCATGCTCACCCCCAGCATTCCTCTGCATGCCTGGGGAGCTCTTGGGTGAGGAATGGAGAGGGATTGGTGTACTTGCTGAGGGAGGGCTGAGTAACCAGGGGTCCAGGGGATGTTTCAGATCATGAGAAGCTGGGCTGGAGTGTGCTGCGCTGTCCCTCTGAGGTGTCTGGTGTCAGCCAGTTTCTGATGGCAGGCAGTAGGGCCAGGTGTGCAGCCCGGTACTCAGTGCCACGCATGGAGTGCCCCCAGATATGCACGGAGTCTCAGTCTTTCCCTGTTTTTTTCACCCATTCTAACTTTACTGACAAAAATCTTTCAAAGTCTTGGCTTGAACATCATCTTCCTTTTCAGTCCTATTATTTTCTCTCTTGTGATTTACAAGAAAACTATGTAAATATTTTATGATAGCGCCAATTTTATTCTCCCTTTTCTTCCCTTAAAGAAAGCACTGATAAACGTTGCTTTGTTTTTGATTCATCTTCTGTAATAGCTTTCTCCCAAGCCCAGAAAAATCCTACACAGAGACACGTACATGCTTTCTTTCACAGAAGAGATGTATTGGCTTATGAGTGTGGAGAATAGTCTCTTTTTTAAATTGTGCAGTCTTGTATTGCTGTCCTAATACTAACATCTGGATATATCTTCTTCAGAGAGATGGACGTCTTATTGAGAGTCAAACTCAGGGTAAATGATCACAAAATGAATTTAAAACAAAAAATTAAGGTCCTGTTATTAATTGACAGCTCAATTTTCTCCTTTTCCTTTTAAATATGTCTCTGTGTGTGTATACGTATATATGCAAACGTGTACTTGCACAAAATGAGTTCTCACCCTAATTTCAGCCTGCATGTCTCATCAGATGCACGCACAGAAGAAATAAATGAATAATTTGCTGATGCAGAGTTACAAGTAGGATCTTGTTTCTGTGAGCCTAAGAACTTGTAAATGTCAGCCCAGATCCTGCGGCTTCGTCTCCCGTTGGCTTTCACGCTCAGCCGGGACACAGAACGAATAAACCCTTTAGAATATTCAGCCTTTAGTTAGGGGCTGTGTGTATAATGAACTGCATGAATCTCTCTTTGCTGTCTGCTGTTTTCGGATAGGGAGCCAGCAGCTCTTGTGTCTGCCCGCAGAGCTGTGAGCCTCAGGCTCGGACTGATGGACAGCGCGCTCTGACTGATGGACAGCTCACCTATGGCCGAGGAGTGGTTAGAAAGAAATGGCTGTTGAGAGCTGCCTCTTGGTCAGGACACCTTGTGCAGTCTCCTTGAAATCTAGAGCTGGAAATCCCGCCTGTTCGCCTGCCCCTGGCGCTGTTACTGATGTGGTACCAGGAGAGGGAAGGTGGGGGCAGGAGGGGAAGTCATAAAAAGTATGTGCTTATTCTTCTCTGTCATTTTTTTTAGTTGTTTCAAATTTCTGAAATGCAAGTTCAAAGAAAGGGTAATTACTTTCTGCAATGGGCATTCATCTAATGGGAGAGTCATTTGCAATGAAAATATTTTAAGACCTGGGTGAAATGTTGCTAATGATTTGCTTTGTCAGGTCATTAGGTAGCTTTCAGGCTTCGCTGGAGGTAGCAGTAGTTTGTTCTCAGCATGACCACTGAGGCAGCATTGTCTTAATTTCTGATCACATCGCACTTGCTTTTTATAACGTCTGTTTATGATCGTATTCTCATCCCTTTGTGGGGAGCAGTGATGGGGAGAGGGGGATGGATTGAGAGAGTTGGAGGCAAGGTGCAGGCGTGTCACTGCAAGGGCAGCACCATCGCCCCTGGAGCCAGCACTGTGCCCATTCCCTTGTTGCAGGAGTGGGATGACTTCATAATACAAAAGCCTAGTTGCTTGTTCCTTTATCTATTTTTTGCCAAAATGCTGTACCTCAGTGGGCTGTGCCAGGGTACTGTTGGTCCTGTGGGGTGTAATTCTGCCTGTCTGCCCAGCGAGCACCCGCAGGCCTCTAGCACCAACACGCTCTGTTACAGGAGCCCCAGGTTTGGGCCATCTGCAAAGCCCAAGGGTCTCAGTGCCTTTATTACAGAGTTAGTTGCAACAGGAGAGCACCCAGTGCTTGGGAGCAGCACTTTTCCAGCCGTTGTTTGCACCTCTGTGCATAAACCCATTTAAGACTGGAGCAGAGAGGGTGAGCATTAAGACCTGTCTGACCCACTGCCAGTGTAAGAAATCTTCATTCTTTTTATTTTTAAATATATTTCTTCCAAAGCACAGTGAAACCAGGCTTCCAGACTACCCAAACTGAGTTTGAAACATGGTAATTGCTTGTCATGCAATGCTAGCCACCGCATTGGCCTCACTCCCTGTGAGGGATCTGTGAGAGGATGCTTGGTGTCACCTGCATCTTTTTCTTGTGGGACTTCAGCAAACAGAAATTCAAAATATATATGTCACAGTTTGATTAACAAGTTGCTTTTTAGCTATGGGAACCTGAAAGATATCTCTCTATTTTTTCCTGGGAGGGGAAGGAAAATCTTTCGCTCTTCCCTGTTCTGTCCATCCCCTCTCTCCCCTGTTTTAGTTGTTGTTCAGGTCTTTAAGTCTATCTGGGATAAGGGACTAAAGAAGTCATAGAATTGGAAAAATGTTACAGCTGCATTATAATATTAATCTAAGTGCAATACTGTGCTACTTTCTTGTAATTATTTTCTATATAAGCATCCACTGGACTGCACAAACTTCAGCATTTAGAGTACAGAGCTGTTCTTAGGAATATTTTATTAGGATTTTTCACTTCAACTAGATTAATCTAGTTAGGCACCTTTCTTACCATCAGCGTAGTCTGTTTCTTTTTGGTTCAGGTGTCACTGGGAAGAAATGAATGCATTTTTCCAAGAGAAAATTCACCCAGAATAAAGAGCATTTGGTGCCATGTAGGGAAATGCCAGATTCCTTGTCCTGTTTTCTTTTACTTCCTCCTGTGTCCAAATGAACTCTTGGATCAGAGTGGGTATAATATAATTCCAATCTTAAACTCATTCACTTAATCTCTTGTCAAAGTTGTACCTTAATGCCTATCCAGAGCCCTGGTAGAATTAAAAATAAAGAGTGTTGTCAGGTCCGGAAATGTAGTTATTTCACTTGTCATTTCTTGTTAGTCCTTTCTTTCACCCATGATCACTGAGTAGATAAAATATTTAAAAGGCTGTGCTGTGTTCTATCAAACACAGTTGAGATGAGCAACGGGGGCTGCCAGCAGAAGAGGTCACCAGGCAATTTAACTCTCTGCTTTCTTTTGGGGCCTTTGTAAGCCAGGAGTTATGAAAATAGGCCAGTCACACAGAGGGTTCTGCAGTTTAATACATAGTATGTGTTTTCAATAAGGGAATTTGGCTTGGATCCAGGAACTATAATGACTTAGTTACGATGTGTCATGCTTCAGGTCTCTGGGAAATTGGTGGAGTATTAAAAAATGTACTGGGTTTGTGTGACCCAGTATAAGTGATAATTTAAAAATGGATTCAGCTCTTTTGTGATGCTGGTGTAGAGTGTGGGCACGTTAACTAGGTGATCTGCACCCACAAACTACCACTGTGACAATGCATGGCAGTGGGAGCCAATATCCTAAAAGGCTCTGGCTAGATACAGCCAGGTTAAGGTGACTTAGGTCTCATTCATGGAGGTCCAGAGCACCTGTAATTTCGGTATTCAACCAGACATCTTCAAAGCCAAGTGCCTCAAGATGAAAAGTGGTGGATAACCAGGTTCCTTGAGGTAATGTTCTTTACTAACTGCTACTCATCACAGGCACAGAAGGGTGAAGTATGCTTGGTGTTACCTGTTCTGTATACAAGATAGGTGTAGAGCCCACAACTTCTTTCCTTAAGGACTACTGACAGTAACCCTGCTGAGGGTCAAGTCCAGTGAACTTGGCTCATGTCAGAATGGGCACAGATCCCCAGTCCTAACGACAGGTGTGAAGTTGTACTTTACCTTAACCTGTCTCCTGCTGCATCATAAATGGATGCTTTTGTGGGCAATACCTTTATTTTAATACTGCATTGGAACCCAAAAAATTCAGGGTTTTGGAAGATGTTCTGAGAGCTCCCCACAGCACTGCAGATGTTGACAGCACCATTTCCATCTGCTCCTTTTTAAAATTTGTGTGTGTGTGTGTGTGTTTGTTTCTGTTTTGTTTTTTTTTAAATCAACTGTAATCTAATCCCAGCTGAATGCTGTCATTTTTAAAAGATAAACATAAATCCCTTTTCCCTCTCATCCCTTCCCCACTGCCTTCCCTGAAGGTCATGGCTACCTTTATCAAACAAATCTCAGCTGCTTTTTTTAAGGTTGTGTGAATGAAATTCATGACAGCACTAGGAAACCCAAGTGAGTGCAACATCCTGATCTATTGGCTGATGTTCAAATGCATCATGACAGATGTCAATCTAAGTGCAGAGGGAGAAAATATAATAGAGGACATGAAGTAATTAATCCAGCATCACAGGTCAAGTTTTTGGAAGAATTAAAACCTGTGCCTTTTTTGGGGTATCTTTGCCCCTGTTTGTTTCTTTAAAAAAAAAAGGGAACACCATAATGGGGAGACTTTTGTGTCCCTATCTCACTTTCCCTCTCAGCACTCGAGTACAAGTTTGGTTTCATTTGTCTTAGTGTGTCCTTCTACAAAGAGAAATAATTGGTAATAATAATTACCAATAATACTTCACATTTCCAAGCCAACTTCTGCAGGTTTGAGAAGTTTAAACAGACCCAATGTAACCTTTGAGCTGTCTTGCTTCCAGCATGCAGATGGTACCACTGGACAATGATCTTCTGCGGCTCTTACAGGAACTTTATTATTCCCAGTGCTCGCCATCCAGCTTGTGAATGGAAGGGTCACCCAGGTGATAGATAAATTGTATTTGGGTTTATCTCTAAGTGTTAATAATGGGAAATAAGAGGAACCAGTGCTTCTGGTCCTGCTGTCCTATCAGCATGTGTCCTGCCTGACTGAAGAACATTCTGTGTTTGCCAGGATTCACTTAAATGTTGCAATTATACAATTAACATATTTACCCTGTGTACATAATTATACAGAGTAACTGTAATCATGTCAATATGAGATGGGGAAAGAAAACCCTGCGTTGTTTTATTAGTCCCAGTGACATTCAGATGAGAACCTTGGATTCAAGAGAACCTTAAGGGCTTGATACAGCACCAAAACTATTCATGTGCAGATGCCATAGAAGAATGTGGGGTTGCTGGAGCAGTGTGGGTTTCAAGCCTTCGGATACCCGCCCTCCAGCGTGGACTCCCTGGACTCGGTATGGCTGATGGCAAGCTTTTCAGAGAGAACAAACTCGAGTGCAGTGACTGACAAGATTGTGCCTGTATTATACGAGTCTGTGCACAGAGGGTGTACTTCTGGGGCTCTGAAAGTGATGCTTCTCTAAGTTCCACAAACCCACAGCATCTCTGGACAAAACAGTGCAACAACTCTTGCTTTAGTGTGGAGTGGAAGAAAGCAAACGATCTCAGTTACCACTTTAGCCTTGAAACAACCAGTCACCACTCTAGTGTGGGTAAGTAAGTAATCTGTGAGACTTTTTAATAGTATAGTTCTTTTTCCTCAGTTAGAAGCTGGCATTAGTATTGAATTGCTCTTCCAGACTTCTTCGAATACTGCATACTAGGAAAAGCACCATCGTAGCAAAGGCCAGATAGAGTTACGGTGAGGTATGGCAGGAGGAGAGTCCTTCAGAAACATTGAGTGAATCCACAAGGACTTCATGTGGATGGAAACCAGAAAAAAGATCTTGCTGACATTCGGTTTTTCTTTTTCTTTTATTGGGTTTTTTTTTAATTCAAAGATGAACTGGTATGGTTGTGGGTCTTTCCATTGTCTGAGGAGTCCTCAGTGGCCTACTGAGGGGCCAGCAGATCCAACATATCTGTTCCTGAAAGAAACACAGTGCAAAAGAATTGGTCTCAAAGTTGTTGTTTGCAGCTGACTTGCTGTGTTTTGAGTTAAGTTTCTTATTCAGTGGATAACAGGTCAGGAGGGAACATTGGGAGGTCATGTAGCACACGTCTCTGTCTCAGGACAGGCACAACTACAGGTAAGCTGACCATGACTGGGTGTTTCCAGCCTGTTCTTAAAAACCTCTGGTGATGCAGAATCCCCATTTTCTGTAAGTCCATTTCAAGACTTTCTTAGACTTATTATTACTAAGATGTTCTTACCATCTAACTTAAATCTATTGTGTTGATCTTTAAACTTGGTATTTCTTGTCCTTTCCTTTTTGTAGCTACCTTGAAGACTTTTGTCATGTCTTCCTTGAGGCTGGAACAGTAGAAAGACAGCAACAGCTTGCAGGGAGCTTCTATTTTATTTTCTTCCCCCTCCTTTTGATTGCCTTTTCCAGTTATCTTGAGTGTCTGCTTATATAGCATGCTGTGAGTCAACAGGGTTTATAGAGAGGGTAAAAGGGCCTATTTTGGGCACTTCAGTTGTTTGCTGCAGCTCTGAAGGAGTAGAAATGCAAGTGGAAGTGCAAAATAGTGGTTCTTCCCATTTGGAGATGGGCAAGCAAGCAGAGGTTACACTGTGAGAAGAGGCAGGCAATCCCTGAGGAACTCCTGGCAGAGGGGCTGAGTCTCAGTGCTGCAAGCAGGGTACTGGCCCTCAGTTCTAGGGGAGTATGTGCATGGTGATGATGGGTATGGGCATTTCCCTTACAAATACTTCCCGGGGTGACTTGCATCAACACCATGTACCAAGTGGAAGGTGATTGAACCCCCTAAAAACTTTAATCTCCCAGAATTCACCTATGGCTACAGGTTTAAGATCCCCCATAAATGTGTACCGATTTCCCTGAAGTGGGGTGCAGCTGGAGCTCACTTTTACAAGATTTAGATGGCTTACATCATATCCTGCATGGCAGAGCTACCTGACATAACCTGTTGAGAGATGTCCTGGGTGTTGAAAGCTGCGTATGGGATGCTGTAGGCAGATCAGGAAAGTTTTATTAGTGAGTGCTTTTGGTTAATGCAGTGATTAGCAGCAAGCAGCCAGCTCTTTCAAAATCTTCCTTTAGGGATTTGTATTCTTACTGTAGAAACATTAAACAGAATTCCATGTTGTGTGTCCAAACCAAGCTGGCTCGTGTGTATAACACATACTGTGCCAGCTCTTTTCTTACCACAGACCAATCAGCCTCCCAGTCAGGAGAGACTGTTCCAGAATAATACCAAGTCCTGACTACCTCTTTTGAACAGCTTATGACTTGTTTCCAAAGCACAGCTGTATCTAGAGGCTTCTACCAAACTGGACAGTACGACCTGGTACCAGCCATTGGTTCAGCACACAGAAGCACAGACAGTAAATGAGAAAGGGTAGTTTTGTAACTTTAACTGCTAATTAAAAGTATACTTTTTGTTCTGTGACCTTCAGGCTAGGTGTTCAAGTGCTAAAGTTTAACCTCCATTTGACAGATACTGTTCTGATATGACCTATATTTCCCAAATATCATTTTAATTGGTTGCTAGCACTTACAGCAGCATAAAATATTTTTCCTGATTCTTATTCCATGATTAATGTCTATCACATCATTAAATTGCATGTGGCTGTGTTGTATTCCGTGTGTTGAGATCTAGATGCCCAGCATTGCATCACTTTTTCCCCCCAAATATTTTGAACACCTCAAATATTGGCAGGTCTTGAATAATTAATTCCACAGAAATGATAGATATCATAAAAATGAGTGGGTTAACTCTCATAAAGGGTCAAATTCTTAAAAAGAAAAAAGGAGTTTAACCTTGATAATGCGTGCAATGTTGAGGCTTTACTGATCAGAGTGTATTTCATAGGCTGATGTAGAGAAGGAGCCTTGAAGACTGCCCTGCTCTGAAAGGCAGACGTGCCTTCCAACTTTCCCTACTGCCTAGCCACACAATGCTTTTTTCAGGTGTGTCCATTACTTAGCTGGAACAAGGCTTTCCCAGTGTGAAAGATGTTGTTTAAGTGATATAAAAGGAACTTTATGCTTTCAGAGAGGTACCCAGAACTTCAGAGAAGAGGGTATCTTGTGATGAACCAGGTTGTAGTTTACCTCGATGATCGGCTCTAATTCAGAGTAGAACTTAGAACAGTAAAAGATGGTATCCTAGAATCTCAATGAATATAAATTTGTGCATCTCTGTAACTGATTCCAGTGCTCTTTTATACCAGCTAAAGATCTGAATCTTGCCTGGTAAAGAGGAATAAAGAAGTTCTCAAGGAATTGCTGTGGAGCAGGTGGGTATTTTTCATCAGGTTACCCAGCGCGTTGAGCCTGAACAGCAGCCGCCTGGGGAAGAGCTCTGAAAACATAATGCTTGCAAGTCTCCAGGAGCACACTTTAAAGCAGAGTGTGTGTGTGGTTCGTCAGCCAAGCAGAAAAATATATTTAAAAATCACTACTCTGTTTACTAATTACCTTTGGGAACCGAGGAGAAGTGACGCTTTTACAGGGGAATCAGCAAAAAAGTTCTGTGATCTCATGCAATTTTGCTGAGTAGATACAATCCTAGACAAGGTGTTTTTCAGTGCAGATTCCCTGTAGGAGGGGAAAGCAAAAAGTTTGAAATCCCTCCTGAAATGTGTTTCTGGTTTTTAGTATTCCCCAATTATCCCACTATTCAGGGCCTGATGAGGCTTCTGGCTGCAGCAGGACAGTCAGGAGTAGAGCTGAACTTGGAGTGTGGTGTAACTGCATGTTTTTGCACCAGCCATAAAAATAAAATTTTAAAATTCAGCTGAATTTTTTGCTTTGCTTGAATTTTCAAAGGGTAAAGCTCACAACAGGGTTGAATTGAGAACATTTTCTCTGAGATCCCAGTAACATCGGTTCCTGAGAGATGGTTTCTGTGATTGTGAGAAGAAAGGTCAGAATGAGCAAAAAAAGTCAATTTGTTAGGAAGTGGCTTCTTGAAAAGATAAGGCTGTCTTCCTCCCTATATGCTTATGTCCTGGTTTCCTCTGGGGTGGAGTTACTTTTCTTTCTAGTAGCTGCTACAGCACTGTGGTTTGGATTTTGGATGAGAATACTGTTGGTAACACGCTGAGGTTTTAGTTGTTGCTGGGTAGATGTAGTGCTCACACTCAGGCAAGGGCCTTTCAGCTCCCTACACCCTGCCGGGTGCAGAAGCAGTGGCAGAGCACAGCCAGGAGAGCAGAGCCAGGCTGCCCAAAGGGATAGTCCCTGCCGGAGAACTCTCTGGATATTACTGGGGAAGCGAGCTGGGAGTTGGGGTGCTGCTCCAAACTAGACTGGGCATCGGGGCAGGGCAGTGTTCCTTCTGCATTTAGTGAGCAATTGTGTTTGTGCATCACTTGGTGTAGGATGTTCTTGTTGTAGTTGTTTTATTATTGTTGTTGGTTTTGTTGTTATCCTTTTGTTATCCTGTTAATCATCTCAACTCGTGAGTATTTTTCTCGTTCACCTCCCCCGTCCCACTGGGCAGAAAAGGCTGAGCTTCGATCACGACAGCTCATCATGTTGTTTAGCATCTATGTAAAGTGTCCTTAAAATATTTCCTTTCACTTCTTTGCTCCTAGGGAGGGTAATAGAAAGGCAGATTAGCATTTGGGATTTCCCAGTACAAGGGGGGAGTCGCTTCTCCCTCCAGCAGCTGCCGTGTGTAAGGACAGTTTGATCATGTTTATCATAGAATCATAGAATTGTAGGGGTTGGAAGGGACCTCGAGAGATCATCGGGTCCAACCCCCCTGCCAAAGCAGGATCCCTAGGACATATCACTCAGATAGGCGTCCAGACGGGTCTTGAATATCTCCAGAGAAGGAGCTTTAGGACCTGGTTATTGTGTTGAATGTTTTGTACCTGGAAACATCTTACCTAGTTCTATTTTTACTGCTGTTGCTAGTAATGCTAGAAAAGGAATGGGAGCTGTAATAGGGCAGCCAGCATCATTTACCTTCAGCAGTGCTTCCTGCCTGACTTTGTGACTCCTCTTTTACAAGCAGAAGAAATAAGGGACGGTGTATTGTGTTTTTGCCAAGGATCCTCATGTTTGTGGCTCTGGACTCCAGCAGCCACCACAGCTCGATGGCTCTGCGACACAGGCCGGGCCAAAAGAAATTAGGATTGACCTGATGATTTCAAAAAAACCCACCAAAACCTCCCACCAAACCAAAAAAAGGAAGTTTGTTTAGAAAGGGAGCGTGCTCTTTGTATTCCTTGCCACTCTGAGTGACAGGCAGGTGACAGTGATTTGTGAGGAGGTTGGAACCAGGATTTAACAGGAGAGAAAGCAATGTCTTTTGTGTTGTGGCCAAATTAAATTTGAGTTTGAAGAGCCGTTGAAATATTTCTATCCTGGGAGCACATTTTGATGGAGGGGAGGTATGTCAAAATTGTTCTAAAACATTGCTTATGTTTTCTTGTTGATTTTCTATTCCGTGTGAGAGAGAAACACAGAAAACACATGTGAGGTTTGGAACTGCTCAGAATATTTTAATAGAAAAGGCTTTTGCAATTACAAAGCTATTTCCCCCAATATTTGGAAAATCTATTTTGATTACATTTCTTTTTATAAAAAACAAAACAACCACAAGGGATTGAGTGCAATGATTGTGTCAAAAGCTATTGGAATTTCTGTGGGAGGAGCACTTTTAAAAATTCCAAATCCATATTTCAGCAATGAAGTACAACCGTAAGTACATTGTTATGAGCTTAAAAAGCTGAAAACCATCCACTGAGATATTGATGGATCTCAAGCCAAAGGGAAAGAGAAAAAAAATCCCAGAAAATACATTACTAACATTGTCATCGTGGCTATTAGTAAATATGGGGTTCAGGTTTTCAGGGACTACTAAAAATCTTTTGTTTTAAACTCACTGATGTTGGCGGCTGCAGCATAAACACCGGAGTACTGAAGGGCTGCTGCTGTCAAAGCCTCAGGCTGCTATGTAGCTTATGAGCATGAGGGATGTATCGGACATCCTTATTTTGAACATGTCCCCTTCCACATTTCTGTTCATCAAATACATTTCAGGAGCACACCAAGAACAGACACAGTAATTCTGCGTGCTAAATTCCAGAACCATTCATTCCTCCGTGATATCCAGAGCATCAAGGTTACCAGGAGGAGAAATCCAATGAATTTGGAACAAGGGAGAGCTTTGTTTCTGCCCATGCCTCGCATTTGCCATTTGCTGCCTCATGTTCGTCATTTGCGGCCTTGCACACCGGTTCCCCATCCCCCCACAGCCCAGGCCTGAGCCAGTTGGCTTCATGGCTGACGCCTTCATGCAATCCGTGCTTGCGGGCTCCCAGCCGTGCCCAGCTGCCATCTTGTCTTTGCCACCCTCATCTCTGGCCTGGTGGCTCTGGGGCCTGGTGTTACGGAGGGTGGGCTTTGCCGTATGCATGTGTGGTGGCTTTGTGGTGCAGATGCTGCCTGATGCCAGGCTTCTGAATTCTGTTGAACTTCTAGTAAGGGCAATCTCCCCCAAAGTTTTGTTTTCCTCTTGCAGTCAATCTTTCTTCTGTTGCTGTATACGGCACACTGAGACTTTTCCTTCCAGCACTGTGGACCTGCTGATTATTGCAATTTACTTGTTTTTTAATAACAGCCTATGCCTCTCTTCTCATCCTCCCCCTCCCTGTGATGGTTTTGCCTGGGAGAGCAGTCCCAGCTAGAGCCCACAGCCTGGATTTTGTCCATTCCTCTGTGTACCAGGAGGTCTCACTTGGAACAGTGTAAAGCTGCTCTTGCATCTGCCAGCAGCCGTGCTGGTGGTTCTTTGCAGTTTATTTTCTGGATGTAGCCAGTCTGTCATGCCTTCATTTGAGAAAGAGGGTCTGTGGTAAAGGCCTTGTTCCTGCAAAATCTTCCTGAGGGCACCAGTGAAGAGCAGCTCTGCAGGAGTTGCACCTGGATGCAGATAAGATGAATGCTTGTCCATCCAACCCTGCCATATCCCAGCTCTCCTTTCCAGCGTCATGCAAGATTCCAGCTGCTGTGCCAGAGATGCTGTTTGGAGCAATCTGAATCTAAGTGAAGACAAACTGCTGCAGCTGGTTTCGTGGGATTAGTATTGGGAAGAGGTTTACGAAGAGCTTTTTGGAGCCTCCCAGCTGTGCCCGCTGCTGCCACAGGGGAGGTTTGCATGTCACATACTGCAGCCATTTACATTATGAACGTGTTGGTAACAAGTTACCCGTCTGTGATGATCGCTTAGTGCCTAGGACACTGATAAAAGTTTACCTTTAAGTGCTGGTGAAGGTTTTTTAGGGCACTTGTGAGAAATAGCTCCTCAGTGTGACCTGAAGCCTCATCTCTATGCCTTGCCTCAGGAGATAAGTTGTTTCTAGGCTGTCCCAGTATTGTTGCTCCCATCACCTTTCCTCTTCCAGTATCCTCATGAAAAAAAGACATCTATCAAAACCAAAAGAATTTAATATTTCTCCATGGATTTATTTTGGAATATTCATGTCAGTTTATTGTCCCAAAGGAGAGACAGCCCAAGTTGCACAGACAGAAGATTGCTGGGCACTAATGCTTTTAAATGCTTTAGAAAAATCTCACCCTTATTTTCTGGATCCCACTGACTCGTCTGGAAAACTATCTCCATAAACAGCCAAGGACAGGGTTAGGAAATAGCCCAAGTTTGTATTTTTCTGCCCTTCAGAGGTTGTAGTCCTTAAGGCAGAAAACCCAGATCCACTTCTCTGTCTAATCTGACCCATACTGAATCATGAACCATGTTAGTCTCATCCTCTCGGTTTATATGGGAGCGGACGCTGCTTCGTTTCTTAATATAGTTTTTCTTTAAATGATTCATATTCTGCTTCATCATTTTCATTGCACTTTATAGAAACTTGGCAGAGGCCTGAAGGACCTTTACTCTCTCCAGCTTGTCACTCCAGATGGCTTTGCATTTCCACAGCAGATGAGATACTCTGGTCATGGCAGTGCAGTTGCATGCATTTACTAATCCGCTTTGCCAATCTCCTGGACTCTTGTAGGATGCTTCTGTGCACATTTGAAGAGTTTGCATTTAAATGGGCTTTTGAAATTCATGTTACATTTTCTTATTTTAATTACTGTCCCTGCTTCTCTCATAGTTATACTCTGTTGGATTACTTTGGGACTATTCAGGTTTCTTGTGATTTTGGTAATAAATTTAGATCTGTTTTTATTGCTATTATAGAAGGATCTAACTACCTAATTAGCATTTCCATAGTTTTGTTTTGGCTGTTGGTTGGGTTTTTTTTGAGTAACTGTATATATAGATTGCAGGTTGCATTTTGCTTCACAAAAAATACAGTAAAAATAGGCAAAAGAGTAGTATCTCCATTTTACTGTTGGGGAACTAAATGTCTGAAAGATTAACTGCTTTGTCCTAAGATGCTCAAGAGACTGTGGCAGAGTCTGGGACCTCCATTCTTTGTGGCTCTCATGACTTTTGTGCCGTAAATTCATGAAACCTTGTGGGATCAGACCCGCAGAAGCTTGGAGAACAGATCCTATGCAGAGAGTCAGTAAAATGAGATTCCATACAAGTGCAATTTCACTTCCATAATGAGAAAATGTTTCTGACTATTAATTTACTTTTCATCTCTGAATATATCTGAGTCAGAAGTGGTGTGAAATACTGTGCCATTTGCAACTGTGTCGGAGTTTGGACTGTGTCTGGGTCAGCCAGGGAAGTTGTACTCAGCATATTGAACCAGGGTATTTCAGAAACTCCCCTCTAGGCACTTACTGGGTGGCAAACATGCTTCATATTCATAAAATGTCGGGGTTTTTCTGAAAAACAGTCCTATTGCATTACTCTGAAATAAGCTTACTTAAAATTATGGCCCTATTGTGTTTCTCTGAGGCTGTCTTTGGCTACTCCTCTGGCTTTTGCCTCAGGTCTTGGTATATGACAAATGAAACCACGCTGGTGGCTTCAATCGAGTACCCCTGGTAGGTGTTACTCAAAGGTAGCAAGTTGAGTCATGCTCCAATTAGTGGGTTTGCTCCTTTTGAAGTACTTCCAGCAGATTGCATCTCATTCCACTGTCAGTACAAGATGCCTTTTTCCACTTACCTGGTCCCTAAAAAGGGTTCAACGTTGCACACGGGGATGTGTAAGTTCAAGATCACTTCTCTGGTGCTGTTCTCATTGCAGAAGCCTGTGAAAAGGTGGAAGGCACCCCTGGATTTGTAGTTTGGAAGGAAAAGTCCTGCTCAGTCAGTATCAAAACCTTGTGGAAACCGCAGAGACCTGCTGCATGGTATAAACAGGTGTAGTTGTCTGTCTGAGACTCATGGCTCCAGGCAGCAGCACAGGAGGCATAACTAAGTGGACAGTGCTGTAACAAAGAGGAGACTTTCATACACCTCGTGCAGAAGCTGAGTGGGACCAGTTGGGACCAGCTGTTGTGCTTTGCAGTGATTCATCTTGTAAAAAAAAATATGGATGTTTAGAAATAAGAGGCGAGTAAGGAGACTCACAGCCTTCAGCAGGGCTGAGGAACAGCTCAGCCATTTGGCTCTGTCTTTGTGAAGGTCCTTACTGGTGCATCGTGAGTTCAAATGTAGGGCCGGAATGAATTATTCACCGTGAAGTCAAAAGAAGAATTTTCAGCTCAAAGTTTCAGGCTGTTTTTTCTAGCCCTGACACTTAGAGCACTAGTTAAGTACTCAGAGGTGCTGTGAGAGTTCTTGGTTAAATTAAATTTTAATCAACATGGGACGGGTAGAAAAGGAAATCTGAGTATCTCTGAGAGAGGATAAACATGGTAGGGATCTCTGACCCTTTTTTCCCAGTCCTTTGTTTGTGTGGTATGTAACTTTCAAGAGGATTTCAGTCTTTATTTCATGTTTCAGATTATTCCAAGCAGAGGTTATTAATTTATTGCTGCAGTTGCAATTTTTTAGCATGTAATAGACCCATTTGAGTTGGTAAACTCCAAAACCCTCATCCCTCTCCTGTGATGTGTGAACCTGCCAGAGGTTTGCAGGTGTGTTAGGTTAAGTGCCTATGAAAAGGCAAGAGTTTCAGTCAACTCGTTCCAAACTTCCCTTGTTGCAATCTACAGCAATGCCATTACTGTCGGGTGTAGTGTCATGGCTTAGCCTAACCCTTCAGTTACGCACTTAGAAAGTCACAGCCTGTCAGAATAGCATTAGTGTCATTCCCAGCACCTCGCCTACCCACTGCCACCTGAGATCATGCCTGAAATATTAACTCATGTGCTCTCTTGTAGCAATGAAGTGAGGATGATCAGCTACTTGTCAATCAGCCTTTCAATCTAAGCTTCAAGCTTGCTCATAAATGATACTACCATTAGCTAAAACAAAGTGGGTGGTTTTTCTTATATTTCTTGTCTATTTTCACATCAGGGAGAAATCCAAGATGACACATCTGTGCTCTGAGCTTAGAGGTGCTGCAGACTGGATTGTAGAAAGCCTTTTCTAGGTTTGGGTGGGTGGCTGCTCACCAGCTCCTGCCAAGGCTCTCACCCTTTTCTTGTGCATATACTCACACTTAGGAGTGACATCCACAGCGTTGCCGTAGGAAAGGATGCATCTCCATGTAACTAAGCTCTCAGTATTTCTCAGCATTCCTGCTAATTACTAATGACAGAGACTTTGTCTCTAGAAGATCACAATATTTTGATGTGCGTTTTTCTTACCAGGAGGAAAGTTGACAATGAGGGAGCAGTCCACTCTCTCAAGACACCTACTATGGGGAAGAGAAATGCTTCACAACTCCAGTAAAACACATGAAGCTCTCAAATTTCAGCTCAACATACTGTTTGTTGGGATGTTTCTTTCTGTCTGAGATAAAGGGAAGCAAACTCATTTTAAATTCGTAATCCTGGGGGAAGATGAGGATACCAGGCTTAGTGGTGGCAAGGAAATCCCTTAGCCACTTGGGCAGTTGGAGGAGCCGTGGAGTAATTGTGAAATCAGGTCAGCAGCATGTGCATAGTTTTTTAGCTAGAAAAAGTTAAGAGAAAAGGAGTGTTACATAAATCTGCTCAGCATCACGTGCAAGAGCATACTCTTTGTGCCAGAATTAAAGCCTGGAAAAGTATGAACATAGGTTATTTTGTCAGGGCTTGGGCTTTTGTAGGTGTTTTCTGAACTAAGGCACAACTTAGCATCCTTAGAGCCAGGATGTCAGTGTGCTGTGTAGTGCCATGTGTTGTGTAATGCGTTCTGCCATGTAGTGCAGCATGCTGCTCTGTCTTCTGGGCTGGAGCATCTCTAAAGCTGCTAACCCCTCAGACTCTGGGAGTGGTAACAGTGTTTCATAAGCTGGTTTTAATGTTCTTGATTAGTTTGGTATCAGTTACCTAGTCATTGCTTTTTGTACAAATCTAGGATTTTACCCATTTGGAGTAAGTTTATTCAGTTTGTGCATTGAATTTGTATGGTCTGTTAGTAAAGCACTAGATTCCAAATTCTTTTGGTCAGGTTTAATCAGACTAACCAGAGTTGCTATTGGGGCTGAGCCCGCAGTGGTGGTTGGTACCATCTCAGGGGTGGGCCCACATAAAAGGCAAAACAGTGAAAACTATGGTAAGAATTAGGACTTGGGAACCCGTCATGCATTTGTGTGGAAGGATAGAAAAATCCTGTTCTCTGACACAGACAGTCCCAGAGGTTTCTAATAAAACTGGAGCTGTCTCCCTCTCATCAGTTCTGTCTTCATGACACCAAACTTTATTTTGACTTAAACTCCATTGGTTTAGAAATTTCTCCCTAAGTAAAAATGGTAGCACTCCTGATTCTTCCAGGCTAATTGCAGAGTGATGATTGAATAAATTAAGGTGTATTAATGAGAGATGACTCCTAAATAACCATAAAACAAAGCAGATAGTACAGAAGCAACTTATGGAACAGTTACCATAGTCACAACCTGAAAAGATTGGGGCAGTAGCAAAGCTTCTGAGCTAAAATCCAGTATTGCTACATGCATGAAATCACAGATAAGTGTGACAGGATGTGACATCTAAGATACAGTTTGACTTACCAATGAGGGACAAAGCTAAGATAAGACTCACTGCCTCTGGGAGGGGGAGCGGGGGAAGAAAGATTCACTGTAGGAATCATTTTGATTTTTAAAAGAAATCACAACGCTTCAAAATGATTGTGCTATAATGGTTATAACATCAAAAGCAAGGATAAACTCCTGGGAAGCTCTATTTGCTGTATTTCCATTTAACCATTTCAGGGCACGGGAGTGGCTGAAAAACAGGGGCTGTCCATAGCAATGACTCCCAGCACGCAGTTTGCCCATGTTCCTCCGGCCGTTTACAGGGCTGGGTGGGCTACACCCTCAGCTTTTCCCCTGCTGAGACTTGCTGCCTCCTGGTATCCCCAACTTCTGTAACTGAGGCCCTTTTTAATGATTATTTTCTCTTCCTCTCAACCCCATCCCACTAAACACCATCTGAAAAACTCCCTGCGTGGAGCTGGCAAGGAAATAACATGCACAGCAGAGAGTGAGTCTGTTGGTCTTTGTGTCATGATGTCAGTGCCAGCACCATGGTCGTGTCATTGCCACTCCACACAGTGTGAGTGTCCGTGTGGGGCTGGTGGAGCTCTGGCCTTTTTGCCTTTCAGGGCTTGTGCATCTGGTATTTATCGTGCAAGAGCTGGACGTAGTAATGGTGATTTCACGTGGGTAGGGCTACAGAACACACACAGAGCCAAAGGAAAGGCAGCCTACAAGACGACTGACATTTTGGTGTTGGAACTGGTGTGTGCCACACAGAGCAGTGATTTGTCTGCCCAGGAAAAGGCATCGGTGATGCTCCTGCTAACATGGGAGCAGGGTCAGTCTGAGCACTGGCAGACTGATACCTGTGAGTACAGCTCAGAAAGCCAAATTACACGTACTTGTGCATGATCTGTCTCTTGCTGCCTGGGCATTTTCCCACAGTGCTTGGAGCTCTGATTAAGGCAGTCAACCATAAATCACTAAGGCACATGTCAGTGAAGCCCTGACGACGCCACTGGGGATAGAGGAATCATATCCTCTTATTGCTTTAATCACTGAGGCTGGAGTCCATTAAAAATCCATTTAAATCTATGAACTGGTGCTAGTTTTAAACTGGTAATTTATGTCCAGTGGATATTAGCAGCGGTTTTTTCCCCCTCCTGTATCTGAACTGTTGCCAAGAGCTGCTCTAACTAACCTATGCTATTCATGTTCAGGCTTATACTATATAATCTCCTTCGCTCTCTGGGTATGTATCAGCAGGCAGCAGTAATGGGTATTGTCTGAATCAAAGCCTCTTACAGAAATGTTGCAAACTAAAATGAAAAGACTGGAATAGCTCACTATCAGCACGTGGAAAGTATTCCAAACCGGGAATTGATCGGTGGATTTTCTGCCAGCATCTTTCAAACTCCATTTTGGAAGGACTCAGAAGGCGCTCGGTGGTACGTACCCGATACCCAACACCCACCAACTGGGGGCAGCTGTACAATAACAATGAAACAGAGACTTTCAGCAAACAAGGGCAAATTGTTAATTACTTTCTTATTTTGGAGTTGAGGTATTTCCGAGGCACCATGACCTTGTACTTGTCTGATTTGCAAGACAAGGCACTCTGCAGGGCAAGGGTATGAGCTCTTCTCCATGCCTGGGCTTTTGCACAGTGGTCTTCCAAGGTGGGCAGCCAGCCCCTCACTTTGAACTGGTGAAAAATTGGATTCTACAAAGGGGATGAGTTTGAAACAGTGTAGAACCTGTGTATATTGTACTGTTAACATAACAAAGAAATGTGAAAGAAGAAAAGCAACAGCAATGGCACAGCTGGCACCTTCACTGCTGTGTTTACAAGCAAATGGTCTAGGAGCAAAGATGACTTGGGCAGCAGTATCCTGAGGCTGGGATGGTTGTAGCAACATCTGGGCAGGGTCATGACCCGTTTAGCGTAATCTGTACTGTAAAAAGCCTGTAACTGCTCCATGGCAGTTCCCATTTCAGTTTTCTTGCAGAAATGGACTTTGAATCACAGAGGTCAATGTCTTCTCATTTACTCACAGCATAAAAAAAATTCTGGAATATAAAACAAAGGGATGCAAGATCTTTTGTTCCTTTTGCCCCCTTTCCTCTCCTAAATGACATTCCATAATTCTGAGGACAGCGGGAAGTTAAGTTATCTCATCCTTCTGTCACTGCTGGGCCTTTTCAAACCTCCATCTTGAGCCACCGCACTTCCTTTGCCTTCTTCCCCTCCACTCCACAGGTCCGTTGCTTGCCTCCCCATGGTGCAGCCGGCTGGGCTGCCAGTAAAACCCAGGTGTACCTCCAGCAAGTGCCACAGGGACGCACCGGAGCAGACAGGATGGTTTCATATTCACAGTGTGTCTGTCTCCAGCTATGTGTGTCTGTTTCCATCTGTTGTGGTTTCTTACTCCTAGCAGGTGAGCACCGAGCCCTGGAGGGTACAAAGGCAGAGAGGAAGCTGGCACTGGAGCAGTGATGAGATAAGCATAATATGGGATGTAAAGGTGTGGGTCACAGTTGGAGATCCGTAAAGGGATGTAGGAGCAAATGTTGAAAGCTGTGGGGAGGGTTGTTTGGGATTTTTTTCCCCTTGCATTTTGCAATGATCCTCAGAGTGAGATGAGGCTGGGCTGGTCAGCCAGAGGCAGACAAAGGAACCCAGTGAAAATAGGCAAAGGTTCAAACGGTTCTCAGATTAAGCATGGGTCTTTGTTTATAAAGAGAAACTAATTAATTCCTACTGGAAATCTACCAAACTATTTACTCTTACTTCTGGTAGCAGCAGCCACAGAGGTAACCAGAAATCCCTGGGTAGTACAGGTGTTTGCAAGGAAGAGCAGCTGTTACTAGAAGAAAAAAAAAACAGAATAGGTTCCTTTCAGTTTCAGCTTCATAACCCAGATGACAAGTTCTGAAATGGATTTTAAAAAACCCCACAAAATCTCCAACAGACGCTCCATAAAAACCTGGCTCGTTGCTTGACTTTTGCTTGCAGCTGGTTTGCTCCTTCTGGGCTTTGGCATGGGATAGCTGTGCTGGGGCTGTGCTCACCCTTCCACGTGTCCTTTCTCTGATTCACCTTTCCCTCCAGAAACCAGTTTCTTTTTTACCTTGTTTTTTTGCTTACTGGTGCAAAAGAAAATTACATCCTGGCTTGTATCAGAAATAGTGTGGCCAGCAGGTCTGGGGAGGGGATTGTGCCCCTGTACTCAGCACTGGTGAGGCTGCACCTCGAGTGCTGGGTCCAGTTCTGGGCTCCTCACCGTAAGAAGGACATTGAGGTCCTGGAGCGAGTCCAGAGAAGGGCAGCCAGGCTGGGGAAGGGGCTGGAGGGCAAATCCTATGAGGAGCAGCTGAGGGAGCTGGGGGTGTTTAGCCTGGAGGAGGCTGAGGAGATACTGACCTGACAGGAGGTTGTAGAGAGGTGGGCGATGGTCTCTTCATCCAGGGGACAGGAGATGGGACAAGGGGAAATGGCCTCAAGCTGCACCAGGGCAGGGTCAGAGCAGATGTTAGGAAAAAAATTTTTACTGAAAGAGTCGTCAGGCACTGGCACAGGCTGCCCAGGGAGGGGCTGAGTCACCTTCCCTGGATGTGTTTAACAGATGGGTAGATCAGGTACTTAGGGATATGGTTTAGCATAGGACAGGAACAGTTGGACTTGATCTTAAAGGTCTTTTCCAACCTTGTGATTCTCTGAAAAGAAGTGATAGTGCTGCAGCCTTAGCTGATGCCTCTGCTAGACACGAAAAGCTTCCTTAGGGTGTTTGTGTTGTGGGATGAAGAGTAAACAGAAAAACCTAATTCCTCCTCCCCATCTGAAAATTCCTGTTTGTTTTCCTGTAGGAAGGTTCTCCTTTGAAGTGGCAAGGTTCACTGACCGGACTTGAAGGCATCCACATAATGCCTCAAAAGGCAAAATTATACTGATGTCAGCAGCATTAGGGAAAGTGAAAGTTGTGGATATAAGCAATCCAAACTAAGCCAGGAAGCTTCTGTTTAATTCAGCCAGCTTATAGGTGGCTATCACTCAAGTTTGCCTTTGACAAATGCAGAGCTTTTGATTTCTTATGTACAAAGTCCTGCAGCAGTTCAGGAGTGAGGAGCAGGGGTTTATGTGTACGACTGAGAGAGCCAGAAGCAGCCTGAAGTTTTTCAGTGCGAGTTATGTTTTGTTCCTACCTGCTTTTCTTTTTAGCACCAGAAATTGGTGCTGATGTCACTCTGGTGTTAGAGGCTTAGTGTAGTGAGAATAAAGGACAGCTAAATTGGGAACCCTGCGAAACACAACACCCAGATGGCTGGGAAGGCAAGTGAACAAGGTGCTGAAATGAGAGGCTTTTGTCTTGGGTTTGAAAAAGAACGAAATGAAGCTGCATACAAGTAATATACATGTCCATAAGCAGAAGGGAAGTTCATTTTGCGCCTGAATTTTTCATTCCTTGGCATGAAATCAGGCAGTCGGTGTTGCTGTACTTACTCTGGGTTAAAAACAGAAGCATAACTGAAAGCAGAGCAAGGCAAAGAGAATCAGAGCTCAGAGGAGTCTCTTTGGCGGCATTTGGGTACTTGGGGATAGAGCTGGTGAAATGCATTTTGCAGCCCCCGTGCAGGCCAGGACGTGTGGGATGCTTGTCCCCATGGCAATCCTTTGCTGTGACCTCCTAGCCAGATGCTTGAGCACCAAGGAGCACCCCAGCTTTTGTTTCTGCTCCAGATCCTGGGTATTTAATTTAATATATTTCATCCCTTTGTCATTACAACGTTAGGTGGGCTAAGCTAGGGAGTCAGCATGGATCTTGCTGTAGGAGATGGTACAACAGGGCTGAGAGCAATGGCTACAAACTGGAGGGCCACTAATGTAATAATTATCAGGTAATTACACAGCCACGGTAAGCCAGGTATGGCTGTTTTAGAAATGTCCCAGGAGGAAATGAAGTGGAGAGAGAATTATTCCAACATATGGCAATTTATCAGTTGCTAACACCAGCAAGGCTTTGTTAAAAGATTCCCTTAGGGTTCCCTATGACAATGTCATGGATTTACGACTGGTGATGAACATGTCTCTGAGTAGTGCTGAAACGAAGTAAAGGATTACAGGCTGCTGGGGAGTCTGTGATCTGGGACATGGGTGAAGCATTTTCCCCCATAGTGGGTATCTTGTGACGGAAGGCTGAATGATGGCTGGTGGTCTGTGTGATGGGTAGGGTGTAACGTTATTTGCTTAGATTGTTTCACATGGGAGCTAGAGAGTCGGTAACCAAAGAACCCAGAAGAAACTTGCTTAGTTTATCTTAGAAGATGGTTTTTCATCTGATTGTCTCTATTTAGCCAGCAGTATTGGTTCTATCAGACATAGCAGCATAACACATATGTGCTAAAATTAAGAATGCTGTGTCGTAAAAACCTCTTTTAAAAATGGTGACTGGTGGGAACTGCTCATGAATACAGCTGAAGAGGAAGGAGGAGCGAGGCATCATGGAAATCTTGGCAGAACTGTTCCTTCAAAATTTAAAATGTGAAGATTTGTTGACAAGCAGTGTAGATTGCTTTAGGTAGGGCAGTGATTTATGTAGATTGTGGTGTTTGGTGTTTTTTCTCCCTTAAAAAGTACAAGGTATGAGTTACTATAAGCATTTTCAAGCCGGTGGGTTTACACTGAGCAGTGGGTTCCTGGTTTTGGTCAGGGGTTACACAGCAGGACAGGGACAGGGGATGTCCCCAGGCTTGTGCTGAGTCCTTGCTGGGAAGACCCAAGGTGCCATGCCAAAGCCTTGTCTTCAAATGGAGGATTGGAATAGGGGCCAGGCAGGAGCGAGTGACACTCGGATGCTCAGCTGTGCAGGGAGAGCAGCTTTGCTGCTCATTCATTCTGTAATCAGAGCAATAGTCCTGGCCCACTGCAAGGATACCCTCATTTCTCTACACCACTCAAGAAGACAGTTTCTTTGCTGGGTTCTCTTTGCATGTGCTGGAGTTGATGAACCGATGAGATATGACAGTGTAGCTACAATTGCAGAAAACACAGGAAGAATAACATGGTTTTTTCAGGAAGAATAGCATGGTTTTTCAGGATGCTCCAACCTGTTCTAACATTTATTTGGCATGTTGAAGCACTAATGCTTCATGTGCTGCAGTAACTGACTTCTTGATATAGAAATGTTGCTAGAGAAGGCATTACAGAGGGTGCAGTGCCAGCAGGATTTTGGGAAAGAAGTGGGACTGGGGAGAAGAGATGTTGTTTTTAATGAAAAACAGTGAATTCCTTCATGGGAACTGATTCACATCTTGGACCATCACAGTAACAGTAGGAATTAGTTTCCAGATACTATCTAATGGTGAGGGAAATGTTCAGAGGGTGACAGTCATTTGTGTCCTGAACAATGACCTTGTAGAAGAGAGCATGAGCTCATCCAACCAAGGACTGGCGCAGCACCTTCCATCAGGCTTCTTAGCATCAGCTACATGGCATTTCATGAACTCTCTGTAAGGGTGGACTTTCACAGCCTTCTGGAGCGTATCACCTTTAGGGATTAAAGACCTCTGGTTGCCCATGTGCAAACAAGCATAGGAAGGGTGGGGAAAATGAGCATGGGGCTGTCTCTGAGCCTTTGATTGTGCTCTTGGTTGTTGATGAGGCTTTTCTTCTATTTGTATTTAGACTTGGCCACAATGAATGAAGCTAATTAGGCTTGGGTTAAGCTGATAACACCACTGCGAGAACCTAAAGCTGAGCCATCCTTGTCTCTGTCAAAGAAAATCAATATTTTTGTTCTTCCATAACCTCATTGCTCTGTTTAGCAACACCAAGCCTACATTATGCTGAAACTTATGCACATAATTAGAGCTTTGGGAATTTTGGCGGTGTTTTATTCATAATTAGGATGAAGGTTTTCAAGAGAAGGGATTTGCTTTCTATGGTTTTCTGAATTCCCAATAAAAAAGGAACAAAACCAAAAAACACAAGTAAAAAGAATCAACCCCTGATCTAGAAAGACTTCCATGGAAGCTGGCCTTGCCCAGTGTCAGCCAGGCTCTCACAGAATGACTAGGTTGGAAAAGACCTTTAAGATCATTGAGTCCAACTGTTCCTTTCCTCTGTCTCGTGCTGTGGTTTCACTGACAGAATGGAGGCATCAAAGGGGAAAGTCTCCAGACAAAAGCCAGGTAGCTCTTCCAGTAAATACCTCACAGTGTGGTGGGATCAGGGCTGTATCTCCTGGAGAAGAACAGCATTCTCCTTAGAAGGGAAGGGTTTGGCTGTGTTTAATTGCTGGCATGCTTGAGCAAACTGCTTTGGGGGGATAGTTAACATGCTGTTCTGATGTGTAACAGATTAAGGGAAATGTTGGGAGAGGTTTTGTTCTCAAACTGTGCAGCATCTCCTACTGCCTTTTGGGAAGGTAAATGACTGCACTTTTTTAGGGCTTTGTGGCAGGAGAAATCCTCCCCTGGCCTTGGGGAATTGCCACAGGACATGGCAAAACCCTCCCTTCCTTGGACTCACCCTTGCAGTTCCTTGCAGCAGTGTAGATGAGAAAGGTCAGGGCAGCACAGGAACATACCTGTACCCAGGTACAGAAATACTCTTAGAGCTGGAGTGGAGCAATTTGATGTGGCCAAATAAAAGATTCCTAGGGCTATGCACGATCTCCAGAAATAGCTGTGTTAAACCCCAGTCTCTCGATTTCTAGTAAAAGCCGTGCTGCCTAAATGGTGCTAGAGCATCAAGAGTGAGATAAATTATTATGACCTGGTCTAACCTAATAGTTTTTACAACAGGTGGAGTGAGGTGCAGAGAATGGAGTAACAAACACCCTCCCCAGTGTAAGTAGCTGCTTTTTCTGTGCTGCAACTGCACACGTGAGCAGATATATTAAAAACACCTACAGGGAGAACTGGGGGGAACCGCATCCTTGGAAGGAAAGTACCAAAGACAAAGCTCATATCAGTAGCAGCAGTAGGTGAAAGTATTCCTAGGTGCTCAGGAACAAAGGACGGTTTAGTAAAAACTTCAAGCAAAGAGAGTTTGTATCTTATCTATATTCATCCTTGGTTCTGTTTGCTTGCAGTGTTCTCTGTCTTACAAAGGAGATCAGCTTTTGTGGGGACAGCTGGGACTGGGATGGCTTATTGTCAAGTCTCAAATGTCAATGACTAATGCTGATTTACATGCAGATTGCCTCTCAGCTTTATTTTATTTGGTTATTTATTTATTTCTCAGAAATGCTGCCATTTGCTTCTGAGGAACAGATCGATGAGGGCAATAAAGAAGATGTAATCTTATTGCCAATTCAGGAAAAAAAAAAAAGAACAGAAAAAATAGCCCCAAGAACAAGATAAGCATTTCAGCAAACATATAGCTGCTGGTTGCTTTTCCATTCAGGTGCTTGCCAGATGTCAGTCTCTTTTGGAAGAATGAGTGTTGCTGTAGACTCTGTGTTTAGTCTCTGCTGTTTGAGTTAGCTGTTAAGTTCTGCACTATTGGTATGAAACAGGTACCATCCCATTAGCTCTGTTCCCTGACAGCCAAAAAAGTGAAATCCTGTAGCTCTCACCACCTGCCTATGAGCAGAAGAGGGGTTGGTTTTGTTTTGTTTTGTTTTTTTCCAATGGGAATGTCTTCTTTCCAGGGTTTCCAAATTACAGCTACGCACTTTACTGACAAAACTTAAAACTCTCACGGTCTGCCCATCCTGTGGATTCAGTGCTGCTATTTGGTTCAGGATTTCCCTCTCCAGTCTGACCCAGTCACCTGCTCTCCCACACTGGATACTTGGCGGGGTAGGAATGAGCTCTTCGCTCTTTAGCTTTACAGTGACTTTGCAATCCTTTCTTCCACTCAAAAAATGTTTGTCACTGGTGATTATTTGTAATCAGAAAGAAATTGCTGTAAGATCTTTACAGGTTTCTTGTTGAGCTGGGCAAGTTTGTGTTTTGGAGGTTAGAGACCTAATAGTGGTGAGAAAGCTTGAGGTGCAGCCATTAAAATTGCAAAGCTAGGTACCACCAGATTCATTTTGCCTGGTAGTTTCCAAAATACAATTGCATTGTCATCGGTCCCTGTTCATGTTTAACTTCCACCCACCTCTATGGGAATTTGGTCCCCAAACTGTTCAGCAGTGACAAACTGTGTACCAGAAGAAAATGAGTTTGTGTAGATAAAGCTCTATGTTTCATGATCTGGGTTCAATTTCTAGTGTGCTGGCAAGCCTCCAACTTTGGATCCAGCTTCACCTAATCCCTTTAAAGATGAGCAGGCACATACAAGCCTTTGGTCCACATGCCCAGCTCCTTGCTGAGCTCAGCCTTGTGTGTATGTGTGCATCTGTGCAGTGGCACCTGTAACACAATGGTCAAACTGGGGGTTACCAGAGCATAAAACACCCCTCAACATAAAAAGTCTGGTTAGGCTGGGATAAATGCTTTTCTCTTTAGATTTATTACAGTCACTTCTTCAATGCACAGCCCTCATGAGGACTCAGAAGAGTTAGGAGATTTATAATAAGACATTGGGACTAACAGAGAAAAACACTGCGAGACAGCCCAGCTCTCGTGGATTTATAGCTAAACTGCATTGATTTTTAATCTTCTTTTTTCTTTTTCTTTTTTTTTTAAATTTGAAAGGCTATGACATAAGAAATGATCCCAAATTGATTGTGACCCTGAGAATCACTTTCTAATGGTGATGAAAATCTTTTATGAAATATTTATGTGGAGTGAGGAACCAGGTGAGAACTACTTCGGATGCTGAGTGAACGTGCCTCAGAATAAGTAAACATCCCTGATGGGATGGATGTTCTTTCTTGAGAATTTTTTATGATTAGGGAATTTTCTTCATTATACTCAGGTATATAACCACTAATTACTCTGTTAAACTGTGTTGTGGTAGCGAGAGAAATGCAACAACAAATTTATTTACCTATTAAAATCTTTATGTGTCTATTGCTGCCACCAGTCTGTGGCTCCTCAGAAATATAGACTCTTATTGATGGGATCCCAGATGCTAACTAGAATTTAATTTAGTTAAATGGTTTATACTACAGATTGTATTTCTCCATGGATATGCACAAACAGAACAAGATAAAACCATTACCAATTACTTAGGCTTTTATTTTTTTACCTATTTGCACCCTTCTTTCTTTGCATTGTAAATATAAAATATTTACAACTATTTATGTAAAATATTTTTTTGAGTCAGAAAATCTGCTGCCTGGGCTGTAAAGTTGCTTTCAGCGCTGTTGCTCCAGTTGTAACTGTCCAGCAGTTTATAAGACACTACATCTGTCTCTACTTATCTTTTTAGTGGATTACACTAAAGTGAATCCTTAAGGCTAAACCCTCTAATTTACTAAAACACATGCACATAAAATTACAGCTGTCTCACCAAGGCTTTCATTGATTTGAACAGAACTGGGATTCATTTAAGTGGTTATAAAACTTAGATAAGCAAACTTCTTTCAAATCCAGAGGAAAAAAACACCACAAGTAAAATACACAAAACAAAACACCCCCAACCTGCCAAACAGCCCTAATTACTGGTTTATTGATTGGCTTGTCAGTGCCTTATTCTTTTCCTCTGTGTCCGCTGACACCATCTCTCCCAGCTTCCTTGGCTCCAGAAGCTAGGTGTGCTTCCCACACTGAGGGACAATTTGATCATGAAATTATGATGTTTCCTGTGATTAAAGCACAGTTTTACTTTTAAAAGTAACTATGGGTATTGTGTAAGATTCATCTCCCTGAAACTTGGCGTCTCCAAATCAGACACCTAGCTTAAGCTGGAGGCAGGGAAATCATTGACTGCCCGTAAAGTACAGAGAACATAGATGGAGACCTTAAGACACATGCCTAATTTCCAGGCAGCTGGAGTTACATAGGAGGTTGTTTCCTCCCTGTAGGTTTTCTGCCCTTAAAAGACCCCACTCTGACTTTCTGTGCACGCTTTGAAGTGAGGTGTTTCCCCCTAAAAGTCTATGGGAATATTTTGAAGCTGTACAGGAGACGTAGGAGCATCCCCTCTGGGGACTGGTGTATATATACTCAGCTCCACATGTCCTCACAGGATGGTCACATGTCCTCACAGGATGGTAGTGCCAGTCGCTTTACACCAGATCCTCCTCAGCATCCTAGATTACTCACAGGAGCATGGGGTTCTAGGGGAGACGTGGGGACAAAAAGATGTGAAACATGGAGGAAAAGGGAAGTGGGTTTTCTGTATCGGCTCAGTCAGAAGGTGCTTGGTTGCCTTCCCAGGGACTAACTCCCTCATTTTGTACCCTGTGTCCCATTACCCAGTCACACCACCCAGCTTAGTGGTCAGGCATTACTGTTGCTGCTAGGGGAGACACCAGAATCCAATTAAAAAACATCCACAGCGATATTTGCAACGAAGAACTGGCTTTGGAGATAGCAGTTACAGCGGTTTGCCTGGAATTGTGCTGTATTTCCCACCTCAGCCCTCTCTGCTGCAGGGCCCTGCCCTCATTTCCAAATGCTGCCTGCCAGTGCAGTCAGCGCTTACAAATTTGGTGCAAGAATTAGTGGAAAAAAACTTTCCAACTCGTGTGATAAACAACCCTGGGTGATCATAATCCATAACCAAACCCTCCCTCCTCTCTCCTGTCCCCTGGGAGAGAGGATAAGAGAACAGCACACGGCAGATGTTAGTTACTTTGCTTAATAATACCGCGCATCACATCTTGTGGTACATCCATCTGCGTGGCTGGCAGGTGCAGGAGTCTGCCTGTTGCTAATCCCTTCCTGTGCTTCCACAGACAGCACTGGAAATGTAGATTATTTCAGTGAAAATGATTGAGAAGACGTTTTTGACGCTGGATGGTTGTAGCATTCTGTGCTGCTGTAATGTTTAAAAGTGGAGATTGTCCACGGCTTTGCGATGCTCTGTGTGAAATTGAAGTCTCTATCGCCAGCGCTGCTGGGCTGGTGTTGGCTGGCCCTGTTAGGAAAAGCAAGATCAGATCTGGGGTAGATCAAGGAGGCAGGAGGATGGCTTTGCTATTCTCCTTGCTCTCTGGACAGGAGGGGTTGAGGAAGCAAGTGCTGGTTTTGGGACAAGTCCTCCTGCATCTTTCAGCATTACTTATTGGCCCACTCAACCTCTTCTTCACCCCAGCAGCTGCCCCAGACTGGGGTTTTGGATTCTGCTGGGTGGCACAGAAGGGTCAGAGAGCCTTTGCTGACCTGACAGTCTGCTCTGGTTTACTTTAGCTTGGGGCTGCTTTAATTTAAAGATCGAAGTGGATTCTTTCTTGTGTATCAGCAGGATGTGCAAGCTGCAGAGCTGACAGCACGTTATATAATTCTGTATCATAGGAGGTGTATTTGCCAGTGTACCTGTACCCATATGTGCACACAGGTACTTGTAGGCTGCTGGAGCAATCAGAGGTGATGTGTGCCACAGAAACGCAGGGGTGGGTGTGCAGAGTCTTGCCTGTGGCCTTGGAGCTTCTCGCACTTCTGCAGGGGTAGAGGGGACAAGCTGAATTTACTCCTGGCAGGAGAGACCTGTCCCTTCTGTGCCTCGTATCAGGAGCTCTGTTCTCCCTCACTGTTTCTGTCCTTTCTCTTTTTTTTCACAGGATAACCACTCAAAATCCCCCCAAGTGACTTGGGGAGTCCCAGTGTTGTTTTGGGGCTGAACCTAGGTACTGAGATTCTGCCTGGTCCCCTACACCGTGTGAAAAATGCCACAGGGGTGTCAGGGAACCAGACTGGTGATCTTGCAGTGGCATTTCAAGCCCTGCTTCAGCAAAAAACCTCTGAGGGTTTAGTCAAGTATTGTGCAGTTAAGCATCTATCTGAGCATTCTGCTGAAGCAGAATGTGTTTTGCTTTAGAGTGTTGAGATTTATTATATTTCTGTAAGTAAACTTGTTAAATTTCAGTATTTTCATCTCTGTCTCTTCTGGACAGCCCGGAGTGTTCTTAAAGAGCCTTAGGATGAGGGCTGAAGTTTGCTGTCCACATCTGAAATGTTTGAGAGCATGCTGAAATGGTAAAGAGAAAACCCATGGTGTCGTTTTCTAACGAGATGGTAACTTGTTGGCAGAAGGTGGTGCTGTTACCTGATATTGAGGCAGATAACTAACTCCCAGTGAAGTGCTAAACAAAATCCCGGCCTAGGAAGAGATTTTCTTCCCCCCTCCACCAGATGTGATACCTGAATAGATAGAGGTGAGGTTTCCCAGCCGCTCAGATGTAATAGTCTTCTTAATTAGAAGGTAGATAGCTATGCCATCGTTTCTGCCAGCATAACGTAGACCATCAGGTGAACTTCCTTCTCTCCAGAAATAAACACAGCTATGCCATGCTTTTCCAAAGGAGTGGCTGATTTCACCGTGGAGCACGGGCCCAGGGGGGCTGGATTTAACGAAAGCAAAAAATGATTGATAGAAGTGACAGGTGAAAGTTTTAAAAGCTTTTGGGGTTGTTTCCATGAGCAGCATGCTGTCACACTTGATAATCTCAGAAGTCACAAGGGAAAATGTGGGAAAAAAATCCAAAGAGAGGTTTTGGATGGGAAAAGCTCCTTTAACTTCTGTCTTGTGTGCTGATAAAACAGTCAGTGGGCTCCAGTTGACAGGTGACATGTGGCAGTGGGTTGGGTGTCTGGAGCAATTCACAGTGTAACCCACAAATCACTTCCTGGCTCTTCAGAGTGATTTCAAGCCTCCAAAAACATCTAACATCTTTTTGAAAGCAAAGGTTAAGATATAACTTATGATACTGTAGATAACAAGCCTCATGTCTGAGTCTTCAAAATATACATAAGTCATATTTTCAAGCTTAACATTATAATCATAAAGGTTAGGAACTTCTGTATTTAATAAATTAAAGATGATTTTTTCACCTGTGGGACTTGTGGCACTGGAGGGTTACACAGGTGTAAGCAGAAATTGTTGTGGTGGTGTTTGTTAGAAACGATGCTAGTTGAGGGGTCAGAAATTGTGAAAACGGAACTTTTGACCTATTTCTGGATTAGTATACTCAGAAATTATTGCACTTTCACTTTGCCTGATTTAGAAAATATAACTTGAGAAAAGCTATTCCTGAAATAGCTCACTGGTAGCTAATAGCAGAAATATCAATCAAAGTGTTTTGATATTTTTTTCTAATCAATGGATTTGGAAAATACAGAAACAAATCTAACTTTTTTTATCCTGAAAGCAGACCAAGTTTCAATCCTTTGAAAATCTCTTTGCCTGTTGCTAATCCTTCAGTAATTTAAGCTCATTTAAAATATGAGGTTCTATAAAAGAAAAATACTTCACTTGTGCTAAGGAGAGGAGATAAAACAGTGAAAAAGAAACTCTAAATCATGGCATAAATCTTTCAGGGCTCACGCTGTCTGCTGATGTGAACCAGCAAGGAAAGCACTGGTGGGTTAGGAAAGGTGAGAAATATTTGCACTCCTATGCCATAATACTCTTTTGGGAGGGCAGCTATAGATAGGAACTTGTGATACCCTCAGTGTCTAGAGCTGGGCAGCAGCCCTGAGGGACTGTGTGGACCCTGAATTTCAGAGGTGATTTTGTACAGGTGCTGTGTGAGTTTTGGGCCAGGTTTTAAAAATCCAGAAGGCCTGGCTTTTATCCATTCATTAGGATAGCTCCATGAATGTACAGCCAATCCATATCCGCACTTCGGTGGGAGGGCTTTGCCTGGCTTTGGGACTCTGGCCTTTAGACACAAGGCACTATGCCACCCCTCTGGAGAAGAGAGACAAAGCTGGTCAGATGCTGTTTAAGATCTAACCGAGTCTCAGACCGAAAGGCTCTCGCAGGATTTTCAGACCTTGAGCATAAGGCTTCTTTTTTTCCCAATTGGATTTCACGGTTGAAACTTGGTGTAAGAATCCTGAGACCAGGGAGCAAATAGCTTTTTATGGAGATTTGAATTACATTTTACACTTGAAAAATCAGTCTAAGCAGCGGGTGAAACGGCCTGGTGTTTTGTCTCTGTGTCAGTCCTCTGCTGCTCTCCTCCTGGCCAGGCAAGTTTCGCTCACAGGGCACCTCCAGTGCTGCAGAGCAGGGCACAGGAGTCTGAATGGGAAGAGAACACGAGGAGCTGATGCTCCCCCTCCTTCGAAGCCCTCCTTAAAGCCCATTTTAAAAGTCTGTGGGGATTTTAAGTCTCATTTACTCCAGCTTGGTCAAGTGATACGGCAAAGAGATGTGGGCTTGCTCACAGCTTTACTGCCAGCTTCCCAGCAGGAGGAGTGGTGCCTGTCCAGTACCATTGCATGTACTTCAGCTGAAGGATCCTCTGATGACAAATGCCATTGCTCCTTTAGTGGGCTACCTAAAGTCCACATCTGGTGATTGTTACTGTTCATCTGATCATCATCACATCTGTACATGAAAACCCAGCAGTTTTCCCTAGATGACATGGGTTATGTGAGCACAAGCGGAACAGGATTTCAGGTAGTCTTGAATTCAGCCACAGTGCCCTGTGCTTACACTGGTATAAGTCACTCTGAATTCACTGTGCTTTCCTATGATGCCTGCTGAGAGAGGTATCTTTATTTGATTCCTTTTTTGGTGTTTATCTACTGCAGAGATTAGCAAACTTAACTGCCAGTCATAAGTATCAACCTTACGACTTGAAGAGTTCATAAGGTTGATACTTATTCCCTATTGTCTTGTGATTTTTGATGCATCTCTGGATAAAAGGGGGCTTTACTGTTATTTTCCCTCAGACCATAACTGTGATTCAGTGACCTAAATGAAAAAAAATAAGCACAGAGCTTGAAAACCTGAGTTCTCACTTGTCAATCGGGGAAAAAAAATAAATTAGCCTGATGGTGGCACAATCTCGCCCTGTAAATAACATCTTCTCAGGTGAGTTATCCTGGTCCTGTAGAAAGCAGTTATGTGTCAGCTATGATTCTCTTTTTCCTTTTTTTTTTTTTTTGGCTGGGAGTTGCTGAAAAGCAAACCTTTCCCTCAACTAATTGTATTTGCTAATTACCTGTGAAAAAGCAATTATCTCCAGGTGATGCAATTCTTTGGGAAGGCTTTTTTGATGGGCAAAGAATCTCTTCTATGGATGTTATTTTCAGGAAAATCTTCCCAAATATTGTACCTGATGTATCACATTAGACACATCAGATTGGGTTGCATCAGCAATGTTGCATTACATCACATCACCAAGGTAATGTGCTGTGACAGACTTGCAATGCAATGTGTCAGCTGGAAAATGGGGAAAGATGTGATTTCCTGAGCAAAATGCTGCTTAAGCTTTATGGTCTTCTCCCCTCCTCCAACTAAAGTAGTGGCTGCTAGTGTTTTAGGGTATTTCTTAAAAGATTCAGTTGCCTATTGAATAACTGTAAGAATTTGTTTCCTGGTTCTCTGTGGGTAATTAACAGGTCTAGAAAGAAAGATGTGGTTTGCTCCTTGCATTTCCATGCCCGAATTATAATATATCCATCTCCCCAAACTGAGTGAAGGGAGCAGGCATTTGCTAGGAGGGAAGCTCTTGCTATGTGCATCGTGCTCTGTCCAGTGCCTGATCTGTTACCTTCCTTCATGCAATATGCTTCGTGTGAGGAATGCCATGGGGCGAGCTCTGTATGAGCTCTGTACGAGTGAGGGTCAGGATCACAGCCATAAGGCTGCAAATAGAGAGAGAAAACATGGCAGCAATGCATGTACACATCAGTCAGAGCTGCAATTAGAAAGTGATTTTATCATGCATGACTTATTTATGGTGCACATCTTCTCCAGGGATCACATCAGAGTACCTTACACTGCCTGCCTTTGTGACTCTGACCTTCTCCGCAGGGGCCACAGCAGGGAGATACTGCAGACTGCCCTCTCTGTTGGAAAGTCATCTTTTGCTGATGTATAGGAAGACAGAATTTATGTTAGTCAAGGTATTTCTCAAAGCCCAAGTAAAGGGTGACTTGGCTGCCTCAGGAGAGAGGGAGGCACAGCGTTCTCTGTGGCTACGTGTGCCTGGCCAGCCTCACCAAACAATTGTGGGCTGCTCACTGCTCTTTGGATGAGTTTCTATGTTAATTCAGGTGATGGCAGTTAGCGTCTTGAACAGAAGACTTGGCTGTGGTCCTTGTAGGGGCTTGGAGCAGAAGAGTTGGGAATAAGTGCCCTGTGGGGGTAGGGCATATAGAGAAGAGACAGCAGTGCAGGTGAAGGAGATAAACTTACAGCTGTGAAGCTCTTTAGGAAACCACTATCTAGGCAATCTATGTAAAAGCAGATATAAAAATATTTTTAGTGCTTCTTCCCAATCTGCATTGTCAGGTGTATAGCGTCAGTTGGCTTCTTTTCCTAGTTTTTTTTGTAAATTGTCCACTTTTTAATAAGCTACTCAGTGTGGTCCGATATTGAGCCTCCTTTCAGGGCTACTTTGTGCTTCAGTGAAACACCAAAACCAATATACAGAGAATTTCTGAAGAGGGAAGTGCTATACAATAATGATGAACATACCGTCCTCAAGCTGTGGAGGTTAACAACCCAAAATTGCTTTGGTATTTGTACATTCTGAAATAAGAATAATTTGTATGTTTGCTCTCATTTTAGTGGACTCTTGTGATTCATTACACTAGCACTTCAGAGTTCAGAATAGTCGCTTGTCTCCTGCAAAGCAGCACCCTTAACTGTGTTACTATTTGGTGGCTCATTATTGTCCCAATTCTTTCTTTTTTATTGCTGCACAAACACACTTTGGTTTCACAGTAACTTGTCTAATGCTGCTTTCTATAGCACTCATTGTCAGAAGGATCTGGGTTCTGGTGTACTCAGAAAGAAATCAGCTAAGTAAATCTATAATAACATTGCTGTTTAAACAATGCTTCAGATCATTAAAATTAAAAAAAAAAAAAGAAAGAAAGGAAAAAAGTTTATGTACCTATGGATACCTTTCATTTTATGTTCAATAGCTTTTTTTCTAAACTGGCAGCAGTCATGTAGAAAACACTTACCTTTTTGCTTCCTTTGATTTAGTCTTTAAGGACAATACAGTCATTTTACAGCCTGTCCTGGGTAAGGGAAGGTGCATAATTGCTGTGCCCCAGGAACAGCCTGGGAAATGAACTGTGAGCTGAAAGTCTCTAATCTTCCCCTGCCAACCTACGCTCCTACTTGCTCTAAGCAGGTATTAAGACCATTAAGAATAAAGTGTTAGAAAAGGTATTTAGGTGCTTAGAGATGCCAGTAGGCTCATAATGGGTTGGGGATGGGTTGGGTTTTCCCCAGAAATGAAAGGTAGGCTCCTCACATTCATTGAAAACAAGAGAAGCTCCATGCCTCTTTTCCAGCCCTCTGCAAAAAGCTCTATGCGCCTCACCATACCCATAAGTTCCTCCAACACTTCTCCTAACTAGCATCCTGTTATTTCACTATTTTGCTCAACCCCCTGGCTCTGTACCCAGTCAGTGTCCCAGCAGGATGAAGCCATCCCATCTCACCCACTGGATGATTGGGTGTAGATACCCACACTAGAGCCAGGCTCCCTGGGTACCTGCACTGTATGAGAGGAACGCACCCACAAGTGTCCATTTGGTCTCTCCAAGAATCCCTCTGGGGCAAGCCCGGCAATGGATGTTTCTAGGCTAGCAGCCACGTTTGCTCAGGACAACCATACATGAAACAAAGGGGCCACTTTGGTGTTTCTATCACGTGTTTTCATCAAAATGTTTATTTTCTACCCCTCAGCGTATGTCTAAGTAATTTAGATCAATGAGAAGTCTTATTTTTTAACCATGTATTAACCTTGCTTTCTATTTACAAGCTGGTGTTAACTCACACTAACCCTTTTCCCACATTCAGAACTCCCTATTCTAAGCCTTTGCTTTAAACCTGCTATTAATTCTGCCTTTTATGTCTAAACCTGGTACAGCGGCACAATTAACTGCTTTACTTAACGTGCGAGGTTATAAGAGATCTCTGTGATACCACTGACATTAAGAAAGTAAATGGGGTTAAACTGATTGTCATTACAAGCTGATCTTTATAGAGCCTTTGGTTGGTAGAACTGGTGGCAGACGTGTATTGCAGAATTAATGTTAAGAGAGTTATAAGAACTGTTGCTACATAATGGGGATATCGGGCAAGAGTGGAAGACTCCATTGTAAACTCCCTCAAGCCAAGAGATTAATTGTGCTTTATTCTTCTAAATATCCTTAATTGCCCTATCAGCGTTCCCTTTTGTGCTGCTCTTTTCCTTACATTTATAAATATGAATCCCCATTTCCTTTAGCTAGATGGAAGTGGAGATGTTCAAGCTCTTCTGCTCACACTGAGCAAGAGGCACTTTTCCTCTGGCAGCAGGAAGACAGTGTCTCTGCTCTTTCGGTATGTGGTCTTAGACTTCTTCAGTGGCCAGTTCATAGGGAAATAGTGTGCTCAGTTATTTTATCAGAAGTGTTCCACGATGGGGCTGAGAGAGACGTCACTCTTGGGCTTGTGAGTGGAATTAGGGAACAAGTTGACTGAAATTGTGCCTTTCTCCTGCCCAGTGAGAGACCTGGTTGTAACAGGAAAGCAGATAAACAGGTAAGTCAGCTAATTATGTGCTTCACCTGTGAAAAGCAGGGGTTTAACACAATTCTGAAAGAAGTGCCAGTGGTCGAGACAGCAAATCACTAATGCATGACTGAGGTTTCTGCAGAAGCTGTAGGGTGAAGGTAATGCTCGATTCTGGCTGGGTCAGCAGCTATGCCAAACAGAGCAATGAGTTTCAAAAGCTCGAGAATAAGGCTGAATGCCAGGGTTTCAGGGCAGATAGCATATCTGAGTGAGGTTTGTAACAGCAATGCCAAGGATGTGACAGAAAAACCACTGAAAGTGCCTACTCCTCTTGAGGAAGTGTTCTTCTTTCAGAACTGTATGCAAGGAGCAGTCAGGAAAGTGCTGAAAGACTCCAGCAGGTCGCTGAGGAAGCTGCACAAAATCACCTTTAGGGAAGCAAGTCTGAAGCTGGCAGTGAAACATCTCTGTGTGGGAAAGGAGAATGAGGAGATTAGAGAAAATCAAGAGTTTAACCTGGTTTAAAAATATTAATGTGAAGAACTCGGTAGAGCGGTGGCTTGTGAGCACCTTCTTTAACACTCTCTTTTCGGTAGGTTGCTGGAGATTTGCATTGCTAATTTACTTGCTTGAAAGTTCTCCTAGGCTGCCAGGGAAAGGAGGCAGATGGATCCTTTCAGGGCAAGGCAGTGAAGTGTTTGAGAAATTCTACCCATGTCCTAAACTGGGGATGTACTGGATGTGAAGCCTTGGGGGCTCCTGGGTAGAAAACACCTAACCTTAACATTCATTAAAGAGAGAGAGTTTCTAACCACTGTATCCTGGATAAGTAGCACATCAGTAGGAGGGCAAAATAACAATTGCTCTAGGCTTGGAGAAGCTTTTGCATTATTGCTACCCCAATTATTTCCTTTTTTACACATGTTCAGCAATCTCTCGCCTCTGTAATTACTGCACTGAACACTGCAGCTATTAGATACAGCCACTAGACTTTTAACAAGCCATCATTACTTGCACTTGCTATCTTACAATTTAACAACAATGTCTTTGAGAGCAGTGTAACTTATTTCTCCTTTACAACAAACTCAGACTTGTGTACAGACCCGTGTGTGTTAACACTGATAGACTTCACTGAGGAACAGTGATGAATCATGGAATTGTTTTGGTTGGAAAAGACCTTTAAGATGATCAAGGTAGAGCTATAGAATCATAGACTGCTCTGGGTTGGGAGGGACCCCAAGGATTCACACAGTTCCAATGTTCCTGCTGCAGGCAGGGCCACCAACCTCCAGGCCTGGATCTACACAAGGTTGCCCGGGGCCCCATCCAACCTGGCCTTGAACACCTCCATGAATGAGAACATGGAAGCTGATGCATGCTATGGTCCTGACTTGGAATTTCTAGCTAAAAGTCATTTGTAATATCTCTGTTAGGCTATTATTTTTCCTTTCCTTGAGAAATAGTGGCTGAGGATGCTGTTCTGGTAAAACCAAGCCCTAAGGTCAGGAAGATAAGAAAGCATATAGATACCTGGAAGCCTCTGAGGTCTGATGCTGATGTCAGGTGTGAGGACAGCTATGTCTCAGCTGTCCTTGAACACCTGAAGAAGCAGGAAAGACAGGTTGAGAAGGTTTGTCTTTTCCCAGCTTCCCCTCTGCTTGGCAATTTCTGTCCTGTACTCTCTGCTCTTGTAATGGTGCTGAATACTAAGAAGAGGTAATTTTGTGTATACCCAGGCAAGCAGGAGCACGGTGGGCCAGGTTATCTGATTAGCTGGTGGATTTTCTATGCTAACCCCAGGTGGCCAGGCAGAGCAGGCATTTAAAAACTCATCCATCTCTCGTCTTACTGTCTTTGAATTTGCATAATTAAAAGTGAATTACTTGCTGTATTTTTAATATATGCAGCGAAAATGCATGAAAAGCTGAAAAATTACAGCAATCCAGTAATTCATGTCATGTCCCATTCAGAATTACAGCTTTGCAGTGCCAGCTCAAACACTGAGGATTCCCTGCCACCATAAAGCTGTAATTGCTGAATTAATAACAGCGGGTTCTGGAGAGCGGCTGCACGGGCTCTCTGACCCAGGTAATAGAAATACTCATGTTAAAGTGAAGTTGATACATGTGACTTAATCTATTTCATATTGGGCTCAAGTAGTGAAGATCGCTGCTTTCCTTGCCATAGGATGAGAACTGCAGTGGGGTGTTACTCTTCACATTTAGCTTAAGCCAAGTGTGTTGGTTGGCCAACAGGGACTCAAAATGAAATTTTCAGGGACCAGCCAGACCAGCTTTCCTTCTACCAGAGGATTTGTACCCCCAATCTGCTAGTCTGCTTAGCACTGCTGGGGGGTGGAATTCTCCATGCAGCTGCAAAGGTGTGGAGAACAGGATACAAAGGGAGATGGTGAAAAGCTTCTGCTAATGTTTGATTATTCCAGAGTTTTATTAACAACAACTGAAAAAAATAATCCTTCTCCCTCACCTTCCAGCTCTGGAACAAATCCTGCAGCTCTTCACAGAACACGATGCTTCGTGTCCCTCACAGCTGTGGTGCTGCTAAGTGACATACAGTGACTGCCAAGTGATAGGAAGATGACCAAAATGGCATGGTCTGAATGAAAGGTAGCAGGTCTCTAATCATCTTTTCTTTGTTGTTGCTTTTTTAAAGATTGCTTTGTTGTTGGAGGGAACTGGTAACCCGTATGTCATGACTTCCTCCGATTGGGACCCATGTAGTAGTCATGTCATTCTGTGACAACCTGTGTTTATTTCAGTAGTTTTCTGATTCTTGGTCACCACCATAAGCTGATTCAAGTCATTGGAGATAAATTGGCTCAGGACAAAGGTTCTGCTTGTACCAAGGAATGGTTTTAGTGCACAACTATTTGCATTGCAAAGCTCAGCTACAGCAAAAGCCAAGACGTGTGTCCAATCAGACTGTGGACTTCTCAGCTCAGGATAACGTCCCATGCTGGGGATCTTTGCAGTAGGCTATCGAGATTGCTCGTACGTTGTGGATAAAAAGAGCTGGCAGTTTCCAGGGCTGGCAATCTGGTTCCTTTCGTAAGAATTACCATCATTAATTAAAATCTCTCTAATTATTTCAGCTCTAATTCTCTTGCAGGTTCATAAATAGTAACATCCCGCTGTCCTGGAAAAGGTTCATTTCTTTTTTTCTTCTCTCTTTCTTTCTCTTTGTTGTTGCCCTCATTCTCTGCCCTCTCATGGCTTAAGGTAATTAAACTTCCAAAGTCTGGTCACCTCTTTGAAATATTTAAACATGATCAAAGAGATTTTCATGTTTCCTTTGCCTGCAAAGCTCCATGAGAGTTTTGAGCATAAGGGCTGTGCTTTTCCTATCTACACAGGGGAGAGGGGCCAGGCCCCATAAGGGATCAGTTCTTTCCATCCTCACTGCTACCTAGACCCTGTGCTACCCAGTTACATTTCCAAGAGCAAACATTTCAAGCCTTAGAGCTCGTAGGCACTATGCAAGGCATTTAACCTTATCTCTGTAATTGCTTCTTTGCCATTTAGCACGAAGATTACAGCATTTACTGCTGGATGTTGATGATTCTCTCAGCTGAACTTCTGCATCCAGCAGATGATTTTTTCAGAATGTTCCCATGGAAGAAGCTCACTGAAATTTTTACGTGCATGAATGCATGCACGCAGAGTAGTGTTGATGCAGAGGAAAAAAATATTCCCAAAGCCAGATGTATACAGCACTATTACCTAATTTGAGGAGGAATCAGTGTAAAACTGCCATGTTAAGACAGGAGGAGAACCCTGCTTTGGGCAACTTGAGGTTGAAGTAGGAAGGATCTTTTGAGGCTGTCAGCAAGGCAATAATTTTTATCAGATCACTATGAAATCTGCCTTTTCTATGCAGATATTTACCTCACTGGCTGATGTTTTCTTGAAATTTTCTTTATTAAGTGTTAAATTTAGGCACTAGATAATATCCAACACAGCTAAAGGTCAAAGTAAATCATGGATGAAATTAATATGAACTGATGTACAGTGAATGATAAACCAGAATGTCAGATTTTAGTTTACATAAACCTTGTCCCTGGATCGGAGGCCACCCCTGCCTGCTCAGAGAAGCCTTGGACATGCAGGTCTACCAGCCTTATTGTCAAGCAAGTGGCCTAGAGTACAGCTGGGGTGCCCACTAAATTTCATCATTAAAAAAGCAAATACTGCCTGAATCATCACAAAGATTTGGGGAACTATTTTCAGGAGGCTCTGTCCAATCTGGCCTCCTGATTTAGCATCACATGCCAGTTTTGGATTCTCACCCTGTTCTAGTGTGCAAAGTCTTTCAGGTTTCCAAAGATGGTCAATACAGTGTCAGCAAAAGCTTGTCCTTTCCAGTGCATTTACAAGGAGGATGTCCTGTAGCAACACTTTTGGTGGCTCTCAGGCCCTGGCACAACAATGTCTATCAAACTAATTGAGTTCTGTTTAAAAGCAGTTAGTTCTGTGAGCCACAAAGCCAGAAGGATTTCCAGCCCCCATGGTCTGTGTTTATCACCTGGGCTGTCTAGTTACGGAGGTGCCTATTTCATAAAGTTTGTGGGAAGGATAATACCTTGGTGGCCATACACAGATACACATATTCAGGGGGGCTTTGTGATCATATACAACTTAAGAAAGCATAAAAGGAATGACCTTTTCTGGGTACTTGCAGTGCTGTCTGTACCAGAAAGGACTGGCAGAACCAGGGTGAAGGAAAAATGCATGTTCAATGCAGAGAAATAGATATTTTGAAATACTTTGGTAACAAGAATGTTATGTCCTCTCTAGTATTGGGACTTTTTTAAAGCTCAGTAGGCAGCAAAATGAAATATTTTACAGTTTTATCAAGTGCAAGAAAGTCACTGCTGTTATACTTGCAATTTCATGACCTGGTAAACAGATACCTTTGCGCTTAAGGGTCTAAGTGTCAGTGGTGTAGAAAACTGCTGATTATGCTGCTTTGTGAAATAGAAGCTTCTTCATAAGAAACATATCGTGCCTGAAGCAGCATCACTTGATGTTTGCCCTTGTAGAGCATGGCACTGTGGCCAGTGTTTTCAGTGAGAGCAAGAATGAAGAAAACTGGTGGGACAGTTAATCTGGAGAGATATTTTTCAGTTTGGGCTGCAAGGAGGATGCATTGCCTCCTCAAATATGGTTGATTCAGTTCCACGTGCTAGTGTTGGATTCTTGCCTCTGTCCGGTGTACAAACTCTTCCTGGTTTCCTAAAGACAATCAATACAGTTTTAGCCAAAACTGGCCATTTATGGTGCATTTACAAGTAGGACTGCCAAGAACAATGCTTCTAGTGGTGGAGAGGCCCTGAAACAGTGGTGTCTAACAAACCAGTCGGAAATTGGAGTTTTCTTGGTGGGTGCATTAAACCACCTCTAAGTCCTGTGGATCTGGTGTAGCTAATCTAATAAACTAGAGACACACAAGAAATCTGGTTGTAGAAGGGACTCCCTGGCTTCCAGATCCCACAGAAATTTTTTTGATTTCACCAGTGAATTTAGCTTTATGCTGTTCTCGCTGTGTCTTATCTAATGTGTTATTGATGCTATTGCATTTGCTTTCAAACACAGTCATTAGAACATTTAATTTGCAGCAGCTGTAATTTATATTTGTAATTTTGTGTAAGATCAATAAAGGAAACTGAAGAGATTTATAGTCCTAGTTTCAACTAAGATAAATTGAAGCAGGCTCTATTTCCCTGAAAAGCTTTATTTAAACATCATTTTAAAAGAATAAAATGAATGAGATGAGATATTTGCATGGGTAAATAATCCCTTGTGTCTGGAAGAAGTATTGGAAAGTAGGAACATGGTCAGTGTATTCTATGAAATGCAAATAAACTCCTGGGAAATGTTACTGTGGTGTAGGATGTAATGGGCATCAAGTAACCATTTTGAAATGTTTCTTAGCAGCAGCAGTCAATAAATATTCTCAAGATCTGTTGTATTAATGCTTCATAAGAAGACCATAGCACCATGCTTTAAATACGGTCAGGATCGGTCTGTGAGTGGAAAGCAAGATCCCAGAAGCAAGGTGCTCCCTTACTTTACAGTAGCAGGAATGTGTTAATGGTTTGTGAAATGTCTGTATTCATTTGTGAGATATTCCTGTTCATTGCCTCATGCATGGGGAAGAGGTGCCTCTCCCACAGAGCTCAGGGGTCTGCTTAGGGGGAAGAGACATGAGCAGAGTCACTGTAGTACAGTTTTAAGACAAGTCTTATGGAGGGAAGGAAGAAATGTCTCACTTGCCCTTCCTCCTGTTGCACACCAGCAGAATGGGATGTCAAATCAGTGCCCTGAAGAGCCGGGATGGGGGAAATAATTCAGCAGTCTGTGGGTGTGCTCAGCCCTTTCACATGGAAGCGTTTCTTACGTGATGCCCTCAGGGAAGGGAATATATTCTTCTTTCAGCATTTAACTTCATTTAACTTCTCTAGCTGCCTTTTGCCAACAGACTGCTGGTATCGTGATGCTGGGGCATGTGATAATCTCTCTGATGTAGCCAGGCTTGAAATTTGGATACAGATCCACTTCCTACTATTCATGTGATAGATTTCATACTAAGAAAAAGGTAATTTATAATTCTCTGTGGCATGAGGGAGAAGGTTCTGGAGTAAGGCCTTAACACTGGGCAGTTGGGTTTGATAGGTTTTTCAATATTGAGGTGGTTTCACTTGGAGCTTTGCCAAACTGCTGTGCTCTTTCTGGTTTTTTTTTTTTAAATCAATTTAGTGTGGAAATTGGTGTTTCTAATCAGTGCTACTCTTTGATTGTGGAAGCGGATGGGGCAAGGAGGGGCAAACTCCCCATTTTGTACAGCTGCCCTTGTCATACCCCATGAAGGGTCAGAGGGAGCAAGAGCATACCTGGCCCTTCTGTGTATGTGTGTGAAGAGGAGGATTTGTCTTTGACTACTGTCCTGGAGGAGACACACTTTCTCTCTTTCCTTATGGTGGCTGTTTTTCTGAATCCAATTAATTTAATGTGTTTTTAATAGTGCAGCACTGCCATCCCTACAGTACCTTGTAAACAACAGCTTTTGCTGTAAGCAGTAGACCAGCACCCCGTGTCTAGTCATTGCATGGACTGAACGTTACCATGATTGTCTTGGGCTTGATGTGACTAATGGCTGAACTGCCACAAATTGCTACACCAGCCATGGGTCTGTAAAACCTGTCATTATTTCTGTTATTGCAACTGCTATTAATAATCACTGTATGCATGTTAGGGCAGATACTAGATATGCCAACAAGGTATGACGGTGCTAGGCCTCAAACAGAGATGGAGGACTGTATGGAAGACAGGCCACCTTCTGAGGACCTTCTCTTCCAAACAGATAACACACAAGCAAATGTGTCAAAGGGGAAAAATAAGTAAAATGAGAGGCAAGGAGACATGTGCAGCATTGCACAGTGAATTTAATAGAAGTAGTGGCCTGTAACCCTGAGCCACTGCTAGGCTTGCATCATTATCCTGTTCTTTCAAACAAAGCTATGGACTCCTGCAGCCCCAGATGCTTTGTTTATTGTGAGCAATCAGTTCAACTTGTCACTTCACTTACACTTTCTATTACCTGGTGTTTTCCTCAGAAGCTCCTAACAAAAGATTCAGGTGAAAGATTTCTTGAAAATGAATAGCGATTTGTGAGTTGGTGCATGGTATTGGATTTCATCTGCCATGGGTTTTGGGAGAGAGAAATTTAGAAGGACCAATAGATAACGCAGCCAGATTTAAATGACTGGTAGGTTAGTTTGAGGGCTTGCTAACACCATGTAACAGCCCCGTTCCCTGTTGTCAGCCTGCAAACCCCTGTGTTTGAGCTTGCGGAGCTACAGCCCACGTGGAGGCAGAATGGTCTGTACTTTTGTCATCATTAATGACACCAGGGGAGTTGATTTCCTTTCAGAACTTTATGTTTGTATAACCCTAGTATCTCTCCTCTTCTGCTGAATAAATGCTGTGTGGGAGTGCAAGGATGGATGGCCGACTTTTTAAACTGCAGTGAGAGCGATCTTCTAAGGAGGGTTTGCTGCAGCTAAGAAGGTTGCTTACCAAGCATCAGCAGAGAAGCTTTTAACCCAATCCAAGCACATTCAAATAATCTGGAGTGTCTTCTCCACCGCATTCCACCTCTGTTTTTGGGGTAAAAGAACAATGATGATCAAGGGAAACAACCCTAAATTTAATACTCCCTTAAGGTGTGCTGGATTTTTCTAACAGTTGTTCAGGACTTTCATTGGTGGGTGAATACAAGACTGGACCAAACTTTGGAGCCCACCATTACAGCAGTGGTGGGACTCAAAGCCGCACTCTGGAGATTGGCAGCTCCCCTACTTTCATGCACCTTGCCAGTGGGGAGGGTGGGATTGGAGATATATCTCCATGTCTTGGGTCCCTGGGGTGAAAAAATGGAAGAAAGGAATGTACAAGAGAGATGTGCCGTTCAGGCAGCGTTTCAAGTTGCTAAATAATAGGCAGCATTGTGAAGCTTCTCCAGGGAGGAGGCTTCTGGTGGTAGCTCTCTCTCCCTGCTGTGAGTCATTGTGAACTCAAGTTCAGAGGAATTGGTACCAAGGAAAAAGCATTGAGATAATAACCTTGAAAAATCAAGACAGAGGGGGGAAGAAAGGAGAGATTTATACACTGAAAAGAGCAGAACTGCTTCATCCTAAAAGCATTCTGTAAATGAACTCCCATGCTTCCCAGCTATATGACTTTATCAAAGCCACCATCTTCTAAGGGTGGAGACACCTGTGCATTGATATTTAAGGACTTCACGTATCGTGCCACACAGCCTAAGCCAGTGGTTGGTATGCTGCCAGTTGGCAACACAACTCATCAAGGCAATGGAAATGTTTTTAAATCTTAAGCCTGCAATTATAAGGAACAGTATTTGTACTGCCTGGGGAGAAATCATGTGCTGTTCCCTTTCTCTGAGCACGCAGATCTCCAGCGTTAAGAGCACCGACATCTCTCCAGGCATGACTTACCTTTCTAAGAGCCGTAGACAATGCCATGGTGTGTGGGATTTTTGTGGTGTTTGCTAGCTGCTGGGACTTCTTTTCTTGAGAGATAAACATATGCTGTGTTATTAAGAAGGACCCTTCAAGTTGCTGTTCTGATTTATATTCCCTTCTACACTGTTGCATGCATTTATTGTTTGTTAAAGGCTGACAGCCCTGGAGACCTAAGCTCTTTATCCACAGAGTGAAATTCCTCTCTCTGTAGAGGGGATGCCAAAGGCACTAATTGTCAATGACACTGTTGCACACAAAAAATACCCTTTTTCTATTTTCCAGCCAGAATAATTTTGCCATGTGAAGGAGAACTGCAGAAGTGGAAGCTGATGTGGGGAATTTATCTGAGAAAGGCAATAGGACTTCAGCTTGAGAACCCAGGCAAGTCCAAGTAAAGGTGAGGAGAAGAGTGGATTTTAGAAAAAAATGTATTTGCTGAAAGGGTTGTCAATGGAGCACTGGAACAGGCTGCCTGGGGAAGTGGTTGAGTCACCATCCCTGTGGGTATTTAAATGTGGTGCTTAGGGACATAGTTTAGTGGTAGACTTGGCAGTGCTGGGTTAATGGTTGGACCTGATGATCTTAAAGGTCTTTTCCAATGAAAACAATTCCATGATTCTGTGGCTGTACTGTTTGATATAGGATTTGTTTCTCATGCCTTACCCATGCCCTAATGCCACATGCCCTTTGTGAAGCAATCTCTGGCACTGGAGTGTGCAACCAGAGCTGACCAACAACCTTTATTTTGTTAGTAGGACCCATATGCTACGGCCAGTGGCCTTGTGGGATGATCTCAAAGCAGTTTAAGATGGGAGCTCTGGGCATGTGTACACCTCCACATTCTGCATTGTCACCATCAGAATGTAGGACTCAAATGTTACAGATTTTTAACCATGTTTTATTAATCTGAATCAGGTTAAAATTATCTAATATAGTGCAGCTGAGCTCCTTTAGCTCTGCTTTCTGCAGAGCTTTATGCTTTTCTGGTCTGAACACATGACTCTCTCACAACTTGCAAAATACTTTCCAAAAGCAGAATTCAGGGAAGCTACCAAACCCAGAGTAATATTGGAAAAGCATTTTGATTTGTTCATTTCCTCCTGTAAAGAGAAGGTGATGCTAGGGCGAAAACCCGAGTTTAACAAGAAGCTGAGTTTTGACCTTCTCTTCTACATTCCTCTAACAACAATTGAAGTAAGCAGCATCCTCTAGCCTTACCTCCAAAATCCCAGTGATCAGGAAGCTCCCATTTAATCTGGGGGAAGATAGTAGCTTTGGCCCATGTTTATTCTGCTGTGGTGCTCTCCAGGAATGGCTACGGGGCATCTACTCGAGAAACGTGAAAAGCAGATTTATTTTAATTGCATCAATTTATGTTCATTAAAATGCCTCCTCAATAACTAACCCTGGTATTGAATTGTTTTGTATCTCTTCCTAATTCACTCAGACAATGTTTATTTAATTTAATTGACAGTTAGGGTGAATTCACAGGGCTGTAATTCACACTTTTAGTGAAAGGAAGAAGCCGATGTGGAACTATATTATTTGCTGCAAATATGAAGTGGGGAAATTATTCAGGGCAAACTGCATATTAGGCTTTAATAGTTTCCCTCATCAGGGTCTCTTAATGGGGTTTCAATTACTCCAGAGCATTGGAAGCTGCCCATCATGAGAACTTGCTAAACACCACCGAAATAAATCCACATGCTTGGAGAGTTCTTAACAGCATAACCTGTTCACTTCCTTCTCCCTTGGATAATGCTTTTTCTGGAATAAAAAGTATGGCATTTCCAAAAGATCTCAATTCTCTCAATTTTTTAAAAACCAGGACCTTTGCTTCACCACCTCAGAACAGGTTGTGGTTTTGGAGTGAATGGTCAGATCACTTGTGGTCCCCGAAGAGCCTCTGTGGAGCACAGTAAGAGAGGTGCCTCCAGCTAAGCTGTTGATAATTCTTGCTCAGTGTTTCTATGCTCAGGTCTACAGAAAATAAAGTCTTCAAATAACTTGATCTAAAAGCAAGGGGAAAAAAATAGTAGTCCTATCACACCCCACCATCCTTCAATTTCAGGAGGCTTTGATGTGTGAATGTGATATGACCAAGTGATAAGACATTGCAGAGTAGCTTTGAGAAGCCTTGTAAGGCTCAAATCAGTGCTGCCTCCTTCCACTAAAGGGCAGCAGCTTCTCACAGCTCTGTAGCTGGTGGGGTCCTGTGAGTCAGAAGTCAACTGGTCTCTGTCCTCTTCCTTCCTAGGAGCAGCCACTCTCACCTTTGGGTGAACTCATCCCAAGTCACACATCATACACATGGGACTGGTTGTGGGTTGAATAGGACATCTTCCTCCTGCTCTGTCCAGTGGGATGTGCTGGCCCTGCCATGACTTCCCATGCTGGAAAATTCCCCCCAGACTATCATCTACAGAAGCTCAGTGAGCAAGAGACAGTGGTAACCTTTGTGTAATCTCTGTGTAACCTTTGACTTGTTACCAATTTAGGAGATAACCCCTTGTGTAGCAAATAGTTAAACCTCAGAGTTGCTCTGATCTGTACAAGGGGAGAGAGACCAACTGTAACAAAGTTCTAGCAGGCTGTGGACTTGGGGGAGGGAGAGGGCAGGCAGTGTTTTTGAGGGGCAGGGAATTATGTTACAGGGTGAAGTGGGATCTGACCACACAACCCACCTGCTCCTGGGGAAACAGTCAGTATCGAAGCTCCATGGTTTAAGAATTTGTTCTGTTGCAAGCTGAGTATAATACCTTGGAGATGACAAGATTTCTCCCTGTGCTATAGTAAATAAATGTAAGTATGATGCTAAGAATTAATAAATGGAGTTTATTTGTCCAGACAATCACCCTTCAGTAAAGGAATCAAAGGCACCGATGAACTTTGGCCTTGCTGTGTGAAGCTTTTACAATGCAGTGATTATTATCAGATCTCAATAACTTCCAGTAATGTGTAAGTAGCATCAACAGCAGCTATCTCACAATTTCATTGGGCTTTCAGATAACTATCTCGAAGGAGAACCAGGTTTTAGAGGTCTAAAGAATGCAATTACCATTTTAATATCTCTGCACAGGGAACAGGAAGATTAATTTTTTTGTAGGTTCTATTTTTGTGATTTTTCACAGGTTGGGAGAGATATGCAAAAAGCTGGCAACAATGCACGAGAAATAAATTAAGTGCTGCTGATAGCTAATTAAAGGAGCACAACTAGATAGTGGAATTATTAGGAAAATCAAAATCCCTTGTACTTTAAAATCATGCTGTACTTTTGATTGGGTTTCCAAAAAGAAAGAGAAGAAATGTTGATATTGTTTTTTAATGGAATCTAAACCAGCACTTTTAAAGCAAGACTACATCTCACAAGTCCAGAGAATAGGAAAAAAATGTTTTTTCTCCCTCTTCAGGCTATATTTATTGTTATAACACTCGAGAGTGTATTTATTGTTACCTGTCAATCCCTGTATGTGAACACCCAGATATAATGTGTTTTATAGCTTTATTTCCAGCTCATTCCCTGCTTCCTGACAAGGCTTTTAGAGTAGGTCCAACAGAAAATGAACTCAGTTTCTTAACAGGGTGACTACGTGACTACTTTGTTGAGATCCAGTTTAAGAGAAGAGGTATAAGCTGGCAAATCTACCAGCGAGCTGGGCTTATTCTGGGGAAAAGCAGTGGCATTTTGGCACAGAATCAGCAGGAGATTTGCCACAAGCAGTTGGTGACCTTCTCTTTTTCTTTAAAACTTGATCCGAGCTGAGCATTTGTAGCTGTGCTACATCTGGGGGGCAGAGGGAGGGATGATGTGCCAGCCGTGGTGTGTGCAGCAGTGTGCAGCATCATGTCAAAATCAAGATGGACTCGATAACTCTAATTAGTATTAACTCCCTATAGCCTGCTGCCAGGGATGCTGCTAAGATGCTGTGTGGGTCGGCAAGGTGGTGAAACAACCATCGGCAAGAGGAATAGAAACAAACCCTTTAAAGGGCACGTTCCACCTTTTTCCTGGGTCTCGAGCAGTAGAGATATTGAGCTTAAATTTTAGACTGGAGATAAAATATGGAGAATCTGTGACATTTAGATCTTGCTACAAATTAAGCTATTCACGAGGCAGAAAGTTTTGGAGGGGGTTCAGGCTTGAGATGTCGTACTGATCTCTGCAAGAAGGAACAAAGTCGCAGTGATGGTACTGTCACACACACAGCCCATCAAGCCTCTGACAGCTCGCTGCACAGCCAACAGAGAGGTGGCAAATTTTAATGACCAATTAATATAACTGGCCACATCTATATAGATGGTAGGAACGCTGATGTCTCCTGAAGCATGTTCCTGAGATATCTGGGGTTTGGCGCCAGAGATCTTGGATGGTATTTTCTGGTTTGGGGGATGTGAGGTGGAAGAGGAAAGATGCAAAATAAGTATACTAGAGGACCTCTGGAATACTTAACTGTGTTTGCCTAAACTGGCCTTGTCTCAGGGAAGGTCATAAACTTCTTGCCATAATAACCTTAAAACTATGAAGTCACACAGCTGAATGAAGTCCTCTAATACATCTGTGTGCAAAAGCACTTATTTAAACCAACCTTCCTCCGCTCTTTCTCTTTGAGCAGATAGATTTATGGCCACTCAGTTGGCATCTGTTTTAATGACAAAGGTATAATTTAATGACTTCAAATTAATTTAATTTTAGCTAGTGGGAGAAAGCAAGGATATTTTATGCCTCTATTTTCCTTCTAGTGAAGCGGAGGGCACCAGGTTCCCTTTCACTAGGAATCATCATCACCTGTGATATGAAAGAAGGTATTTCTTGGCACCCTTCTCCTGCTGTTGCTTTTTCTGTAAGCATCAATATTAAATGCTCAACGAAAGTATGTCAACAACCTGTTTTCCAAAATAAAGTAGGAAAATAGGGGATTTTTTTCCCCCAGGTATTGCTGATGATGCTTCAGAAGCATGATTTCTTTTAAAAGCACGTATCCGAGCTTTCCAGAAGTTTATTCCACAGCAGTTGCACGCAGGGGTTAAAAGACTGTCTGAGAGCCACAGAGAGTACAGAATTGCAAACCACGTTTCTGTGAAGGGCTAAGGCCCTGCTTACCCTCCCACCCACCCCTGCAGATCACCCCGGAGTCCTCTGGCTTTAAATCGGCTGGGAGCCGGTGCAGTGCCTTGGCTGTGTCAGCCAGGAGCTTGTTTACAGCCTAACCATCCCGATGACTTGTGTGGGATGCTTCCTCCACGAAATGTCCTGACTCTGCAGAGATAACTCTGCCTGTGGGTTGTCATCCTGCCTTGACGTTTTAAACTGTTTTAGCTCTGCTGCCTCTCCGTGAATACCTCTTTCTGCTGGTGCGGTTGACGAGCTGCCTCCTGCACAGCTCTGCATCTCCATAAATCTTTTTAGGAGCCAGATGTAGTGATGGGGAACAGCTCTCCAGCAGCGCTGACAGCCACTGGCTCCTGGGGGCACATATTTACCTTGTCCCTTGGGAGTAGGAGCTGCCCCAACACACCACAAGGCAGGGAGGGCCAGTGAGAACCACACTGGGTAGCTTTGGGTACATCCCTTGCCAGCCTTCCCTGTCAGCTGGCAAGCAGAAACGTTGCCATCCACCTGCCCTACAGAGGTTTTCTGATAAATGTCCCTACCTTTCAGAAAGTATTTGAGTTTTACTTAGTCTTATTAATGCAATTAGCTAAAGTGGATAGACAAAAGCTGATGGATATACCTTACGTGAATAGAATTACTGTGTTTTGGTGATGCTGAGCACTCAGAAGCTCAGCCCAGTCACTTGCATAGAATAAATAGAGCTGGTCTTAACTGCTCACACCACAGCTAGAAACCCAGATACTGGATAAGCTCAGAAAGTATTTTAAAAAATTAGGAAAGCTATAAATATGAGAGAGGTATGTCTGTAATTTCTGTTTAATTTAAGCAAACCTTTGAAATCCTTCCTGTTGCTGGTATTGGAGGTTTTAATCGTGACACAGAGCAGTGCTGTGCTCACTGGGGATTTCAAAGTGGCACCTGCCCTGTGGGGTTCTGTGGCTTCCCCTCCCACCCTGTGGTACATGGATGCAGTACTGATACAGCTGAAGTGCCAGGATCACTCTACAATGAACATACTCACAGTGGGATTGCGGCTGCAGGGCCCTTTCTGCCCATCACCCCCCATCATATTTGGGAATGAGTCAAGTGTTTACAGGGCAGTAGCTAACCGGCTTCTCTCGGAAGCAGGAGCTGGAGGTAAGCCTATGGTAACCTGTAAGTATTGATTTATTATCCACGTGGAAAGAGTGATAGTCTAACCAGTCTGATAGAGGGAGGAAGGGTTTTCTCACAGAGAAAAAGCCTGTGGTTTGTTTTGAAGGGTGAGGACCAGAAGGAGAGGATTAGATCCTTCTGTTTCACGTGTCTTTCCTTACGGAAGGGGGAACTGTTGGCATTCAACAGCAAAGCCAGCATTGCGTGCTGGAAAACAGCACTTTCTTTAGTGTATTTGTTTACTCAAAGTAGCTATACATCAAGAATACTTCTGGTAGAAACGTGTCTTTGGATATCATCTCACAGCAGACACGTGAGATACAAATAAAAAATTCTTTTACTGATTGTATTTTGTTTTTAAACTTCATAGGAGATGGTGCTTTCAAGAGAGCTTTGTTACCAAAACACAAAATGTTTTCATTAAAAACAACAACAACAAGAAAGCAGAGTGAAAAAAATGCTTAGAAAACTCTTTTCAAATCAAAAATTACTTTCTTTGTGACTGTTCCTGTGGGCAAATTTCATGTCCCTGTCCTCTGGACATTTTCGTGGAGAGTGGGGTGGGCAGGGAGGATGGGGAAGAGCACTTTGTGCTTGCCCCTCGCATCGCACGGTGCTGTCCTGGAAATCATGTGTGAGAGAGGCTGGCTGGGTTCAACGCTGGGCTAATTGGGAGAGAAAGGTGCTGTGTGGCTGAGGGAAATAAGCATGGCAGGGCAAATTTGGACAGTTATGCCAAAGTCATTGGAATTAGACAAACCTTTGATATCTACAAAGCTGGACTTGATATCCCAGTGAGAGCAGGTTTTCCCATTATATGTTCACTTAATTTTTTACTCTAGGTTGGGCAGAAATAACACAGAAATGGCTTTTTGACAGACCTGTGTGCTTGCTTCTGAACTCCCAGGGACCATAGCAGCCTAGCCAGACAAAAACTTGAAGAACCAGTAACACCAATCTGTGACTCTTATTCCCTCATGACTTTTTTATTGCTTAGGTGTGGTTCGGGTGGAGAAGGTTCAGTTCTGAAAAGCTATTCCAAATCCTTAACTCAAGTTGCTATCCACAAGAAACACAACCTATAAAATCAGGGGCCGCTTTTCAGCTGAGGCGAGGGGTTTGCAGCATTGAATGTGTGGAGGTTCTGTCTCGGGGAGATGGAAGGGCAACTCGTAATCTGTGAGGAAGGTCAGCTCAGAGGAGGCAAAGTACATTTTTAATTTACACACTTCTGTAGCTTGTGGCAGGTGTTGAAACTGGCATCACTGGTGAAGGGAAAACTCAGAAGATACGGGAAGATGTCTGGCATTATCAGGTTTAAGTCGTGTGTTTGAAAATGATACGATGTGAAATGCAGAGAATTAATGAGGAGAATTCTATACTTCAGCAAGAAGGCTCCTACCCTGCTGATTAGCTGACGTTTGTGGTCAAACATTTCACAAAGGTAATAGCAGTTTTATAATTAGGCCCCCAGTGAGCGATGCCTTTCTGCTCATGCCTCACCCCACATGGATTTGGAGTGTGGAGGTTTTCAGATGTGGGTGTGATGCTTGACACACATTGACCAGAAGTAACCGGGGTAAAGAACTGGGATGAGGCCAAGTGTGTTTGTTTAGCATTGAGGATTTTTGGTGCAAAAACTTCCACTTCAGTGAATTCTTCAGGATCATGAAGTGTTCAGTGGATGAACAGGGATATGTATATTTGCGAGAAGACCTTTGCCACCCTGGGATGAAGTGCAGCTATTTTGCCTGGGGACTCAACAAGGATGGTCTCATACCTCCTGGCTCTCCCTTGATGCTGAAGAGCGCTCAAAGGGTGCACTGAGAAGTGCTGGCTGAGAGATGCTTTTCTCATTATTCAACATTGTCATAATTTCAGGTATTTTCCCAAAAGCAAATGACTCATGTGGAGGGCAGCCTTGCTTTCCAGTGCCACAAACCAGAAACGTGCTGGGAGGTCTTAAGTGCGGGGTACGTGGCACTGCAGTGCTCCTCTGTGGCACAGGGAGCTTGTAGTGGCGATGTAACCTGGAGTTCATCAAGATGACTTTTCCCTCTGGCCACCCTGAGAAATGCTGTTTCCTGCCAGATTCCCATCCTCACTATCTTCTTCAATGAAGATATGAATAGCTCTGTGAAGTTTTTTCCAGGATATTTCTTACTCTGCTCTATAAGGCTTTGTCCCCTAGCTAGGGCATGCCCTTCAGACTGGGCTTTGTCATTTGCAGCTGTAGAGAAGCTGCTTGAACTTTAGTGACCAACAGCAGAAACAGGGTCTTGAAGGCAGGCAGTGTGCCACCTCGGTGAAGCACGTGACGAGCAGAAAGGGAAAAAAAGGTGAGTGATTTCCATTATTTTCATACTGTAGTGGTTTCTCAGAAAGACTCTGAGATGCTTTGTTTGGTTTGGGGTTTTTCAAGTTATAGCAAAACTATGAGCGTGCAGGGATAAAGTACTGGAACATTTTCTCTACATTTGCATGCCTAGATATACACATAAAGGTGTATAACAATTTGTGCACGTGCATGCAAATATATAGATGCATGTACTTGTGTGGATATATATACACACACAGACGTATGGATGTTCATGCATACACCCAAGAAAATCATTTTCTGGAGCCTTTCTCTTGATTAACAATAATACCAAAATACTGGCACTCACAAATCTAAATCCTCAAAAATGTTGAAGAAAAGTAGATTTTACTGTTGTTAAATGAGCCATTTAGCATAGAGGGCCTCTCACCTTCAGTGGCATGCTCTCAGAATGAAATCCAGTGTTCAGATACAATAATAAAAAGGAGAAAAACAATACTACCTGTTTAAAGAGAATATAAAAATCCAATTAAGTTCTGAATTTTAATTTGCTTGCAAGCATGGGTTTGTTGCTCTCTGAAAAGAATGAAAATGTAAATGACATTTCTGTGTGTTATCTACATAATCCAGAGGCTAGAATATCCTGTCATGCTTATTTTGTCTAGTGATGATAAAACTAAACAGTTCTAACTGAATTTCCTGTAAATGGGCAAATAATCAAAAGTGAACATCTTTATATTCTGATCTTTCATTAATTTATGTGTAAATGCTGTAATAAAGAGATTAGCTTTTAGGAAAGAGAATGAATTTGGCCTGGTGTCTGACAGCAGTGACAGGCTGCAGCATGTGAAGTGCTGTGGGTGGAAGAAAGCCGGAGCGGTCACTCACTCCTGACCTGTGAATTCCCCAAAATACAGGGCGGGAAGCGCTGCGGTCACGAGGCTGATGGCACCGGCCATCGATACCCAGGCACACAGCATGGTGCCCAAGTGTCACGTTCCCCTCCCAGCCCCTCTGGTCCCTAAAAGCAGTGGGTCGGTCACAGCCATTTGCTAAGTCCTGTGTCTTGCAGGAGCTGGTAGCACGTATTGAGTGGTGGCGGAATGAAGAGCTGCTGGCCTGGGGGTGCAGGGGAGAGCCCACAGGCTGCTCAAGTGAATTTGCTTCTGTTCCAGCCATGGCTGGGGCAATGTCAGTGCAGTGAACTATGCTTCCCATTGCTGCTGACAACTCCTGCCTTTCCTTAGATCTACTTTATTTGAACTGAAGAGCATAGGGAGACTATGGTCCATACCTGGACCGTAAGCATCCTGATCGACATTTAAAGTTGTATTCAGCCTTGCCTGGCAAAGAGAATGCCCTAGGGATGAAGCAGTAGCAAAACATGCCTCAGTCCTGCTGTGTGCCTCTGCAGCCTGGTCTTGTCCAGCCATGCCCCACCATGGCTCCCTGCTCTCCAAGGAGCATTGCCTCTTCCAAGATATGTCAGCACAACTTCAGATACCAAGTACCCAGAGGAAGGAGGCAGGCTTGGTTCTTTCTACAGGTACTAAATACAATGTTAGGGAAAGATGCTTGACCAAACTGGTAACTGGGTAGGACAGAACATACCTGTGCAAGTGGTACCTGTGGAAGAGTAGATAGTATATGCAAGCTGGTGTAAGTCAAGTTGCTCTTGGTAACTTTTTGTATGGTTTATAAATATAATTCAAAACCAACAAAAGGCAGAATGCCCAAATCCGCATTATTTTATAGACCTTTGTGCCTAATGGTGGGAATAAGGATTCAAACAAAGGAGTCTGTCTGGTATTGAGCAAGACTGGAAATTCTTGGTGTCTGATTCTTTAAATACCAGTCTCTGTAACACTGGGTGCCCAGTCTGAAGAGTATCCAGCCCTCCAGTGTCTGGGAAAGCTGCTCCATCCAAAATGGTCAGAGAGGCTGTTTACACAATCTCCATGTTCTGATATTAGATCCAGAAGAAATTATTAAATTGCTCATGTGATGGAAAATTGTAGAGAAGAGAGAGGGCTGTAAAGCTACGAGATCCACCTGTTGATAGGAAGCAGCTTTATCTGGTTTTCTGCTTTTTTTACAAGCAATCTGTGCTGCTCCTGGCCTTTCATCTCACTACAGATTTTGACACCTTTGAACTGTTCGTTACGTTGCAGCACTACAGCAGGGATGGGAAGAGCAATGCCTGAACCCAGATTCTTCTGCAAGTCATGAAGCTATGCACCCTGTTCTGCATTTCTGCAGGTTTGGAATGGTGACAGCTTTCCCATCTCTTCACATCCTGTGAAGTATTAAAGGACAGCCAAGGTAAGTTTTAGATGGAAGTAAAACCTAATCTAGTCTTTATTTTTCTGCATTGGGGTTGTTTTGTATTATTTATATTGTCACTACTGTGGTCCTACAGCACATCTCTTGTTCAAGGTCACGTTGCCTGTGAAGATGAAGAGAATGAATTGTAAGTGCATGCAGAGATATAATACAAAGCAGGTTTAATGTGACAAAGCTAACACTGTATTTTTTTAACCTCGTTTCATTTAAAGCTTCAAAAGTAATCTCAGGGCCTCATTTCAGTTTCTCATTATGCAGGAGACATCACCTTCCAGTGTCTTAGACGAAACCACTGGGTGATCATAGAATCATAAAATCACAGGGGTTGGAAGGAAACTTGAGAGCGCATTTGGTCCAACCCCCCTGCCAAAGCAGCTCCCCAGCTCATATTGCACAGGGAGGCATCCAGACAGGGTTGGAATATCTCCAGAGAAGGAGACTCCACACCCCCTGGGCAGCCTGTCCCAGGGGTCCCTCAAACTCACTGAGTAAAAGTTCTTCCACATGTTGGTGTGGAACTTCCTGTGCTTCAACTTGCAGCCATTGCCCCTTGTCCTGACCACTGAAAAGGGGCTGGCCATTTCCCCCTGCATCCCATACTTAAGATATTTATAAACATTAATTAGGTCCCCCCTTAGTCTTCTTTTCTCTAGGCTGAATAGTCCCAGCTCACTCAGCCTTTCCTCATAGGGGAGATGTTCCAAGCCCTTATATATTCAGCCCTTTCATATTTACCCCCTTCATGCATCTTCAAAGGTGGCCTAGGGTCTGTCTTAAGGAAGCATATCAGAATTAGCCATAGGTGTTTATAAACATACTATAAATCTGGTTTCATATTCACAAAAGTGAAGGTATAAAAAGCTGTGATGGTGCAGGTCTGATGTCTCCCTGTACTTCAGTGCTTTTCCTCCCTGCACACGCTCTCGTCCCTAAGCACAATGCACCATGGCAAACCTGAACCAGTGCAGCCCGTGAGCAAAGCCACTTCATGAGCATTTCCCTGCTGTTTGTGCTGCTGGAATGTAAGGACTTGATTGTGCCCTCATTTTAAAAGCCAAACACTAAATTCAATCAGCAAAGGATTAAGCAGTGCCAGTGCTTTCTGGTATCGCTAAAAAAAAAATCTCTCATCTCATATGAGTTATTTGTGTTTGAATATTGCCTCCCAAAGGGGTGGCAGCTATTTTTTTTTGTTGGTAATTCTGCAGAGATGGAGTTAATGGTTGTGAAACACACAGCGGTACCACAGGATTGATTACTCAGCCCCATTCTATTAAACCCATCTCAGTCTGCCAAAAGCTCTTGTTGCTTTGCAGTGCGACTTGTCCGTGTACCCTGTTAGTTTTAAGCCCTAACTCAAATACTGCACAGACACAGGGAGGCCTGGAAGGATTTCAGAAGAGCTGTTTGCTGCGTACTGCCTCACGTACTGTTTTCACCAGAGACTGCAAGTCCCTCTCCACTGTTTGTGACACAGTGTGTACAAATGGCATCTCGTCCTGAGCACTCGCTCGGCAATCTTAATGGTCCTTTCCAAGAAAAAGCTCTAATAGTTCATTGAAATTGCGTTTAGTCTGCAGGCCCCCTGGAGCTATTATGAATGCAATTAATGTCTGCAGATCAGGACAGAAATGCGAAGGACTCTATGCTGTATTGACTTAATATGTCATAATGGCTCTGTCTGGGCCTGGATGGGCTATTATTCATCCAAGAGGTTTGGTGCACGCCAGAGTTGCACAGCTCTTGGCATGACTTGAGATCTTGCAGGAAGGACAGGCTTGCACTGTGCCTGCCAGAACAGAAAATAGGAGACTGACCCCAACTAACAGTCCTGGATGCTGTGGCTCAGTTTCCTTGTGAGCCTTTGGGGGTGAGAGGTTTTAAACCCACGCAGGAGCTCTGTGGGGAAACAGGCTGTGGTGCAAGGTTGGCTCTGGTCGGCACTGGCTTTGCTTGATCCTTGCCAGCTCCTGGATCCCCATCACTGCTCGTAGGTCAGAAGTTTCTGTTGCTGGTACATGGACTTACAGATGCCATGCAGAAGGCAAAGACCCCGGGGTGAGGTGGACAGACTGACCTCTCAGCCACCCTCCTGGTGCTGGCCCAAGCTGCTTGTCCCAGATCCCTCTAATAATGAAGCACCTCTGGAGTGCTCTGTGCTGACCCCAGGAGACCTTCTGCCAAGATGTACCTGTCAAGGAGGAGTCATTTCACTGTTCTGCTCTCATGCTGGGCAGTAAATGCAGGGCATGTCATGATTTGTGATTATTTTCAACCAGAAAAGCCTGATTTCAGTCACGTATTTTCCTGATTCTATGCAAGGAATGCTACAGCAAATAGATAAGCAAATCTGTGTTTTATCTTACAGAACATCCCAAGTGCCTGAGGCAGTTTCAGGTCCAGTGGCTGAAGTTAAGCTAAATTAAGCAGTGTTGAAATGCAGAGTAGGCAGGAAACAGCTTCCCTTCTGAAGTCCTGGCCCTGCAACTGTCTGTGCAAGGGGAAATCCTTTTAAATGTCAGAGAAATCTTTGCTTTGAAATCTCCATCATCTGTGTTATCTGTTCTTTTGACTCTTAAACTCCAGTGTTGAATGAATGGATAGATAGGTTAAAGTACATCCTCCCAGGCCAGTCCAGGTGTCAGACTTTAAATACCAGCTTCTTTTTTAGCTCCCTTTTATTTAAACTGAAACTGGGGTTAAATTCCTGTAAACCACAATGTGTTCACTTCCAGTGCAAGAATTTGAGAGGTTCATCCAATTAACTGGTTTTTACAAATGACCTGTCTCTAATTGCAGTGCTGCTTTTCATATGAAAATAGAGATGTAACTGAAATATTGATACAGCTGCACTTCAAAGTGAAACGAAGCAATCAGAGGTCTTCAGATTTGCACCGTTTCAGGACTAAGTGCTACAAACATCTGTTTGTATGGAGGTAAAGCGTGATTACAGAAGAAATCCTTTCCATGTGAGTATGTTGGGTTTTTAATGCCATTTGAATGTGGTTTTCACTTTAATTATATCGCTCTACTATTTAGGCAGAACTTTGTTTCAAAAGGGTAATGTGAATTCCTAATCCTAATATGCCTGAAATATATATTCAACCATCCAGCTTAACAGTACACACCTCCGATCCTCACATTAGGCTCACCTGGCTCAGCACATCCCTGGGTAAGCACAAGCTGGCCCAGATTTATCTTTCCTGAAGAGCCCTTATTTTTCCTTACCAAGTACAGAGGGGAAGAGGCAGGCTTCCCACAGAAGTTGTGATCAGAAATGGATGCGTCAGCTGCTATCCCCGAAGTTACATGGTTGTAATCACAACCGCTTGTATGTGCTAGAAGAAACTGGAATATTTACAGCTTTTCAGTGCAGCAGGAAGGAAGCAATTACAAGTGAAATACAAACATACCCTCACGTATAGCAGGCTGTGGAAAAAGCACAGATATGTGCACAGGCACGTGTGTTCACACTCATTGACAAACAGGATGCCAACAGGAGCAAGCAGAAAATGGGTTTGCTAGTAGAAAATGGTACCAGGGAGACAGAGTATAAAAGTGAATAGGAGCAGAGGACAGGGCAGGTGTCACAAGAGCAGAACCAGCAGCTTTTCTATTCCAGGACTGAGCGTGAGTATGTGAAGGTGAGTGCAGCCCAGCAGTTGTGATTCAGGGCTGGAGGAGCTGTATCTACCCCGTGAGCATTGCACTCCGCTCAGGCAGATAAAGCCAGGAGGAAGGATTTGTGTTGGAGAAACATTCTGCAGTATTTGCAAAGTCTAATGGGAGTGAGCTGCTCAGAAACATGGAGATGTTCAATTAAACTGATGCTGCAAGCAGGGTGAATGGGTGAAAATGGAGACAAAACTTTGCCTTTCAAGGGCATGATGCCAGGCATGATGTCTAGCTCTGGGGGCTCCTGGCCACCATCCTTCACATAGCCCCTTCTCCTTGTTCCTGCAATTCCACTACTGAGTGCATCATCCTGTGGCCCCTGACCAAGTCAGATTCTTTCATGAGCACAGTAAATAACCACATTTCTTCAGACAATAGTCTAAATTGTTTATTTTTCTTCCTGCTAGCTTTTCTTTGTCTATATGCTTCTCAGGAAATCAATGCTCAAAGAAGCAACCTGTGTATCTCTGGCTTACATGCAGTTCCAGCCAAACAGCACCAGGCTTCTAGCAGTAGGATTGAAAGAACAAAGAAAAAGGCTCATTTAATTTACCTTGAGGGATAGTTCATTTTTCAACTAGAGACAATTTGAAAAGCACAAAGCACTATGCCAATACCTTAGTCACTCTCAAAAATAAAGTTAAGTCTTTCTTGGTAAGAAAACAATTGTCAATGCTATGTATATATGCATCCAGCAGCAATTCTGCAGCTAATTTCATAGTAATTGATGTGCTGCTATATTGCTTTATTAAGAGTGTTGAAGCGTTAAAAATCCAGGTCTGGGCCAGCTTTGGTCTAACATTGATGTGGTCCAGCACAGTAATCAGAGCTGGCACAGAGTTTAAACGTTGATGTCCACTGGTGGCCTGGATACAGTTCAGAGTATTATGGGCCAGATTTACTAACTTGCACAGGGCTGCCTAGTGAAACCAGAACAGACCTGGACAATACCAAGTGATACACCAGATTAGAAAAGAAGCTGCCATCCAACCAAAGGGCCGTTAAGTCACTGAAAAATGGATGTCTCTACGAGTAGGACTTGAGGATGCTAAATTCAAACCAGTATCTTTTTTTTTTTTTGAGTGATTCTGATCAGTATCTTTGTTATGTATCAAAGTGACTGTGAGGTAACTTTGTGAGAAGGGTGCAGAATGGGTTCTCTCTCTCTTTAAAAGGACATGTCTAAGTAGGCTTCATTCAGACACATGTGATAACTTCTTTTTAAATGCAGAACCACACCATCAACTGATGTACAGTGGATTATTTTCATTGTCTGTCCTAATATACATCCACTGAGCATTGCTGTTGCTGTGACACAAGGATGCACCGCGGGCAGTGGAGTTGTGGCCACAGCTCCTGGAGTGACTCTCAAAAACAAGCAAGCCATGGTACTGCTGGGGTGACTTGAAATAAGTTACAGCTACCAAAAATGCAATATGACTAGAGAAGAGATGAGGTGAGTCCATGCTGCTCTGGATAACCCTTTTTCAAACATACTTACATTTAAGCCATTTATTATAATGACTCTTTCATGCAACCTCCTGCCCTGTATAGCTGTCGCAGCAGGTCAGAACATGCCTTGTGTGCTCGCTCGCCTTTAGTGGTCCTTTACTGGTGTGCTCTGCCCCTGTGACCTGGGTGTGCAAGGCAGTCTGTGCCTCCAGTATGTGCTCTGCCTGCTTCTGGCTCCTGCAAGGCAAACCAGTTGTTTATTCCTGCACATACTGCTGGGAATGAGGACTAATTGCTATCAGAGGATCTCGTTACTCTTTCTGTAGCATATCAGCTGGACATCCCAGAGTCCATTACCTAGGGAAACCGCCTGCTGATGAACTAATCCTTTTATGTTAACAAGATAGCTTCATAGTGACACTCCTACTGCAATTACAGTGGCAGGCTTGGCACGTTTAATCAGAGTCACAGAATGTTAGGAGCTGGAAGGGACCTCAAAAGATCATCTAGTCCAACACCCCTGCCAGAGCAGGATCACTAGATTAGGTCATGCAGATCAGCATCTGGATGGGCCTGAAAGTCTCCAGAGAAGGAGACTCCACAGCCTTTCTGGGCAGCCTGTCCCAGTGCTCCATCACCCTCACAGGGAAAAATGTTGGGATCAAGTTAATACCAGGCCGCTCGATGAGGTCTTTGCTCAAGTAAATGCAAAATGAAGGACAGCAAGGTATTTTCCTTGCAGGACAGAGGAAGATGTGGAGAAGCAGATGCGTGCTTTGGGCACAGGGCAGGAAGGGGGGAGGGCTGCTCGGTCCCAGCTAGGCTCGGCGGGGGGCTCTTCCAGGTGCTGCTCAAACCAATTCCACTTGGCTCCTGCTCTGAACAGACCTGGGAGGAGGCTGTTTCTCCCCTTGACTCCAGGTGGGGCTTCTATGCCACATAGCCTTTGGGAACCATCCTTCTGATCTCTGATTTCAGCAACAGAAATTCTGTAGCTAAGAAATTACGTCCATGGAGCCCTCCCTGAAACCTGGAGCAGCGTAAGGACGACCCGCGGGGTTTTGTTTCACTTGAAATGTGCTTTTCACAAATTCACATGGCTTCCCTTTTACTTAGCAGATCCTCTTCAGCTTTCTGCAGCAAGCAGGTGTTTCTCTATATTTCCAGTCTGTGAACTGCAAGAAATTCTAAAATAATTTGCCATTTTATAAATAAGTTATAGGAGCTGTCACCACAGATCTGTCACCGTGCAGACAGGTGCAAACATGCGCAGTGTGCAGAGGAAGACAATGACACCGAGATCGGAATAAAGGCCATCTAAAAGCAATTACATTTCCAGGTATTAGGCAAACACAATTATTTAAACTGCTAGTCAAAACCAGTTGATAAAATAGATAATTAAAAAAGATTGACCTTAAAGTTGATTTTAAATTATTCTGTAACATGCACATAACTCAAATAATTGCTCTCTCATGACCCAACCTCCATTAAAAGGAAATTTCACTTAGGAAAAAAAAAATCATATATCCAGCACAGGGTGATTAAAATAAATACATATTCTCTCAAATGCTGGAAATGATGTGAGGAACTGTATTAAAACTGGGAATGAATTAGCCCTGTGTTGCAAACTGCAGCGTGGTCTATCATTTTAATAAATCACACTTGAGAGGCATCGAAATAGAAAGCATGACAATGCATTAGACCACCAAAAGAGCAGGTGACCTGTCCTATGTTGATATATAAAAATGAAGCTGAAAATAGAATAGAAGGATAGTGTGGATGCTGAGATAGTGGGGAAGCTTGTTTTTCTTATTCAGCTTGCAGCGGCTCCTAAATGACGGTGGGGGGCCTGTCATGCCATGAGCACATAGCTGGGGTGATAGCAGCTGCTGTGGAGGGATCGCATTTACTCCAGACTAGACATAAAAGAGGCAATGAGAAGAGGAACAAGAATTGCATACAGGCAGATTGCAAGCCAGATTTCCAAATTCACTTAGTGCATCTTGATGAGGGAGATGGAACACTTGGAGGAGTCTCAGATGCCCTCTGTGACCTGCTGAGGTCACACCAGCCTCACACAAAGATTAAAAACCAAACGTGTACTTAGCACTGGGAGGCTGCTGGGTGTGTGGCCACCAGCCTGAGCTGGACACGTCCGATATCAGCATTAATTGCTGGAGAAGTAAAGCAGCTCTTTGGCTCGCTTTGCAGTGGCGCCTCTCTGCCTCTGCAGCAGCGTGGCATGTGGACGGCTTGCAGAAACCCACTGTTTGTGCAGTGCTCTTGTGAAAGAAGAAAGCCTCACAGTGCCTCTGTGGTGAGATGCTGCTTCTGACCTGGCTTTTAACGGTGCTCAGCTGGAGTAAAGAAATGTAACTGCTGAGACAGTGGAACTACAGCAGTTTATAACCAGTCCTACTGCTCCTGATCTTTTTGATGCATTTGGTACCTATGGTGCATTGGCAACACCACCATTAAACAACAAATGAACAGGTTCTGACCTATGGCTATCCACACATACACAATTCAGAGAAGCTGGTTGAAGAGGCAGAGAGCACCAAAGGACATTTTTTAGAAAAAAATCTTGTAAGACCCCAGATTTAATAACGTGTAGCACTGCCAATCTCATTGCAGAAACACGAGAGCACCCACTTTCAATTTAAAGTGCTCTTCTCCACACGTAGCACTTCTCTGAACCTGTCACTCCTCAAGAGTCTCTTTCACAGGCAACCTGCATTTTGAGTCAAGCAGTTATGACAGATTTCCCTGCAAAAGGGGACAAATTAGTGAAAGCAGCATATATGGAAACTTGGTTGTGGTAACTGCTAAACAACAACAACCAGGTTTATTTCCTGGGAGATAACGAACTGCCTCAGATGTTTGCAATGACCATCCACAGAAGAAAGTCAGTCATCTAAGACCAAAACAGCCTATGAGCTTTGGTGCCTAAAGTAACGAGCTACAAAATGGCACAGACTGAGATCATTAATCCTGGATTTATTGACAGGTTTGAAAGCCTCGGGTAGATCTTCGTTAGAAATTCAGCTGAAAGTGCAGTCTGCTCCTGTGCCTGTAATATTCTTGAAGCCCTCTGCAATTTTAGGTATGTTTGTTTTCCCAGGATGCCTTCAAGACGGAGTGATGTGGGTAGTCCCGTTTTTGAGCAGGGGATGTTGAAGCTCAGAGGTAGCAATGCTGAGTTAATAACTTGAAGCCAAATTTTTACCACTTCACCTGCATGCCCCTTCTTTCCCCTTTGATGAAAACTGGACTTGCAGACTGGAAACGGCTAATTTAGGCTCTCAGGTTTTTTTGCATGAGTTCAGGCACAGCCTGTGACTTATTGAGCAGTGGTAGAATGGAGTGGTTACGAAGGAGCTATTTTACTAATCTGCTTTCAGAGTCCAATTTTCACATCTGAGTCTTATGATAGGAGATCAAAGTCCCTCATTAGGGGACTGAATCCAATATTTAATACATTTAATTCTCTCTTTAGATACTCACAAGATAGCCTGGGTTACAAATAAAACAGCATCCAAGCTCTCTTTTTGACACGTAATGAAGGGACAGAATGAGTGTCTTTAAGACCTCATTTTCTATGCTATTACATGGTGCTGAAGCAGGATGGACTTCAGTAGTTACCCTGTCATACAATCAGCTTGTCAAAAGCAGGATCGGTCTCTTATGCTGTACATGAGGGGATATAGGAGGATCCTTATTAATTCATCTGTCTTTCAAAACCTATCCTGTACTATCATCTTTGAAACAGTCTGGACTTGGGGGATGTCAGAACTTAGGATGTGAGCACACACCATTACTCTGGAAGTTGTATTGGAACTGATTAATCTATCAATCTCTATTATTGAACTACTGGAAATGAGGCACATAATTCCCCTGGGGATTTACCTGGAGTGAGATCAAAAGGAAACTGCTTTCTCCTTTCCCTGCATGGAAGTTCAGAATTTGTTTGGGCTGGTAACGTTAAAAATAAATAAATATATGAAGTGACCTGAATAATTTGAGCAATTCCCTGGTGATTAAGGCAGGAAGCATTTGAAACATGAAAAGTTGCACCCATGTTCAAATGAAAGAGGTCCTAGTAAATTATTTAGAGCAGGCAAAAGCTCATCAAAATTTAACCAAGATTTATTTCTCTGTGATTGTGCAGGCACCACGATGCACAGAAATGGAGGCTTTAACTCTGTTAAATGAAACCCTTGAGTTTTCACCTCCCAGCTTAACAGTCCTGGCTCAGTGGGACCAATGACCCTTTTCTCCCATTGCCCCCCCTCCCCAAGCACCTACAGAAAATCACCTTTGGCTGATGCATGTTAGTAGAGTGGATTCAAATAGTGTGCCCAGGGGAACAGCTTGCAGCATTTGAACTACTGGTCTGTTCACCCCAGTGGATGATATCAAATACAAGCCAGTCTGCAGCAGAGCTTCACTCCTCTCCCATCACTGCAGTGGGGGGGGCTATGAGCCCTGAACCTGGAAGAGCTTGAGGAAGGGAAATCATGGACTGCCATGCAGGGCAGCTAGTGGCCATATTCCCTTCCCCTGCTTCACTGGTGGGAATATAAACATTCCTGGGGGAGGTGGGGGAGGATTTTACAGGCCCAGAATAAGACCCAGAGATGAGCATAGTTTCTTGGTCATCCATCCATCTGTCCTAATGGTCTATGCACTGCACTGAAGGCAACTCATTTTCACTCTATTTCTCTTCCTGGGACTGTGTTCCTTCCTCAACTGTTAATTCCCAGACCTATGGAGTCAGAGCCCTGCAGCACTCTCCTTTCCCTGGCCAGAGGTGAGCACACCATAGGACTGGCTTTGCAGCCAGGCCCCTTGCCATCACTGGCAAACAGCACGTACCCTAAGTGTGTGCTCCCTTAAATAACCAGTGCTGCAAACTGGGAAGTGTTTTTAAGCCATTTAGCTCAGAACTCACTGATTTTTGTGCACGCTGCCTCAGAGCTAGGTCTGGGCCATTGCCCTTTTCTTTGAAGTCCATTGCATTTGTGATTTTCTTTGATCATTGCTGTGGAAATGACTGAAATGTTTTTCTCCTAGGTTTGTATGCACACAGACATAAGAGGACCGAGAACTTCAGTAAAGGTGAAACATCTGACCTTATCTTGACTTGGTTAGGATTAAAGTAACATTAAATGGGGCAAAATTATGTTCTAACTACCTTGAGATACTAATGAAGAGGGAGTAATATTATTCTTCTTCTGTCAATATACTCAATACATGAAATGACTGTAAAAGAGCTGTGCCAGTAGGCTTGACAAGCACGCCTTTCTGTCAGAGCGTCTCTCAGGGTGTTGAAGGCATCTCTTTCTTTCACTAAATGTCTAAAGGTGGCACTTGGTACCTGGTATCTCAGACAGATAAAAGGGCCTGAAAAAGAAAGTAAAATGAAGCCATTCCCATCATCTCTGAGCAGAAAGGTCACAAAAAATGGCTGGGTTTTGTAGAGAAGCTTCTCCTTAGTTCCTTGAGCTCCCCAGAACTTCTCTGTGCACTGAGATACAGGAGAGAAAGAAACACGTCTCTGCCCTGTGTTCCTGCGCTGGTTTGGCTGATTTCATAGTCTATGCAGGTCACTATAAAAACTTATTTAAGAAATAGGTCTTGGAGTTATCCCACATAGTTCTTGCAAAAGCAATTCAAGGCTCCAAGGTGATGAGCCAGGGGAACAATGCTAGGAATAACGTGGAAAGAGCTGAAGAATAAAATACTGGCATTTCTTAATTTTGATTATAGCCATTTTTGGCTTACCAGCTTGCAAACCCCACTTGTGATCATCTTCTCTGAAAAAGACTGAGAGGGACCAGCAAAGGATGGAGATCACGAAATCAAAGGGGGTCTGGAGAAAGAATGGTCCATATGAGGTGAGCTGGATGAGCATCAGACCTGTTGGGTGCAGAGAATATCCTACTGGGCTTTCGGATGGTGAATAAGATGGAGAATATAAACAGGGAACAGTTATTCATCGTTTCTCACAATACACAAAATACTTTTTATACCAAAGAGCTTTTTGGTAAATAGCTAAAATAAACCCCCCAAATCAAGCTGAATATTTCAATGCTTTGTAAGTGGTAACTAGGGAAAGAAACTGTACAAGGCTTGCATTTCCATCTGAAGTATTACTGTATATTTTGATTCATTTGGCTCAGTTCATAATATAATGGAGCATAACTGATGTAACTTGGCTTGATGTGTCTCCTTGTTACACATACTGGAACAATATCTGCAGAAACATTTGAAATTACACATTTTTTCAGACATCTATTTTAAGGATCAGTAACTTCAAACAAGCAGAGCACTTAGGCATATTTTAAAGGCTTATTTCCTGCAATCATGCATGGGTCATGGCTTAATCCTCATCAGAAAGCACACACTTTGGGATCCTGATTGCAGGAGGGGGCAGTGAAGGAAGGACATCGGAAGGAAGGAAAAGTATCAGAGATTTCAAAGAGCCCAGAGGTCTTGCAACCAACTAGTAAATCCTTGATGCTGATTTAGAAGAGAGATGATTTTTTGAAATTCTGAAATTTTCCCAGGAGGGAAAGCAAAGTTGATGATTCAAAATATCTGTGAGGAGAATTTATGTCACTGCTGTGTGTCCATGTGTGACACAAGGGCCAGGCTTTGGAAGAGCCAGCTGTCCTGGCAAGGACCAGGCAGCCAAACAGGAGGAGCAGCTAAATCCAGTATTTCTTATGGAATTACTGCATTTCTTAATACTTGGTAATAAGGTTTTTTTAAGGGAAAGACAGGACTGGGAATGATTTTTGAGTAAGAAGGAGTGGGGTGGCTTTGCTTGGCCATATGCACAGCTTCTCTCAAGTGAGATGGGCTGGCAGACGGACTCTGGCGTTTCACTGCAGAGAGTGGAAATAGAACAGCTTTCTGCAGCAGATAAGAACTGGATTCTGGGCCACATTAAATAAGTAAGTTAAGCAAATAATTACCTGTGAATAAATTAGCCAGGAAGAAAAATGCTAAATGTATTTATTAATAGATACCATATGTTTTTTGCTGCTTCTTAACAGAAGGCTCGTAAACGCACACAGCTCCGTTCAAGAGTTCCCAAGTCACACACAGTTTCTGCATATACTTTATACAGTCACCACTTAATAGCCAGAATACTCATTTAGGGGGTATTTTTAAAATGTGCAGCCATCCCTTAGAGCTCTGTGAACATATAATGAAAGTCTGTTTATCAGACTTTCAATCACACCCAGATAAAACGTCCAATAGCCAAATTTCTTAAGTAATTTAATATAAGAAATGTTGATATTTGACAGTTGAACAGGAGAGGTGTATTTATTTTAAAAAATAAGGCAGAGAATTACTTCTGCCACTCAATTTCCCTTACTTTCACACATCATTGAAGTGCCAGTATTGCTGGAGTACAGGATTTTTGAGGATATTCTGTTATTACAAGTGATTGTTATTCTTAAGGATTCTTCTGAATGTCCTGAGACAGGCACTTGTGCTCATTGGAAGTTCTCCCCTATCTTCCTACCTTTCTGTTTAAAGGTTTTGCCAACTGATGTGGTTCACAGACACCCAACAGCTGCTCTCAGTGGTGCTAACAGAGCAACCCTGAGCTGACTGGGCAAAATATGAAGGGAGCACGAATCATGCCAGTATTCACCTTGATATGCCAGTCCTTGTCTCCTCAGAGACTACTCCAGAAATGGAGTTGTAAGTCATCCCACTTCACATTTTAACCTGATGCCTGTCCATGCCCAGAGCAGTGCCCAAGGGGTGTCAGCCACAGGGACTTTGGCTAATTGGTTCAGATATGGAAAGTGTGGCAAGCAGAGGAGGGCTGTTAAGGTCTGTGTAATCAGCCCTGTAATTCAGATTTTTTATTTGAGCTTGAGTTGTTTAGGTACAAGAGAGGATCCTGCAGTGGATGTCATCTACCTTGACTTCTGCAAGGCTTTTGATCCTGTCTCCCATGACATCCTGATAGCAAAGCTGAGAGAGCATGGGATAGATGAGTGGACAGTGAGGTGGGTTGAGAATTGGCTGTCGGACCAAGTTCAGAGGGTGCTGATCGGTGGAGCAGAATCTGACTGGAGGCCTGTGACTAGCGGTGTTCCCCAGGGCTCAGTGTTGGGTCCAGTCCTGTTTAGTATCTTCATTGACGACCTTGATGAGGGAATAGCATCCACACTCAGTAGTACGGTACCCAATGATACAGAGCTGGGAGGAGTGGCTGACAGGCAGGAACACTGCACTGCCATCCAGTGAGACCTGGACAGGCTGGAGAGCTGGGCAGGGAGAAACCAAATGAGGTTCAATAAAAGCAAGTGTAAAGTCTTGCACCTGGGAAGGAACAACCATTTCTACCAGTACAGGCTGGGGGAAGACCTGCTGGAGAGGAGCTCTGTGGAGAAGGACCTGGGCATCCTGGTAGATGACAGGGTGGCCATGAGCCAGCAGTGTGCACTGGGGGCTGAGAGAGACAAGGGGATCCTGGGGGCATCAGGAGGAGTGTGGCCAGCAGGTCAAAGGAGGGGATCCCCCGCTCTACGCTCCCTCTGGTCAGGTCCCACCTGGAGTGTTGTGTCCAGTTCTGGGCTCCCTGGTGTAAAAAAGACAGGGATCTCCTGGAGAGAGTCCAGAGGAGGGACACAGATATGATTAAGGGCCTGGAGCATCTCCCCTGTGAGGAAAGGCTGAGAAGATTGGGACTGTTCAGTCTGGAGAAAAGAAGACTAAGGGGGGACCTAATTAATGTTTATCAATATCTTAAGCAGGGGATGCAGGGGGAAATGGCCAGACCCTTTTCAGTGGTCTGTGGAGACAGGACAAGGGGCAATGGCTGCAAGTTGGAGCACAGGAAGTTCCACACCAACACGCGGAAGATCTCAGTGAGGGGTGACAGAGCCCTGGGACAGGCTGCCCAGGGGGTGCGGAGTCTCCTTCTCTGGAGATATTCCAGCCCTGTCTGGATGCCTCCCTGTGCAATATGAGCTGGGGAGCTGCTTTGGCAGGGGGTTGGACCCGATGATCTCTCGAGATCCCTTCCAACCTCTATGATTCTGGAGGGATTCTGGTCCTGCTGCACCCTGCAGATGTCAATTAGTGGAGCTGCTACAAAGCAGCAGCAGCAGTAATAACAGCGTGAGGAGGATGAACTTTTCCTAATACTGGAAAAGAGAGAGAAGGTTTTAAAAGACATCTCAGCTGTCTTACAGAAGAGCAAGGAGTAACCAGGCAGTTCCAGTGGCCCTAAGATGGGGACAGAATTGCTCTCACAGACATGTGGTGAAGGCAAGTGGTGTAATGCACTGAGCTCCATCCTGCTTCAGCTGCTCCTCCCGCCCTGTGTGAACGGTCTAGGTCTAATCCCAGGTGGAAGTTTTGGTGACCCACACACCACACCATGACTATGGCACAGGTATTGTACAGTGAACCCTGCAGGGAATACATGAGATCTTTTCTCTCTGAGCATCACTGTCTGTTTGCCAAAGTGCAGCAGTGTAAGAGGCTCTGTAGGGGCCAGGATGCTGTTATGGTGCTGTATTCCCTGAACCCCAACATGACAGAAGTCCAAGTGTGGCAACTGGGTCATCTCACGGCATCTGGTAATTGTCAGGGGTGTTTTCCAGCCTCCTATGAGTGGGGAGAAAAACAAGAGGGCCAGGCAGCACATGTTGTGATACCAACTTGTAAATTCCACATTCAAATATTTTGGTTTTTAAGCTGAAGGCTCATCTCACCGCAGTGAAAAGCCTGCTTCTCCCTACCTGTTACACTCAGCAGCACTTCTGCAGATGAAATCCAACTTTCCGTCCTGCAACCTCCCACAGACATATGCATGCACATTATGTCCCATGTTTAATTGCCTTTCAAAACTGTCTTATCTTGGCATGAACTTGTCATTGGTTTATCTCTGCTCAGGATAAATGCATACCTAATCTTATTACTGGATGCACTCAGAGCAGACAATCTCATTAATAGCCACCCTTAAGGGATTTTTTTTTTTAAATCCATGGATCAATTTCATAATTGGAACACAGCTATATAATATATAAATATATCACTTCAGTGGCACAGCCGTTTTCATGCTGTTCTCATGCTGTTCAGTCTTGCACATCTCATGTGGAAAAGACCAAAAAAAATCCAGAAAGAAAGAATGTATTTTTAAACCAGAGATCCTTCTCGGAAGCTTGTTAGGTTTTCAGATCACACCACAGGCTTACAGGCTTGATTTGTCAGGTTCATGATTGTTACTGGATATGTGAGTTCTATCATTTTTAGCCTGGATAGTCACTAAGAATAGCTTTCCCTGTTCTTAGCAGCAATGCATTGAATTCTCTATGCTCTTCATTCTAGTGTATAGAGTTTTATAATGGGAGAAACCTAACCTGTTAGCTACATATCATTTTCAAAAGCAGCAGGAGCTACGTAGCTTTTAGGATTTAAATTATGTTCATTTATTCAGTGACTGCAAAATACCCTACTAAGAGTGTAATAGCTTAAAGGCTTCCTAATCAACTTTACTTCATCATTAAATAATTATGTTTTGTGTATCATCTGAACCACACTTTTGCCAAATCTCATATATAGGATAGTTAGTGAATGTGAATCATAACTGAGGCTGAGTGAACCATTCATAATTAAACCTGAACCAAGCAAAGCTGCCTGGTTTTGCATTGTGTGAAGCTTGCAGTGAGTCTGGGCTAAGGTTCCAACAAACTTTGATTCAATTATATCCTGATCCCAGCAAAATAAAACATTTTGGGCCTTGCTCAGACCCAAGCCTCAGCAAGCATTACTCAGTTTGGCAGGTTATTCCCCCACCCCCGTATCATTCAGCTCCAATCCAAAGGGATTAATTTCCTTCTCCATCCCACCATGTAGGCACACGGTGAGGATGCCACTGAAGCTCTTGGAATATGGACACAGGACATTGGTAAGTATTTGACAGTTGTAGTTATCTGTGGCTGTGAGCCATGCAACTGAAGGCAAGGCTTTCACAGTGACAACTCGGGGCATTGCCAGCCAGTGAGTCACAGTGTGAGGGACATGGCTGTTGGCCAGTGGTATTAGTGATAGAGATGACAAATTTAATAAACCACCAGAAATGTACATTTACTGTTTTTATCAGCAGATCCCAAAAGACTCAAAGAATCAAGGATCTTCATGAGCTGCCCCATAGCTGTCTTACCCAAGGCTGCCCAGAATGAAGCATTGTGTCTCTGCCGGCGTGATGGGAAGTGGACTGCAGAAACCGGAGAGGCTCATGGATGTGTGTTCTCATTGCAGGTAACAGGGGGCATAGGGGTGTGGGACAGGCTGCCCTGTGCTGGCACGAGGGGCAGATCTCACTAAACACTGAAATGTTGTGTCCAGGCGGTCAGAGGTGATGCTGGGGACACCTCTGCTGGCATCGGCAGAGCGAAGCTCAGAGCATGTCCACTCATCTGAGGCTGCCAGATGGAGAACTGTCCTGCAGTGCTGCAAGTGCTACTGGAGACAGGAATGGAGAAATTAAATGGCATTAAAAATGGTGATGAGACATCCAGTTTGGATTGTGATGGCAATTCAACATCTGCCCTACTTATTTGAAGAAGTGTTGGGTTATCTGCTGCTTGCAGTCTTCACAGTGCATCTTTCCAAAGCACAAGCTAAGTTTCAAATAGAATCATAGAATATAGTCAGTTATATATATGTGGGACCCATAAGGATCATCAGGACCAACAAAACACCCCAAAAAGGTGGAAGGGGTTACCAGGGCATCTGACTAGTAGGGAGATTTCTTTGGACCATGCCAGTCAGCTGCTTCATTTATATTTCATTAAGCATGAAATTATGTTTATAATTGTATTAGACAGCTGTGTGAGAGATATTAGCTTATAAGCCCAGACTGAATTAAAACAATTATTAATTAGTTATTATTTTTTCATTTTTAATGAAATTCTGCTCCCGGATTCAAAGCACTAGTGAAAGTGTGTGATTTTAATTCATAAAAATATCATTCCACTTGGCTGCTTTGTAGCTGAGAGAATAGAAGGAGGCATTATTTAAGGCAATCCAAGAGTGCACCTTTGCATAATCCATATGGAGAGAGAGGGGAGTCCATGCTCCAGAACGGACTAGAGAAGGAAATCCTGTCTGATCATCACACTGCAGGGAGATGGTGCCACAAGGGATGGCCATGTATGATGGCATGCAGGGAAACAAGGAGGTGGAAACGGTAAGAGGATCTTTAAAACAGCTGATGTGTCACCAAAAGTGACTAAGTGACCGCCTGGCAGCTGACCCTTCCTGCTGGGATCCAGCCTCATGTGCAAAGGAGGGACAGCTGAAACGAACTGGGCCTTTCCTGGTTGTTCGCCCATACATGGAAATCAGAGCTGGGAGGGTGTTTTTCTTTTAATCTAAAAATCTATCAGGACTATGGTGCCCTATTATATTTTTCTACTTCATCCTGTGATATTAATACATATGCAAAAATCTCTTGGACTTCAAACAGATGTATTCACCTGGTGTAAGAGCTGTAGGATATTTCCTGAGGCGTTGTAGACATCAATGGCTTTCATTTAAAAAAAAAAAAAAAAAGCAGCAAAAACCTCAAACCTTTAAGTGCTGTGGCACATGAAAAGTTCTTCAGTTCACCTTCACATATTTTTCTCTCACTTCCCAGCTCTCAGCGCTTATTCTGCTAATGATTAAGGAGCTCGAGCGCTTTAAAACAAAGCTGTTCACCTTTAGATACTTTCTCAGGCTGTGTGAGAAGAACAGGCTCCTCGCTGCCATTTATCTTACAATGTCTCTCTCTGGCACACTGACCAAAAATATTTTGAAACACGTTCCTTTTCATCTGGGAGCTTTGTGAGCACCAGGCCATCCCTTTTATTTATTTATTTCATAGAATCCCAGGCATTGGAAGGGACCTCGAGAGATCATTTGGTCCAACCCCCTGCCAAAGCAGCTCTCCAGCTCATATTGCACAGGGAGGCATCCAGACAGGGCTGGAATATCTCCAGAGATGGAGACTCCACACCCCCCTGGGCAGCCTGTCCCAGGGCTCTGTCACCCCTCACTGTGAAAGTTCTTCCACATGTTGGTGTGGAACTTCCTGTGCTTCAACTTGCAGCCATTGCCCCTTGTCCTGTCTCCACAGACCACTGAAAAGGGTCTGGCCATTTCCCCCTGCATCCCCTGCTTAAGATAATTATAAACATTAAATAGGTCCCCCCTTAGTCTTCTTTTCTCCAGGCTGAACACCCCCAGCTCACTCAGCCTTTCCTCACAGGGGAGATGCTCCAGTCCTTTAATCATCTCCATGTCCCTCCTCTGGACTCTCTCCAGGAGATCCCTGTCTATTTTATACCAGGGAGCCCAGAACTGGACACAACACTCCAGGTGGGGCCTGACCAGAGGGGGAGGATTCCCTCCTTCAACCTGCTGGCCACACTCCTCCTGATGCCCCCCAGGATCCCCTTGGCTCTCTTAGCCCGCAGGGCACACTGCTGGCTCATGGCCACCCTGTCATCTACCAGGACCCCCAGGTCCTTCTCCACAGAGCTCCTCTCCAGCAGGTATTTATTCTTAAAGGCTGAATTTTTTTTTTTTTGGGCTTCTCCTTTTTGACTTTCTTCTCCTCTGTATGCAGCCCACCACATGGTTTCATTCACTCAAACAGCCGATTGCAACATTAGACAAATCCTTTGCCTTTGCCCCTGGCTTTCGTGGTTGCCGTACCTCTGAAGGCTCCGTTCACCTCTAATTACATGTCCGCTGAAATCATGCAGAGAAGGAACAGTGTAAGTCATTAGCCCTCCTAAATGAATGTGCAGCTGAGTAGCTAACAAAGGGATTAACACTTGACAGTAAAAGCATTGCATGCTGAAGGAGGGGGTCATCGGGTGACTGCCTATTACACAGAAATAATTGCCACCCAGTGCTGAGGGGAGCTGATGGCTGCAGGCTGTGTTTACTGCACTGGAATGCATTTTCTCTCCTCTCCTACCCCTCTGCTTAATCTGCCTCTGCACAAAACAAAGAGGGAAGCTGTAGCTGGGCAGGGGATGGGCTGGGGTGCACAAAAATGGGTTATGGAAATGCAAGGTGATTTGAAGCCCAAGGAAGTTCAATAGGAACCTGTTGAAGAGAATCATTCCCCTCTAAAAAGAAATCACAAACTTTTAAGGTTTAAAAAAAAATCTGGCTTTACTTAATGCTTCATTGCTACAGTATGGCATGCAGCCTTACACAAATGGCTACTTTTTTTTTTAGCTACTTAATCAAGAGAATATAAAGACATAATACAAATATTTGTCTTCTTCCCCTGCCTAGCCTTTTCTTATTTAAAAGCACTTTATGATTCAGGACTGTAACCCCGCTACAATGAGCCTTCCATAGATTAAGCTGTCCCTAGACAGACCCTTCTCTTAACTAATATTTTTACCCTTCAGAGAATTCAATTCTTATTCATGGAGCTTAACAGATCTGTTAAATCCAGGGCTGCTAAGGAAAGCACCTATGGAGGACTTAAAATGCAATAATATTTACTAGATAGAATGGGAGGCTGAGTTAGGGGTCATGACCACCATGGTCACTGAGGTGCTGTCAATGAGTTACTGAGTTGTGCTCACTGAAAACACGCCACAACGTTAGCATAGTGAGATATGGAGTATCCTGTTCAGCAGTAAGAGTGGTCTTACAGCTAGGAAAGATTTTGGGTAAGACTTCCTGCTGGAATAAATACTCATCATGCTATTGAAGTCATCGCAGATGCTATGATTCAAATGTGCTGAGATTTGTTGCCATGTCTCACAGCAGACAAGGACAAAGTAACGGCTAAAATGATGGGGGAGCATTCAGCACACGTTTGGAGTTGAGCAGGCAGGTGCTCTGGGTTGGGCATCTGAGCAGGGACGTGTTTTTCTTTTGTGCTCTACCTGGAACTGGTGGCAATGCAGAACTTGTGTCCCAGTCTGTGGCTGACTCAACTCCCAGGTGGGATCACACAGAGGATTTCCAGGTGAGCAGGGTCTGGGCTTCTCTGGGTTGGTTGTTTTTAACCTTGCTAACAATACACATTGGAAAAGTTTTGGCGTGTTTAGGGGGGGAAGGGGTGTCATTTTATAGCAATTTAGCTCAGGCAAAGTAATTTAACTGGACTGTACATGTACTTTGACATCTTCAGCTCAATTTAAACACAGTGGATTTTAGTGCAGGCATTTTAAGTTACCTAATCAGCTACTGGGGTGGGGGGGATGGACCATAACAATACATAACTAAGGCTGAGGAAAGACACAATAGCAGAGGGGTGGTATTGTACAACATGAAAAGGATGTTTATATGCAAACATCACATGCACAGTTGAGCACAGATTCGCATTAGATCAACTCGAGCATCAAGCATGTATGTATTAGATATGGGTGGAAACAACTATTTTTCAGCAGCAGAGTACTACCGTTCCAAAGGTTCTCATCTGGTGAAATATATGACTTTGGAAAAGCTGAACATGGCTAATAATTCCAAAAGGCTTGTTGAGCAACACACAGGCAGTGATAACTAGTTGTCTCTGTTATTATTAATCTCTTTATTTCCTTCTTTATCTTGGCTAGTATGTCAGTTTTGTCATGACATGCCCTGTGGAGATTTGTAATGAGTGGAACTGAATCCACATATTATCTTTTTCCCCTTACTGACAGTTTAATATTTCATGATGGTGCACTGGCAGAGCAGGAGAGACAAGGTGAGTGTCGGTGCCCAGGACCTGGCCTCCAAAAACCTGTACACATCCTCAGTCTCCTCGGTGCTTGTGGCCACGAGCCCAGCTGAACAGCTCATTGTAACACACACTGGAGCTCTTTCCACCAAGGGCAGGGGAGGCATTGATGCTACTCATGAGCAAAGGCTGGAGGAAAGCCCACAGAAGAGTCATTTATGGGAATAAAGAAGAACTTTATGCACGATGCAATGGACATCCCACAGTCCAGCTTCCATTCACTACAGAATACTACTTCCTCTTGTCTGATAAAGTGACATCTGGTTAGTGTATGTGCCTGATTATTTAGTTCTCTGCATCACTTTGAGCAACGTAATCTCTCTAATTGGTGGGCAGAATTTCTTCCAGTATGGTTGCAACAGCAATTGTGTGTTGGGGTTTCTTCATGGTTGTTTTTGCTATCAGCTTCAGAAATCATGCGGAAGGAGTCTAATTTTGTGTTTATTCATTTACAGAGTTACCATATTTGCAGCCTTAGAAACAGTGTTTAGGTCTTCATGTGAAGGAAATAAAATGCCCTAATTAATTTTCTGCATCACTGAAATGGAGCATCAGTCAAATGGGGAAGGCAGACATTGAGGATGTCAGAGAGCCATCCTAGAACCAAGCCTCCAGCACTGCTTTTACTGAGCAAAAGGTAAAATGAGCCAGTAGGTGAGATGATGAAAATGCTGATTGTAAGAGGTATTTGGATGAGATAAACAAATCTCCTTGTAAACTTAAATAAATCAGAAGTTTTCTTGCTGTGTTCTCACCCCACCCCAAGTCAGATGTTCATTTTGCTTCTGAAAACAGCCCCCAGTTTGTTTCTACGCTTCGGGCAATAACAGCCTGGATGAAAACACTCTTCCTTGTCCTTATTTGTTAAAACCCTAAAGGTTATTTCCTGAAGATAAGAGTGCGGTCACTGCCTTTACAATGGCACAGATTTTTTTAAAGTATAAACAGACCTGATCTATTTGGTCCAGAGTGGTTTTTAAAAGCTAGCTAGTAATCATCCCCTCAAAGCTGGCTGTGTCTTTCAGGACTGGCCCTACAAATCCATCACGTGGCTGGAGAAGCTCTTGGTCAGGAAACATGCTCCCAAGAGAAAGGCTTGGAGATTGAGTAATCAGGCAAGAGTGCTAGAGGTAAAGCAAGCATGGTTGTGCTTTGGTTTGTTGGGTAGGTTTTTTTCCCTTTTTGCTGTAAGCAGCTGTAGTAAAGCAGGGATAGGATTGGTATTTCTCAACAGATTGTATCTGTGATGTTAGACTTGCTCATACTCTGACTATTTTAAAAAGTTGCTCTGGAGGCTTTTATCCTGGTACATCTAAACAGTTCAGCAGCATTCATGGGGCATCGTGACACTCCAGTTAATGACTAAAGAGAGCTTTCCATAACCAGTTCACAGAAGTGGTCATCCTGAAATACTTTTAGTTGGTGAAAAGGGACAGAAAAGGGCAAAGTAGCACTGGTTCCAGAAGAGCAACAGGCAGTATGAAGAGGGTAAGAAAAATTTCCTTTTCATAAGGAAAAACAACCTGAAAATTGTGAATTTTTTAGACCTTTGAAATAAAAGACATGATAATAGACTTCTAAGTCTCAAAAAGTCTACAGAGAGGGTGCTTCTGAAATATTGTCCTGGTCACCAAAGGGGCAAGAACAGTGGCTGGCTCCACATGCAGCAAAGGTTTAAATTAGAGTTGGAAAAGCCTCCTAATGAAGTATACTTAATCAGCGAGCCTGGCTGCTAAGGGATGCTGTAAAACCAAAGTTATAAAGAACCAATTAGACTAACACCTGTCTGGAATGGGCACAGCAGGATTCTGCTGCCATGCAGCGAAAATGGACTTAAAGACACTATCATACTGTGGTGCTATTTTTAATCCCCCAGAACCCTACTCAGGTCCTGAGAATTCATTTTTGCTGCACAGATGTATGTCCTAGACTGCATGGAGCCCCTCCAAGCTTTCAGTCTGTCTCACTTCTATATGCTGTCTGCAAGGAAAGAAAATACCATAAACCTAAATTACGTGAGATCAAAGTCCTCTCATAAGGAAGTCATGCAGATTAAAATTAATTTCATTATTCTGAGTAGAGCAGCCTTCCCTAGGGAAAAAGAGACTGTGTTCTTGACTCTGTTGAGCTGGTACCTCAGCTGACCTCAGTTAGGGAAGACTCTACCCCATAACCATCTTTTCTGGGGGGATGGTGGGTGGGAAGGGGGATCATGGTGGTGTTGGTGAGGGTGGCAGGGAAGTGTTCAAGGATGCTGATCCTTGAGGAGAGGGAGTATTTCCTTACAGTTCACAGTGAACTATGCAAAAATTCCCCTGGCTTCCCACAGACACTGTGAATGCATTATTTTTAGATGGTTCCCTGATCTGAGTGATTGGATTTCCTGGTGCATTGTATGAGAAGCACGGACAAGCCTCTCACAACTCTGGATTCCCCTCTGAAAGTCAGGATCCTTCATACCAAAGTCAGTGCTTCTTCCTAGGCTTCTCAATCCTTGAATTCAGTCTTAGCTGTGAGTTGCAAGAATGATAGCCAGCATTGTAAGTCAGCAGTATCCCCCAAATAAGATGATAAAGCAGCTGTGTTGGCTCTAGAGGAGCTTAACTTTAGGCTTCTGAGTATGATGAATTATTGTTTAAGGAGATGTATTCATAATTCTGTTCCTTCCAAGCAGGTGGTTGATATTTTGAGATCCCTGCTGTATCAGCACTATGTATATTTGGCACAGAAACTGCATGAATATTATAAATTCTATATTTAATTGGGTCTCATAAAGAAATCCTGTAAATCATAGTCATCCCATCAAACAAAACAGGAAATTGATATGGTGAGGTATTCAATAATATTATTTCTTTCTGCCCCTATGTATTAGACAAAGCTTTGTTGTTTTCCTTAAGAAGAAAAAAATTATGATAGCGGAGTCAGGTATCTTTGATACAGTTCTGTTTATCTGAAAAGAACATATCCTATTTCTTAATACAGAAATCAAGAAATACAAGAAAGTACTTCCATGTACAACACCAAGCCTCCCTGAGCCAGCACTTAGACAAAAAAAGCTCTCTCTAGACCTCCAGAAGGCCACAGTACCACTCTTTATTCAGGTTGTATCCTAAGTTTTCCTACTTACTATATCTTCCTTGGAATATTTCTTTTCTCTGTATTTTGGCAGAAAAAAAAAAATCACATTATCATTTGCTACATGGTGTGTGGTGTAACTACATTTCTGAATTTTAGGTGGTATTATATGCTGGGGTGGGAGGGTGTGAAAGTTTATTTTGTGTCAGCTTACTGGGGCTGCAAAAGCCCTCACATGTTCTGCTGCTCCTGAATCCCAGAGCTGTAGGGGTTGGAAGGGATCTCCAGAGATCATTGGGTCCAACCCCCTGCCAAAGCAGGGTCCCTAGGACAGGTCACACAGGTCGGTGTCCAGATGGGTGTGGAATATCTCCAGAGAAGGAGACTCCACACCCCCTGGGCAGCCTGTCCCAGGGCTCTGTCACCCTCACAGAAGTTCTTCCACATACTGGTGCAGAACTTCCTGTGCTCCAACCTGAGGCCATTGCCCCTTGCCCTGTCCCCACAGACCATAGAAAAGAGGCTGACCATTTCCCCCTGTGTCCCACACTTGAGATATTTATAAGCATTAATCAGATCCCCTCTTAGCCTTCTTTTCTTATGGCTGAACAGCCCCAATTCTTAAATGAGATAGCCCAACAGTTCTTCCTATAATGATAGAGTGAGGCTACAGCAAAGGACCTCAGGCACGGTAAATAGAAGAGAAACAGCTCAAACAAGTGTGAGTCTTACCTAATAAATAAGGGCAGAATACACATACTGGTGCAAGTAAAAGGAGATTTATAGCTAGGTTCCTGAAGTCACTCACAATCCGTTCATGAGCAAAGCTGCTTTCATTGTTAGTGTATGCCTGCGAGTGCCCTGCACTGCTGCACTACAATGTACTATTTGCACCTATTTTATCTGCAGTACATCTATTCCATCAGATCAAACATGAGGTAAGAGAGAGAGACTTGTGTTAAAAGAATATACGGCATTATTTAGCCGTATCTGGCGAGCAGAATAAAGGGAGCAGGGGTTAATTTTGGCACCTGACCTGCTTTGGCATCTTTTGCTTGAAGAGTGCTCGTTGTGGGCCTTCTGGATGGGCCAAGGTGAGCCTGAAGCATCACACCCCAGGCAATTTCAAGCCCCAGCATACGATAGGCAAGATGTGTCCTTGCTTGTCACAGGTCAGGGAAAGGTCCCATGTGAGATTGCTTGCAGATCTGTGTTGAAAAGCCTCTTTGATATGAGTGGGTAGTCCAGGTATGGCAAGAATGGTACTTGTGGTAACATTTGAACATGACAACTGCGCGGCACTGCGCTGCTAAAGAAAAGCCACTCATGTTAGTAGATCCTCTGCTGAGGGAAACAACAGAGTGAAGGGTGATCTTCACTCCTCCTGCCAAGGTAAATACATGTGTCTGCCCCAGTTTTCATCCTCTACTGCAAATGAAAGCCAGTGACAAGTTGCAGTCATGCCTGTCAGAGATGCCTATTTCGATCCTGTTCAGCAGCGAAGCGTACCCCATATCCATAAATCTGTAGAGGTTTCAGGGAGAAAAAAGCAATTATGGAAGATCAAAAGGAAGGTGGTGAGAGCATGAGCAGGGGAAATGGTGCCTGCTGCTGGTTTCCAGTGTGCTCAGGGAAGTGGGAGATGGGCAGCACAGTCTAAGATATGTGCTGGTTACACTAAGTAAAAGACACGGTTTAGTGGGTTTTTTCTCCTTGTACCCAAACTGATCTAATACAAAAATGGGCTGATCACTCCCTGTGGGGGAGCAGGAGTGGTGTTGTATGTACCAAGGAGCTCAGTGCATGCGTGAAGAGCTATGGAGTTAAGTAATTGTGAATAAGCAGGTGGGATTTCATGGACATGGGCTAAGGAGGCCTGAAATGTATTGGAAAGTCACTGTGCTCAAAGGCAATTTTCACATTTTTCTATTACACAAAGAGTACACCAGAAAAGGGCCTGAGCTTTATGGTAATACAAGTCAAGAAGTAACTCTGCTGAAGTCATTGGTATAAGCTAATGAGGTGTGAATATACTTTGATATACTAAACAATACCTGCACAAGGCTTCCCATTGATTTCAGGGGGACTCTTTGTACAGCAAATTACTGGCCTGTAGGAGCGAGTCTATGAGCATCTGGGTTGCTGCTGAAATAAGATTACACATCTATTAGCCTATCCAGAAGCTACAACATTGCAATATTCTGTATTACCATGCTCTGAAGATAGGTCCTTGGGAAATTATTCAATAGAAATATGTAGGAGACCAATTTCCTCAGTAACAGCAAATCTCTCAAGCGCTGCAGTTTAGGTGACGATTCAGCTCTTGGGATAGAATCCATTTAACTTTGGATTTGGAAAGGCCAGGCCTGGAAGTTAGGGAGCAGCAGATTTATGTGTCACTGGATTATAATGGGGAGGCTATTTTGCAAATAACCTGTCCTCTGAAACTGCTGACTGCAATTCGCTTCAGGAATACTGACGTTTCCCCGCAAGTAGAGAAAGCTCAGAGTCAACACTTATCATCACATGACTTAACAATGCTTCTCACTTGCATAAATGAAACAATCCCCTGCCCTCGTAGCAATTATGAGAACATCTTTCAGTTATTATGCTACCCTGCAGCAAGGAGAAGGTTATTGATCCAGGCCTGGGTTTCATTTACAAACCGTATTTATATCATGACTCTTACTGAGAGCTTTTCTGGGGAGAAAGCAGAGGATATGAAATACACTTGAACATTAAGGAAATTACTTCATCTCAAAGGAGGAAAAAAATATCCTTTGAAGTAGAATGTTCAGAACGCCTTAAGAAAAGGAAACACAAGCACCTGAGTCTATGCACTGCTCTGGAGCAAACGATTTCATATTGCTGTCATACTGGGGGCTCAACCAAAGGGACAGCCTCCCTGAAGAAAAACAAAACAAGATCATGGGACGTCAGTCCTACTCCAGAGTTTTATGTAGTTTAAGCACAGGGAGCTGAATAGAGGGAGAATGAGCTTTTTTTCCTGTGAAACACAGAGCCCTTGCTGGCATTGGGAGCCAAATCAAGGTTTCCACAGTCTCTATTCAGTGCAGCCACCAAAAGCTAGATCCAACAGGAGGTCTGTAATGATGGTATAGTCTCCATACTATTGCTTGGGTAATGCGAGGCATTTACTCCTGCCTTTGGCTCTCTGAAGCTAAGAGAACCACTCACAGGCAGCGTGGTATGCCCTGGGACACTGTCCTCTTGATTCTCTCATCAGCCTTGCTACTTCCTGCAGCCAATTCTGTTGGTCCTGGATGGAAAGACCTGGCTATGAGCAGGGACAATCTTGCTGCAGATAAATTTAAAGGAGTGAAACAAATAAATACATTTTCACAGCTGGAAATACCACTGAGAGCCCTGAGATCTGTTACTCCCTGCACAGATGACCTCGTGCCAATGGCCTTTAGGATGCTGCCACCAGCCCCATCAATGGCAAGTGGGCAGCCACTGAGAATATGAGGAAGGGCCGCCTTCCTCCTCTCAGAGGGTGGTTTGTTTCCACCTAATCCACAACACTTCAGCATTTTTGGTTTCTGTAGGATGAACGTCATCGTCTTTTCATGTGTGCAGCTCTCAATGGGCAATCTGGGCTCTTTAACATCTCAGAGATGTTTTAGGCTTATTGTCATTCTCTCTATCACTGAATTTAAAAATCACCGTTTCATTTGTTGCAGCATTTATTGCCTCCAGTTGTCCTCATTCTCTGAGGTTGAGAGAATTGTTTTATTTCCTGAATCCTGGTGACAAAATCTACTCAGGCGGCCAGAGAATTGTGTTCTAAATGCAGACGTGAAAATATCAGCTAATTAGTGCTAAATTAAAATGCAAAAGGAGTATCCGTTATTTTGGGGTTATGTGTATACACCACTTACTTCCTTTACTGTTTCTGAAGAAGGATCAGGCAGTGCACGCTGTTAGTACTGCTGAGAATACTGAAAAAGCTGTCACAAAACAGTATCTTGATAAAACAAGGCGACCTTTAAAGTTAAAGCTGTGGAAGCAGAGCAGATAAAAAAAATGTTTTCAAAATACATGGAAAAAGCTCTATAATGAAAGGAAAAAAATATATTTATTTTCACATTCTTAATTATCTGAAAAGATTGATACAATTAAAGTAGGTATTATTTTAAAACAGTGGGATTTCATACCACGCTGGCTGCAATTACTCACTTTGGAATGAACTTTAGGGTTTTTTCCATTTAGGAAGCAATACTGTTGGGTTTTTTTAATGCACATTTTTCATTTTTCCACACATATTGTATAGCTAGGGCAAAAATTTTCACAGCAGGAATTGATTACTACCCGGTCACTTTAAACCATGTGGTCCTTCCTTCCTTCCTTCCTTGTAATTATTGAGTGACTTTGTATTCTTACCCACTTTAGAGGTTGCTAGCAGCAGACATAGCCTGGGTCATTCTTATTGCTCCTGAGTAATCTTGTTTGGTACAAAATACCAGAAATGGCAAAGGAGCCATCCTCTATCTCAGGGTTTCTGTGTACACAATCTCTCATGCAGGCAAAAAAAAAAATAAAGAGAAAATCCAAAAAATGCCAGCCACCATCAGTTGTGTTTTCTTCTCTTGAGATTCTGGTCCTGATTTCACAATTACATTCAAGTGGATTTACAGAGTTTAGGCCGGGGTCAAATTGTCAAATTTTTGCTGTATCTTTGCATAGTGCTTTATGAAATGAATTTGTAATCCCTCAATTTTACTGGGTAGGGCAACTGCCCTAAATATAAGAAATAATATTAAAACTCAGGCTTTGCTGATGTCAAAAAGAAATGAGAGACTGTGAGGGTGAGCAGAGTTGAGGGGGTGTGACCTTTTCAGTAATCCCAGTTCGGATCTACAGATTAAATCTATTCTCCTTGAACAAATATATTACTGCAACCCCCACAAATCAGCTAGAAAATCCACAGGATCAGCATCATAGGGTTAAAATTTGAATTAGGCTGTGGAAAAAAGTTGGTGGGAGGGGGTCTATTATTAATTTGACTGAAATCCTGCTCACAGCCATGGATCTTGTGAAACATCCAGTGATGTTTTAGATGTTAGTCCCATTCAGCAAGGCTTTCCTGGCTTCTGTTGACTGAAAAGGCAAGGGAAGGGTAATGAAGTGACTGAAATGGGAAGTCAAGACCCACATCTGTTGACGACTGCAGAATTCTTGTGGCCAAGGAACTAAAGCAGGGAAAACTTGCCCAGCATGTGCCATGGCAGGAAACAAATAGGGTTTGAGTGCTTCACATTAGTTACTCTTGAAAGAAACTGGGATTGAATTGCAGGTAATTAACTGGTGTAATATACCCAGTGTATCCTACCTACACATTCCATACTGCTGGCACAGAGTTTTTCCTGGAAAAAAAATCAGTTTGATATCCTTCAGATGAGCTGCTAAAGAACTCAAGCACCATATGCTTTCTGCATTCAGGGAAATCCTTGGATGAATTGCTATTGCTTGCTTGCTTTTCCCTGGAAGGATTTCTTCCTCTTTCCTCCCTCAGAGCCCCATGGTAGACCTTGAACTCCTGCTTGGCCAAACAAAGCTCATCAGTGGGATTGCAAGAGGGAGAAAGATGGGTTTTTATAGGACAAAATACCTAAGAAAAGAGTAGGAAAATCCTGGTTTCTCAGGATTGGCCAGGGCAGTAAGGAGAGGAAGAAGAGCGATGGGGGTGGGGGTGTTTTCCTGTTAAACTGAACAGAAGTAGCTCTTACCTGGACAGGAGAATCCCTGGTACATGGAGCTGCTGTTCCTGCTGGGCTTTCTGCCTCTCAGGACCGTCTGCAAAATCTCCTTGCCTGTCCCAGGAGACTGAAGGCTACAGCAAGCTTCCCATGCATGCAGGGTCTGCATGTGATGCCATCTATTTTCCTGGTAAAAGGGGATTTGAGATTTCTTGCCCCAAAGTCTCAGTGGCTCCCACAGCCCTTTGAATGTGGACAGTTGACAGCCTTGCAGGTAAACAAAATTTAATCTTCCTCAAAAGGCCAAACTTTCCAGCTTGGATTGCTTGCTTTGTCTCTATTCTGCTTCTCCCTGTGTTTAATAGCAGAGGAAAAGAGAGGGAGTTATTTGGAGAATTTCAAATAGGGGCATTTTTACTGCCTCCAGCTTAGTCCAAATAGAGACATCAATGTTAAAGCAGGGAAAATTCTTTGATGAATACACAGGGATTTCCAGAGCAAACGTCTCAAGTGCAATCCCAGATTTTTACTCAGGGTCTGATTTTGAGAGGTGTGACAAGTGCTTCAGATCCCTTTCCAATACAAGTTTAAAGTGAAGGTGTCTGATGAACAACTCTGAGATAAGATTAACTCTTGGATATTAAAACTCTGATTAACTCTTCCTGTGTGGAGAAGAACAGTTTATGTTGCCATAGTAAAAAAATGTAACGTTAGGGAGATATTTTTTATTCACATCATTACCAGGGAACTCCAGAAGTACTTATCAAGAAATGGTCCTGGAGATGGACGTTATTTCAAATTAATAAATCAGAAAGATTTTCTTAGGCATTTACTGACACACAGTCTCACTGCAGCACCCTCAGACTTCTTTGATAACCATAAACCATATAAATAAGTAATGTGTATCTTCTTAATCTGAAAGCTGATTGTGTGTTGCACATAAATCATCCCTGAAACTAGACTGGTACCTACTCAGATTAATGTATGTTTTGATCTGTGTACCTTAGTGGCTCATACAGCTACATGTTCTTTACAAAACTGGCATTAATTTAATGGAAATAACAGCTGCTTCTCTTTCAACATCACTACCTGTTTGCTCTGTTACCCTATCAGACTGACTGACTGAAGTGCAAGCTCTTGGTCTTACATGTTGGAAGAAAATAAGTGGTTGCCTATACACAAAGAAGGAAAGGAAATGATTTGCTTAAGGGTTATTTCTTTCCCCTTGTTGAATAAACCATCCATTTCAAGGTGTGTTTTTAAGTAAGTGCAGGCTGTGCTTTGCAGAGGCTTGTAGGGTTTGATCTGCCCTGAAAAGGCAACGGTTGCTTGCAAATCTGGCAGCATTCATTCAATTGAAACTCCTAAGTAGAGGGAAACTGCATCCCTGGGAAAAGGCTCTGAAAAGTAAACACTTTGCTGTCTGCCCATCCCTACCTCCATGCTTTGGAGCTTGCATTTCCCAGGACAGCCCAAGACAAGTAGGTTATTGAGCAGTGCAGACAGATGGCTTTTAAACTCTGAATGTCTCCAGCAGTAAACTACTGTTGCTCATCACAAATGTATACATTTTATAAAACACAAATAGATGCTTCCTACAAAACAGGACATGTCTTCCTATCTCTGCCTGCCTGAGCACACTGGCTGTGTGCTGTGGCTCTCTGTGTGTTCAGACAATTAGTGGTGTGTTTTGTTTCTGCGTTTGGACCGTATGGCTGACTCTCAACCCATATGTTACAACGATGCTATTGAAGGTGATTTGGAAAGGCACCCTAATTAAACAGCACAGTTGGCTAGCTAGGAAATGCAACATTGTGGTTTAATATCACAGTATGAGTCAATTTGGAGAGGTGGTTTTGTTTGGGGGGACTCAAGACATGTATGATTTTGATGGCTGAATTAAGAGTGCAAAACATAGAGCCTGTGTACATATGGAAATGTTTAACAGAAACCAACCCTTACCTGTTGGAGGTAAACTTCAATTTTGTTTGCAGACCATCCATACATATCTTCTAGAGGAAGACATTACATGTCTGCGTATAATTACCTATGGCAAACCCAACACGATCACTGATGTGAATTCCAATCCTCATCACCTTTCATTGCACCAGCAGAAAAGCCAAAAGAAAAGCTTCCAGTGCAATTTGCTGCTGAATGTATTTCAGATAATACATAAACTGGCTGAAATGAGGCCAAAAAGTTTATGGAAGATTTATCTCTCTGATGTTCTGGTTTGACATAGGTGAGTAATCCTGAGAAGTGCTGTGCTGCAATACCTCTTCATCACTGAGGACCTGCAGAAAAGGAACAAACAAGGTAAACCAGGACCCTAACCACACTGCTGCTTCTTGTACAACTGCAATAATTAGGCCAGTCCAGCAGTAAACCACCCTCTGCAAAATAATGGGTCATCAGGTCAAGTCCAATAAGCATTAATGCACAGCAATTTCCTACTGCCCCAAATCCAAATCTGTTTGACAGCTGAATCATCACCACAGTCTGGAGGAATAGAGAAAACAACACATTCCCTCATGGACAAGGAAAGAAAAAAGCAGAGCAAAACCACAGTGGCTCTTGTCAGCTTCATTTGACTTCTCTCTTGCCCTCTCATCTTCACAAGGAGCGGTTAGAATCAGCTCTCACCAGCACTCATGCCTAGCCTGGCTTTTGGGCTCTCTCTTATTGCAGTCCCTGAGCAATACCTTAGTTCTCTTAAATGCTTTCATTCTTTCAAAGGAAAAAAGAAAAATACAATAGGGACTATTAGAGAAGTATCCTGGGGTGACATTTTATCCTCCTTCTGTCATGAGCTGAGAGGCAAAAGAACCAGAAAAAATAGAAATAAGGCATAGAGAAAAAAAAAAAAAAAGAGCAAAAGAGACACTTGGCTCATTGCATGTCAGAAATGCCATACAGGACCAGAATATTGTCTTCAGTCAGCAATGACATCAGTTTGTCAGTGTCTTCATCATTGTTTTTCTGGGTCCATCACAGCTAACTGGACACAGCACCACTCAATCATCACCTGTCAATCACACTCTAAAAATGAAGTTCAACTGTCATCAAGTGATTGGAATTCTTGGCCATTTTATATGTTGGCCACCCTCTCACTTTAACCCCCTGCATTGCTCCTGTGTCTTCTGTGGTACAACTTGCAACATGAGATGTATTGAACCCAAAAGCCTGTGTAACTCAGGGAGTTCTGGTAATACAAAACAGTAGTGGAAATGATCTGGGATCCACTAACATGTTTTATTTTCATACTGGTTTTCTGCTGTGATATGTCCATCTTTCTAGACCCCATCTGGGATCTAACCCTGAGGGGCTCAGTGTAACAGTCCCATGTAAAACTTCTAGTTTCTAGGGGAAAAAACCCAAACACCAAAAAAATCCCACCTAGCCTGGACAAGTTTTGTTGTTGCATTTTCTGTATTGTAGCTATTATCACCCTGTAATGAGAGATTTGAGCTGTGTGAGTATTGTGCAGTGACCTTGGTATCCAACACTGGCTTGCAGAAGTACTGAGGAGTCGAAGGGAACCCACCAAGAGGTACCAGATTCAGGGACAAAAGGTGGAAGATCAGAGTAGCTGAAAGGGAAAAAAGGCTCATTTTTGAAGTTTGCAGCAGTTCCATGGATGAGAAACTGATTTTTTCCCTTGGGATTTTGGTTGCACAGGGCCAGTTTAATGCTTCCATCTCTTTCCTTCCCTTGCACACAGCTTCCTAAGGAAGGGACCAACCTCAGCTGACTCCTGCTGATTTGTGCAGTGGGAACTCAAATCCCACCAGTGTGTCACAAACCTCAGAGCACCCTCAGACACCCGCAGAAATGACACTTGTTACATCCAGCCAAAGGCAGATAGTGTAGATAATCTTGCCAGAAGCGAAATTCTTGCTAATTCTCCTGTTTCACTCCCCACTATTAAACATAAAACACCAGCACAGCACAAAGCTCACAGAAGAATAACGCAGAGACATTTCTAAGATGCTGGGGAAAAGAAGGCTCTAGATTCACTTAAATAATTACTCAGTTCCTGAAGGAGATGCAGCGTGTGCTTCTGTCTCTGTGTATTTATATCATTTCTACATCTCCTGTGCCCTTGGTGAGCTAGCCAAGCAAGGGAGAAGAAGGTTCATCTGAAAGGCACGGAAGTTTTCCATCCCAATTTTTCTTCAATATGAATTTGTGAGACAGAGTCTTTGAACACACCCAGTTGCCTGGTTTTATTATTTTTTTTAAACTCTGATGTCTTGCTTTCTTCTTTATCTTCTCTGCAACAGCTGGCGGTGCTGCAGCCAGATGCCACCAAACTCTACAGAGTATTAAAAACAGGCAGCCCTAACCCTGGGCTTGAAAGACTGATGATGTCTCATCAGCCAGAGGACACAGAGGAAACAAGTGAGACAGAAGGAGCTTGTCAGAGAGTTACAACTTCAAACTAACAAAATAACAAACCTGAGATTCAAGATGTAGCTTGGTAGCTCCAAGAACAAGCAGATGTGCACACATACATTTTTTTAGTTAGTGTGCTTTGGTGACAATTAATTTTCTTAGGCACTTCTTGGACTTCACACATGACTTTGCAGAATAGGTCTGAATTGTATAGGCAAGGAAAAAAAGGACCTGGAGGTGTCAGGCACAGACAAACCCTTTCCTGAAGTTAGATACAGGCACAGTCTTCTTCCTGACTCATGGCCAGAGGTGTGTTATTTTGGTAAAGGATCCCACCTGTGTGATGAGGTTAAAGCATGCTGGTCCTACAATGGGTAACATGCAATGTGATGCAGACCCACAGCTGTTTCCTCTCTTCATGAAATCAGTGGAATTCCACCGTTTAGCACAAGCTCAGAGCAAGGCTCCATCACCTTCATCACTATGTGTCCTACTGCCTGCTCCATCAGAACCTGGTGCAGTTACACCTATTAGTAGCAGCACTCTGACACAACAGTATGATTCTCAGTGACGGTTTGTTTGTGTTTCAGAGGTTTCTGGAAACTTCCACAGGGTCATGGTGGAGTTACCCTCTTTTGATCCCTTCTCTGAGTTGCATCTCATGGTGCACCACTGAAGCCAAGTAGCCTGAAAGTTAGCAGAGGATTATTTCCAGGGTACTGGCTCTTCAGTGACAGTTGAAGCTGAGGCAGTGGCTACTGAGAAGCCAACTGGAACAGGTAATGGCGAGGAGCTGAAGCCAAGGCAATCCAAGCCAGCAGGATCACTGGAAGCCAGCAAGAGCTGTCTGTGGGGACTGCCCTACTGCACATATGTTTGGAGCTCAAAAAAGGAAAGGAGGATCTCGAGGGACATGAATCAGACTAGTTGAGCAACACTGGGAACTTAAGCATTGCTGCAAAGCCAAAACTTATTTCCCTTATCATATCCAAAGCTTATTAAAGCAAAATCTGCAAAATGGCAAAGAAACAAAGTCTGATCCAAATCAATATTTGAAAGAAACAGCTGACAAAAAGCATAATATATATGCCAAGCATCCTCCTGGGAACAGACTAATTCTGTGCAGACATTCCTGAATAAGAGATACATTCATAAAAATGTCTTGTCACAGGGTTTCAGAACAGCATGGGAACTCCTCACTGAATTTGTTTCCAGGCGTGACTCAACTCTCTCCTTTCTCTCCTTCTCCTGCTATGACCAGTTAAGAGCAGCCAGCCCTCCTCGGTCTCTCCACAGGGGTTAATTCATTCAGCCATGTTCCACAGGCACTGGGATTGCCCTGAGAGTTTCCAAGGTAGAAAGAGAAAGTGGAAATAAAAAGCAGCTCCCTGCATGAATTGTGAAACATGCAAAATACAATAGCAATAAAAATAGTAATGAGCTCATTACAATAGAAATGGTCTCATTAGCCGTGCAAATGCCAGTCATATACGTGGCCAGGTTCCTGATGGTGCAGAGAGTCCTTTAAACACTGTCCTCTCCTGCTCCAGCAGTATAAATCCTATTTAAAACCACGTAATTCTTCCAAGGCTTGGGCTGTGGTCTGCCCTTTGCTCCCCAAAAGCTCACAGTGCAGTATATAACAGCATATACAGGGGGGCAGATGCTCAGCTGAGGGGTCCTTCCCATTCAGGTTTTCACTACCACGAGAGGAGGGTGAGGAGGACTCTGCTGCTGAGGAAAGTCTGGAGCATGCAGTGAGAAAATGTATTTGGAAATATTTTCAGTGGGAGGAAAAGCGGTGTCATCAACATGCTGATAATGAATTCAGGGCATTTGCAGATGAACAGCAAGAATGGGAATTATAATGCAGCTTCAGAGGTTTTATGGAGATGAGTTGGAGCACAGCATACAGTCTGTACATGTTCTGCTGCCCCAGACATACCTCTCAGGAAAAGGCAGTGAAGGATGGTGGCACCTGCCTGTGGCTGGAGCATGGCTTCATCACTCCTCTCCACTGCAGGCAGGTGGTGTGGTTTCTTTGCTTTCATTTCAGGCAGAAATATCACCTTAGCTGAGAGCATGCTGACCAGAGATCGTGCTGGGGGAGAAGGAGCAGCCAGAAGACCAGATAAGATTGGGCAGGCACTGAGAAAAGGTGATAAGGGCATCGGTCTGGGGCCTGGGAGCCTTCTGCAAAGGAAACTTGGTCACTCTGGGCCTGGTTACTCCTAGATTCCATATTGCAGAGGGACAGGGTGAGCCCAAGCTCTGTAAAACATGCAGCATGTATATTAATTGGAAAAAAACCCCATGTCCATTTCACCCTTTCTATATTAAGTATCTACATATACACCACTTTAAAGCAAGAGCTGAGCTCCCTGTATCAAAGTGTTTTCGTGTGTACATGAGAAGACACTGATTATCTTCATTGTACAGAAGGAAATGCAGAGCTAAAATCACAACTGAACTTGGTGGGCTCTTGATTGGAGGTCCTAGAGGAAGCACAGCGCCTTTCTCCTGACAGCAATGAAGCTGATGTGTAGCATTTCCTGCTGGCTAACATCAGTAACTCTGAGTCTACACAACCTCTTACTGGCCACTCTTTTTCTCATTATATATTTATGCATCTCAGAGATCAGATTTCACAGGATCTAGTTTTTTAGGGGACTTGCAATGGTGGGAGCTGCAGCCCTGCAGTCCCCCCTTCACACAAACCTCTCCATGGCCATGCTGAAGTCATCAGCAGAGCAGGGAGATTAGCCCCCATGGGCCAGGTCATGCCATAACTGCCAACCAGTATCCCCTGTACACAAAATTATTTCTTCATCCCTAATCCAGGCTACCAGAAACGTACAACTCCATCAAGATCTGCAAGGTAATAATGAGCCACACTCTTCAAAATTGCACTTAAGGTTGAAAGTGATTAAAGATGCTCCAGCCTGCAATTACCTATTACTCACTGGTGCTCTAAACTGTTCATTTTTCACATCATTCCAGGAAGCTGCAACTTCTTAAAGCAATGTTTCTGGTAATTACAGGAGGGCAGCAACAGCAGAGTCTTATGGAGGGGTGCAGCAGAGTCAGTAATGGTGTAATAGGTGTAGGGACATGGTGAAGGGGGCAGCACCCGCTCTGGCTGCTCGGCCTCATGCTATGCAGGACTGCTGACTGCTCTCCAGGACTTCTGCTCATTTCAGATTGATACTGGACTCAGGAAGGCTTAACCCTGCTTGGTCTGTGTTTCTAAACCCAGCCTTGGCCACAGAGCGAGGAGCTCCTGGTACAGCTCAGGGATGTGGCACTCACTCTTGCTGGGGCTGAGGCAGATTCCTGCCTGTCTGCAGCCAGGCTCACTGGGACAGCCCCAATTCACTGCTCACCAGCTCACCCCAGACGTGCCTTTGGCTAGGAAACTCTGCTGATGGTTCATTTTGGTTTGGAAGAGGCTATTGATTTACAAAGATGCTATTTCATTCTCAGAGGGCAGCGATCACAGCTGTTGAGTTTGTGAATTTTATCTCAGTAAAGGAACTGCAATGATTTTTACCTGTTTGGAAAGCACTGTGTACACACACAACCCTGTATAAACAGTAAATGACGCTACTGCTAATAATTACCCCTGTTACTAATGACAGGAACTTATCATCATCATTATAATAAACTTTCCCAACATGACTTCAGCTCATTTAATCTCAGGAATTTATCTCAGTAGTAAGAAAAAAGATATTAGGAGTAGAACTAGAAAAAAAGACAGATGTGCCTAAGGATCACAAAGAGCTGCATCTCTTCTGCAGGATAACCATAGTGAACAAAATAAACATGCCATTTTGTCCAGGTATGTGCCTGAAAGAGCAAAACCAAACAGCAATGGTTGGAGCCATCCCATATTTCAAGTGCAGCTAAAACCCCCACGGGACCAGCATGGCCCCTTGCAGTGATGACAGGTCTCCCTTCCCACGCTCAGTCTGAAGCTGCCCTTTATCCCTCCTACTCGTACAGGTCAGTTAAAGAGATCTTTGCCTTCAAAGCAAGTTATAAAAAGGAAATGAAGGAACAGCAACTACCAGATGATTAATGCCACCGATATGAACCTTGCTGACAGCTCAGAGCCTGGGCACCTCTGCTGAAACAGATTGACTTAGTCTCTTGAAACACAGGAACTAAAGAAAAAGCTGCCCCCTGGGAAATGTCTATATCCATGGAAGAGTGATGAGCATGTTTGGGCTGAAGGAATTGTCTGGAGAAAATTTCTGGCAACATTTGCCTCTTTTTATTTGGGTGCTTAACACCCACTCACAGCTCAGGGTGCAGATTTTGGGCTGCTGGTATCACATATATGGGCTGAAGTGTCAAAGGCACTGGCACATGAATTGATCTTCTTTTTTTTTTCCTGAGTAGTTTGGAAACAATCCCTGAGTTATGTTTTTTTCACCCTGACCTATATTTCTGATGATGATTCATTTTTATTATTTTCTTTCTTCTTTTTCTTCCCCTTGAAGGAGAGAGACTGCAAAAACTTTGCCTTTGGTTGGGTTCTTCCCAGCTGAAGAACTGGGATCTTCTGCTTATGGATCACCAGCCTCCCGTTTCATTTACAGGGTCAGGGGGTGCTCTGGAAACTTCAAAGGCAGAAAGGCAAGTAAATACCTACTGAAATACTTGTTGCATGAGTGATGTGAGTTTGCCCTCAGCCCCGGTGTGAAACTGGTGTGAAGAAGTTACAAAACTTTAGTATTCTCTCAAAATACTGGAGACCAGCAGGATTTTAAGGCCTGATTCATAACTCATAGGAACATCAAAGGAGAAGTCCCAGTTCCCTGAGGTTCTTTTTCCTCCTCTTTACGACTGGAGTCTGGTCACAGCTGATTTTGGGATAAGCAAAATAAGCACAGCCCAAGCAGTCCGACTTTGGTGGCATCCTATTGGGCTGGAGCAGAAAAGGCTTGCACAACAAACTTCTAATGATTTTTATTTTGGGGAGGAGGAACATCACCTCTAGGAATTCACCTTTATTAGATACTCTAATACAGAAGAGATAAAAGCACTTACTAATTACTGCTGGGTTTTGTTTCTTTGAAGAATTGGGTTAAATCTCTTTTGAATGTAGATGTCTGTTTGTGCTCGTTAGATGTATAATTTAATTTGTTTAGGACTTTTCCCTCTTTCAGGGTTTTGTTCTGATGACACCAGCACTTTTTCTCTCCTTTCCCTCTCTTATCTCAACAATATGAACTTCTGATCCACTCTAGATTTCATTTCTTAATTTAACAATGAACATCCCTGTGTTGAAAGAGAGAGAGTGCTCCTCTTGACTGCCTGTTTAATAATTCTGAGATTTATTTGCTCATGGATATTTTCTGTCAGAAACCTGTGTTCAGACTAGACTGGAGAGAGAAGTCAAAACATCTACTTTGGAACTGAAATATTATAATTTATCTGACAACCACTACTGAGCAACACTGCAGAAGCAGAGGAAATTGGGCTGAAAGGGAACTTGGAAGGTATTTTAAATCATGCTTCTTGCCCAAGTCAGGGCCAACTCTACCTACATCATTCCCAACATACCTTTTTCTAACATGTTCTTGGAAACCTCCAGTGTCATTAGGTGCACATCCTCTCATTGCAATCTCTATTAATATTCAACTGTCCTCACTGTTAGAAAGCTTTTCCTGGTTTAACCTAAATTTCCTGAGAGGCACTTTAAGCCTGCGACTTCTCATCCTATCCACATGTATTTGATCTTGTTCAGTCTGTCCAGCTGAGGGAGATGGTCCAGCTGAATTCACAGGAGCTTTCTTTGCTTGTGTTCTTCTGCAAATGTAGACTAGTTTTGAAAAACCCACACACAGAGTTCTATGCCCAAAATTCAAATAGACATCAGATGTTTGCCCTGCCCATGCCTGACATCTGTTGAGATTTTGCTGTGTCTGAGGAGAAAAGGAGGAGAGAAAACAAAAAGGAGGGGGGAAAAAAAAGTGCCTTATATAGCTCATATTACACAACTTCCCGCTCCTCTTCCACCCCACCATGGAGCACAACAACATCTGTCATTCCTGCTCTAGGTTACACACTGAGGTATTTGAGTATTGACTGGTTACTTCTGCACTGAGCACACTGATACTTGGATGACGTATTATAAATCAACTCTCCCCCCTGGCCCTGAAAACAACAGCCAGAAATAAATAACACCTCCGGTTTGCTACACGTATCAAGAAAAACTTTGATTGACTGTCCTGTGTCTTATCTGGAGGATGGCAAAATACACACTGCTGTGACTCATAGATGCTCTCATGGCTCTATAAATGAAGACTAATGTCACAGTCAGCTTTGCTACTGGCCAGGCAGATGCATTCGGGTCAATCAATTAACCCTTCCTTTACTTGACTTAAGGCTTCACAGCCAAGTAGCCAAGAGAGTTCCTCACCTCCCTAAGGCAAGGGGGCCAACAGAGATCACACTTCTGCCAGCCACAGATGCCCCTCAGCCTTTTCCTCTCCAGATCAGCAGCTCTGGCAGTGCTGGCTTGCCAGGGCTCTTCTGCAGGCAGAGCAGACAGCTGCTAACCAGGGCAGGCAGCAGCTGGGTCACAGCTATTTTGCTGCGCCCAGCAGTTGTGCTAGCTTTGCCTGCCCCCAGCACTGCCCCTGTCTGGTTCTTAATATTTGTTTTCATTGTTATTATTATTACTACTACTATTCTAAATTGCAATGGAACAAAATTCTCAAAAGCAGGGGTTTTTTTGTTGTTTTTTTTTTCTTAAGTTACCACGTCCTGCAGCAACAAAGAGAAATATTCTTATTGTATGAGTGGGTGAGATTCCTTTGTGCTGGGTGATGGGTGCAGGAGGAATTATGGTCAAAACAAGTTGGGTGTTGGAGTCAGACACCATGGGGGGCCCACTGCCTTGGGTGTCCAGAAGCACCAGCTTCTTAATCCTAAAGCAGTTGTAGCCTTGAAGGCACAAGCCCTAAAAATGTGGAGGTCCCACAGTGTGATGGACCAAACTGGTAGGAAAGCAGAGAGGATCAGACCACAAATGGGCAAAGAATTGCAAACATTTTTTTTGATTGATGCCAAATGATTGTGTTGCTGGCCTCAGGAAAATGAAATACTGAACAACAAAACACCATCATTTGGGGCCAATCAAAGATTTCTTGCTCAGCCTCAAGCTGAAACACTTTTGGTTTGTTTGATCCTCTGGAAAAAAATTTTAAAAATCATGGATACATTTCAAAACAGGGTATTTTGGACTGGAAAACAAGATGGGCTAAAATACTTTGTTTTCCTTTCCAAGTTTTGACCAGCTTTCTTCTATGAAACTGTTTTGCAGATTTGCCTCAAATAGTTTTTCTCCAAGAAAGAAATAATAATTTCTGGCTTTAACTGAACCTTCTTTTTTCTTCAGTGTCACACCATCATAAGGCCTCTATTTCCACCAGACACTTTAGGTAAAGCAGGCAATTATATTGAAAAACTGCTGATGTTTCTGCAAAGAGAAACATCAGCCAGGAGCAGCATAGACCCAGCTGAGCTTGCCTTCAGGTGTGACTTTGCTGACTTCTGGATGTGCGCAGCAGCCCCATGATCCCTGGGTTATTTAGGTGATGCTTTAGGACCCCAAGGGCAGAGGAAGATCTTGTTGCACCCAGAGTTATGGACAAGTAATAAATCCCAGTCATAAGGAACTCACATATATTTTTTTCACTGCCTGTTGAAAGGAACTAATGAGGTTTGACCTGGAAACCCTGAGACTCTTCTCCATAAAGATACTCATCTTTGTCCCCTCTGCAGCAGGTGTGGCTGCAGCAGATGCCATGCTAAGCCAGAAAGATCTCTCCTGGGAAGAAGGATAACTTATCAGTCCTCTCCTAAGTGACAAATCGATAAAGGCTCTTCAGAATTAAACCCTGTAAGTCATATTGCATCCACAAGTCTGTGAGCACAGGCATGGTTCAGTCTCACATGATGGGACAAGGGGCCCCATGCCACAAAAACAAACCAAACCCCGTGGCCACAGAGCCCCAAGAAAACAGCATAAAAATCAATAAATGCACAATAATGTCTGCAGAAGTAATTGTTTAAATTACCAGTTAATTGTTTGTTCATTAGATAATCCTCCAGCAACACACAGAGCAGAACTTGTAACATAATAACCCCAAATATACTGGCAATATCTCTCTCACCTTAGGCATCATGATCCTCCGCCGGCGCTCAGTTTGGAGCACACCCCTGAAGCACGGAGCTGCTGGGACTCCTAATCTGCAGGTGAACCACAAAGGCTCCGTTTCTAGCAGGTACCAGGCCCTGACCCCACGCTGCAGCATGGATTGCCAGGTAACGAGGCAGCACACAGTGCCTGGCTAAAGGCACGAGTCAGGCTCGTCTCTTCTGCCCATATGGCTGCTGGCCACTCATAGCACCACCCCAAATGACCTGGTTCTCCTGCCTTGATATTAAAGTGTATAGCAATCTCTCTGAAATACTGAAACAAACCTACCTGTTCACACAACTGGGGGAAAGAAACTCCCTGCTGCTACCCCCAGTGAACCCCGTCAACCTCCCTGGGGGGATGCTGGGAGACCCAATTAAGGGCTTGGGTTTTTTTTTTCCTTTTCTCCCTCCTTAATGAATTCTCTTCCCAGCCCTTGGGTGGCCCAGGCTGATGAACACCCCTCACCATTCCCCATTGGTATGTTGCTTTGTGTGTGCCAAGGGTTGTCTCCCCAGTCCATGCCTTGGCACCCACAGGTGCCCCCATGCCATGCCTGCAGATCCCAGGCTGCTCCCCAGGTCAGGCAGAGCAGGAAGGAATGGGAAAAACAAAATCCAGCCCGAAATGTGCCATCCCCTAGGACCGTGAGGTGGAAGGGGACTCCCTGAGAAGCTCAGGGTGCTGTGCCCCAACAGTTAAACCAAGGTGGGAGGCCATAAAGACGTGAAACTCTCCTTTTCCAGATAGAGTGTGAGTCAGCTGGGCCACAGTGAGGAACGGTGGAGCGGTTCCAGCAGCAGACAATGGACTCGCCTCTGTAGCAATTGCATTAACTCCTCTGTAGCTTGTTTCTGAGCACAGAAATAATCAACAGAAGCTGTAGAACATACTAAATGATGTTTTTCTTGTTTTTCTAAAATTATGTACAACTTTGTGAGCTTGTTGTCAACACCAACTGCCAAGAAAGCAAGGGAGCAGAGTCAGTAACCCTGCTTCAACAACCTGACCATCTTGATATTTTTTAAACTAATAACATTTTTAAGGCTAACACAGCCTGTGGTTCCTTTACTTTGATATTTTTATTAGTATTTCTCCATTTCTCAGCCATCCACATACCCCAATGTCACATTTTCAGACTTTCCTCTGCAACAATGAAGGTAAAAGCTTTTTTTTTTAAATTACAGCTTTTATTGCATGTTCCAGAGATGGGCTCTGTCAGTCAATATTTGAAAGTTCACTGTAGGCTTGTGACAGAGCGAGATCCTGAGTCATCTCTGTTTAAGCAGGGAATTCAGACTGTGTTTAGTTTACTCCCATCCAGCAAAATAGATGTTGTCAGGAGTTCAGCCAACTGAAGTCACAGCTGAGCGGTGGGCGTATAGTTCGGTCCTCAAGTCACAGCTCGATTTCTTGCTGGTCACCAGCCTGGGCTGGTATTATGGGACCACCCTCAGAGCAGCTCTGGGCTGATACCCATAGATACACACATACTCATCATGGGTTTGAATCGGATTAAAATCCTAGCCAACACTAGTTGCTGGGGAGGCAAAAGCCTTTTCCTGTTGCACAAGGGAACATGCACAGGGAGAGGAGCTGGTGCTGTGGCCCAAACATAAATCAGTGCTGGGAACTTGAAATTAAGATTTTGCTCCAGTGATGAGTAATCTCTTTAGAAAATTCCCCTCTGGCTGTTTTGGATACAGCAACATGTTGTTTCTCCTGTAGCAGCAGATTTTGAAGGGTCTTTCTTACTAATTCATGTCAAGTCTGGTTGGGGTGCAAGTCTGTCCTAGTAAAATGAAAAAATTGATCATATTTGGAGACTGAGACAGACAGGCAAATGTTTTTAGAAGAATGAGCCTCCCATTTTAAAGCGTGTTTCCTCCTTTGTATCTGTTTTGTCTTTTTTTCAAACTTCTTAGCCAACACGTTGGCATGAACAACATGTTTCAAGCAAAGAGAGCAAATACTTTCAGAAACCAAAGTTCTTAAAAGTCATAATGGTTGATTCATTATGGTAAACATCTGACTTCTCATTTATCGTCCCTTCAGTGAGGGTATCTTAGTATTGCCCAAGACTGAAAAGCTTAATAAAACCATATAATCTTGAAGAACAAATACTGGAAATGATCTACCTACCATCAGCTGCAGCCCAAAACCTGTTAGCAGAAGGGTTTACTAGATGACTCATTTCCAGGGAAGTTATCATCTGCTCCGTAGAATTTCAAGGGATCGGGGGAAAGAAAAGGTGGAAAATGCATCAAATAAAAACTACTACTCACCCTCTTCTGACATCCACAGAGGTGACTCGATTGGATATACCTCACTCATTCCCTATGGGGAGAAAGAAGAGAGGTAAAATAGAAGACTTCTCTGTTCCTTTGAAGCAACATTTATTCATATTTCCCCAAACCATCCAGCAGCCAGTATAATGTTAGAAGAGGTCACTTAGGTCCCAGACTTTCCAGCTAGAAGCAGATCCACTTCTGGAGATGGGGACTAAACCGAGCAAACAGGGATTTCTGAGCCTGTTCTGCACTGGAATCATCTCTGGAGGTCATCTGGTCCATGCAGGACCACATGGAGCCAGCTGCCCAGAACTCTGTCCAGCCTTTGAGTATCTCCAAGGATGGAGAGTCCACAACCTCCCTGGGGAGCCCACGTCAGTGCTCAGTCATCCTCACCCTCACCCTGCCTATAGTTCAGACTTGCAGCAGCTATGAAAAAACTGTGACAGTGATGGAGCTGTTAGAGAAACTGAGTCCCTGTCTTCATTCCCACCTGAAACAGCCCATGGGCTGTGGTCAATATCTCAGCAACCATTAATTTGATGGGTTTAGTTGATTCCTCTTCTGCAGATTCAAGCCTTCTCGAGAGATGTGGTATTATCCGAGATATATCTTTCCTTTAAAATCTTTAAAGATTATATCTGGTGTAGTTTTGCAGGCCAGCACAAGGTCTTTGTTGTCAAAATCCACTAAAAAATTGGAAAAGAATGTGTTCCAGCCTAAGCTAATCTTTTGTATGGGAGGCAGTTTCCCTCTAAAGTGAACAACTCCCTCTACAAGGTCCAACTCAATGCATGTGACCTCCTTCAGCTGATTTCCCCACTCTCTGTGCTCTGCATTGCATGGCCAGTTATTGGCTTGGTGAGTTGCAAAGACATTTTCCATAGACCATTCCCTTTGATGGTATCACCTCAGCCCGGTTAGAAGCAACTCTGCCATCACTTGTTTTATTTCCACTAACCATCTGCTCCCAAGCACCTTTATTAGAGGCTTCGAGTTTGGAGTTAAGAGCTAATTAAACTGACAGGGCTGCCTTGCTGCAATTCATTGCAAAACAATTGAACTTTTATTTGATCTAATTTCTGGGAAGTGGAACCAGGCAGTGCTGGTGAGAGAGGGAGATCTGTGAGCCACAGCCACGGCTCAGCAGAGTTACATTCCCTCCATATCACCAAGATCTCGTATCACAAGACACTGAGCACATCAAGAGGTGGGTGGGCTGCTGTGAGTGCTGGTGGAGGGATGGACATCAAGCAGCACGGGAGTGATTGAGCATAAAGGTGTGAGATGGCTTTTCGGTGAAGCAGAGCTGTATTCCATCAGCACTGTCCTCTGAGACAGAATCCCCTAACTCAGAAGAATCCCATTAAAGAGTCATTTGAGCTCTTAATTGGAATCAGGAATTGGGGTGTGGGATTTTTGTTTGGTGGGGGTTTTGGGTTTTTTGGTGGTTTGGGTTTTTTAAGTGTTTAATACAAAAAACCTCACAATCCCTCCTCCTCCCCCCCCTTCCTCACAAAAAAGAATTGTTAAATTACCTTGCTCAAGATCTTAGACACACACACACAGATCAGATGCTCAGGAGTTTTCTGTTCTCTGCTACCGTGGGCATGTTGTTGTTGCTGCTGTAAAATCACAGCTTGACTGAGCGCGGCAGGGTCACTGCTTAACTCTGTGTCCCCACCTGCGACTCAGTCCAGATTTCTTTTGAAGTGAACTGGTATTTTGACTCAGTGGTGAGTCGAAGTGAAGCTAATGCTTGTTTCTCAAAGAATGGAATGACATGAAAACCTTGTCTTCGTACTGAGATAACAGCCAGCTTTGGGTAGGAGACAAGTCTTTCTGTGAAAGTCAAGATGCAATTTTATAAAGTCAGCTCAATTTATTTGTAAATAAGAAAAAAAAAATCTGAAAATCAGTAAAAGAATCGGTCCCTATCTATTGAGAAGTTTCATTTTGTACATAGAAAGGTGCTCCACTTGAATTTAAACCTTTTTAAGAAAACAAATCACTGCCCCTTCTTGCTTATTTTTGTCTCATGCATCTGAAATGTTTCTTAGGAAGCTTCAAAAGAGAGGAGAGCTTTTCAGACAACAGCCCTCTTTCTCAGCAAATTACATGAGGCAAGAAAACTTTTTCAGAAAGTCCTAGGGACTATGAGAAACTGCTAATACCAAGGCTTTGAAAGCACCAGCTATCTTCTTGATCAAACCACATCTCTAACACAGCCTTAGGAAACAATTCTCTGTACTTTTTGTTAAACAAAGCAGAAACAACAATCCTGGTTTTAGCTCCCTTGAATGAACAGCCCCTCTCCTCTCCTCCTCACAGCTTGGCTTTGAACAATGCCAACCTTTGCACAGCCAGAGTTCAGGGTTTTATGGGTACCTGATAAGACCAGAAGTGCCCCAGCTCTTACCACTGAGTTCCTGGATGTTGACCTACCCATTTAGAGACTGCAGACACCCCAGCTTTGGACACAGGTCCACCTCACGCTGCCATATTTGAAACTCAGAAGAAACCTACACTGTATTAACGTGTTACCACTCTTCAGTGTTGTTTAAGCATTGTCTTCATGGCAAGAACATCTTCTGGCCCCGAGCATTTTAACAGTTTTCGTTTGTAAGCAGTTCTGCAGCTCACTGACACAGCCATATGTGGAAGGCACTTCCCTGCCTGTTCCCATCAGCCCTGAGATGCTGTTTCAGGGGTGTAAGGGAAGATCTTTCAGTAATAACACTCCTGAGCAATTGAGACCACGGCACAGCTTTAGCTCAGGGTTTGCAGTCTCTTCTTCCACCCTTTTAGCAGCTGTAAAACCAAACTCTTTGCAGGGTGCCTAATGCTTCCAACTTCTGTTTTGCTAAGGTCACATTGTTTCCAAAGACTTTATTTGTAAGAACTTTCCACTGTGCTGTTCACCACCATGTCTGACTAATTTACATTTTTCCATGGCTAAAGATTAGGGAGAACAAAAAAAGAGAAATCCTGCCTTAGCCTATTGATATAAGATAGTATAAATAGATAAAGCTCTGGTTTTACTTTGTAGTGGATCCAAGCCTAACAAATCATAAAGGTAAAGGTACCTTTACAGATACAGTTACTAATATATATAGTTACTAAACAAATAACTGGAGTCTAGGACAACGGGTGCATAAATAATGACTGGGAAGGAAATAGCATAAAAGAATGGTAGTTTTCTACATTTACAGTAGCATGTGTACACAATAAGCTCATGCAATATTAAAAATGTTATGTTAGTGTTCTACTGCAAAAGGATTTTTGACCATATTGCTCTGTAGACTGTATGATTTTTTTCCTTAATATAGTGTTCAGGCTGAATTAACTATCTGTATGATCACTCAAGGAATGAACTGCTGCAATGACAAATTGCTCAGAAAATGCCTGGTTACTAAGTTACAATCATGGGATTTAAAAGGCAAACCTGACCTCTACAACATTACAGTAAAGGCTCTGCTGTGATTATAATGCTGCAACACGGCCATGTTTCTGAGATGAGAACTCTTAAAACACATTGCTGTTGGGCTGTAGTGTGCCCCACAAGAAATTCTCCATGCAAAAAGCCCTTTGAAGTTATTTTGAGAAGCGAAAGGATCAGGTTATTTTCTTTAATCACGATAGCAAACGAAGGCATGTGTTAGAGCTGTGCTCTCGAGATGCCTGTGCTGTGACTGGGACAGTGGGGCTTGCTGGGAGAGAAGGATTTCAGCTTTACCACACTGCTGAATCAGGGCTTTCAGACTGACCAGTGAAAATGAGTAATCTGAAAAGCTCATGTCATACTTCTGCTAATTGACGCACTGTTCTTGCTTAATATGGAAACTCGTGAGCTAGGGGATGTCTTTCCTCCTGTGTCTTAAATCCATCAGGGATGGCTATTCTTGTGTGCCCTCTACGAACCAGTGACAGTGATTCAGATAATAATTTCCACACCTTTATTTTGCTTCCTCACACAGACTTTTCCAACAGATGACCTTTTGGAGCTGGAAACTCTGAGTGTTGTGGAGAGAACATAATTTCCTGACTGCTCCTGTAAGTGAACCTTGAAACGGCAGTCCCACATGACAGCCCAGCAAACAAAACATTTTACGGTGAAATTCACAATTACATTGAAGCAAATAGACCAACAATGATCAAAGCGAGCTGAAAAGGATCCTATAGCTCCAGATCCTACAGGACAGGTAGGAATTTTACTCAATTTTTGCTACTCAGGTTTTAATTTGTGCTGTTAGAAGCCGAATTTCAAGCACCTTAAGGTGAAGAAGATCAGTAAAAATAGGGATACATTCTGTCACAGGCAAGGGGGAAAAGTGAAACTGTGTAAGTCTTTACCATTACAATAGGAAAGAGAATTTGTAAGATATCTCTCATCACAAAGCTCTTGGGTCCAGGTGAGGGAGGTCCCAGTGTTTTTGTAGCAGTAAGCAGGAGAAATAGGGAGGCCTATGGGGAAAAGGTTCAGTATTCCAGTCCAAAAAGGTGAAAGGAGCTGGAAGCCAGCATGCTCCTTCCTGTAACAGGGACACTCAGCTGCAAACACGCAAGCAGAAAGCACAGGGAGGGAAAGGAACTCCAACAAAGGATGGGATTAGCATGCTGAAGACAGGATGATTTCAGTTAAGGACAGTGCTGATCCAGGCACACATGAAAATATCTGTGGCAGAGAGCAGAATTCCTGGAAACTCCCCAGCATGTCTCCTTGTCCCTGGGAAACGGGACCAAAGCGTGAGCAGAAAGCCTGTGCTGCTTTGTTAGTCCTTCCCAGCGCAAATGGTCTTCCTCTAGGTCTTGGAGATTGATGATGCATTGGGAATACCTGAGGCCTGGCAAAAAAAAGCTTTGAAAGACAAAGGAGGCAAAGGGATGAAAAAAATCAGTCACCCTGTTCCGACTAATGGCTTTTTGCCATGGCACTAATGAAAAGAACAGCCTGTCTTCAGAGGCACAATGGGCAGAGCGGTGCAGCGATGGGCACTGAATGAGGAAGGAAGAAATGTGATGCCCACTGGGATGTCTCACTGCAGCAGGAGCGGTTTTAGTCCCTCTGCCTTGAAGCCTCAGCCTTTGAGCACTGTGTTGGGGATTTCTGCCCTTTGAAAGGCTGGTTTGAAGAGCTGTGCCTGAACAAAGTACAGATATCAGATATGTACCACGGGTAGTATCAGATATGTACCACAGGTAACTTGCTACAAATACACGTTCCCAAAAAGTCTACTGTACTCTCCTGACAAAATGAATGCCTTTTTTTCTATGGAAAGATTTCCAGAGATGCGCATCAGGAGTATTTAGACACATGAAATCCTGAGCACAGAACATCAGCAAGTCAGCTGGGAGTGCTGACGCTGAGCAGCAGGCAGCGTACTCTGCTCCTCAGCAATCCCACCAAGCAGCTTTTCTGCTTAACTCAAGGGAGCGCTGTATACTTTGGGGAGAAGAGGAAAAAAGGGCAAGGGAAAAACATCTGTCATTGTGGGGGGCAAAACAGTGATAGACAAATTTCTCCATCTCACAAGATCCCTGTCGTCATCTGCTCTACAGCTGTTTTGGGTTGGGTTTTTTTTTTTCCTTTTCCAGTACATCTGAACATCAGAATGATGAAAGATGAAACAGGATTGAGTTGAATGACAAATTCAGTAGACACTAAATAATGAACACGTTCTTCAGAATTGTGTAGGAGCAAGATTTTTCTTGTATAAATAAGACTGAGTGTTTCAGCATGGCATGGGACCATTTCTGTCCATCTGGCTTTGCAAAGAAATTATGTGGGGAAAGTAGAATTACACTTCAAGCAGTAAAAAAAAGAAAATAATAAGAGTTTGGTTCATTTCAGTATCATTTCACATACCAGTAAAACAAACAAACAAAAAAGAATCCTGCCTAACACTATTTAAAAATGTGGAGCTGTTCTAGGAAATTTAAGAAGAAGTGGGAACTGATGGAAATGAAAGAACTAAGCTTTGAATTTAGTAAACGATGCTTACTTGATTACACCCATATGCAGTCACTGATGAGCTCTTGAGCAGAACTGATGAAAAATTGGATTGTTTACATGTATTAAACCAAGCAAATGGGAATCTGAGCTCAATGTGCCAAAAAACCTTGAGAATAAAAATGCTAGCAATAATTGCTACATTTTATGTGTCAAAGGCATGCCAGCAAGGATTCTGCATCAAATTCTGACCAATGGAAAAAGGTTGGGTATGTGAAACCGTAATATCACTTATCTAGCAAGCAGGCCACCTGATGACTGACAACTTTAATTTTAGCGTGAAATTGGCTGACTAGCTGTTGAAACATCCATCCCTTTTGACAGGGACAGTAGTCTCCGGATATTTACCAGTAGAAACTTCCAAAGTCAGCCTCCTGCTCTGCTCATCTTCGTTTCGAGCAGCAAAGAGAGCAGCCTTAAATGAAATTACAGCCCTCCCTCGGCGAGCGGGGCAGTGATTTTCTCATGGTCTCTTCAAGCAGATGCTGTGCCTGTCTCTACAGAGAGGTCTACGTGCTCATGAGAAAATGTAAGTACTGGGGGTTGTGTACCCAGAGGACAAAGTATGGTCTTTGAGGTAGGGATGTGAGCAAAAATACCAGAGATTTTATATGGAATGAAAATGTGGATCAGGAAGGCATATTTTTAACCAGAGCCTTTTCTGTGTTCTTCACAGCCAAAAGTAGCCCCATCAAAAGAGCTTGAATTTATGTATGCAATCCTACATGAGAAAACTATGACTGCAATCTAGTAATGGGGTTATAGCACACACTACCTTATGGCACTTGCACAGAAAGCTATGATCTCTATTTTCCAGATAAATACTAATTGAGAGAGAGAATTGTCAAAATAACCATGACTGTTGTGCATTTACTATGTTACTAAATACCCCCAGTATTGCAGTGTTCTTCTGCCTGAGCAGAAGAGATATTTTAATCTGGAAACAACTATGCTTTGGTGAGCTAGGAGAAAAGTGTATGTCATTTTAAATCTTCAATCTCACAGATAGACAGACCTGATGTAGTTCTAAAGCCTATCACATTTGAATGCCTTTGCTTACTTAGGAGCTTCATTAGTACTTGCAATCATTTAATTATTCTGATTTTGATATTTGCCATCCGCCCCGGGTTGAGGGAATGTTTAGCACTAAACAACAATTAAAACAGAAGCCAGACAGCAAATTCCCAAATCCTTCCAAATCACCCTTGAATGATGAGCTGCCTTCCTCTAGGACTTTTCTACCAGAGAAGCCACCATCGATTTCAGGGACTATGTGCAGATTTTCCTCTCCATCCATTTCTATAGTTGATCATACTGTGGGTTCACCAGATCAGTCCAGGCACTTACAAAATATTTGGGTTCACAGAGAAAAAGACCCACCCAGGACACCCCTACACCCACAGTGCAAGAAGGGACTTCCCATCGACCTCTGGCCGAGAGACCACGACAGCCATTCCAGGGGGAAAAGGATGACATCAAAAAACCCAAAACCTGAAAACGTATCTGCTGACATTAAAATCTTTCTCTCTGATTTCTGGCTATTGGGATTCTGTTTGTCACTGTGCTTCTGCTGGTTTGGCTGCCTGGTACCCCAAAGTAATTGTAAACCTTAACCAAAGCAGCTCTGAAGCAGCTTGGCTGTGCCACAGCAGCATACCAACGGTGTTTAACTTTCCTAAAAATGCCTAAACAATGGCCTAAGGGAGCAGTGAAGTTCATGTGAAGCCTCAATGCTGCACTGACTTCTGGAATGTGACAGAAGGCTCACACAGAGTTGAAGGATTACTACTAATTTTTATTCAAAAAGGAAAAATAGGACTGGTGGGCGTAACATACACATAGAGTATGCTGAAGGCTGCCTCAGCCCAGAGACTATTAGCACATAATTAATTAAAATGGCTTGGCACTTAGGCTTATGCTACTGACACTATGAGAGCTAATGCTGGCCCACTTTCTACTCATTACAATCCATGTCAGTAGGATGGACACATTTGAAACCATTTCCTGCTCTTTGCTACTGTATTTGCCAATAGCAGAACAAATTAATGCTGTAAAAGTGAGAAAGCATCTCCAGCGTTTCAATGGGGAAAGGAATTTATCTTTGATAGAGACTATAAGTGCCATGTAATCTGGTGAGAAAAAATTAACTTTCCTTTGATGTGGTCAAGGAAATCACTTTGTGGTGCTACAAAACAGCCCTAGTATCATAAGGACCTGCTTGAGTAGCCTTGGTGTGCTCTCTCACCCCTAGCATATGAGTTTACAAACTTGCCAGCCCTAGGATGCACACTCAAGTGAGGTCATATCCCAGCAAGAAGTTGTACGCTCTTTCTAGAATCAGATCATCAGATCAGAACTTTAATTAGTGCTTTCTTAAGGACCCACTCCTGAGGGGAAATAAATAAAGGATGACAGCAGTGAGCCCTCAGTGCCTGTTCAATGGCAGAGTGACACGCTCTTAGAGGTGAGTGCCCCAGATGGCTGTTGGCACATCTTGCCAGAGCATCCCACCGAGATCAGCCTGGCACAGAGCTGAGGGTCTCCCACTTGGCAAAACAAAGCAGGAGAGGTAGAAGTGTGTACTAATGAAACAGACTTTTCTAAACTTCAAGAGAGAAAGTTTCAGCTTGTATTTGGGGGGATAATTTAGCTCCTTTAAAAACCCATTGAACTAGAACAGGCTCCCTTTGCCAGAAAGGGAGAAATTTTCTTCCCAACTACTGTAGTCAAAGACTGTAGGAAACCCAAAGGGCTCGCTCTTTCTTAGGTCTAGGGACAAGGACCTGCTCTGACATTGCACGCACAGGCAGCTCGTCAGCGTGGGTGAGTCCTGTGAGCTCTCCAACCTCGGCAGGCTGTGCTGTTACCCCAGCACAGGCTCAATCTGCACCACAGAGGTCCTGACAATACCGAGCTCTGCGTATCTGCACAACACATTAAACGCCACTCTTGAGGATTTATTAGTGTTGCAATGTCACCAAGAGCTGATTAATTATCAAGGATTTCTGCATAGCTGCTAAAGGGAGAGAAGCTGCTAAAGGGAGAGAAGCGTGCTTTGAAGAACAGCATCATCCATGCTAGTTGTGTAGCAGGGAGCTAATTATTTCTGCCTATGTCATTGTTGTTGCCATCAGAGGGGAGAACCTGGCATTTCTCCAGCTTCTAGTACTTTAAGGTAATAACGAAGAGTGTCTCAGCATGCAGCATGTTAGAAGGAGATTTAATGTGCTTGCTGAATATTGTATTGAGTTCCTGATTTGTGTCAGCAAGATCTGCTAATTCATCAGAAAAAGTGTCATCAGAACTTATTTTACATACATTTAGACATGGGTAAGTTACGCTGGAGAAAGCCTGACTGTAGCCATTAGTACTCGCTGCAGATCTCGTCTGACTTGAAAGGTTGCTAAGGGATCCACCGAGGTACAGACAGACCTCGGTGCACAGCAGCCCGCTCAAACATAGGGTACCTGCCTGTCGTCCTCCAGAAAGTCTTATGTATTTAATTCCTGCTGCTCCTCTCTGCAGAGAAACCTCCTAAGATTCAGTCCCTACCAGCATGTGCTTCCTGTTTCTGTGGCTTCTGCACAGGCTCCTCTTCCTCCAGCATTCTCTGAACTCCCCAGCAGCCTTGCCAATCCCAGGATGCTGCTGGAAGCAGTTTCAAATGGCTTTTGCCACTTGATCCAGGGTGGATCAGTGGTTTGGGCTTCTTGGGTAACAGGAGGCTCCCCCCAGCACGGGAGGATGCAGGGACCCCTCTGCTCTACGCTGTGGCTGCAACAGGCACCATGGCTCAGATGGAGAGGAGTGAGTGGCTCATGTGGCTCCATACTGGAGTCTCCAAGGCTGCAATGTGCATTTTGATACCACGAAATCCCAGAACCCTTCATAAATTATACATTGCCGTTTTAATGCTGCATCTTCTAATTTTAAAATTCAGCCCCTAAATAATTTAGCAGATTTATGAAGGAAAAAAAAAAAAAAAAAAGACAAACAAAAACCCCCAAGTCTCCAACAAACAAAACCCCCATCGAGGCTGTAGCACAGTTACTAAATTAAACTTGTCAGAGATTCCCAACATGTTACTTACTCCTCACGAGAGGTTTAAAGCTGTGCCCACTACCTCCAGGCACTGAGTGCTTTTGCCATCCAAAAGCCAGCAGCTAATACGTGGCCTGATCCTGCCAATGGCAGAGTCATGCTTAAGGGACATGCAACAGCATCTCTGTGAAAAAGCAGCCAGTGAGACCCTGCCACAGCCTTGCCATCCCTCTTTGTCCAAATCCCACCTTCTCAAGCCGCCACAATCTCTAGCTTGGCACCAAAGATCTTAAAGTATTCCTCCCTGGATGCCCCACATTCCTCCCATCCCATTCTCATCCCGGTCACGGTCCCAAGGGACCGTTTGATCACTGAGTCTGGACTCCTGTTACAGACCTGGAGATGTGGAGAGTTCAGACCTCAGTGTTCAGTGGCACAGTTACAGTGTTTTCCTCTGTGCTTCCAGCTCTTGAGCCTTCTTACAGTTTTCCCTGTTAAATAAAAAAAGCTGGTTTACCCCAAACTTTTTCTTTTTTTTTCTTGTACAGAAAATGCACTCCCATGGACACAGTCTCAAGGGGCCTTCTCATGGCTATTTATCCATATACATAGAGACTGACTGGTTTTAAACATGAAATTAAAATAGAAGCCTCCTCAGCCACGTACCTATTTCCCAGTAACCAAATTCTGTCTCTGTGCTTTGTTGCTGTTCAGAGCTGACGATGCAAAGCCAGTTCACCTCTTGCTGCAAAAATACAGTAGGTCCCCTGAAATGGTAAATATGCCAGCTAACTTTCCCAATTTAATTAACTTTTCCCCAATGGCCTTGCTTAAATAGACTTCAAAAGTTCAAAAGAGGGGAAAAAAAAAAAAGAAAAAAAAGAAAAGAAAGAAGAATTGCATTTTAATAATGCACTCAACAAAAATTGGGGGGAAAAAAAGAGTTTTCATTATTTGATATTGAAGTGATGGAAACTCCTGTGCCTAGTGGCTGTTTTGTCTTTTATAACATCAATAATTTAAAACTTAATTGTTGTGTGTTGTTTGGTTAAAGAAGATTATGACTCCCAACATTTGCATTTATTTATCAGTAATGGCAAGATAGCTCTTCCTTGGTAAAAATATATTTGGAAATGCAGTCACCCTGCAAAGAGAAATCTCAGAGTAGCTCATCTCTAACGCTACTACTTAACCACCGAGAAATTAAGCCTCTCTGTTCTGGCGTATGATGAGAAATGCCTGTTTATTACCAAGGCATTTTGGTGACTTCTCTGCTGTGCAGTTTCAAGCCATTTAAAAGGCATATTTTGAGGGTAATCTCTGGGAATAACGACCCCATTATATTGTGTTTAAACTAAGTGAAATTTCTTAGTTGTATTTTCAAAGGGCAGGAGATGTTTCTTAATGCCTTTCATTTATCATAAGAAATTAAACCTCCCTGGAGCCAGCTGGGTGCAAAGGGCAGTGCTGCCAACCTTCAGGACAACAAAGCATGTGCTGGCACTTGTCATATCCTAAGGGATTTTACAGGCCACATACTTGAAGCACCACTTTCCCTTTGCATTACAGACCCCACAGGCTTCATCTGAGCCTGATGGAGTGGTACACAGGGTACATCACCACTGGGTACCTCAAGACTGTCTCAGGGCTAAACCAACCTCCACCATAAATCTGCCGACCACGGGGGAAACTTCCTTTTGCTTCCCGATGCCCTGTTAGAGGCAGTTTGCTCTGGGACTTCTGCTTTCTCCTCTGCCACTCACAGCAGTGTGCCTCACACCATTCCTCACACGAAGCTGATGGGCAGTCCTATGCCAGCAGAGTCATCCCTGATCCTCCAGCTCTTAAATTTATAGCCTAAAATCCTGTCCACCATTAATTACGGGGAATTTAGATGCAGTCACCTCTGAAGAATGAAGGCTTGACTTAACGTTCCAAAAATACCTGCAGTCCTGCAAAGTCCCAGTAGCTCCCACCCGGTGCTTAGATCGCCATCACAGCAGCAGGAACAACAGCCGAGATTCGGGAGGGAGAAAGGGTCTTTCAGGATTAGAAAGCAGAATGTGAACTCTGCTGGGATTAAGTGGCACAGAAAATTCATCCGCTATTTTAAATCCAGCAATCTTGTAACATAAAGCACTCTTGAGAGCCTAATCAGAGCAAATCACTTTCAACTGTTGATTTTAAAAAAAAAAAAAGGACTGTTATACCTTCTTTTAGCAAGATGTACAAAAAAACCTCAGAGAAGGTGGGAGGTAGAGATTTCAAAGAAAGTAATTTCAGTCCTCAAAACCTATGGACCGCTTCTGTACTTTTGAACTAGCACTGGGGACCATGACCCTGGTGTATGGATATGTAAATTAGGAAAAATTAATACCTTCAAAAAGTTTACCAGTTCAGGAGGACCACCAATTCTGAACTTGATGAGACATGAATCCGTGAGTGCTTGGGCACTGAGTGTAACATCTTGGGCTGCCACGTTATACCCAAATCTGTGTGTTTTGCAGAACTCTGATGAATTCAACTCTGACAGCAATTAGTCTCACCACCTTCTCGTACACCACAAAAAGTCAAGTCACACCGTGTACAAAACTAAAGGTTGGATTTTCCGAGGTCCTTAATGCCTGTGCAGGCATCTGTGCAGATTTTCAAAATGTGCTTTAATGAGCCTCCCTGGAACACTGATGTTACGGCAGAAAAGATGACTCCCCAAAATGCAGGTTACATCCTAACGGGAGCGAGTTTGCTCACGTGTTTTGGGTGGTAGGGATGCTGTCTGCTCTCTTAAAATAGGCTGCCTGAGCAAAGCCTGCTAGTTACTGAGCTAGAAGGCAGCATGCGGGCTGATTACAAACATCCGTAATAAAATCTAGAAAACCTCAGGAATAATAAGTGCCCATAATAAAACTTGAAGCCCCTTTAGGGGAAAGAATAACCAGTGACCTTCTGAGCACCTCGTGTTAGAAATATGTGAAAGGTGGTGATCTGTCTGCATGCAGACAGGTGAATTGTGATTAATAACAGGGACTGTGCCAGCCTGCAAACTCCATTTTGAACGAGGACCTCTCCTGCTGTCTTATACCTCTGCAGAGTGATAATACCCGCAGAGGTGTCAGGAGACGATCTTGCCCCTGGCGCAGCGCTAACAAGGATCATTAAGCTCTGATGAACATCCATTTAAATTGATCTTTCTTAGTCAAAAAGTTGGCTCCTGTCCAAGGCAACCATTTCTGAACGCTTGACCTGCTGCACTGGTTGGAGGAGGCTGGGCAGGCAGGGCCAGACCAACTGAAAACAGCCAGGAGGCAAAAACACAGAGGGAATGTGTGTCCAAGAGGTATTTCAGGCAAAAAGCACTGCTACAGCCACTGCAACCAGCACAGGTATGATGGACCCCAAACACAGCATGGCAGGACCAAAACTCAACCATCTTGGATGTTCCTGTCCAAGGAAAAGCCTGCTGCAACCAGAGGGGATGAACTGGTAAGGAGAGATATAGGGACTGTTAACAGAAGAGACAGAAGAATTGGCAGGCATCCACAGCTTTGACCCTGGACTAATGCAGAAGCACTGGAAAAGAGATTCCATCTGTAAAAGTCCATAGAAGGTGCTGCTGAGGGCCCCATGCAGAGCAAAACCACATTTTGCCCAACCCTTGCTGTGCTTTTCATGTGCCTACTTGGTACCAACACCGTGGCCCACGAGCGTTAACATTCAACAGAGCTCAAGGAAGTACAACAAAGCAGCTCTGTTAAGACTCTTCAGCCCAGAAAACAGGAAATACTAAATAAAAATCCAGTAAGTCAGTTGGCATTCCCCTGCACATTCAGTGTCTATAAAAGTACTTGCATGTGTTTAGTAAAGCATTTAATTAAAAGTGGAGCTGGGTGGTAATATTTACTCAGCTAATGCCTCTTTATTGGCAATTGCTTTCACTTGTGCAATGCTCCTGTCTCCTGTGTTTAAAGGCTTGTGTTTTATCACCACACCCTGCTCTTTGGAAGGATCCAGAGTCATCTGAAAATGACTGGTGGTCCAAAACCTAGCAAAAAATTACCTGCATTCGAGACAGCCAGTGCTGTTTTCCTGGTTGCAAAGAATACAGACTGCCTGAGAATGAAAGCCACCCTATAATCTGCTGTACTTTATCTTATATTTAAATGTATATCATCAGTCTCACCTGGCCATTTGCAGAGGAACACTTCACTGTTCATTATCTTCCATCACAAATTACAACTGCAAGAGGAGAATTATCTAATTATTGTTTTTGGGAGAGCAAACCAGTAAAAAAACCCAACCCTTGAAATCCCAGAAGGGGATTTGGAGGCAGATTCAAAGGAAGACAATGCTTCAAGGCCATCTATTATTTATGCTCAGCTATGCTGACCTTTGAAAAATAATCTTAAGTCACACACAAAGACCACAGAAAGACCAGAAAGACCTGACCCAAACCTCACTGAAAAAGCTTACATTGGATTTTAGTAGGATCTAGATCAAGCTCAGCACTAAATTAATTTCTGTGTTTTTACAATCTTTATCCTTGACTATCTTTCATGTTGCACCATATGGCTATCAAAGTGTATTGCACTTCCATCTGGGTGTATGCACGAGCTGTACATTAACTCTCCAAACCAAACCTTCATTCTGAGGAAAGAGGGGGTGTTTCTAATGGCTGAGGAGGTCTGAAGGTGCACGTCCTCCATGCAGTAGCACCACAAGCGTGTGTTCACCCCTGTGTGTTTTATAAATGGGTGTGTTTCCTGATTTTTCTTCTTGTTTTATCTCCTGTCTAGTACTACTGGATAATATTTACTCCATGCCACTTCATAGCCTGTGAAATATAGGATAGTTCAGCTGACAGAAGACGACAAAAAATCTGAAACACAACCCTCCCTCCCCATCAACCCAACCGCCCTCGTGCCAGCATCAGGGCATCACACACACTCAGGGTTTGGCTGGAGGCTGCAGAGCTAATGGAGAGGATTAGCATTTCTCCCTGGACAGGTACTAATTTAGGAGACACTCATTTTCCTTTTGCAGAGTTTCCTGTGCAAATGACATGCTCTTTTGAGAGGGAGGATCTAAGCTACAAGAAAGATCTTGTTATGCTCTGGCTTCATAAACGGGAACTTCAAAAATCAACAGAGCCTTTATTATATATGGAACGAACAGAAAGACCATGAAGGAACCCACTGTCTGTTGGAGATTCATGAAGTGAGAAGGGGCATGATTCTCCAGCAGATAGGAAGTCATTCACTGCCTTCAAAGTTTCTGGCTCCATAAAGATCAAAGATCCAGATGCCCAGCGCCATTGCCTGCAAATACAAACTAGGAACTGTGGGAATGCAAGAAATCTTTTTAGGCAGGAGTTAAGAGGCCTCCTCTGTCAAACTCTGGAGCACACAATCCTCAGTGTTTTACATTTTTTTGACTAAGGGTTGGAAAGGGAGAGAGAAAGCATAAGATGTGCAATAAATTACATTTATTTATAATTCTGCTTTAGTTTAGAACCCACTCAATTTGTACCAAAAGCCTTTGGCTCAGAAATACGCTGTAGATTTTGCATAATACACAAGTACTCAAAGAAAAATGTAGTATACAAAAAGTAGCCAAGATTTTTTAAAGTGACTAATGATTTTTGAGTTTATAAATATAAATAACTTTAAAGGGAACATAATTTTCCTAACTCTTGAATAAACCTTTTCAGCTCTTCTTAAAGTAGATAACTACCCTGCAGTGTGGAGGTACTCTTAGGAATCTGGGCCAGCTTCTCATTTTTAAATTCCATATTTTAAAATGAAGATGTTTTCCCTCCTCATTGTATAGGACTGTCAAGCCCCTGTTCTATACAATCTAAGTCCCTTTGTGGTTTCTCCAAATACCCTTACAAGGGCATGGTATTTTCTTAGCATAATGTCCCAACTGTTCTGTTAAGGCAGCCATGACCTTTAAAAGCTTTTTAAAAAATTTATTTTGCTTTGTTGTTTTTCCTAAAAATGAAACCAAATAGATATGATAAAGGGTTCCATAGTGAGCTTCCTGTCTCCTCCTCCTCTCTTACTATTTTTTCCTTCTTCCACCTTCAGTTATGCTACCCATGACTGGTTTTGCTCCCAAGGACTGACTGTGCTGCTCCCGTATCTTTGATACTTTTCTCTTACTCCTCCTTCCAACTCTTCCTCCTTCCCAACCCTATTAATTTAATTTCTACTTGCACTCCTCAGGGGGTTCTGACACTCAGCATCTTCTACCCTTCTTCCGCCTCTTCTCCAGCCCCCTCTAATCAATCATCTTCCCATAGTCCATCATCTTCCCTCACGATTGCGCAAAATAATGCATTGACTGATAAATATTTCCATGCTCTATCCATCTTGTGTTTGTGACAAACCCCAAAATGAGCTGCCTTGCTCAGCCATTAATCCAGTCCCTCAGTTGTCTTCTATTATCAATTCACCCTGCGCCATCCTCTTTGCTGCCAATCAGCTTTTCTGGGGTTGAACAGCCTGACTTTCTTCTTCTGTTTCCTTTGTACACCATCTTCTCTCCCAGTTACTTTGTTGTCACCTTACTTCTCAGAGCTTCCCTCCCTAGCCAAGTTCCTAACCCACCTTTATTCCTTTCAGCATTCCCAACATATATTCCAGCTCACACTGTTATCACTCTGTTTCAATATTCATATCAGGGGTAGGAAGAAACCAGCCAAGATAAAAATAGAGCAGAAATTCAGGGGATGTCTTGTGAAGCATGCAGCTTTTAGCAATCATGGGCAATGACATCTTGAGGCTGCTCTGCTATACCAAAAGGCTGGAGGCATCTCCCCTGGGATGGTAATTCAGGAACTGATGCTGCCTTGCCAACAGACTCTCTTTCCTGGTCTCTGCCCAACAGACATAACTTGGGTATGATCCTTCCTCAGAGCCTTGAAATCTGGGTATACTAAATAGTCCTTTTTCCTCTTGTTCAGGTTTTAATTCAACCTCCCTGACCACAACAGGTGGTGATGTTGGAATCATGTACTGAAGAGGTGCACATCGCTGTTCTCACAGGACATTGTTGGTCAGCAGCAGCTGCTCAGTAATATTTATATTTTCCCCCACTCACTTTAAGTGTGTATTTAGCATGAGGCAATGCTCTGCTTTCAGTGTCTGCTACATTTGCTCACTCTTTTGTTTGCTTAATCCTGCATTGCTGAATTTGCTGTTCCCCTCTGTCCTACTAAACCCCGACCTAAATTCACACATGCTTGCACCCAATTCCCCCTCCAAGCCTGGCCACTTGCATAGAACACCACCAATGTGAGATGAGTGCCTGGAGAGGATAAGGACAAGGAAATTGTGGAGAAAGCTTTTGTCTCTCATTTTTATTTTGCTTCTACTTGGGTAGGTGGGGATGGGTCACAGTTTCACTGCTGAAGGCGCTGACTAGGTTCATGGAGAGTAAAGAGCAGAGGACTAAAAGAAATGAGAGCAGCTCCTCATAACTGATCTGTGTAATGGGAACTTATTCCAAACTAATGTCTATAGACCTATTTCACCAAGAGATCTTCATTCAAGTTGTTACACACTCTGGGAATAATGAGTTTATTTATCCTTTCCATGTCCATCTTCAAAACAGCTCCATGGGCTACAGTCCCACTGAGAAATACTTATTTCCTGAGCACTGGTAGAGTTGCCCACTTGCACAGCAGGAATCAAGGCTTTGGGCAACCTGATCTAGTGAAGGGTGTCCTTGCCCATGGCAGGGGATTGGAACTATATGATCCTTAAGGTTCCTTCAAACCCAAAGCATTCTGTGATTCTATGGATTTGAGAGCCTGCACTGGTCAGAAGCATTGATATGGCCAATAGCAAAAACTTTCAAACCCATTCTGTGTCTGTGTGTAAGCAGGATATCCATCTCACACTGCCAGCTGTGAGAGACAGGGAGCCCCTAAAGAAAACAGCAAAGGGAATAGCAACAGCCCCTTCTGAAGTGTAATTACAGACAGGAAAAGGTGTACCAGCGGTCCTTACCAACTTTGTAGATCTGTTCCTTGAGTATCTTTTAGGTGTTGTTTTATCTATTAAAACATAAAGGAACTCTTTTGTTCAGTTGCTTTTTCTTCTATTTTTGCTGTGTATTTATATACAATGAATTTCCCAGACTGGTTTTGTAGAGAGTGGAGAAACATCGTGAGTCAATTCAGTAATTTGTTCCAGAGTAAGTAACCTGCCATGCCATGGAAAATTGAATTTGTTCTTTCTTTACTGATGTGGAAGTCTGAAGTTTTGAGCATATATACATACGCTGTGCATTTCCAGAGTGTAGAAGTGGAACAGAATTACCTGATATTCCTGGCAGGACAAAGGTTTTATGCCTTTTACCTCTGCCAAGTCAAGCCGGCAGAAAGAGAAGGATTTTGCAGTGCCTTTCTCAGCTGTGAGTACCAATGTCAGGTCCATTAGCTTGATTTTTAGTATTTCCCAATTTGATTAGAAGTGCTGGCAGTTGGGAAAAAAATGTCCTTGGACTAATAAACACAGCAAATTTGATAAGGGAGCAACAGAAAAGACACTTGATGCATAGACTCACAAGTACCGCTTTCTGAGATGATGATATTGCTTGTTTCCATCTCTATAATAGTACATGGAATATGTAGAATGGGATTAATATTTAGTCCTTTGTTATGACACTGAGGATCTGGACTGCTGTCTGAAATAGCTGAGTATCTGATGTGCACATGAATTTGGTTTGGGTTGTTCAGCTTTGGGGGGTTTTGGGGGGCTGAAGGTGGGAAGCGTTTTGGTTTCCTTTTTTTAAAAAAAAAAAACCCAAACAAACCAACAAAACAAAAGCAAAAAGATTGATAAGAACATAGCCTTGGAGACAGCGATATAAATTCTGCATCTTGGCTCAATAACTCCGGTGCCAGGAGAGAGACAGTGAAGTCAGCAGGAGACCTAAACATTGTCTGAGGGCATCACATAGCCCATAGATACCTTTTTTTTGACCTCTGCTTTCTTTCTCCTTGCCTATATGAATGCTGTTTGAAAGAAAAAGTGAAACCAGCCCAAAATACAAACCTTAAATTTACATTTTCTGAAAATATTCCAGCTCTTAGTTCCATCTGTGCAAATCAAACCCCACGGTTGGATAATACACAAAAGCTTATTAAAAAATACTAAGCTGAATTATATGCAAATTAGGGTTTCATTGTCTTTCATCTCATGAAGGCTAATAACATTACAGATGACAACCTTCTTATCAAAAATAGTTTCTAATACAAATTGCCTTTGACTATATTTACAATGTCACTTTTAATCAAGTAAATTGTCAGGCTACTGCACTTCTGCAATCTCCATCACGCAAGAAGTATAATGAAGAGGGAAGCAGGTACAAGTGCTTTCAGCTTTAACTAGCTGCCCATTTCATACCAATTACTACCTATTTAGAAAGCTTACCCTTGTGTTCTCAGAAAAAAACCTGAGATATAAATGTACAGGTTCCTCTGAAGGAGACCCAGTGCAGAAAAAGCTTATTCCACTTACTAAGAACATTTGTCTCTGTAATTGCACTTACTTTTCTTGCTCCTATGCAATTAGTAAATACAAGCTAAAAATAGCCACTTGAATGCCAATATGGTCCCTGGCTGTTTCCTTTAGGTGAGCTCAATGCTCCATTTGTTCATAAGTTAGCAGCTTTGTTCAGATGGGTTTATCCCTTCAGGTGTGTCCTCACTCAGTGCTCTCGCCCCCACATGCATCTCCTGTGAGGCCACAGGTGATGCCAGTGCTCCTGAGCCCTGTTCTCAGCACGCAGCTGGCATCCTACAGCTCAGCCACACACCAGCATGCTCACTGTGGATTCTCCCTGGCTGTCTCGAGATGGAGGTTTTCTAATACAGATTATAGCTATTTCCATGGTTTGCTTTGTTGGTGGCGCTGGTTTTAATTTGAAGCTCTATACAGAAGCAGTAAGTGCTTAGAAACAGAGTGCTAGCACTGAGACTATCAAGGGCAGAAGATGCCCGTACTCTTGCAGACCTACCTCAGCCCCCTGCTCTGGCTCACAATGCCTCTGGGACACAGCACCGTCCAAACCCTCCGTCAGCAGATCCCGCTGTTCCAGGCTTGGGCAGCACATCAAGGACACATGAGGTCTCTGCCAAACCAAAATGGAAAGAGTTACCCTTCCAGTCAAAAGGAGAAAGCACCGATGGAAAAGTCTGCCTGGAAGCCTGGGGGGCCCAAATGGGGAGAGACTCACAAGGTTTTCCTTCAACATTGGCTGGATGGAAGCAGGGGGAAAACACTAATATTTGCTGCCCACCACAATGGTATGACTGGATCCTCAGTTGGTGGACATCAATGCAACATCACTGGAAGTAGAGAAGATGGGCTTATTTACACAAGGTATGGAAGAGAAAAAGTCAAGAATAATGACTCCAGAGCTTCACTGGCACTGTTTAATAGATTAAATAGTTCTGAGAGCAACAGAGCTAAAAGTTATCTAGTTACCATGGGCAGATCCTCTCATTTTTGGAAAAAGTGAGCTTATTAACTATTTCCTCTTGCAGGAGTTAACAGTTTCTTCCCTAAGGCCAGCTGCCTATCTTCACAAAGGGTGTAGGAACTAGATGAAATCAGCTATTGCACTTAAACCTATTACAGAAGAACTGACATATAGACGTGAAGACAATGCAGATGTCTACGTTTTAGAAACCAGGGTAAAAAAAACAGCATAAGCACCAAAATGTTACAAGTGATAAAAAGCATTATTCTTCCATCCCTGTTCATTCCTCTTTGCTCAAAAGACAGGTTCCCACCACCAGAACAGAATTATTTCAGGTGGAGAACAAATATGCTCAAATTTAAGCTTGTGCTTAAAATCCATCAAAGCCTGACAGATTATTGGCCCGTGGAAGAGAGCGCAACATAAACCTAAAGAACAAGGACAAGAGTCTAAACTGAGTTGTTTGGCTGTAGCTTTGAGTCACTCAGACTTCAGCCCAATAGAAGAGAGTGACTCCTACAGGAAACCAAACCTGAGTATCACAGATGGTGACCAGGGAAGCTGTGACAGTCCTGCTCTTGCCAACCAAGGGGTGCCAGTCCCACCGGTTGGTCCCTCTCCTGCCCAACCACCCCTGCAGCTGTTCAGTGAGACTGGCCAGAGATCCAAGTTGCTAAGTAAGTTGCTGCCCCCTCTAGTCATAAATTGAGAGCTCCACAATGAGGAACTAAAAGTTTTGATTATAGGCACTAAATTTCTATGATACTTTTCCTCTCTTTCCTATCACTGGGCTCAGTTTCCTGAAAACTGCCTTGTAAAAATAGTGGCACTATCAAACCTTATGTATTACGTCCAAGATGAGCTGATTTGGCCCCATGCCTTTCTGGTAACAGGTCCTTCAGCAGCCATACACAGCCCAGTGCCTGGACCCTGTCCTGCCTTGGACCACTCCACTGTTGTGTCAAACAGCCAAGCACTTCTCTGGCAGCTCATGTCCTTTTTGTTTTATTTAGTGCCCAGTTCTCCTCCAGTGTCATCCCCTCTGTCACCAGGGGTACCAGCAACCACGATTATCTCCTCAGCAGCCGTAATGTAGAGGTCATCCACTCAATGCTCTTTAATCCTGGCTATGGATCTGCTAACAGACACATCACCATCTTTCTATTTTTTCTATTGTTTTATTTACAATAAAGACCCCCTTAAAACCTCTCCTAATGGCTGGTGCAAATACAGAAGTGCCCTTTCTCACTCTTACTCACCTTCCAAAAATCCCAGCACAACAAAATAAAACAGATTAGGGTACCTGGGAAGGAAGGTGTCTCCTCACCCAGGTCCAAGTCTCTGAGGAAGTAAATACCAGGAATTATTTACACACAAGACTAGCCCTTAATGGCTGCTGATAGTCTCTGTAGAAGAGACATCAGTTCTGGCCTCAGGAAAACTGGCTTCTAGCCTCAGTTTTCCTACAAATTTCCTCTGGCCAAGTCTCAGTTTGTTGATAGCTGAGTAGGGATAACAATTGCTTTTCCCACCACCTTGTACATGTAGATTTTAATTCTCCAGGATCCTGTCACCGAGAGGTGCCTGAGCCACAGGTAGCAGCAGCCCTGATGGTTCAGGAGCACCAGCATCCCACTCTTGCAAAGCCAGACACTGTATTCTCATATTCTCTGTATAATAAAAACACAGAAGTAGCAGCTATTTGAATTAGAGAGCTAGGAAACACATAAAAGGAAGAGGAATAACAACTTTGAAAACCGACATTCCTAAAATTCTCTTGCCTATTTAACCACCAAACACTTAAGAATATGAACTTTCACCCTTGTCAGGGAATAATTTTTCAATCTTGATCAGCCAACAGTATTTGATAAAGGCTTTCAGCAATGAACATTAAGTACCAGCTTCATTAAAATGCTAAAACATATCTCATATATAAAAATATATACACATGAGCATCCCCACCTCACACACGTGAATGTTTATCACAAAGGTCAGTTGTGTTATTTCTGCTGCCTTTTATAGAACAATTCTTTTTAGCTGCAAGAATCCTGGTTTTTCATATTGAGAAAAAAATTCTGCAGAACAAATAGGCATTAAAATACTATAAAATGAGAAATACACTGTCAGGTTGAATTGAATAGTATCTTTTTTTTCCCTAAATACAAAGAATTTAGAACACTGAAGAGGAAAGGACAAAACAATTAAGTTAATGTATCTAATATTCCTTTTCTTCAAGAAAAAATATTGCAGGACAAATTTTCTCAGATCCCAAAAGAGGGAAAACTCTTTCCCCTCCCCCCCCTTTCTCAATGCAATTTTCATTCTTTTGATGAATTAGAAAGACTTTAATTTCCTTTTTCATTATAGTTTGAATTATAAACACAGGCATTGAGTTTCTGGGGATTACATGTTAGGCAGAAAAGCGCTCAAACCATACATGGTGATTCCAAACTTAATGCACAGAGAGAAGGGACAGCACTGCTGGTGCAGGGGTTGGCCATCTACCTCCTCTCCTGCCTCTTGGCTCACTGAACTCTGCAAATCCTCAATTTATAATGCCTGGAACTGGAGACCAAGTGATTTTGTCTCCTTCCAGATAACACTGCTATTCCTTTTCAGAGTTCTGCCTGTATCAGCTGATGTTTATCCAACGCCTCAAACCCTGAAAGCTGGAAACCTGCCCGTGCAACGCTCTGGTTTCTGTTGCCCCAAGTTCACAGTCAGGGTGCTTGTGCAGCAGAAAAAATTCTCCTTCTGCTTGAGGAGATTGGGACCTTTTCAACCCCAAATGTTTCCAAAGGCTCGAAACCAAGCCCCAAACTACCACACCGTAGAGCTTTCTTTTTACCAGATTATAACTCTCATGTATAATACTGGGCCTGAACTGCATCACGTCAAAGCTCTCATTATTTCAGTGTTGCACCACAAAAAAACATTAGGAATAACAGTAGAAATGGGCTGGCTTCTTGAGGGGCAAAGCTTTCCGTGAGTTAGGTTCCTGACTTAAGGCCAAGCCCTCAGTGTTTGCCTTCTGTGTCCTTTCAACCAGGAAGAGGTCTCAAGGGACTCAGCAGTGGTGACAAACCCCTATCAAAGAGCACAGAGATGACGTTGAAGAACTGTTAGTTTGGGAAGGAAAGAGGATGGCAATAGAGAGTCACCAACCATGGCGAGATCCTCCTGCCATCAGGCAGAAACTGGGCCGGTTGCATGAGAGTGGAGTAGACCTTATCAGGCACCTTCACTGACACACAGTAGTGGCCAAATTTGCACTCTTTAAGGGGTCCTAGACTCATCATCATCCATTTATAAAAAGGGATAAGCAGGAAAGTGCCTTTTTTAGCCCCAGAACATGCACGTTTTCCACTATTCTTTCCATATTTGCAAACAAACAGATCAATTTGTTTCCCAAGCTTTCTCCTGTCTCCAGCTGCCAGAAGGATGATCTCAGGATAAAGCATGCCAAACAGCAGGGAATATTTTTTTGAGAAAAAAACAATGTGATTATAGAAATAGTCATGTGTGCTTGCCCCTCTTGAGCCTTTTAATTTACCAAAGTCTAATTAGGGAAAACTTAATGTATAGCATACATAAGGAAGCCGGAGGAACGTCTAAGAAAATATGCTCAGCACCATCTTCTTCATGCTTCATTAATAAAGAACAAAATGTCTCTAGATTTTCTGTAACATATGCACGGAGTGATTTCAAACCAGACTGAGATTCTTTTCAAATGAGGGTTATAATATACTCAAGCAATAACAATGCATTTTTTTATTGCTTTGCTTGTAAAGTTGTTTCCATGTTCTGCTAGGACAAAGTTATTTGTCATTTTTGCAAAGTATAACTTGTTACTTTGATGGTTTTTAGGACCTTTCTATTTCAGCTGTCGATTCAAGGTTGAGTGTAGCCTACAGCAGAGCTGAGCTTGGGGAATTGGAGTGCAAGAGGAAGACTTGTATTTTTCTGTGGAAACTTTATCTTTTCATACAAATTAAAGACACAGGAAAACAAAATTTTGATTCATCTTCTAAATCATATCATGCACAGGGCTCTGTGCTGTCAGATCCCAAGGAAAGCAAAAGTGATTTCTAGCCCTTCCACATTTGCTTATCTTGCTCAGACTACAAACCAAACGGTTTATTAATTGGGTAGGTCTGAAACACCTCAGAGCCTCCAAGAAACAAATGTGTTTTATACCAAAGATTGAATCAACAAAACTGATGATGTTTTGTCTTCAGATGCAAAAATGCCACTCTGTTCACTGGCTTTCTACTACAGCAGAGCTGAAGGAGCCTGGGGAAAAGAAATGTCTGCCCTGATGCTGCTAAATGGGGCAACTGTGTCTGCAGAACTGAAGAGTTTCCCCTTCCATTCCCCATTTCCAGAAGGAATCAGATAGAAGCAATTCCCTGGCTGATCTTTCACTGAACACAATCTTTCTCTGTTTGGGCAAAGGGGAATCAAAATGATCTCATGAGTATTAAATATTTGACAGTAAGACAGTGTGGGGGAGAACATTTGCCCAGGAGATTAAAAAAAATACTAATCAAGTAGCTTTGAAAATGCCTATGTGTGCTGCTACAGTGAGGTGTTAAATTGCGTTACAGGTATTGAGACATCACAACGTTTACCAACATTTACAATTCAAATATAAACATAGAGTGGAAAACTGTGAAACTATTTAAAGGTGTCAGTGTACAGATTTGTAAGCAGAGGTTTGTGTATCATTTGATAGCTGTTTATTTCCTGTTAATGTTTAAGATGGCCTGACTTTCCATGTGGTACGGATCAGACCTGATGGGTAAATGGCATTGAATTGGTGTTTTGCAAATACAGAATATTTTCATATTTGGCCAGTGAAACAAAAAGACTTCCCAGAGTGAGCAAGTTATTAAAATGCTAATAGAGTATTTGAGAAACTTTCCTCAGACCTCAGCAGAAATTGCATACACCACTGACAGAGATCTAGGTATGATTTTAATGTAAGAGGGTTTTCCCTTCCCATCAAACTGTAAGAACCTTTAGAAGAGAGCCAGGGCAATGTGATAAGCCCCATGCAAACGAAGAAAGAAAGAAGAAAAATAAGTAGAGGACTAGTGAATGTATTTGTGTTAAAATACAGATAAAATAGTGAGTGTGAAGTATGTGACAGCAACCTTGTATGTTTTTATGTGCTAAAAGGAAATCAGTCCAGTGATTTCTCACTACTGGAAAGAAACACCATCAATACTGTTATAATATGTTTCATCCCAACAGAGATTTTAATCTGAAGCTGTTGGAGTGTGAGGATTTTTGGGTTGTTTTTTTAACATTTGCTTCTGGCTATTTCTGCAGATCACCCCTCCAAATTACTCAATGCTGAGAGACTGATCAGGGGGTGGTGGAGATTTTGCCCACAACAAGAGAAACAGATAGTAAATACCAGAAATAAGGGCACAGCTCTGATGGAAACAAAGAGGACTTGCATGTGAGGATCTGCCACCACTAAACATGAGCAGGCAGGGCATTTTGCAGAGCTGAGTTAAGGTCACAAGTGGAGGCACTTGCTGCATCTTGCACAGCATTCAAGTGATGAGCACCACCTTGCAGACATCAGGGTGTGTGGTTAGGAGCCACTGTGAGCTGTGACACAAAGTTCAGAGTGAGAAAATAGAGAGGAAAAGCTTGACGCACCACTCTGTCCCTGGGGAGTCCAGGAGCAAAGCTGGTACCAGCTCCAGAGGAGGCGATGGGGTTTGTTCTGTATCGAATAATTGAACTGAATCGGAGACTGCAGGGTCAGAGAAAGCACAGATTACAAGAAGCCTATAAAAACAGTCCAGATTTGCTGGAGAGCTGTAACCTTCCAGAAATGTAATTAAACAAACAGGCAAGGAGTGTTTGGGACTGAAATCTCTGTTTAAACATCCGCTGTTACTTTATTTGAATATCAGAGTGGAAGACAGAGTTCACATGTTGAAAATGGCCAGAAGATTCCTTTTGTCTTTTTTGTCTATTGTTTTTTTGCTGGGCTTTTCTTCCCCTCCATTATTTCTGAACACTGAATAAACATACCATTAATTGGATCATGTCTGACGGTCAGTAGGGTGACAGGATTTGAACTCTTATATTAGGAAACAAATTCCTTGCTGAAAGCAAATTCTTTTGCTCTGGCTCATACATTCCCTGCTCAATGCACATTAAATACATGAACTCAGCTCACTGACAAATGGCCTGGATATTCAAAGATATCTGTGTCTCAGAAACATCTAATAGGCAGTTTGGATTTTTTATGTTTTGGCTCCACTCTTACCCTGAAATGTATGTACATAAATTATTTTATGCAAATGTCAGTACATTACATTGCTATCAGCTTAACACATTTCCTCCAAATGGTTGAAGTCCCTTCCATTGTAGGAAAAGTGCAAGGCTTAGGACTTCTCCCAGTCACTGTAAAAAAATAAATAAATAAATGGAGGAGAAAATGAGAGATTATTTAGCTCATGGATTTTGCTTTCCTAAAACAAAATAATTCTGGATTCTACTTAGTGGAAATCTGCTTGGTTAAGAAACATTTAAATGAAAACAGCATAGGGTTGTTTTGCTTTGTTGGCTCTTTGTTGTTTAGGATTTTTGGAAAAAAACAGTAGTTTAGCATTTTGCAGAATCACATGGAAGAACAAGACATTCTGATTAAGAAGGCTAAATCCCACAAACAGTGTATCAGAATTTCCTGATGAATGGTTTATTGCTAGAAAATGCTGTGTGGCCATAAAAAAAAAATCTCTGTTTCTAGATACATATTGGTAATGAGCAATTTCAATGAGGAATGTCCTCCCACACAACCATCTTACCTTCATGGCTTCTGGGTCTTGAGAACTTCCAGGACTGATGGCCACAGAGCTGTGGTACTACCTCAAATGCCACTCAGTCACAAGCTTAAATGAAGAGGGGCATCCCCATGCAGTTCTTGGCCCTGTAGCATTCCTTGTGAGACCTCATCAACCCCAACACATCCTCACTGAAACCACAACCCTTGTAAGCTACCAGGTTCCTTCTGGGACCCTACAAAGTCAAGTCTTGGCACCTGGTATGTGCAAAAGGGAAACAGCAATTGTGTGAATCCTAGAGGTAGAGTGAAGGACATGGGAAAGCCTAAATTTGCTAGCAGTCTTGGCTCAGAGAAAAGCTCCAGATTCTCTTCCCTGGTGCAGAGCTGCTAACCAAACCCAGCTCAGCCAGGCTCACAGGTTTCCCTGGCTCTTTTGGTCATGACAACCCTCGGGTGTGCTAGTGTCCAACAGTGCCATGATCTCCATTCCTGATCCTACCACCATCCCCACAGGAAGGTTTCTTCATCTCTATATATTCTTTTATTTTCTCCTTTTGGTCTGACTATTTATCTTTGGGGGGAAAAGAAACATTTTTAAAAATGCTTATTTCTCTTCTGTGGGCACCTGCAGAGACTAACACAATGGAGCCCTGATCTCATCCGAGGCCTTAAGGCATATGCTCCTTTAGTGTAACTCTCTTAGAAAACACACAACAAACAGACCAGAGAAAAAGTAATTTTCTGCTTTCTTTCTATTTAAATATACTGCCAACTCAAAAGACAGGATCCTTTCATCATCTAAATGTCTTTCCTGGGTACAGCGTTCCAGCGATTACAGATAGAAAAAAAGAGCTGAAGTTGTGCAGTAGATTCAGCAGCCGAAGTTCACATTCTCAGAGAGAGAGTGCTGGTGGAAATCAAAGTGAACGGGTAGAAAACCTTCCCAGTGCCTGGAAATCACACAGTTTCCAGGATTTGGGTGTATGATCAGAATGGCATGATCAGCTCACACACAGGCTGTTTACTCTAATGTAAGCTGGAATGATGGGAAATGTATAGAAGTGTTTCCCCAACTAACTCTGTCAGTATATCTATCACTTGAAGATCCTGGAAACCTCAACAGGTAAAAGCCACTTGGTGGAATATTGATCTGAATTATTGTTCTTCGACATGTTAATTAATTATTAATTAAATTAATTCATTATACTCATATAACAACACTATGAAGGTGCCCATTTCACTTATATCAGTATCATATAAATATCTGAAGTGTGGGATACAGGGAAATGTCCAGACTCTCCTCAGTGGTCTGTGGGAACAGGACAAGGGGCGATGGCCTCAAGTTAGAGCACAGGAAGTTCCACACCAATATGCAGAAGAACTTTTACACAGTGAGGGTGACAGAGCCCTGGGACAGGCTGCCCAGGGGGGTGTGGAGTCTCCTTCTCGAGATATTCCAGCCCCGTCTGGACACCGACCTGTGTGACCTGTCCTAGGGACCCTGCTTTGGCAGGGGGTTGGACTCGATCTCTGGAGGTCCCTTCCAACCCCTATGACTCTGTGATCATATTCTTTTGGATATTATTTTTTCAATAATAGCAACACCCAACAGAAAAATTTTAAGTACATTGTATTAACCAGAAGGCATTCCTCTAAGCCAGATATTCCTTCTATAGTGAAAAACACTTCAGAAATAGATTCAATTAATTTTGTTGCCAAGATGTCAGTACAATCTGCCATGTACACAGCAAACGTGAGTAAGTCTCAGTTTATACCTTCAAGGCTTTTTTTTGAATGTGTAGAATTACAGCAATTAATAGCTGCTGTTTAAAGAAAATGTGAAAAACTGTTTTGACATACATGCTGGGTAGTTGTGAGTTAAATGCATAAAAGAGAATAAGTAATGGGTGGGAGTTTCAGATGACTGGTAAATAACAAGTGCAGTGATTTGCAGTCTTTTAAAAATCAGAGGATAGATTATTGACTTGTGGAAGAGATGACAAGGGAGAAAGAAAAATGAACCTGATACTGCAAGACATGATCACTTAAGAGCTGATTCAGTAAAATAATGATGACTTCTTATAGATAAGTTAGCCTCCTCACCACATGCAAATGACAATAAAGCAAGTGTTGCCTTTGTGTAAATACAACTCTTCTACATGCATTTTTTTTGGTCTTTTTCCTCCTCAGGGCATAGTCTAGTGATGAGTTGAAAAGGAGATCAGGTTCTACCAGGATCCAGACCTTGCCTAGAAGGCATCATGGTCACAAAAGTGACACACACAAGCTTGCAGGTGGTGGTACTGAGGACATAACACCTAGATGGTCCGTTACACTCATGTTCCTTGCGAAAGGTCTCCAGTTGACTGGCTCTCCCCCCTGCTCAGAAATGGGAGGAGGGGAGTGCACAGTCTGGGGGGCTCTCAGTGTAATAATACCTCACCAAAAACGTTGTTCACTGTGTTGACAGTAGCTTGGGTTTGGTTTGGGGTTTTTTAGTTTTTTCTATTTCATTTTACACATTCTTCATGAAAGAAGCCACACAGTCTGAGGAAATAAGTATTTCATCTTATTGAGTCATAACTGTCCCAATTCACCTCAAACAGTATTTTAAGTATCAGCACTAAGTATCATGCAGGTCACAGAAAAAGCCACTTGCCAACACAGTTCAACTTTTAATGTTCATTTTATAAAGGAGCAGAGAGAAGTGTTTCAGAGGCTTCTCCAAGTCACACCAGACAAATTATGTACCTGAGAGAACTGTGTAATTTTTCACTTGTGTTAAAGGCAGTTCTTGTCTGGCCTCTTCCTTGCTAGTAGGGTCCAGATGTCTTTAGCCTTTTTCAAAACAGGGATAAAAGAAAACTACTGATTTCAGCAAATTAATTTTCCAGGCAGTTCACTGGTGACCTTCTCTATTGTCACACAGAGCGGGCAGACAGCATCCCTCTGCCAGGCTTGGGCCATGGTAACATGCCGAAGGTGATCCAACCAGCTGAGGAACCTATACACATACACACACACATTTATGCGGATGTACAGAGGAAAAATTCAGTTAGAGCTGAGAAAGAGAAGTGCTGCCTTTAAACAGTTACTGATTTTGTCAACATACTTTGCTATATGTGAATTTATTACCTTTCTTTTTTAACTGCAGTTAGTGTTTTCTAGACAAAATCATAACAACCACTAATCACTGGCAGCCAGGTTATGTTCACAAAGGAAAATAAAAGCTTCAGAATATATATTAGCTTCTGGAGTACAATGTTTACAGAGCCTCCAGGATTTGATCTGCGCACATCCCTAATGTACCAAATGTTGAAAATCCAAAACAAGTGCCAAAACTCACATTTGGCCCTGATTATTTCCTTGTTTATCATGGTTAGCATTCCCCAGATAAGAGATAATGTTGCAAGCTCAATAACCACAGAAAGTTTTGAAGGCACAGTAGAAGAGAAACACAGCCATTTTCCTAACATCAAAGGAATTTAGTGCAAAACTCAATACATTTTAATTGAGCAGTGCACAGCAATGCTCAGGCCTCACTGGTGGAAAATCCTACCTGACTTGTATCCTAACTGCAAAACAGAAATGGCTCCTTCACATACGCCTTTGTCTTTCATGTACTAAAACTGTATTTCAGCTGCCTTTTTATCTATTGCTGTAAAATAATTTCTGAAGTTCCACCAGGAAGTCATTTTTTGCATGCAGTCACAAAGATCTTGACAGACATGGAAGTCCCTTGTCCATTTTCTCCTAAATCTACATTATAAATATAGAAATAGCAAGTATTATATTGCTGTTACAAGTTACCACATGAAGACACCAATGAGTCTATTGACTCCTTAGACTGAAGATCTCAGCAACGTTCCAACAGGTTGGTGCTTTGTTGGCTGAAGAAGGATTTGCTGAGGTAAACACCAAAAAAAGGTGTGGTGGACAAAGAAAAGCCAGCGTACTTCATCCCAAGGCAGCACCACATGGAAAAGGAAATGATGAAGCAAGGACAGAGTCCTAAGTGTCCACTGCAAGTTTTCTCCTCTATTAAAACATATCACATAGGTCTCTACTAGCTCTTGGATAGGTTAGATGGTTGATTGCTCTGCATGAACAGAGCAATCTCCTGATTCGTAGAGAGCCTTATTGCTCACCATCACTCTTGGCATGCTGCATCTGGCGTGTCTGCAGTTGGATAGCACTCTATAAGCAGGTGAGCCAGACATGCAAAAAGTTAATATTCTGCTGTTGTGACAGTATAATTATCTCTAATAATAAAGGAAAACAGCTGCTTCAAATAGTCTTTCACTTAGAAAGTGTTTGGATCATTATACTTTGACTTTTATCATCTGTGTTTTGGATAAACTCCCAATGTGGTTTATGGTTCTGCAAAATGGTAACATCTCGTTTTATGAATGACAGACAGATGGGGTTTGTGCAAGGCTTATTGATAGTAAAGCACGTAAGACTGTTCAAGATACTTAACTGCAAGAAATACTGGAGATAACAAAATACTGCTTTCTCTCACTTTTTTTAAGACCCCTGTTATTTATTTTCAGTGGTTTCAAGTTTTCTTTTTGTAACTGTTTGGTATTATCACCTGGCAACCCTAAAACTTTGTGATTTTTTTTTGTTTCGATGCACAGAGAAGAACAGCTGCTTTACAATTAATTGAAAGCCAGTGGAGATGTAGTCCAGATTTCAGAACAAGGTCTGTGTGCAGCAGATTTGTATGCCATTCATTTCCCTCTCTCCCTGCCTCCCTCCCACCCCCAGCAATCATCTAATTGGATTTTCATGTCCAAATCCTGTTCTCTTAATCAAAAGGCAAACAAAATCAATCTTTTGAGTTCCCAGAATCCGAGTGAAGCATTTAGTCCTAAAGCACCAAGAGACTTATTCTGCAAAGCTCTGTCAGACCCAGCTTACTAAATTGGTTAACCCTTGTCACTAAGAGCCACAGTAATCATCCACGAGATCTGCTGAGGTAACCTTCCTTTTTTGGTATATTAGGAAAGGTTTCATTTTTCCAAACATTCACAGATGCCATATAATTGACCCAGGACTAATGGTTTGGGGGTTTTCAGTTGTTGTTTTTAAACTATTAGTTATCAAAACATAAGCTTTTTGGAAGAAGATGCTTCAAACATGTGGTGATACAATGCAATGTTTGACCTGGAAAGAAAAACATCTAAAATGCATTTTTATGAAATGTTAGATGTTTCCTCTGACAGATCAAATGTTTGCAATTGGGAATTCAGCTCTGCTACCTGTCTTCCTCTGCAGTGATTTCTATTTCAGGATATAAAGCGAGGGCTGGATGCTTCTCTGCATTCTTGTCCCTCAGCTGCAACCTTCCAGCAGTGGAGAGAGGCTGCACCTCTGTTCTGGGGCTCTCTGAAGCAAAACAGCAGAGATTGAGCTCAGCTGTGCCCCAAAATTTCCAGATACGAAAGTCTGGGCAGTAACTGAAGCCCCAACTTCCACCTTTGCGGGCTTTAGGGAGCCAGGAGTCAGTGTGTGGAGGATAGAAGGGATTTTGGTCCCCAAACCCATCTGCCACACAGAAAGGGCACAAGAAGTGAGTGAATCCTGCTCAGATTTTCTACTGACAGGTCCATATGGAGCTTCGTGAGAAAGACAGAACTGCAGTACTCCATGAGCAAGGGTAATTTTAAAGGCTGCACAATTTCCCACAGAACACAATAATTTGAGTCGTTTGTATATGAGAGCTGCAGTAAATAGCTGGAAACCATTTTCCACGCAGGAAATGGAGACTTCTGGTAGTTAACCAACAACAGTGAACCTTCCCAGCTTAGCACAAGACTATTTGGTAAAGGTATTTAAGGATGATTCACTGGGAAAAATCACAGCTTCCAGGTGTGTGCAGATTCACAGCACTATCTGCATACAGCACTGCTCCCCAGGACCTTCTGCACGCTGGCCTGCAACGTCAACACCGGCTGGCCAGCGAGCTGCAGAGCAGCATGAGCATCTGTTTCTCTCTTCCCTTTTTTGTATCTTCACCAAAGAAATACAAACCTCCTGATTTCAGCAACGAAATTAATTCCTTGTAAGAGGCCCCAGGAGTTTTCGGCATTCCAAGCAAAGTGTCAACACTAGGCACCTGTGAGGGGGCACAAACACCAGCAGCAGCCAGGGTGAACACAGCCCACCGTGTTCTGTGTTTGATTTACAGCCAGCATCCCTGAACATTTGGAAACAGCCTAAACCACAGGCGCTTGAGTGGGGACATACCACGGACATGCAGGTCACACTGCAGAGCACTTTGCTCTCCTCCATCCCTCTCGCCAGTGAGCAATGAGCACACTTGAACAGATCTTATTTCAGGTCCTTCCTAAATTAGGGTTACCAAGTGCACAGAAGGAAGCAGGCTGGTACAAAGCAAGGCACCAGCATGATGTAGAGATGTGCCACTCCTGCCCATCGCCTGCGGCAGGGTAGGGCAGCCCAGGGCTGCTCTACACTGTTCAGAGTGCTCCAAGCCCATTGCTGAGGAGGTGAAGTGCTGCTATTCCCTATTTATCCGCTGAAAATTCCCCTTGCTCCTTGCCCTCTGTACTGCCAGGTAGCACAAAGTAGAGTGTTTACCCCATACCTATGGTGCCTTTAAAGATTAAATTTGCACAGCAAAGCTTTAGGTTGGTGGACACAATTTTTCACGTGACTATTTCCCTGTATCTCATAGTTGACACAAAAGATAGGAGCTGGCACTGGAAAGGCCTTTTAAAATAAAAAACAAACAGAAAATAAAGTGGTAATGAGACATAATTTACTGGGCCTGCTAATTTCTGTGACAGCAGAAAAATATCTCCATTTTACAATCTCATTGCTACATTAAAAATCTGCATATCCATACCATGAGCTGTTTCTGTGCTGAAAAGGGAATAACAAGAGATCGTGCTATCCCCAGCAATGCTTAGTCAAAACAGTATATTGAATTTTAATATCAACAATTTCATAAAGATGATTCTGCAGGAAGGTAATTAGGCATATATACCATGGATGCTTTGCTGAAACATGTACTGGTACTGTGGAAAGGCTGGTTTAACTTCCCCTTTCATTTCCACATGGAAAGAAACAAGTTTCTTTTTTGCTCATCCCAATCTTTGAATATTCAAGTTGCTTAACTCAAAATGCATGGAAGGAGCAGGCAGCAAAAAACACAACAAATAAAGCTCTTTAAACAGGAGGAGCTTGGAAGGATGCAGAGGTAAATTTTCAGCCCATTACAGCACCTCTTTTAGAGAGGAGTATTTGTCTGCCACGATGTCAGTGCTACTGTTCTCAAGAAGGACCTTACAAACAGCATCAGGAGCACAAACAATGAAAGCTACAATTCCACTTGTCTGCTACCTACAGCACCATCTCCGTCCCACACTACCCCTGTTATTATGCAGGGAAGAATTTGAAAATTGCACAGTTCAAAGACTATCGCTGAAGTGGGCACAGAAACAATCCAGCACCAGCACTGCAGTTACCTCAGATCCCAAAACTTCATTTAAAACTGGGTAACCTCTGCAGTGAGCGCTCTCTACAGCCCTGCAATTTCACACAGTTGCTCCAACACAACCTCCAGCAGCAAAGCTGGGGAAAAGAGCTGTAATCATAGAATCATAGACTAGTTTGGGTTGGCAGGGCCACCAACCTCCAGGCCTGGAGCTACACAAGGCTGCCCAGGGCCCTATCCAACCTGGCCTTGAACACCTCCAGGGATGGGACATCCAGCACCTCTCTGGGCAGCCTGTTCCAGCACCTCACCACTCTCTCTGTAAAGAACTTCCCCCTAATATCTAATCTAAACCTTCCCCTTCCTTCAGCTTCAATCCACCCACCTTGTCCTGCCATTGTCTGGCTTTGAACAAGCCAATTCCCCTCCTGTTTCTCTGCTCCCTTCAGGGACAGGAGGGCTTCGATAAGGTCTCCCTACAGCCTTCTCTTCTCCAGGCTGAACAAATCCAGCTCCCTCAGCCTCTCTTCATAGGGTAGGTGCTCCAGCACTCTAATCCTCTCTGTGGCCTCCTCTGAACCCTCTGCAACAGTTCCACATCTCTCTTGTCCTGGGGCCCCAGCTGTGGACACAGGACTCCAGATGGGGCCCCACAAGGGCAGAGCATGGAGGGAAATGATACCTTTATTTGGCTATCTTGAAACAGGATCACGTTGCAACACTCACCTGTACTGCATGTCCTAGAGCCTCCCTGGCTGGGTCTGCAGGAGCTCTGCTTCCCTTTCAACATTTCTACCTGACTCCTCCAGAGGCTCTACTGCCATCTGAGCAAGAAGAAAACTATCTCTTCACACACGGTTCTGGCTGCTTTTCAACAGCGGGTGGCAACAGGCCGTCTGTCTCAGCTGCCTCACTCAAAGCATAGCACAGAAGGAAGGTACCTCCCTCGCTCACCCTGTCTCCATGGAGTGGCCACCCCACAAACGGCCTCTCCCAGTAGCAGCCTGAGGCAGAGCCCCACTGCTGGTCACTAGGCTGAAGTTTCCCTTATACATCTACAGGCTAGATTCTAGCTCCAGACCCCCCCAAACCAGGAATCTCAGAGTCATAAAAAGCATTTTTGTTTGTGGCTGTCCCACAAGAGAGTTATTTCAAAGAAATCCCAGAGTTCCCTGCCTCTGCCTCCAGCTGCAGCAAGGTCCCTTACTCTCTACAAGGACACTAAGGAGACCTCTGATTCTAGAGAGGAGCCTCCAACAGGACCTGCCCAAGCAATTTAGAGCTCCCTGTCCCAGATTTTTCAGTGGGTTAGGACAGTCTGCTCGAGCAAAAGCAAAGGAAATGACCTTTAAAGAAAAACAAAGGGGAGTATACAGATTGTTTATGTCTCATGATAGACTCATAAAGTAGCTGTACTGAGTGTCAGTATTGACTGCGGGTTGCATTTCAACATTACAAGATAGATTCCCAGCTGAAAAAACACAACTTGATCCCAACACAAATGTTTCACAATAATCTTTGCAGGAAAGTCACCGCATACCTTTGGGAACCCTGTAAAATTCCTCCAGGGAAGAATTTCCCTCATGCTGCAGTGAAGCCAGTGCTTCTCCTAGCGTTTATCACATACCTAGCAGTTTCATAAACATTTACAATGTGCAGTAGCTGGCCTTGTGACAGACTTCCTGATCATCTTTTTACAGGAGATGCGCAATGTTTTTCTTATCCATTATGCAATTTCAGATTGCAAAATAATTTTGGCAACTCTTTGGCAACTCCTTTGCATAAATTAGACTGGGACACCATTAATTACAGCAGAGCAATCCATGTCTTCCAAAACCCCAAGTCTGCGCTGTTTGCCCATGTCCCTTCTCCCTAGTCTGGCAGGCACTCCTATACCAAAAAACACACCTAGCATTTCAGCTGCAGCTGAGGGAAAACCAACCTCACGCCAAGCACAGCCACCAAGGGAGTAAATGAGACAACTCCAGCCCTCTACTTAACCTTCTTATTCACACCAGGTCCCTCTGCCCTTCCAGCCTCTCACCCCAACACTGAGATGAAAGGTATCACAACCCAGGTCTGCACCAGATTCTGTGTGAGCCTTATGAGGACAAAATGCCCTGAAGATGGGAAACCGAGCCCTACACCAAATATTATTCAGAGTTCAGTGATCCATATCCTCTTAAGAGCAATCATCAGCTTTCTGCTCCTGCCAGCATCTTCTCCAAAGATGTCTCAATAGAAAATTTCCCACTATTTCAAAAAGTAGTTGTCCAAGTGGAAAAAATCCAAGTAACATAGAAAATTTAAATTGCCTATGCTGATGAACTTTATAATCTAACCTTGAGACAGTGGAAAAGAAGTAGTAGGAAGGGAAGAGACAAGTTTGAAAGACCAGAGATAGAAGCAGATCCCAGTAACCTTTCAGGAGCTGGCTATCCAGATGCTAATTGAAATACATTTATAGGACTCCTGGAGAATATGTAATTTTTAAAACATTATTTGCAAAAGAAAACAGTGATGGTAATTTGAAAGCATATGTAGAGTGTGAAAGACAAAATACCCAGAGACATATCCATCCAACCGACCAACAGTTTCAGGGGCTGCCATCTACAGAATGAGCCCTGATATAACCCAGGCAGAAAAGCGATTCAAAACTTGACACCTGTGCACACACTTTCTCTTTAAATAAAAATACACAGAGTAACTTGCATTCAAAACCCAGTACCTCTTGTGAGATCTCCCCTCAAAACAAATCCAGTTTCATTTATGCTTAGGGTGAACAATTGCACCCCTTTTTCATTTCACTTAAACAGCTTCTTCCTGGTGATACAATGCACTGGAACACGCTTTCTTGTACATCTATGTCCACAAACTGCTCTAGATGAAGTTGAAATATTGGTCTTGGTTTTCATCAGGCTTTACAAGGGTATGAATCAGAACAAATTAGAGTAAGGTAGTAGTAAAACCAGACCAATTTCAGTGGACATTAACTTTTAAAGCGTCTGCAGCTGACGATAGAGAAGAGGGCATAACAACAGCTCTAGCTCTTGGCCACCCGACACAACACTGTGAAAACTTTACTAGATCTATAAACTGCTACACAAGCACACAAAGAGTAACTGAAATAAAGAGAGATATTTCAGCTCCACACAAGCTCACGTCCATTTTCAAATGCAGTGTAAATCTCTCTGCTATAGAAGCAGGCCACACCCAAGCCATTACTCAGATGAAGACATATTCACAGCTTCCATTGACAAGCTGTGAGATTCGCTGTTGCCCTCTTGGTCGCACAGTTGGATGGTTTTAAGAGGTTGGCTCGTTATCAAGGCTGAGCATCTTCCCCATCTTATAAATACAGCGTTTGCTGTAGTAAAAAAAATCCAATTTGCAAAAAATTGGATGAATTTGAAAGAGAGCAAAAAATTGATTAATGGAATTGATGAAAACTATAAAAGCAATTATTCTTATTAGTTGCTCCTGCAGAAGAAAATACTGTGATGTTATTCTAATACTCATGTCTAGGAATCAAAGATTGTTCTAGTAAATTCTGTCAACTATGTGAAAACCCACGGATTGATGTCTCTGGCCCCAGAGTTCCCAATCTTGATGCCTTTTCACCCAGTCCCTGAGTATGTTCGCAATAGCATCTTTGGGGTATATTGTGTAATACTTCCTCAATCTCCACTGTTGCAGGAGTCTCCAGTAAATGAAAGCGTGGCCTGAGAGGACTCAATGAGATCAGTGGTGATCTAAAATATACCTAGTGAAAAACAATTCGTCATGTGGTATTGTGGCTGAAACAACTAACATAGCACATTGTGCAGACATGAAAATTAATTATTGAAAAAATTTAGGGGGGTTGCCCATGGTCACACATCAAATCGGTTGCTTGAGAGCTAGACCAACACTTTAGGAAGGCCTAAGATCAAGTTAAATCAGCCAGTGTCTACACAACCCAAAGCTGGGATGAAGAGACAACTCCCTGCATAACCCTATTTTCCTTGATTTTCCATTTCATTACAAAGACACATGGCAGGGCAGGGCTGAGGTTCAGCTTGGTTTAGTCTAAACAAATCAAACGGGTGCATTTTTGCAGGCCATACATCCTGCTGCCTCCCTGGGTGCCAGGGCAAAATATGAGAAGACACGACGCTTGTGGGCTGGAAAGCAAAGAGCTAAATGGGGTGAAATAGGGCAGGGGGAAGATTTCATTGCATGTGGCTTGGGAACAAGGTGCAAAAGCTGCTAAGGTATCACAGGCTGAATGAAGAGACTGATATGATAGAGGCCTTTAAAAGAGACAGGATGCAGGATTAGAGACTGAGAGGAACGGAGGAATTTTATGATAGTAAAGTCACGTACAGCATGAGGGTGGAGTGCTGCTGAAACACACAGCAATATTTTCTACAGTTTTTTCTTAAAAATAATTTCTGAGAAGTAATCATCTGCCTTCACAGCAAATGCTCTTCTCCAGAGAACAAATGTAGTCTATTAGTTTTCCTTTATATATCCTGCATTGTTGTAACATTGAGCAATACTTGAATCTAATTCTTCTGACACACAGTTATGAAAAATGTAATTTTCAAACCTTAAAATATTTACACGGCTATTGAAACTTATACAATTAAAGTCTGAATCAAATTGTCATTTATATGGGGCATACAACGACAGATTTGTTAAATCCAATCAGTTAAAATAAAAGTGGCAATAAAGCATCACCAGACAAGAGGAACCGATTTTTGTCTGCATCCAGCTGTTTGTGTATTTATGTATTCCTTTGTTTAATAAATTTCCACCCGCTTTGCAAACGTGCACAATTTAGTGACAATTTTGGAGAGGCACCTTATGGGTTTTGGGGGAGGGTGGGGGTGTCACAATCTTTCTTCTCAGCCAGGAACATGGTGTATTTAAGTTTCCATCTGTGGTAAATTCATTCACTTCTATAATAGTCACGGCTATACTAATATTTAGCTGCTGAAATAAACCTTTCGGACTTGCACACCCCCCTTAGCATCTTGAAACCAGCTACAAGGAGCACTATGTCACCACAAACCAGCTCAACAGAAGCCAGTTGCATCAGCATCCAGGTCAGCAGCGTATCTGCTACAGAAACGGCTACCGCCAAGTTTATACACGTGCGTAGGGAGTTAAGCATTTTCCCTGTCAAACTCTTTGGTTCAATAACTGCCTTTGTACAATGCCTCTAATGATGGGATTCTGTTCTGGGAGTGAAGCTTGTAAAACATAGGATCAATAGCATAAGGAATACTGCTACTTACTACTAGTAATACTTTGCTGAGCTGATTAATTTAGTTTTTCTCACTTTAATTTGTCTTTACTGCCTGCACGTACCCCTGATGCAGGCCCATCATGGAAACAGACTTGAGTGCCTACTTGCACCTAATCTTGTTCAACAATTTCTTTTCATTAGTGGGATAAAATCACCCTGCTGCATTCAGCACTCTGCTATACGCCCATTGAGTCTTTGGCTTAACCCTTTTAACATGATTATAATAAACAAGGACCAATGCAGCCAGCATTCCTCAGGATGACAGAGGCAAGTCTAATTGATATTGAAACTTCACAAAGGAAACAAAAAAGCTAAAACTTTTCTTTTCCATTTTATTTTTAACTTAGGTGGAAAAAATCTAATTGATTGTGATTAGTAAAGCCAATCCTTTGAGTTGTTGTCTAGGTTACCAGATTCATTGTCCCTTTTCAGCAGTCTTGGCCATTACTTAACTATTGGATTAATTGTATGCAGAACAAATCATCTGCTATTTCATTTTATGACTCATTAAACAAGTATAGCAGATAACCGTTACTGCTTTTTGGTCTAAGACGACTTCAAAACTTATGCACTGCTAATGATGCTAGAATTAGGAAAAGCAAATACCTTGCTGTGTGCAAAGGTCAGAGTAAGCACTAATGGAATACTTATCTGCCCAAAAAGTAAATTAAATCAATTTCCTGAGCCTTGTAGGAGGTATAAAGCCAAGGCAGGAGGCTGAGTGATGAAGAAATTGCAGCTCACTCGCAGGTGGCTCTCGGTGATACTCTCAGTACCACCCTGCTAGTGGCACAGCCCAGCAGAGCTGCTACAAGACTTGTCACTGTAAGGTGGGATGTGCTCTGGACAGGGCTGGGCTGGCACCAGCTAGGAACATGCCTGTGTTTTGGAAAGAGTGATGCCTAATGAAAGGAGAAAGGGTTTGCTGAGAGACCTCTAAGGCACGCTTTGGAAGGACAAAAAGAGAGGCAGAGGCTATTTTTTCCCTGCAGACTGCTCATACTGCTTTTTTTTTTTTCAGGCAACTAATAATAAGAACAACAGGAGCGATCAATGATAGTTTGAATTCTGAATTCTCACAAAAGCCATGAAATCTGTTTTTTATTCTAATATTCATCCTGTATTTTTGTTACAATCTGACCTTTAAACCTGTGAATAGCATCAATCAAATCATGCTCATCTCTCTTCAACGTTTTAATAACGGTGCTCAGTGTTGATCACATTTTAGCCATTTTCTATACTTATTCTAGGAAAAATGCAAAATTTCTTCTCCCTTTCATTCTTAAAAAATTTAAACCATGGGAACTTAAAGGGGACTATCCCAGTGAAACTTGCTGTCACAGAAGAAATATTTTTAGGTGGTGGAAAGCAGGGAGTAAGATATGGAAGATGTAAGCATGGAACCCACTAAGTCTCCTTGAGTTAGGAAAAGCCTGTGTGTGTGGGGGGGGTATTTTCCCCCCAGACTGAAATCTGGAAAAGGGGGAGGAGACCTTAAGCGTTCACTAAGAAAAATCAGGGTGCCCCTGCAGAGCCTGGAAATGATGGCCTGTAGCAAGGAAACCCACATTGCAAAGGCATTACATATTCTTGAGCACGTTAGAGGGACTGTTTTTTGTTGGGTAGAGGCAGGAGAAAAGCAGAGGCTGGCACTCAACTCCTTCCTGACTGTCTCTCTACCACACCTCTTTCTGCCCGCCCAGGTTCAAAGGTTGGATGCCAACTGAGCGATCCACAGCATCAGGGTAAGAGGAAAGTTAAAACACTGTGATCCTCCTCTTTTAAACACATCTCATTCCTTATCTCCTCCCTACCTTGAGTTGTCATTTCTGTAAAGTTTTGGTGATTAAGAAGCAGGGAGGCATCCAGTGCGTGTGGCATCAAGGTAACCCCAGGACTGAAGGGATGAAGCCTTTGAAACGACTTGCTGTCGGTGGTTACAGCATGTTCTAAGGACTTGCATGATGTTTGTGAGCCGTCTGGCTTAATCCTCTCCCTGATGAATGAGTTTTCATAGATCCAGGACAAACTCCTCATTTTTCTTTTGCTTTTATTAGAACTCTACTGTGCAGCTCCTCAGGAGCTGGCACCTTGTAGGGATGTTCTGTCATTACCCAACTCACTGTAATGTTCTCCCCAGAGTAAATGTGAAACTTTTCCTTTTCCCCCTCCAATTTACTTCCCTCCCATCATTCTCTGTAACTGCATTAGATAGAAAAGACGTCTCAGCAGTTTACCAAGAGAAAGGGTTGCTTTGTCGTGCTTAGGAATAGAAACATTTCCCTGTCCTGCCAGCTTCTTCACTGAAAAACAAGAAAACACATGATTTGAAAGTGTCCTGTGTTTTGGAGGTGGAACATACTTTAGGGCTCTCAAACACAGGTCAAGTGAACATGTCATTAGCATTAGTTTGTACTGCTGAATTAAAAAAGAACAGGTATAGACTGAGAGCTTCCAGAGCAAGTCTCCCCTGTTGCACAGCAGTCCAAACCTTTACAGCTTCCTGGGTTACTGGCTACAAAATGTTCTATACTGAAAAATAAAAAAATCCCTAAACTTGCTAATATTATTATTATTAATTATACATATATTTGGTCACAAAGTACTCTTCTCTGCTTTAATGCCACGGAAAAGCTCATTCATCACATCACAGCTTCTCACCCTTCCTTTGTTCCATGCTACCCGAAGTGTACCAGGGAGGGTAACGTATTTCCTCAGATATCCTTTTTTTCCTTCTTCCCTTTTCTATTTCACCTCATTTAACATAGTAAGTACATGCTAGGATTGCCAAATGAAGAATTGCCATACATTACCATCTGAATGCAATGAGAACGAGCTTTATGCTGCCTTAACTTTAGATTTCTAGTGCTCTGAATGCAACTGGGGTTAGCATTTTGCTTAACAATGGGATGCTATTATTAAGAAAATAACAGTTAATGGCCATATCTTCTTGCTCTAAGAACTCTCAACTGCACTGAAACATGAGGCAAATCCACTATTTTGCTGTTCTAAATGAAAGCACCACTGTAGGTGAGATGTTTTGATTGTGCTGCCTAGGACTCTCCTTCACTCAGAATTTAACCTGCTCGAGTAATTTAACTGACATGTAACCTTATTTCAGGCATTTTTTTATTATTTGTGGGCAATTATAGCTTATTGTCTTATGTATTCACTAAATCTCCCTTAGTGCAGCAGGTCATTTTAATTGACCCCTAAGAACGCCTCAGGTTCCCAGTGACACCTGTGTTCCCACAGTGACAGCGTGGCAGGGCCTAACGAGCGGCTGGGAATCAGATGAAGCTGTTTAAAGTGGAATGGACTGGCTGTAACAGGCAAGATGGACCAGTGAGGTTGGCAAGTGCCCTGTCTGCAAGGTGAGCAAGGGCGAGGTGCCAATCACTGCGCGCTGATGACAAGCAGCGGGGGAGCGGCACACTGTCACAACCTGAGGTTTGGATATCTACTATTATAATAATCCTGTGACAACTGCAAAATCTCCTGGGTGGCCAGAGGCTGATAACAACACATGAGTATTCATAAATACATGAGAGTTGGTGCTTCGCTTGCCGAATTCATCCACCCCGGCGTTCCCACATGATGGGGATGTAGACACTGAGTTAGTACTCAGCGGAGTGGGGCAAAGGACTCCCAGTGCTCACCCTAAAAAGATGTGGCATTAACCAGGCCAAATGAGGCTTCTCAGCAGAGAGTGAACAGGGATTGTCTATCAATCTGTCATGGCAAAAACAAGCTCCAAGCAGAGGCATTATTGCTCTTACAGACAAGGGTGCAATGAGCTGCACGGGAAGTGGGCTGTGAGGAATGTGTTAAATAAAATGACACGGGAGCAGCAAGAGAGGGGAGAGATGGAAATGAGAGGGGAGACATTATTAAGGCAGACAACTGAGATAGCCTTGGAGCTACCAGCATATGTGTCAAATAGTTGGTTGGTCAAAGGGTTTTAGTCACTGTTCTCAGTTCCTCCTCAGCAGACCCTGACTAGAGTCACGGAATTAATGCCTTTCAAAATCTCCATGAGTTACTTCTAGAAATGCAACTTTGGCACCTTTTCCTGTACCCACTTTATCAGTCTAAAAAGTTTAAAACACTCCACAGAAGTGCCCAAGGGGTTAAAATATATGGCCCCAGTATTTTATTTATAATCATGTGGGATAAAGTTTCACGTTCCTGACATATTAAGTGAAAATAATTCTTTTGTATCTTAAACTACTTCCAATGCCATCTGGAGCATTTTAACACTAGATGACTTGCTAGCAACCAGTATAAAAACCAAAGTGCTTATAAGAAAGATACATGGCTACAAGTTGGCCTATTAGTATTCTGTGGTTTATTTTATAACTTTTGAAGATACCAGGCTCCGATCTGCTTAAAACTCCAATTAATGTTAATGGGAATTATGTGAACATCCAGAGTAGTTATATGGCCCTTAAACTCTTGGTACAGAAACTCTCATTGTCTACTACTCTAAATTTGCATAAGCAATTAATGTCTCATTAATGTCTCATTAGGAACTCATATGGTGTGAGGGAGGAAAGAGCATTAGTGCCTCTGTGGAAACCGTATTAGGTCACACATGAAAATGACTTTACTGGTTTCATCTTGTTTTGTATTTGTACGTGCAGAGAAAGACAATACTGCAAGAGGTGCACAATTTGGCAGAGCAGCATGGCTGTGGTGGAGTAAGGCAGATCTGCAACTGCAGAAGATTTTTCCAGTAGGACATGAGACATTTAGGCTGGGACCAAAAAAGCCCACCAAACTCCTCTCACAGCAGAGCAAGCTCAAACCATGAGCTTTAATGTCTGCTATCAGTAAACCCTGTATTTAGCTTTTTAAAAAAACTGAGTAGCCCCATTGTAGTCAATTAAACCTGTACTTTGCTGGCCTGAAGACATCATCCCTTCATGCCTACAGGAATCAAAATCACTTAGGTCTAAGGTGGTTCTGTTACATTCAGTGAACCACCAGGCTAAACCCATAAGGATCCTCCATCCCACAGCCTGAAGCTTCCTCTGGTTACTCTGCCGGGCTGGAAGCTCCCTCAACACCTGTAACTCCTGGTTCACTGTCGAGGTGTTCATCCTCTGAACGCCTCACTGAAAAAGAAAGGGCTGCATGGGGGACATGATTTTGGTTATTTATATTTCTAAATGTATGCACTGGATTTACAGCAATTTGTGAGATGAAGTAGTAACATTAGCAGGTAACAACAGGGTACTAAAGTTGACATCAAACCCTGTCCCTAACACCAGATTTTAAGAGCCTCCATACAAACTAGACCTTCCCCATAGGAAGCCTGGTCATTGCTGAAGGAGATAGGCTTTTCACTATCTTCTCTATTTAGATGAGATGCAAACGTTTTGCTCAGAGCAATCTGAATCTGAACCAGAGCACTGGCTTACAACCACTGGCATCTGAAAACCAAAATCTTCCATCTGGCTTACTGAAGCTATGAAAAGCCCAAATCCTCTGCAGTACTCCACGATGCTGAGAAGCCTTCATGCAGTTGCTATGTGGAGTGTTTTAAGGACCAGCAGCTGAAGGAACATGCAAACGACTAATAAAGGGTCTACTCAAACACCAGCCAGGAGCTGGATGAAGCCTCCTGACTATACACACACTGCAAAAGCTTTATGTTGCCCGAGAGAACCGATTCCTTTCCTAAAGAAATCTAATGAGATTTGTACTCTGAAGTCAAAGAACATCCTAACTATTAACTGAAAATATAACTAAACGTTCTCGGTGCGTTCATAAACCCAGAGAGAGCACTTCCAGCCCTCAGCTCCTGCAAGCTCTTATGTGTTCCTTCAGCATCCTCTTGGGCTGCTTCAGCAAGAGCGGCCGTAAAGAGCAGCACGTTTATTCTGAAGAGTCCCGGGGGACTCAGGAGCTCCAACCAGGCTGTGCTTTCATACGTGAAGTGCTGTTTCTTACATGACTGAAATTCCAGCTTCAAGCTGGAATATTACAGTATCTTCAGTTCAGTGGGGTTAGACAGCCCATCTGAGCGCCGGCTCCCATCAGCCACAGAGCCCTGGGCCAAAGCTTACAGCTGGTGTATAAAAGAAAACAGTGCAGAGTGCTCTCATTTTCAGCAGAAAAGGAGAGGAAAGAATTAAAAGCAGCACAGTGCAGTCCAAAATGGAGAGATGTGAGCAGTTCATCAGAAGAGCAGCTTAAATGTACCAGTGGTAATTTACTGAGAGTATTTTTATGGATAAATTGTTTGCTCCTTTAAGTGCACAGTGTTAATCCAACACCAATTTGTCAGGATATGGACCACAGCACCTGAAGAATACTCCTGGCAAATATTTCAGATCTGGTTACTCTGAACTGTACCTGCAATACCCATCAAAGCTGCTGGAACTGGTGGTAACTGGATGGAAGGAACACGTGAAATCAAGATGATCTTCAGGTGGGAAATAGAAAAAATCTGGGGAAAAAAGTCCACTCCAGAGCAACAAATGGGAATAGTGTAGGATTGGGGGCACGAGGCAGATACAAAGAGGAAAAAAAAAATACAACAAAGTACTGGCAACATTACTCCATGCAAGGCTTTCATTGGTTTGAAATGCTCTTTAGTCTGCTGTTTAAATTAAACAATATAGCCATTTTTTGGATAAAGCAGTTTAGGGTGCCAGTGTTCCTCCCATTCCTAAGACACTGCGAAGGCTGGCAGCTGCTACTTACACAAATACACCATCCTGAACTCTAAGCAGATGGAAAGCTGAGCTTTCTCATGCGTTCCTCAAATCGGTAGTTTCTGCATTTCTGTGCAACCTGGAAATCTTTAAAGGGATCAAGGTTTCTATGAGAAAAATCAAGTGTGTGCACTCAGTTCTCAGCCTGAACGCAGCAACGTTGCCCACAAACCAAACAAGAGCCCAAAGGAAACAAAACACTGCTCCCTTTTATCACCCTGTCCTCATCTTTGGAAAACAGATTATACATCACCGCTAAATGACGAACAAGTAAGACAAAAGACAGTAGTTGGTAACAAGTAACACAACAACAGTTTCTGTCTGTGGTCTCACAGGCACATGATCCTACTTTGGTTCTGTAATTTCTTTAATGCTAATTTCTACATTTTAGGGTGATTCAGATAATTGCAAAGAATTCGCAGTCACACTGGAAGTAAAATGTTCCCTGGGGCTGGTCAGAGCTGTTTCTCTAAAATGGTTTGATTTATTATTCTTCCCAGTTTCTATGAGTAAAATCCATCTCTCTTAGATGGGAATGGATTACTACCCTGTGGAAAAATTAATACTTTTAAGCTATGTTTTAAACTCATTTGAATCAGAGGCTTCGGAGGTTGACCCATTTGCACCTGCTAAAAATAGGGGTAGCTCCTCAGATGGCTGGGGGTTGAACCTGTTGCCAACATATTTTCCTCTTCGGACAGCCACCAACCCAGAGTGCATCAGAAGTGAATTAAAAATACTGAAAATAGAATAAAGTCCTCTCTTTAATTGGGCTGAGGACTGAATTATGGCAATCTCTAGATTGCTAGACAGCTGACTGGACCATACTCTATATCTTCTGCCCAAGAAACGTACCTCTGCTTTTAACAAAATTGGTTTAGGAACAAGAATTTCAAGACTTGGATCTAGAGAAAGTTGAAAACTGATGTAACTACTGCAATTCATGCAATTATACTGGCACAACAAGGCTGACTTCACTGCCTCACTGTTAGTCTGAGAGCAACTTCTGCCTTCTGAAGGTCAAATGGCCCAACCCCACCCTCACAGGCAGCCACCAGCATGCAGCTGCTTTGTAAGAACTTAGCTCAGCACGTGTTGGGTGATGCACTGAATCTAAAGAGCAGACATGACAATAGCTGGACTCAAAGCAAGATGAGAAAGACAGTTTGTGTTGTTTAACATTAAAAGGAAGAATGTCATTAGTTGAGAACTGTGGTCGATTGCAAGCCTGTCTTGACCTCCTTGAAGCCACTGATGTTTTATTGTTTTCCTGAGCCCATTTCTCACTGCTGCTCAACAAACCCTATGCTGACTGAAATGCAATTTATGGATGCTGGGGGTAGCTCTCCCAAGCAGAGTCCTCCTACATCTTTGCACGTTATTGTAACCTAACTAATGTTATTTGGACAGAAATACCGCACAGTGTGCTGTGAGCCTTCTGGTAGATGTGTGAAGGACAGCTTTTCTAGTAAATCAGGACAGATATGATAGATTTTTTTTCCCCTTGACATTATTATTCTATTATTTAGCCTTAATTTTCTTTAAACATGTTGCCAGGGAAAGAAAAAATAGCATGACCACAGAAGTTTCTGAAACAAAGTCACCTTGTACAATGAAACACAGGGGCTTCAGTGGGGCTGAGCTTCCCTGGCTGTGAGCATTCTCGGCATTGGCACCAGAGTGCCCAGCTCATGTTTGTGTACTGCTGTGGGGAAACCCAGATCACAGAAACACAGAATCACAAGGTTGGAAAAGACCTTTGAAGATCATCAAGTCCAACCAATCCCATCCTAAGCTAAACCATGTCCCTAAGTACCTCATCTACCCTTTTTTCAAACACATCCAGGGAAGGTGACTCAACCACCTCCCCGGACAGCCTGTGCCAGGCCCCAACAGGAACAGTGTTTATCTCTCCGTTTCTCTTCAGCCCTTTTGTAAGAACTGATGCACTAATCAATATTTCCAGAAGCGAACACGGTGTTAAAAAACACTTTTCATTAAGCAGTTGTACTGCTAGTGGTTTTTTTAAACACCGTTTTCAATGTTACAGGCAATCTGTTCCATTTTAGCAGTGAGCATGCTTTATTATGCCATAGGACTCACTTTGGACTTTGCAAGTAAAATTTCCGTCACCTTTTAATTAAGAGTCTTTCTGCAAGAGTATAATTTATCTCCAGCTGAAGCTACTATATGAATAGAGCCTGCTGCCATCTCAATAGGTCAGCCCAAAGCACCAGATGTTTTCTGTGAGGAATAAAGGTCTTTTGGGTTGGTTTTTTCCCCCTCAGATTTTAGCTGCAGTCCCCGGTCCAACATTGTTGGCATCTAACAGAACAGCCAAATGGACAGTTAAAAACAATGACTTCATTGAGCTTTGGTTTACTCAAGTGAATGACCAGAAAAACTTTTGCAAAGCAGAGGAATAACAGTCACAATATCTAGTGTGGTTTAAAAAAGGAAAAAGAAATACACACAGTGCAGAGATACTAAGGAACAGGACTGTACACAGCCCCTAATCACAAGAGAAGTTGGTTGGTCTGTGCTTGCAGAGCACAGCCATCTCCAAAGCAGACACCATGTAGGTGTCCTGTTCACAATAGGTCTCCCTCCAACCCTGACGGAGTAGCAGTATTAAACACCAGCCAAGCAAGCTGGCAGCACAGTCTTGTGGCCTTGTTTTTGTTTTTAAATGATTTGGAAGCAGCAGCTGAGGTACTGACAGGCAGCCTCCTGCCTGTTACCTCTGCTGTCAGAGTGGTTCCAAAGAGTATTTACCAATATGGTGATAGGCGCTTTATATGTATAAATATAAATATATTTATATAAATGTAGGTCACTTGGCACCTTGCTGGGCTCAGGCTGCTAATCCCATGCTCTCAGCATGGCTCAGTTGCTGTGACTGCACCAAGACAATATGATTACGTGGCTCCCAGGTCAGATCTGCTTAGCATTGGGCAGACTCAGTCAACCCCAAGGTCCCGGCAGGCTTTAGCATCATTTTCACCTGTCCTTGTGTAGTAGCTGGGCTGTGATGCTCATGATTAGCACTCAAAGCTAATGTGTGGGCTCCCAGCCCTCCTGGAGGCGGCAGTGGTGGCAGGATGGGACATCAGCTCCAGAGCCCACTGCTTTCTTCACAGGAACAGGAAAACTGGCTCCACATCTGCTTTTCAGGCTAGGCACTCGCATGGCCAGCGTGAGCCAAAAGCAGCAAGATCTTGATTCAATAGGAGGGTCTGAACACAAGTGCCTGGCAGGGGGGACATGGTTCCCTCTGCCACCTCTGCAGCTGGAGTGGGGACAGCCAGCACGCAGGCATCAAAGGGAAGAGGGAGAAGAAGTCAGAACTCTGTCTTCACTTTGTATCACTAATTGTCTTCAGACTGAGATCTCAGTACCATAACTGTCTCACCCTCTGCGTTTCCTACACCATGACACTCAGGCACAGCCATAAACCAAACACACGTGCTGCTCATCCTGACAATCTTTGCTGGTTCAACAGTTGACCTTGAAATATGTAAACTTTCTCTTGCCAGAGAAGACTATCTGCATAAGCAAATTTATGGGCAAGAGTGTTCTCCCACATCCTTCCTCTCCCTTCTGCTTAAAAAATTCTCATTACCAGTAGCCCCTGTAAAACAGCTTCAGCATTCAGATCCTTGAGTATCATCAAACAGCATAAGTAAGCAATGAAAGCAAGCACGCTGCTGTGTCCTGAGATACGCTGAGGTTCATAGAAATGGTACCAATTTCTAACATCCTGTTTGTTTTCCTGGCCTTACAGAAAGCATGTGTGTAACCCATTTTTTTCAGTGTTTCACTTCTTGATGCCTTGTTAGCAACAATTGCCGCTCCCAGGAGGACCTAACAGTGTAGAGACTTGTACTAATGCTGTATAGAGCGATTCTTGGGGGAATTTCATACTTCATAGTACAAGCTATCAATACAGAAAATCATAACTGCCTCTGGTTGCACAAACCTTAATGCAGTCACTGTACAGGCAGGAACATTAACTCTTTAAAGCCCCTTTATCTGATGTGCTCATTTCAAGTCACATTTATCTCCCAGTATCTCTGACACTTAGCAAGTCTTGTCTGAAACAGCATATTGTAAGTACTTTCCTCCTGCCCCCTCTCCCCAGTACATATAAATAAAGGCTTGTACATCTTACCTCCCAAGCTACTATGAAATGCCTTTGTTTTTGAACACTGTAGAACAAAAACAATGTTGTATTATTCAGTAGCCGTGGGAAATAGTTCTTTATTTGGATGCAATTAAACTTAAATGGTTAGTTCTGCTTTTTATCAAAAGCCTCTATGAAATATGTATAAACACAGCAATCTTTGCCTGCTCATTTATTCACTTTGAATAAACTATGCAGAATTAAATTGAGCTTTATTTCATTCTTGCTGTTAATAAGGTGGATAACTAGCTAGTAAGTTCTCAGGACATGTTACATGCTGTATTGATCTTGTTTCTTTAATCTACTTCCAGAACAAAAAAGGGCAGGATTCTTAATGCCTCAACTGCTAGTATTTTACTTTACTAAAAGTGTAGCTCTGCACCGGCTGGAACTGGTGGATTCTGGCCCGTCTAGTTCCCATGAAGTCAGATGGGCATTTTCTCATTGATGGTGACGTCTGAGAGCCTGTGGCTGATTTCTCATGGCATAAATCCACAGTGCTTTGGAAATCAGAATGTAATCTACAGCGTTTCTCAAGCTTGCTTTCTGACTAAGTTTTTGGGAGTAGGAGGAGATCTAATGAGTTTTCTGAGAACTGTTATTGCAAGGAAGTTTTAGGGAAAGCAGGGAGGCTCCCATAAGAGACTGCTTGAGAAATCCCTTCCAGTTTACCACTAAAATCCACAATGCAAACCACTGGGGCTGCTCTCAGCTGGAGGCAGAGCCTGCACAGTCCAGCCTCATGGCTCCAAAAGCTTCAGGCATCCCCCCTATACAGGGGAAAACTCTGATTCCCACCCCCCCCCCACACTCCTCATCCAGTTAAAGATGACTTCCATTTTGCTTTAGAAACAACCACCAACTTCTTGCTTTCTTCAGCCCTCAAAACAAAATCTGACCATTTTTTCCCCCAAAAGGAAAACCAGGTTCATTTGCATCTGAATTAAAACTTGTTCCCAACGAGGGGAGTTCCTGTAGGAGGGAAACGGTGATGCCTTTATGGTTTTACCTATTGGAGCCATTAGGCTGAAGCCCTAAAAAGATGGGGTTGCCTGGGCAACAATTTTTTCACAGTCAGCAGATCAGTCTTGCAACTTATTTTTAGCTTTTCTCAAGTAAAGAAATACCAGTGCAGAGGAACGCTGGCAACAAACAGGGGAAAAAACCACGCTGTTCCTAGAAGTAGTAAAAATATTAGTTTGATTACTACTGATATGAAAAATATATGAGCTATGCTTCTGCAAAAAGGCAAAAAAGCTGAGCCTTTAAAGTGAGAAGCCACAATAGGCATGGAAAACACTCTGATTTTGCACCTGATTTGCATGAGCATAAAGTCAGCTACTTACACAGATAAATGGCTACTTAGACATCCAAGAGATAAACATGTTTTCTCTGCACAGAGCCTGAAATTTGTTGCTACATCCTGCAAAGCAGCAACAATCATTTACTTAGCACGTCCCTGAAATTTATATTCATATTACACGCATTTCAATGTTTGTGTAGTGTAAATATATTTGAGAATTTGCCACACTTCTCAGCTGTCAGGAATTTTATCTCTGTGCTTGTTTATGTGGAGTGACATTAAAAAAAAAGAGTAGTGAAACAGGAAAGATAAATACACATACAATTAGTTAGGATGTTCTAAGGTAACTTTTATTGCCATTTATCCTTGTGAGCAACACGTGCTCGGCAACCTCTCTAGACAGGCTGTAGCAGTGCACTTTGCACACACACACATATCACTACGGAAACAGTTTGGATATTTCATGAGGAAGCACTGGGCAAAAAGCATTTTCTGAAGAACCCAAACTGCTACCCCTTGTTGAAGAGATGTTATTTCCATCTCCATGGTATTAAATTTCCCAGTGATCAATAAACCTGGTCTACAGACACTCTGGAAACAGTTTTTGACCCAGTTTCACGGATTATGACTTTAGAAGTACACCTGAAACTTTTTTAAGAAGAGGTTCTCTCTGATGGTCATTTTCCAATCAGATGCAACCATTACCTCTCCAACCAGCAGAAGTCTAGTCTACTTAGAGTTTACATATAAAAAGGACATGCAAGTAGGTGTTGTATCCCTTGCTAAGTTACCAAGGATAGTTTTAAACAGATTTCTTGTAAATGCAAGTTAAGGTAGACTCTGAGGGAAGTATGAGTGTTTTACACAATTAAACAGTCTTGTTCTTTCTAAGCAGCTGCCAAAACCCTCAGTCTTTCTGGACCTGTTTTGACTTGCTGGTGCTCAGGCTCTGCAGAGGAGGGATGCAGGAGGACAGCAAAGAGAGCATTTCCATTGCAATTCTCTGTTTCTCGAGAATGCTCTGTGGCCACCAGTGACACCACAGCCCTGGAGCAGGTATGCTGGCCTCTGCCCATCAGGCAGGTTTTAAAAGGCTATGGAAAGCTCACGGGAGAAAGTGCTGCCTGGAGGTAAGCAGGAGCCGTCACTAGGAGCTGAGGCCCTTTGCTTTTCAGCTGCGTGCAAACTGAGGGTAACATGTAGCCCCCCATGACACCCCCATTCCTGTATAAGATATACATCTCAGATAAGCAGATAAATGGGAAGAGAAGGGAATAAAAACCAGTTCAAGTGTCAAAAGCCAGCCCTCGGCCAAAACACATTACGTCACTACTAACATCTGTGCAAATTGCCCCACTTTTGGGAACCTTCCTTAGTTCTGCTGCATAATTCTACTACAGCGTTAATTAATAACATGCACTAATTTGCACCTAAGCTCCGTTTGTACCCAGATGCTGATATGACCCCTAGCTAGTCACTCATGTCTAGGTTGATATATCATCTGGTAAACTCAGGCAGCTTTCCTCCACTCAGAAACTAAAAGTCTCAAGAGCATAAAGCATCTAGCATCTCAAATCATGAGTCCCTGTGTATTTTTTGCATCCAACTCCTATCTGTTATTTCTCCATAACTGGGACACACGATGACTTATACCACCTTACCTGTCACCCTTAATTTTGGGCTGAACGGATGAGATTCAGCTGTGTATTTCAGATGCTACCAGCATTTCAAAACCTGGTGCAATATGAAGGTTTCCTTAGCAACAGTCACCATAGGAAGCCCTTTAAAGATGCCTTTCTTGACTCCTGTAATTCTGCTTTTCAGAGATTTATACAGGTAAATCAGATATAAAGTTTTGACGTGAACTTACAAAAAACAGCAGCAGAAAAATAACTGTATTGAGTTTGGATGCAAATAACTTCTGAACATTCTCTGAAAACACATCTCCTGCTTAAACTCGTGGGTTTATATCCAGCAACTTACACAAACAAAAGCAGAAGGGAGAACTTTTCTAAAAGGAGTGTCCAAAAAAAAATCCTTTCCTCCAAGAAAGCTCGTTTGCATGATCACCTTTGATAGAAATGAGCCACACCATATATCTATCTGCCACATTAAAATAATTAGACAGGGGGTTTATCACCTATTGAACTAGATGATGCTGTAGGCTTAGTTGCAATTCATACTATATTCCCTCTTTCATAATAATCTAATAATGAGGTATCAATTAGTTATCACAGTTTTGAAAGGAGAGCGTGGAAAATGCCATTGCTTCAGTAATGCCACCAGGAATGTTTTATTTTCTCTTTAATTATATCCTGAAAACAAACCCAGCCATATAGCTGCAGCAAAGTCACCACTTGTAAATAGCAGGCTAGCAGACCATTAATCAATAGGCTCTCTGCAAGGAGATACCTCTTGTACACTGAGCAGAACATGAGTCTGATTTTACAGGAGGCATAAGCTACAACACACCCACTGCTAATATTTGATGTGATGATTCCCTTTTACTTGTGTACCTGCCACCATGCGTGAATTATTATTTAAATAAGCTGGTTTCAAGCATGATGCCTTCAGCATCAATAAATCAGCATTTCACTGGCAAGGAAAAAAACACCCCCAGCCCTTATTTATGCAAGACCCCTTGCAGAAATGTGCTATTGCTGGAAGAGGCAGCCATCATAAAGTGTTTTGCTCAGAAAACATAGCTGCTGTCCATGATAAAGAATTATCCAGATCTCCAAGCAAGACACAAGTATGGAGGGTGAAGTGAAGAATATGCAGAAAAGGCCTCAAAGATTTTTCAGGGCAGGGACCTCATTATAACTTTGCTCTCTCTGCTGGGGAGGCTGACAAGGAAATGCTTACACCCCCCAAAACAAAGTCTTCAAGTATAATCAAAGCAGAATATTCCAGAAACGGTCAGAAATCCTTTCAAAACTGCTTGGCAAATTTAGTTTTCAAAATAAAGTGGTATAAGGGGGACATAGGTTTAGGAGTGATGGGAACAGAGCTTTGCCAGACTTTCATCACCCAACAAACATCAGCTTCTGCATAGCACAACCGTGGTACTCGTCAACAAAACCTGCCTATTCAGTACAAGAGTCTCCACCAAAACTGCTGCTGTTTACATGCTCTTTTTAAAGCAAAATCCTCCAAAAACACAAGTAGATTATATAGATTCACTTTTTCAAAGTGGCTGGAGTAAAGGCCCGTGAGTTTTTAAAGGTCAGTCATGGTTATTGACTGCTTCATAACAGTACTAAAAGCCTTTTCATAGCAAAAGCACTTGATCACTGAAAAAATATCGATTCAGGCACCAGAAAATACCACTATGTAGGACATGAAGAATATTGCAGAGCAGGAGAACTTAAACATACAAAGAACAATTCATAAAAGCTTTTCACAGTTGGCTTTAAAGAAATCAGATTTTTGGGTTGGTTTTTTTTTTAATTGCTTTCTGGACAAACCACTGCTACATTATGTTGATTTTAAGGAGAAATATAAACACATTCTCTTTTTCTCCTCCTCTTCTTTAGTGTAGTTTCCCTTCTTTGACTTTTCCTTCTCGGAGCTGTTTCCTGGCTTGTGGCATCTGTGGTATTCATGGCCAGAGAGCTGACTTCTTTCCATATCCATTCCTAAATAAACCACCATTTCTTAGCCTTTTGCATGATCTCCAAGGACTTTGGGTGGAAAAATGGGATGAAATCAAAAAATAGGACATTATCTCCCTGCATAAGATTTTCTGTTGAGTCAGGTCATTGCTTGTTGCAATATCTGTTTCATTAGAAGTATTACAGGTGCTCATACTAGGTCAGCTCCATAGTCTACACATTAAATACAGAAAGCTTTTGAGCCACAGATGTCAGGAGATTTGAGTCTGCCAACAAATAAAAAGCTGCTTCAGGAAGGGGACATTTAAATGTAGTTTTGGACAACTGCACAAAGATACAAAGTGCCAAGTTGTCCCTCGGGGTAAATTCACAAAGTTCACTGCCTCAATGCTAACATGGGATGTCATCCTAAAGATAGGGAAGATGCTTAATCCAGGATTAAGAGATTACAGTTTCCTCTCTTAGGTTTCCAACAAGAAGTACAAATAGGTTTCTGAAGCTTGGGTGGCAAACAAGGACAGTTGAAGTCATGCAGCCTTTGAGCCTGTGCCATAAGCAGAATGGAAATAACCTTAGTATCACGTGGCATTTTCTGGGGTTAAATCCTAGGGTTAGTTAGCCTCAAATAGCACCACAGTTGAACACATCATAGAATCATGCACAGCAATATGTATCTACCCAGAACAGGGCTTTTTCTGGTTTTGGAATGAAGGTGTAGATTGATTGATATCAGCCAGTAAGTGCTTCTCTTTACTAACACTTTAAAGAAATAATCAACTCTATGCATTCAGGCTTCTGAAGTTTGATAGGTTGGGACAACAGGGAGCAAGAGGTGTTGCAAAGTTAGTATTTCTTACTCTTGGAAAAAAAAAAATCTATGAGGGACACAAAAAAAAACCCCAAAGAAAACAAAAGAGGGAATTAGCTGATGCCTACAGAAACCAAATCCATCTCCCCTTGGCTCACAAACACCTAGAGAAGGTCCCTGCAGGGAATGTGTTAAGTAAATGGTAACACACAGGGTATCTACTATTATAGACCAAAATTTCCATTAACTTTTTAGTAAATGTGGACAATGTGTTGTATGAATTACTTAGTAGGCATTTTAACAGAGTTGTGAAATGCAGCAGTGTGAAATCCTTTCAGATTGTGCCATTACAAGGATGCAGATCAGTGCATAAGAAATGAGCCATGGTGGCAGCTGCGTGTACCTGGAGTCAGCTTCTTCCACAGTTTCGGTGGTAAAAAAACACCTAAGAAACATAATTAGGACTTTGAAAAATGTAATTTATGACATCGAATAAAGCATGAACTTGGCCAGCCAATGCTTGCTTTGAAGCCTGAATAACACCTTATGTTTTAGTACTTGTTACACAAGGTGTACTTTGATCAGTACCAAAATAAGATGTGCACCCCAACGGAGTATTATTCCTGCACACGCTGCTGATGACCATCAATGTATGCTGTTCAAAATTTTAACTAACCAAACATGGATTTGGGAATGTATTTTTACCTCAGCATTCAGAATTCGTGTATTAACTGCCAGAAAAATTCTTGGGTTTATTCCCTAATTAGAACAATGATATCCACACTCTGACAGGCAGTGGAGCAATTGTTTATTACTACTGAAAATTCACTTGGTGTTGCTCAAAAATACCCTCCAGGAATGCAACTTCATTGGATTACTATGACACATCCCCTTCTTACATTGCCACAAGAGGCCATTCAGGTGTCAACCAGAAGGGCCACGACTCCCCAAGAGATAGAGACCTTGCAGCCCACTGTGGTGACCACCATGGGAGTGCACACAATTCCACACTGTACAGAGCAGAGAAGTCGCTTCCCCAGCCACCATTATATCTATAGGGGCTGGGTGCTTCTGCAAATGCACGCGCACTTTTTCCAGAAGAATGTTAGCAGAAGACAGACACTGGTGGTGGTAACAGGAATAACAAATTTCATGCTATCATCAGACCATCCTGGAATTAAAAGACCCCTTAAATTAATACCTAAACCCCAGTGCACCCAGTGCTACACTAGCACATAAGTTAGCACAGCCTTCAAGACTTGACAGTCTAGCAATCTGTGCTTTTCTTCTCCTATGTATTTTGCTATTCCACTTCTTCCATTACTGCCTTTCCCTGTCTGCCCTTGCCCTACTCAGCCTCACAAACTGGGATAAGAATGAGCAAGAAAAATGTTTTTATGCTGTGAGAGCTGAGAGTTTAATTTCTTAAAGCGATGATCCTGTATTTAATACTTAGAGGAAGTCCAATTTCTCTGCAAGATTTCATCTTTGCTGATGAAGGAGAAGGACACATGTGAAATTATTTTCCTCTGGCCAAAATGCTCTAGCTGTGCAAGTGGGAACTGAACCCTGTTTTTTCCTTCCAGAGGCAGGTGACCGACCTAGCACACATGCTTCTAGATGTTATCTAGTCACAAGCACATAATAAAGATGTTTTACTTCAAGCCTCTGGGTAAAAAGGTACATAAAGAGAACCACTTTAGAAGGATTTTGGAGAAGAATGAAATCCTAGCTTCACAGACATCCTTGACAATTATTCACATTTATAATGAGAGACAAAGATTTAAATCCTGGTAAACAGGCTTTTCACCATAAAACAAGACAACTTTTCATTTCCAGACTCATGTATACAGAAATAATTTGTGGAGTGCTTATGTATGGAGAACACATTTTTCACTCCAGATAGCAAATATTTTCTTCTGAAAACTAAAACCATACTCTGTAGCAATGTTTTCTATATGTTCATTAGAAAGACATTAATCATATGAGGCTAGCTTGTGAAGATGAGCTGTGTAGCACTTGGCTTGCCTGCTATTGTACTGAGCATATGTTTTCTGCTGCTTTTGACAGGTGGTACAGTTTTTTATTGAAAACAATTAACATCAGGGTCAAAATGGTTGGATATTTTATTTTTCTGTTCCAGGTATGGGAAAATGTAATTAAAAGTAACAGAAGTGGGCTTACTTTAATTCTTAACTGTTTGCATGACCAGTTAAGTAGCAGTTAAACTAGAACAGGGTTGGCTGTTCATGACTCAGAAGGGAAATCCACAGACTAGAGTTGAAAAGCCCTTTTCCCTCTGAACTGGCACAAGACAACATATCGAGGAGTTTAGTGGGATCTTTTAGCAGTGTGGGAGGGCACTGACATGTTTGTAAAGAGATGAATCTCATTTGAGATGTGTCCAGCCAAAACTCCCCTCTGATAACCCTTGCCTTTATGTGATAAGGAAGATTCTAAATCCAACTCCTAGCTAAGTTTGGAGGCTTCCTCCTTCCCCAGTAAATACTTAAAAGGACAGAATTGGATATTTTTTCCTATTCTAATGACTCCCTAAAGTTTCTGTAGCTCCTAAGATCCTAGGGAATGTATCCTTTGAAAAATCTTGCCCTGATTTCCCCAAATGGACTAGTGACATCTGCTTACAGGGGACTCACCCTTCAGCTGTCATCAGGTGCCCCCCAATTGCCTGTCATGTGTATAAATAAATGTGTATAAATATCTTTCAAAGTTTCAAATGGTAGCAGGTTTTAAAAGGTGCAAGGTCTGCTCTTTCAGAAAGAGTTTTTTGCCCTAGTTTCTGCTAAAAGCAGTCCAGATTTTTGTGATGTATTTTTTCTGCAGTCAACAAGGGTAAAGCAGCATGACTTTGCTAGGAGTTGTACAGAAAGGGGAAAACCTTAAAGCAGCTATTGGAAGGAGTAACAAGGGTAAAACTAGAAGAATTGCAACTGCATTCTTATTTTCAAGGATTTTTTTTTTTGTTTATTAAAGTGAATCCTTTAATGCTTAAGCAGAAACTACAATACTTAGTTTTACCCTCCAGGCTGAAGTACCTGTAGACTAAGTAGAGACTAAATTGAATGAGTAGATTAAGAGCACTTGTACCATCTAGCATGGACAGAAATGAGGTTAAAATCCCCATCAAACTATAAAACCACCCAGTTTGTTCAAACTTACTCACTTCAATGGGAAAAATTAGGCAATTCAATAACATGAAAGTAATCTAATAGAATAAATCTCTAAGTAGAGCTGATGATTGGCCTGTCACATTATCAACATTCCAACCAAAATGAATTTGTAAAGTTTGGCTGATTTATGTATTAGACCACCTACAGCAGGAATAAGTGCTGGTACCTTGATAAAACACCTTACCAGAGATGTGAGAAAATAAACATCGGTGTAATATTTAGCATGAAACCAGTATTAATGAAGCTACTAAAACTATTAATTGTGTCCACAGCTCTGTGATTTCTTAACCAGTCTCAATGCAATATTAATATTACCATTGTTAAGATTTATTTCCTTGCTTAATGTTCTATTTTAAGTTTTAATTTCAAGCCATTTTAAACTCAGCATGTAAACTGTCAGGCTCAGAAAGCATGTTCATTAAATTTCAAAAGTGGTCAGAAATTTTGTAATTATCTGAGCTAGAATCCAGCTTTTAAACCACACATCCTGATTTTTTCCATTATTTAAGAAAAAAACCCATGCACACAGGGGGAAAAAATAAAAAGCTTCTGAAGTTTATTTAAAGTGAATTTTATTCATGGGGATTATTTGTGTTGTTTAAATTGATGCTATTTAATCTTGGCTATTACAAGCTCTAAGGTACTCTCTGTAGATGAACGCTAAGTCCCTGCAGCACTTCTGGGATTGGTGTACGTGTGTCTGGCTGGCTCTGCTGCTGTGTGCGACTTGGCTGAAGACTCAAAAGCAGGCAATGTGTCTAAGACTCCCATGGACACCCTCCCCTGCTCACACGTAAAGCTCCAGCATCGTTACTTACTGCTGTCCCCAAATTAAAATGATTCCCTGTTTGGTCAGCAAGGCAGCAGTCTTCAGGACCTGTTCCTTCAAATGCAGTATTCCAACCTTAACCCAACATCTGCTATGAATTCCCACCACGGGGACCATGTGAGAAACTAACACGGTCATGAGGAGAAGCCCTATCCCATCAGGATTGGGAGGGATGACATGTTCCTTCTGCTCCCGGCAGCCAAGTCCAGCTTTCCATCACCATGCACAGAGCGCTTCATCCCTCCTGGTTTACAGCACTATTTTTTCAAGACTCGGGCTTGTTGTGGCAGGTTCTTTGTAAGAATCCAAACAACAAAGCCAAACATTTTGCTTGAAGACATGGGGCTTATCTTAGGGCTGAGATAAAGTCTTTCCCTTTTGTGGGAACTCAAAATTCAGCAGCATCACACCCACACACTGGAGTGCGAGGGGACTGTGGGAACACAAGTCTTCATAAATCACTGTGAGCTATCCCTTGCCCAGCACACGATAACACAGCTGACATTTCTTTTTATCCCCAGGATATTCTGAAGCCAATTAATCTCTTGCACAGATTAATGAGATGAAAGGACATCCTGACAGGTAGAAAACCTGGTACAACTGTTTTGCTGTATCTTTGTATTTTCAATGTAAGATGCGAGCATGTGTTATTGAGAAAGTTTTTATTGATAAGAACAAAGGTGTAGATGGATAACGAATGAATCCAGGAGCCTCGGTGTGATAGACTGATTCAGAACCAAGATTTCATTGTCTATTAACATTCCAGTTACACTTTAAAAGGGAAAGGCTTCCCGCTATATTGAAATACCTTGAAAAATACTCTGTATTAGACTACCTGAGTAGCACGTTGCTTTTCAGCACGTACAGTTAAAATGCACTCCTGCTAATGGGACTCTCAAATCAAGTTTTTATCACCTACTCACACTGTGCTGGAAAAGTCTGAATCATTGTTTTGCAATGGCACCTCTGTGGTGGGACCCAAGGAGTTTACAGTAGCTAATACATTATAATTTAAGCAGAGATGTGCCAGACCAGCACTATAATTAATTACCCTTACATTGCAACACCCACCAGCAGCAGGAGCTACACCTCAGACACGATGATCTTAATGGACTTAATGCATTTTGTCTGTTGAATGAGTGTTTTTACAGGTCATACAGTGGGATCTGAGATATTGTCCCAGACTCTGCTGGTGCTCACTGAAAGCAAATGTTTCCTTCGTTGTGATAATTGTCTTTGGGAATTCAGGAAAACAGGTTGGAGTGATTATTTTAAATACAGGGTTGAAAGCTTCATTTGCCACACTTTACATATCAGAATACCTCAATCTAGCCAGAAAAAGATAAGAAATCTCAATCAAAAAGTAATTCTCTTCCCATCTAGCAACTCAGAGGAGCCTTGCTTTCTGTTTTGTGGTCTTTTTTAGGCTGGATAAGGCTCTTTTCTGAAGGGGTCAAGCTGGCTGTAGGGATAGCAAACTCACTTCCAGAGCTTGTCACCCACCGGACAAGCTCTTGAATAAAAATTCAGCCCTTGAATAATTTAATAATAATAATTTGATCCCCATGATTATTCCCAAATTAAAATACTGATTTGGCTCTTGCCAATTACTTAGAACTTATTGAAAAAACCCTTCCTAGTGAAAAAACCCAACTTCTTACTGAAATAATCAGGAACTGTGGAGGAAAAAAATCATAGAAACTTACATTGCCTATCCAAACCATCTCAAGTAATTGAACTGCTTCCCTCCCTAGAATGTGCCAAGGCAAACCCGTATCATAAGATACAGATCTGCATCTCAGACTAGAATGAAACAGAGATGAGAGCAAAAAAAGAAAATGGATGTAGTCCAATTATTGTAGCTCTAAAGCAGAGGAACAGATAACCCTGATATTACGTTTACATCATTAAATATGCTTTAATGCAGGAAGTCACGTTTTAAGAGGATCCTCTAGTCAGAACTATGTAACACAGGCCAAACTTCATTTTGAATTCCTGCTCATGAGCTTAATGAAGTTCTCTGGCTTAAGGGCACAACCTGGCTCAGATAGAGCCTCTTTGGCTCTGTCTTGACTAGGAGCCACAGAAGCCTTTTGTTTCACCTGAAAGCTTATCATCAAGGATATTCCACCTCAAATTAAAAGTGTGCCTTTCTTGGCATTCACCCAACTATCATTCAGCAACTGGCTCCTTCAAGACCCCGCTGTTTGGTTTCAGCAGAGAATAAAACACACAGATTTAAAAAAAAAGTCCTCAATTTACATTTCTTGCACAAGGGTTTGTAAATCCACCGACTTCAGAAGCAGCCCTCGCTCAATACGTGCCTCCCAGCCTGAAGACTGCTGCTCGAGCCTTCAGTGCTCTCAGCAGCTAACCACCAGACATTTATTGTCCAGCAGACAGCCCTGCAAAGCAGCATCACGACACTCATTTCATCCACACAGAAGTGCACAATACAGCTCCTGGCTAAGTGCATCATTATGTAAGTAGACTTCAAGTGTCTTGAAGAGAGCATGCACCTCTCGGAGCAGAGGACTGGGAGAAATTGAGCCAGGCTGATGGGGCTGCCAAAAGGGTGGTCTGGGCTTCAGAGCTGAGTTTTCTATACAGCATATGGCCTGAAGACCTCCAGCTGCAGACACAGCCCTACATGGACTGGGGGTTCAAAGCCCACTGCAAGTGATGTACTGTCACACCCCAGGCCAGCAAGCAGCTGGTGCAGCACCCCGAAAGCGCCAGGTTTGGCAAGCAGAATTCAGACCACGTTCCGTTGCTGCCCTTCCCATGCTAGGAAGAAAAACACTCGGGCTTTCGGCAAGCAGACAGTGTTTCTCTTGCTCAGTGCCAGCTCTAATCCCATTTGAACAGAGGCACTATCGCCTTCATCCCTGCGCCGCCCTGCACTGCCTGTCTCCTTTGACAGTCCCAACCGGAGCACACAGGCTGCCAACCTCACCGTGAAGAGCAGTCTGTTTCAGTGGAGCATAAACAAGCCTTCTTCTGCTCTCCCTCCCATTTTTCCCCAATAATCCTTCCTCTTCTTACCACACACTGCAAGCGTTGTTGCAAATAAGAACTTAAACAAAACCACCCCCAATCCCACCAGCTCCCTTAAACTCTTACTAACATCTTACACAAAAGATGCTCTTTGGCCCAAGGGGGTCACAGATCAATACATGGGTTTTGAGCTGAGTATCTATCATGTTCTGTGTAGGCTGTAGCAACTTAAAACTGTAAAGAATGAGCCGGGGCTGTTTTGTCACCATTTATTATGTTGATTGTATATTTATTCCTTGAAGCAGGATTCTGCTTAATGTTCTGTGCTTTCAAAAAGCCTGGCAGCTGGTGTAAATGAGTTATAGACCCATTTGCCACCGAATCAAAGCCCAGAGCCAGATCAAAGCCAGATAAAAAAATCATTTTTCTGTCACAGACTGGATGGCTTCTTCTCTGCCCTGTAAATAAAATTGATATTATTTCATCCAACTTCTATTTTCTCCTGATCAAAATATGATTATGTCTAATGCTATCCTGTCCAGGGCACTGAAGTTATACGAGATGTGAAAGCTTATTGATGTATTCAATTACCGGATGCCGCTCCATTGTCTGCTGAGCAGAGATGCTCAGTTATCGGTTCTTTAGAGCTGTACGTTTCTGCCTAACAAAGTCATAACTCCCACAATTACCTGCCTGATGGATGGAAAACAGAAATATCTCACGAGTCCAACGCTGTTATCGGCTCTTCTCCATCTCTAAAATTGCTTTATATTAATGAGATTAGGGCTGTGAAAGAGGTAGCACAAGATTTAATCATTTATATTTTTCCTCCTATGGTAGCAACACGCTCATGTTTCTTGATCTGCATAATGATTTTTCTAAAGCACGGCATTTCCACAATAAGAACTGGATGAAATGTGAAAAGCAATGAAATGTAACCTTTCTAAGGGCTTGTGTAACCAGGGCTGAGATATCTATTTTCCCACCATCTAGACATCTAACCCTTACACCACAATAGCTGTCAAGAATCCTTAGCAGAACCTGCACTGAAAATATAAGAGACATCCTTGCGTTTAATTAGGCTGAAACACTCAGGCAAAGCTCGCAGGAGCTAGGTGCATCATCTGCAGGTATCCATACTATTTATAAACATACTGAACGCCGGTGACATTCTTCTCCCTATAGCTTTCCAGCAACAACTGCCCATTCTTTATAGCAGTACAGAGTAATGAGTTGGCACACACACAGAACCCTGCCAGGGCACTCTCACCCATACCGTTTTCCTAGGATATCTAGCTGAAGGTCGTGTATTTTTACTCCTGTCTTGGGCTGGTACAAGACTTTTTCAATCAAAAAGAAACCCCTTCTCATACTATAGCTTACTCTGATGAGGTAGAGAGAGGTATTTTCCACAGGATTGTTCTGGGACGTGACTCCCAAAGTGTTGAGATTTGAATAGAAACAATACAGCTGGGATACAACAAAACTGCCCTAAAGGCTGCTGAGGCTGGTTCTGTGTTTATTACTATTATTTGCTTTACACAAAAAAGCATTTCCACTTCGTCATCGTTAAACAGAGTGGGGTTTCAATCCCACAAGGAAGAAGTTACTGTGGAAGTGAAGCACTTTTAGATGATCCTCTAAGCATGGCAACCTGTATAAAGCCACCCTGGTGCAAAGTAGGCTGTTTAGAAAAGCTGCTGCTCCCTGAAGCATGCAAGCAAAATATTTAACCGACTATGAGATTAAATTTTCTCCCCTTAACATTTAGTAATAGGTGTTGGTGGCTCGGTGTAGCACAGGGTGCAGTTTGATGCTGAGGCTCCCATGGACCCTGGGGAGTGATTAGATCATTTAGCAGCTTTTTTTGGCACTCCTGAGGACATACTGCATGCAGCTGGTGACATTTAATTCATCATCCTCAGCTCCCAGGAGGCTGAATTAGGGAGCTCTCCAGAAGTGACCACATGTCCTGCCACTCCTCCCACCTACTTGTCTCCCTCTGTGACTGAGCGCCTTTCAAACAAAGAAGGGTTAAAGTGTCACTGCCACACAGATGATGTTCGACGGTCTTTCTCCCTCTCAGCTCATCACTGCATAGCAGTCTGACTGCTGTCACCCTCCTTTATTATATATAGCAGATGACAGGAGTAATCTTTAGTTCAGAGATGACAGTCTGTTTTATACAATCGTAGCATGGTGTAAGCAGAATCGCTCTGTATCACCGGTGGATAGCTTGAGGTACTCACACCCAGGCCAGAGATAACTACCCTCTAGCCCCCAAATGTATTTTGAATGCTTTAATGCACCATTTTTGCCAGTGTTCAGCCTGTTGTAACATTTAAGGAGGGACACCCGTTACACTTAGGATCTATACTGCATTTCATACAGAAAAGCAAAATAGGCATTTTTCAGATCAGAGTAGTTAAAGCAATATAGATTAAATCCTGGGATGACAGCTTTGAAGACTAGATATCTGCATTTATTTAATGATTAATCTCTTCGGACATGTACTTTTCTCCATGTCTCAAATATCATTTTCCTTCTCAACTCAGAAGCCTGTAACTCTCCTGCAAGAAACTGAATCAAGACAGTTCATCGGTATTTGCTTAGAAAGCATACGTTATCACATGGAGTGGAACTACTTATGACATTTTCAGAAAGCTATGAATAATCACACATCATTAAAACTGTTGATTGAAACAGTGCTTTGCCATGACATTTTTAATCCATGGCATAAGTAAATGCAAATTCTACCTAGCAAAAGGGAAAAACCCACCCGAAACTCAGGGTATTATACCCCAAACTGTTCTGTCTGCTGCATCCAGATGTAAAATAAAGAACAAGGAGTTGTTGGCAAAGCCAACAGTTTCCTCAGGCTGACAGAAGTTTGTCCAAACTGCAAGCAACTGAAAATGGGGTGCACCTTACTTCTTGAGGCTGACTGATGTTTCCCAATATCACTGTTTTCATCTTGCTTAAGAGACCAATTCATCTATTATAAGAAAATTCCTCTATATATTTCTCAATATTATGCATTTACCCATCTGATGGCTCAGACAAAACTGCCCATAACAGGCACCACTATTAATGTCACAGCCTGTCCAGCTGCATCATAAATTCTGTATTCTAAATTTTTAAGAGTCATTTGACTTCTGGATTATTTTTGAAAGCCAGTAGTAAAGTTAAACAGGAACCAGACACAACTAAGAAGGTACAAGATAAGACAGTATCTTGAGGTGAAAAAAATTTAAAAAAAAAATCAATGCATACACTGAAATAAATCCTCACTGCCGCTTTCTATATGCCATTCATTTCAGACCAAATCCAAAATCCACAGAATTCACAAGAATCATATTCTTTATATTTGGATAAAACCATTATTCATAAAAAATACTTCTTCCAAGCATGCTCTGATTAAACATAATAATACATCCACATCTCACAAGCAGCAAATAGTCAGAGCAAACAATTTACAAGCTTTATTTACAAGATCTATGCAGTGAATACCTAAGAATAAATAATCCCTTTGCTGAAATCAGGGTCAGCTCACTCAGAGGGACAGAAAACCAAGACTAAATTGGGAGTTAACTCATTCTCATTGCACAGTTTAGCCAGTATAAACTAGCTGGACAAAAGTTGAGCTGGCTTTGAGTTCATTTGATTTGGATTATTTTATGACATGACAGGAGATGAGTAGCTTTTGGACAGGGAAAGCTGAGCTTTAAAAACCATACCTCTCCCTTGCCCCATAGAAATTCCTTCTCTCTCAGAACATCACTAAAGCACACAGAGCAGAGCTTCCCCTCCAACACCTGGAAGCAGGCAGGCAATAGGAGGAACCATGAACCCCAAACAAACAGCCACATTACCCAAAAACTACATCTCTCTGCCATGTTCAGGGCACTGCTGCTCTGCCCTCCACAAAAATCCAGCCTGGCTTCACGCCTGCCAACATGAGGATGGCAGGCAGCAAGCGATTAGCGTTCAATGCTGGCAGCAAACCAACACACTGCCTTGCCTAGCCATGCCCAAAAAGACTGATAATTGCCTCGTTAAAAAAAGGCAAATTCCACAGAAACATTGTCCAAGGCGCGGACAAGATGTAGGCCGCACGGCTGCCTGTCAGCCATCAGCCGGAGTCTCACGTGTTAGTACACTCCTTTCTTCACCCACTTTATGGTGTCATTCTCTGCTGGCAACTGCTCCTCAGGGCTGCTGGCTTCCATGAATTTTTAGCATATTCATTAAAAAGCTTGGACTAAAGCTACTGCCTTTCTGCCAGGCAGATCTGTTTATGAAGGTAGTGTCATCCATGGAGGTAATTATTGGGAAAGATCAAACTGTCAAGCTTATAACATCCAGGGATTTGTTCAAACAACCTCAGATATCAAATAGTTTAACAGAATATAGGTGAAACTTTTTTCCCCCATTTACATTAGTACTAGCCCTCTTGTCATTGAAGCCAGAGGTGAAGTCTGAGGCTTCTGGATTTGTTTACTGGCAGGAAAGTTTTGATGCTCATTTTTCCCTAGAAAATAGTCTGGTGGAATGGTCAAAAAGACATCTCCCTTATAAATTCAGTTTCCTGAAAAGCAGCATGATGACTTGGCTTAGATTAATTTTTGAAGCATGCAATTTTATTTCTACAATAACATGCAATGTAGTATTTTTAATGCTGTTAAATAGCATCCCCAGGATGCTAAATTACTGTCCACTATACCTTTTACAAGTTTAACTTAACTTGCTCTAGAAATGTGTAGTGAGAGGCAAAACTTGTTAGCAATTAAATACTGTCCCAGAAGTAATTAAAAATATTAATGATACTAAGTAAGAATGCAATTATACCTTCTGGATATCCAGTCTGAAGCAGCAGAAATAAGTTATTGAAATAGAAAATGGAAAATAGCTGAAATATAGAAACAGCCAAAGAGATTTCTTAATGCAGTAGTAATATTTATTTCAACTCCTTTAATATAAAATGGAAGCTGTAGCACTTTCCAAAAATGCAGCTATGGCTCAACAGCAGCACCTGCTTACACACTTCAGTTCTCTGTGCCAAACTCATACGCATCTTTTAAGTCATTTAGCTTCACAGTTTTACCAAAGCAAGAACTGAACTCACGCCAGACCTAAAAAACATCTAAATCTGGTTAAAGTTCAGAGAAACAATCACATTTGATTTGTTTGCACTGAAATATTGCCTTTGACTTAAGTCTCCTGTGGTATAGATGGTCATAAATTTCATGCCTCAAGATGTTTTTGTAGTGTCATCCTTTTCAAACAGTAACATTCTGCTTTGCAATACTTCTCCCCAAAATCTCACAAGCCATAATATTCTTAACCACAGACTCAGTTTGAAGGGATGCAGTTCTCAAAATGAGCCTCTATTAAAATTCCTTGCAACTGGATCACAGCATTTGGCGGTATTAGCAATAATCATTAAACTCAGCCAAAAACCTTTTGACAGAATTCTTGGGGTTTGACCAAAGAGAATATTTATGAAAAGTATGCAGTTTTATTTTAAAGGAGCTTTCCTTGGAGAAAGAACTTATTCTGATTGCTTTTGGTTTACAAAAACAAGAAGTTGACATTTTCTGCAGGAAGTACAGCATTTTCTGATTAGCTCTAATAGCCACCTTTGGGAGATGCTGCAATTTATCCCAGCATTTGAATTAGTTGAGTGTCATTAATAGCTATTCACGGGGGTATTCAAGGTACTTGGTACCTGGTAAAGATGGGAGCTAGAAATCAGACTGCAGGCCAGGGCTGAACAAAACACTTCAAGCACACATCTGAAGGCTGAGCTGAGCACAGCCCTCTTGTGCTTTGTTGACCTGGAATTGTGCTTTAGAAAATTCAGCAGATGTGTCAAGACCAAGATGCTAGCTTAAGCATCCAATAACAAAATATGGGTCCATTTTTTGTTTTTTTCCTAGTTTCAAAAGCTAGGTATCACATTCATACTGAAAAAGGAAAACTTTCTAGCAGGGTTTTTTTTTCCTCCTGTATCATGCCCTTCTCTTTCTTCATGTTTCTCAAGAATACTCCCTCCAAACTAAGTGTATCTCAGGCTGATATTAAAACCACAAAAATTTGTTACCCTGATAAACCAGATCTTGATAATGCCAAAGCTACAGTAATATGTAATTTTTGTCAAAAGAGTCACTTATTTCATTTCCCATCCTCAGAGATGTGCTCTCTAAGTTGGTTTCTGATGGAAACAAATGAAGGCAATGATTTGTCTTGAATAATAAAGCACCTGCAGCTGTTTTCAGCATTTAGAATGATGGGTTATCATTAGCAGAAATGCTTATATATTCCAAGCACCCTACATGCCTTGCAGGTAGGACGCCAGGGTCTGTGTCATTTACCTTAGCTTCAGATCATTTTCCAATAACAAGAACATCAAGGATACAGCACATATATCACCTGCCTAGGAGTCTGAATTTGCTCTAGAAAGTGACCTTTTAATAAGTCCCCGCCACCCCCCAAAATGTCAGTAGGAAAGATTTCCTTAAGACTTGAAACTTGTAGAATCTATAGAACAGAACTATCTCCTGGGTCTGGGATGCAGCGAGCATGATGGGAGCCTGGCCTGCAGCTGGGCAGTGTAAACACTGAGTAACTTCAGCAAAGGTTTTAAAGGCAATTTGCACATGCAGATATTCCCCAAGCTGGCAAAGCTTTGAAGACCAACTGTTCAGGTTTGTCTGTCTTTGTTCTCAACAATCCCAGTGAGGTTAAGACCTATGCACATATCCCTGTGCAGACCTGAGCACGAAGCAGCAATTTTACTGGGGAGCTGGATGTGGGGCTGTGCCAGCCAGCTGATGGGGGAACTGGAAGCAGCTTTTACAGTGCAGTTATACAGCGAGCAACTCAACTTCATTCAAAATAGATTAACTCATTACAGAAAACAGGAGAATAAATTGCACAGGAATGAGCAGGGGATTTTCAAGGGAGTTAATGCACTCTAAAATACCATGAAGCTCCTGTATGACTAGAAAAGAGAAATTTGTAGCGGTATAATTTACCATTTAGAAAGTTCAAATAATTACACATGAATCGCTAAAACATTCATTAAGGGAACATGAGATCCCTTTACTTTATAGAATAGCTTCAGGTTTTCAGCAATTCCATAAACACAGGCAGGTGAATCAGTTATTTGTCAGCCCTGTTCAAATCTTTGATGATCTACCAAGAAATGAAATCCCCATCCACTTGGTGTTTCACAGGGTTTGAGTCAGCATTAGCTTCTAGCTGCAAACTCACAGGTTACAGCTCTAGTGCAAAGTTAACGCTAGATCAATTACTGTAATTAACAAAATCAATAATAGGTTAACAATAATGCATTTTTCCTTCCAGGATAAACTGTTCTGCATTCACATAACCCTGAGCTCAGGCAGATCCTCAGCTGAACACAGCCCTGGTAACAACAGGAAAGTGTGGGGTACCAGGGCAAGCACAGAAGACCCCTCAGCCAGGACTGACCTGAGTGCCTTCCCCACCTCAGCCCAACATCCCAGCTTTGCCTAGCATGGACAGCAATCAAAGCACAACTACTAACGGAGCCGATTTTGCACAGAGCCACGCTACACTCTGAAACACCACAAGTCCAACACAGCCAATGGCCAGAAGGAGCTGTACCTGCTGCTGTCGTCAGCAGAATGGTAACTACCTTTGGCTGCTGCATCCCTGGGCAAGCTGCACAGCCTCTGCTTGTCCTATTTGTGGTTTACTTCAGCTTAGACATGTTTGCCTTTGATTTCCCCCTACCTAGGGGAGGATATTCCTAATTCCTCTGGTCCCACTCTCTTCCCCTCCTCAGCCTCTGATACTTCCAAGCAGCAATACTCTCACGAACACAACCGAGGACATCTTCCTGCCCTACCAGCCTGACAGACCTACCCTCCATGCATCTGCACCAAAGGATGCTCTGCAAGACAGTTTATCTGCTGCATGCAAAACACTACGCATCATCTCACTAACCCAAAACCTGCTCCCTCCAGAAGACCCAAGGGCTGAAGGGAGGCAGCTTCCTAACCTCCTCTTTGGCAGTATGGGCTCTGCGCTGCAGAGGAGAGGAGTAATTTTGGACAAACACAGTTTGTCCAGACAGCTCAGGGAGATTGTGGAAGTGCCACTGGACACCAAGGTACAACAGTCTACAGACAGCAAGACACCACACTGCCTTGCTGGGAGGTTGATTTTAGTAGCCAGGCAGTTGCTTGGCTGTATTTGCACTTTCAAGTCAGGGCATGGGACAAAAGCTTGAAGCTCATGTCCAGCAGCCTGGCACTGTACTGAAGGCCCTCTCCTAAGGCAAGGCTCTGGAGGCAACTGATGGTCCTGCAGCCCCTACATGCTGGGCACTTATCCTTCAGATGCACCATCAGCGCTCCTGCAGCAGAGGCCAGCAGTGCTGCACACTTCTGGGTCAGCGTGGGCATCCTGTTGACTGGCCAGAGCACCATGTGTCAGTTGATACAAGCCACTGTCTCTGATCTTATTTCTGTTCCCACAGAGACTGTGACCGCCATCAGCCTGACAGCAGCCCACTGAAACAGCAACAGCGTAGGAAGGACAGGCTCCTGAAGAGGGGTGAGAGGCTGTGCAGGGTCACCACTTCTCTAGGATGCTTTATGGAAACCAGCCTCAATGCTGGGAAGGAAGTGGAGCCTCATGGGCAAATCTCTTCCACCACATCCAGGAGTTGAGGGAACAGTTCCACTCCCTTGCATGGTGCTTAGAAACAGCCACACTTGTACATGGAGCTAAGTGGGAGAAATCTATTTACACCACCAACAAATGATAGAGGAAACTCTTTGATTCCTGCTGCAGAAACATGAAATCATAGAAAAGTAGTGCTTGAGAAGTTACCTAAACATGTCCTCAGCCCCAAATCAACGTCATTTCTATTCCTAGCAGATGTTTGCCTCATCTAGACTTTAAAAAGCTCTGAGGACAGAGGTATTTTTTACCCTGCTTGGTTAGGGTAAGAGATTTTAGGTAACAGCACACAAGCTGCTACAGCAAATTTTGCAAGGCTGAGCACAGGGCTATTATCATATTCTGATATTATTGGCCTGTACTTTTGCTGTGGGTTGCTGAACTGCTATGAAATTCTGATTGAATTTGTGCTGCCAGTGGAAAAGCTGGAAATCAGTAAACACACTAAGAGCAGACTGTGTCTGCAAGAGCACCAGGCAAAAGACTGCCACAGGGAAAGGGAGAAAAGCCTTGAAGAAAGGCTTCAGAGTGAACAAGCTCCACTAAGCCCTCCAGAATTGCTGTGGGAATGTCTGCCCTTCGTTGCAGGGATCCCTGCAGTGGATTGAAGCCAGTGGGTAACACATCATCTAATGGCTATTGAAATGAGAGCAGAAAGGAGAAGAAAAGCAGAGAGGAAAAGATTATTTCAGAAGCTTTGCTCACACCAGCAAGGATTTTCTGCCTTACAGAAAGTTATCATGTTACCTCGAGTTTCTTATACAACCAGAGCGTTCTGCACAACCTGTCAGGGACTACAGTTTGAGTTTATTTCCATGGAGTTTCACATGTCTTTGCCATGACCTTGAGAGCTGTCATTCTGCAGCAGCCAAGTTTCAGGGAATGAGCTTGGCTGAAGCATACCATCTGCAAGGCGCTTCTCGTTCTCCCTCCACAAGCCTCCAGCAGGCTGTGTGTTGAGGTTAGTTACCAAACACATGTAGGGTTCACAGAGCTGCTGTGACACCCCTCAGCCCCCCTAAAAAGGCTTTTTCTCTTGCATTAACGCTCTCCCAATCATGTTTTCCATGGTCTGAGATACACAAGCACCACTTCTTTGGTGAGCTCATGGGTAGTGCCCAGAGGCTGTGCTACCCCATCCCTGGGGCAGACACACAAGCTCACTCTGCCGAGTGAAACAATGCCGAATACAACACACCAGGAACAGCTCCATCCCTCCTCTCAGCCATGGCAAAGGGACCTACACCTCACGTGTCTGGTTTATCCTGAAAACGTGTGTATTTCAGAGTAGTCTTGCAGACAGATGTGAATGCACACATCTCTCTTCTGTCCTTAACCAATGTCTTACATATATCCTGTAGGGTTGTCTGTTAAACCCCTTAGTTTTCCTGAAGCATTATAGCAGCAGTAACACAGAAATAGGAGAGGTGGTGAAGACCATGCAGGCAGAAGTCCAGGATACACCACAAAGTACACATGGAGAAAAAGCTCCCCAGGGGCTCCATTTGTGAAACTTTGCTGGCACCTTGAACCCAGTCAAGCCTCCTTGTAATTCGTGCAGTTGCCCCAGAAACTAATCACACCCTCATTATTGTTTTTAGATGTTCCCAAGTAATGACTGAACAAACGTGGGCGAAGCAGAAGTAAAGTTCTGAATTATTTACAGCACTCAAACACCTCAACAAAAGCCCTAGCCTTTCTGTTCATGGTGGCTACAGATCAGGAGCAGAGAGCAGAAATTAGGATTAGGAGGAGAGCAGAAAGAGTCAAGACAGATTAGAATCCAATTATTTTTTTTTAGCCAACTGCTTGGCCTTGAATCACATTTTATTTTTCACATATCTCACACCCTGGGCTTCAGGGCATCTGCACTCGATTCCAATACAGCTGTGACCAGCACATTTTATTTCACTATGACTCAGTTTCCCACATGAGAGAAAAGTTAATTTTCAAAATAGGTCATTAAGATACAATAAATAACGTTTGAATTGCTTAGCTGTTATTGGGATGGTCTATGCGAGCAGAAAAATAGCTCAAGGCAGTGTTCATTTAGAAGGTGGTGTAGGACAAACCAGCTTTCTAGATCAAAACAAGCAAATCCAATTTCAAATCAGAAAGGTATTTTTTATATTTAATTACCTTGCCATTAATGCTTCCACTTTTTTTTTTTTTTTTAGAGAGGACATTCAGTTTCCTGAAGAGATTCTACAGAAGCCTCTTTTAAACTTTAATTTCTGTGAATGAACCAGCCAATTTCAGCACTAAATAATGATTACAACTGCCATTCATTCAGAAAAGCAATTTAATTTTGATCAGGACCTACCTCTCAGCTTTGAATTTAAATTAAGATAGCCCACAATTTTTGAATATATTTGCTTCTAAAATGGAAGAGACCGTGCTGCCCACAAGAGACACATGAACTCTCACTATACCAAAAATTCATGTTAGTTGGTACTTGAAACACAATTCTCATTAAAATGGATTGTAGCATTCATGGCCTGGAAACACGAAGAATAGACACTAATGGATTAATCCATGGAGAGAGCCACAGTGATCTTTACCTTGTCCCTACTAGAATAGGCCTCCCACAATCCTTCTTCCTTTATTCAACTTCTAATAAACAGGAATTCACTGAAATCAAAGTGGCCACGAATCTTAAACATGCCTCTCCCCAGCTGTATAGCGTCGCATAGGTAATGTCACACTTGACTCCTGTCAAGTCCAAAACTACCTTATATCATCGGCATAGAAGAAAAATCTACCTCTGAAAAATGTTTATGATATTTACATTGGATTCATTTTAATGAAAGTACACCATAAAAATAAAGAAGCCAGCACCCATGAAAAGCCTCACTTGCATAATATTAGACATCCAAGATTAGGTAGAATCAAATTGCATTCTTTCCAGCTGTAGTGATCTTTAAAAAAGATAATTTCAAGTGATAGCATTTATCATCATGTACTTTTCTAAAAGGAGAATACATTGACTGGTTCACTGTATTTTAAGGCTCCTGTGATAAAGCCAGGAATTAGACATTTGCATGTGAAAAGTTCTGCAGAGGAATGCTCTTTCTTATGCCAGTAATTCTGCTGGCTTCAGCAGTGACCAGTGAATAGAGGGCTCGACATTATAAATGTTTCTTTTCTACTACCTCACCAATCATCTGTCTCATGGCTAGCATCTACAATGGATATATTTATTTAGAGATCCACTCTATAAAGATCACCAGAGTGATTAAATAGGCCAGTGTTTCAATAACAAGTTGTTATTGAAACAACCTGTGAGTTTCAGACTCACTGAAGCAGGGGATCACTTTTGGTTCCGTTTTCTGCTTTTCATTGCCCATGACCTTGGAGGAAAAAAGTCAGTGCCTGTGCTGTTGTAAAACTGGTATGTCATCCACATTTCTCCTTTGCTGTTAGAACACAGAATTATAGGACCATCAGGTACCTGGATAGGTCACAGGTGTCATACAGGTACAGCAATGAAGCATAAATCACCCTTGTCACCTGTGATCTAATGTTGACTATTTCTAAGGAGAAAGAGTCCATTGGTTCTCTCAAATGGGTTGTCCCTCAGCAGCCCTTCCTGCACATGATACTTTTCCTACTGCCTCAATTAAAGGCTTCCTCACTAATTGCCTGCACTATCTCCAGGTTTATTCATTGTGGACATGAACAAGTAACCACTTTCCTCCTTCACAACAGCTCTGTACATCTAGAGATCTCTCCTCACCATTTTTTCTTCCTGGGCAAAAGAACATCTATTTTTGTCTTTCCTTAGAGGTCATGCTCTCCAGACCCCTCAACATACCCGTGGCTCCACTGATAGACACCTCTGTAGCTGTTCTTCTCTGAAGGCATTAAGAACGTGAAGGAGTGCTTAATATCACTGTCCTCCAAAACCACCCAAAACAGCCCTGGAACATTATATGTAATTGTATGGATAGCACCAGAATGCCATTATTTTAATCCTGATGGGGCTGAAACACTGAGGAAACACAAACACAACTGTGTGTATTCAGCATTATGTTTGACACTGGGATTATCCAGAGGATACATTCCAAACAGCCCATGTAAAACCTTTTCTGGTAAAAGCTGCATAGCACAATGTGCTGTTGGCCTTCAAATGGTACTATGCATGCTGTATCAACAGAGGTAGCTAAGTGTACATGAGAGAGAACAGCTCAAACTTGACTTAAACTCTGGTATCGAGTGTGTGGGATTTCAATCACCGAGCAGCAGCACAAACAAGATGCATCTCTAAAAGTGAATATTAAAGCCTGTGACTGAATTCCACTTCTACAAGATTTTCCCCTGCAGCCAGTCTGAAAGATTTCGGTCAAATTTAAAGAAAAAAGGTTCTGATCACAGCTTACTACAGAAACTCTAGATCATTCACCACTTAATTTTTCCATCCACTGTCTTTCTTATAACACAGGAATGTTGTACTGAGGCAAAGCAGTACCTTTACTGTAAGGGAATTGCAGTTCTCAGACAAAGAATCTGGTTTTTTTTCAGCCCAGCAAATAGCAAGTTACAGAAGTCCATTTTCAAAGTACTAAGAGCAATGAAGAACTGTTTAAAGATTGCAGCACTACAAAGCAATGGGGCCTTCCAGTGCCTTGCCTGGCAGGAGGAGCACAGAATTTAACAACTGAGCGAACGCAGCTTCAAAAGCAGCCACTCCACAAAGCCCCCTTGACTTTTCTATAGAGGTTGAATTAATTTAATTGCATCAAAAGGAATCAGAGTTCCTATCCCACTTTCCCTGCCAGTAGTGGCTTCTGAGGAGCAGAAAGGAGGGGAGGAATTGAAGAAGGGGCGTAGAAACAGAGTCCTGTAACGCCACAAAGGGCAGATGAACAGAATGGCAGATTCAGCCCGCTTTGCTTCTGTCCTTACTCTCTTGTAGCGGAGTTGGCATCAGGATGGCTTAATCTCTACACCCCATGGGGGACGCTGTGCGACCCCTCACCGACCCAAGCCCACGTTTGGGATTTTTACAGCTAGTAACACAAGTGAGCTCCAAGCTCCTAAACCAAGAGATTGGGAATGGCTGGTGGAATGTTAATCTACACAGAGCAGTGTAGGGGTAGAGGACACTGCTCCCACCTTACTACAAGTTGCAGATCTGCACACAGTCAGGCTCGGATAGGGTTAGCTAAGTGTAACACTGCACAAATCTTTCCAACCCTTATGTCATAACCCCTACTACCAGCGAGTAGTACAATGTTGGAACATGTTACAGTACTTAAATCTAAGGGTGTAGTTGTGGGGGAAGAGTGCTCTGCTTACTCCATGCCATAAAATAGAAAGCAATCTAACTTCTTAACCTGAAGACTGAAGATCCTTCCAAACCACTCAGGAAGATGTTGCCAGTAGGGTTTTATTATACTGCTCATACCTTTCTACACAGATAATACAGATGCTACCACATGAGGCAATTAAGGTTACATCATTGCTTAAAAGCAAACACTGGTTTTAAAAGAAATACTCTGGCCCATCATCTTATATTTATTTTTGACAGAGTGAAGTTTAGTTGAACACATTTCTGCTTGCAGCACAAGACAAAGAACCACAGTTCAAAGTGGGGGCTTTATAATTCAGCGCTGTTCCACATGGCTGCCCATTCAATACATATAATTAATTACCAAATCCCAACCCTACTTGCTCATTGTCATGTACCAGCTATGGGTTGGACTTAATTTAAAATGGTATTTAAATGAACACTAGCAGCATTTAAAAGTGAATCTGGAGAGCTTTGGCTACAAGAGTCCAGTTAATAGTCCACAGGTCAGTTATCTAAAGACCTAACTCCATTCCACCACCTGTTTTTTATTTAACAGCGCATCACAGCTATAAAAGCTGATGGAAAAAAAGTTCTGGGTGAATATGCTCTCTCCATTGAGCTACTAACAGATGAACAATTGATCCCATGATGAAATTAACAGGGTACTTGTATTATTTTAAGAAAAAATAGCTCTTATGTTCCTAATTTGCTATATTTTATATTCCATTAACAGTGCAGATTTATTACCTTTGTTGACTACATCTGATGCTACTCAACCTACTCCCAAAAATGCATTTAAATTTCTGGATAAAATAGTCTTTTTTTTTAAGGAGCACAGAATTTAACAACTGAGAGAACACAGCTTCAAAAGCAGCCACTCCACAAAGTCCCCTTGACTTTTCTATAGAGGTTGAATTAATGTAATTGCATCAAAAGGAATCAGAGTTCCTATCCCACTTTCCCTGCCAGTAGTGGCTTTGGAGGAGCAGAAAGGAGGGGAGGAATTCCTTTTCAGGAAAGGTCCTATAGATCTCATGGAAAGAGCCTTATAACACTTGCAGAGCTAATAAGAGATCCAGTTAGAGAATACTCCCTTCTCATTGGCTTCCGGTCACTTTGGTCAATCATTAACTCAAAGACAGGAGAAGAGTTTATCCTTGACCACACTAACTCTCTGCAGTGAGCGTTCCTGGTCCTACAGTGCTGAGACAGGAACACATGAGGAGCAGACACGTGGCCCTCCTGAATGACACCACCATCACCCATGGTAAGTCCACACCTCTGGCATTAATTCCTCAACTGGAGCTCTGGAACAACTGTTCTTCCTCACACAATGCTCCTGATCTCTGACCTGAGGAAGGAAACAGGCCTACATGTGAAAAGCAGATATCCACACTGCTCTTGGGTATATCCCACCTCTGTGGGACCTGCTGTTATACTCCTAAGATGCATGCAGGGCAACTGAATGGCAAGAAGCCACACGCTTCGAGCTAGAGAGTTAAGTCAGCACATCAGCACGGATGCTTGATGCATCATGCCAGGAAAGGCTCCAAATATTAAGTGATTGAGATACTACCAGCCTGCTCCAGAGCAACATGTCCCACTACATACCACTTGATCTGGGAGAAAGAATAGATTTCTTTAGCATGGCAAGGCATAGTCAAAGCAGGGCTAAAGACTAAAGTGAGCTTAGACAGCTTCTGCATCTCTGAGTACATTCTTTCATCTATCTGATCTAAACATAAGTAGTGGAGTCTGCTGTTTTTATTCATAGATTAGAAGCAGCTAGCTAGACACTGACCAGAGAACCGTTTTACATTTCATTAGAAGAGCTGAAATACAGCACAAGCCTGTGCATCTCTGAAGGAGTCGTGCCATACAGCTTGCTGTCATGGAACCTAAAGGATCAGCCTAACCTGGACTTTGCAATCATTCATCTGACTACTCTGAGAAACACCCAACCCTAGGAACTGGAAAAACACATGCCCTCAGAATGAAGTTAATATAATGAAACTTATGCATTATGTTTATAAACCTATATATTAAATGTATTTGTATGTGTGCATGCAAATGACATGTTAATTGCTAATCTTAGAGTATCTAGAACAAAAACCAAGCAAGATCCCTCCTGAACTTCTGTCCTTAGCTACCGTTATCTACACTGTAGCTGACAGTATTTGTCCACATACACAAATACACCAGAACCTTTATCTTAAAAAACAATGCAAAATGTGAACAACACTGAAATTCCACAAGCCCCTGAATCTGCAAAGAAACAGTGCACTGGGATTTGAAGTAGTCGTTCCACCTAAAAATACATCCCTCAGGCTGAAGTACCACACAAATGCAATACCTATAAAGACACTTGGAAACTATATATAATGGAAAGTCAGGAATAAATACAAGGTTCTACTGAAAAGACCATTCAGAGAATTGGTGTAAATCAGAAGCAAGTTCTTGCTGATTTCTATGGAATTTCGTACAGGCAAAAATTCCTGAGTTATTCCACGTGTGATTATGTGATAAAATGACAAAGATATTTCATACAAACATCTCCTTAGCATGTCTGCATCACTGAACAATTCACTGAAGGTAGTTTAGATTCAAGACCTCTTACTTGTCTTTGGGTATACCTGGAAACACAGAAACTGCCTGCAACCCCCTCCCCCATTTCCATCTATTGCAATAAAGTCCCAGCATCACATTTCTAAAATATCCAAAGAGCAGAGCAGGAGGCAGTGTTGCCTTTGGAGAAATAAACCACTAGAGTAACAGAAACTCAGGCTGACAACTGACTGGATTTGTTCAGTGTTAGGAACAATCTGGTGGAAACAAAAGGAATTTAAAGCCTGGAATTGCTTTTGATTGTTGTTTTCCAACTGGGGCATGAAAAAATAACACAAAAGAGAACAAACCATTGGGAAAGATGGAATGCTATCATTTTTGGATCAAAATCCCTGTCTGGTTAAAACTGAATATATTATTTCAAAATAATTGTCAGAGAGAACAGCTCAACCAACCTTTTTGTTGTAGGTCCTTTCCTCATTTTTATTTAGTAAATTGTTAACAATTTAGTAAGGGTTTTCTAATAATCTTATTGAGGGCTTTTGTAAAAATTACCTCAAAGGGATAACCTGACATCTAAATCAGGTTACATTAAAGATTCTGAGATTTGGAAAAACGAAAGCTGGGGCTTTTTTGGTTGGCTTGGGGTTGTGTTTCGTTTTGTTTTTTTACAGCTCCTGGGTTTTCTGACAGACAAAACCCAAGTCAAAATACGCATATCACTCATGGTCTGCAGTCTGAAGCTGAAGACTTAAGCTTCAGCCCTCATTCGTCGATGCTCACAGACTCAGGTGTGCACCAGCAATTCCCTTTCAGTTGAGCAAGGCTCAGCCTGACAGTTTGGTGTGTGCAAAGCACGTCCTGGCTCATTCTAGTGAAGCAGATGCCAGTGTCACAGCAACCAGACCCAGAGCTTTTACAGTTCTTTTATTAACTATTTGTTTTCATTCTTTCCACTGCAATTGGGAAACAGCACCTTTTGTGCTAGGCATCCTGTACCACAGCTGCTTTGGTGCTGAGCCCATACCCCTGTCCCTCCCATCCTGCCATGCTTGCAACCCCAGCACTCACCATGGCTGCCGGGCAGTGAAACCCAAGTATTTGTGGTCTTCCTCTCTCCACCTACATGTCCTCTTTCCTGCTGTTATGACACCACCATGCATCTAGACATAGGGAAAACCATTTGGAAAGCAGGAGCTGTTTAGATGTTACTCATTCCCTCTTTCACTTTTAAGTCAAGAGCTTGGAGGGCACTTGAAATGCAAATCCTAACTCATCCAAACCACAAGCCAGGCCCTGACACTGTTGGAGAGCACACGTGCAATGTTACAGGGGCCCTAGAAGAGGCTGCAAGTGCATAAGGGCACTTTGCATAGTCAGGCACACACTCACTGACCTCACCTTCACAAAATGGGGTTCATACCTTCATATGTTACCATGCACATCCATCACCCTAATCTGGTGATGACAAGATACAAGAGACATCTGGTCTGGAAGATGTAGATCCGTCCAAATACCTTTGTCCTTACTCCCTATGGGGAATCTGTGGTGCCACATGAAGAGATTACACCAAAATAACAAGGAGCACAATTCCCAGAGAACACAACTGACATCTAATACAACTGCTGACTCAAAACCACTTCTTAGCCTTTGTAGGAATGCTCAGTTTGTCCATTCAGCCCACTGCATGATTCTTCCAGTCTCCTTAGCAGCACTGGCAGTACTGCTCAACACCAGGAGAAACCCTCCTCTCCCTCACAAAAAAAAAGCACAAAAAACCTTGAAACCCACAACCACCTCCCACCCCCAAACAAACAAAAAACCCACCCAAAAAATACCAGGGATACAGGGTCTCCCATAGGAACACAGGAGATAAGCTTCTAGTTACAGCCTGGCTTGGCAAAGAGAAATCACAGCTCTAGAGCAGAAGCGAACAAGTGAACATGAGAGTTATTATCTCAAATACACAAGGTTATAAAAACCAACTAGCCTTTCCATTCCTTCAATAAACAACATCAACAAATATTTAGTCTTTAAAAAAATTGCTTGGTGCCTAGCAGGAAAACAAAGAGCAGTATCATCCAGGTTAATGTAATGATTTAGAGCCGATACAGCCGCACCGCTTCATTATCTGTCGCTTTCCAGTTCATACAAGCTTCTCAGGCCACGTTGGTCATCATCACACATGGACAGGGTGGGGGGATAACTCCTTGCCTGCTTAGCTAATGTAGATTCCAAACACCTATACACAGGGCAGTGAAATGTCGTGGTTTCACCCCGGCTGTGGGCTGAGATCCACGCAGCTGCCTGCTCCTTAAAGTAAAAGAGCAGGGAAAAAGGGAAAAAAGGGGGGAACAAGGGAAGGGAAAAGGAAGGGGCAAATAACTCCAAAACAAAAAAAAACCTAAGAGGCCCGTGGGTTGGGATAAGGATAGTTTACTAAGATAACAGAAAGATAAAATATAACAATGCTAACAGGACTTTAGAGCAAAAGAATATGAAACTCTTGATCCCCAATGCAGTTTCTCCCCGACCCACACAACTCAGGCCGTATCACCCAGAGCTGTCCCGGAACCCGACCATCCCCCCAAGAAGCACGCGTCCCACCACCGCCCCTCTTCTTCCTCCCCTCAGCCCCCCGTTATCCTGGGCAGGACGTCATTGGCATGGAATACTCTCTTTGGCCCATCTGGGTCACCTGTCCTGGCTTCGCCCCTCCTTTCTCAAGAATAGAGAAATAGAAGAAGCTAAGAAAGTCCTTGACTGTCTGACTGCAACTAAGAACATCAGGGTGTTATCAGCACTGCTTTCATTTTAACTCCCAAACACAGCATTCCATCAGCTGCTACAAATGAAATTAACTCTATCCTGACTGAAACCAGGACATGAAAGCATTTCTAAAGAGCAGCAAGACATCAGGTATTGGAACAGCAGTGGTCTTGTATCACTGAGGGAGCTGGGGTTTTAAGCAATAAAACTATATGACAACAGCACAGCCAACCTGAATATTTGCATATATATAAGTAGGTAGCTATAAATTGCAGTATATTCTGACATTCTTTAGCAAATACAACATTAAGCTGACAAATTATACTAATACAGTATGATTTCAAGGTGTATCCACATTTGCAGCATGTGTAAATTTCTCAAATAGAATCCGATGTTTGCTAATATGGTACGATCTAAGTTAATAAGATCAAATTATGTCTGATCATACTACATTAGTAAATGTCACATCAAATTAGTCATTTTCAGACTTATAATGAAGCACAGAAAGCAACCAAAAATAACTTTTCCAACACAAGTAAGCAGTGCTGCAACTCAAAACTGAGCTAAATACCAAGACCCTAGAGAATGCTTTTTGAAATCAAGGTTAGCTGAATTTTTCTTCTCAGTCTTATTTCAGAGAGCTCTCACACACGATCTAATCTATGGTCTGAGTCACCATAGAGTCTTGTCCAAAGGTCACTAATAGGGGCTGGAGATAAGGTCAAGAACTAGAAGTTGGCAAAGTCTCTACCGAGATGCTGCTGGTTCAGAGGTAGTCATCTTTCTGGTTGGTCAGGCTCACTGTAACAGCTCTGAGCAGGAAGATTTATGAAAATCCACTGAACAGAACTTCTAAAAGAGAAAGCACTTTATATAGGAAGTGACTCAAACAGTTGCTAAACTTTCTTCCTTTTAAGTGTATTATCTGAGCTGTTATAATTAGGCCTCAGAAGATTTTATTTTTATGGTCTGTTACAGACACCAAGTACCCATCAGGTGTATGCTTGGTATCATCTCATTTATTTGCAAACACAGAGTTCGATTTCTTTGAACACAGTAGAAAAAACCCAAGCAGGTACTTGTGTCAGAAAGCCATGTGTCTGCCCTCAGCAAGCTCCTTCACCCCACATCCCTGATTTCAGAGCCACTGTTACCTTTTTCCCCCACGTTCTTCCACTGACTTGGAAAGCTTCCTACAGATTTCCTCCACTTCCCCACACCTAAAGGTAGGCAGCATCTCTTGAAATGCCTGCATTAAAGCTGACCTGACATGCAGCAGAGGCTACCCAAGTATGGTACCCACAAACTCAAAGCCTACCCTAAAAATAGAAGGCTCAAGTCAGTCCTGTCAAGCCTCAAGGATGTCTTACAACCATTCCCAGAACCTTTAACAAAGCGGGAAAAATACCCAACAGATTCCTTCTGCAGAGATTCCTTCTGCAAGGCTGAGCACAATCTCCCTGGTTGGGAAGGAATTTTGCCCCTATGCCACCCAGCAGAACAGTTGAGGCTCTTCCAAGCCCATTGCATCAACCCTGAGACAAGGCTTTGGTCCCTTCTGATGAGCTAAGAGCCTCAACTATTTCTTCCCTTCCAACGTGTTCTCACGACTATCTTTACCGAGTTAAGGCATACCCACGTAACTACAGCTATCTAAGTCTTCTGGATAAGTCACCTCTATTCCCAGCTGAATAAATTAGTGCTGGCTGAAAGCACTGCACGCTCCAAGCAAGAAGCATTTTTCTGTGCAGTGTTTAGGAAAGCAAAGGCCGAAGTGGTGCTGAATACCTTCCCTAACACTTTAACCTTTTTTTTTGTTTAAGCACTAAGATTAAAGAACACACTAAACAAGATGTCCACTGCTGAAAGGAGGATTTCTATCTGCTTTCTCAGGAGGTGGAACATATGCTCGTTACTGTGACCTGCGCTGTTTAATATTAATTTTCTTGATTTAGTATACACTGGCATATGCTTCAAAGCGTATTTCTTCCCCACAATGGCTTTACCAGCCCCTGTTGCTCATGACTTTTGTTTATTTGCTTGATATTTGTTTCTTTTTAATCCAAGCTGTCTGCATGAATTTTAACTCAATTATGGGTGTTTACATAAGGCAGTCTGTTCAGGGACAAAGTTGTTGATCCCCAGAGAAAGCATTGTTCCTATCCTGTCTGTATTTCAGCAGATTAGGTTTAGACTAGACCTATCACCAAAAGACACTCACTAGAGCACAAGCTTTACATGTGTTTTAGTTTGAATGGAGCTGTTATAATAGACCAGCCTTTTGTTATTAATAATTATGAATACTTCTGTTGGATTCTGGTATGTCAGTGGACTAGGAACCCTTTCTTGTCTTTAAGCTAATGTCTACATTATTCTGCATTTTCTTTGTCTAATCCCTCTTCTATCCTGGAGAACTTTAGCAACATTTTATTGTCATTCTGTTATGAAACTTGTTCTCCCTTGAGCATGTGGCAATTTCATTAGGTACCTGAGGATTGTATAAAAATCAAATAACAACATAAGCTCAGCCAAAGGAGGAAAAAAAACCCCAAACCACAAAACATTTCTACTTAGCTCGAGACAAAAATAAAAGGCACATGGGAGGAGGAGGGGAAAGAAAGAAAAAAATAAGGGAAGCATTATTTGCTGCATGCTTTTTAACTCCTTGCTGGCTATGTCTTGTGGTGGATCCCAGATGGTGGCTGTGAACTAGAAGCAGCCAGGCCGCTTGGTCCTGCAGCCTGAGATGGGGCACTGAGGCCAGGAGCATCCCTGGCTCTGCATCTGGCAACAGGAAGCAGAACTCGAAGGGGATGGTCACTTGCTATTTTTGTGTGGGTGCCTTCAGCCTCTTTCACTTGGAAACATCAACTACACAGTGATGGCTTTCCCCTGCCGTGCTCTTGATCAAAATGAGGAAAAAAATTAACACATCTTCCCTCTGTCCAGACACAACTTGAAAGGAGAGCAGTGGTGAAAGTCAAGTAAAATTAACACAGGCTTGGACCTGATGACATTTCTGATCTTGTTTCAGGGAAATCACTTCAGCTAATCCCAGAGAAACACATTAGAGCCGCATATCACAGACTGTCCTATTAACTCCTGCCTCTGACCAAATCAGATTGCTTGGGACAGCCCAGCCATTTGGATGGGACAGGAAGACTTTCCACCATTTTAGCAGGACAAGAAACTATCCTTCTTATTTTATCAAGTCAAACAAAAGGTTCTTTCCCCTTGGGACCTGTTCATTATACACCTGAGTATCATCTGAAATATTATTTGGCTAAAGACAGATGTGACTGATGAGCACTGTCCTACTGACTTCTGCTTGTAGGACCCAAGAGCCACTCTCCCTGCCACCTCATTCACATTCACCTGAAAGTAGTCATTCAGAAACTCAAGGGCTTGGGTGCACCGTGTTTGCATTTACCAAATAAGTGATCTGAGTCTAGCTAACAGCATCAGAATAGGAGTATAAATCAGGAGTAAACCACTCAAGCCAGCTTTCTGTGCAACATCACTGTACTATCAAGAGTTTGAATATACGTACAAGTTCCAGCTAATTAAGCACAGTTCAGTGACACCAATACAGTAAGCAGCACAGCAAAACTGGCAACAAAGAAAACTACTTGGCAGAGAAGGCAATGTGTGCTGCTAATGCTGTATGAAGAGCATTTTAATCAAAGCCAGCTTTCCACAAGTCACAAGGCCCAATCTCTTGGTGTTGGCTTAAATCTCGGGTCATTTTTCTGTTACACCCAAGCCCATCTCTTTGGATATAACCCTGCTGTGATTTTACATACACACACCACCCCTGGAGAAAAGTAACATCATCAGTAAACAGCAACATCAATAAAACAAGCTTTTCATGCATTAATTTATGGCCACAACGCATGGACAGTACCACACGGGCTTTTGCCAGGCAGAGAAAGATGGAACATAAACTGGTCTTGGAGTGTGTCAGTACAGCATCTGTGATAGATCATTTGTTCCAAAAAAGATATTTTAACGTTTAAAAGGGCTTATATAAAATTGGCTTAAAAGGAATTAGTGCCATTTTAAACTGAATGCTCTTTAATTTCTTTCTAAATAGGGTTAAAAGACAGCAGAAACAGTTTTTTCTTGTATTTAAGTAACTTAACTGGAATCTTCAAAGCCAAAGGGATTTAATTGGCCAATGCTCATTATCCCTGAGTGAGAGCTGGGCAAACCAGTCCTTGCATTAGCTTTGATAATTGCAATTTAAGATTTAAGAGTAGAAATAAGATTTCTCCTTTTGTTTCTAAAAAGCAAATCACATCTATGAGCAGAGAAATCAAAACAGGTCTTTGGTCATCGCAGGAGAGTTAAGACACATTTGAAGACAGAAATATGCAAAGCCTTTGCTTTTAATTCCTCCAGGTCACCCATCCTGAGTGCTTGCCCTGCCTGACCTGAGACACAGGCTCTGCCCCCCAGATTATTTACACCCCTTGGACTTGAGAAGTGCCTGCATCGAGACAGACACCCAAGAACAGATCAGCAGGGCTTACTAAAGAAAGGTTTCAGCAAGCCAAAGAGTTTTCTTCCCTGCAAGCACAGCTAAAGCTCTGCTCTGGTTGTGTCCTGGCTAGCCCAGGCAGGCACTACGAGATCTCAATTTTATTATCTTCAGCATTATTGAACAATCGATTCCAGTCTCATCTAGTGCCCTTGAATTAAGGGCTGTAACAGCATTTTCATCTTTGCTTCCTAATGAGCAGCCCTGAGTGACCTTCACGAGCTGAGGCTGGCCGAGCACATCATTCTGTGCCTGAGCACATCACAGAACCCAACAGGATGGAGACTCCACCACTCCACTTACACAAGCAGGACCCCAAGCAGCACCTCACTGCTTATCCAACCATAAGCCCATTTTAAAACCCTTCAGCCACTGGAGTATCTTTCTGCTTTAGCATCAGATGAAATGCAGACCTGCGTGTAATGCGGAGAAAGGCAAGGGTGGTCTAGGATTTATCAGGACATCCAAAGCCTAATTATTCTCTATTTCTGTGCCAGGACTAATCCACAGCTGGCCTGTGCCTACAGAACACCAGACAGACACAATGCTCAGTCCATTCCCTGGGCATCCACCCCAGGGCGGGATTAAACAGAGACACACAGCATCTGTTTCCTTCTGTGGAGCTGTTCAGCACAGAGACAAAGAATCTCCCTGTTTCCCTCTTAAGGTGTGCATTGATAATTAAGAGACAAAAAAGCCTTGGTTGCTCACTCTTCATTTATATTGTGCAGAGTGTTTTCACAGCAGAGGCTGTATCTGGCAGACGAGTTAAAATACAGCTCTTCTCCCAGCAATTCCAAGCATTTATCCATCCCTTACAAAGCTCTGATACCAGAACACTTCTGGAAATCTGCTTTCTGCTCACAGGAATGAGTGGCCAGGTGGACACCAGCCTCCATCCCCACAGGACACACAAAACAGAGGGGGCACGGTGAGGTCTCACTACCAGGACTGAGCCCTGCTCTGGGGAAACAACCATTTTTTCTTAAAGACAACAGGGACCACATAAAAAACCAGAAATCTGAGGGACTGGAGGCATTTTTGTATAAGGCTTTCTGTTAAGTTACCTTAACACAGCTCAGATCTATCAGTAGTTCTTTCTTTTCCTCCCATTCCCTTCCCTGGTTTTATCTCCTGAGACATCTTCTCCCCATTTAATTTTTGATTTTGTGGCAAAGGCACAGATGGAAGAAGCAAACAGAGCTCTGGAGAATCAGCATCCAAGTAAGCCCCCCTTCAAAAATGAGACAACTAGGCTTAGAGCACTGCAGAAAAGGCAACTTCCAAAAAAAAAAAAGACTGCAACTTTACCTAACACCAACCACCCCCATAAGGGAAAAAAAGAAAGCAGGAGGGGGAAAAAACCAAACCAAAAAAAAGGTAGTTTTCTCCCTATCTCCTTCACCAAGTCCAACCTCTACACGCCCCAGGTTCACTCAAGCAAGCTTGCTGGAGCAAACTCATTTTATGTGTAAGGGAATCCCTTATTCCCAACAGCTGCCCCTGCCCTGACACCCCACGGGTTTAGGGCATGCAGCTGCACCCCTGTTCTGCTCAAGAGCAGCACTTAACCCCTTCCCTGCCCATCCCCAGTGAGGGCTACAGGCACTGGAGCAGACAGAAAGCAAATGAGCCTGATGACTTATGAAACCTTGTGCATATGACTGCTATCAGCTGCAACCAACTGAACTTCCAAACAGAAACAACTGCCAGACTTGGCTTTTCCCCCACAGAGTGACCACACCTCACACCATTCTGCTTTCCCTCTTTAATTTCAAATGTCTTCTTTGGAATTTCATCTCCCAGCAATGAAACATGGTCTCCAGAGGTTACTGTGTAATTACAGAAAAAGGATTCCATAAAAAAATAATTATTACAAAACCATGGGAGGAGCCTGAAGCTTACTGGAGCCTGGGTGAATCAGGAGTAACTTGGTAAGATGATGAACTTAAATGGACACAAGTCAGAGCAGAGAAGAAAGCTCCTTTAGCCTCGTAAAAACCAGCATGTGTATGTGGATTTATGTAAAGGCATTAAGGAGGGGGTCTAGTCCCCCATCAGTGCCACCACTTCACACAGTAGCAGTCATATGGCCTCAAGACACTTTCACTCTCCCATCAAGGCAGAGCTGCATCTGCCTTTAGCACCTTTCAGATCTGATTTTGGACTCTGGTTTGCCCTGCAAGCCCCTGCGTGCCATTTGATAAACATCTACGTCATTGTACACAATTAATCTGTAACATTCTCCCTTGGAGTTGTGAAGAACAAACTACAGCTTTTATCCTACATCTGGATCTGCTCACTAAGGAAATCAAGCACTTTAATATATATATTTTAAAAACACTTGGGTTGAAAACACTGAGACTTGTAAACACTGCAAGAAAAGATCACTGTCTCTAAGTGATCAAGAAGAAGTATGTCCTTTCATAAACATGAACCATTTAACCCCAGGCAAGAAGAAAAAGAACACACAAGGGTAGGAAACTGCTATCACATTTGGTTGGCTTAATCTGAACTGCACTACAGAGAGGCTTAATGCCATTAGGAATACATTGAGTATAACTGCATGTTGACCCCACTTACAGATGTAAGAGGTGGATGATCCCTTCATATTTTTCCATAGCTAGAACTTGTATGGTCTCAAATACTGTAGTCAGGTGGGAGACAATACTAGAGGCTTCCAGGTACATGGCTACATGAGAATGATTAGTTTAATTAATTTCTGAGTCATTACAGGGATCAATTTTGGTGTTGTGGCCCATTAAGCTAGTTTGGTTTGTTCTAAAGCACTTGGTCATTATTAGCTTGGAGTCAATAAGCCACATCACACAGCCATAATCAATAGATGAAAAAGAATTTTGAAGGAAAAGAAAGAAAAGGATGGATTTTGATCTCACTTAGGTCAATAATTTCCCAGAAATTGGTGGAATTCCCTGATGTAAAATCAATGTGCACAAGTTCAAAATTGAGCTGTTTTGCTTTGTCAAGAAGATAAAATGGAGAGCTTGGATCGTGCCTTTAAAGAGAGGCATTTATAGATTAAAATTTATTTGCAATATCTCACTCTCCAGAGATTTTCTCACCATTTGTAACCTTGAAATATCTGTATTTGGGGGAGGGGATAGAGGCATTTTGCACATCTGTCTGAAAGGAACCTTTGATACTACTTCAGATGAGCCATCATTCACATGAGTATTTACCCTCTGTCCTTTCCTAAGATGGAGTAACTGATGCTCCATTTAAAAACAGCATTTTCATTTAGGACACACCACTGGAGAAGATTGACATTTATTCCCTGTGGTTTCAGCATTAACCTAATGTGTAGCCTGGCCCAAATGTCACCCACGGGGAGGTGAACATCTTCAAGCAAGCAGCCCCATTGCCCCCTGCGTTTTGTACAAGTGTGTAATTGCAGATGCACTTATGGGTGCTGTTAGCATCAGGCTATCCCACCTGGGGCCATAACACTCCTCAGGGATCAATCCCAGTGTGACAGAGCTGGTGGCATGATTTATGGGGACCTCTTGGGAGAAAAGCTGTTGAAGGATATATAGAATCATAGGGCTTGGAAGGGACCTCCAGAGATCATCAGGTCCGACCCCCCTGCCAAAGCACTCCCTCTGGAGTATCTCCAGAGAAGGAGACTCCACCACCTCCCTGAGCAGCCTGTCCCAGGGCTCTGTCACCCTCACTGTGTAAAAGTTTTTCCACATGTTGGTGTGGAACTTCCTATGCTCCAACTTGCAGCCATTGCCCCTTGTCCTGTCTCCACAGACCACTGAAAAAGGGCTGGCCATTTCCCCCTGCATCCCCTGCTTAAGATATTGATAAACATTAATTAGGTCCCCCCTTAGTCTTCTTTTCTCTAGGCTGAACAGCCCCAGCTCACTCAGCCTTTCCTCACAGGGGAGATATATAGATGGACCAAGCCTAAACGATGGGTATTCACAAACTGTGGACTGAAATATGTGCAGAGGTAAAATGAGCTTTGTTGCTAGCAATCCTTCAAAACAGTTCCAAGATGGTTTTAGATTACTGATTGGCAAATACTGAAGCACATTTCACAGATGACTCCAAAACATGTGTAAAAGCACACATGAAACACACTCTGCTGAGTTCAAACACAATTGCTTTGCATGGCACCATTCACTAAAGCAAATAGCAGGTCATAAAATCAGAGTTATGTGCATTATCTCTCAGGCTACGCACAAGCAAGAGAGGAACCCCTTACGTGTGCAAGCTAATGAGTTCCAGAAAGCTCTTCTTTCAAGTCCGAGCAGGACAGGGGATTAACGAAACCACTTTTCACCTCCAGCATTTGAACTTGTGTTCAAATGTGTCCACTCATCCAAGGAAGGTGAGAGTGAGTCATAGGGTCTCACCCTTGGGCATGTAATGAAACCTGGGATGGTTACAAAACAGTGAAACACACCTCAGTGTAATGACCTGCCTCTGCTTAATGTTCCAAAAGAAACTTTTGGTGAAGGAATATGGTGATGTGCTGACTACAGTCTCTAAGAGCTCACTACATATCTGAGTCCATGCTATCTGTGCTCATTCTGTGTCAGAATGATGTCAGAAGCTGACATCTTCAAAGGGTATGGGCAGGGGTTACTAGAAGGTTACCCTCAGCGTGAACCTGCGGGTTATTTGCAGTAATTACATGTCCCCAGCTGCTACAACATTGCCTGCGTAAAAGAAAGTTCACTTCTTGGAGGAGGTATCACTCATTTACTGGGTACCTGGTAAGGAGCAGCTCTTAGGAGTAGTCAAAGAGCTGCAACTCCAATGCCTCATTTTCACAGCAGTGACTTGTTCAGCTCCTTGTTCTCTAGGTTCCAGCTCCAACAGTAATCTGTAATTACCAATAACCAGTGATGCTGCTCCCCTGAAAATCCTGGCCAAAACGGTCATCTCCTTTGGCTATCGGCTTCCCTATTCACTTACAATGCAAGCTCAGAAGATAAGAACACTAAGAACAGTGACTCCAGAAGGTTTTTGAGGGTTTTATTTTTTGCTGTAAAATATTACATCTGTGCCTGCATTAGCTCATTTTAGAGTCATGACATTTGGCCAACCCCAAGAAGCCCCAAGCGTCCACTAACAGCACAAACCAAACACTCAGCAAGGGGACTGACAGTGTGACCCTCTGAACACACCTCTGCAGGCTAAATTTTTGCCGAGAAGGAAAACTGATAGCTTAGATGAGACACAGAAACTTCACACCCATTCTGCCCACCCAACTGAGTATCTGCTCCTGTCTCTATTTCAACTCTTCTCCAGTTACTAGTTAGTTTCCCATGAATGCTGTTAGGATGGGAAGGACTGTCAGTATAAAGGTCATAATTAAGACCACACATTTGTTTTCAAATTATTTGTAAAAAAATACTGGAGCATCATTACAGACCTCCAGTAGCTTCAGGCAACTCACTATCCAACCCCATCTATAGACAGTTTTCCTACAACTACTAAAGGATGCTCCTGACAGCAATATGTGATGATGGGTTTTGCTTTGTGGACACTTGTGGGGGATTCTTTGCCTCTACCTTTCACCATCTATGGAACGTGAAGTTTTCACTGCTGTGAATTTTATGCAGTTGAGAGTGGCAACAGAAGGGTTGAGTGAGTCCAGCTTTGAAGGTGGAGACTGAAGTTTTCAGGCCCAGGCACAGTAAGGACATTTTATCAGACATTTCAGAGTGCCAATCAGTGCATTAACCTGGACTCCACAAGGCAGAGCTACAGCTCTGTTGCCTTGCAGGTATCTCTGTTACTGAAATAACACTTATCTGTGCTCCCAAAAAGTCACACAAATTGGTATGGTGTACATCTTAATGCTTTGCTTGTTCTTCTTCCCTCTAAGAGAATAATTACGGTCTTACCTCCTCTCATTCATTAAGTCAACCCTTGTTCTCAGCACAATGACGAGTATTCCCCACTGGATACACGTGCTCTCGTGCTGAGACCTTGTCAGCTTAGTTTCAGCCTAAAGCAAAATTTCCTGGCTGGGTTTATAAGCTCTTCAATATCAAGGGTTTATAATGGAAATGGCAATTTTGCCTCAACTCTGAGATGCTGCCTGTCCTGCCACCAGACATTCAGCACCTCACCAGCCTGGCCAGTGTGCCCTGGGGCAGTGTGAAATGACCACTTCCCTGTGTGACAGCCAAACCTCATGGCTCGATACAACTGTGCAGCACATCACCAAATTGTTTTTATAGGAGAATAATTAATTCACAGTGACTGACATTGTTTTAGTTCCACTCCATCTCTGACATCTTCTCAGAGTTACATCATATCCCACAAATTGTGTGTCTTTTTTTGGCAGCTGATGCTCCCTATTCCCTCTCCTTTAGTATGATACTCATTACAATCTGCTCTCCTATACTAAGGCCAAGACTCCCGCTGTGTTTCCAGGTAATGTATTCTTTTTCCGAGTGATTCATTGGGGAGGAGAGGGGAAAGAGAAGGAAAAGCCTTGATGGAAAAATGTCCAAGCTTCATGATTTCTGAGTCTCTGAAACAGCTCCAAAATTCCTTGGTGTTCTGGAGGTCTTTCCCTGCACGATGAAAGCACCAGGCTTTTGTATTGTTTGCTTTATTCTGCGATATTTTATGATTCTCATATTCTGAGTTGTGTTGATTTGTGACTAGTTTTTCATCATCACCCCAGGAGGAATTTTCTCTGGAAACAGAGGAACAAAACAATGCCCTGAAGTGAGACACTGCAAATGAGCAACTGCCATCAGACGATGAATTCCATTATTTACCAAGCTCCTGCAGAATACTGCAGCATCTGATCACCTCCCAAAATGATAAAGTGAAAATAAGAGCACCTTTTCCCCCTCTCCCCCCTTTCCCATCTACCCCCTGCATCAGCTCTGCAGGCTATCACACAGTGAGGAAGAGCCATGGTCTTCCCCAGCCGGGGAAGTAGGCTCTGTGATTAAAGAGGTAACCATGGATGCAAAACATGTCAGCTCAATTCCATCCTCCAACACATATTTTCCAGAGACAACTGCCTAGTACAGAGCATCTAAAACCCCTTGATTTGTAGTGAAACCAATACAAGTTATAGATTTAAATCTTGTTAGGAAACAAGGCTCCACTCTGTGTCTCAGATGCAGCCTGTGACATGAGGACATTAGCATCTCCCAGCTCACAGGCAATAATTGATCCATGTAGAAACAGAAAGCACTCAGATTCTGAGGCCATGGGAGCTGTTGAAATACCTAAGAATGACGATGACAGCTCCTTGCTTTGGGGTTATTCTTGATTTACAGAAATATAAGTGAGACCAATTTCTCACCATTCACATTTGAGAACACCTCCACAAAAGCAGCGGTGCCTTTAGCATGAGAATTCAGGGACCTAATTTCCCCTGGATTTGCATCTCTACACTAGGAGTCCCTCTGGATCCTCTAATAAGCACTGAATTCATGATACAGCCATTCTTTTAACTGGGCACTAATAGGGTTTCTCTTCTCTATACCCCAGCCTCCTACACTCCTGCAGTGTGCTGAGCTTATTCTCCCTACCTGTCTGTCTAACAGGCCACCAAGGCTCATTTCCACTAAGAAATTGCCTTCGCTAATTTAAAACATTCATATCCTCAGCTGCTGCAGCAGGAAGGGTATGGAGCCTAATACAATTAGTTTCAAGCCAGCTTTACCTCCATCAGAAAAAAAATTACACTTTCCTTTCAGTTCTGATCTCTCAGGAGACTTCCATCATTTCAAATTCTGTTTGTATATCCCTGGAACATTCTGACATCACATCAGCACAAGTTACAGGAGAATGGGTTAATGGGGATTCAATTTAACATTCTGTTTATCATAATCTTGGCTTCACTATACAGACTAAGGGGTAGATACAGAGTAGTCTCACCACAGCTGGTAGAGCTACTCCTGATGTACTAGTGTAACTAAAAGCAAAGCTGTAAGTACATCCATACCTAGGGAAAGGAGGTAAATTCCTGGGTTCAAGTTTGTAACTGAACATACAGGGCAATAAGTTCACCAGGAGTTTTCTCTAGAGCAAGAATGAATGATTCCACCAGCTTCAGGTTTTTCATGTCCCAGAATGTTCCATAAAGGAAAATAAAAGCAGCAAAAGCTAATTTTCATTGGAATTGGCTTGACTGGCCTTATAAATAAGACACCCCAGCTTTGAAACGTGGAGGTACAAACCCAGTTTTGAACAAGAAGCTACTGATGCAGTCTGTGGTTTTTACCCATTCCTTCTCTTCAAAAGCAAATGGGTCTCTTTTTTGGAGTATATATAGAGCGATGTCTTTTGGACAGCTTTCATATTAGGTGTCATTTTATGAAGCTGAGTTCCTTATTCTTGGCTACTCACACTAAAGCTGCAGCTCTTGCGAGCACATTTTAATGTATCAATTTATATTCAGAACAAAGAACCTAGGTTATCCCATCACCAGAAATCCTTACCAGCTTGGATTTTTTTTATTGGTTTTATCATGTAGGATTATGGTTTCTATAGAAAAATAAAACAGAATTTTTCTTTTTTTCCTCCTTTCTCAAACAGTTTTATCTTCCAAAACTAAATACTTGTGTTTGGGTGGGGGTGGGTTTTGGGGGATTTTTTTGGGGTTTTTTTTCTCCTTAAATCTAACAAGCATTTGTTATACATTATAAATTGGAACAGAATGTGCCTTTTCCTAAAAATGCATTAACCTGCTAGCCAGATGTGCAGCTTGGCACGCTGACTGAAAGCTGGTTCTCTCAAGAGAAGACCCACAAGACAGTTTAGGTCTGATCTGTCTTATCTAGGAGGGAAAAATCCTTGCAGTATCAACCAGCACCAGATAAGGGTTCTTTTCCTCCAGATGTTTATTCAAAGCATTGAGAAAACCCTGTAAGTGATCTACATGAAAGTATCGAAGTGCTTATTAAAGATGCTCAAGTCAGGAAATTTTCACTAGCATGAAGTAGCCAAAAGAGAATCATCTGGTTCTTCTCACTGATACTCAGAGATCTGTTGCTTATTCACAAGACAATGAGATGACATGTCATTATTGCACCACTTGCCAGACCATACATGTGTGTTTATCAAGGCAGCACAAATCTATAACTCACAAGGCAATTTTTTTCCCCCCAATAAAAACTGCAAGACAGCATCAATTCCTCTGCCTTCAGAATTTATATTTTCTTCTGAAAAAAGTATCTCTATAGAAAATTCCTGCTCAGCTCTTGTTTGCACGAATTCTAATAGGAGTAGAAAGAGTGGTGGGAATTCTCTCCTGCTTCTTGGTGGGTGAGAGCATCCCTCAAGGGATCCCTCTTTGCAGCATTTCTTTTACACAGCTACACAGACCTCTGGTTCCAGACATCAGCAGAGCTCTGTCACAGCCCTTGCAGGGTGAGGGTCTCACCCAGTATTTTGGGGCTTTCATTTACATACAGATGTGAGAAGGAGCACAATCCAAGTATTTTACTCCATCTAGGCCCATAACCTCAACAGAAAGGGTAGCAGAGAAAGAGTTTACACCAAGATATAAAGGAGCAATGTTTTATAAGCTTCCCTGTCCATCAGCTTAAGTTTGTTTGCCTTTTTGTTGCCTCCTTTACTACAGCTCCCTTGCACAGCAGACTGCTTAGGCGATACGTTCAGATTTTAAACTATTTGGGTATAGGGAGCACTCCATTTTTACAGGGTGCTCCACCTCTTCCCTGGAGCCTTGCCAGTCAAGAGACTTGGGAACCAATCCAGCTGTGTATTTTACATCAGAATACTGGAAAAATTTAATCCTGAGACTACACTTCTCACTCACTGTGCCCAGGAAAGAATATGTGCTGTATCTATGGGGAGAAAACACATTATAGAGAGAGCTGGAGTCCAGGAAAAGATTCCTAAACCCCACCCATAGCCCATTTTAAGAGAAATAGCACTCCAGACCTTAAATATAAAATATTACTTGGAAGGTACTAAAGATCTTCAGGTCCATTTTCCAGACTTCAGATCCCAGGGCTTGCTTTCTTTGCCATGTCTCACTTTTAACCCTTTAGTCACTTAAACTGAGATAGTTTGCAAGAAGCTTCTTGAACGATGCCACACTGAACAACCCGCATGCTGTCTTGATGCAGTTCATTAGGAATTTATCCATCAGTGATAGCAGAAACAGATACTCAGCACTCCACCCAAGCATGTGACACCACAGGAGAGAGCAATGGATGTTGAAATGGAGGAAATTAAAATGGAGAAAAGCTGGGCTTTTGGCCTCTGTCCACTCCGTTCCTTTACTCTAAATGTTTGTCCAGGCTTCACTGTATCTCTGCATATTGTATCAGCCCAAGACTTATACAGTTCTGTTTTCATTATTAACCTACAGAGGAATAGCTGGAAGGCGCCGGTGTGTTGTGTATCACAAACCCTCGCAGGGCTGCTATGGCAATAGGCTGGACACCAGCATTCATTTCTTAATGCTCTGGGGAATGCACTAGTACTTCAGAGAGGCTAAAGAAGTAGCCCCAAACTAAGTTAATCACACTCTTCCCTGCAGAGGTTGTAATAAGAGTAAACTGTATTTTGGGATTCACATCCACTATTAAAATAATAAAATCAGAACACACAACCAAACAACCAGAAAGTTGACTTCACTGCTTATCCTCATTTAGGATTACAGGAAACATTCAGGATCCTCTGCAACATGATAAATGTCTTCAGCTACCAGCAAGGCAAAGGGGTGTTGAAGATGTTCAGGCTCAGTTAAATGGATTTCTGCCTGGACACATCACAGGGACAGGTATCACAGCCCAGCCAGGGTGCTGGGGTTGCTTTTCAGTTAGGAAAAAACTTCTGAGACCAGCCAGGCTGCACCAGACCCACAGATAAGCATCATCGGGAACAGGTAGAAGATGCTCAGTAAAACTGGCTATAAATGAGGACCTGTGCAGACCCAGGTACATCCCCCAGCTGTCACCCAGAGCTTTATTTCTGCTCTACCAAGCTGATGCTATGCTCTCAAATTTCCACTGTCCTGTGTCTGTTGGACAATAGCATCTCCCTGCAGACAAAGGGCAGCAATCCCCATTTGGATTTGTTCCTCTAACCTGCACTGTACATTTGGATCTTGGACTGTGCACTCAAAAAATCCATCCCTAGGACCAGCAGTACAGATAAATTCCAGCCTTCCAAGAAGAGAAAGGGAATGAAGGACAAAAAAGTCCCTTCATTTGTCTTTCGCAAGCTGGGTTTTACTGCAGATTTATTAATGTCTGGACAAAATCATTAGCATTCTTTAAAAAGTCTAACTCTCCAGCCAAAACTAAAATTAATTTGATAGATTCTCCTTGACTCTCAGTTATTAGGTGAGTGCAGAAAATGTTCATAAACACAAAGGACCTTGACACTGCAATCTGAAAAGCGCCCTCATAATAAATTAAAGAGGTGTTTTTTTTAATAGATTATAATTTCTCATTGCACGTTTTGCCCTGCTCCTTCTTCCAAAGAAGGTTTTTGTATATATTTCAAGCTCCCTTGCTTTCTCACAGTTGCAAGAACTTTTATGTGACTGAGCTGTGTGCTTTGAAATACTATCTTCACCAAGTAGTTCCAACAGCAAAACATGAAATAGAAGTGTGAGCTGTACTGTTTGGCATTGCTTCAAGACTTCATAGTCTGCTACAGTTTAGTTCAGATGTTCACAAAGATATTCTAATTAAAAATCCCAGTGGATTTGCTTTCCAAGAAAACTATCATTTACATGATAATATTTTACATCTCCAAGAGATGCTGCAAATAGGCTCTGAAAAGAGAAAGGAAGATGCCTGTGTGGCAAGGACATTTATGTATGTAAGCTGGGTCAGAAATCACTTACAAATATTACAGCTATCAGAAGTACTGTGTTTTCAGCTGGAAAATTGGTTTTATCAAACTGCTTTTTAATTTTGAGGATCTGATTGGAAGTCTGACATTGTAACCTGTGTACAGCATCCTCCAGTCCTCCCATTTCCATGTAAATGAGAAGAGAATTTAGTCCCCTGAGCATGATGGGAGTCTGCCTTGATAAGCAATGAAATTCTGGGTCCAACATGAGATGGATCTATGGGGGAAGCAGTAGCTGGGCACAGCCATGAGAAATTGTCACTAATGTAATCTTGAGATACGTTTTCTTGAATTCAAAACTGTGGAGCCAGATCACAGCGAGTAGCCACACGCATTTTATCACATTATTCCAAAGTCCCTATAAGTAGAATTTAATTATTTTTTACTCTTTATATATATATTATCCTTAGTGATAGTTTCCCTGTGCCTCAAATGCAAGATGATTTTAGAGACTCTATTTTGCTGCTTTATAAATATTTAAATTTTCTCATAGTTCACCACCCCCCAATAAGTCACCCCATGTGTCTCACTGCAGGTCACACACTCCCCCTTTGACTGTAAAACTACATTTTCACACAAAAGGGGAAGTGACAGAATTCTCCTTTTGCACACTGATTTAATTTACTTCAAACTCTTGCCAGATTTCAAGTGTTAATAAATTGTCATTTTGTTTTAGAGCAACTAAACACTTTGCTTCATCCGGCAGCATCAGAGGCTCAGTGCCACCTTGAACTAGCACAAACCATCCAAGATCTATTGACTTATGTGGAGCTACATCACTAGCAGCCAAAGGCCTGCTATCTTATGTGCTGTGAAGAATCAAGTTCTCCTGGAAAACACAGTACAATAAACTTACAAGCTAAATAGGGAAGACACAACCCTGCACTGCCTTTTTTACTGTATGGTCCATCCACAAAGCACCCAGCACTACAGCATCCCACCACCTTTACATGGCTGGTTTAGAAACTGAAGGAGACTCTCTAAAGAGGCTTAAACTTTCAATGACTTTCTCTATACTTCCACTATTTCCCCACCCCCACAGCAAGGGCTCATACTGTAACACTTTTGTCTTGTAGGATTTTAGAGTGACTCAAACAAAATTCAAAGTTTTATATAGACAGAAGCTCAACCTCTGTGTGTGTTTATATATATGTACAGAAACGTTATTCTTTCTCCAAGCTCTACAGCCTCCAAAGTGGCTGAACTGGCTTAGTTCAAGTTTCCAGAAAGAGCCTTTTCAAGCACACAGAGCGCTCATAAAATGAGAGGAGAAGTTCTGAGCAGAGGCAGCAGGGGACTTGGACAAAGCCTGTCAAGCTACCCCAGCTGTTTTCTGTGCTTGCTTTCCCACTGTGATCAACTTGTTGGCAGTAAGGAACTGGGACCCCACCCCACCTACTCTGCCCCAGTAGTTCTTTTACATCTGGGGAGGTTAGAGACAAAATAGGAGAATGAGTCCAGTGACTGAAGGTAGGTGGATGATTAGTTGTTCTGAGGTTGCAGTCATGATCACAGATCTTTCATCTCTGGTGACGCTAGTTGGGTTTCTCATTCTTCTGCACATGTGTGATATCAGAGGACGTTCACCACCACAGCGCTGGGGAGGCCGCACACAAAGCCCTCTATCATCACCAACCCACCTCAGAAGCTTCTACAGTTGGGTTCAGGAGTATAATTTTACCAATAACCACAGTAATGCTCTGCCCAGGTACGCCAGTCCACCCTGTGCCACCCCTCCAGCACGGAGCAGACAGGAAGAGCGCCTGCAGCCCAGACAGAGCAAACACAAACACCTTCCTCATCCACATCTGAGTAAAGTTCAGGCAAAGCCAGAAACCAGAGGAGACATCTCCTCCCTATGCCCACCAGAGCTGAAGAGGCCCTGGGGTAGGTTTGTCAGGGATCCATGGCCACGATTAATGCCACCTAGACCGGGATCCACCAGTCTCAAAGTGCCTAGCAAGAGGGGAGCATGCAGTCCCTGCTCCAGCTTGCAAGTTCAACTACAGGTGGAGGACCTGCAGAGGAGATGCAGGTCCTGATGGACGGGACGAGGCTGCTCTCTACTTTCATGCCAGCAGTTTGGAGAGCACAGGGAATGAAACTGGTCACACCAACCATGTGGAATCTGGCTGGAGAGGGAGGAGGGCAAAGCATGGGAAAGCACATGGGAGATTTGGGAGGGGGAAAAAAAATAAAGTGGGCCATAACTGCTTAGTAAACAATTTTTTCTCACCCTGGGGAGAACCCTGTTTTTCTGAATGTATCCTACATCATAACAGCACATGGAACAAATTAACTTGCAGCCATGACCTACATTAGGATCAGAAAAGCCTATTCTAGCTAAAACAAAGTTGAGCTGATGTTGTCAAAATACTGAACTGTTGTTTTCTCACAGCCTTTAGGATGATCCCCTGCAGCAAAAGGCTTCAATGTATTCAACAGCAGAGCACGTCTGCTAATAGCTTTCAAGCATTTAAACCCTCAAATCCCTGGGAAGTGTGGCTATCCCCCCAGTCATTACCCTGATTTGATCTAATGGGACAAGCACAAACAAGAGCAAAAACAAGAAATTGCAGGAGTGGAAACAACATTTCCCAGAAACACCCAGTAGGTGTGAAGTATCTGGAGTCCTCAGCATAACCACATCAAACCAGTGATATATATGTACTTGGCACATCCATGCTAGTCTGGAAATTGCTTTAGCCATTTTGGATCCTATCCAAAGCAGGAAAAAGCCAGTGCAATCTCCTCTTCTGCAAAAGGGACAAAGCAATGTTTGCTTGTTCAAGCAGCCTGTGCACATACACAAGCAACACACACACAACTTGCTGGCAAAGACCACAAAACTTATACAATCACAGACTGGTCTGGGTTGGAAGGGACCCCAAGGATCACAGAGTTCCAGCCCCACCCCACCCCAGGCAGGGCCACCAACCTCCAGGGCTGGATCTACACAAGGCTGCCCAGGGCTCCATCCAACCTGGCCTTGAACATCTCCGGGGATGAGGCATCCACTGCCTCTCTGGGCAGCCTGTTCCAGCACCTCATCACTAAAAAACTTCCCCCTAATATCTAATTTAAGCCTTCCTTCCTTTAGCTTTAATCCATTCCCCTTGTCCTGCCATTATCTGCCCTTTAACAAGTCTGTTCCGCTCCTGTTTCTCTGCTCCCTTCAGGTACTGGAAGGCTGCAGTGAGGTCCCCCCACAGCCTTCTCTTCTCCAGGCTGAACAAGCCCAACTTGGTAGATCGTATTTTTTGAATCTATATTTTTGGCAAGCCTAAGGAAGCAGAGATGGGGCCCAACCAGGACACAGAGTTGCAAGGTGCTGAATCTTCCTCTCCCCTCCCTTTGCAGCCTTGGTACGTTTTCAGTCTGGCTCGTGTGCTCCCTTACATTCCCTGAGCCCCAAATTCAGCCTACACCCTGTATGCTGAACTTAGCCTCTCATTATGGGATTTGCAGTGTTCTCATCACAAAAGGCTCTGGTGCATCCTCCCAGTTGCTCCACTCTGAGCCCACTGAAGTGGATACACTAGCCCGTAAGCGAACAACCTTTGCCAACGAACTCAAATATCAGTCACAATTAGGAGGCTGTGGTTGACAATGCATACACAGAAGAGTATGACAAGACTGAAGGAGCGCCACAAAATGTCACCAGACATTATCAACCACTGTTGGGCCTGGAGCTTTCCCAGGGAAGCCTGCCAAGGAGGCAAGAGAGTACAACATCCACGACTCGGTGGCAAGTAGCCTCAGACAGTGTAAGAGACCTGGGCTGTCATACAGAAATCCCTGGAGGGTAGTGAAAAACTGCTAGTGAAAGCAAGCAGAGCAGCAGGGAGACAACTCTGGAGGCAAATCTTAGAGCATCACTGAACCATATGCAACCCTACAAAGATAATGGCCCTAAATTACCTCCTGCTTGCACTGGTTCATTAAGAATTTGATAGAGCTCTACTGGTGCCACTGGAAGCCTGTTCAGAGAGCTGAGTGGACTCTGGATCAGGCCCTAGGACTGGAAAATATATTAGGTCATAAAGTACACTATTACATATTTAATGAGGGAGCAGCTTTCAACATCTGCTCCACCCAGAGAACTACAAAAAACAGCTGGAAATAAGAACATCTGTGCATATCCCAGCCTCTGTTCAGCTGCAGCTTCTTCCAACTACTCCTGAGCCCGCATTGAAAGACATTTCTGTGGCTCCCTATCTGTAGGAGGAATCTTAACGCACTGAGAAAACAATTATGTTCAGTGACATATGTGAGTAAAATAATTATAGCTTAAATAAGATATGCTCAACATTATTGTCAATTATTTGAGCTAACCTCTGGGTATGCAAATGTGCAAGAGATGGGGTTTGCAGGCACATTTAATAAGTGTTTCTTGCACCACAACTTTCCAGCCAAGATTCTGAACTTTGCTTGATTGATTTAAAACTAGCTATGAACACAGTGCAAACCAGAGCATCCATTGCTTACACACATGATTCTCCTGTTAAGGTCTTCACAGAAGACTGGGCAACAGGGGTATGTAGTGGGAGGAAGTTTTTCTGGTGAGACCTCTGCCTACTCCCAAGGCTGAGATTTGTAGACCCGTACCAAATTACCTGCTTCTTGGGCAAAATTATTCACTCCTACTCTCAGAGCTGATTTTGATCACACATTCTGTGTGAGATCCATTTGCAAGTCTACCACAACATCAACTGCACTTCTAAGAGGGAAAAAGATATATTAACCTGTAGATGGATGGATGGATCATTTGTGTAATCTGGACAATTTTGCATTTAATTTATTTTCCATCATGTCTGGGAGCTGGACACAAGCTGTGTTCATTCATCATGATTTTCTTTCCCCTTTAGTCATATAAACTAGAATATACATTGCCTTGAACAGGCCGCTTGATCATCAGATCTAAATATCCAGCAACAATAGTTTTATTCTTCTGGCATATAACCCTGCCTTCCCTAGGAATAACAGACAGATACTTAATTATCATAAGGACTTCTATTTATTTTCCTAAAGATAAAATGATTAAAAAAATATAGAATGCTGCACTTTGCAGAGTGCCATTGTAAAATACAATATATCTGGGTGGAACCCACATCCAGAGTTTTTCATAACACCATGTTAAATACAAGCTCTGTTTGGAAAAGACTTAGTGTGCCTAAGGGTGTTTTTAGTGCTGCTCACATGGAAATGTCACACCATGCAAGTCTCCACTGTAACCCACACAAACCTGAGACTGATCCCCAGGGATAGAGCCTCCTTGCTTGTGCTGGTATAGTAATAGATATGAGTCTGCAGATATCATTGGTAGATTCCTGGGGCTTTAGCTCTTTGGACTAACGCTAGCCTCAAGTTGCACATGGGACAAGTTATAGTACTTCACTGTCTCTCTGACTAGGGCAGAACTAGAGAAGTCTATCACAGAATAGTCTGGGTTTGAAGGGACCCCAAGTATCAGAGTTCCAAACCCTCTGCCACAGGCAGGGCCACCAACCTCCAGGCCTGGATCTACACAATGTTGCCCAGGACCCCATCCAACCTGGCCTTAAACACCCCTAGGGTTGGGAAAATACATGCAAGAGATGACTTCTGGAGCTGCTGCTATCACACATCTGTCCTGAAGTTTCAGGCAAAAGGCTTCTCCCATCTGATTTTTATCCATACAATAAGAATTAGAACTAAAACAATGGCTCCATCATGACAGATAAGCACAAAGGTGATAATATCTGCCAGATTAACACAAAGTTGCCATGACATAGAAGAATTTGTGGTTGACAGCACTGTGACTGCAGTTCCCCCTCCCAGCACTCTATAGAAAGCTGTTGCCACTGCAGAAGGGCATAGAGAACACCAGTGACGTTGTCTGGGCCAAAAAGACTGAGCCTGTTGAAATTAGATTTTTTAATAAGTGTGCTAACAAAGGAAATTCCTGAACACTGAAGGACAGCTAGTGTGGTGCCAGTGGCCAAAAGTGGGGCTGAAGTGTCAGCCAGCTGACCAGCAACAATGCTAGGCAACGCAATCGGAAGTTGATTAAAATCTTTAATTAATACAGTTAATTAAAATAATAATTTATAGCAATATAATTAACCCAGTAATCATGGTTTTATGGAAGAGAGGCATCATAAATCTGATGTCATTCTTTGATGAGATTACAAGTCTGGTTGATAAAGATAACTGCATAGATGCAACACAGCATGGTGAGTCAGAACTCAGCAGAACACAACATGCTGGCTATAAAAACATGATGAAACATCTGCAGAAGGGAGATGGATAGGAGCATGATATGGTTGCAAGCCAACCAGTTAGTGGTTGCAAAGCTTCAGCAATCTGCCATGCAGGAATGGGCAGCAAGAAAGAAGAGGTTAACCATGGAGAGCGGAGTGCTTTATTTAGCCATTTGGGGCACTTAAGGTGCATTTTAACCCAGCCAAATGACACGTTTCACATCAGTGAGGAACATAGGCTACCCTTGTAGCAAGGGCAGCTACATGGGAAGCAGCAGTTTGGGACAGAGTTAAGCAAATGAATATAAACCCTCATTCTAGCAAAAGAAAACAAAACTCAACTAAGTAAACTTGACCTTTGGATACACTAGAAGAAAGTTGGGGGGAAGGAGGGATGGATAGGACTTTTACCTCTGCAAGCAGCCCCAGCAAAGTGAACCTGGTTTAGCACTTGCATTTTAAGGCTGTTGAGAATTGGACTAAATAAGTCTACAGTATTTTAGTAAAATTTTTACATATTTATGGAATTTATATACCTTAACCAGAAATTAACAAGAAAATGGAAATTACTTAATTGGAGGGTGTTTGTACACACATGAGAAGAAAACTCTGGGTGTCAGTGACCCTTTCATCTGAAGAGGCAAAGCACAAGAAACAAAGTCTGAAATGTGAAGCCATATAAGTTTACATGAGCAATTAAGAACACATTTTAATAGGGAAAGTTATACATCACTTGTAGAAAATACTAACAAAATGGTGGATTCTGCAGTTCTCAGCAAAAACATATCAAAACTGGATGCCAGTAGTGGCTTTTCAGGAAAAAAACAACCAAATATAAGTTCTCAGGCTAAATATAGGAGTAACTGGCCTTCATTAAACAAAAATGTCAGAGTAAGTGATGTAATGGTCCTTTCCTCAGCCTTAAACCAAATGAATCTGTGAAGAAACTGACACTGCTTTTTCATTAAAAACAGTGCATGACATCTTCTGGTTTTCAGCCAGTTGAAAACAAGCTTTAAATTTCTCAGAGTTTTGACTGGTGTTCCCATTCTGCCCTGAGTATTTCAAGCAGATCGGTATAAATATTGATAAGACATTTTCCACCAAAAAGGAGATTGTTCAGTCAATAATTTCCATCGGCATTCATATATTTTTATATGTTTATGACTGGCTTTACAAAGTGCTGGATTCCTCTCAGCATTTTCTGGTGAAAGCCAGAACACTTTGTCATTGAAACATCCATATGATTTTGTTTTGTAGTTTTTCCTTACCTGTATTTAATATTTTGTGAGTAATCAATGAAGGGAATGAACTTGATGGATGAAGTGGTTTATTCCTACTTTTGCAGCCAGAAAGGGTTACAGTGGTGCCATCTGCTTAAGTTTTTCATTTCTGTAGCACATGACGGGATCACATGAACACAGAGCAGGTCCTCACTGCAGCACCGTGCATGGTGTCACATTTTGTGCGTGCCTCCAGTGCTATATGATACATGAGCTCAGCAGGCAGCTACATGGACTTGTGCAAATTTTGGATCTAAAGTGCATGAAAAAAAATTACATGGAACAGGACCTCCAGGACCAGTTATTCCTCAGCTTTGCTTAGTCTTAGTCTTTCCCATCGTGATGGGAAGGCGCTGGGCTGCTGGACCACATGGCACAGATTGACGTGGTTTGAACCACCCAACACAGTTCACACCCACGTTGCAAGAACCTAAAGAAACAACTTCCTTTTGTCTGGCCAGCAAGGTCAAGGCTGCTTATTTAGAGCGATACAGCCCAATAGGACCTGGTTTATCTCACTGGGGAATTCCACTTTGGGAAAACAAATGGTGAAGTGGTAGTTCCTAATGAAAAGCATACACTCTGCTGCGACCTACAGGCCACAGACGGTATGCTTCTGCCAAGAAATGCCTTTTTTGGATAAGAGGGGTTTTTTAAAACTCAGTTTTCTGCTGAGTACTCTACTGATTGTAGTTTATTGTATTTCCAAGTCGTTCAATATTCATAAGAGTAGAAAGAAGTGCATTCTGATTCCAAAGCTTTCCTGACGAGTACAAGCATGTTGTCCTCCATCCCTCTCCCACCCATGCTGGGCATTTACAGCTTACTCTTTCTAGCACTATAGTTAAAGTAAAAATATCCCACTCCATACCTGTGCTTAAAGTGTATTTGAAGCAAGTACACAGCAGTGTCACAGTCAGAGCACCACACTATTAACCTTCCTCCAAATGAAGGACTCAGGACCAAGCTACATCCAAGGTGTCAGTTTGGAGTAACCTTGGGCATTATCTTGTTCAAAATCGGTAGATGGGGAAAGTAACCTGTCAAATAGCCAAGTCTCTGCTTAAACTCCTTAAGTACAGACATGTGAAGAAGTAGTCTTAGAAACCTCTTCCACCCACAAGGCGTTCACAGCCCCTTGGTTTTGCTGATGACCGTCACAACTCATTCTACAGTCCTGGTCATAGTATCAGCTGTAACTGAGGGGGAAGAGGGAATCAATCTGGGACCCCAAGGAGCAAACCATGGGCTTTGCCTGGCTGGTAGTGGTCTGATTCACCATCTGTTCTTCCTTTCGTATCACTTTCCTGTTGGGGGATGGTCACAACCATCAAATTACTATGTAAAAAACAATGTGGCTGATTACACCCTGCAAATAAACAACTGAATTGTCTAGAAGATGGTAACACACCAGAGGTGGAAGCTGTGCTTTTCCGGTCTTTTGTTGCTCACATATTCTTTGTGCTTTCCAACATCTCCCTTTGTACATGAACACTTCACATGCTGTCAATGATTTGCTTGAATCATACACATTTCCAAATAACTACATGACCCAGCACCTAATGGTAAGCTCAGAAACCAGCAGCAGTTTGTAAATCATTCACAGGTCAACCACAGAACAGAGCCTGAAAAACTACTATTTGAGAGCAGCTATAATGCACTTAATATTGCAACAAAATGCTGATAGTTAGAAATCAATAGGGTCTGACAGACTAAGTATAACTCAACAGTCACAAACATGAGTTTAACTAACTTCAGAAATATTACCTAGGCTGGATGAAGATGAAAATTGGCTTTTCCCTTTATTGAGGGAAGAAAAACTACAATTTCCTGCACCACGGTTGTGTAGAGATTTCACCTCCCTGCCGCCGCGCCGCTCTCCTGATAAGAAACTGTTTAATCTCCCTGACCCAGGCTGAGAACACTGATTCTGCTGATTCTCTGAAGGAAGCCAGGACATGCAACATGCCCTCATCCCAGACACGTCCAGAGCCTTGAACAAAGCAGCATGACAGAACATGCACCAGAGCTGCAGTGAGGCGTGAGTCAGCCTCCTCTCAGCCATTGCAAAACCCCTTTCCATTTGTTCATCCCAATCCTCTCCCATGATTCATTCTGCAGCAGTGTAATTTTAAGGGTACAGTTACGCTCTCCAAAGGAGTTGCAGGATCTCTCAGGGAGACTTGGAACATTGCTGCCAACTCACGTGACTTGTCTCGAATCTTAGGATTTTTGAGCATTCTTCAGCTTCTGGCTGCCAGGAACATGCAGTGACATGAGCAGCTCAGCTACCTCCTCTCTTAATTTTTATTAATGGCAATTTTCTAGACTTTATGATCTTACCCTAAAGACCCACTATTCAGGACACAAAGGAAAAAGGGGCCAATTTAGTCTATTTAAGTGTGATTTTAAGATTAAACAGTAATACACAAAAACCTGACTCAAGATATTTTTCTGTTGAAGCTGTCAGCACTGTTTGTTTTTCATCCACACTAAACTGCCCCTTAGTACTATCCTAATTTAACTGTCTAGGTTAAAAAACCTGTGAATATGAACTCTCTGTATCTGGAGGCAGAATGGCAACTTGAGCCCTTTTTTTCAGGTGCTTGCAAAGGGCCTGTCCATAACTGGGTGAAGAACAGGACAATCAGGCTGGTGGGGAAGGGAAGGAGCTAGGTCCTAGCAAAGGAAAGACAGAAGAAGAAAAAGATGATGTTTGCCCTCTCAAGAAAATGCTCCTCCAAAGAGCCTCCTAGAGGCTGGACAGCCTCTTTGTTTCTTCCAGGATGAGATGAGATGTTCTGGCAAGAAGCAAAAGCACCTTCTGCAGAGCAGGTCCCCACACACATGGCTGAGGCTGCCTTTTCCTTTGGTTTCTCTAGGACTGCAACTAGAATCAGCTCAGTGTCAAGGAAATACTGTTCTTGGGGCAAAAAAAGGAGGAGTATATATGTAACCAGCTTTGCACCCAGAGCAGGAAGTTATGCATCATCTTGCAGTTTCCCCAGCCTCCAAGCTGGGTTTCTTCTTTGCCTTTCCAGGTGCCATAAGGTGTGTGCACAGTGGGTGCATCCACAGCATCCCTGCTCTTTGGAACATAAAGGCTTGCAAGTGAGTGAGGGGTTACTTCTCAGGCATTGGGAAAGGGGGTTGCGGGCAGGCTTCCATAAAAGAGGTGGTTCATCAGGGGCTGTCAGCTTTGGCCCTGAAGAGACAAATGACAGAGCCACTGCATTTTTAGGGGTGGGCAGGAAGTGGTGCACATGTCATGTTTTGCTCTGAGCTGCTTGGACACCACTTAGATCACAGGACACCATTTTGAGCAACCTTGTCTATTAGAGGGCGTTCCTTCCCATGGCAGGGGGTTGGGACTAGGTGGTCTTTGAGGTCCCTTCCCACCCAAACCGGTGTGTGATGCTATGACCCAGTTGGGTAATGGTGCCATTGCTCAAAAAGGAAGTGGCTCTCCCCAAAGACATCAAGGCAGAACATTCTGCAGGTGAACATTTCCTTGCTGACCTCTACCATGAACACTGGTCAGTAGACACAACATGAGTCCTGCTACACTTGGCACCTTTCTGAAAGCATTACCTGCTGAGAGCATTTAACTGACTGATAATTTTAACCTTCAGAACACACAACTCTTTAGCTCCAATGACTTTGGAGAAAACCACAAAAACCCAGAACTGACACATACCCTGTGGATGCCAAAGGCAAGTGGGAATGTTACCAGGCTTTGTATTTTCCTTTCAGATACTATGGTCTCAAAGCCAGCCTCCTAGTTTTAGAAGACCTGATAAATTTTTTGCATGGGAGGGGGCATTAACAGCTTATCTGGGCATTATCTTTGAGAGAAAAATCATTTGCTATGTCTGGATAGTAATGGGCCAGTGAAGAAAAATGTGTTTTGCTTAAGTGTTCATTACCACTGCAAGTTTCACTTGCTTTAAAACAACTTGCATATTAAGTAGCAATAATGTAAGCCTCATTAAGGGCTGCCCATATGTCTGACAGTGAAAGGATACATAAGCTCTGGTTCTGTGGGAAAAAAATAAAGACTTGCCATGGAAAGCTGTTCCCAAACCTTCTCCACTGGCAATCCCATCCCTGCCAAGCTCCTCATCTGGGTGGAAGTTCCCACTTCTGCTACTGGGTTGACAGTCACTCTTCTTTATGAATAACTACTCACATAACCTTCCATCTGTCAAGTGGTATATTGCTCTGCAAGTGCAAAATAGATTACTGGTGTGTCCATTGCTAGATTGGACTACAGTGAAATAAAGTGATATTTAAGGGAGATGAGTAAATGTATCAAAATGCAGCACTATGGAAGCTTTCATCCCAGTATGAATGGAGAATTATGCTCTGCTATGCTGAGCTTTGGCCCAGAGAGGAGAAGAGAAGCCCAGAGAGCTAAGCCTTATAGCTTGGGTATATGTACATTTATAAATATTACTGGGAGAAGGGTTTGGATAAATTGAACATGTAAATATGCAAATGTAAGTTTCCACACAAAGATGTAGACTTCTAAGTGACCTAAATATTCTGGGGGTGTGGAGATTTGGCTCTGAGTGAACTGAAAACCCAGGATTTGGTATATTAATAGCCATACTCAAACCAATAATGGAAGAACTTCACCCAAAAACTGTAAGATGTGTTGCATTTTTCATTTTTCATGCATTTTTCATTCTCTAAGGAATGAATATTGGTATTTCCTGTAATCTATAGTAAAAAATAACTTTAATCTCTCCCAAGCATGCATTTTTATGAAATTAGAGGAATACAAATTCTGACCTTGAAACAGTCACACTAATAGCAATAAGCTACAAAATATGTACAACCCAGTTTATCATTATGCCTCAGTTAGATGGGATTAGCTAATCATGCAGCTTATTTCCCTAACATCTATATGCTGTTATTGTTTGTAGTTCTGGCAGGCAAGCCTCAAAAGGATGAAAAACATGATTAAGGATTTATTTACATTTTCTTTAAATATCAGCAGCACTGCATTATGAACACCACTTTTAATCACCGACCCTTTCCTGTGTTTATCATGTTACCCATAAACCCTGAGCACAATTATTTTTGACAAAGCATTGCTGGCTTTATGTCCAAACCTACAGAGCCTGATGTAAGCCTCGTTAGAGACTAGAATCCATGGCTTTTATAGACAACTGTGCATTCAACCAGGTCCCTTTGGTATCTTCTGAATGACTAGCAATCAGAAGAGAACTTGCAGCTTCACCTCAAAACCTGAAGTCACCCTAAATCCAACAGTTTTAAAGCCAGTCCTTGGAGAAGCAGAGGTGGATGCACTCATCTTTATCAAGAGCAGTGACTCCAAAATCCATGTACAAAGCAATCACCTTAATCCTAAATTTCCAATCGGCAAACTAAGCATGACATTGTATGGCATACCCAAGCAGATCATCAGTTTACCATGGCTAAATGTGGGAACACTGCTCCCTTTGCCACCACTGCTCCTGCCTCTTCCTTGCGAGACATCCCACTGAGCCTGGTCACCCACCAAACCACTGGAAAGCAATCCACTCTCTACATTCAGTTAGCAAGTTCATGACACAGTGAGGGTGACAGAGCCCTGGGACAGGCTGCCCAGGGGGGTGTGGAGTCTCCTCTGGAGACATTCCAGACCTGTCTGGGTGCCAATCTGTGCAATATGAGCTGGGGAGCTGCGTTGGCAGGGCGGTTGGGCCCAATGAGCTCTTGAGGTCCTTCCAACACCTATGATTCTGTGATTTGCCTTAATCCCACACTTTTGCAACTCCAAAGCTGATTTATTGCAGAGGAGTGCCATGATATCATCACATCATACACAATTACCAGCATCAAACTCCTCGAGCCCGATTTGAGCCCAGCTTGCACAAATCAAGAACCACCACAGTAGCATGAGAGCCATAAGTGAGGGGAGACTAAAGGCTTCAAGATCCCTGGGTAACCCAAATTACTCCTGCCTTTGTGGGCTGCTCAATGTGCACCTTGGATGCTGCCTGGGAAGGTGTGTGTGAGGGGGTTGATATAAAGGCTGAGAACAAAGGAGGTCATTCAGCAGCCACTTCAATCCCATCTTTATGTTAACCATAGCCCTCAAGAACTGAGGGCTGGGAAGACTTATTAGGTCATCCTAGTCAACTGCCTGCCAAAGTAGGAATACTCTGTAGTGTTTTCCTGAGGGCTTTTAACCAGCTTATATTTAAATGATTCACTAGACTTTGCTGTTTGGAAAAACACACTGTCAGCCAGCTTACATTTCCTTCTGCTCATTTTCATGCCATTCCTACCCATGGTTCCTCCTTCCACCAGCCAGCACAACTTCTCCTGTGTTTTTGGAGCAGCTTCCCTGTCCCTGTCGTGCTGCACCCAGGACTGGATATGGGGCAAGGCTGGCTGGTGTAAAATGCAGCTTTAAGCACAAATTTATCTCCAGGATCTTGGAAATATTTGCTCCACAGCTACTGTCATAAAACACAGAGCTCTTGGGAATATCCTGAGAGGGTTAAAGCACAAAACAGTGATCTTAAACTAGATACCCTGCCCTGCTTGGTGCCTCTAATGTCACTATTGACAGCTGAATTATACCCCTCCCTGGGGCTTTTAAGTTATTCGGGCTTCTTTTAGTCATCCCTACTTCCCCCCAGCATGTCCAAGGAAGCCTTTGTTCCCCCCAACCCACTCCAGGGAAACGGGTCCTCTCCAAATTGCAGACCATCCTTTCAATTATATTTCTATAGTAATGCTGGCACATTAGTTCCACTTATCCTTGGTTAATAGTTCAGCTTATATTCAAACAGCCATTAACATAAAATCAACACAGCAATTTTGTATGAATTCTCATATCATTAATCCATTTAAAGTGGATACACAGTTCACACTCCAAATTCACTTAATTATTGACTTAATAACATTTAAAGAGGCCATGGTCTTTGGCTCCCTCGGAATGCAATCTTCCCCCCAATATATACTTCTAGGGGTTTTCTACAGAAGTTAATTTTGCAAGGTTGGGTAATGCTTGGAGGTGTCTGAGAAACCTCCCCTAATTACAGATCCAGTCTCACAAGGAATAACCTCACAGAGCCTGTTGGCTGGTTGTTTGGCTTAGCTGGGTGCAAGAGGGGAAGTATCCACGATGGGCTGCATAAAATGGACCCAGTTTGCCCAAACCTCTCTGCAGGAGGCAGCCCCATCATCCCACCAGCCTCCTTCCTCCATTCCATTGCAGTGGGCTGCAGGAGGCCCTCCTGTTGTCCTGCTGTGGTGGTGGCCACAAGTGCTGCTGAGGAAGGGAATACAATGACATCTTCCCCTGTATCTGATATGATTAGCTCTCTAGCTCTGGCATGGACAGTGGATGTATCATGATAATTTGTCAGCACTACACACAAAATTAATAGTTTCATCAAAACTGTCTATGGAGAAGCTTGTTTTCCTCTGCAGCCTGATTCAATACTTTTTTCTCACTCCTTCCCCCCTTCTCTCCTTGCCATCATCCACACCAAACAATACTGTTTGTGCTTCAGCTGCTGTTACAGGGTAAGAGCAATCACCAATCAGCAGGTCTTGCATTTCACTTTGAAAAGTGTCAGGTTAGGACTTGTCTGGATCCTCACATAATTTGTTCCACTGCTGGAGGCCTCTCCCCAAGACTCAGCTTCCTCCACTGGGATTTGGAAGCATCAGCTAAGATCTGTGGAGGATCAGAAACACATCCCAGAGCTGCAGGGCAATGCATGCATGGTGACAGAGACCACTGTCCCTTCCCAGCCTCCCTGGGGGTCTCTAGTGACAGAAGAGGTGGTTGCGCCGCACCATGGGCTGGGCTCACCTTGCTGCATGCGAGGCATGGCAATCAGATTCAAGCAGTAGGTATGTCCATGCTGGACATGCTGTTCACCAAAGCCCTTAGAAACTACTTAGAGCCATCTCTGTGATTGCTGTAGCTCATTTTGTTACCTTAAAGCCACTTGTGCTTGCCTTGGCAAGCTGTGTCATGCAGTATGGACATATCCTAAACACCCTTTCTCCTCTCTGTCAGGGCAAGCCAGGCATCCCTGGGGCCCACAGCACGTTTGTAGAGCTATACAGACAGGAAAGCATCACTGTAATAGGCACCAGCAGAGACTAATTACGTTAGGCTTGCTGCTAGGGAAGGGTCATTGGAGCCTATGAGGCCACCCTGCTTTTCCCTGCCTCTCGGAGAAGGAAATGCTCAGAGGATCAACATCAATGGAGAGGAGCCAAGTTTTATTAATGCCCTCTTGCCACAGACATCAGCAAAGGCAGAGTCAGAGGCACAGCGCTGCAGGTTACAAGTAAAGGGTTTGATTTGGATATTGCTGTAAAGAAAAGAGCAGAATGCCCCAAGACAGGTGATAACCCTAGTGTGTGGGTTCTTCTCTATTAGCCCTTCAGGTACTTCCCACATCTTCACTGCACTTACTGTTCCCTCTTAACCCAGACACACGGGGATTCCCAGGTAGCATTTGCTTGGGACTGCCTTTAAAAGCATGGCTAGGTACTTGATACAACTAGGTGCAGCCTTGCACCCATTTTATTGCTGTCTTGGTTATTGCTCCCAGAATAAATGTTGTCAGCTATTTGAGGTTGGAGACTTACCTGCACCAGTAAAAGCAGTCCCTTCTTGTTTAGTATGTACTGATTCCTCTACTTAGTTAATAAGGTAACACTATAATCCCACTTTTACTATAAAAACATTGAAGGGTGTTGTAAAACTACCCCAGAACTGTGACAGTTCACAAATCCTGGCATACAACCCCACAGTTTCCTTAATTTTTTTACAGATTCACTAAGCATCATGTTCAGAAAACAGAGTCCTCATGAAGAGTGGCTTCTCTAAACAAGGTCCAGGGCCTGATTTCAGGCATTGCACAGATCAGTGCTATCACTGCAGGCATTTACAGGTTCTGTAGGACCCCATCCCCTTTTGCAGTTGCAGGGGAGATGAATCAATGGAGCACTTGCTCGTCCCCTACCTGCACACACAGCTGCCATCGTGACTCTCAGCAATTTGAAGGGTATGACAGGACAGGAGAAAGTCACCAAAACCACCCACAGGCAACTGCTGAGCATTGATTCACATCAGGACACACACTGTACAGCCCAAGTGTATGGTACCCAGCCCAGCATGAGGGCACCAAGGGCTGGACTTTACTATGGAGCTTAGTGCCCCACAGCCCGGGCATCATACAGGAGACTTCAGAGCATGACAGGCTTCAGAGCCACAGCAGCTGTGCTGCTACCCAGCACTTTTAGGAGGGGAAAAACAAACTGCAGCTCTTTGGGTGGAGTGTACGAGCAGGTCAGAGTGCACACCCACAGTCTGCCTGACAAATCTGCATCAGACAATTCCCCTGTGCAGGGACTCAGGCAGCATGTCCCCAGGCTGTGGCTCAGTGCTCATGCTGCTGGCGTGGGCAGGTTTTTGGGCAGGCAGCCCTGCCAGCTCTAACGCTCTCAACCGCACGGCTGCTCATCCTCAAACGCCCAACCTGGGACATGTCTGGACACACAGGGCTGCTGAGCTCTAACAGAGCCTGGAGGAGGAGTGGAAATAGAAGAGACTCAGCAGCAGGAGTGGAAATACACCTCTTTCCCACATGTATCCAATTCGCTCCCACTGGCTGCTGCTCCTACCCCCCTCGCTCCCCTCCACAGCATACGTGAGTTAATATAAACTAACTTGGAGGGCTGCCCTGCTCTGGAGATTCACGTCATGCTTCCTGTTGGGCCTCTCGCCATCCTCATAAATATGTACGAACATTATGGTCGTTGTTCCCAGAATAGATCGTGTCGTAATCAAACTGGAACAATGCAGTTAAGTATTTTCTCCAATATCTGAGTCCATCCATCTATTTGCTGGGGAGAAACACCGTTGGAGGGAGGGAGCAATTCAAGGTTAAGAAATGACTTTTCATGAAGACATTTAAGAGAAAGAAAGGAACTGCATCACTGCTGGGGTCCTCTGGCAGTACTATGCAGCTAGAGGTGTGACCCCCAGACACCCCAGCTATAGCCAACTGCTGTATGCAGTCTCCAAAGTGCTGCCTGAAAGGAGCTCTGAGATGCCCAGAAGGTAACTTCCAGCAAGCCAGCTGTCTAACATTCCCATCAACCTTGGTGGGGTGAAGACTGGGAAGCTAGTTGTGGGTCTGGAGACCACAAGAAGGTCCAGTGGTGTACAGCTGTGAGACAGAACAAACACCAAGAATTGTCTTTATCTCCAGGAGGAAGTAATGCAGACAGTGTCACACACACACTGGTGGTGTTTGCACACAGCAGTCAATATGAGAACACTACAGCACCATCTGCTTTACCCCTCTTGCAGGAAGGGAACAAAGAACAGCAGGCTTTGTTATTAATTATTAATTTCCGTGTTAGTATGAAAACAACATAAGCCTGATTACTGTACATGCTCCTTGAAAGCTAGGACACATCTACACTTACTTTTAATACAGATGAAAGATGAGGAAACATGTTCATATCAATACAGACAGATTAGGATTTTATCCAGTGTATGTTTTAGATGCAAACCCCAAGACATTAAGGTCCCTCTCTCCACTTCTTGCACTTCAGAGGCCCAGCCAGCTACTGAGAGACTTTTCCCATCTGTGCTAAACCGTGCCCATCCACCAGAAAAACCACCCAAACCCCCACATCCAGCCTTGCTTGTCAGGACTGAAAATTCACCCTTCTTGTTATAGAATGACATGTGTCTGGTAATTCAGCTCTACCTGAAATCTTTAGATCCCCTCATCTAGAGCTCTATGATCTACCCAGTCCTGATCATTTCCGCATAGCAAAATGAGGTGTGGAAAGACTGAAGTACTTGAATATAACCTAAGGAAGTCTGTGTTAATGAAGGGACTTAAAGCCATATCCACTAAATCACCGATGTGCTCAGGCCACTGGAATTTTATCTGGGTCATGACTGAGCATCTTATTTCATGGACAATATGTTCAGACACTTTCTTTTCCACATCAGGAAAAGACACTGACATCTCAAAATCCTTTACAGGAGAAATTTCAGGAAGTGGTTGCTTTGAACATATCAAAACATTTGATTTCTGCATGAATTACTTATTTTTGACAGTTTCTATGACAGTAGGAAAAGTATAATTTGAATTTCCCTTAAGGAGAATTGAAGTTTCTTGTTTTACTACTGCAGACATGGATCATCCCAACGCTGCTGTAATTGTCTCTTTTCCCTCTTCCTCCACAACAACAACAAATTTACTAAACATGATTGCATAAAAAGTTTTGATTCTGGTGGAATTCAGTCCCCAGGAAGAACACACTCAAGTGAGCATCCCCACACACAACTGTCATCCTGTCAGAGGCACCAATCAGCCGAACAAGCAGACCTTGCTCACCCTTCTTTGCTCTGCACACACTGCCACAACACAGGGGTGCTGCAGTCTCATCTCTGCATGCTTCCCCCTTTTTTCCCTCCTTTCTTTGCTCCACCAACACAACTTTCCTGCAGAAGAGTGGGATCTGAGGCTTGAGTCAGCCAAGCTGCAGCTTGATCCTGTTCTCAGATTGTGAGCAAGTGTTTCAAACGTGATGTATTTGTTGTAACATGAAGCAGATACAGTCTAAACTGGCTTTTGAGATGAGCAGAAGACTCAGCTGCCCCTTAGGAAGAAAGGCCCATCTAAACAGTTACTTAGTTCTGCAGCACTGTTTCACACAACTCAGAACTACCTTGGGGGGTCTGGGTGAATTTCTTCCTGTGCATCAAGGATGAGTTGCTGTCCATGTGGGGTTTTGCTGTAGGCTGCCACATACTTCACTGCTGTCTCTCCCCTCAAAGACATTGAGAAATCCTCTCATATTTTGTTTACTAGCTTTTGTGGGGTTTTTTTTTGTTTGTGTTATCAGTTTGGGTGGGTGGAAACTCAGTTTTATGGAAGTTTATTTTTAGAAAAGTAAAGAATAGCTTCTCTATTCATGGCTTGCAACTCATCAGGAACTACCCTGCTTTATGGAAGGTAAAATATACATTTCCCCCCCGCCCGGTTTTAGGTCCTGAACTGAAAGGAAACTTTCCTCTGAGCAAGCTGCACTACCAAGTTCTCAAGCCTGAACCAGACAAAAAAAGAATCCAGTGTTGCATTCCTGGTCACACAGTAATCTGTTGCTGACAGCTTGTTTTCCACAACGTTGTTGCTGTACTTGCTGGTGAGGGTAAAGCTCCTCCTGTGTTACTCAGAAGTTGGAAGCATATTTCTACCCTCAGAACATCAGGATCCAAGGAAACAGCAAAGAGATAGGTGGTACTGGGTTAAATGCTTAGAAAATGTGGTGTTGGGCAGCACTGTTTCCCTCTTGGGCAAGGGGTACGTGATCATTATTCCCTTTCCTGGTGCAGTCTGTTTTAGCAGGCCCATGGCCCCTCCTCAGGATGTGGCACAGCCAGGGCAGGTGGCACCGACCTACCTGAGGGATTATTCCAAGATCCACACATTCAACAGCCAGCACCAGGACAGAGCTGCTTGAGCCCTCAGGGACTGGGAACAGGCAGTGCTCAGGGGCAGGAAGATTCACCTCCTGGACCCAGCATGGGGCAGAGGTCTGCATGAGATGTTCTGTTTGTAGAGGTGGAAGAGAGCCCTGCTCTGAGAGCTCACACACTTTTCAGCTGCATTCAATATAATTTTATATTTGCATTTAAATCACCACCCTCAGAACAGGGTGGAGACCAGGTCTGAAAGCCAAGAGTCATGTGAAAACATCTCAGCAAGCCAAACCTTTACCTTTATTTGATACTGCCAGAAAGATGGGAAATGCTTTAATGGGCCCTTAGAGGGATGAAGCATCCTTGGAGCCTGCATTCACACAACAGCCACACACCACTCAACCCCCGCTGCCTGCTGTGGGGGCCCTTACACCAACACAAGAGTGCTTGTCCCAGGGTGGATTATCCCTCTTAGCCTAGGACTGGCTTTTATTAGGAAGGATGTGCTGGTACAGCTTGACCACACACACCCCTAAGGGAAATACAGCTCACACCCATAAAAATTCATTTGTCAGGAGAGCCTCAGTTGGCTCTCTGAGCAAACAAGCTATTACAGCAAAAGGAGGCAGTTGCTCTATAAGTGTCTCCATTATGGCTTTGCTCCAAAATCCAGACCAAAAAAAGTAGGAAAATCATCCTTCTGTGAAGTAGTGAAGTGAGGCTCAGCATTTAAGGAGAGATTTCTTTTAGGAGGGAAAAATATATAATTCTGATCACTTTTCAGTGAAAGAAGATGTGGGTGGATACTGTTGTGAGCCAGTTTTAAAGAGAGGTCACAAGAAGGTGGTGGAAATTAGCTATTTAGAATTAGAGAAGAATTCTTGTTTAAGTACAGCACAATTTTACTCAAGCAACTAAGAAAGATGGGTGATAAATATTAAATAACTCCTAATACTGTTTTATTATTTAGAGTGCTTACTACAAACATGGGACAGACTTGAAATAGTAAACTGAGCCAATTTTTTAATTACTTGTGATAAAATGCTTTAAACTCTGCATTAGCTAAAACCAATACAGTGCCTTTGATTCCACTAATCGATCTTAATTGATTAAATGAATGTACTTAATCTCTAGATTTTTATTGCCAGCATATTCTGCCACTTTCTAATAGAAAGTCCATTTTTGGAAGGTACCCGGTGATCATATCTGAATACCTTTCCATTTCATTTTCACTTTCATCCTCTGATTAATTACCTGGTTTCAGCAAGCCTGGAGCTCACATGTCCCATTTCCCATGAAAGGATGGACCTCTGGCTGCCAGCCAGCTGCTGAGAGCCCAGATTCCTCACAGTGAGGGACTCCAGCACATGGACACCTCTAAAACACAGCACATCCAACCTGACCAAGAGCAAATACCTCTTGTACTTGAGAGTCTGCCTCAGTCAAGTGTTGCATGACATGGAAGACCCCTTCAGTTCATGTATTGCTTTCCATTAAAGCATCTTTGGGCAGTTTTTTTTAACAAGGTCTCAATATCCAGCTGCTTAGAGTTTTGTATATGTTTGTTTTCTGTTTAAGGTCTTAGCATTAGAGATGTTTTTGCTCTGAAATTTACTCTGGGTTTCAGGGTGCAATTCTTGCTCCCCAGAGAATGGTCAGAGCACCTGTACGAAGGGGAAGGTGGTGGTGAAGACACCAAGGACTTGGATGACATGAAAATTGCAACTGCATATTTAATGCAGACAAAAGAATTTATTTGGCTAAGAGGAAAACAGTCCCTGAGGTAGCAGACAGTGGAATACCTAAATTATATTTTGCATAGCAGTAATCATGAAAGTATAGGTACCTAAGCACTCATGTAACGAGCAGTGTATTACCATCAAGTTACTAGAGGAGCACAGGCCTGTATTTGGGTTATTTGTCCCTAGGGCCTTCAGTCAGAGCTCATCATGCAAGCTCCCAACACAATCTGACCCATATACACTATTAGAGCGTCACACATCACACCAACTGTATTGCTGAATGCAAGAGAAAGTGCCTTCAAACAACCCCTAAATCTATATTCATGAGAGCAAGCACGGCAGATAATACAGAGACCAGCAGTGCAGATAATTAAGAGGAAAAAGAAAATAAGTTCTGCAAGGCAGAAAAATAAATGGACAATGTCTTTGCTCTGCCACTGCTTTGAAGGGGGAGTGTTCCAAGGAAAGAAAACCCTCCTGCTTGGATTTGAGAAATCCTAATGACTGGGGATGCTGTCACTACCGCCATTAGGTTGTATCCAGAATGATAAACCTGTGAAAAGTCTTTTTGTCCTCTCCATAAACAGAAATTCAAGAAATATTCATCCACATAAGACAAGCCTGGCAGCCTGCTAAGGTCAGCGATTTGTGCAAGTGATTGCCATGCATGTTAACGTGGCATGAAGGCTATCTCCGAGCAAGCAACATGAACTTCTCCAGCCTCTAAAAACTCCGGAGGGGAGAATTACAACCTGGGGATGATGCCTTTGTTACAATCCAGTCTCCAACAGAAAATACATCTGGAGCCAACAACCAGGATTCACTTTTACTATCAGAAACATAATTCCTCTATAACACAGTATAAATCAATGTCTATTTTCTTTCCCAAACTGATGCCTGCTAAGGTTTGTCTCCCAGAAAATGGCTCTTCCAAGCTCCTGCTGTACTTCAGTTTTATCTCATGGATAGATCTTTATCTTACCTACTATGTGAGTCAAGTGGGGGAGGAGGCTTCCTTATCTTTCTTAGCTAACAGGGAAGAGCTTAATGAAAGAAATCCCATTGTTCTTCCGTAACAAACTGCTTGCAGCTCCCAGCAAGGCTCTGACACCCGATGGAGATAAGCTGATACCCATCACCCTGCTACAAACATTTCCTTAGATCCAAATCACACATCTGTGTTACTCTACAAGAGATTAGACAGCATCTCACCACATTTTTTCCCCCTCCATCTTCTGGACTTGCGAGCATGAAGATATTGCTATATTGCAAGCCTGAGCTGGGAAATTTCTTCATTAATATTAAAGATTAAGTGTGATAAAGTAACAGTGTCTACACATGAAAGGTAATTCAGACTAAGACAGCAGTCCTCATACTGTCATGGCTGTTCCCCAGTAACTCCTCCTGCAGACAGCTGTAATTGCACAGCATCCTCTCCAGAGCAGACCTTTATTTAGGGCATTTGTTGAATTCAGAAGTTAATATCTCTGCTGCCACGGTGTCAGCAGAACTTGAAGACAATTTAATCTTTCTGAAGAAATGTGTTAATAAGTTTAACACCTAAAAAGCCACTGAAAGACTACTCCTGCTGAAGTGCTAGGAAGTGTTTTGACTTTGCTAATTTATTCCTGCAAGAGAAGGCAAATGAGCTATCCCACCATATTTTAGCTTTTATATTTGGAAAACTTTCACACAGGTATTTATGCAGATATAAGGTTTCTTATTCTTTCTGAATTAGGGACACCAGAGAATCAATTCACCAGGTGTACCGAGGGCTACAGCTCTGACTTTGTTTTCCCTTAAAGTGTAATTAAAATCCCAATTCCATTTTCTCCTCACATCAAATTTGTGAAAAGGAGCCATTTTCTCACAATAAAATCCTAAAGATTTCATGACATGAGCAGCAGAGCATAGTAGAAGTGCATAATAAATCAGTCCAAATTCTAGCTGTGTCTAAAGGGTTTATAAGAAAGCTCTCTATCCTTTTCACACTCCAAAATCTGAATTATAATTAATTTCAGGAATCAACCAACCTACCCTTACTTTAAAAATGTCAAGCTGAGAGTGCATTATGTGAGATTACAATTACAATTAATCAGAAGTGCAGGCGTGCACACACACATCTTCCCACTTAAATTCTTTGGCCAAAAAATATTACAGCAGCCCTGACAGATACTAAATGATCTTTTCAAATAATACTCGCTGGTGATAAATGTTACAGTTTTGCAGCCTCGTGCTAATACAGAGCTTTTCAGCAGCAAACAGGCATCATTTGACAACTCCAGCGTTAACTCTAACGACACGCTGATGGCTGTGACAGCTTGCTTTCTCTCATGCTCACCATCCCATCTGGGAAGAACTCCAGGGATTGGAGAGCCCAGCATGTTAAATTATATAAAAAGAATTATCAGCACTCACGAAACGTTAAAGGAGACATTAAACATTACTCTTGCTTAAGGACAGCATTGTTATTTACTCATTTTCTTGCACAGATTAAATGAGTTATTGGTGACTGCTCATCTCTGGTCCCAGTGGTGCTTTCCGGCCTTATATTGCCCTGACAAAAGGCAATGTGATTTCCCTGCCCGCCTCTAACACATGGGAAAATGTGACTCCAAACCAGGCTATTTAACACTCCCCCACCCCAAAAAGCAGCCTAACTCCTAGAGTAGAGCACAGATATGCTCGTATGTACATGAGGGGAGGGAACATGAGGGACAGGCCTGTGTGGGTCCCCAGCAGGCATCATCCCTCTCAGGGCAAGGGCCATCCCATAGCAATCTGCCCCCTGTCCTGCCCAGCAGGCTCCATGTGCATGGAGGGAGGCCAGGAACCCCACTCAGGGGAAAGCAACCCAGGAGGAGGGGATCATAAAATCATAGAATTGTAGGGGTTGGAATGGACCTTGAGAGATCATCAGGTCCAAGCCTTCATCTTCCCCTCCACAGTACTGCTTGATCTGCCCATCCTCCCACCTGGATGTCACACCAAGGAAAGGTATCTCCTTTTCCCTGCTGCATCACAAGGTGCTAATGAAAAGGCAGGACATTGGCCATACAATAGCCCCAGAAATATCATTTTGCTTCACTGTCACCTGCAAGGGACGAGGAACAAAAATAACCACGCTCTCATTTAATTCAGACTTCAAATAAAAGCAGCTCCTCTTCAATTTATCTACCCACAGAGCTATTCTTGCCCAGTTCGCTGGGAAAATTGTTACATTCTGTTGGGCCTAAAATATTTTGCTGCTTTAATCACCACACGGGGCTCCTACCTGCAGTAAATGAACTGAGCTGACAAGAGAAATTTATTACAGCCACCAGCCAGAGATCAAATCCTTCTCTCATCAATTATTTGGGCCACTATCGTTTCTAGCAGCTTCTCTCCTTAATAAAACTGATCACAGCCGAATGTTTGGCTGTGTCTGTAGGAAATGCCAAGACTTGTTATTTCATTATACATGTATTCTCCTTACTTGTATATTCTCTGGAAGGGTTTTATGTGTAAGTGATGAGCTCTGTCTGGTTAACAAAGTATGACTAAAGTACAAGCCAAAGCTTTGGAAGATAAATTTGTCCTCAAAGCACTGCTGCTGATTTTCTACGCAGCAATTAATAGGAGGCACCTTTCTTTTGCACCTCTACTAAAGGGACACCTGGCAATTCATGGGTGTTTTGGGGGAAGACAGAGAGTAAAGGAAGAAAGGGACTGAGCAAAGTCCACCCTAGTCCAGCATTGAAAAGAGGAAGGCATGACATCTCTGCTATCCTCCAGGAAGGGCTGATGGGGACAAGACTATCCTGTGCTCTAAGCAAGCTTTTCCCTATATTGGCAGCCACAGACTCTGCATCCACATTAATTAGTTGGGATGCCCTCTTATAAAAGTAATCCCCTTGTAATTCCTACACCACCTCTAGAGCATCTCCAAAGGGCCTGCAACTGGGAAAGCTGAGTCAGCCATAGCAGAGGCAAGGAGCAAAGTGGGAGCAGAGCCCAGAACAATACTGGTCTGGCAGGCAAGATGCAACAGGGCTAACTTGGAAAGAGCTAAAGAGGAAACGCAGGGAAGCCTCTCTCAACTCAGAAGGGGCAGAAAACCACATCAGTCACAGCTCTGCAGTGACACAACCCACTGAGCTGGGGAGTGGGAAGCAAGTACATCCCTGGCCCTTGCACAGGGTGCTCTCTCCTGAGGAGGACTCTGTCATCTCAAGGACCAGCCAACTTGTTTCCAGGACTCATCCATTGCTGGAAAGTAAAGCTGCATTATGGGATTTATCACTGGAAACAGATAATTCACTTGGAGGAGCCATCCTGACAGCACCATAGAAACAGGAGATCACAGCAGCACACGGGGAGATGAGCAAGGTCTCCCTGCTGCTGTGAACTTGGCACCAGTGGAAAGGCAGCATTGAGGAAGCTGCTGGGAACAGGCCTATTTCCATATGTTTCTTTTTAAGCATGGCATTGCCTCAGGAGGGATTAGTTTGAGAAGTCAGAGCCCTTCCCCAGGATAACAGGAGCTCAGCACTTCATGAAAGAGATGCTGGCAGCTTTGGGGACCCTCAGCACCCAGGTCTGAAGCAAAATGCCACAGGAAATACACCAGCTTGTCCTTGACTAAGGGGCTTTAGCCTATTGCATGCTGTGTACACAGCACGATGCTCCTGTTGAGGGACTAAAGCCCATGCTTTCACCTCCCTAGAACAAGTAGAGCCAAAAAGGCGGCGCTGAGATCCCACACAAGCACCAACACACTGTGTTCCTAGGGCTTAAACACCTTCACTTTGGCAGAGGTGCCATGAGAAATCCTTGCCAAAGGATGGTCACAGAGCAAGCTAAAGCAGCACAGAAGTAGAAGCCTGGTTGTATATCAAGGACTTTCCTCATTCAGCCTAAAACCAGGTTTTAATGCCATTAAGAAAACAGCTGTAAGGCAAACTTTGCAGCTATGCTAGCTCAAACCTAGCTTTGTGTATTTGCCCTGAGTCTAGTTCAGCAGCCTTTGAAAAGACCACTTTACCAGCCTCTAAGAACAAGTTTCCACAAGCCATAACAGTTTTCCAGCTCTTTCCACCATCTCTACACTTCCCAGTTGCCTTTGAATAAATAACAGTCAAAAAAGCAGGTACTACAAAACTTGTGCCCTGCACTGGCAAGTCTTGTCACCCAAGCAGCCAGGAGAAGAGTTCTGCTGCAAGAGCCAAAACAGAAAAGGTGCTAAGAACAACTGTTCCAAACCCAGTAGAAGATTTAGATCCAACCCATCAGGGCATCCCAGTCCTCCACTGTTCTGCCAGTGCACGTGAGCTCAAAGAAAACAGGATTCAAAAGCTAGGAGATTTACATCTTTACTACTTACTGAAGTTTTATTCCCATAAGAATTTTTGGGTTCCATTCATGTTTCTGAAGACACTTCCTGGCTGGAAGTGAAGCTCCCTTAATGGCAATACAGATGCTACTACCTGTGGTATTAAATGCTGTGAAGCAACTCAAACTGTGAGGAAAATCATCCTAGCAGCATAGCACAAGACATTCTGAATCCTGGTTGTATGGATTGTAGGGCTTCACATGATGATGAAAACCCCTGTTTTAGACTTCTTGTTTGCAGAACTGGATTTCACAGTTGCCTCATGTCACAAAGTGGAAAGAGATGTTAGTCATGTACATATCCAATTCCTGACAAAGGCGTTTTTATATCTATTTTTGGAAATACACCATTCTGTAGACAAAAATCTAATTTGAAAAAAGTTACTTAATCACCTGACTTCTCCTCCCATATTTCTTAATCATAAAACTCATTCCCTCATTTTCACCTATGGTTCATTTAGTGTTTCAGAAGTCAAAACCCAAACCATCTCAAAGCTTCAGATTTCTTTTCAGTCCTTCTGTTTCTAGCCAACTAGAAGAGTAAGAAAAAGCCAATACTCAGATCTCATTCACCTAGAAAACAGAAGGTGGGTCTCCCCTTCAAGCAAGCTCAGCTTGCCTAGCTGAGCACCTGCATGCATATTAGTACTGTGAAGAGCAGTCAGGTTGATCTAGAGCAGGTTTGTCCACATCCTCCATCAGCTCTGAAAGCTGATCCACCAAGTCTCATTTGCCCTGATTCAGGAGAGCTCCACAACCACTGAAACAAGTCAGGTCTTCATGTTCATGACTGACAACTTGTGTTACCTCTGTTAGTCTGCACCTTCCTTTCATGCACTTCATCTTTTTGGGAAGTAAGATTAGAAGCATCCCTCCACTTGACTGAATTACCCGAGAGCTCCCACTTCACCTTGAAGGTCTCCCAGTAGAAAACAAGTCTGTGTTATTACAGCCAGACCAGTCTAAGACCAGCATTGGCAAAGCTCAGAGGACCTCAACATCAGAGGTTTAATTAATTCCAGGTTTTAGTAGGAACAGAGTGCTTAATCCAGAATATGGAGAAATTGTCTTGAATCTACTATATAAACTGATTTAAAAGACAGATGAAAAATTAAATGGTATAATTACAAAGGTTAATAAACTCAGGAGAGTCATTACACAAACTGAAGAGGTTATCAGTTTTTAGAAGAGAGCAGAGTCAAAGATAATGGAACTCAACTGTTTCAACTCAGTTTTCCTCATTTCCCTCAGTTGAAAAAACACTGTAAGCCCATGTCAAACAAAAACGTTAAATGGTAATTTCTACAACGTTTACCTTGGAGTATTAGGTTTAAATGAGGCTTTATAAGGTAAAGGCTGGTGACTATTTAACCTGCTGTTGTAGAAAAGTATTTAAGATATTAAATATGATCTAAAAATTATTGCTGTAACCCATCATTCCATAATCCCTTAACTCTCAGGGAGGATTTAAAGTAAATTGCATGAGCTTCAGTAAACAAATAAATATCCCATATAGGAGACAGTGTGAACCCAGACTACCTGAGAAGGAAACATATTTTAAGTGAGGTTTAAGGGATACTTTGCCAAGGTACTTCAGTGAATTAAGAACCTAATTCTCATTTGTGGGAACACTTAGGAGCTGTGATAAAAATTTCTCCTGGAGAAAATATTTCCATTAACTAAAGTTACACTACAGAAGTACTTATTTTATGATTTTTATGACAACAAAAATGCACAGTGCAAAAAGGCTCCTGGAGCTCCTGATTGCTTTCATTTCATTTCTCACCACAAAAGTGAAAGAAGAGAATGAAGGGAAGATTATATTGCCAGGTTACTCGCTATTAATGGCAAACAAAATCATTGCCGTAATGCATTTGATTACATCTTAATAATCACAGTCCCCCAAGTTCCTTTTTAAACATGCCAAATCCTGTAACAGAAAGAGTATCTTTACACCAACCACGAACTGTTCGGTCCTGACCACTGACAAGTTGTGACAACTGCACTGAGCCTTCTGGGAGAGTGTAAATATAACTGGCTTTGCACCCACGTGAGTATCATCTGTCAACATGGGAGTGTTATCAAAGCTGCAAGGAAGGCAGGGCCAGGCAGTGCAGGAGTTTCCTCAGATGCTTCAGGAATAATAAAGAGCAGTGCAAAAAGGAAAGGGTTGCTCGGTAAAAGTGGGCAATGCCAGAGCTGCCTGCTCAGTTCCTGGGCTTCTCAGGCTGTCCTCAGAGATACTGCTGGAAAAAAGCTCTTGCTAACACTGGTAGAGACAGTTGAGGGAAACTGCACACCTAATGTGTTCCCAAATGCAAGGACAGGGCTATCACAGAGGTTGGAAGGGACCTTGAGAGATCATCAGGTCCAAACCCCCTGCCAAAGCAGGGTCCCTAGCTCATAAGCATCCAGATGGGTCTGGAATATCTCCAGAGAAGGAGACTCCACACCCCCTCTGGGCAGCCTATCCCAGGGCTCTGTCATTCTCACCGTGTAAAAGTTCTTCCACATGTTGGTGTGGAACTTCCTATGCTCCAACTTGCAGCCATTGCCCCTTGTCCTGTTCCCACAGACCACTGAAAAGGGGCTGGCTGATTCCCCCTGCATCACATGCTTAAGATATTTAATCACCAAGTAGTAACTGACACATCCCAAGCCTGAAGTGGGATTTCCTGATTTGAGCTAAAACAGTGCAGAGCTTCGTCTTCTGTTTTACACACATGCTGAGCCTCCAAGGTCTCTCCTGAAAGGCTGACCAGCCAAGGCTTGCAGAAACAGTAACAAGTCTGAGCCAGTCTCGTCTTTTGTCTGCCACCCAACAGAACCAAAATTCAACATCAGAACTGAGCACCCTTTGTGAGGAGCACAGTGGCAGTCACCAGGAAGGAGCAAGAATGCAAACCCACCACCCACCTTCCCAGGGAAAACACAGGCCTTCCCCCAACAGCTGTGTTCCACCACAGCTTTCTCTCCTCTGTCAGTTACTGCTAAAGAAAAGAAATTAGAAGTTTCCAGAATAGAAGTTTCCTTAATGAAAAAGCCATCTCAGTAAGTCACACAAGCCATAGGATGAGGCTGAATGGCCTCAAGCTGCAGCAGGGTAGGTTCAGATTAGACATTAGGAAAAAATCCTGCACTGGAATGGTTATTAGGCATTGGAACAGGCTCCCCAGGGAGGAGGTTGATCACCAACCCTGGATGTATTTAAAAGACAAGTAGATGAGGTGCTCAGGGATATGGTTTAGTAGAAGACTGTTGGAGGCTGAGGGGAGACCTTATCACTCTCTACAGCTACTTGCAAGGAGCACATAGATGTCAGGGCTGGTCTCCTCAAGTAAGAAGTGATAGGACAGAAGAAATGGTTTCAGATTGCACCAGGGGAAATTTAGGGTGGATCAGGAAGAATTTCTGTACTGAAAGTGTTTTCAAGTATTGGAACAGGCTGCCCTGGGGGGGTGGGATGGGGTGTGGAGTCACCATCCCTGGGGGGATTTAAAAAGCATGTGGATATTGTGCTTGAGGACATGGTCTAGAGGTGGTCTGGGGAGGGTCAGGCTGTGGTTGGATTCAGTGATCTTAAAGGTGTTGTCCAACCTAAGTGATTCTATGACTCCAAGGTCTTCTCCAACCTAGTGATTCTGTATATGGGGACCCAGCACTCCAACACCCTCTGAAGAGGCATGGCAAGGCAAAGACACAGAATTTCTTCTAGCTACTAGACTTTCTCCTTGCTTAAGCCCTAAAAGCAGGGTGTCACCTGCCTGTGTCTTCCCTCATAGGTTAGGTTACCCAGAGCAAGATCCTGAAGGGATAGATGTGAGGGAAGTGGAAAACTGCAAAAACATCAGGCAGTAAGGGAGACTCACATGGAGAAAATGCAGCTCAGCCCTGTCCTAAGCCTGCTCTGAAAGGATGCTGCAGATGGGAAGGGAATAATCTCTTCATGTGTCTGGTAGGTTAGACAAGAAATAATGAGATAAAATTACAGCCAGGTAAATTGAATTCGGACATCAGGAAATACTTTCTAATGGTAAAGACTGTTATGTCCTGGAACAGATAGCTTAGGGAGACTGGGGAATATATGGTGCAGGTGGCTTAAAGAGACAGATGATCTAAGTGACCTCCTGAGGTCCTTCCCAAGCTCATTTTTTTAATTCAGGGTAAATATTTTCAGGTTTCTCCAGACTCTTGCACCTGTATGACCTCTAACTTTCCAGACTTAGTGGATGTGCTTACTTCTGAATTAACATTGCCCCTGGGTTTTTTTTAAGAACAGTATATAAACCAAGTAATAATAATTATAGTATTTTATGATAGTTTTACCACAATTATACACAGACTACAGCTCCATTTAATCCAAGAACATCATTAGGCATCTGGCTACACAGCCTTCCTTCAATCAAGAACATCTACCACTTCCAATGATACTCCTCAGCTGCTCCCAAACAACATGCACAGGTTACAAGGCATCAGTCTCTGTGTTTAAGTGCCTCAGACACTTTAGCACTGTTAACTGGAACAGCTCAGTTCAGCATTACCCTGGGCAAACAGTTTCTGATATCATGCATTGTGAAAAAAAAAAAAATCACACAAGGAAGACTTCTTAGGGGCAATTAATGCAGCCACTTATTTTTAATCAAAATCAGAACCTGAAGAGCAGGCCTAAGGAGGCAATAAGCAGAACCATACAGACCTCCTGGATGTAAACACCAAAGCAAGACCCCAGTGATCACTACAAATCTGATCTTGCCACCCACTGCACACACTGGCATCAACCCAACCAGCAAAGCACTTAAGCACATGCTTAATTTTAAGCATACAGGTAGTGCCATTTAAGCTAATGGAATCACTTAAGTGCTTTGCTGGATCAGGGCCAGTCTCCTCAGCATCTTGCAGTGTCAAGTATGCAGAGGCAAGGGTTTGATCTAATTGCATCAGACTTTAATTGACAAAAATCAAAGTAATGCAGCAATTGGACTGAACCCATCTCTCCAAGGCAGCTATTATAATCCCAGTGAGCAGGACAGGGTTTGTTTGTGCTGTCCCAGTGCCTCAAGTGTCCTGTTGGATTTGATCCACCATGTCTCCTCTCTGGTATAAGCTTTCCCAGCAGCTCTCCCCTCAGTTTTCCATCCATCATGCTCTCATAGAAACAATCAATTTGTTCACCTGCCCCAGATGATCACACTAGCCTCTCACATAATTATGCTGCCTTTCATACCAAGAACGTTCTATCAGTTGCTGTTATCTCCTCTTGATGTACACTCAGGCTATGGACTCTTCTAGAAAGTATTTTCATTTTGAAAATCTTCATGCATCTGTGTAGCTACAAAAAAAATTCATCAGGAGACACACCACTGATGATGCAGCAACTGAAGAGAGCAGACCATGTAAACAGAGCAGCCTAACACTTCCAAAACCTGAAGAACAGTGTTAACTTACTCAGCTTCCAAGCAGAGGAATAGCATGTAGTATCCTCATCTCCTCCTATGCTCCCAACACAGCAACACTGCAGCCCATTACAGCCAAAAAACCCTCAAGACACCTAATTCAGCATGGCTGGAGAATTAACTTCTGACCACAGCATAGTCCTACAGCAGTTATGAAAGGGAAAGAAATTACACTTCTGGGAACGTGCCAGACTATTGAGTTTAGTTAATGCAGTTACTGAGGAAGGGTGCTTGAGAGCTTTGCTAGTCATGTGGGTTGACCACAGTGATGGTGGCATGTGAGTGCCTCTGCTTCTGCACAACCCCGAGTAAGCCCTCTCCTTTAATTGCCATTATCCAAGCATGAAACAAGCTCAGATGTAACTGTCAGCACACATCCCAAACACAAATTCCTCTTTCCACATACCAAGGGCTGAGCCACACACCAGTTTTAGGGCAACTAAAACTGGGAAAGAGAAAAGTTTTCAGAAACACAAGGGGAGTTTGTGACATCTTTTGTCATTGTGTTTCCCCATGGTCACAGTTAGAAGATAACCATAGCTACTGAATAGTCCTATGCCTAAAAAAGAGACATTTCCCTGTAAAATAGGGAAATACTAAGAATGAGGTGGGGAAGGTCAGGAGGTTGGACCTGCAACTGCAGTATTTCTGCAGCAGCTGTCTGAAACACAACTATGCCTCCAGAAATGCAACCACCGTTTCCTGTCCCTTCTGTAGAAAGCAAGTTTATGCAGTTAAGAGCTCAGGAAACAAGTTTTTCACAACACCTAGAAACGGTACACCACCAAACTGACCATCCTGGGAACAGCTGAAGGAAGCAAAATCCCTCAGACCTGTCGTAGCTCAGCACCGGTGCTACCATTGTCCCACAGCACAGGAATAATTCAAATACATATTTAACATATCAACACAGTCATGTTAGCATATTTGCAAACAGGATTCATCACCTTGCACAGCCTGGAGACACCCAAGTCCCCCCTGCATGGCAGCAGTTGTGCTGAAGTTCTTACCTACTGCAGATGCCTGTTTAAAGTCAGCCACATGCAGACACTTGGAAGATGTGAAGTTTCAAAACCAGCTTGGAGCAGCTATTTCAGAAGAAAGGCTTCACTTGTTTGTGACTTTGTAAAGAATTTTGTCTTTCATGAAGATCTTTTAAAATATGAGCCCTTGTAACAGGTAAAACAATCAGTAAACCTCAGGGAAAGACCTTAAACACACATGAATTTGGATACAGTCGTTACTTTGAAACTCCTGATGGCAGGCATATCTTCAGCTCACTGAGAGCACACAAAGTCATTGGGACCCTCTGGTGATGGAGTTCATCATGGGGGTGGAACCCCAAATAAATGCATAGGCTTTCCAACTGTCCTTGGCAGATCCCTCATGCGTAAGGATCACTTGCTAAAGCAGACGGGCAAGGCAGATATGAAAATATAAAAGTCAGTTCAAGGAAAAAAATAGTTTTAAGATGTCAACAGGACTCAGCATTTAATGAGTCAGAGTTTTAGGGGTTACATGGGACCTCCAGAGATCATCGAGTCCAACCCCCTGTCAAAGCAGGTTCCCTAGGACACAGCAAGTCCTATAACACTAAAGTGTGTGTCTCTACCATGCTGTTTCACTAAAAGAGTCACATTCTAGCTGAAAAAATCCAACCCCCTTTCCCCCCCTCTTTTGTACCCATCCCACAGAAAAGAACTTCAATTATTAACTCAAAATTTAGCTTTTAATTGTATCTGCTGAGAACAGGTTTGAAGCTGTGATGCAATGCACAGCTTTCCTGCAAAGCATATGGTATTTGAAAAGCAAGTAGAAGACGGAAGAAAAAAACGACAGACAGGAAAAGGTTCAGACTTCTGTAGCATGGGTTTTGCACTGTGGGGTAATTATACTGAAGAATTCATGACTCACTTTGGTGCACTACTGTGCACTGCTAAATTAAAGTTTGGCAAGGACACCAGACAAATGATGAAAGATAGAATATTGGTTTCTCCAGCACAACTCATCACTAGAGTCTCATGGCCTTTCAAAGGATTTTTTTAGCACTTTAAAAAAACCCAACTTTTTTCCTTAAACAGGAGCAGCATATTGAATCAAAAATGTGCTGCATGGAATTTGGCAGAAATAGGTAAAAATCCTCTTTGAAAAAGTCAGCCTTTCAGGTAACATGGTGAACTGTTCCCTAAAATGTACTGCAGAGTCTACACAGTATCTTACAGGTAGACTTTTATTTAAAACAGTTGTATATTAAAGCATACAATGTGAAGATGAAGGTCTTCAACTATATAACATTCATAAAGGGGGAAAATGTTTTCTTTACACCAGCTTACAAATGTGTATTGTCAAAGTGATTTACATAAAGGCTCCCTAGTCATTTGACAGCTGCAATGAGGCCAAGCACACTGGAAGATGTACACACTGGGACAGCACTTAAATTAACTCTTACAGACAAATCCTTTTCTCACAAGGATTGCAGTCAGTCTGGAGTTATGCAGCATGTTGGAATTAATCCAGTTTTGCTAGATGCAGCCAATCTTCCATGTAATGCTGAACTAGTTATTCTGATTTGTAATGAGAAAGAAGCAGTACCAGTCATAAGAAAGAGGCACCAGCATTAAAAAAAACATTTGCTGTATGACCCAGAATTAACTTCAGTTTTCCCAGAGATAAACCAAACAGATACCCAGCTCTCCTGTAAGGCAGGCATGGGAACTAACTTCTATTAGGCATTTGTACATCTTTATACAAAAGTTACCATAACTTGCAAGCAGTCATAAATACTTTCATGGCTCATAGCAGTCAGGAGGTTTGAGGACAGAGAGGATGCTTAAGTTATTAGCAGATATCCTGTCCATGAAACTGGTCATTAACTTCAAACCCTTGGAAATAGTGGAGGTAATTATTTACTGTTAAAGTCTCTATATGCTAAACAACAACTGCTCTGGATATCATGTACTTTGTTTAAAGGCAAGCACAGAGATTGCAAACAGTTATCTTTTATAACTTTTCAGCATATAGTACATCTGTTGTGTTTCTGATTTCCATTTAAAAAAATCAGTCCTTTACTGATCTGGCTGTCATCCAGACTTCTACAGGAAACACATGGACTGAGCACAAACTAATGCTGTTTTATGCAAGGGGTGCATGTATTGCATTTATCTGCCACAATAATTAGAAACGCAGTTAATGCTCGGGGAGGCTTTGAAGGAACAGACCCTCAGACTTATCTTCTCATTTCCTCAAAGTCTCTGGACTTAAATACATTAAGAACAAGGCAATGAAGCCTCTCTTTATGCTTCCATGCTGCTGCGACATACAACCCCACTGACTTTGCCCGCTAGAGAAGGGGACCCTGCACCTGGCTGCAAAATGGACAGAGATCAGGGTGTACCAGATACCTTGAACATAGCTTTAAAGAACACACATCAAGAAAAGCCTCCAACAATAATGAGCTACCGAAATATCTGCCAACATGGCCCTCAGCCAGTAAGTCAAGCAAATTAAAAGCTGCAGTCACTTCTCTGACAACCCTCCAGCAGAACTTCTCCTGAGTCTTGCTGCCCTGGTGAAAACCAGAAGATGATCAGCATGCACCAGAGGTCAGCAGAATCGGACTATCCCAGACCAGCAAAGGCAGGAAATTAAAACACTGCAAGGGCACTAGAGGACCTTGCTAGCAGACTTTTATGAACTCACTCCAAAGCCCAAAGTCAACCAGGCTCTTCCCCTCCACTGGCTTCAGGTAACATCGTGGCTCCTTGCAGGGCTCCAGTGCCACCCTCACTGCCAATTCAAACACAGTACCCTGAGGAGGGGGAAGAGTCCAAGCAGGTACTGAATTTAGCACCCCACAACACTTACTGAAACTTTGATCCAAGTGGAGAAGATATGAAGATGTCCAACTTGAATTTGACAATTAATTTCAAGGTTGGTGTCTTGGCAATGTTTCAGCACTCGTTTCCCATGCCTGCACACAGAGACCTCTTTCTAACTGGGACCCTTACAAAGTCAGCAGGCCTAAACCACTAACAGCCAGATGTTCAGAAAAAGGTGAAATCTGAATGGTGTATTTGATTTGTGACAGTTACATAAACCTGTCCAGGGGAAGACAGCCCAATACCCTGCAGCTTATGCAACCGACCCAGATGGAGCTTTGCTCGCAAGGCAATTCCTGTTATTATTAGCAAAGGCACATCTGGCTGGCCAGGCCATCCCAGCTGCAGCCAGCCCCAGGCACGTGTAAGGCCCCAACACACTGCAATTAGGGAACAGCCCTCAATGGGGTGAGCTACAAGGCTCATCTTCCTCCCACGGCAAGCCTCTATGTAGAGATGCCATTGGGATCTCTCACCCCAAGCACTCACCACATGCACACTCACCCACCCAGCAGATGAGAAGTTACACTTGTTTCCAATGTGCACAATATCAGATTTATTTTGTCCCCTCCTCTTAGGGCAACGTGATCTTCTCTCACCACAATTTATTCCCCTGGCCTTTATATGCCAGATGCATATGGTACTAATTTCACACCCATTTTCAGATGATGCAATGAAATTAAATGACATGGCCACAGTCACACAGGGATGGCCGCATTAATGCAGACTTTGGGAGGAGCTCCTTGGGGTTTTTTGCTCTCAAAATGGGTGTACCCTTTCTTTCATATTGTGTTACCACTTTATAGTGGTCAAACTTGCCAGACTGACAATATGATCTTATGTTACAAAATCTACAGTCCAATTTAACTTTAGCATCCTTCAGAGGTTAAGCTACCATGGGAAATTATTGTTGGAGAAATATGGCTCACATATGTTTGTGCCAGAAAGCTGTTTCTGCTGCTTTTCTCCACAACTGTGATTCTAGCATTTAATTTTTTTTCCTTTTTTTGAATCATGACTCAGAAAGACCAAATAAAAGTTCAGCCTGGGTTTCAAGAATGCAAATGTGCATATTCAGCACCCAGGGCAAGATTTCTCACTCCTGGTGTTAGCCTGCCCAAGTCAAAAGCACAGTATTTCTGGAGGAGCCACTGCCTGCCCTTTGAACACTGGGGTCTGGAGACCAAAGAAAAGGTGAAAATCATTTTCCACAGACCTTTCTATTAAAAGACTTCAGAAGTGATTGCCACTGCCACGCATCTCACCTCTCTAAGCCTCAGTCCTTTTTTCTCTCCTTCTTTGCTGTTTGTTTCTCAGCACCTCTGGCTGTCAGGTGCCAGTAAATGAAGAACTAAATTACTTGAGATGGCACTTACTGTGGGGTACAAACAGGAGCACATTTGCAGTCTTCACCCATTTCTTGCTGCCACTGCAATGAAGGAGCAGATGAGAGAGTGTGGTACTGCACAGGAACACAGCCTCTGTAAATTTAATGGTGGAAAACAGGCTACTGGGGCATACAAACTGCCAGCATTTCCCCCTGGGGTGAGGGTACTGGTATTTTAGTGCCTTCCAGCATCCTTACCCCTCCTCAACTGTTGTGCAGCAATGCTGATGTCTCCCCTCAGACTAAACTGAAGTGCCAGACCGAGTGAGGCAGGAGAGGGATGTTTGGATGGTTTCTCCTAAGCCCTTTACATGGAAAACAGTTTGGGTCTGGCTGGACCCTTGAGATCTATTGGCCATTTCCCTCCCATTTTGCCACAGGTTTATAACACAAAAACAGGTGGAAAATAGAGTGATTAAGCTCTGACTTTTGTGCTGCCTCTGTAATGGGTTCACCCTGGAGCGTGCTTGGACATCTGTTACAGACCATACACCCGCAGTGAGCCTCATCCCTTACCCCAGTGCTGCTGTCACCATGCCCTGAGCATCAGTGCAGGGGGAGCACATTGGGAGCAGCTGCACAGAAGGACCTTTTGGCCCCAATTCATATACTGATCTCCACATCAAGTTTTCTAGTAACAGCTACATGCCAGGAGGCTGGGAAGTAGCATCCTCCTTAGTGTATCCCCATGGATTCAATTGGCCTGTGGCACCGCATGTGTTCCTCTGCACCTCTCCAGAGGTGGCAGATGGAAGAAGTCACACATGGACAGCTCCCCAGGGAAAGCAACCTCCTCTCCATCCTCTCACAGCTTTCACCAAGCTGTGACATGCACCCCAAGACTCAAGCTCAAGCACAGTGCTCTGCCCTGTGTCCCCTGCAGCCCCCCGACAGTGATACAAAGCAAAGCATCCAAGCAGCTCCTGGCTACCCAGACTGCTATTTCTACACCATCCCTAGACACTAGAGGTAGAAGGCACACCCTACCTGTAATTATTATTAGAACAAACCTATAATTACCTTATCTGGGTTAAGGAATAATAAAATAAATGAAAAAATAAAATAGAAAGTATAAAGCAAGTGCTCCCATCGGACTGTGAGCCCCTATGCAAATGATACTCAAAGCTGCATCTTATTCCTTGTAATTCCCTTGTTTTGTTTCTTCATGCCCTTCATTTTCAGTCCTTCTGTATAGGACATTTTGTTCTTTTTCTTCATAATTTTGTTCTTTAACTTATTTGTCCCTATTTCCTTTTATTCTTCCTTTGATGTTTATCCTTTTAATGTTTCTTTCCAAAAGCTTTTTTTTTTAAAAACCCTACCAGTTTCAATGTGCTGCTTTGAAGCATTTTCTTGATTTGTTACTTTGCTTCTCATGCAATTTTTCTTGCTGGCTTATTTGTTATCTGTGGCACAGAAGCAATCAGATACCAGGAACCTTAATGCATCACTCCACATCTCAGCTAAATACAAATATTAAGTTTAACTTTCACTTTATTACTCCTAGAACTTGACTTACCTAACTCCATTTGTAGACTGAAATTCTAAAGTGCATTTTATGGATAACAAGCAAAAAGGTCTTTGTGGCCTTAAATTATATGAAGGTCTCTAATAATTTGAATATAGGCTTTGCAGAACTTAGTCCAGCAAAGCACTGACCACTAGCAAGCTGAGCAGAACCTCTACTCACATTGGTGTTATGCACAGGGTCTCCACCATAAGCTGAGCAGAGCTCCTACTCCCCATGACAACATGATGCACAAGGGCTTCACCAGCCTTTCAATTCAGTCTGTTCAGCCTTGAATTTCAAACTGCCAAGCTGAAGATCCACAATCAGATCTTCTATTGGCTTCAGGAAGCAACTGTGGACCACTGACAGGTTTTGCTGCCACCTCAAGCTGAGGGGAACCAACCCAGCTGCAACAGCCTCTTCCCTACCATGTCACAGCAAGGAGCTCCAGGAGCACGGTGGAAGTCTCAAGCTTTAGCACTTTCAGGTTTTTCTGGCTACATCAGTGCTGAAAGTAGTAACACCTATGCAGAAGGCAGAGAAATCCAGCCCCTGTGCCCTGACTAGCCTGTCAGAAGGGCATCACCTATATTTGAAGGCAGACCAAAAGATGGAGATGCATACCTTCACACAGCAAACTGAGCCTAGCAGAGCTTTGCAGCCACTGTTACTACAACCCCCTTGTGCTCTTGAAATTATTAGCTCCAGTAGAAATAGCAGATGTGCCATCCAAAGGAGGATTCATGTAAATATGAGTGACCATATCAGTGTTTGTATGCAGTCACATCTAAGGGGTCCCAGCTGAGCTCTGGGCCACACTAGCCCTGCTCTAGCTGGCTTTACTTCCATTTCTGAAATATTTTACACAACAGCAGCTACTGCACTGGCTTGTACCTATTCTGCATGTTTTGCTATGAGAAAGGACAGAAATCAGAGCAGACAGCCATGTACAGAACGCTAATCTAAAAGCTAATAGGAAAAGGTTTCCAAGGAGAGAATTCAATTCTCTTTATAACAAGAAAATGGTCATTTCTCAGTGACACCTGGAACGGTCAATGCTTGGTTCCTGCAGGCTCAGCTCTATATACAAAGGTTGTGATATTTTGTCAGCAAAGAAAACAAAGGTGCTGAGATGAGCTAGTCAATAATTGACTGAGCCTTGTTACTCCCAGCAATCTCTATCTTGTCACCATGTCCCTGTCTCAAAGTTTCAGTTAAAGCCAATGAATCACTTCACTGAAAAAGACTTCTTACCTTGAAGAAAGAATCACCATCATTGACAACAACAACAAAGCCTTCCTATCTGGTTTTGTCAAAGGTCACTCAGCAGTTAGGTCCATTTACACTGTGACTTCTATCAGTTATGAAGAACACAGAACAAAGCGCACGCTAATATTCACTCCTTTGGTTGCAAAAATTTCCATGGAAACCTTTTTTTATCTCTTTAAGTTCCCTCAGCCTTCAAAGAAGCAGGGAAAGGAAAAAGCCTGCACTTGAAACCACTTTCACTCTGCGTGTCTGACATTCACGCTCGCAGCCCACCCGAGAGTTGGAACCTTGACACATGCCTTGGCAACTGCCCAAAGTTTTTATCTTCCAGCAGAGAAGGGAAGTGAGCAACTGCTTTCACCACTGGATTATGGGCACAGTGCTTATGCATTATCCCCATCCTTCTCCTAACCTGTATCCCACCCGGGGACATCGCTCTCTCGCTGTAGGCGCTGTACAAACACAGAATAAAGGATAGGCCCTGTCTCAGAGCATTCCCCCTCTGAGGAGACAGAGCAGATAAATCAAGTCTTATTACTCCAACCCATACGTGGAAGTCTGTGTTGGTCTCTCAACTAAAGGACAACCCCAAAGGCAATTAGGTCTGACTTACAAGGGAGTCTATGGCAATTATGCTTCCAGCTCAGGCACCTAAGCTGTCTCGAGTGTTTGAACCCATCCCTCGGAGAAGCCCAAGACCTGACAAGAAATTAAAGAGCCAGAAAACAAGCCTGCCCCCAGCACCGACACACTCCTGTACTCATACATCATCCCTCTTAAGAGCACAGCTGTTTTACCATGAGGACCACACACACCCTCCTACCAAATGCAAAATAACTGTATTTAATGACTGGAGTTTATTATTGCCACATATCAATAGAACAATGCAAAAAAGTGAGACAGTGTGAAAGACAAATTTAGGCTCAAGAGTGGAAGTTACTGACAACAAAACAGTTCCAAGAAACCCCATCCAGCAGATGGGAAGCAAGGGAGGGAGACCACCACCACAGACCCTTACCACCAACTGTGGTAAGCCAACAGCAGACTCTTCTTTACTCAGGGAAAGGTCAAACAATCCTTGTCCCCACCTGAACTCAGGCTAGAATGGTTTAGTTCAGATGTCAAGGGTGTGTTATAGGAAGGGAGAAGAAGTGGGATCAGAGCTGCTGCCCCGATAGGGTTAGAACAGCACTGGGATGCCCCAGCAGCATCAGGCAAGGAGAGGTCACAGGGCAAGCAGCAGTCACAGGGCAAGCAGCAATTCATTAGACAGGAATCTCATGGCAAGCTAATAAATTAAAAGTTACATGTTGTTTAGGGACTCTGAACACAGAGGATACATTTAAATTTTTACAAAGTTATGCTTTTGCTATGACCTACTGAGCAACAATATGTGAGGTGGGAAAGAAGAAGAGCTGCTGGAAACTCAAGATCCATTGTAAGCACCTGCCTTTACATGCCTCTCTCTAAGCCTGCAGTGAGATTTATGGCAAGGCTTCATTAGACAACGAAAATATTGTTGGCTATTGGGAAAAGAAGGAGGCTTAAGTGACAACTATTGCCCAGGAATCCTCCATGGCCAGAGCTTTCAGTGTCTGTAATACCAAGTCATGAGCAGCAGATCTGTGATAGTGTCAGAAGAGCGTTCAGGAAAAACACTTTAAGGACAGGATGAAAGAAAAACATGGGAGAGAAGAGGGGACTGGGAAAAAAGTGCAAGGGAGCTCCACAAGCCCCCCTCATTTAAGAAACTCACTCTGCTTCACACCTCCAGTCACATCACACTGTCCCTATGTGGATAAGGACACTACTACATGTGACAGGTTTTGTGACTCAATGAATCACCTGAAGCCCCACTGTTTCAAGCCTCCCTATACAGAACATGCTTAAGAGCTCAAGTTTCTTGTGGGGTTAAAGTTAGGAGTCTGAATTATTTGTCAAGGAAGTGATACCTAGAATACCATCATTGTGTCTCTCCTGTCATGCCTTTTATTAATAGATCTCAAAACGCTCCGGGGCATCAGGTGAGGAAACACAACTGAAACGACTTTCCAGCATCACATAGCCAGGGAGCATCCAAGCTGGGCAGAGTCATGGTGTCTCCTGGGTACAAAATAATTTGCAGCCTGTTCAGTTACACCACCTAGTTGTAAGACTCTCCCAAGAGGGGTTTTTATTAGTATTTTAATTTCTATTTCAAGCTGTGGCATGCTTAACCCATCACTGTGGTTTGCTCTTACTTCCTCAGGTTTTTATTTTTAAATTATCAGATTGAAAATTTAGCCAGCCAAGAGGGGTGGGAAAAAACTCAATAAGTCAAAACATCCATACAAGTCAAAATTAGGCAGCAACAAAAAAAGAATTCCCAGAAGAGCCTCTTCAGTGTACAATTAAACCTGTTCCTGCGTGCATGCATTCATGTCTCCATGTGCACTCAAACAGGTCTGTGTGTAGCTCTGCACACCACAGCATGCAGAGGCTCCCTCTGTGTGTATGTGTACCTGTATCTTGTTTTAGCATCAGGACACATTTTCTCTGGGCATAAATCAACGTAGCTTCAGCTATTTCAATGAACCTGCAAAACGATTTTATGTGTAATTTAGCCAGCCATGTTTTATACACTTTGAAAAGATTCATGCACTATTTCCTGAACTCAGAAAGTCCACAAGGAATACGGGTTATTTGATCACAGTGCTTTTTAAAGGAATCAGTTATTACAGGCAGATGAAGTTAGGATAACTCAAGCAGTGAGTGCTTTTGTCATGCACACCAAGATAATTTGTTTTGACTTAGTTTAAATAATCATTTTTCAGCTAAGAATACAACCTCCTAACAGCTAATTCTCTTCATGACATCCCACCACTCAAGAAGGTAGTTCCTCAGCCCCTCTGAAACGTAGCTGAATGCAAGATTGCTACCTCACTTGAATGACTAGAGCAAATGCAATCCCACCACAGGCCAACCACATCGCTCCAACAATGACTGGGTCTGTTCTCGCATTGCCAGGCAGCTCTTTGTTCCAGCCAGTGGAAGAATTAAGCATTGTAGACCTCAGCTGATAAAATTAGATGGCATTTCATTGAAACCACAGCCAGCTGATACCAGCTGAGGAGCTAACCCTTGATCTGCAGCAGCAACAGCTGAGGAGGAACCAACAGGCAGGAAAAAGCCTTCTGTTGCACTGCCTTAATATAATAATGAGTTCTCTTCTTTCAACAGGTTTATCAAGCAATCCCCAGGGTTTCTGAATCATCCAGAGTGTTGTATCCCAAATAAAATAATGGGTACACCCAAAACACAAGCCCAGAACCAGGAGCTTTGGCTCTGAGATCAGTTGAGGCTGGTAATGCCTCTCTGGGGCGCATGACCCTTTGCCCAGCACTGATTTGACAGTACCAGCCAGGTCTGCTGGTGATGGAGGAAGCCAAGGACACAACTCCTTTCATCACTGTTTAGCTCAAGTTTGCAGGTCAATGCCCCTCCAGTCAACCTTAGCAAAGCCATTACAGGAAGGAATGTCTGATCACACTGTCTGTTTGATTTTGGGGGGAGGAGATTGGGGCAGGTTTTGTTAAAAAATATCACACAGCCAACAAAAACCCTGGGCTAGAAGACAACCAAGACAACTTTGGCTTGGTTTATTATTTAAAAATTATATTAACACACCGCTTCAAATAGGTAGTTCTGATCTTTCATACACCAACAAGGAGTTGGCCATTTAAGCCAAGCTTATGGAATAGTCTTCTGTTCAGCACCAAGCATGTTCCTTAGCAATAAAGGTGATTTTCACAGCGTGGGAGGTTAATGTGCAGTACCCATTGGATTGCCAGCGTGATCTGTGTTTATAAGGTAAAGCACCAACAAACTAGGTCAGCACATGAACCTTCAGAGGGAGGAAAGAGAGGGAGAGCAGGAGGAGCACCCCGGGCAGCATCACTGCAGGGGCCAGGCAAGTCATGCACTGCCCTCAGGACTCCCAGCATTGCAGATAGAACTTTTCAGAAAGGAAAACTCATTTTTCCATTAGAAGTAACAATAAAAATCCTACACTGATTGAAAGCATGCAATCAGGCCTGACTTACAGTTTTGCCCTGCTGCATTCAGGCTTTACATCAGAAAGCCACAAACCGTTATAACAGAAAATAATAGCTGGGTATGTTTACTCACCCAAAACCATGCTTCATTTATTTACCTGAATACATTATCACATACACTGACCATTGTTGCTGCTCAGTGAGGCAGGCAGAGAAAAATGGGGAAAATAAACATCTACACAGATTTTGTCAGTAGATAGGCTATTAATTCATGCACAAAACAATGAAGAAATGCCAGGATCTACGACAATAACCACTCCTGAAGTCTCAATTGTGTTATTAAAGAGAAGGTAGAATATGCAAGAAAATGTGCTTAGAGCTAATTTGTAATACCAAATTAAAAAGCCTGTTAGATCCAAAGCAATCTTGGCTTGTGATTGTAGTCATTCAATGTGACATTTCCAACAGTATTCAAATACTTCCAAGAAAACCAAGGAAAGATTTTAATTCAATGGACAAAAAAGAAAAATAAAGACTTGATGTAAGGGTCTTGATTTCATTGAAATTACTGAAGTGAGATGTATGCAATAACTTATTAATGTCATAATATTCCATTGTGAACTTGTTTACATAATGCCAGCAATTACAGGGGTAACGCTGGTCCAACACACAGTGCAGCAGAAACAAAAAGCTGTTGGCCACGTGCTGGAATTCCATATGAAGACAGTTCAGATAAAGAGAAATATTTACATTCTTCTTACTGAGCCCAAGACCTCAGCAAGTAAAACAGTAAACAGATAACTTCTGAAATTACCCAAATTGGGCATTATTACAAAGAGCCCATAGTTTTACACACACTGGGTCTGGGGTTCAAAGCCTGTGTGAAGAAAGAGGTGACCAACAGTCAGAACTTACCAAAATTTGGCTTTACCCCCCCATCAACTCCAAGACAGGAATGCAACTGTTTGAAACCAGGGGAAGGCAACTTGCCTTCAAATGCTGTGCTTGCATGGAAAACAAAGGGGCCAAGACTCATGAGGGTCAAGGTACAGAGACAGGGAGGTAGAGTCCAGCTGGCTGGACACAAACCCCCATTTCTTCCCTTGCAGTAGGAAAAGGAAAACATGCCTTACTAGAAGTGGGGTCACACACCCCCCAAATTCCAGTATAAGCACAAGAGATTTCTCCCTCATCTAGCTCACACTTGCCCAGAGTCAGCAGTGAGGTCATCCTGGGAAGTTGCACCAGCCTTTGTATCCCTTAAATCCAGTCCCTGAGCCTGCCTGCCCCTTATCTTGTAACTGCCACCCAACTTCCAGGCTATCCTGACCTGCAGCCCAGCTCCTGACTTATCTCACTGGCTTCTTACATCTAAAATCTGTGGCCTCCTGACCACAGGCCAGCTCAGCCCTCCCAACCCAGCAGATATTGAGGTTCCCATCTCCAGCCTGGCCCAAACACCAGGCTCCCTGCCAGCCCCACAGGACCACCATCAGGAATGCAAACATGAGATTGGGAACAGAGGGTAAGTGACAAACATGATTGGAGAGGCAGGAGCAGTTCCTTCAGTCACACCCACGCTACACTGGCTCCAAAACAAGATCAGGGTTGTACTCTTGCACCAACTCACGGGAATCAATGGGAAAAGCAAGGAGACCAATATCCTCCTTGCATTGATATGTGCTAGAGATGGAGCCCACACAGGAGAGAGAAAGCTGGACTTGGCTTCATTCTCTTGCTTCACCAACTAGCAGAGCTTACAGGCAGAGGGGCTGTAACATACTACTGATACTGATTATTGTCTCAAGGATGGAGGAAAGGCTCAGGAGAAAGAATTACACATTGCTCCCTAGTCTGAAGCACAGCCACAAGTTCACTCACTGCTCACCAGCCAGTACATCCCATTTCACAGATGACCAGATCAATAGGTAAAGGTGTTTGAAGACACAGAAGTTAACAAACAAAGAATTATCATGTTGTTTTCCTTCAAAGCTTGCTTTATTGCCCTGAATGAGAAGGCAAAAGAAAAATGATTCAGGTAACGGTATCTACTCATCCCTTCTGGGAAAGGTCAAAGCCTGAAAGATATCAGGCAATTTAAGGAAAAATACACCTGCAGACTGTCAGCAGAAAGAGAGAACATCACACTGAAGGCAGCTCAAGTTCACCAGTTTGTAAGGCATTTCTCCTAAACTTTGAGGAGGCTGGAACCAGCAGAGCCAAGAGACCTCCTCCCATCTGGAGTTCAGACACATATGACACAAAGCTGTTACTGCAAAGTAATACATATGTTCAAACAGCTTCAACAACAAGTTAAAGAACACCATACCTGTCAAGGCTCACCCTAGCTAATACCACAGCCTTCAGCTTTAGGAGGTCATACACTAAGAAAAATGTCACTGCAGCCACAGCTTGTAACCTACAAACCCCAGAGCATCACAGTAAAACATAACACATCTTCATACCTACCTTCACATGAAGGACCACACACAGCTCACCCAGAACCCTTAAAAAACCCAACCATACCAAAAGAAACACAAGTGATACTTGGGGAACTGTGCACCCCATACTCACATCTCCTGGAGCATCAGCTCTTGCCGCTCTCCTCCCTCACCCCACACTCTAGAATAGGGGCTACAGCTTCCACCTGCTTCCTTTTGTCTCCTTGGGCCTGATTGATAATCCAGCCCAGCTGAGTTCTGTGTGGACAGCACCAGGAGCTCAGCAGGAGAAAGGCTGGAGCCACAGAGAGCAACGCCCCCTCCAATAAGCTAAAGAGATAGTCTTCTATATTCACACTGCACCCCCCACCATGTATCATGCCCCCTTCCAGCAGTGGTGGGCTCCCCAGTGCAACCCCAGCTGCCTGATGGATCTAAAATGCCAACTTGCTAAATTAGGTTCAAAATAAGATGAACTTTAGCTCACTGCATTGAGAGGTAGTTAGCTCATGAACCAAGCTCCATTCCCCAAGCACACCCAACCATACCTGCTATCAAGCAGTGCTGGGACACAGCAGCACTCCTGCTACTGTCCTCATGGCCAACTGATCAGCTGTCCTTGGTGAAAAGGTGGAGAAAGACAGAAAACCTTGTCCCTGGGTCCACAGCAAAATATTTTGCTATGATTTAGTACACTTGCATGTGAAAGTTGCAGGGTGACATAATGGCCTTCACAGGAATGAGAAAGCGCTGCGTCTACAGGGAGCTGTATGCCTGAACCCTGGCACCAAGAGGTCCCCCTAAGACAGCAAGGCTGGTTCATTGTCAAGGTAAGAGCAGTCAACAGGACCATGGCTCTGGCAGTTCTTTTTTTCCCTTCGGTCTTTTTTTTTCCCTGCTTGGAAGAGCAGTGGTTTTCCTTGTGCAAAACATGGTGATGCTGTACCAGCACATGGATGTGCTTCAGTGGAGTAAAAGGCTCCACAGAAGCTCCCAGTGAGGGAGGATCCCAGTTTTGGATGGATCCTGGAGGGGGAGGGGAACCCCTTTATTTGGGAAAATAATACAATAATATTGCTTAATTCAGAGAAAAATGGGCCAGCACAATCAGCATTTAGATGATTCCATGGAAAGGTGGTGGTGGACAGGCGGAGGCATGTTACCCCCCTCATTCCTGCTGCAGTCCCACCTAATGAACCCCGCTAAGGACCAGAAAATACTGGGGAACCACCCTCCCAAACACAAAATCCACCGCCCTGAGCATTATTCTGGACCGTCCTCTACCTTAGACAACCATCAGCAGCGCTCGCTGGGCTGCAGGAGCTGGCCTGGTCCTGGGACCACCGGTTCCAGTAGCCACGAGGCCACCCAGCCGCCGTGCCGCCTGCACAGAGAGCAGCAGCAGCAGGGAGGGCAGATTACCCCGCAGCACGCTCACGGATTATCACAGCCCGCAGGATCTGGGATTAAAAAATAAAGCCTGTTCCTCGGGAGGGAGCGGAACACGCAGCTTTCCGTGGTGACCTTGCCCCGGTGAGGGTCTGGGTGCGAGGGGGAAGCAGCCAGCCGGCCGCCCTCCAGCCCAGACAATGACAGAGCAGAATCGCTGCTCCCAGCCCGGGCACAAAGACCTCGCTCACGCTTTGCGACGCGATTAGTGCAGATTCCCCTCTTCCACTACCACTCTTATTATTTTATATATATTTTTTTCTCTTTAATTTTGCAAACCTTTGTGGAACAGACGCCCTCTCCTTGCCCCAGTTGGAGCTGCAGTAGAATGAAAAAGGGGGGTGGGAAAGAGGGAGGAGAGGAGGGGGCGGGGAGGGGAGGGGGGAAGAAAAAACCCAACCCACACCGCTTTTGGTTGAGGTTTTCCTGTTACTATCACTGTAGCGTTTATTTAGCCAATCTCCTAACTATGACGTGAGGAAGGCAGGAATCATGGCTCGCTCATAATATTTAACACACCCACTGAAAGCTGGAGCTGCAGAGCTACTAGTCCAACCAGTCTCCAGAATTCAGTGTAGCTGAAAGAGGTTTTCACTCTGCACCTGCCAAAGATCTCTCCCCCCCCCCCGTTTCCCTTCTCTCCCCCCCCTTCTCTCTTCCTTTCTCTCTCTCTCTAAAAGGCAGAGCTGTAAGACCCAGCAGAGATCAAAGACAGGACCTGTTTGCTAAAAAGAACCTCTACTGATTTATATTAGTGTCTTTCCTCTAATCCTCCCTCCTCTCCCCCCCCTTCCCTTTTTTTTTCCCCTGTGCCATATTTAACCTTTATGTTGCAGTTGTGCCATCAGACAGTTTCGCAGCCAAAAAAAACCAACCTAAGCCAAAGCAAAAGCCCAGCTCGGATACAGCAGCCACCCAGACTTGATCTCAGTTGAACGTATTAATCTCTCCCAAGCACTGGACGCGATGGATGAAGAAACTGGAACCGCTCTAAGAAAATTATTTTCCAGCCAATGTTCTTAAACAGTCTGAGAGAAGAGAGGGAGCGAGAGAGAGCGGGAGAGCGCTTCTGCTGCATCACTGGTCACATTCAAAGGAAGGCAGTCAGCGTTTCCAGCACAGCCAAATATTATGGATGATTTTTTTTCTTCTGTCGCCTTTCCGTACAGGTTTTCTTAATATTATTCTTCCTTCCCCTCCTCCCTGTTTGTTTTGGGGGGTTGTTTTGTGTTTTTTTTTTATTTTAATTTTTATTTAATCACAGCTAGTGTCAGATGCCGGTTTCTCTTCCCGAACCAGCTTTCCCTATTTGTTGTGATCCCTGTAATAAGAGAGAAATCGTGAGCAGACGGCTTGCTATATTGCAATGCCGCTAGCATTGTTTTCCGATTGATCTTAAAGGCTCCGTCCGGTGGTCCTTTTTAATTTTAAATTTTTCTCGCCCCTTTATTTTATTTGGTTTTTTTGATCCTTCCCCTCCTCCAACCAAGTTCTTGATGATACTGAGAAATGAGGACCTATTGTTTGTAGCCTGTTTATTTCTCGGCGCCTATGGAGGTAACTTTATTGACTTGATCGCTCGCTTCCCGACCCGAGAGGAGAAAGCCAAAGCCCCGGCGGGGGGCTGGAAGACCCACGCCCGCCCGGGCTTTTTTCCACGAAAGCCTTCCCGACCGACCCCGCCGCCTCCCCTCCCGCCCCCTGCCCCGGTAATTTATTAGCCGCCCCGGCCATGAAAATGCTCCTGGTCCGCAAGTTCCGCGTGCTGATCCTCATGGTGTTCCTCGTCGCCTGCACCATGCACATCATGATCGACCTGCTGCCGCGGCTGGAGCGGCGGGGGACCGAGGGCCGCCCGGGTTGCTCCTGCCCGCCGCCCGCCGCCGCGCCGCCCCGCGCCGCGCCGCGCTGGCCCAGCAAGCACACGCTGCGGATCCTGCAGGACTTCAGCGCCGAGCCGGGCTCCAACCTCTCCTCGCAGTCGCGGGAAGCGGCTGAGCGAGCGGCGGGCGGCGGCGGCGGCGGCGGCGGCGCGGAAGGCGGGGGGCGGCGGCGGCGGCGAGGACGCGGCGGCTGATCGCCCCCGGGGCTCCGCGCCCGCCGCCCCCCGCCGCCGCCGCCCCGCTGGCCGCCCTCTTCGAGCACCCGCTCTACCGCGCCGCCCTGCCCCCGCTCGCTGACGGCGACCTCCTCTTCAATGTCAACAGCGACATCAGGTTCAACCCGCGGGCGGCCGAGCAGACCGAGTGGTGAGTACCGGGACGGGGCGGGGGGGAAGCGGGGACCCAGCACGGTTTGGCGGCGGGGCTGAGTACGGGTGCGGTTCGCCCCGGTGTGAGTAGGGGAGGAAGGGGGAGGCCCGGCGGGGTGCAGGGCAGGCGGGAGGTGTGGAAACGTGGCACGGCGCTTCCCCGGGTCGCTGCCTTCCGCTGGCTATAGCGCGGGTTTTACCGGGGCTGGTTTGGGGTGGGCAGAGGCTTAAACAGAGCGAATCGGTGTCACCGGGAGAAAGGGGAGTCGGATGCAGGCTTTACCGGGGGTTGTGTGCCCCCCAAAACTCCCCCTCCCACCAAAAAAAAAAACCCAACTGAAAAAGCCGTGCACCGCAGAATAAACGGGGGATCACGGGAAAGCAGGAGCAGCGTGGAGCCCAGGGGTCCCGGTGCCCCATGTCCCATCTCCGGCTCGAGCCAGAGGGAGATGCTGCCAGCAAAACAGCGCAGGGAAGAAGGGCGAGTACCCACGGAGGCTGCATCTCCAACACCCCGCTGCGTCCCGCTCAGAGGTGTCAGGGCTCAGCAGTGAGGCCAGGCAGGAAGGCATTAACTTTTCTCAGAGGCCAGGCCTGGCATCACAAAGGTATTCCGTCCTAGCAGGTATTCCTGCCTTAAGGACCTGACCTGTGCTCCCTTTTTCATCCTCAGTTAATTCCCAGTGTCCTAGCACCTCTGCTGCTCTCTCCAGCCCTCAAAGCAGCGAGTTGCCTCAGTGAATCGAGTGTCCTGTCGGCTTCTAAGAAGCGCTGAGAAATTTCAATGACTGAAAAATCAAAAGCTTTGTCTAATACAACAGCACCCTCTTCCAAACACGCTGACATTGTCATGTTTAAACAGCTGCACTGTACCGTGCAAAAGCTCTGTCAAGCTGCAGAGCGGCCAGCGTGATCTAAACCTTTGGAAAAAGAAGAGAAATATTCCTGATTTCCGCCCCATGAGTATGTGAATTGGCCAGGCCCCTTCCATCTAGTAATCAAAACCAACCATGAGGTGAAATACCCTGAAAAAGTTCTGGAAGAACCCCCAAAACCAAAAAGGATACACTAATGCGTGAACATCTGGAGATGACCGACAGCACAGAGGGCTTCTGGATGGAACATACATGATAGTGTACCTCCAGGTGAAGAGTGAAATGATCATTGATACCCACAATGCAGCTGCCTGTTGTACATATTTTCCTTAGTGGCTACAGCCAAAGTTCACAGAAATAACATGAAATTTAGGAGTTTAAAGTCCTTTTAGCAGTTTTTTTCTGTGGTAGTATCCTACTGCTGTGGAAAGGGCAAAACCATGCAGAGTTCTTCTTTAGCAACCGGTTCAAAGCTATCCAGCCTCTGCTCATCCTCTGTATTTTAAAAAGATGAGAGAATGGAGGAGAATTTGGTAATGACAGGGCAAGTTACTGCTGCACTCCCCATTTCCAGCCCAGGCTCCCCATTGAATAAAAGTTCAGGGCAGTGCTGTGGTTTGGGTCAAACTTGTAAAAAGTTTTGAGCAACATCATACAACGTAAATGCAATATAGAAGTTGTGACTCTGTGTTTCTGCTGCATAAGGACCTCTGCTAATGCTCAGTGATGTCACTCCCAAATTTTGCTCCTGATTTCCATGGGCTTTAAATCAGGTGTGGAGCGTAGGCGTGGAAATCCCTCTCCCCTTGGCCCCAGGTAGAAGCAGGGTCCTGCCATCCAGCCAGTGTGGGGACACACTGGGGGCTTCTCCCACCTCTGCAGTGCTTTGCCTTCACAAGCTATCACATTTTGAAGCCCTGTACCTCGCTGCCTGTTACAAACAGTAACATTTATTTCTTTTTTTTTTTTTTTTGTTTGTTTGGGGTTTTTTTTGTTGTTGTTTTTTGGTGGTAGGCAAAATGAAGAAAATGAAGAATTTTTGCCAACTGGAGAAATCTCCATAGACTCCTACCCAAACTGGTTAAAATTCCACATTGGCATTAATCGGTACGAGTTGTATTCCCGACATAACCCTGCAATTGAGGCTTTACTACAAGACCTGGTCTCCCAAAAGATAACCAGTGTTGGTACGTTCTGATATGTCTCTTCTTTTTTTTTTTTTTTTAAATGATTATTTACTTATTGTCCAGGATCTCGTTGCTGCTTGAATATTAATGAGTATTTTGCATGGCTTCTCCCTGGCGTGCCCACAACATTGCTTCCCAACTCTTCACGCTCGTTTTCCCTCCCTGTTAAACATGAAGAGATGCTGCCAGCTCTGTATTACCTGAATAATTGAACAGACCACCAGCAAGGCAAACCCCATTCATTTCAGAGATCTCCGAGTCACTGTCAGGCTGGAAGTGACCTGACCAGTCCTTAAAAATAAAGGCGATAAGGGAAAAAAAAGGATGGCAAAAAGCAGATAGCATCTTGTATGAGCCAGATTTGTGTTATTAGCTGATTATGATTTAAAAGGCCGTGTCTGGCAGCGTTCATCTTCCCGAGGAAGGAGAGAGGTGGCTGACCTGCAGTGATGGCTGCAGGAGCATCAGGCGCTCCAGGGCTCTGCAGAGCTGCAGCTTCCCCCGGCTTCATGCAGGGAGCTCCAGGCAAGCCGGCCTCTTGCTGAACAGAGTTCAGCTCTGTTTATTCTGCTTGTAAGTCCACAACGGGGATGTGGCCGTGTCAACCTTTGGCTCTGGTTAAACAAGGTGACACAGTTCGGGGCTTTTCTCTGGAGCTGTTTAATGACAACATGTGTCTCCTTGAAGGTAGCTGCGTAAGGAAAGAAAACCAAACCTCAGCAGCAAACGAAAACTCTGGGATGCTAAACAAATGCACAGCCCATGGTTTCCAGAGGTGGAGGGCTCCAGCACAGCCCGTGGTTTCTGTGGGCCGCACAGAAAATGAAGTTACTTGTGCTGACCACAAAGTTGCTAAGTCCGTTTCTGAGGGATGAAATAGCTCTGTAGAAGTGCTGATGGTGTGTTGGCACCGTGGGATGAGGTCAGCAGGTCTTTATCCATGCATGGCAAAAATTCCCCTGGCTTCAGCAGGAAACGGCCTGTGCAAGAATAGCATGAGCAGCCCTACGGTTTGCATTTTCCATCTCATGAATCACGGGTGGCTGCTGAGCGGGAGTAAGGGAGATCCTTGGTCATCAGGAGTGGGCTGGTTTAGCCAGTCCGGATGGAGTAGGTGTAAAACACAGGATGCTGCTGGAGAGCTGCCTTGTGGCTATACTTGACCCTGGGCTCTGCCCTGAGCTCTGCTGGGGCAAGATTTGGGATAAAGCAGTTTGTGGTACCTGGATGCCATGCCCTGTATCAGATTCAAGGGTCTGGCATACACCAGGCTCATGAGAGGGGACAAACACAGGCTTGTTACTGACCTGTGAGAGATTTACTGTTCCCAAAACTCTGCTTTGTTAAGGAGCTTAGCTGCACTTGAACTCCATGTGTGGTCCGTTCTCCAGCTCAGATGTGACCCCTCAGGTAGCAGCGGGCTCTGCCTGTGCTGGAGGGTGATGGGGGTGCAGTACCGACATGACCCAGGTGACTGTGACATAGCCCTTACCTTCCCTGACTTCTCCCCTCCCTGCCAAGCAATTTCTGGAATATTAGTGACATGTGTGAACAGGGATTGAGCCAGCACGTGTATTAACATCACTCTTTGAGAGCATCCATCCAGGAGAAGATGGAAGCTGTGTCCTTCCCTGACACCCCGCAGGGAGCAGCAGTGCTCCAAGCAGTGACCAGGCTGTCCCCAGGTCTCTGCAGAGGTGATGCTCAACCAAGCCATCTCCTGGCTTATCTGTTGAGGTTTACACAAAGCGCATTGGCCGTAGCGGTGTTTTGTACCGCATGGCTGCTAAGCGTATCGATCCCTGTTTACCTCTCCATCACCTGAGAGCTCAGCGGCGCTGACCGTGCTGGAGGAGATCAGTGTTTAATGCAAACTTGGCAGCAGTCAAGCCATCAAATCTGTCACTTCTGCAGGGCGGTGTGGTGGGTAAGGTTGCTGTAGGGACGTAGAAGCTGGTGATGGGAGAAAAAGGGAGGTAGGAATGAGAAATATTAGTTTAGTACTTGCTCTTCACTTGGTCTTCTGGGCTTGAACTTCACTTGTGCTTCTGGGCATGTTGCTTACCCTCTCTGTGCCTCGGGTAACCTAGCAGCAAAATGGGTATCATAAAAATTAGGAGTGCAGTGCTGACCCCAGTGATGTAAGTGGAAGCTTTGCCGTTTCCATCCCTGGGGCCATGATTTCACCTAATGTGTCATAGAGATGTGTTGTGAGGTTTCCATTAATTACGATTTTGATAGAGCTTTCAGATCAGCGGGGAGGCGGAAGGGGCCATGGGCCTACAGAGGAAGATTTATGAGTGTTATTAGCAAATTCCTCTGGGACTATCTCTCTGTTAGTGTTTGGACAACACTCTTTGGAGCACAGTAGGACCTCTTAGGCCCCTCACAAACACAGCGCCATGGTTGCTGTCAATGGGTCAGTGTAATTTCCATACGCTAAAACATGAGGCCCGGTTGGTCTTGGTATGGATTGCTGTGGGAGCTGACAGGGAATGATTCTGACATGGAAATGCCAGTCTAAAACGAAGCATGTGGAAGTGGAAGGGGCCATGTAGAGATGCCAGGATCTGAATTTTGCTGAGGGCATCCGCTGTCTGCCTCTGTGGAACTTCAGGAGCTTTCTTACTCGGGTCGCAGAGCAGGGAACAGCATATTGTTAATATACCTTCTTTTCTTTTGATTGCACAGTGCAGAATCTCTAATTTTATATGGCAGATTCTTTGGCTGTTTAAAAATATATGTTTTAAAATAACACCTGCCAGTTTTCAGCTTTACTGCAGAGCAGCAGGAGAGATTCAAAAGCATGTAAGCTGATTAATAACGAGTAATGTATTTGACCGAAGGACATTTAAAGGGCTATTATGTTCTTTTGCATATTCCTGAAGATCCTCTCATTTGTCTGGGGTTTTTACCCTTTTCAATTTCTGTTGTTTTGCTTTTTGATTTCTTTTTTAAGGCAGCTGCAAAGATGCCAGATTAGAAGTGTAAAATAAATGGAAATCTTCATAATGCCCAATCTTCAGGCTTCTTTTTGCAAGCAGGGCAATTAAATGTACAGGCTTACATGCATTAGATGAAATGGGATATTGCTTTATCCAGTTTCTTCCTAGTGTTCAGGTTTGCCTTGGCTCTAATAGAATTAGGTGATTTGCTGTGCAGGTTCTTGATACCTACAGTAATTAGATCCAAACTGCAGCTAAACAGCTTTCTTAGCCACATTGTGGCTTCTCTGCTTAGCCTGCATTATTTATGGAGGAGAGTGGTGACCAGATTGATCCCCTGCCATCTATCAGAACCGCTCACACGACTCTGTAATGTGCGGTGTTATTTTAAAATGAAAACGGTGACAGAAGCAATTCCCAAGAGCAGGGAGCACCAAGGTGACATTTTCTTGATGTTAAAGTTTAAATGGAACAAATCCATGGATGGGAGAGAGCATCACATTTAGCTCCCACAGTGACACCTAGAGCTGGTCCTGGAAAGGACAGGGTTACCAGAGCTTTCCAGCTGAGGAAAATATTCTGTGCCCTGCATCAATGTATATATTTCCTAATCATTTTGTTCAGCATAAAGGGACAGCTCTTAATTTGATTTAATTCACTGAAAATTTCCTCCTGCCATAAATAGGAGCCTAGAGAGAATTGGTTTTCCACTGAGCGCTGAAACCCAGTTTTTGGAAGAGGCAGGCGCACAGGCAGTCCTGCCTTTCCCCTGCCTTTCATAACTGTTTATCACACACATAAATAACTATCGTTAGCTGTTTTCTTTCACATTTACAAGACGTCTGTGCATAATTGTGGCAGCACTGTCAGCAGTTTAACAACCAATATGGCCCATAGTATGGTCCTGATGTTGCTTGCCTTGCTGTCCAGAGGAGCTTGCGCTGTGCTGAGTGGAGTAGGATCTTCTAATTCCTGTGTTTAGTTGGGTTTTATTTATTTGGGTTCTTTAGATTCTTTGGTGGGAAAGGTTTGGAAACATTACCTGAGTTAATTTCTGAACCTGCAATGCCTTTAGTTTGTACAGGCAGTAATTAGGAAGCAAGCATGCAAGATTACCCACGCAGGGAATAAATGCTGCAATTAGCTAAGGTGGACTCTGCTCAAGTCAGGGCCGGGGGGTGGGGTGTGGGGTACAGGGAAAAGACAAGATGCTAAATATTGAACCTAAATTCTGGTTCTAAAGGAAATGATAAAAATCTCACCCGAAGGAAGGGGAGGAGTGCTGGTGAGAGTGTGCAGAAACCATTGAGATGTAGCACCATTGATTTACTGCATAAGGAAACCATGAATCCTCCCTGAGTTAACAGATTGATCTAACGTACGATTCCGGATGAAAGGAGGGGACCTGAAAACGTACAACAAAGCCTCCAAATGATTTCACAGATCTCTTCCCCTCCAGAAGTCTTTCAGGCTCTTGACTAAACCAAGAAAGGTCTTTAAAAGCGAGTTAATAGAATTGGCTGAACAAGAACAAATTAAGAGATGATGAGGGCTTGAATTTGTTTTGAAATATGTTCTTTACAGCTCATCCGGGGCCACATCTCCAGCCTGGGGCAGCTTATTACTTGTTAAAGCCAGTCAACGTTTTTGTTAGATTTAAACTTGATCTATAAATAGGAATCCAAAATGCATCTGCACGTCCTCTGTTTCAGACAGGAGCTGTGTCCCAGGCTGTGACTGGATCTCCCTGCTCAGCGCTTACCTTGCGTAACTGCACACGTTTTGTAATGTTTGCTGGAGTCTGACCCTAAAACCCAGCCCAGAGGTCCTGTTGGGATTCTAGCTTTCCATCAGAGGACTGCACAGTCTAGACAAGCCGGTAGGATGAGGGCTACTCGGCAGCCAAACAGAGGAGCTGGAAAGCCAAATCAGTTTGAATTCCAAATCTTCATGGGTAAAATCCCTTTGGGTAATGGTGGGTCTCTACAAGGGGTTAGTACCAGGTGCTTTGAAGGAGATTCAGAAACCCTGTAGTTATAAAAAGGTAATTGAGAGATGATGGGTAGTGCGTCCTTTATATTGGATGGTGTCTGTGAATCAGGAGCGGTAGTTCAGGTCTTGTGTTGGTGAGGGGGAAGTAGCAGCCATGGCATACGGCCATGACAGCAGGCTCGTAGACGTAAATGGAACAGGGGGCTTTGGAGGCTTGGTCCAAACTCTGTCAGAGGAAACAGAAGGAATCCCACCAGTTTCATTGGCCTTTGGACAAATCTCTAATCCCACAGACATTCAAGCAAAAAGATATCTCAAGGAGTTTTTTGCGAAGCCTCCTAAAATCAGGAAGATTTTTGCTCGCACCCGAAAGCGAAGCCTTGCACTGGGTTAACGGTGAGGTGAACACTGCTTTCCATTTCCTTCTTGCTTTGAGGGGAAAAGAGAGACTTCGAGTTGCCTGAAGATAAAAAGTCATGATTGTATTGGGATTTGTTTTTAACACTGTGCCAGTATGTCTAGGAGCTGCATGAGACTTAATTTGAGGTACCTGCTGGGAACTAGTAGGTTTATAAAGTCTTTTACAGAGCTGTTCATGGCCTGTGATGTTACAATATATTCAGAAACCTTAAAAAAGGTGAATTCAGAGTGTGACTAGAGCTTCCCTTGGAGTCAGTACAGCCTTATGCTGCAAGGGCTGTTTAAAAATGCCTAAGCCAGCTGATCGCTGATGTGACAGACTGCAGTGCTGGAGCATCCCCCAGTTTCTTGGAATAATGTATATGCCGCTTCTGGGTATTACCAGTTCTCCCAAAACATTGCTGTGGGCAGTAGGTGAAGGGACAAGGGCATCTCTGGGTAAGCAAACAATGTTTGTTCCGGATACGCTCCTGGGAGATGACGGGGCTCCTGCTGTTTGGCTCTGATGGCCAGAAGGACGTGTTTACCTGAGGTGTGAGCAGGAAAGGGAGCTTCCCAAGGGAACACAGCTCAGAAAATGGGAGGGAAGCCAGTGCACAAATGTCACACTGACTTTGGGTAGGGGACGTAATCTGACCTAGAGGACTGAGTGAACCATTTCCATCTACTCTTTTCTGGCAGTGTCACTCCCAATATTTGGGCACCCTGGACCGCTCCCAAGTCTGCGTACTTTAGAGGTGCATGAAGGGTCTTCTTGAATTCAGAGGAACAGTGTGAGCTCAGGTGTTTCCCTCTCTGCAGGGGTTCCGATGTTAGAATCTCACTGGTCTGGACTTGGAGGGTGGCCTTAAGTCACCTCCACCCTGACCAGCACTGGATGAGCAGCCAAAGGGGGAATATCTACACACAAGTTTGGATGATGTGGGAGGAAGCCAACATGGAACTCTGCATGGGTTGTTGTCCACAACACCTATGGCTTCCAATGCCCTGCCATAAGGTACAATGGGACACCATGCCCACAAATGTCACCCTCTGGTTTTGGGACGTCCAAAGTTTACTCCTAGCTGCAGTGGAGGGACAACACGCCAGCAAAACTTGTGTTCAGTTGAGGCTACTATTGCAGCCAATTAAGGCAACACAATAGGATGGATCTAAAAAGACCAGGGAGATGTTTTTGTCTTAACTTCAGCTCAATTCCTTCTGACAGGAAACCAGGCCTTTGTGTCTCGTGGAAGAATTATTTTGAATTGTTAATCTTCTTCATGCATTTCCCTGCTTGGTGATGACACACGCATTGTTGAGTTCGGCTGCTAACAAAATCATTATCTGTCAAGTGGCTTCAATTTGCTGAGAAACCAGTCCTCTCAAGTGTATCTGAAACTTTGTGCTTAGAAAAAGGCATGCTGGAGCACCCTTTTTACTTCTTCTTTGCATTGCTGTGATTTCCCAAATGCTCAGTGTCCTAGCTGCACCTCAAAATAGGTTCTACCCTTTCCTTTTCTCTGATGGGTTTACCAAATCTTTGCTATTTTTTGTATATATATGTCTATATATTTTTTGTATATATATATATATATATATATATGGGGGAGATGGAGCCAACCTCCAGGCCCTGAGCTCTTCAGAATTCAATGAAAAAGCATAAAATACATCGATTTTAGAGAAAAGAAATTAGGTCTTTGGTTGATACGAGCAGTCTGCAGGCAGGTGTGTTGAGGTCAGTGGAGAGGTGGGCAGAGTTGTATCTGACAGAAAGGAAGCAATTCTCCCTTTAGTGCAGAGGCTGGTGTTACTGATGTAAATGGAGACAGAACATGTGAACTGGGGTGCAAATGCAGTTTGTACCTTACAGAGCTAGGCAAACCACATGCCTTTGGCAGAAGATGGTGGTGGGTGGTCCTTTGCATGGCTATTGGTGGTCCTAGGACAGCCCATGCAGGCTTTTGGCTGAAGGATTGCTGCTTTTCATCACCCTCAGGCTCAGGGCTAGGAATGAAACTGCTTACTGGTCCTTCTTCCCTCAGGGGCGGCTCAACTGGTCTGTTCTCTGCAAGAGAGGGAGTTCAGTATGGGAAAGCCATGTGCTTCTGCTTTACCTGTTCAGCACAAGTTACTTAATGCTCCTTAATTTCTAATTATTTATTTTTTCCTTTGGGATAAACTGGAAATGCAGGAGAAGGCTGGGGTCAGCAAAACAGTGAGGCAGGAGGGATTTTATTCTAGGAGAAGTATAATTACACTGACCAGATTTGCATAGCACTTTGTTGCAAAAATATAGATTACTAGTGCTGAAAGAGAGCTGATGATCTATCAGTAACAAAGCACAGAAATGAGTAATTAAAAGGACGTGTGGCTAATGGCATTGGTTAGAGGGAAGAAAGAAAGTGCAAGCTCTGTAGGTGGAACAAGGGCAACTCTAAGCCCAAATTTACAGAGCAAGGTAACTTGACATTTATGTAGTTCTCCAGTTGACAGGGGTTTTGTCAGAGGGGTAAAGAAAGGGATTGATTATCTGATCATTCGTAGGAAGCACTTTTAAAGGACTGACTCATCCACACAGACACGACTGCTGTGGCCTGCCTCTCTGAGCACAGAAGTGAATTACAGAGTCAGGGTACAGGCCACTTCACTTATTCAGAGCAGTTTTGATTGAGATGGTAAAAAACCAGGTGGTTTGCCAAAGTATATATTTATTGGGTTTAAGTAGCCTTATCATCAAACAAAGTGCATTTTCATGAATTTTTATATTTAAAAAAAATTTGGTCTGACTTGAGGAACAGCAAAATCTGGCTGTTAACATGTTATTGTCCAAATTGTTCAGATTGGGAGGACGACACATCAATCTTAAGCGCCCAGCAGCTCTGTCTGGCAAGTGAGCGTGCTTTCAGTTTGAGCCCGGATGGCCCTCGGTGTGCAGAGCAGACCATGGTCCCTGCCACCTCCACATGCCACCTCCTGCCCTCGCAGCAGAGCCGGCCACCCGCCCTGCACAGCTCGGCTTTCACCTACGAGTCACCTCAGGGCCCCTTGAAGTTCATGCATGGGCTCAGATACATACCCGTTGTGCAGGGAGGAGATGCATTTACATGTCTCTGCTGCTCAGCCACAGTTATTAACATCGCAGCAGAGATCAGAGATTGCTGTAGTATCTGCTCAGGCTTTTAATTAAGGAGATGTCTGCTGCGTGTTGGACTGTACGCCCCAGCTGCGCTTGCCTTCAGAAGTACCCTATCTCCTTTCCTAATGCGGGTTTTCCTGTTAAAAGGAAATCCAAAAGCTGTTGAAGCTGGAGACAAGAAGACTCCAATGGTCTGTCCTTGTGCATGCTGTACAGTCAGGGTGCTCAGGGAGCCCGTAGTGGCCAACTGAAGAAGACAAAGATGTGTTGGGGAGTGCAACCCATTTTTAGTCCCCGTTGGCAGCTCAGGGTCCTCCCCTGTGCTTCCCACACACTAATTAATCTGTTCAGATGGCCGTGCTTGGTGCTGAAGCTAATACAGAGCAAACAAAAGATGATTCTGTTTCGTGGAAGCTGAGTGTAAGTACGTCCCCATGACACATTTTAAAGCCATTTTGGTTTTTTCCCCCCAGCAATGAAATCAGGAGGCACCCAGCTGAAGCTGATCATGACGTTCCAGAATTATGGACAAGCACTGTTCAAGCCGATGAAGTAAGTAAAGAAAGAAAAGTCTGTGGTGTGGAGTGAAATTGTGTTCAGGTCGCTTGTTGCTGCTTTCTAAGCAGTTGAAAGTTCACTGTGGGACCTCTCAAGGTTGCCATGTCTGGTTCCTGGGGCTTGCTGCTGAATGGAGAGCTTCAGGGGCTGTTGAAACTTTGCCCTGCTTGTCTGGTCTTTGGAGAGATACTGAGGAGGCTTCAGATGCAGTACAGTCTTCTCAGCAATGTTGTTCAGTGGAGTCTCTGTGAAATCTCCCTTCAGAAATACAGGATATTTTCAGCGTTTCTTATGTCAATGCACTGTGCAGGTCTGAGCTTTATCAGTGTTCCTCTGGAGTATGACCAGAGATGGTTCAGCACAACAGCTTTGGGAAGAGCTAAACGCTATTTGTCTCTTAAATTATAATTTAATCCGTTGATTTATTGTTGTTTGTATTAAGGGGTTGTACTAGTCGTTTGGCTGTGGCTGTGCTGACTCTGTGAAAAGGAGTTTGTCTGAGCATGGTGTTGCAAGGTAATGAATCTAGAGAGGAAGGGAAGGAGTGGACTGATCAGCTGTGCTTTGCGCCTGCCCAGATCCCACTGAGAAGAGGGAAGTTATTCAGATACAAAACAGATGTAAATGAGTGCTGAATCCTGACCTGTATGTTTGTGTTGTAATAAGGAAAATGACTCCGTGGTTATTGTAGAGGGTTTAGCAAAGACACTCAGGGCTGCAAAATGTTTAATGAAGCTACTAGGTATCTCTGTCAAGGGTACCACTGGAATAATAAATTCATTTCCTTCTTTTGTTCCCACTGTAGGGAATTTGAGTTAATTTCCTCTAAGATGGTCCATAAAAGACTAACCGAGAATGAGTGGTTTAGAGTATGCGCTGGTGTAGTGTTAGAGCTCTAGCAGGGAGCACAGCTCAGGGGTAAGAAGCTGGCTGGAGACTGGGAAATTCCCTGTTTGGCTGTAGATGTTGCTATAGTCTGAACCTCGGGCAAGTATAGACTCAACTTGATTTTATGTGACTGCCAGAAGGGTCAAATAATCAGTCCCGCTTTCCTTTGATCCAAGTGTGAGTGGTAACCCTCCTTAGGTGCCTTTGCATGGGGAATCAGAAGGAAATCCTGTGAACTTCCAGGGAGCATGAGGCATTTGTGTGAAGGCCAAAGGCCTCAGTGTTGTTCCACCAAATCACACGCACGTTTCTCCATGATTTTGGCGGACCACGAATTGCCTGGGGGAGGACAGAGGGAGCAGAGGTAGTACTGACCGGCCAGAGGGAAGGTGGTGTGAGGGATCATCTACAGCATCTTCCCCTCCTCTCTCTGCCCTCTCCCCCAACACTCAGATCATCACACATCACCAACGCGTGTGTCTGGCCCCTGTATCTGCGAGTTGGATGCAGGTCCCGTGTGTGAAACCAAGAACAACCTTTTAAGTATTTGACAGAATCATGTTTGCACTCTTGGCTTTGTACGTAGTGTGTGATTTGTTTCTTCTCCATTTGCTGAGATGCAGATAATCTCAATCTTTATCATTGGTATGACATTGTAATTCTGGGAATGCTAATGAGGTCAAATCAAGAGTGTACCATCTCTACTGTACTATATACTGCCCTGGCAAGATGATGGATGACAATAGACATGTAGCCACGTTCCTGTGTAGAAGCAATTACTACCATCCATTAGGACAATAACAGAAAATGATGATGTCTTAATCATTCCCTTTGCTTGATTTGAAGGGCAGCAACACCCCGTTTTCCCATTGCACTTAGCATTACAGACACCACTGGAAGGAGCAGCATTAGAGCATTCAGCAGCTGTGTTTCTGGACACCACACCTTACCTTAGCAGTGCTGCTGCGTTTGGGCTGAGCATCGCTGAACGCATTAGTGATGATGGCAAGCATTTGTCTTCATTCGCATAACAGGGAGCAGGAAACCAGATGCTCAGCTAGTGTAAATCTTTCTTTAGCCTCTGGTCCCTCTTTCTCCAGCTTAGGGACTGTTGTTGCTGAAGTTCTTGGAGAGGTTTCCACCATCATTTCTTTATACAGGAATAAACAGTCTAGAATTAAAAAAAAGAAACCCAAAAAACCCACCCAAACCAGACTTCAAAGCTATGAGACTTCTTGCAGGACTTTCTTCAGACCCTAGACACCTTCTGGGCTGCTTCTGATGCTCCCTCTTTGCTGGTCCAGCCTCCACAAAGCTTGGTGTGCCTTCCCAGGATGGGAGACTATAGAGAGCTCTTAGATCAGGGCCAGACATCTCTGGCCATCAGGCCTATGGGTGTGGAGGGCATTTTTTTCTAAATTGCTTACTCTGAGGACCACAAAATACCATCCTGGTTGCTACTTCTGAGATCAGCTCATTGAAGGAAGCCCTTGGAGGATAGTCAGGACATCTCCATGCTCTGCATCCTATGCATTCTGATTGTTACCATGTCATCAGCTCCATGGCTTTTCAAAACAGCAAAAATTACTCTGTTCTCTCTTCTGAGCTGATAAGCCTCTTCACACAGGCAACCTTCTTCGTGAACCCCAGGTAAAACAGTCACTAAATACCACTGAGTGCCAAGCTGCAAATGACTTTGGTTCACTCGGTCTGTACTTGGCGGGGGGTAGGATTTCAGTCCTGATCCCAAGGAAAACTGATAATCCAGAATTCCCCACCTTGCTAGGGATCTGACATACTGAAAGCTGAAAGGCATGAGGTACTTGGAGGGTAAGGTGTTGACATGAGGCCGGTCTCTCCCAGGATTTGACTCATCTGAACTACCTGAGAAGCTGCTTTTGCAATACACAGTGGCACCGGGCATCTTCCCAGCTGACTTAACACCTGTTTGAGCAGGATTGTGGCAGACAGGCGACCATGCGAGCCTGTCCCTGACTCATCCAGGCATCTGTCAGTGGAAGGGGACCAGAACTTTGGCAGTGACTTCTGCAGGAGAGTCACAGCAAAGGGTTCTCGAAACCCTGCAGAGCTCATCTGACTCCTGCCGCCCTTTCCCCCTCCCCATCCGCACTGCATTGATCCAGGGAGCACAGGGCATGGGCAGGATTTGGAAATGGGGAAACCAGAACCTGACATTGGTACCTTTTGTGCTCAGTGTTTGGCATAATTGACAACTCTTCATCTGGTCATTAATTCAGGCTAGTGGAGCAAATGGGAAGCCTAACAGTCAGGGAGATGTGATAGCAGTAAATAAAGCCTGATCATCTGCAATTATTTTATTTATTTGTGCCTCTGCATCTTCATTTCTGAAATAATTGCCCATAAAGTATTGTGGAGGAAGCCAAATCTATTTATAAATCCTATGGCCCAGTGTAGATTCCTTTGCTAATTCCAAATGCATCATAGAAAAAGCAAGTATTTGCTGAAACTCCAGGGAAGATTTAATGTATTTGCAATGTATCTCACAGCTAATGTGTGGTTTTATTTAGCTCATAACAGTTCAATCATACAAAATTATTACCATATGGGACAGGAAAAAAATAGCAACCTCCCCTTCTCCTGTGATTAGTGTGTCTAACTGTACTAGTATTGTACTGCATAATAAAATTTATTTACGTGATTGCTGATATCTGCAGCCATAGCTTTCTGTGTGACTTATCAGGTAGGGATGGTGTAGAGCTATGAATTTCGAGGGGGTTTTGGCTTCTTTGTCCAAAAGGAACATGCACTTTCTAGCTTTATTTGGTGTCCCTTTGTTTCTGCTTGCTGGTGGAGTTAAATAGCTGGCTCAGCAACAAAACCAACATGCTGGTTTTGTCCTCCCAAGGCTTTATTCTTGAAGGGGAAGATGCTGCTCCAGCGGAGTCAGTGTTAGGATCCCTGCTACATACACTGGTGCCAGGAGCCTGGGAGAGTTTTCTGCAGTTCTTACAGAAAAGGCAGATAGGATCAAATTGAAAATGGCACCTTGTTGCTGGAGGTGTGAGAGAAGTGCCCTGTGGTGTATGTTTAAGAATGACATCCCTCATTCCCAGTTCTATAGGCTGCTTTGTGGCAATGTGTAGAAAGGGTATTCATTATGAAATCTCTGAGGTTTATTTGTTCCATTTGAGGAAATACTATGGTATCTAGTGAACTTGCCTTTGACTGAAAGAGAGATAACAGCCAGTTCTGGTCCAACTTTAGATTTTGCTGGATATTTTTAACATCTAGTTTCTTCTGATTTTTACAAGTCACAGTGCAGGATTGGTAAGAGTTTCAGTAGCTGAAGTTCACAGTTGAAGTCTTTAATAAAGTAGAACTAATTAACGTCAAGGCCATAGCAGGCCAGAAGAGACAATTTGGGTTGTGAAATCCAGGCTCCTTGAATCACAGGCGATTGTCTCGTGAAATAACTCACCAAACACTGCTCACCATTATTTTTTTTTTGGTCCTTTTATTGCCCTGCTATCCCTCCCAAAGCTCACTGCCCTAGAAATCTTGCTACCTACTGGGAACTTCTCCTGGTTCCTATAGCCCTCAAAGACACAACCCATCCCAGTACCAGCCACAAAATGAATGGTGCAGTCACAGTCTAGTGCAAAGTCCTCTACAGAAGTAAAACCAATGCTCTCACCTTTCAGCTTCTGTAACCTTCCTATAGCATGTCTTTTGGCTCTAAAGGTCTTTGGGCACTTGAAATCCAGCAGCCAAGGTCATGGGGAAGGTAATATTTTGTTCTGATTGGCAAAGCACCGCTTTTTGCTGGCTTTTAAATGTCACAGGGATGAAGGATTAGAAATGTTCTTTGAGTTTCCCTTTGGTTTCCTTTGAGGATTTCTCAACAAATACTGCACCTTTTGATGGGGATATTAAATAGGCCAAACAATCACCCTAATACAAACAACTGTTAATCGCTGTAATTTCCTACAGTTGTATTCCCTTTCCAAAGCTGCAGTGTGACTGTTGTACCTGCAAAATGCAGCCTCCAGGCCCGATTATCATATCAATTAGGCTGGTGTAATCCTTCCGAACTGGTAGCATTGCATCCAAGTCAGAGGAGTTGAAATGAACTGCAGGATCGGGCGGCTGGGAGATTGCTTTCCTTATTACATCCCATATCATGCTGTTTTGAGGAAATACGTTTTGCAAACCTGTTGCATTTCAGCTGGCAGGCATCCAGTATAAACATACTGTTATAAGTCAACATAGCAATTAAATCAAATTGCAATGTTTTCTCTGAGCAGCTAGAGAAGTGAGATATGCATACAGTAGCTGCTATGCTAGAAGCCTTCCAGGATTAACACTTGGGCGCGATGGAATGTGCTGGGCGAAGCCCGGCTGAAGTCGCTGGCAGAAGTACAGCGACAGAGCGTTTGGTCCCTCGGCCTAGGCCATGCTGCCGCACCGGTCACCAGAGAACGCTGTCTCTGCACAAGGGGTGTTGCTGGTCAGACAGGTTGAAGCTGGTGATCCCGGTATTCAGTTTATGCAAGTGTATTTTAAAATTGCAAGGGGTGGTGTTTTCGTTATGCGGTGTGGAAGGAACGCTTTCTTTGCTGCTGGATGGAGCTGTCAGTAGTCAGATCATCTGTGGGCCTCATCCATGAGATTTTGGACTTTTTAAGGGCATTTACATTCTTAACAAATCCCTGCTGAAATGTTTACCTGAGTGAGACTGACAGGCAGATTTGATTGTACTTACACCAGGAATATATCTGAATTAAATTGGATGAATTCTATCACTTGGTATTTATAGTACTTGAGATCTGAATGTTGTCCTAACTAAGGACAGCAGAGGATGCTGTGTATTATTCTAGTTCTTTAACTTTTTGAACATCACAAATAAATTGGTTTTTTCTCTTTTATAACTAATCCTGTTCATCAGATCAGACTTCTTCAGTATTTCAGTACGAACTGTGGTTTAGGATTCAGCAGTGTCTCCAGTCCAAATCTCATTTATGCAGATTGGAAAATTCTGCAATGACTTCAAGGGGCCTTGGATCAGGATTGAAGGTGACTGATGGCCCTGGACAGCAGCAAAAAACAGTCTTCTGCCTGTCACCGTGCCCTGCATTTCCCCTTGCCACAGTTCAGCAAATGCTGGCTGAAATATTGATCAACCCCTCAGCCCAGGAGAAATTTGTTCTCAAATTCTGCAAGCATGTTTATTAAATGACCCCAGAGTCAAAGTCTGCAAAGTCCAGGTGGCTCAAAGGTTGTCTGTTCAGATCAGGATCTGCAGGGGTCTGTGACAGCAGCATTTCACCATGCTGGCAGCCAGGAAAAGGAAAACAAACCTCTTTCCCTCTCTTTGGGCACCAGCTCTGTTGTGCTGTGCCAAGCCAAACTGCCCTGGGTTATCCCTTCCGGAGCTGGGCAGGAGCTGCTCTGAGCCAGGCTGGGACAACATGTTTTGCTGGATATCACCTTGTCTGTGGGGTTCAGCCCCATCCTGCTTCCCAGCATGGGGAATTCTCCCCAACACCCCTTTGCCCCGACTTCCCCTTGGCACCTCCAGCTCCGATGCTCACAGAACAGCAGCCCCACTGTCTCTGAGACTGAGACTTTCTGCACAAACACTTCAAGCCTTGCATTTTTCCTCAGCTCATGTGTTGGGGTTTCTCCAGCAGATGATGACATGGCTCTCAATATCTATTTTTGTTCTCAACACGGACACAAATGGCCACAGGTACTGACTGTACCTGCCCTTTGCCGCCTGTTTAAGGAGAGCTGAGTGGGCAGTCATATTTTGAAGCAGTGAAATGTCTCGGCTTGATTAGCCACCTTCTATCGAAGTGCTTAGAAAATCTTGCTAATTAGTCTTAGGGAACAAAGACATGCTGGTGTTTATTTTTCCTTTAAAAGCCAGTTACTGCAGCAGCTAATTTTTTTTTCCTCTGTGTTACCGTAGTGTATTAGGGGGAGGACACATCTTCAGTGTCTGATTTTAATCAAGCCACTTCTTCATTTTAATTTTCTACGCACCAAGAAATGCAATCCTGTGGCTTTGTCTTTTATTCAGAGACCCACTTTGGGTTCCTCAGTTTCTTATTTCTTTCCCTATATCGGCAGAAAAGCAGCAAATGTTATCGAGGGAAGAGCTGGCATGAAATGCATAGCCTGTAATTTACTGCTAAGTAACAGGGCTTTGCACACCGGGGACTCATTGGTGTAGCAGTGAGGTAAGACATCCTTAGTAAATCTCAGCAAAAAAATGTGCCCAAAATGTTTTCAGTGGGATATGCAGATACTGCTACCCTGAAATATTTCAAGGGAATTTGTCTCCGTTTTCTCTACAATTGATAGTCCTTAAACTAGGCTCAAGAGACTGAAATTCAGGGAGGGGAAATGATTTGAGCAAGAGTTGTGGCGTAAACCAGAGGCTGAAGCCGTTTTCTCTCTGGAGCAGCGTGCTCAGCTTTATCCTGGAGATGAGTTGCACCATGCTCATCTTTCCCCTTGGGAGTTATTTTTGGATGTTTTATGGAGCTAAATTGCTCCCCTTGTGCCCCTGGCCCTTATCTCATGGAGGGATAGCTCTGGGCATCCCCATCGCTTTGGAGGATGTGGATGGGGATATGTTTGAATCTTTTTTTTCTCTTCTAACATCCAGCTTCTTCCAGCCCTCACCAGGTTTCTTGAGTTGGGGCTGCTGGCTGCCCCTGAGGGGCCACAGATAAGCAGCAGAGAAATGGCTCTGACAGATCAGCTCATTTAGTGTCCACGGACCCACATTCTGAGGTCACCGGTTCAGTCAACGCCAAGTCCCATGGTCAGCAAGGATGTGAAAGCTGGGTGGCATTCAGGAGGGACTTGGGGCCAAAGTAACAGTGTCTCACAGGTCGAGACAGGAGGGTTTTGGCAAAGCTGAGAGACTCAGGAGGGAGCACACAGTGCACGTCCAAATTACACCCTTGGCATGGTGCTATTGGTGACTCACTGCTGTAAACAAACAAAAAAAAGTCTGTTTAAAATAGCTGTAATAGCTGTTAATAACACAGCTTTAGGGCATGCTGGACATTTCTGATTTTTCATTTTTTTCCCCGGTCTCTGGTTCAATAGTATTAGTACTTTTCTTGTTAACTTACTGTTTTCCATCCTGCTGTGATGTTCTGCATGTGGGTAAATAAAAGTGAGAAAGCCTGAAAGACTCATTTGCATGTGAAGAAGTAGCAGAAACCCAGAGTAAATAGCGTCCACAAAATGTGTGGGAGCTGGAGAGTAGGGGGGACAGCAAAACTGTTGTAAATAGAAGCAATTTAAAGTGATGGATTATGCGCTACGGATAATAAAATACCCCAAGCCAGCACATAAGCCAGATACTGTTCTCAGCGGCAGCATCCAACTGATCCTGTTAGCGCTTCAAGCCTCTTTTGTAAACCTTGCTAATCGGTGGTCCAAATTCTTCATGCAGGGATGGTCACCCAGCCAGAGGACAAATAACTCCATGGCCATGCATGGAGACCTGTCAGAGCAGAAATATAGCACACAGACCGCAGATGCATACGGTCTGTACAGGGATTTGACCGGCTTTGATAAGCTGGCATGAAGCAGCAAAAAAAATAAAGGTGTTAAATTAGTCTGTTGATTTATGAGGAAAACCTAGCGATGATTGTTATTGTTTTCTTTAGTTTTCAGCATGATTTACTTGTATTTCATTTGATTCTCCCTCATGATACATAAGAGAATTTTGACCCATCGTATCTGTGTTTCCCCATATTTTGTGCCTGTTCGAATCTCTGTGATATGGTAATGCGACCAAAATTTTCAGACAAACCTCTTTTGCATTCAATTCTTTTGGGGTTTATTAAGGAGAAAATACGGTTCCCAGGGCCTAAAACCTGGAGGTTTTCCAGCCTTTCATGTTGCAAGCCCAGGTTTTGTGTCAGGGCCCTGAGTGAGCCTCAGCCAGGAGGAGGGGAGAACGATGCTGTGGTTTGAACGCCAGCTCTGCCTCCCGGGGCTGATGATGGCAGAGACAGCTTAAAGCAAAATCCTCTTTTTCTCTGCAAGACTGAGAAGGATGGGGTGCAAAGAGGAGGGCTCATGCCAGCCCTAGGCAAGACAGGGGGCAGCAGCTGTCCCCTTTGGCATGGACCCAGTGCCACCAAAAGCCTTCATGTCCCCCTCTATCTGCAGCAGCAACCAGCCTGACATCTCGGGGCTCTGACACCATCAAATCAGGGTGCCCAAGGAGGGCAGAACCTGCTTTCCCCATTGCCTGCCTAATATTCCCAGAGTGAACTTTGATTTGAAACCCATCTTTTCCTGCAGCCTCCTGACCCCAGGTACCGGAGCTGGGTAGCTGGCAATTTAGCCTAAAACGTGCCCTTTTTTGCTCTGCCTGACCTACTTGGCGCTGACGTGGGGAGCCTGGAGCGTTCCTCCTCCCCCCGTGCCTTTGCTCCGGAGAGTCAGGCATTTGTGCTGCTGATTGTATCACAGTGCCTTGAAATTGTCTTGGTATGCAGTGGGTATTTTGGTACAGAAGCTGCTTTTTATGTCCTTCTGTAGCACTCAGGGCACCAGTGCTTCACCTGGAGCTGCAGTGAAGCCTCCGCTCTCTGCCGTGGGGCAGTGCCAGTCCGCAGCTTGGGGCAGCATGAGCAGGCGGTGAGGCCATGCAGGAGAGACGGATTTTGCAGCATATCCAGGCCACCCATTCAAATACAGGCTCTTTTGGCACCCGTGAAATTGTCTGACAACTTGTGAGCGGGCACAGTGCCATGCAAGCAGATGGGCATGAATGTCCCAGCAGCCAAGAGCCTGGGACGTTCATCTGGCAGAGGGGAGTGAGAGCTCCTCTGTGCTCGTGTCCAAATGCCCATCCCTCCTGACACCGTGATGGGAAGAGCAAGCCTGGCAGTGGGGTGTCAGCTGTACGCATGGGGTGTTTCACGGCAGAGATGGTACCCCCACAGTCTCCCCCTTGTTCCTGCTCCTCCATCCCTGAGGACAACCTAGTTTCTGAGATGTTTTCAGACAGAGTTCCCTGTTTTGTTGGGGACGGCCAGTACCCGTTACTATGCTGTATCCTCCAGAGACCTTCAAGGCACCAGCACAGCAATTTATTGTTTTGAACTCCCCCTGCTAGGTGGTTTCCTCTGAGAGGCCGGCTCCTGCCAGGAGTGAATCCTGAGATAAAAGGATTAAACCCTCCTCTTCCAGGCTTCACAGAAATTGTCACAAGGGCTTTCTTCAAAACAGAGCTCCAGGGAGGGCTTTAATGCTCATCAGCCGAAGGGGCAGTTTGTTTCACACAGGCATGCACTTCATTATGATTGACACATCATTAATTAACTGTTATTAATTAACCCCCTAATCTGAAGGGACAAGGGGGAGGAATTCCTTGCAGGCCTGGAGCCTGTCGTTTCTTTGAACACGCAAGTCCCCTGCTCGGCCGCACTCCCAAACCCATCTGTCTTTGGGATTGGAGAAGCTCATAAAGAAGGCAGGACTAATGAACAATCCTTTATAACCCCCCTGCCTGCCTTCAGCCACCTTCATTTCCTGACAGCCACAGTTCAAACAGATGATCTGCAGGAGTGAGACTCTTTGTGTCTGTTACTCCCAGTTTAGAGGAAGAGAAATGTGAAAAAAGCAAAATAAAACCTGTTGGGGCCTTGCAGCCCCCGTGTTCCCTGCTGAGCAGGATGTGGTTCTGAGAAGGGTACGGGGTCTGTCTGTAAGGTGATGTTGGCTCAGTGTGTGGAGGTCACAGACCTTCTTTTAGCCTGGCCATGCTATGAAAGGTTTTGGACCAAATTTAGGACAGAAAACCGTTCTTGCTGCTTCCACCTAGCTCCAGCGTGCTGATGTCTCCTCTGCACTCCATGGCCTAAGCTGTGCTATAGTGACAACCAGCACCCAGAAAAGCATCCGAAGAGACAAATTCTTCCTTCCTGACTTGAGCCAGGCTGCGCTAGTGTCCTTGAAGACTTTATTTCTCTTTGATCATTTTGAGGCAGCCTGTATCTTCCACCATTTCGGCCTGGGGGCTTCCCAGCAATCTCATATGTCAAGACAGCAGCGTGATTATAGTTTTCTTTAACTTTTTCTGTATTTTGCCTTTCAAGGAGCAACAATGCACCAATTCTGTAGACTAAATGTGGCCTAAGAAAAGAAATTGTCCTGTTTATCCAGAAACACCAGATTCTTGGGGTGATGCCAATCTCAATGAGACATCAGTGATGCTGATAAGCCAATAGTCATAATCACTGATCAGTGTTTTGCTGATGTTTTGGCAAGGTTTTGTGTCCAATATTGTTGACCCTACGCTTTTGCTATTACGCGCTGCATCCTTTGGCAGGAGAAAAACCTCTGGGATCAGAGTGGTACCTCCATTGCAGGAGATGCCCAAAGCCCATTACATTTGGCATGGCTTGTTCCTTTTATTCGGTGTCCTATATAAGGATTCATCTTTCCCCTACAATTTTGGGCACAGCAGTGTTAATCCTGCAGCTTTGCTTCTTTGCAATTGGGAACGGCTTCACGTTGCTGACATCTGAATTACATTTTTAACAACAATTTCCTTTGTTATATAAAATGAAGCCAAAACAAACAGTGGTACTGGAGGCTCACTTTCTGGTTTAAATAACTCAGACCTTTAAATGGATGAGGGGATGATTTTTGTGTTGTTTACTTGCTTGTTTGTGAAGGATTTTGTTCTCTCTTTTTTGTTTTTTTTTTCTCTGTGGCAATGCCAGTCTCACTTTCGATGCATTAGGAAACTTTGAAAACACTCCCTGGTCCCTCTCATCTAACTGTACTGTTATTAGATTATTGGATTCTCTCTTCTCTCCTTTCCCCTAAAAATTCCCTCACTAAAAGGGTGAAATTGCAGTGTATTGAATTGCTTGATATTGCATCAATTCTTTATTGCAGTATCTTCTAGATTTTAATAGCTATAGGCCTCGAAACTAATTTGGTGTTACCAAAGATATTTAATATCTGTGAATTTAGGGAAGGTATTTTCTGGCACTCAGCAGTGACTCCAAAGCCCCAAAGAATTGCACTCAACAGCCTCGAATTTCAAAGCCTGACATCACTGCAAGCAAGGAATACAAATCCATCAACAGGAGCAGGATTTTAATTGCTTTTGAATGATTCTATAGAAATCTAAAATTACTTTGTGGGATAAAAAAAAATCCCCACTTTTATCTGTGAAGAGGTTTTAATTCTGGAGAATAAAATAAGTGGCTGCTGTAATAATACAAGATTTTCCCCCTCTGACTGTGTAGCTGGTCCTTCAGTCCCTGCCTGCGGGATTTTATCCTTGAGCAGTGAGACATAGGAGTTCATCAGATATTATACGTGGCAATTGCCAAACCAGGAGAGCCTCTTTGGTGGCTGAAAGATTTGTGCTTCTATTACGTTAACTGTTAAAAAATGAGACCACCTGCATTCTTTTGCAATGTGACCTTCTCTAGCTGGTCATACGCTGTTTTTTCTCTGTGATCCGATCTGATTTTAAGGGTAATCAAAAGGCCAGCAGTGCTTTAAAACCGAGTAATACCTTGACTCTTGCTTTTTGGGGTTTTTTTTCTGTTTTTTTGCTTTTTTTTTTAATGAAAGGAACAAAAACCTCTGCAGACATTTCTACATCTGGCTTAGCTTCTGGTTAAATGCATCCTCAGGGAGTGCTGGAAAATATTACTTCTCCTGTTTAGAAGAGAAGTAAATGAGTCACATTTTCCAAAATAGTTTTCAAGGAAAGGAGTATCAGAGACTGTTTGTGTTTTCCTGTTTAATAGAACTGGTGAATACTTGAAAATGGTCTGCATCACAAGAGGAACACCTCCAGAGTGTGAATATTTCCCTTGCCTTGGCAAAGGGACATGCCTTTGCAGCTGGCAGGTGTCGAGGAGCACGTGTTGCTGCACCAAAGACGGTGTGGGTCACGATGGTCCCTTCCCTGTCCCACCCCTCTGTCCTGCGGGGGATGAAATGCTGTGGCTCTACCTTGGACTGGAGCCAGGCAAGGGAGGAGGGGAGCAGGATGTCCCCTGCCCTAGGCAGGTTTGCAGGCAGAGCGCAAGGCTTTTTTCCCCTCCTTCACTCCCTGGGTGGACTGTAAGAGGGGGCTTGGGGCTGCTGGGCATCTGTGGGCGCAGTGGATGGGCTCTCCTGGGTTTCACAGGGGACCAGGGCTGGCCTCCTTTCTTATCTCAGCATTTCTGTTTGTGAGTCAGCTGGAGGAATCCCTTTTCCTGTCCAAAAATATTCAGGACACCTGAGGGAGGGACCACAGAAAAGGAGAGATTTAGGGCCCCCAACCTGGAGACTGCAGAGGAGGTAGGTGCCTATCCCATCTCCTGCCTCTCCACTGTCCCCTCATCAGAGAAACCCATTCCAAAACCCTGAGTGAGTCTCAGCCCAGGCCAGGGTTGTGTGACCCTTGTGTCATCTCATGTCCCCCATCTCCAGCCAACCTAACCTAACTGATGTAGCCAAACATTTCCAAAGGATCTCAATGACTTGAGCAGGTATCTCTCAAGTGGAGCCTTAATAGCATCCAATACTAGTCAGCAACAATCTTTCCTTAGCTGGATTTTTATATTATTGTCAAGCCTATTTCAGGGTGGAAATAAAAGACAATTGAGTATTTGATAATTGAGTTAGCATTAAACTTACACAAAGGTGATTGGTGGCACTGGCTGAAACTCTGAGCTGATCTCTTTGTGGTGTTTGAAGCATTTTGATGATGACTTGTATTACAGTACAGAAACCCTTCCTGTAGGGGCTTTAAAATATTGTTAATTATTTTCAGAACTAAATGTAGCCATTGTTGTATTTTTGAAGGACAATTATTTTGTCCTTTCTTGCATAGCCACACGTTTGAAACTACATTTTCAAATAATTATTTTTAAATTGTTTTCTTTCAAATTGACCATAACAAACCAGACAAATCTCTTCAGGATTAATTTTCCACCTAGCTGAAGAAATTAGCTATTGCTTTCTCCCTCCCACCTCGAAGCCGTTCTAGAATGGTTACCTGGATACCCTGCCTGTAAAGGATGTATGTGCTGAGGCAATTTAAATAGCCTGATTTGTCATCTAACTGCAGACATCATTAGCAAAGCATTATTTGGCTGGAACATTGTAGGCTGAGCACGGGTAACTCCTTGGTGTCGAGGAGAGATTTAATTTAACCACCTTGTAACCAAATGTTGCCTGGCTTTGAGTGTGGAAGCTGAATCTGGGTGGGAAATTATTTTCCCATATTGTATAGCTGTTGGAAAAATATTCTGCATCAGGATGAAAACAGGCTTGTTCCAACATGCTCTTTCAGAATCCAGGGATTTGTTTATTTTGGGGCAAAGAGATGAGTTTTGTGTGATGGGGAGAGGGAAGGAAATTCAAGCCTGGCTCTTGGTTTTCCCCACTGTAACTCTTGTCCTTATTACAGTCTCTCTTTCAATTTATTCCTCTGGTTGTACCCTTATTTTTAGGATGGCAATTCCATCTGGATGGAAAGCCCCTCATGAGCAGGTTTTTAAAAACAAGTTGGTGAAATTAACTGTGATGACTTGAGACTAATTTTGCCACATATGGTAGTGTGTCAGGCAGAGAACAGCGGCTGCCTCTGATAAATCCTGCATGTCAGAAGGCAGAAAGTCATTTCCCTGGAATCTCTTGAGCATGGTCAGGGAGGTAGCCTGTGCCTAACAATAAGGAATGGGTAAAACCAAGCCTGGAGCTTTAAAAAGAGGATTTTCATAGTCCTCAGATCACTTTTTTGGGTCTGGACTGGACCTAACATACCAGTTTAAGGCTTTATCCGAAATCAGGTTGTTTATTATTGATTCCAGTGTGATTTGGGAAACTCACCTAGAGCCTGTAGATGTGTCAGGCAGGTTCAATAGACCCGCTTCTCCCCACCTAAGTTAATTCTGCTGCTCCAGCTGAATTGCAGGAGGACCACAGTTGCATAGCTGCTAATTACATATTCTTCAGCATCCTTCTTGGCAAATCAACTCCCAAATCATGTTCAGGAATGGTAGCCTTAAATGAAGCATGGTTGCAAAATACCCTGCTGATCTCTGGTGCAAGTCCTTTTCCTTTAGTTGTAATTGATGTTACAAAATATTTTATGGCTTCTGTCATTAGTATTCCCAATTGGCTCGCTCTACAATTTATTTCATGCTGTAAAAATGCTAGGAATTTTCTACTGATTAGCAGCAACAGTAGGGCATGTTTCTAGATTTATCAGTGCAGGGTATTTTGGGTGGGTAAGGAGTCTTTTGCCTTTGAATCAAAACGTGTCTTGACGCTCTTTTTTGTTACAAACCTAGCAAAATGAAGATACTTTTGAGGTAGTAATTAAATTCTTTCAGTGACATAGTCTATTATGCACGAGGCTTCTGTATAATGAATGTATTTATTTCCAGGAAATCTACAGTGTTTTCCTTGCCATTTGTAGGACTCAGCATATAAATAATGCAGACCATGCTGAGCTGCTTTTCAGTTCAACCCAGGAAATTATGCCATTAAAAATGCCACGGTTCTTTCAGGCACACACAGACACAGCAGGTAAAGAGAATATTCATGTGATGAACAGTGACAGAGGCAGCATCAGCTAATACATATCCAGGCGTAGCACACCTCAGAAGATGAAATTGTTTGCAGTAATTATAGCGTGGAATGACACTGTTGTTTAACTTAGCATCATGGCAGTCAAACTATGATCCAGCAAAGTGGGCTCTGAATTTGTAACACAGGGCTAGGAGGTGCAAAACAAAGTGAACTGAAGAGCTTTGGAGCCTCCCTTACCACTCCAAGCACACATGGCCAGTAAGTGTAATGAAAATGAAACTTTGGGCACATTGAGAAACAAAAGGTCCCCATAAATTCCTCATGCACTCATTTATCAATTGCTAATTGAAACCTGCAATTTAGATGTTAAGGTATGTCCTCTGCAAAACCACCAGCCGCTCTTGAGTGTCCAGACAGCAAAGATCAGCTGGTGTGTAGAAGCAGTTGTGTCCCTTTGCTCAGTAAGGTAGGGGTGTTTCATATGGTTAAGATGGAACATTGACCATCTACCATTCGTAGGCATTACTTACGTATAAGCACAGCTTTAGTGCGTGTTGCAAATGGCAATCGAGTACGTGATGTGCCTGGAAGGAGTTGAACCAACTATTTATGGGCTGATCGCATTTTGAGCTAGACCCGACTTGGTTATTTTTAGATAAATTATGTTGCAGTAGTAGTTGCATTTATAAAGAAGCAAGAAAATTCTCCTGCAGACCTTCCTTGCTGGGTTTCATTTCAAACCTTGATGTCCTCACACTCGGTGTCCCAGAGGAGAAGCTGAACCCCTAATGCCACGAGGCTGCCCATCTAATTGTGGAACAATGAGTTGCAGCTCAGAGATGGACTCTAAATTCCCACAAAGCAGTTTTGTTTGTCTTTGTGCCTTTCCTTCTTCCCTCCTGGATGTGTGTGCAGAGCACTTGAGTGGGTTTGGCCAAGTTGGAGCTACCAGCTCTGGTTTGGAAGCAAACCGTGTCTGCTCTCTGGCTAAAGTTTCTGCTGGATCTCTAAGAGCAGGTCAAAAAAAAATCTCACTTTTGCAAAAAAGAAACCCTCAATCTGCTTTCTCTTCTTTATTTTCATGATAAAAAACAACAAATTCAGGCATTTGCTCTTTGATATGCCTTTAGAATGAAATTCCAGTAACTTCAGAGATGCAAATGTACAACACAGCCACAGCACATCATTAGCATGAGTGACTACTCCTTCTTTCTAATAACAAATGAATGGAAAATCATTATAAAACTCATGAAATAATAAGGCAGAAGCACATAATTGAATATGGTCATCTGTTTGGAAATGAACATTGTGCATAAATAATCAGACGTATCAGCAGGGAATCCGCAGCCATCTAACAAGTAAGTTGTTTTGCAATTGCCATCTGACCTGCAGATAAGTGGAAACAATGTCTTCATTAAACTTACAAAACTGAACATTAATCATTAGCAAAACCAGCGCTGCAAGATGAAGAGAAGTCTTGCTATGTCCCCAGGAGCTGTGTGCCTGTACTTAATGGCAGGATTTAACTATTAAGGTCATATCAAAAATAGATCTGCTGCTTGGCCACAGCACTAACTGGCCTGCTGCAAAGGCAGGCGGATTTAGAATGTAGTTTAAAGACTTATTGTATGTCGGGGGAGGAAAAGGTGCATCTGGAAATAAGTCCTAGAAGCCTTGACTTCATGGGCAGTAAAGAGTGGGGATGAACATCGTACTGAATGCTCTTAGAGACAGACTTGCCTCATCACTCCCCCATCCCTTCCAGCAAGCTATGAAGCAACCTGAACTAGTGTAGAGCTTCTGGAAAGTGTGTTTTCCAGCCCTGCCTGAGCCTGCTTTCGTCTGGTCTAGCCTGTACAGGTTTCTATAGTGCCTTCTGATAGCACAGAGCCTAATATCTGCCAGCTATGGTTTGTTGTCTTTTCTTATCCTCTCCTTGGAGTGTAAAAGATTAAGACCAACTGAGCATTTAATTTTTATGGGACTTTATGGAAGGGGTTTGGTTTTTCATTTTGAATGTTTGCACTGCTCTGTCCTCTGCTACCTGTTACCAGCGTTGGACCAGAGCTGGGCAGTGGGAGCAGGAGGTGGCGATACCCCGAGGTTCCCAGGGCAGCCCATCTCCTGCTCTCTGACTGCATGGTCATTTTGTAGGTGAAATTCCGAATTTAAATAATGTGATTGATGTGATGGTATGGCACCAGCGTATATGATGCTGGAAATCAGAGGATGAAGCTACAGATGCAGCTAAAAAGATCTGTATATGCATAGAAAAATGGAATGGCAAACTTAATCCTGCTTTGCACCTTCAGGTCATTCTGCAGCAATGAACCCACTTTATTTTGTTTCCTCTGGTTTCCTCTTCTGTTTGAACCACTAATCCGATTCGGTCAGAGTGTAGTCTGACTGCCTGTAAATAATCCTGTAATACTTCCTTGACATTCATATTGCTGTTGAGCATTTCTGTCAATACAGTCATTGCCTGAGAGCTGCGCAGAGAACAGTGCCCAGGAAAAAAAAAAAAAACAACCAACAAACAACCCCCAGGTTTCATTCTTACCAATATTTGTGATAAAATGAAGATCTTCACTCAACTTTATTGGAATTTACTCAGGCATTTGGTAATCGCAGCCTACTGGAGATTGCTAAGGAGGGCACAAAAGGGACCTGGAATAAAACACAAGAAGGTGGCTTGTGTATCTTTTTTCATCCAAGATTTGGTCCTGGAAGTGTCAGGCACGCCGTGTGCTCTGGGCAGAGTTGATATTCCAATATTAATTTAAGACCCTTCTACACCTACTCTTCCTTAGTCCTCCAATATCCGCCTTGATATTAGCAAGAGCTGTGGAAGATGTCATGGGCGTTTGTAAACTAAACACTAAACAAAGAGGTAATGTCTTCTGTCCCCCACATCCAGGCCTGGACAAGAACAGGTTTTCACTGTCATGGATGGTCCATTTAGTTACTCCGTTTAATTTGCATCTGCCCCGCTGAGGTCAAGGGGAGGGTTTTCCCGTGACTTTGCTGGCCTTTGACTGCGGGTAGGTTGGTACCAGTTTATGAACTGGCTCTGTCCTTCTTGATCCAGTTCACCTTGAACTCAGTGGGAGACCTTTCACTGACTGGAAGGAAAGTTGGAACAAACCCAGAGAAAACCTGTAAGTGCTGAAGGATGAAGTTCAAATATGAAATGGCACAATGGCTTTGCTCTGCCAGATACTTACCCTCATGGTTCGTACTCAAAGGTAGGAAAAGTGAAATACAAGCATCCTTGGTCTTAGTAAAAACACGGTCCTTCCTTTGAAACCAGACTCCCACAGAACTCACGTGGGGCTATGCACACACACATCTATCGCACTCCACAACAGATAAGCTTCATATTTTGTAGATGTTTAGAGGCAGTTAAAAATTCAAGGAGAAGTAGCCAGCCGTGCAGTCAGGGAAAAGCAGCTGCATGTCATAAATCAGCTCCACAAAAAAAAATTTTGGCAAGAGTGTCATTTAACTACACGTTTTACTGCACGTCCTTTGCATCCTTTTCCTCCCTTCTCTTGTCCTTACTCTGGTCTTTTTCTTGGGCTGTTTTTTTTCTAAGCTCTGCTTTTATTATCAACCTTCACATACTTTATTACTGTAATCTCCCCTTATCTTATGGAGCAACCTCAGCATGGGCAGGCTTTGAAGTTTAAATTAGTGGAAACTAATTTCTAAGTCCTGTGAAGGGGAACACAGGTGTTTCATGTGGAAAAGCGTTCCCCTGTCTATGCCTGTGAGTGCACATATACCCTTTCCCTTCATGCCAGGTTTGAGTGGGTGCGTTTTTGCGATCCACCAAGCATGACTATTGCTCTGTACCTGGAGCATGGGAGTTCACCAAATCCATTGCACATCAGGAGATAGTTACATACAACAGCAATTGCCCTGAGCAGCCAAGCCAGCAAGAGACTTCATACCCTCGTTGTGCCACACACCAGTTTCCCTCACATCCCTCAGCTCCATATTGTTCCATACAGGATATTTTTCAGAGAGTTCTATAGGTCTTTTTTTACTTCAGAAGCACCAGGTAGCCCAGTACTGAGCCCTTTCAAAATCCCACACCTACTGTCCTTTTCAGTAATGCTCCTTAAAACCCTCAGCTCCATGTTTTTTTCCTAAAATGCCATGTCTACAACTAGGATTAAGGGTGGAGAGGGATAATGCTCTATGGAGAGCAGGGGCTGTGCTTGTGGCCCTCAGCAGCAGGGCTTGTGTATAGGCCAGGAGGTTAAAATCCTCATTCTCAGAGGAGATGCAGAAGAGGGAAGAGATGCTAATACGGCTTGATTTTCCTCTGGAAGTTACACACTGACTCCCCGTGGGCTGCAGAGCATCAACCCACCCTTTATCCAGATGGTTGCAAGCTAAAAGGACCCTGATGTGTAATTTCCAATGTAATTTGTGACTCATGTGATGCCCTTAACACAAAGCCTGGATTAGCAGTGGGGGTTTCCAGCCTGGAAGAGGAAAAGTTTAGAGTGAAATTCAAGGTTTTTTTATAAACCTTGTTTTGTAAAGCAGCACAATTAATCTGTGAAATGGCTACAAAAAAGAGTTCCCACCTCAGTATAATGCAATAAATTAATAGTATATGAAATAAATGAACAGCCAAGGTTGAGAAGGATGCAGTTAATTCACATGAACCAAGGGAATGAAAACATTGGGTTAATACTAAGACGGTCCCTGGATTTTTCTTAGTGAAAAGCTTGGTCATCCTCTGAGGCTGAGAAATGCTGTTCCCAAGTACTGGAGAAGTTTAGGAGCACCCTGGAGTATTTGCACTTGTAAATCACCTTGGCAGCTGCTGGTCAGAAAGAAACCTCTTGAGAAATGCTTGGAATGGCAAAGCAGTGATGTCAGTTCATTCCCAAGCATGTAAGGCGTTGCAGATGGGAATAACCCAGGTGGGACATGTGTCTGTCAAGGAAGGTCAGCCTCAGCTGATCAATGTTGATCAGCCACTGGGTTTTGGTAGTGGGACAGGGACAGTGGCTGTGCACATCCAGGGAATGGCAAGCAGCAAAGTGCTGGATTCCATATTTCAGGAAAATTTTGGTTGGGAAGAAAACTGCATTACAAAATGGAAGTTTACCCATGAACTGCAGAACCAGCTTAGGGCAAAGAATAAGTCAGGCACCCTTGGTGGAAGTCATGTTTGCTGACAGGAGTGGCAATCAGGACTAAAAATAAGATAAATTAAAAAAGAGAGAGGTTGTGTACTTTGCTTTATTAGAGCAATGAAATACCACACCATAGCAAGCAATTCCCATTTCTTTTGTAACCACAAAGTAGTCTGAAACAGGCAATTACATCTCCTTTCCGGCTCAGGGAGGCACATCACCCTTTGCCACACATTAAGGGATGTTAACAGCAGCGGCAGGGAGAGTTCAGGGGTGTGTGTGCTTTACTGGGGAATCACACCTCTCAGGAATTAACAACACTTGGCCCTGGGGAGCGATTATCTCCCAATAACCACATGCCTGCTGTCTTCAGTGGCATCATTATGGAAGATGCTCAGGATTTGGTATTGAAACAAGTTTGACAAGCTAAAACGTGAAGTTCTCCTGGGGAATACTGCCCTCTGACTAGGACAAAGATTGGGCACCAGCACAAGAACTGGGCACCAGCACATCCTCAGGACCCCTTGGCAGGGCACTCTGGGCAGGGGCTGGTGTGTAGGGGCTTGAGCTGAGCCATCTGCCGGCACCCGGCAGATCCAGGGTTTGCAGGAGGGAATTGCACAAGGTGCTTCACTGTCCTGAGCTCATTTTGTACTGGATGTGAGAACAATATCCAGACATTGATATCCATAGCTGGCCAAAGCAGCTCGCTGTACAAATGAGGATTTCATGCTCTTTTTTTATGTCTTGGTCTACACATATATGCCGTGTAGGTTCTGTCCTGTTAATGATTTTGATGGCAATTATTTATCTGCAAAATCTCAGGCACTTAATTCAGTCTAATTCAGTATCCAGTAGCTCTTGAATGGTGAACAGTGAATAAAAAGCCAAAAGGGTTTGACTTCGGCATGGGTAGGGTGGAAGGGAGGATGAAGCATGCCATCAGCTATGTGGCACTTGGGAAAGTGGAGCACCCCTATACAAATCCAAAAATATAGGTCACCCACGACACAAATCAGTGACATTCCAAGGAAATTTTCACTTTCATGGCTGGAGCCTGAGCATCCTTTTGTTTATTCTTCTGAGCTATGATAAAATGACAGCCTTGATGGTACGGCTAATAGAGAGGTGTGATTGTATTAGGCTTTATCCCTATTATATCATCTTAAGAACTGCAAACACTTCATTTGTGGGATAAAGAGAGGGAGAGAGGAGAAATTCAAACTCTGACACACAAACTGAGAGAGGGAGCCCATACCAAGTGGGCTGAATACAGATACAAACACTGCCATGCTTCTAGTTGTGTCATTGTTCAGTCCAAACAACTTCTTCCACTTGGGTTGGAGAGGAGAATGTTGGGTCTGTATTGCTCATGCCTACTGCCTGTGGCCCTTCACCTGCTCCTGCTGTACCTGGCACGGCTCAAACGGCATTTCTGGAAGATGAGAGCTCATGAAAGTTGCCTGAGCTTTACTAGATCCATTTGTATTTCCCTGTGTGGTGCAGGAGATGTGATGCAAGCGAGGAATCGAGCTTTATTTCTGCTTAGCCTGGCAATACAAGTAAGAAAAGTAATTATTTATTTATTTGCTTGTTTAGAGGAGTTTCAGTGCTTTGCACTGTGCAGTTGTTTGGGTAGAAGGAGTCTTGAGGGCACTTATGACACTGACAGACCTCAGTGTCAACCTGAGAGGTGACATATGGGCTCCACCAAAGCCCATGGCCAAACTACTTCATACTTTTGGCAGAACAATACATTTTATTTCTCAAAGTTGTTGTTGTGGGTGGAAGAAGAAAAAACAACTGTGAGTCTGGAAGCGGACAGGGTGAGCAGCCAGAGCTGCTGCGGGGATCTGGTGCTTATCACTGGCTTGTTCTTGCAAAGTGCTGAGCACAAAAGAGCTCCAAGGAAGTATTAAGTCTATGCTTGACTGTCAAGGACACACATAGTTCACTGGCTATATCTGTGCCCAAAGTTAAGCATGTGCTTAATGAGGCTAGAGTGCTTTGCTTAGGGCAGTGCTGAATCCTTAATAGCTCCGTGTTTTGCAGCTTTTGCTGAAAAACAGGGCTAATATTTCCCTGCTTCCTGGGAGATTTTGAGGACAGGCTTACTAGCATTCCTGGGTCTCGTAATGATGGCAAGGGAGCTCATGAATAAAAAGGAAGAAGTTGCGTATCAGTATATCAGATTCACAGTAATTACTTTTTCCCAACCTATTTTGAACTGGAACCTATTGTGATCCCCAGTCTGTGCCCAATGGCACATACATCACGTACAGCGAAACGAAAAAACCCAACAAGCTGAAAGAAATTGGAGCTCTGCTATGCTTCTAATATGTTTAATGTTATTGTTCCATTAAATCCCTACCCTTAATGACCCCAGACATATTAAATAACATTCTCGGGGCTGAAGAAATGCTTCAGACTTCTAATTTTACACATATTTTTCCTCTCCTGTGCTCTCAGGGCTACAAATATTATGTACTGAGAAACCTCTGTCGAAAATACTTGGCAGTCTTTTTCCCAAAGAAAGGCTGAGGGTACCTGGGCTCACACTGAGCTCTGTTTGCACTACCTGTTTTTCAAAAGCAGTTTTTGCAGCTGTATCATTTTTCATGTTTGCAATTTATGGCTAGCTAAGACAACGTACAACAGAGCCTTGAAGGGATAAATCAAGGGGAAAGATGACAGATATCATGGGCTTGGCATGGCAAAAATGCTCACGCCACTTGTTTAAGATCACAAAGGAATCCAAACCATAGAGGGGCAGGAAATACTGATAGTAATATAGTGATGCAGTTCTTTAATGAAGATGCCTTAAAGAAAGGCACAAATTATCATTAATGGGCCTCATTAATGACGTTTCCTGCTTATTTAATTGCTGTGAGGCTTTTTTCTCCCTGCTGTGGCAACAGCATTGACCATGTTAACCCTGGTGCTAGGAACTCTTTTGTTATGATGTCAAGTACTTCTTAATCTTTCGACTCCTGTATGTCAAGTCAGGTTTCTATCTCAAAAGATGAACCAAGCCTTATTTCTGGGTTAAGAAATCTTCTTTATCTGCAAAGTGAATTAGTGACAGGAGCTTCCAAGAGCTTGCCTTTCTCTTTCTACCGTGACTCATTTGTTTTTCTCTGCAAGCCCTGCTTTTTCTGGATGATAGAAAAACATTTCTAGCCAACAGGCACTGCCACTTAGCCACCACGGCATCAGTGTTCATCTGTTCCCCGTCCCACATTCCCCCTTCCCACCAGTGTTCCAAAAGAAAGGGGACCAGGATGAATTCACAGCAAGACCCACAACCCACACCTTTGCACACCTGTGATCTCTGCACACGTGTGCCACCTCTTGCATGGTCAGCGTACCAGTAGGGCTCTATACCTCCCTGCTGAGCAACTTGTGCAGAGGGTAGGTAGGCTGCTCTAAATCAAGGTGTGAAGACCTTGAAGAGCTTTTGATTGTGGAAACACACACTTCAATCCCCACTTCTGGCCAAAAAGCAGCCGGGTGTGTCGTTACTTACAACAGAGGCAGCCCTGTGCAAAAGCAGCCCTGAAAAGCATCTTTATTTCTCCTACCCCAGCACTTAGTGGTGCTTTCTGGAAACAACCGAGATCAGACTCCATCCCATAATGCTGGCAAAACTCATCTCACCGCAGGGGCTTTGAACTCACCTGCCTTCTCACACTGTGCCCGCCTCTGAGTTGTTTGGGTGGTGTGGGGGAAGTGCAGGCAAGCGTGATAGAGATAGATCTTAACTGTGTGAGCACATCATGCCCAGTACCGCAGCGGCCGTACTGGATATCGAGGTCTGTGCTGGGCTATACCCAAAGTGCCCCTGCACGGATCCACCTCGAGTCTGGTAGCACTGGAGTTGGTTCCTCTGGCGCTGCACAGCTCATCTGTTTTTTAACAGCATTACCTTTTCCCTTCTTTTCAGCCATCTTCCAAATCACAACCACAACAGCAACACCGATTACTAAACCCCAACACAAGCAACTGGTGAATAATCTGAGATCTGACCAGGCTGAGAGTGCCGCCCTCCTGGCATTGGACACCCCCCTCCTCTTTAACCACGTACCCTGGGAGCAGGAAGGCGACCGCGGGCTGTCGTGCTGAAAAGCACGGGTGGGAAAGACATCCTGACAAATGTGCTTACGCTAATATTTTCATTCCCTTTGCTTTTCCCGTGGTGACAGGCAGCTACTTACTAGGCAGAGCTGGGAGTAATATTCTGAATTGCTGAAGGAAATTTTTCCCCAGTTGATCAAACTCTTATGTGATTTTTGTGCTGATCAAAGATTCTCGTCGTGTCTCCTGTATCTGAAAGTGAAAAGGAATGAATGGGGGGAAAAAAAGTTATTCTTCTGTGCTGGTAGACAATGAAATGATGATTAGTGAGATTATACCTTGACTTTACTGTCAGCACAATGTCAGTGAAGGCAGTGGTATAGAGAGGGTACATTCTGGGTTACTAATACCCAATCCAGATCACTGGAAGGAACAGAAAAGCCCCAAAGAGCAGGAAAACATCCAGTTCTGTTATTGTTTTTATATTTTAGTGGAGAATAAAATTAATCTTTCATATTTGTGGATCACATTAGTTACCCAGATTATTCATCCCTCCATGTCCTGTCTGCTTGAGGTAACTCATGTTTTGCTCAGGTGAAAAGCTCATTGCTTTTAAGTATCTATCTACGGTAATCCATATTTATACCTCAAGCCTGGGACAGCTGGAATCTTTCCCTGGTGCTGTTCCCAGCTGGGGACTGGTTTTGTACAACCTTTTCCCAAACACTCGGATCTACATAGAGAACTCAGAGGTGGCTTCACTGTCTTGTAGAAACAGTGCTGGTTTTCAGGGGAAAGCCTAAAGCAGGCTTTCAAGGCCTTGGTTTTGCTTGGGTTTTTAATGAATTAAAAATGAGTTGTGCTTAGTAAAGAAGGGGCCTGTGAGCCAAGGGATCTGCAGTCTAAAGGCAGCAAGGCTTAATTCCCAGGTCTTGGCTTAGGGATGTGCTTTTCACAGGAAAGTGTCCCTTCCTCGGAAAGGTGCTTGGGTCAAACGTAGCAAGCCTTGCTGTGATGGCTTTGCCTTGACCATGGAGAGAGGAGGAAAAGCAAGGCTGGAAATTAGCAGAAGAGTAAGGCCAGGACATGGGGACAAGGAGGAGAGGGCTGTAGCCGTGGGATTGCGAAAGGACGTTTTGAAGATCACGTTATAGTGACGTCTGTCAAGAATGGTTTAGGTCTAACTGATCTCGCCCTGGGGCCAGGGGATGGGTTAGGTGACCTCCTGAGCCTTTTTTTCTTTGACTCTGCAACTGGAAATGGGAAAAAAACCCCACCTTAATATACTGTTTCCCTGGGGATTTTCTCTCCCTCTTCCCCCACACTATTCTCCTGTGCCAGGTAACAAGATATTTATACATACAAATGCTCTTTCGGAGGCTTATTGTCATTCTCTGCATAAGGAGTTTATGATTTATATTAAGCTAACTGGTCCTTGAGCATGTGCTGTTGTCAAGCTCTCTTCGTCTGCTCAGGAGAAAAGCACTCCAGGGCTGGCATGCAATAGCATGATCTTGGTATTTATCCTTTTGACGGTTTGCTAATTATTCCTATTGCTATCACATCCATGTGCGAATTTCTGTCTTTCTGCCACAGTAAATATTCTCTCATTCTTTCTAGCTGCAGAACTGCTAGTTAAACAGGAGAAGCCTGAATATCCTGCAGAGACCAGTGTTGTCATTTGGACGCTAGTGATGAAACGGGCCAAACATCCTTTCTGAACCATTTAAATTGCGTGTCTTTGCACTCCTGGGTTGGCCGCTCATTTTCTGGACCATATTCTGCTCTTGTAAACAGCTCGTATCATTCCTGGGAGTGCTCTTTACAGCAGAATGCTTTGATAAAGCCAAAGCCATCAGCTGCCAGGACTCCATAAGGAGTCAGAAATAGGCACCAGATATCTTTGCTACTGTAGATGTAGCTGCTATCATTTATCTTCGTAAGGACTGACTAAGCCACTGAAATGTATTATAAAATTAGGTGGCATTTTTTTCCACCTGTTTTAACTGGTGCCAAACTCATAGAAAACCCTCCTGGATGATCCAACTCTGCATGCAAAATCTAAGTACCCTCCTAAGGACTGCAGCTGCCTCAGAGACATCGGGTTTTTTTCCACGGGCTGCCTCCTTCACTTAGAATAATAAGCTTTAGATTATCTCAGGGCACTCTAGATCCCACTGCTGCACAATCCAATTTGACATAAGGGTTGCGGGCGGGGGAGGGAAGAAAATCTTGCAAGCAGACACCGGACATTCAGTCTGAGTTTTCCACTAGTACAGAGAAGTTCATAGGCGAGGGCTGGGAGGGGATTTCATGCCTGGAAGAAATGCTCTCAGGACTTGATGGAGCACTGGGGCTTCAGTCACTTACCCCGGAGCAAGGGGCTGCCTACAAAGCCCCACTGAGGTGGAAGTCCCCAAGTCCCTCCCAGTCTGCAGCAGCGGGCTGTTGGCTGGCAGCCTTTCAGTCTTGTATTAACTATATTTTATCATTTAGGTAACACTGCATATTAACTGTTGAGCCCACGACTTGGCTCCAGGACATGTATTTAAACACCTGAAGTACTCTCTGGGAAGAGAGGAAAGCTGCTTTCCAAAGGAGGATAGCTACCTGTAGCTGTGGGTTGGCCCAGATAATCTCCAGTTACCTGTTCTGATAGCAGTGTCCACAACAATGCAATTGCGATGCCTCGCTGGCCTGTTAAGGTCTCTTCATGGTTTTGGTGCTGCTGCGTATCCCTGGCCAGAGAGGTGCAGGGTCTTGGTCTGCAAAAATGGTCTAACCAGAGCAAACCCGCTCCCCCTGCGGCAGTGCTTGTGTTGTGATCCATAACCATCCCTAATCCCTGTGGTTGCTTATGCGTCAGAACAGGAGTGCAATCTATTTAGCAGGAGCTGTTTCCAAATCAGCAGCACGTCCTTTCATTAGTTCAGAACGCAGGCTCAACACAAAGGGTATCTCTGAAATGTCTCTGGACTGCAGTGTAGGAGGGCAGCACGTGTCTGTTGGGACAGGGCTTGACTCTGGGTGGGGTTTTGCCCTATGTTCTAGCTTTCCAACTGCTGTACAGATAATAGGACCCCTCTGGAGCAGAGGAAGTCTGGCATCAAGGAGGGATTCTTTCGAGTAATGAACAGCCCTGGTGGGTATTAATCCTGGTAATTTGGGCAGGAGTAAGTGAGTGTTCCTGGAAACTAAGCCTGGATTTCCATGTTAAAGATTTAGTTTCTATAATGGTGTTTTCTGGTATGCCGGAGTCTGCAGAGCCTGCAGTTTGACTCTGGTGATGAGATTTGTGAATGGCAGGAGAAAAACCCCAAGAAATTATTAATGCTGGGTTTTTGGGATCAAGTAATTGGCTAAAAAATGCTTGTAGAAACATTTAAGAAAAGCTCAAAGCTTTGCAGTCGTTTCTGCGTGCTAATCGCCATGTTAGATTATCAACTACTACTGAGCAGGTCCCAACCATAGCTGGAATGGAGCTGACTCACCAGATTTATTCATGACTGTTCACTTATCAGAGTAGCTTTATCTCTTCTATTTGGAAGCATGACTTGCTTTTCTACCCGCAGGATCACTTCACAGTTGCATCTTGTCTTGTGTCAACCCAAACATGTCCCCGTCCTGTTTAAAACCATTCTTTGCTTCCTGTGTTTCCTCAGAGTTCTGCCATGGTGGGGACATTTTCACGGGCTCTGGTTTCCCCTTTAGTTCTTATTTCTCCTCCACTTTGTTACTGTGCTGACTTGTCTTTTCCTCGTGCTGTAATTGGTCTGGTGCCACTGTGTAATTTTTAACTGTGCGCAGCATCAACAGACTTCCATCTGTCTCTCCTCCAGAGCTTCCCAGCCTGCCGTTAGGAATATCTGCCAAATCCCTCTCCAAAGAGAGGATCACCAGATTCCAACTGTTTGCAAAATAAGACCCGCCGCCAGAAATCCTCTCCCACCGTCTGCAACCTGCGCAGACCCTGTCCCCTGCATGCTCTGAGGTGTCACTGCTGGCACTCGGGAGCCCTGACCACTGCTCCAATTTACTGCCCCTCAGAAGCGTGCCCTTCTGCGGAGGGTCCTGCTTACTGGTGTTTGCTCAAATATCTCATTATGTGTGTCATTTCATTAGAAAATAACCTTCAGTAGCCATGAGGGAATAGAAAGAACATGACTTGAGGGTTTGGAGTGGGGTTACCCCCTTAAAATGCAGTTCTGGTTTAGAACATGCTGCGAGATGTATCGGTTCCTGTGCTGTTTTGTAAGATACTTGACCTCGAAGGGATGCAGAGTGCTTCTTTCCCAGAGACTGAGGACCAGTTACCACTAAAGCCAGAGTAACTGTTAGGACTTGCTGACTGTACGCCCGTGTTGCCAGGAGCAGAGTCTGATCTTCCACATCTCTATGCACATACATCAGCATAGATCTTTAGAAGAATTAGTACCAGACAGGGCAATGCATCGATTAGATTGTGCATACTGACAAATAGCAAGTTTTTTAATGTGGATAAAATAAAATCATGTATAAATGCATTTGATAAAGTAAAAAATACAGATTACATTGTAGGTGCCCTTTTAACACCGTTAAAACCATTCTCATAACAGTCCATTGACTCCATTGATTCAAAGCCATTTGAGGGTCATGCAGCTCTTTAAATTCAGTTCTGTACCTCAGGCTACAATCATCCCACGTGCTGGCATTTGCCAGTGGTACAGCAGCTTACTGCAGCTGAGGATTTACCAACGGATCTCTTGAGGTGCTGCTGCAGACATCAGATTATCAATAAGTTCATGTTTGAATAAAACTCTTACCAGCTGCAGTCAGATCCAAGGGAGAAGGTTCCAGTTCTCTCTATGGGTTGCTGGAATAAGTCAGCAGAAAGGATCTTTGAAGGTTATTTCAGGAGAGAGCTTTGCGTTGGATCTGCTCATCAAAGTTCTGCAGAACTTTGCGAAGGAACATAAGGCGTGTAAAGCAGATTGAGGATTTGATAAATACTCCTCCCAGTCAATGTTCAGAATAACCCAATATTTCCAAGAGATGGGAAAGCAGGAGCTGTAACTGTTTGACATGGGCATGGACCATGGGGAGTCTGGCTGGAGGGTGTTTTTCTGCAAAGGGAAGCACTTGAAACACCAAAGAAACTCATGAGTTTATTTCATGAGGTACAGTCAGATTTTAAAAAATAGCAGTATTTCAATTGTCTGGATTGTGCTGTGGATTTGGAATCCATTTTGGAAGGTTTTAGGACAACCAAGTTCATGATTTTCTAGGAGGGTGCACTACCACTTAATAATACATTATGACAGGAGAGAAATACGTACAAACAAGCCTAAGCCTGCAGGACATCTATACATACTCCCAAATGAATAATATCCCCAGCCATTGCCAGGGGTGGCAGGGAGCAAATAGAAAAGTGAAATTAGAGAGACCGGATGATCCCGGCGGTGATGTACTGCCTGCCCGGCGTGTCAAGGAGGCAGCGGAAAGGAGCTGGGCTGGGGCTATGGTTGTGCTCACAAGATTGAGATCTAGCCCTTATTTAAGTCTATTTTTCTGGAGCAAGATTTTCTTGTAAAGGAGCAGCCGTGATTTGTTTCAAGTGTTTGGGAGATAAAAAGCAGATGGCATTGATTAGTTAATTAGTAATATTTTCTGCAACTTATCAGCTGTGCTGATAACGCGTAAAGTTTGTAAAAGCCTGGGATGAATCTTTCTGTCTTTGATTTCTTGAAGAAATGGGGTAATTCAGAATCTGGAGGGGAGGGAAAGTTATATACAAATGTATCATTTTCTGCCCAACAGAAATATGTTAATCTTTTCCTTTGGATTTATATTCAGAGCTCGTTTCTTCGTTTTTGAGGGGACTATGCACAACAAGGTTGCAGCTTTCCTAGGTCTTGTCTTGTGTGACATGCCATAGGTCTCTGCCTCTCTCATACTCCTCTTTGCAGCTGTGCTCCTTCCCCATTTCCTTTTACTATGGAGCTGAAGCAAAATGGTTTTTTTATGCCTGGCTCACTTTTAGTTTGTTTCCCTGTGAACCCCAGGCAGCCACAGCAGCACCCTAGCAGGACTTCTGCCAAGCGCTGGCCACCCCCATGACCACTGCTGTGACAGCAGTCAGTGTTGTTTTGGCCAGAGCATCACTGGAGGGTTGCACCCTCCCCCTTGCAGTATACTTGACAGATATCTCAGTGTTGTCTCTCTGATGGCAGTTGTTCATAATCTAGGGTGAAATGGATATTAATATAAAGAGTGTCTGAGAACCAGTATCAGCCTTTCAAACCGTGCTGGTTGTATAGCAAAAATCCTCTTCAGACAGCCAAAAAACATGAAACTTATCTCCAGCAATGTGGATAGATACCAGTCTCAGTAGTCGTGGTGGTGGGTGGACACAGCTTCAGATTCCCAACAAACTCCATAATTAAGGACTTACTGCAAAATCTCTGGGGGTTTGATCTCTGCACCAGCACCACCCCAAAGCCTTTCATGAGACAAGGTCCCGGTGCAGAAGCTGCATTTTAATTGCCAGTGTGTAGCACGGGTGACGCACGAGCTGTCAGCTGGCCACCTGTGACAGCAGGGAAAGAGAAGGAGCTTTGTTTTCCTCTTCTGGGGAGCTGTCCTCCCTTGCAGATGCTCTGCAGAAGAGCTTTGCGGTGCTAATCTCCCATTTAAAACTTGAAAATAAGGCATGAGGCAGGTTGAGATGGGCCCAGACTTAGTACTGGTCAACTGCCTGAGTTGCCATCAGGACTGGAAGTTAGCCTGAAGCACAGCAGAGATTTGCTCCTCTGTTACACAGAGCTTTCTGTTTTCCGCCGAGTTCAGTGTCGAAGCTTCAACCTTTCCCTTTCCATCAGAATGACATTTTTTATTGGTTCCTAAACTGAAGAAACAACAAATTCTGCATCCTCTCTGGAGCACGGTCTTGTTAATGTTCTTTGAAACATGACATGTGTCGTGGCCGTCAAACTGCAATGATCCCATTTCTTCTGAAAGGAGAAAAACATGTCACTTCTGGCTCTAAGGAACACAAAGGGAGAGCTGAGGTTTAGGTAGGAGCTGTGCTGCTGCCAGAGATGAAAGAAAAATGTTATTACTTTTGGAAATTTCATAATTACAGTTAATGATAATTTAATGAAATGACATTGTCTTCACCACTATTGCTAATGAAATGTTTGAGAGTGATAAAACAGATCCTGTTAAATAGAGCGCGAGTCTTGAGTGGAATAGCTTTGTGATAGAAAAGCTTTTTTGGTGGATGAGAACTTAACATGAGGCAGCAGTCTGCTCTTGCAGCTCGGAAGGCCAATGGTATCCTGGGCTCCATCAGAAGAGGGGTGGCCAGCAGAGACAGGGAGGTGATTGTCCCTCTCTACCCTGCCCTTGTGAAGCCCCATCTGGAGTCCTGTGTCCAGAGCTGGGGCCCCCAATACAAGGAAGATGTGGAACTGTTGGAGAGGGTTCAGAGGAGGCCACAGAGATGATTAGAGGGCTGGAGCACGAAGAGAGGCTGGGGGAGCTGGGTTTGTTCAGCCTGGAGAAGAGAAGGCTGCAGGGGAACCTCATTGCAGCCTTCCAGTACCTGAAGGGAGCAGAGAAACAGGAGGGGAATCAGCTTGTTAAAAGGGTAGACAATGGCAGGACAAGGGGGAATGGATTAAAGCTGAAGGAGGGAAGATTTAGATTAGATATTAGGGGAAGTTCTTTACGGAGAGAGTGGTGAGGGGCTGGAACAGGCTGCCCAGAGAGGGGGTGGATGCCCTGTCCCTGGAGGTGTTCAAGGCCAGGTTAGATGGGGCCCTGGGCAGCCTTGTGTAGCTCCAGGCCTGGAGGTTGGTGGCCCTACTTGTGGCAGGGGGTTGGAACTCCTTGATCCTTGGAGTCCCTTCCAACCCAGACCAGTCTGTGATTCTGTGATTCTATGACAGCGGCCTGCGTGCACAAGTCTACAATTCCTTTTTTTTTTTTTTTTGTTAAAGTGGTTTAAAAAAGAAGACAAAATGAAGGCTACATGGCAAATAACACACACATGAAGTATTTAAAGGCCTTCCATTAAGCAAACAATGCCGAACTCCTGAATAACATGCTGATGACTGAGTACTGCTCTCTAGAAATGCTAACCCTTCATTAAAACCCTTTCCTTGTTTTCTTTTGCAGACAGACCAGGGAACAAGAAACCCCGCCTGACTTTTTTTATTTCTCAGACTATGAAAGGCATAATGCAGAAATAGCAGCGTTTCATTTGGACAGGCAAGTAAAAGGGATTTGCATTAAAAGGGAAGGGGAAATATTGTGATAAGTTTCTGCACTTGGCCAGCCCTGGAATTGAATGACTTTTCAAAAAGGGGGAGATGGAACAAAGGTGGGGAAATGCCATGAATAGATGAAAAGGCAGATGATGAAAAGGTAGATTAATGATTAGGAAAAGTGACTTGTTCTGGGAATGAGAAACGTGGCAGTAGGTAATTGTCAAAAAGAAAGAGAATTGATATTAAAGAGAAGCTGAGAAATGAATTTTCCCTGTGACCTCAGTGTGGGTATGGAGAGGACCCATCTCCCAGGCACTCTGTCACAGAAGTATGAAGGGGGTCTGGCTCCCCCAATTAGCTCCAAGACATGCAAATCCAAGAGAGACATGGGGAATGGTGTGAGCATGCCTGGGGGAATAACTGAGATGGGGACGGAGTTCTGGTTCCACAGCAAAAAGCTGGGGCCATCCCTTACGAGGAACATATTTAGGCCATGAGTTAGTGGGAGCTAGGGACACTGGTGGTCATCCTACAGTCCTGTTAGCTAGAAACGACCCCCCAGGCAGAGCTAATGAAGGGTGTGGTGGTACCCCAAGACTGGGAAAGGACTGCAGCCCTCAGCCTACCCAGATCAGGAATGAGATTTAATAATTAATGATGAATTATTAACAGAATGACTAGAAACCATGGCATTTCACAGGCTGAGCGAGAGCTGAAGCATCTTTCAGACCTGAAGCACCAAGAAAAATCATATCAAAAGCTTGAAGCTTTGGGGCCACAAATTATTTGGGGTGCATGTACTATTGCTGCCTTCTGGGTTGATGGTTAGGGTCAGGGAACCTGTCAGAGGGCGTCACAAGGTAGATGTGCCATTAAGAGCCATCCTGGTCAGATCCTTCAAGGATCTTTTATGTTTTACCTTTGTTGACCTTGGTGGTGATCCCTTCTGCTTCATATTTCATATTGCAGTTTTAAGCAGATGGTGCCTTAGGAAAAAAAAAAAACCCTTAATGGAGTTCCTGTGGGGAGGTTTGTTAAATATCCACACACTAAGCAGAAAAAGTAGTTGCTACCCAACATAGAAAACCTTATCAGCAGACAGTGGACATAAAAATCCCACCTATGGAGAGACTTTGTATGGGGACGTTGCTGTCTTGCTGCATGTAATAGCAGTACTTTGTAGGGAGCTTTTAATGATCTACTAAGGCAGGGAAGTTTGGGGCAGAGAAAGGTTCTTCATCCAGCCTTTGCCTGTGGGGAAATTTTTAGTCTCAGGGAGATTGTTTAGCTTGGTATAAGGGTATTAAACCAGAGAAGAGCAGAAGCAAATAAATCAAACAAATGCTAAGGCTGTCAGGAGGAGAAGTTTCTCTTAGATGGTGTTTATGGAAGAAAGAGGCTGAAATCCCATTCCTCAAGTCACTTAAAAACTTGGTGAGCAAAGTGCATGTTATAACAATCCTGAGGTAGCACAAAGTAATTTGAAAATAAGTTTCTACAGTCTTTTATTTCTGGATTTCTATGTATCTTCACTTTTTCCATGGAACAATGTGTCCCCGTACTCTTCTGTATTTTGCATCTGCTCCATACCATGCAGACAAATTGGGGCTGATGATATTCAGGGTATATTTTGTAATGTATTATACGAAGGATTATCCAGTTTAAAGTTGATGGGGTTTTTTTCACTCCTTGCAGACCACAGATAAATTAGCCTTCAGAGCCTAATGAACCTTCCTAAAACCTGTCACTATCATTATATTTTAATTTTTTCCATAAACTGTCTTTCTTTCTCTTCCAGGATCCTGGATTTTCGTCGCGTGCCACCAGTTGCAGGTAGACTGGTTAACATGACGAGGGAAATACGAGATGTTACTCGTGACAAGAAACTCTGGAGAACGTTTTTCATCTCACCAGGTAGTCTTGCAAACAATACCATATTCTTTCTATCCTGCCGAACATCTACTTAAGGGAACGATATGTAGATTGCTTAATTGCTCAGCTATTTCTAATAGAACTGTCTTCTAGACCTTTGAATAAAAATAAATGTGGAGACATAGCCTACAAAGAAGACTTTATTGTTTTGAATCAAGTGCCTTTTCCCCTTGACAGATTACCCGCAGAGACAGGCTTTTATGTTCACAAAAGCAATGTGTTCAACAAATGGTTTATGTAGAGCAGTTTCTGAAGCAGCGTCTTCTGTTGCTCTCAGTTTACCCCAAATGTTATTACTTAGCCCATTAGTTATTTAGACTATTTTTTTCCCTACCTCAATGTGATCCATCACTTCTGTTGGTCAGGAGCGTTTATTTCTCAGTTTTGACTGGAGGACCAAAAGCTCATTTTCTCAGAGTCATGGGCTTCAGGTTTTATTACAACAGGAGTCTGAAAAAAAATCAAGGAAATAGATGTGTAGCGTATCCTACTTCCAGCTCAAACTCTTCACCGAGCAGAGGCCAGAGTAGAAGTGATCCAGATTGTTCCTGGTTCTCACCTTGGCTTTGAGGGCTGACCCCAGGAACTGATACCACTCTCCATTACTCTTCACTCTTTCACAACATCTGGTGGCTCCAGCCAGGGAAGGAGATCCACAGGGTGGGAATTTTGCAAACATGGGGGAAAACTCTGCCCTGCTCACCAGAATATGCAACTGGAATAAGTAAAGATCAGGAAAGGGAGGGAAAGTGGTACCATCTCTCTGCACATCTGGGATGCTGAGGTGGGGAAATAAAAGACTCAGAGTCAAGGCATGAAAACACATGCTGAAATATGTTCTTAGAGAAGGAATAGATCAGGAAATGTTCAATCCCAAGCATGTAGCTGTGTTCCAGTGACCATAACTCCTATTATTTCTGCGGGGCCCAAACATGTTTTGCTGAACTCGGGCTGTGACTTGTGTAACAGGCAGTCTGGAGCAGAAATCTTCAGAGATCTCTCCCTTGCTCTGTGTATGAATGGCCAGAAGCTGTTTATCCCAGATCCCTAAAGTCAAGATCCAAAGACTTAATTACAGCTTTTCCCGATGTAACTGTAATTTATTGCTGTTAGCTAGAAATCAGAGCCCTGTCACTGTAGAGCTTTCTCTCTTACAGTGTTTATCACACTTTTGCAATCACCAATAAAGTCATTATTGTGGCTGTTATTTTTAACTTCGTATTTATGTTCAGCTCTGCAGGACACAGCTGAGCAGACAGTCATTTATTCCAGTAACTCTGCTTGTAAAAACGCATTACATAATTACTAGAGGTTCCATCCTAACCCTGTGTTACAGGCGCTCCAGTTTTACATGTTGTGGTGACAGTGGTGACAGCGCATAGTGACAGTACATGGTGACAGTGTTCACCAAGCCCCATGCAGAGATGTTTCCACATGCTCTAGCCAGGCTTTTGTGCCTCCATTTCTTCACTTGATTTTTCTGCAGGCAAACAATCCCACATGAAAGATGGCAAAACCATTTTGTGACTGTTTGTGTGCACAAGGTACTTGGGCTCATTTGAAATATAAGCCATTTTACTCCCATTTTTAGCGGGTAAGACGGATTAGTAGGTTTGCTTGCCTTTCAGTCTTCCCAGGTTATATATCAAGGCTTAGGGGTGAACTTGAGTGATTCCTGAGAATTACAGAACTGCACTCAAGTCCTGAGCAGCTTACAGCAGCCAGAGCATGGCAATGCAGAGTTAAGGCTGCCGCTTCGGATGAAGATCTTTATCTTGTCATTATGAAATTCCAGTCATCCAAGGGATGATCCAAGCATAATCCTTTATTCAAATTTATTTAGAGGCCTCAGATAAATTCAATTAAAATATTTGATTAACTTATGAATCAGGCTTTTCTGGAGAATGAAATGCTTAAGCAATTAATTTTTCTTTCAATTTTACATTTCCTAAATCAATATACTCTGCTTAAATCATGTTGGTTACTTGTCAGAGTTCTTCCCTATACAAGTCCGCGGTTTAATTAGTCGGATTCTCATTAACATATGCCCAACCTCCATTTTGTATTTTGTGCTGACCTTAGAAGGCAGGCATTAATTAATGCTTAATGAAAAAGTAATAAGGGTTCTAAATTAAGCATTTAGAAACAAATTCACAAGCCTCACAGTCAGCTCATGCAGCAGATTGGGGGGCGGAAAGGTTAAAAGAGAAGGGTGCAGGGATGAGCCCTGGGGAGGGGAGGATGGAGAGGGAGCAGGCAGCCTGGGGAAGACGGGATGAGGCTGATAGATGAGGGACACTGAAGTCGGCTGGTTTGGAAGGAGAGCTGGTTACAAAGCTGAGAGATTGAGGCGTAGCATACAGGTACTCATGAAAACCAGGCTGTGCACCCACATTAAGCTGTCAAGGCCCCTCTGGGACTCTTGCTCAGGTGGTGGTGTCTCTACATCTCCATCCCCAGTAGTGCTCAGTGACAATTAACAGTCCTGGGGACACAATGGAAATATACCCCTCTCCATGCACCCCTATACATCTGTTAAAATTAAACGAGTACTAAATGTAATTGATTTTATAGAAAGCTCTTCCCCTGGGGTTGAGAGACCACTCTTTGCTGTGGAAACCCGCAGAGGGCAAATACTGATGATGCTCATCAATACCCCATGTTTTTCCCTGGACCAGCAAGGGGGTGTGTTGGAAGAAACCTTGCTGCATTTCCACACCTGGGCCATCTCACATGTCCCATCAGGGCCAGGATGGTGCAGGCAGCTGTGGCTTCAGAGCGTGCTGCAGAGCGGCATCCCTTCTTCACTGGGAATGGAAATGGCTGTGAGCAGACAGGTCGGTCCGTGCATTAGGCTGCGTTCAGAGAGAAAGCAGATTGCAGAAAAGTGCACTTCCAGGCAGTTTGGGCTAAACACGAGAAATGGAATTAGGTCAGTAATTATTTAAATTAATTTTACATCCTTTGCAGTAGGGCAGACTGCAGTAGCCCTGTTACTCTTACAAATGAGTGGTAATTTGCTAGGAAAAAAGAGACATATTAATGATGTCAGCCTTCATTTTGGAAGTAATTGAGGCAGCAGCTTAAAGAAATCAATGTTACACAGCTAGTAAGCATTATGTTTTTGTTCATATTAACCAATTCCAAGGGATTATGGATTTATTTTTTTATCCCCCTCAACAAACAATAGCAATTCTGAATTAGCTATTATTTTGAGCAGGTAAAAGAAAGATCTTTTCATGCATGGCTTTAGTAAATATTCAGGATTCTTTCCAGTACTCCAGTTGCACAGGCTTCCTAAATGTCCTCTTATTAGCCATCATACAGATCTCAAGAAAAGAATTGCTCTGCCAAGCAATTTGCTTTAAGGTATCTCCACACTTGTTCCTTTTTTTCCCGAGCAGAATTATTGTTCAGCTATCAGGATGGCACACACAAAATGTGCAGATGAGTACACAGACACTCTGGTTCTTAATTGTTGTAATTAGGTGGAGTTTCGATCACCAGACCATGATTTTTGCATGGATTTCATTACGAATCGTATCCATTCATCCTCAGGTAATGAAAATCCGACATGGGCAACACCGCTTGGGATTCTCTTCCCTCTCTAGCGCGCTGGGGAAACAATTCTGGGTTTTAATGAAGAAGGAGTTTCAATGTTTCAGATTTACAGCCTTGGAACATCTCAGCACGTATCAGCACATCCCTCCCTTTCTGGTTTACCAGCTCTGCTGCAGCCGCTGTTTCTACCCACTCCGCAGGAGCTCGAATTCCTGCCGGTCGCTTCTTTTGCCGGGGTGCTTAGGGGAGGGGGTCTGTGCAGAAACGCTTGCATTGTGTGAGAAAGGAACATATAGGCTGATAAATTTTAATTGGAGAAGGACCACACTCCAATTAGGCCTCATCTCCCCTTTCCCTTTGATTTTTGCCTTTGAAAAGCCAAACCCTGCTCGTAGTGTGAGATTGCCGGCAAAGCACCGGGCTCACGTCTCGAGCTGGAAATTCACCCTCAGCCTGCTGTGCAGAAAGTGGGTCACCTACTTAGGTTTCAGAGAGGCTTGCTACAGCACCTTGAAGTCTTAAATGAGAACCATGTTTTTCTATATTTGGTACCTCTTTTTTTCCTTTTCCCCTACATTTTTAAGAAATGTTAAAAATGAATGTTTCCCCAGGTAGTGCAGGCTGCTTCATCTGCAGATAACAAGGGTAGACATAGCAGGATTTCTATTCGGTATCAAGCAGGGCAGTTAATTTCTTTAATAGTAAATTGAGATACAGCATCCTTTCACCTCACCATCCTCAGAAATCACACAGGAGATGTGGACCTAAGTACCTGAGCCCACAGGGAGAAAAACAACCAGCAGAAAAAGCTTTGCCATCAAAAGTAACTTTTCACTGAGAAACACACTTGTGGTTTTACCACAAGTTTGCCGTCTTAATGACAGGATGCATCCTACCATCCTGCCATCACTCAGAGGACTGGATTCTGGTTGCAGGTGATGGGGGACCTGGAACAGGCTGCCTAGGGAGGTGGTTGAGTCACCAACCCTGGGTGTGTTTAAAAAAAAGGGTAGATGAGGTACTTAGGGGTATGGTTTAGTGTAGGACAGGAACGGTTGGACTTGATGATCTCAAAGGTCTTTTCCAACCTTGTGATTCTGTGGGGCTCTGTGGGAAAAAAATAGCCAGAGGAGCCCATCAAGAATAGGGATGGATGGCCCAGTATAGGGCAGGTAGCACACGTGTGTCACTCTGCCATCACTGCCATAGCCCCGGAGCTTTCCTCGAGATGTATCTGGATACGAATGTGTGATTACTGCCAAATGATTAGTCCCAGTTGCTTTCGTTGATAGTACAGACCAGGGTTTCATTGTTCCCAAAGTTAAATTCAGAAGCAAACTATTAAACACAGTATTTATCTTCCCACTGTGCAAAATGTCGTGTTTAATAGAATTCCTTTTCTGAAAGGTCAGATTTACATAGTGAGCAGCAGAGGCTGCGATAGCATGGGAGAGGCATTGCCGGGTCTCTTGCTCTTTACAAAACAGCTACGGTGGCAGATAACCGAGCATCAGTTTCCTGCTGCCAGGTGGAAGTCAGGTCACAGAAACCCTGGAAGATAAGTTGTCTCAAGCGATCAAGATAAATCTGCCTCAGTTCCCTCCCTCCCCAGATGAGCAGGTGATGCTGACACAGCTGAACCAAAGCACAAGCCCCAGTGCAGGTTCAGATCACCGGAAACATAAACCCTCGCCGCAGTCCTGGGGAAAGCCTTGCCTTCCCAGACACGGGGGAAGTAAGGGATCGCTTCACATCTCCTAACTCGTCTGTGCTAGCCTGCAGCAAACAGCATCCGTATGTGATTTCTTGTAAATCATCCCTCCTGGCAGCCTGGAACCCCTTGAAATACTTTTTCAGCAACAATTTTTTGGTAAGGGTATAAATCACAGATGTTTTTCCCCAGTTATTATTGGTGAAGAATATTCCCAACCTTCCTCACCGCCCAGTATGGCCCTTCTGTTTGCAGACCATCTGCAGCTGGCATTGCTGCCCACGGGTGCTTGGACAAATCTTCACTTGCCTCCTGAATTATGGAAGAGGTTCACAGGGAAGCATGAAGCCCTCCTAGTTTTGCTGGGATGATCAAAGGCAAAGTTGAGGCACCTGTGTTTGCACTGCAGAAGCTCTGCCATGTCCACGCTGCAACAGTGTTTCTGAAAAGAAAACTCGTGAGAGGTTGTAGAATGCAGGGCAGCACGCCCTGAACTTGCCTTAGGTTGGTTTGGTCTAGATGTTGACTTTACATTTGGTTTTAGACCAAGGAAATGAGTAAATCTGAAGGAGAGCCACAGAGATGGTCCTGGAGCTGGTGTGTCAGATGTTCAACAAGAAGCTGAGGGTTTTGGATTTGTTTAACCTGGACAAGAGAAGGCAACACTGATCTGAGCCTGATGTTAGCTCTGGCCTGAAGATGTAGTTTGGACAAGAGGCCTCCAGAGTCCCTTCCAACCCAGTTTCCCTAACTCTGGGTTTTTTCCTGTGCAATAGGTAAAAAGGGTTTCAAAACTTCACTCTCAGAAATGTGAGAAGGAAAAATGAGTGTGTGGGGGGGTCTGTTTGGGAGTTAATAGACATATCGTGATGAGTGGCACATGGTCCATAGGAAACAGCCAAGTGGCTTATCGGTCAAGGACACGGTCACTTCTTAGCTCATGGGGCATCTCAAACCACATTTTCTTTAAGTAAAATGCTAAGGGACTAAGTATGCCATATATGTAAGAAAAAGCTTTGAAAATAATTTTTAAGAAAGGACATTTTTCACTTTAAATGACAAAATTAAAAGTATAGGCAGGCTGAGTGCTTCTTTCCTTCTGTAATTTCTGTTCTTCTTTTTCTCTTCCCTGCAGTACTTTACTTTCAGTAATTGTCAGCCAAGGTTTTGACCAGAGGGTAAATATTTCTGGACTGAGGCAGGATGTATTTAACTGGTATGAGCCAACCCTGTGAATGTAAATGAATATTTGGGTTGGAGTTGTCCCTGAGCACAGAGAGATGGGTGGCTCTTGTGAGTCAGTCACAACAGAGGGTTTTTAAAAGGGCTGTGTCCAGAGTAAAGTAATCACAACCTAATGGACAAATATAATGGCCATCAGTAGAGGCTCGGAAATGAAGAGCTGAGACAAACTGTCAAGTAGTAACACAGCATCTCTTTAGTCAAATTAGGTGATGTAATTCCAAGGTTAGCAGTTGGTCTCAGATAATACGGCTAATTAATACAATGAAAAACATCACAAGACCTTATTTCTCTTCCACATTCTCCTTTTCTTGCCCAGTTGCAGCTCCTTGCACTGTTGCCTCCTGTTAGTTATCTGCATATTGCTCCTTGTCCTCTTGACTTACTGTCTCCCTTGCATTGCCCACTGGCAGTGTAGGTTGGGTCTGGACTGGGAGGCCGTCACGGTGATGTGTAGGGCAGCACGCTGCAGGGCATCACCGCGGTGCAAAGCCACCAGCTCACCTCTCTGAGCCGCATGGTCTTCTGTGGGAGGCAGAAAATCACCTCCCCTTGTTTCTCCAACCCTTCCTACCCCATCTGTGCTGAGCCTGCCCAAAGGAAGAGTAGCTCAGAAGCAATATTTGAATTTAGAGGCCTTGTGGGGAGCTGGGAAGCAACATGACTTCTCTGCTTCGTGCATTACCATAAGGAAAGGGCACAGTCTTCCTCTAATGATATTTTATGTGCATAAAGCAATGTCAAAAGAGTTGTAGCACAGCGACTAGAAGAACATTGTGCTGCTGTTCTTGTTCATAGTCCAACGCTGGCGGGGTTTGAGCATGAGCTGTTCTCTCCCATCTCCAGTGAATTCTCGTGGGAAGGGGGTCCTTGTAAGGGAGTGGGTGTTCCTGTTGGTACAGAAATACAAGTTGGCAGTTCTGGGGAGGTTTTAAGGTAACACTCGCTCCAAAACCTGCTGCAGGTAATTTTTTTGTGTGGTTGTTGGAGTAATGTGATATGTGGAAGAAGGAATTTGTGTTTGGGATGTGTGCTGACAATGCTACAGCTGTGCTATTTCCCCCCTTCACACCCCCCACACGAGTCTTCACAGTAAACAATCCTCCTTGGTGAAGCTGCCGGTTCCTCTCATACCAGCAACTAAATGAATGAAATGCTGTTGTCTGTTCCTAAAGAAACCAGCCAAGATTTCAAAAGGTGACTTAATTTTGGGCACGTGCCACTTGTTCAGCTGTGGGATTTGAAGTTCCAGCCTGGGGTAACAAATATATCCCAAAGGTTGTATCAGTCTGGGAAAATGAGAAGGCAAAGGATTCCTGTTTAAAAAAAAAAAAAAACCAACCCAAACAACCCACGTTGGATTTTTTGAATATAAATAGACTGGAAACAGCCACAGAGAGCTCAGCACAGGGCATGATCCCAGCCACTGAGCTGGATGTCTTTCTAGTGGTTTCAGTGGAAGAAAACTATGTGTGGTAACGGGGTTTTGGGTCTGAGATTTATTTCTGTTCATACACACGTCATTGCCTTGATGAATTCCTGAACACTAATTTAAGGGTAGGTTTTAAAACTCTTTTTTTTTTTTTTGTTTATTTGCCAGCCAACAACATCTGCTTCTACGGGGAATGTTCCTACTACTGCTCAACAGAGCACGCCCTGTGTGGAAAACCAGATCAGATCGAGGGCTCTCTGGCTGCTTTCCTACCTGATCTGTCTTTAGCTAAAAGGAAAACCTGGAGAAACCCTTGGAGACGTTCCTACCACAAGCGCAAGAAAGCAGAGTAAGTAGTGTTGAGCAAAGGATTCTTCAGCTGCAGAGGGCGATAGGAAGATGAAGCAGTGCCACAGAGACAGCCCTTCCCTTATCTAAAGCGCTGAGGCTTAGGAGAGCATCTGCATTTCCTCAGCAGGACGGCTCCTGGGAAGGGACACAGTACTTATGCTTCCAAGGAGCTCCAGCTTCCAAGTCCCTAACCTGGAAGGACCTTCCATGGCATAATTCCCACATGGCACAGATACCTCCAGTGGTTTGGGTGGGATGCAATGTGACCTGCCTAGGGAGGGTGGGAAAAGATTCTCTGTTACCAGCAGTCCTGCACAAGCCTAAAATGTTTTCATCCTAAGACTGATGGTGCAGCTGGTCTCCTCAATCTTGAAGCTATTAGCCAGATAGTTTTCAATCTTGTGGTTTTCTTCCTTTTTCATCAGTCACAATCTTCCTTGGGTGCCTGCGTTACTGGGAGCAGCCTGAAGGATTTGCTGCCTCTACCTGACCCTGCCCTCAATCAAACATGATAGAACCAAATCTTTGCAAAATATTTTTTTTTTTTTTTAATACTCAGTAAGCTTTGTGTGTCACATAAAATATCAAAATATTGTGTTTTATCCAGATGGGAAGTTGATCCAGATTACTGTGAAGAGGTTAAACAAACACCCCCGTACGACAGTGGGACCAGAATTCTGGATATAATGGATATGACAGTTTTTGATTTCCTAATGGGTATGTTTCATTTCTTTCAAAATTAAATGCAACATTTAATTAGAATAAGAACCATTTCTTTCTACACCGCTCTGCACAGCTCAGCAGTTAGCTAAAGCTTGGTTGAAGCTGCATTTACTGTATGTGCCGTTCAAGATGATTATGAGAAAATGCAGATTTACATGGTTATGTATTCCCATCAGTGCAGATTAAAGGAATAAAGATGTTCAGAAATGCAGAGTGATGATGAATGCAGGTCAGGCAAGTCTCCTTCACAACAGCGAAGGACTTCACAGTCTGCTTTAGTGAGTGCTTTGCCATTGTAGTATGGCTCCTGTGTGCAGAGACTGTTCATTAGTACTTGGCACATTGTTTGCAGCCCATCAGGGAGGTAAAACAAGGAGGTGTGTTGTCAGAAAGGCAGCTGTGGTTTGTATCAGGAAGTTTTGGGTTTTTTCTCTTTATATAACCTGATTGGAATAAAATGGTTATTAACAAGCAGGTAATAGTGACCTACTCTCAGCCTCCTCAGTGATTAACACTGAGACAGCTTTATGGGAAGCCTGTTCTGCTGCAGCTAATACACCTGTAAGGTGCCAATGTACAGGCTTGATCCTCGGACACATGCCAGTGTGGACAGCTCTGGCACTGCCACTGCTGAGATTTCTGCATTAGGCTGCAGCAGGAGAGGCCAAGTCACAGCTCAGGAGCCATATGTGCCATCTATAAGTGGCTCAAGACCCCTGCCATGAAGACAAAATTCATAGCTTGGCACCAGTACTCTGCACGTTGACCTTAAAAAGCAGATCATGCGTCTCCCTGCTGTGGGTGCCCAAAGAGCTGTTCAGCGATCCCACTGCAGTAGCATCCTGAGCCGTATGGTACATGAGGTCTTTTTTCTCTTTATTCTGTAGGTAACATGGATCGACATCACTATGAAACCTTTGAGAAGTTTGGAAATGAAACATTCATTATCCACTTAGATAATGGAAGAGGGTAAATACCTTTAATAATCTTTCTGGGTGAAAGAAAAGAAGTGAATCTTTAAAACAGCTTTGTCGTGTCTTTGCTATTATCCTTAGGTTTGGAAAATACTCCCATGATGAACTTTCCATATTGGTGCCTTTAAACCAGTGCTGCAGGTATGTTTCATCTTTGGAGTCATTTCCCATCTTACACAGTAGTTTCCATTCATCAGACTGAAACGTTGGTGTGAATCTTTTATTGCATGCCATGGAGAGACAGAGATGTTATGATCCTGCCCAGGGAGCCTGTTGTGAGAGGGGCTTTATAAAGACAAAATACACACTCCACACAAGCCAAGTGGCAAAATTTCCCCCAGCTCATTCAGGTTCTTCACAGCAGCTTTCCCCAGTGCCCAGGACCAGGATTTTCAGATGGGAGAGGGGATATTTAGTCTCATCTCTGCAGGACTAAGACACAGGGTGAGCCGGGTGTCTGTGCAGGCTCTGGGCATGGCTGCAGAGCGAGCTGGCACCCGCAGCCCAGCTTGATGCTGTGGGCATCGTGCCTGTCACTGCCAAGATGGACAGGACCCCAATGAGCACTGCACCAGGTCCAGCCAGTGCCTTACCCCAGGCAGGGACCGTGAAAGCTGTGCACGCTTGGGCATGGAGCTGTGCTCCAAACCCTCTGCACCCTAAGGGCTCCCAAAGATCACCGCTGCTCGTTAGAACTGTGACAGTGCCTGCTTCTCATCACTTCATGCCACATAATAAGGTTCTCACACCATTATTGCCATGCCAACGATAAGCCTTCTACCCTGGCAAGATCAATAGTGATGACAATACTGATTTTTCCTTACTTTTTTTCTCTTTTTCTTCTCAGAATAAGGAAGTCTACCTATCTGCGATTACAGTTGTTAGCCAAGGAGGAATACAAACTCAGCCTCTTGATGAAGGAATCTTTACTAAAAGATAAAATAGCTCCCATTCTCTACCAGCCTCACTTGGAGGCGATGGACAGGCGGCTGCGGATCGTCCTCAAGGCTGTTAGTGACTGTATAGAAAAAGATGGTTATGACAATGTGGTTGAAAATGACTTTAACACTGATGTTAACACTGTTACGACAGAGAGGTAGTGAAATCGCAAGACTACGTTTCTACCAGCCAAGTAAAGAAGATTCAAAGAGGAAAAAGAAAAAGAAACAAAAAAAGTCTTGCAAAAGACTGTGTATGCCACTTTGTGAATTCAGTGAATTCAGAACTGAGATATAATTGTTCCCAAAGTAGGTAAAGCGTAGACTCTGCAAAGGAATAGTTCATTAAGAAAAAAAATAAGTCTAACGTGATGCTTTTCATTAGTTCCTAAAGAGAGATTATGAACAGATTCAGAAAATACTCAGATCATTGACAGACAAAAGTCTGATAGCAAAACACCTCCTGACCTTTTTGTATAGAAAGGAGGCCTTTACTTAATATTTTGTATTTATATATGGTATATCTATAAAACCCTGGACCTACCTACCAAATTTAACTAAGAGGGACGGCATAGTTTTGTGACTCACACTTTATTTGTGGTGACAGTCCACTTAGTAATTTGTGTTAACCCTTTAAGTGCTCTAATCCACTGTATCTTATTTAAATTGAATGCTTCCTGCCCCCACCCTCGACCAGCTACTCAGCATTTAAAGGGTTAAGGCATTATGAACTTTTAAAAGCAAAAAAAAAATTAAATATAATAATAATAATAATAATAATAAATACAGTGGTTACCAGAAGGGAATTTCACTAATTGTGCATTGACAGGAATACTTGAATGTTGGTTTTACAAAGTGATGTAAAATGACAAGTTGTACTATTTGTCCATAAGGAGGTGGCAGCTCTTATCTTTCTAGACTATCATAGCCGAGCTGCTGCTTTTCAACTTTGCTTTTGATAGTTTTGTGTAAATATATACATATATGGGTAAAAAGCTGCTGTCAGCAGCTCTAGGCTTACTTTTGCAGCATTTTTGTGGAATTGTTTGCAACGTGGTAAAAGTGCAATAAAGATATGGCAGAAACGTGTAGCCCTTGGGTCTAAAAGGATTCGTTTTTCACTGGAAATCTTGTTTGGAGCACAGCAGCCAGGTATTCCAGAAGGAATTGTTTAAATCACCATCCCCTTTTGCAGCACTGGCAAACTGAGCTGAAGTAGGGAATTGGTGATTAATACACGTTCCAGCTCTGGTAAGGACCATGGTGTTGAAAAGGGCTAATCTTCCATTATTTTTCCTATCATTTCAGCATCCCTTCCTCCTGCAATTATAGCTGCAGTAACAAGCTCTAGACCAACACCTCTAAAAGATTACTGCTTGCTAGGCTGCCCAGAGGATTTAGATATATCAGTGCTGCTGACTTGGGTAGCAAAAGCCCTTGTACAAGCCAGAATGTAGCTTAAATTATCTAGAAACGTGGTATTCTTAACCACATAGTTTTGAATCCTGTTCAGCTGAGTCCATGTAATACAGGTGGGGACTTTTCAGCCCAAAAGCAAGCTATAAACTGAACAAGTGGCTGTATTTGACTTGTGAAAATGTGGTGTGGTACAGAAGGAATCCCTCGTCTCTCTTTTAGGTGAGGAGAGAATTTATTATGACAATATTCATCACAACTGTAATTCAAAGCTGTCATTTGTTTCATGTTATGTCTTTCTTCTCAGGGATTTATAAACATAGACTTCCAAAGCTTGCAGCCAGATCAACTAAAATGTAGGCATTGCAGCATGTTACAATTATGTAAGAGAGAAAGAGCTGGTATGTAGTCTCATTCACTTTTTAGGTTGATATATTATCCCAAAAATAAACCCCCAAAGTGCATTTTATTGTTTTACTGCCCATTTCAAATTCCCATGACTCTCACATATGTGACATACAAAGGCAGCATCTCAGATTATGCAACATTGCACGAACTTGGCAGATTTCTGTGTTAAGCCATGGCTTTTTCCCAGCTTCCAAGACCCACTTGTGGTAGTGAGGATGCTCTCTGTCACGCAGCGCTTGCACTGCAGCTCCCTCACCCCATTAACCAAAAAAAGAACTCCAAGGCATAGGACTGTAGAAAGATGAAATGGATGCTGTTATCCCTCCTTTATCCTCAGTGCCTGGCTGTGGTTTTCCTGCAGGTGCAGCTTTTTCTCACTGTGAGATCATGCCAGGACAGCAGGCAGGGGCTATAAAATCACCTAGCTGGGACAGCCCTGCTTTCTGCTCCTGGGCCAGCTTGGCCAGGGGCTCTGAGGGTTTGCAGACTGGTTTTCCTGCAGAAAGCAGCATTTGGCAGCCTCTCAGCTCAGAGAGGAGCAGATGCAGCCAAGGTCTTTGCTGGTTAGAAGCTGGATTGTAGGTCAGGAGCTCCTGGCAGGGCAGCTCAAGATGAAGGTCTCTGCAGAAAGTGCCTGGTGTTGTTTGGGATACAAACTTCTGTAAGCAGAATTATTAGCGTTTCTATAGAGCAGTTAACTAAAGGGAACTCATCCTTGCCATATGGTAAAAGCTCTGTAGGATTTCCAGTTTCTTTCCCTGCCTGAACTTTGATGCTTCCCCTTGCCAGCTCCGTGCTACAGCTTTCTAGGCATGTGTTTCCAGCCCTAAACTAGACACACAGAAGAGCTGAAGGGAAGGCTTTCCTTTGGCATGAGATAGTCAAGCCCCTTGGAAGAAGGGAGATATTAGCTAAAAGCTGGGAGAGGTTTCCTCTGTGCCCCCAGTGAGACATCAGGGTGAATTAACCTGAGCAGGGGCAAGGCTAAATACACTGTGGGCGTGAATGGCATGAGTTGGATTTGGGCCTCCATGTGGCTGGGGGAGCTGAGCACACAGCCCTGATCTGAAGGATATTGCAAGTGGAAGGGATGATTAATTAAAAAGGCTGTGGAGGTGCTTCTTGGTATCTGGATGCTCTGGTGTGTTTGTGTTTGTGCTGCTGGGTAGCTGGAGCTTTGACTCATATTATTTTTCTAGGTATTTGAGAAGGGAAAAGATTTTTTACCTCGTTTCACTATTTCTTTTCCATGTGGGAAGGGGTGTGTGGGCATGATGAACTGGGAACTGGACCTGGCAAGTAAACTTGTGGCTGTGGCTTCCAGCTCTTGAGGCTAGCACAGCCTTGAGAATAGCTCTGTACAGCTAGGGAGGGGTAAACCTCCACTTTTGGGGTGTGTCTGTGTTGGCCCAAGGCAGAGCTAGCAGCTGTTCTGAATTTCCTCTGAAACCCTTGTGGGGTTTTGAGAGCCTTTAGGGAAAGGATGTTGCTCTCCTGGGGCATCCTTCCAGATGGAGTGAGAGCTTTTCGAGCCGTCTCAGTGGTGGGCACAATTTGAAGGTGCCTTTGCCCAGCTCCAGCTCGTTCTTGGGGGTCTTGTAGGGTGGACATGGTGGGTTTGGTGTGCAGAGGTTGTCTGCTTTGGCACGCACGTGTGACAGCAGATTACCCTGGTGCGAGACGATGGCTCTGAAAGGGCTGTCATTGTGCATCAGGTCAGTAATCCATGAACGAAGGAGGATTAGCATGATGCGGTGTAACATCTCTTTAGGAGTCCTACATATCTACCAGACAAAAAGATTCACTTTTAAGAAGATAAATAAATGTCAGAATCCCGTTGGTTTGTCTCCAAATCTCAAGTGTGTAGCACCAGCACCCAGACAGTAACGTACCAAGAGACCTGCAGCATATTCACCACAGCAAATACACACAATACATCACAGATAAAAATAGCTAATATCCTTCTAATTGCAACTGTATTGGGCAGCCTCAAATAGCTTGCTGTATTCTGAGTAATACAGATGAGAGCCTTGTACTACTGTTCCTCAAGCATCAGAGGAAATTCACACAAATTAAAGGATAAAAGCTCTCATTGTTTGAATTAGATATCTCTGTTATGGTCAGCAGTTCCGGGCAGAGCCCACGATGTCTGCTCAGGCTGCCAGCCTGAAGGAGGTTGTAATGTAAGCAATGGTAAGAGGCGTTGTGTAGGAGGAGAGAACCTGGGATTTCAGCCTGGTGGTTGCCTTCGGGTGCTGAACTGAAAATGAACTTGTCTTGTGTGGGTGTTACAAGGGAGGAGTGTCCAAACTACATTAGGGTTTCTGCTACTGGGTCTGTATGTGGTACCTAAAGGTCTGAGGGGGACATCCTGCTCTCTTCTGTCACAGCAACAGCATCATCCCCTTAACACATCCAGATTCTACCTGGACTGTCCCCGCATCACTGCTTTTGTGGCCCCAGCCCAAGCGTGTGGAGTTTCCAGCTGGAGCTGGACCTGTAATAGAGCCTTGATAATTTGCATCCTGGTGAAGTAAACTTTGCTCTAGTGTTGAATGTATGACTGCAAAATTAATTTTCCAGAAATTATTCCAGATATCGGTTGTTTCTACAGACTTTGTTGCCAGAGGTTGTTTACTAAAATATTTGGGGCTCAATATGGAAAGGAAGACTTTATAAACTGCAAATTAAGAGGTTGAGGGAAATGTTGACTTGCCTGGGACAAGTTTTCACATGGAATATCAAGTTATTGCTAGTTAGAAGCTGCTGGATTTCTTGAGAATATATTTTTATGCTAAAAATGATTCATAGGTAGCCTCCAGCCATAACTCAGCCTGTGACCAGATCAAACTGAATTATTTGCTTGCTTCTACATTTGCATCAGCAAAGTACCAATCCAATGCTTTTGGGGTCTGTCTAGAAAAAAATTAAAAGCAATTCAATTCTGTGGGTCAAGAGACCTGAGAACTGAGGTCAGACCAGCTCTGGTCATGGGTAGAAATGAAGCATAAGCAAAAAGGTGGGTATTGATTTGGCAGTACTAGCACCACTTCCTCTAATGCAGGGTCAGAGCAAAAGTTTTAATCTAGGTATTGTCTTCATGAGCTGTTGGAATTCATGCTGTCTTGCTGCTCCTACTTTTTAGAGATATTAAAAACTTTCCAAGGTTTTCCAGCTATGTGACTTTGAGGTGGTTATCACAAAGTAGTAAGGGGACTTTGAGCTGAATGGGGGGAAATGCCCACAGTTGTACCCAATCCACTATAGGAAGTGCTGGGATCAGCTCCTCTCACTCACGTGACCTTCACAAGCAATCAGCTCCATCCCCTGACAGAAGTAGCATGTGTTACGCCTTCAGTGTTGCTCAGATACAGGCCCAAGCCCAACAGCTTGCAGATGGAATTGGCAGCTTGAGCTAAAGCAGAGTATCTCCAAATTGGAGGTGTCAGATTAGAGCACTCACCACTTCTATGAACGTGGGAATCTGGGTCATGTTCTGCCTTGGCTGCAGTAATGAATGATATTAGGATCCCCACATAAAGTCCTCTGCCATTTCTTCCAGAAAGGTGCTCACTGATTGATAGACATATGTGCAAATCCATCTACATGCTTTAGTTGACCCTGACGTATCTTCAGAATACATCCTGGGGAGATGTCAGATTGATCCCACCCCAAGCCCAGACAATTTAAAATCTCACCCCTCCAACTGCTGGTGCTGTGCTGGCACCAGCCACATGTCTGAAGGTGGATGCTGGAGTCTGCTAAAATGGAGGGATCTCTGTGCACCCGCGTTGCTCTCTGGAGCACCTGGATGCCTGCAGAAGGTGCCATAAATCAAGCGAGGCCTACGATCTGCATGCATCTTCTGAATCCTTCAGCACAGCTAAATGACGAATGAAAGTTAAAGCTGACAGCAATTCCTCAGCAATGCAGCTGAGGAAGCCCAAGTTGGGGTGGGAAATAAACCCAAAATGACAAAGGCAAGTTGATGGTTGAATCCTTTCTTGCAGACACTGGCACCCAAGGCAGCAGCAGCTCTTACTGCTCTGATCTCAGGCCGACCTTCGGAAGCAGAGGACAAATCCTCTTCTTATTTGTAAACTAAGCAAATCAGGCTATGCAAAATTGCAAGTGGCTTTTCTTCTAGCATATCCTCCTTAGTCCTTCACCATTACAGTGTGTGCAACCTCTTAGAATGCCACCAGGAACCCTTGCCACAGGCAGCACTTTATAAATAGTGACTATAAAAGGCTTTTCTGGTTAGTCCATTGAGTGAAGTTCCCATTGTTTTCCAGACCAAATCAGAACCCTTTACACTGCTTTTTTTTTAAGCAACTCCTTCCTAATCAGGGAAGCCTGAGAGAGTTTCACACAAGTTAGGCCTATTACCTTCTTTCACTGCTCCATTTACAGATGAATAGTCTCTCTGACTTTCTCGGGGCTTTCTTAGCTATAAGCTTAAATAATGGTTTATTATTGTTTATCTTTTCTCTATATCTCTAGCTGTTTGCTTCACTGATCTGCACTGGATTTCCATTTTAGTAGATGCTTTTTTACCCTGAATAAGTTCCAAAATTGTTTACAAATTGAGGCCTCTGTAGCCAAGTCTTTGCATTGTAATTGGAGCTTCATTTAAAGGCTTGTAGTGGCCTTTAGACTTGACTCTTTGCAGGTTCCTTACATTGGTTATGCCTACAGAGCCCTCACTTTGTGACACTTCTAAGTAGACTTTTACAGACGCCTGTGTGATAATTCCGTTGCTGTGCCACTAAAGAGCTCGGAGGGGGTGGTTCTGCCATGGTAGCTGCTATGCCATTGTCCCATTGTTGGCAACCTATGAAGTAAAAAAAAACAGCTACAAGTTCAGCTGTCTGAGCCCCTGATTCCTTGCTGTACTGCAGGCTCCTAGCTGCTGTTAGGAGCTGGGTAAGCAAGAGGAGTCTCTTGGCTATCTTCAGGCTTAGATGCAAGGACTGAAAGGAAGATCTCTCTGAGAAGCCAAGGTAAGGTTAGAAAACCTGTGTCATGACTCATATCTGAATGACAGGTCCAGTGGAAAAATAGTTCTTGTAGCGTTCAGGATGTGCAGTTCCCACAGTGGATTTTTTTTCCCCCAGAGCTGCTTGCCTGAGCTTCTGAGAAACTCCCTGGAAAGAAGAATGTTAAAAATTAAAAGACCTTAATGGTTGTACCAATGGTTTTTTTGACCTGGTCACAGAATATGTGGTTCTTGGTTAAAGAGTAATCCCTCACCTATTTACATGGGACTCAGTTTTGCAATAGGTGAAAATGTTTCCTGTCAAGGAGGGACGCTGAGGAATCAGAAGAAAATATTATGGACTATACAGTCCTGTGTAGTATGCAAAGAGATTACCAACCAGCTGGGAGACTGCTGTGTATGTCTGACAGCATCTCACATCCTCACTCCTATTACAGCATCCTACCTCCAGCCTGTCACACTTGATTAGCACTTCAACAGGTTCAGACATTCATGTCCCAGGTCTTCACTCTTTGCACCCCAGACTGGGTGATTCAGAGGGTGAGTGCTGGTGACTCACAGGTATGTTGCCTGTCTAACAGCATCCCACAGCAACCTGAGTGCCCATTTCTCACACATTCCCCTGCATCGCTAGAAATTGTGGCGAACTGACTGGTCAGGCGTCATTTCAGCTGAGTGAAAAGCTGCTTGCTTATTCATCAGCCTTCCAACCTCTTGGTAGAGATTCATCTAAGCCAGGACAACCCAGAGTTGTGGGTTATCTGTGCTATTTGGTCATCTGAGGCCCATCGTTCACTTTTCAGCCTTAAATAGCACGAACAGCTACTTCTCACTGCAACAAAGGCCATGGACATTGTTCAGATTAAATGAGAAGCCAAATAAGTTTAGAAAGTTATATAAAACAGGGAAAGATGTTTAAATGAGTCTGCTGTTTGAACAGAGCAAATGCATTAAAGGGTCAGCAATGCACAGAGGTCAGTTTGAAAGAGCAGCTCCTTCTTCCAAAGCTTTTGTGCTGCATTGGCACAGTCTGCACACCCTGTTCCCCTATTACCAGTCACAAGTGGGTGTCTTGCTTGCACTGCAAATGAAGTCATTAAGAGGGCTACAATGATCACCCTGGTTACAAATCACATCTGCTTATGAACATCACTTGAAGGAAAATATCAGCCATACCAATCTGTTAGCACGTGGGGAGTTTGGTGGTACCAGACATCTCAAAACCTATGAGCTGGTGGCATTTTTCCTGGAGAAGTGGCCTCACCACAGCTTTCAGAGATCTTGTGGCACCCTGTGAGGTTTTGGAAGGCTGTGGAAGTGGTCACTTAGACCCAACTGTAGCCATGACGCAGGAATAACCCTGTAGGTGCTCTCCTGATGGCTTTCTAGCATCTGAATTACTTTGAGAAAGAAAGTATTTTTAGAACTATCCTCTGAGTCATTGAAGGGGGAAATAAAAGCTCATGATTTGGTTCGCTCAAGCGAGAAACCCTTCCCTTTCAGGGAAGGATCATGTCGTAGTTCCAGATCCTTGAGTGGAGGCTGATGTGCGCTGCCCATGTTTATCACTGCTGCTTTGGACTTTGTGCAGTATATGAAACCATGACGTGGCAAACCATGTTTGGAAGTACTGCTGGCAGGCCATTGTCTTCCTGCAGCGTGAATCTGGGGCAGCCTGGATAATCCCCTTCCACTGCATCTCTTGAGGCAACTGTCCGAAAGCATTTTTTCCCTCTCTCTCTTTCAGGGAGTGTGCTATGGGGAGCTACATTTTCTTCTCTCTCTACAACATGTTCTAATTTATAGGATGAGATTTGTGATAATTGAGTTCAGAGCTGAATGCTGAGCCTTCTCCATATCCCCTGGGGTTTTCCTGGGAACAAGATGGATTGCCCAGTATGCCTCAGGCAAAAAAATAATGAATGAATAAATAAATACATGAATAACAGCATGCCTCATTTTGCCTATCGCTTAGAGAGAGGAAGCTAATTCTTTAAGTATCAGGAATGTGCTCATTATGTACAAATGGCAGAGCAGATGCACATATTCATAATAAGTATATTAAAAATCTCATTTTAGCTTCTAGAGGACAAGTGCAAGTGCAAAATTGGGTGCAATTATATTTATCTTCCCACCTATGGCGCGCTCTCACTTGAATATGTATTTGTTTGAGCTGGATGCATCTAGAAGCATGAAGTTTCCTGTGATTGAAAAAGCAAATTATTATGACTACCAGCTTCATATCAGAGGCTGGATCCAAGGTCCCCTGAAGTCACTAAAAAGCCTCTTATTGCCTTCCACTGGCTTTGCACTCAGGCAAGGGCTGGGCTGCTGCACAGCCCCTGCTAAGCATGTGTTGATAGCAAGACAAAGGATCAGAGGACACAATACAAGTGGAGCTGTTCATCCTAACTATCACTTAATCACACAAAGATGATGAACTGATAATTAGATGTCCTTGCACCGAGCTAGAGCCCTGGGTAGGGTCCCTTTCACACACAGAAATAAATCAGATAAATAGGCTGCTGTAGGCAAAGACATTAATCTTTGGCACGAACATGAACAATAGTGGAAATCAGTGCTGCTCATGAGGCCATGGGTCTGTGCCTGACTGCAGGAATGTGCTTGTGAATGGAAGAAACTGCTCATTCCTACCCTGCATGCAGCAGTAAAGCCTGCTGAAGTTCTACATGCCTAGCTCTTTGCGACAGTTGAAACCTGACTGGGTCTAAGGCAACTACTTCAATGGATAATTCATAAGCTTTCACTTCAGCAACAGATAAAACAGAGGGGTAGGTAGGAGGCTATACACAAACAAGGACAGAGACAGTGGGAAAAGACATGGAGAACCGTTCCACCCAGGCAAGGGAGAGGCACAAGGTCTTCCAATGGAAATTCATCAGCAGGAGCATACTCACATACATTCACAATTCTTTTTAATTGACAGTAAAATTGAGATTTGTGTTCTCCTGAAATCCCAATCCCTGCACCTGCTGGGAAAGCAGGAAAAGTAAACAAACGGGCTATGAAAAATCACAGTCCAAGGACCAAACATCAAATGAAGAGCAAGGCAAGGAGGCTTTCTTTCACTGGGGGTGGAAATAACAATAAGGAAATGCTGAAAGTGTCTGTGAACACAGCTTTTTTTTCCCTGAAAGACAGCCTCACAGCATTTTGAGTAAAGCTGTTATTTCCCTGTTCTTGCCTAGCTGTACCCAGCCTGCTCAGCTGAGGGGCTGGAGTCGAAACATTGCAGCCACTGCCAGAGTCTCCAGGCACTTCCCAGCACTGCCCTGTGTGACTCACCTCCCTCACGAGTGGTTTTACTCTGCCAATGCATCCTGCACGTAGCAGAGTAAGCATTTTGTCTGGGGATTTGTTTCCCCCACCCGCCCTTTTAACTGATGCCATTACTCTGATCCCCCTGGAGAAGGCAAAGCCTGAGAGGTTGTGCTTCCACCTCAGGATCAGAGCAGCAAGCAGCGGGGCTTCTTTCCACAGCCCCTTTCTTCTGCGGGAGCATGGTCTGTAACCTCAGAGAAAGCTCCATCTCCTGCAGAGATGAGCTCTTCTCTTCCAGACAAGTACTTTGCCAGAGCAAGGGAGCCACTGCCTGCCTATTCCAGGGTGCTATGTAATCCCTATCAGCTGAGAATCTGCTTTCCAAGCTTTGGTGAGCTGGGATTAGTTGCAAACACTTTGGCACTGCAGGATCCCACTTGGCTCCATTTTTTCAGTCCCATTTTACACGTAATCTGAAGCCAGCACTTCTTCCATATTCCTTTTGCAGTACCAACAATAATTCTCCTACTTTCTTCCTCTCCCTCTCAAGCAACAAGTTAATAATAACTACATTTGCAGTTCCATTATCCCTAAAGTAAGTGCAACTCTATAATTGGGGAAGAAGGGATGTCTTTAATTTTATGTCAACTGTAGAGTTAAAAGATAAGAGCAGACAAAGCAACATTCAGCATTGTGAGTGGTGCAAAATTCAGCATCCCTGTCTCCTTTTATTTCTGAAATGAGCATTGAAGCCAGGGTGATGGGTACCAGTGAGACACCAGACCAAGAATGTTAGTTAATTATATGAAGAGAAGAATCTCTGTTAAATTATTCTGGGGTTATTGTAAACATATCCAGAAATAACATAAGACAATATTAGTTGCAATCATTAACAGAGCAACCTACCAGGATTAGGAAGTGGAAAAAAAAAGCTGTGCTTCTGGGGCTATTTTTATTTCTGTAAAGACTTTTGCAAGTGTTTTCATCCTCTCCAACGTACAAGAGGAAAGGTTGTCTGCTTTCCAAGACTTAATGAGCAGCACACTTCTGAATGCTGCTATGGACCTGGAGGCAGTTTAATGACTATGGTTCCAGTGGCAAGTCGCCATTGTCCAAACTGAAAGAAAATATGGCTTAAATAAGAGAAAGTCTCACAGCTGCGACTGTGGAACACAAAAGCTGAGTCCTGTCAGAGGATTACAGGACTGAATGGCACCTTCAGGGTACCAAGGTGTGTAACAATTTGGGTCAAGCCCTGTGTATGGTTCTGTTGGGTCTGCTGGGCCAGATCCTGGTCACTCTTGGTTTGCACAGTGTCATAAAAACAGATGGGATTTTTCAGAAGGGAGAGGTCACGGTGGCAGACAACTGAAACAGACTGCTGTCCTCTATGAAGGGAGAAAGGAGAAGAGGGGAGTGCAGCTGAAAGCAGTTCTCTAAAAGAAAATAAAGAAGATATATTTATTTCTTGCTATCTATTCCCAGTTCCCTTACTCAGATGGAAACAAAGGCAACAACACACATGGAGTGTGACATTTAGCTGAACAAAAAGCAAGATGAACCAAGCTGCTAATAATACCTCCTATATGAAGACAAAAGACATATTCCAAAATAACTATTGTACATTTATCCATAATTAGGACAGGATATTGCCAGAGAGGAACACGAAGGTAAGATGACAAAGACAGGGAGAGAGGATTTTTTTATAGCTGTAGTTTTTTTAAGGAAAGATCATTAAATTTGCCACCAGAAATATGCTGAAAAAGACAAGCTGGTGGGCAGAAGCACCACAGAATGAGGAAGAAATGCCACAGGAAGGAAGAAGAGTAATTCTAGGAGTAAACAGCTACTTTTAGAAAATACCATCTGTCCTGAATACAAGTTTTCTGTATATTGGGACTCAAAAGGCTTTTTCCACTGAATCCCTAGCTCTGGCTGTGTTAAAAGTTGAAAAACTCAACCTGACTTAGATAAAGTCCCATTCCACAATTAATGTGTACCTTCATCTGGAGCCAAAAGTTACTGTTTGGAGAACCTCCAGTTCCAGAATTCATCTTGATTCCTCCTGCTATCTCATGATGTCACTGCATTATTCTTTTTGGCCTCAATTTGTCCATCTATGGAAATTCACAGGACCTTGGAAAGTGCGTGGGTTGATCTCTTCTCACTCACTAATGCACATGGAAGACACACACGTAAACACCAGGAATCATCCATGCAGTAGATGCTAAAAAATTGATGTTGCTTAAAAAAAACAGTTAGCAAGACATGGACAACAGGCATAGAGAGGGTCAGCTCTGTCTTTTGCATGGCAAGGAGCCTGGAATGTCTCAAATGCACAGAGAAATTAAGTATTTTAGGTAATGGAAGGAAAAATACATTAATAAGCTGCTTTGCAAGACATTTATACTCCATCTTCTAATTAGCCACAAACATGGAGGTGGGAAGAGGTCTTCTGAAATTTGCTGTTCTCCATCAAAGATTGCTTTCTTCAAGGCCTTCTGTGATATCAGTAGGAAATCAGAAAATGAGAGGGAAAACAATTCATAGATATAGACATCAATCAGGCCACATGGATTTGATCCTCTGAGGGCATGAAGCAGGCTTTCATCACTGGGTCCTAGGCAACTCCCAAAGGATGAAGGACTGGGTAGCACAGGGGAAAAAAAGAAGCCAGATCCAGTTGAGGATTACAGAGGAACAAGCTTAGGCAGAGGCTGTCCCCAGATGGCCTTGTTTGGGAGAGAAGGTTTTCTCCTTACTTCTTCCCCAGAAAGACCTCCCTTTGGATAATAAAAATTTGCTGGGACCAAAGCCAAGCAGGAACACCCCACAAAGAGTGTTGTCTCAGGTGCAACCAGCGATCGTTCCCTGCCCTCTTCCACATGAACACCGGGAGCTGTCACTGTCCCATCCACTTTCATAGGAAGGAGCCCAAGATGCCACCTGAGCCAGCCACAAAGAGGAAGGAGAGTGCTGAAGAAGGGTATACAAAATCAAAAGTCTCTCATGGTTGATCTTGACTTATTGCAGTTTCTAACAGCACCCTTTGTACAGAGGGAAATGCATCCTTTGGTGGAAAATTAGAGTGAGGATGAAAATGCTGATTTTGGCTAGAAAATAAACCAGCAGATGCTCATTCCCCACACTCAGGGTAGCAGCGACCTTGTCTGAAGATTGCTGAGTATAGTGTCGTGTATCTGGGACACAGGGCTTGACTGATTCTTCTTACTCCAGTTTCACCGTGCTGCCATTGCAGGGCTTTCCATAAATTTTCTCTCCAATTCATCCAGCCACACATGAGATTTCATTTTTTTTCCCTTCATTTCTCTGACTAGTCTCAGCTAGTCTTTGTCTGGAGCAATGATATGGAGCAGCACTGGCACTCACAAGTGGCTCCCAGCCTACAAGGGGATTGCTGGCACAAAAAAACCCTCTTCCTTATGTTGAAGTGCTGGATGTTGCAACACAATCTTCCATTAAGCAAACAAGTGAATCATGCTGAGTTTTCTGCCACCGGCTGGAAACACTCTTTATATAAGTGATGCTATGGTGAGCTGGTGACCATTGATTTTGACAACCAAAGTCAGATGTCCATGGAAGTTCTTCCATCACTTCCTATCAGCCACCCAACTCTTACCTCTTCCTGCAGAACTGGAATCTGAACACACAGCACCCACAGTCTTTATTATTGGATAAACACTGCTTATCCACTCCTCCCATCTCCCGCACAGCAGAAGGGGAAAACCACAACCTGCCACAACCTGCTCCCTAACACCAGCGTGCAGAACAGATTATGTATTCCAGCATGGGCAGGAAGAGGGAGGGAAACTTCAGGGAGCCAGGCTGCTCTCAATTAGCAGTTATCTCCAGCAGCTTGTCTGATTAATGGCTGCACCTCACACTGTGCCTATATAATAGGTGCGGGGAAATGACTTTAAACTGCTTTGCTCCCAATTACAATGGAGACTGGAGTGGTGGGCACCTCTTGTTAGAGTAAACATCTTCCCTGTTCTCCTCCCAGCCCAGATCTATGCTTGTGCCAACATTGGTGCTGGGCAAGCAGACCACATACGGATGGGAGCATGGTGCCAACAGGAGACTGAGCACAATGGACTTAAGTACAGTTTGCTGCTGTCAGTACAGAGCATCCTCACTTCAGAGGACCTCATGCCCTGCACTAGAGTCCTTCTGCCTTCATGGCTCAGAGTCCATTTTTTTTTTTGAGCTGATCCTCAAGGTGCAGCAGCCCCCATCTGTCATGCCAGCAGCACTTACAACATCACACGTCAGACCCAGCTTGTGCCTGAACTGCAGTCCTGTTCTCTGTTCTGCCACAGACAGTGACTTCAGACAAATCAATCTAGTGTCTCTTCACAAAAGACTTTAATCAAGTATGCCCATACTCATGTCTTGGGGCAGCTTAGCTGCAGTGTGAATAGCTATATTGCACCACTGGACCTCAACTGCTGTGACTCCATGTCTGCCCTAGCATCTCAAGGGCTTGCTCGCTCAGCTCCCAGCCTCCAGTGACCTGCAACCTGCTATAAATCTTCTCCAGTGAGTTATAGCAAACCCTTTTCTCTGCTTCCAAGGGCATGCACTGGAAGATCATTTAAAACTTGGACAACTTCAGCCTACATCTTTGGTCAATGGGAGGAAAGCAAACAGCACAAGCAAATCTCTCTCAGCCTGCAGGAACCAGGAAGCCCAGACCAAGCACATCACCCAAGTCAAGCAAAGCCAGATCCTGTGGTTGTGGGCAGGAGGCAGGGGTTTGGAGTCACCTTTTTATTTGGTCTGCTGGGAAAATTGTCTTCTACTCAGCTGACAATTTACTCCACGCCAAGTCTAGTTTAGCATCTGCAGAGCTCTCCCTCCTAACCAAGATCGAGGGGCTTGATCTAGGTATTAGGACACTCATGTGCCACTTTCAGGCTAGACAGGTCTGCTGGTCTGGTTTCAGCAATATTGGGCTCTGGCACATCAGGGACAGAGGGGAATGACGTCATCTAAGCCAAGCAGCTCCTTTGCTTCAGGCATAAAGACACAGGTGGGGCTGGTAAAGACCAGCCAAGAATTTGGAGCTCTTTTCAGAAAGTCACTCTACCAGCATCAAACCCATGGCCGTACTATCAACAGGAGCAGTAACACTTCCCAATCACAGCTCAATTACATGAAAATTACAATCAATTCAGGGATATCTAGGTGACCCTATTCTAAACCTTGCTTCCTTCTCCCACTTTTCTGTAAGTTCACTTAATAGCACATTCACTACAAAGTAAAGAAAGGTTTTAAAGTACATTTACCTTGTAAAAATATCAAATCTTCTTTAGAAATGAGCACTGGTTAATTATGAATGAAGGCATGCAGTGCTGAAAGTCCCTGCTTATACATTTTTAAATGTAGCCTTTCACTTCTGATAATACTTTTAAAAACCCACTGGACTGGAGCTTACAGTCTATTGCAAAAACCAGCCACATTCTTTTTGCCACCACATTCCCCGATCTGAAGAAGTCCCAGCTGGTCCAGTCATGATGTCTCCCTTGCAGCCTGGAGAAGAGGCCAGAAGGTCTGAGCAAAGGTCGCTTCAAAGGGCAGGAGAGGAAGAATTCACTGTAAATAGCAATTATACACTGAGAAGAGAATGTAAAGACTAGAGAGTATTTTAAAAAAAACCCAGACAAACTCCTACAGATGAATTTCCAGCACCAGAGCTCTTATTTTGATGCTTTGCTGGGCAGGCTGGCTGCTGGTGTGGACATGCCCAACCCCACTAAGGGACACTCAGAGCTCCCCAGACCTGGGCACAGACTCAGGTTTGACTTCTCCATCCTCAGCAGTGGCACGTTGCCCTGCCAGGCGTTGGAGGGGACATGTTTACCTTTCAGGACACAATGAGTTGCTTAAACCTCGGGGAAGGAGCCTTTCGGTGCGGCTGTGCCAACACAGCTGTGTTGCACCCAGAGGGCAGCTGGGTCAGAGCTGGTTCTGGATGTCCTCAAACACAGGTGCTGAATGTCCTTTAAAACATCTTGAGGCTCGCCTTTGCAAACACCAACACTGCTTCCTTTTGCAGAGTGAGAGACCTACCAACCCTGAGATAAGCAGCAACTAAATTCAAGTTATGTGAACAAAGGGGGGAAAAGAAAATCCCCAGCTTATCCTTTCCTCTCTCACATTGTCTCCATCAATCCTTCTTCAGAGGCAATTTTCATTTCTTCAGAGCTAAAGGCCAGGAGGGAACCTTAGACCTGGTCTAAGCCTGATGTCAGCATTGTACTAGGTATTCTTGTGCTGAGCCCAGGAGTTATCCGACCAAAGCAGCTAGCTGAAGGGCAGCTACAGTTGATCTGAAGCCATGAGGAAATGGAAATGCACCCTGCTTCCCTTGGCAGCCTCTTCTCCAGGAGCCTCCATTTAACATGAGTGCCTTGGCTCCACCTAGAACATGTCATATTTTTTGCTCTTTTTCCACCATGTTATGTACAAACTACAGTCACAAACCCTTGCAACCCTCCCTTCAGCCAAGCTCCTTCGATGCAGCAGTGCCTGTCTCTCCTGAGTTCCCATCAGTACTCCCAAACCCTTCACGCTCCCATCACTGGTGTAACAGGTGCTTGAGCAGAAGCAAAACAACCAGTTCCTATCTGCCTACTCTCCGGTCCAGCAATCAGACCACATCTGGGTAGTTACTCACTTTGTACGCTTAGGCCTTACCTAGAAAATCTGGTTTCTATTTGTTTAGCATTAGATACAGCCCCATCCACGCATTTTGTCTTCATAGGATTCATTTCCACCTCTCAGATCACAAGAGGTCCCACCAGTGGCAATGGCTGGCCCCACTCAAGTCCTGACATAGCAGGAGCATCCTTTCAGTCCTGGATATTATCAAGCTCAAGCTGCCAAAAAATGAATTCTCATGGGCCAGAGATTTCCTTGGCTGGTTCTTCTGGGATGCTTAATGGCAAGAATAATTAAGCCTGATTTTTCTCACTAGCAGATGATGCCCAACATTTTCCCAGCTGAATGGACCAGGAGCTACCAGCCAAGCTTCTGTGAGAACAGAGCTGCTTTCCAAATACAGAGGGTATCTATTGGATAACTCTCTTTTTCCCATGACTGTGTCAGATTCAGTATCTCCACCTAATATTAGGCTTATGATGTTGCTAGGATATGTTTTTGCTTCAAAACAAATACTCTTTTTTATTTTCCTTAACTCTTCCTGCTCTGGTTTTTGGAGATATCTATCTATCTATCTATCTATCTTCCCCTCACATTAATTTTCTGGACCAAGTGATCTCCAGCCCATGTTAGCAGCTGCCCATTGTACTCACGCTCTTTCCCTTGTGGTGTAGGTGGCTTTTTTCCCCCACTCTTGCTGGTGTATTTATTTCATCAGTGAACTGAAAATAGGCTTTTACCTCAAATTTCTGTCCTCTGTCTCATGTGGACTTCCTGTGCTTTAAGAATTGGCATGGGTTTGTTCCCATTTTCTTCTCTCCCTTCCCTACCCCCCGTCGGTTCACAGAATCACCAGGTTAGAAAAGACCTTTAAGATCATCACGTCCAACCATTCCTGTCCTATGCTAAACCATATCCCTGAGCACCTCATCTACACGTCTGTTAAACACATCCAGGGAAGGTGACTCAGCCCCTCCCTGGGCAGCCTGTTCCACATCCCCACAGCTCTTTCAGTGAAGAGCTTTTCCCTAACATCTGCTCTGACCCTGCCCTGGTGCAGCTTGAGGCCATTTCCCCTTGTCCCATCTCCTGTCCCCTGGATGAAGAGACCATCGCCCACCTCTCTACACCCTCCTGTCAGGTAATTGTAGGTGGTGATAAGGTCTCTCCTCAGCCTCCTCCAGGCTAAACATCCCCAGCTCCCTCAGCTGCTCCTCAGAGGATTTGCCCCCCAGCCCCTTCCCCAGCCTGGCTGCCCTTCTCTGGACTCACTCCAGGACCTCAATGTCCTTCTTACGGTGAGGAGCCCAGAACTGGACACAGCACTCGAGGTGCAGCCTCACCAGTACAGGGGCACAATCCCCTCCCCAGACCTGCTGGCCGCACTATTTCTGATACAAGCCAGGATGCTGTTGGCCTTCCTGGCCACCTGAGCACACTGGCTCACGTTCAGTCAGCAAGTTCCACTTGACAGTAACCACCTTGGAGAAACGTCTCCTTTGCAGCACAGCATACACACTGCTGGTTTTGTTCACTAAAAGTCAGAGTCAGCAACCTGTGGTTCCAGGCTATAAATACCCAAAGCCATTGAACTGGGTGTCTTGACTGAGCTCTGTGATATGCCCCAGTCTGATCTCAGAGATGCTCCATGTTTCCCAACAGACTCCTGGATTTTAAAAAAATTAAAAAATAAATTAAAAAAACCAACCCAAACTGAATGGTTTATGTAGCAACTTAATGTACAGTAAAAATATCTCCAGGTACAACACTGTACAGTGTGCCAGGTTTTAGGAAACACACATATTCCACCCTGGATCTGGCTCTCACCCCAACACTCGAGGGAATTACCAGCAGCGCGGTATTCCCGTTCCCAGTCACTGGCATTATGCCCTCTTGTAAACACAATTAAACCCCCCTCTGCCCAGAAAAGGAGGGAGAGACCCCAAACAAAGCGAATTTCGGTCTTCCCTCGTTATTTCTTATCAGACTGCCCCATCTAGAGGGCGGCGGCGGCAGCAGCATCACCAGCCCCGGCTCGCCGGGCTCCGCGGGCCATCTCCCTTCCCCGCGGTGCCTCCCGGCGCAGCTCTGCAGGGATGCTGCTGCAAGGATGCTGCTGCAGAGGTGCTTCTGGCCCCTTGGGAACGGCTGTGAAGCGGCACAAAGGCCAGGCGCACAGACACAAAGCCTGGCTCTTCCTCGCATAGGAAAGGCTGTAAGCTCTTACAGCTTGTAAGCCAAAAAAGGCCTTTCTGCAGCATGATGCACACAGACCTCTTCCCTTTCTTCCTCTAGCATCTTTTAGAAGGCACATCCTCACCTCCTCAGGGTGAATACTCGCTGCAGCTAAGCATGTCCTTCCCATAGCTGAGCAGACCCTCACCTGCAGCCAGCAGTTGCATGCATGCTCTTATTAAATTCATATTAAGCTTGATGGTGACCTCTTATTCAACAGGGAAAGTATTTCCTGGCTCACTTTCTGACAACTGATTTACCAAGCCATTAATCAGTTTATTATTAGGTTATTAGCACATATTACTGTATTAATCAATGCACTGTTTAGAGGCAGGTGAGTGCTTTTGCCAGGATACATAGTGATCAGTGATATTTTAGGTCATCTGTGAAGCAAAACCTGCTCTTAAACACCATCACAGCTGGGGAATATTTATCTTTCAAAGAGGAAAAATCTATTCCTAGTCCCTGGGTGACATCACTGGACAGGTGGGCACCTAGTTGTGCTGTGGGGAAATCATTTCCTTATTGACTTGTTGCGCTATCAGTTGATGGACACCAGGACAAGGTGCTACTTAACTCGGAGAGGACCAGGCTGCTGCTACAAACAGCAGGGGATGATGCCCAAGGGAGCAGAGAAGCTCAGCAGAGCTGCAGATTTCTGCCTCCAACATGCAGGTCCATGTGATGTCTCAGGCATCCATCAAGAGATGAATCTGAGCTCATCTTTCCCTCCAGATCATAAATAAATCATTAATAAAATAAAAATCCTCAACTGCTGCAAAAATAATTTAAACAAGCCTAGAGATTGAAGCAAGAAACTGACTGATGCACAAATATCCACACACAGATGATGCTTTCATGTAATTCTCTCTAATGGGACCAGCTTAACAGCAAGGGGTTGGACAAGCAGGAAGAAAATGAGCAAACTAAACTGCCAGAACAGTGATAGTTGCCCTCATTTTGCAGTTTAATGATTTTTAGCATCATCCTCATCTTTGCAGAACCTTTACCCTCCTCCTGTCCTCAGGGAGGATAGCAAAGCACAGGAGCAGAGTTCAGTCTTTAAATGGGTTTTGCACAGAAAGTCCTTGCTGCTTGGCCTGCTGAGGAAGAAAGGTCTGAGTATGAGCCACAAAGTTTTTAGGCAGCTGTGCCTGGAAATGGTCTCTCTAATGGTTTCATACCTGCTCTGGTGTAACCAAACTGAGGAGGGAGCATCTTGGGTCTTCTGCTCCAAGGAATGAAGGGGGATTTGATCCTGAGCAGTGAGCAGCAGTTGATCCTGAAGGAACACACAGCAAGGGATCCACTGCTCTTGCTCAGCCTGGCATACTCCATGCCTTTCCCTTGTCAAACTCACATGAGCATGTTCAAGCACAGAGAGGGCAAAGCTGGCAGGGACCCCTGCCTTGTACCAGGCAGAGGGGAACAGCAGTGCAGCAGGCTCTGGGTTCCTATACCAGGTCCCTGCATCCTGCCAAGTCCTGGTGCTCCACTGGGACCATCCTGATGCTGTGGCCCAGGACACAGACAAACCCTTTCTGAGAGCAAGGATGTAGTAACATCATGCTCCTGCATCACAGTTCTGCCAGTTTCTGAGTGTACTTTGATATCACAACTTGAAGCCAAGTTGCTGTTGATGACCTCATGTAATGCAGGGCTGAGAATGATTTCAGAAGTTCCACTGGATTAGTTTCCTTAGAACAGACAAGTTAGTTATTTCTTCTGAATACTGAGCATTTTCAGCCCCTTTGTGTCATGTTAAATAACCCCTGGATTTATAATCACTCATATATGCCATGTTTTGCCTTCCACATGATCTATGGATTTCCTTTCCTTTGCAGATGTAGGGGAGCAGGAGCTTCTTGATGTGAAGCTGCTGAATCTGTCCCCATGATCCTCATTTCCCATTCCAAGAAGTCATCATTCCCCCCAGTACATCTTATGCCATTGAACACCATTGCATGGGGCAGCTGATGCCTGAGCAGGACAACAGGATGAGAAAGCCTTTCAGATAAGTACTCTTACACAAAAATGACATCCTTTCCCTACACACCTCAAGGAAATTCTGAGGTTCCCCAATCTACCCCTCACGTGGTAACAAGCTGCTAGATGGACACGTTTGTAAGGCTTGGATTGCTCCACCAGCTTCACTCTGTCCTAAGCCCCTTGAAATCTGTGAATGGTTGCTCTCCTTTGCTTCCAAATAAAGATTAAGTTCTAAATTGACCAAATCAGATATGAATGTGTTGGGGCTGGAGCCAGGCGACAAGCTTCAGATCCAGGCTCTGGCAACCAAAAATAACCTTGGGAAACAATCTTCTGAACTCCAAGTTTTAATCAAGAACATGTCCATCCCCACCCATATTCTAGGGGAACGGCTCTTAAATACATCTCTGGCTCTCTGCTTGGTGCTGTTCAGCCCTGCACCAAACAAACATACATAAGTAGTTGCAATGTCTTTTTTTAGAAGGAAAAGCTAGCAAGAGATACGTAGGCCCTTAACCACAAGAAGACAGGGATGAATTCTGCATGCTCCAAATTTGGAGTTATGGGGATCTGAGATTTCTGCTGAGTTCTATTTCAAAATGCAAATAAGTGTTCATGATTCAGACTGCCATTCCATGGTCTTCTCATCCCGTGTCTGATTTTTACTTATTAAGTAAACTGAACAAGAACTGGCGTCCCCTGGCCAAGCTTAGTTACTGCAGAATAGTTGGACTCAATGATCTCTTGAGGTCCCTTCCAAACCCTACAATTCTGTGAACAGCACATTGTATGACCTATAAAACTCCCATGCTCCAGTTTTCTCAACTTCCAGCATGCAGTGATGCGCTGACAGCAGATACCTCTACAGTACATACAGTACACACCAGAACATAAATTAAAATAGGCAGAGAACCCTAATTTGGCTGCTTTGCATCCCACTTCCTAGAAATCCTAATTCTACCCCAAAGTCGTTTGCCAACAGTGATGCATCTCTCCACATCTGAGCAATTACCCGGGTTGTTTCTGTTTGTGGGCTGCTTCTGCAGCAGTAAATGCTTTTAGCAGCCCATAACTCAATGCCAGGTAAGAGGATGCTTCAGGTCTTTCCTGAATACGCTGAATAAATAACACCAAGCACTGTCAAGACTGGCTACATCAGCAAAGAGCCATGCTTATTCTCCTGCTGTGGGACATAGCATCAGTACAGGCAGCTGACAGAGTGGGGATGCTTCTGCTGCAGACCTCTGCTGCTCATTTCAGCATGAGCACAGTGTTGTTTGGTTAAAACCGGAGACATGGAGCAAAGTCTCCTGCACTGCCTGGTACCATTACTGCCATTCAGATGGATGCTGTGTGCTGCACAGCAGCAGTATGTGTTTTGGAAGGTCAGCTCATTCCTTGGTAGTCTCAGAGTATTTGAATATTTTTTTTTTCCCAAATTGACTTATATTAAAGAGAAAAAGAGAAAAAAGCCACCAAAACCCCTAATCTGTCAAGAGTCCCAGGCAGCTACACAGAAAAAACAGCTGAAATCATCCCCATGTCTCACCTCCACCCACTGATGACCCCTTTACCGACCAGTCTACAAACAGCAACACAGAAATTCCTACTTGTGACTACCACTAACAGCAGGATCTGCAATTAGACACAGACACGTTCCCCGTTGTTCCCTGGGTCAGGTCACTACCTCATGTGACTACGTCACCAGCCATGCAATTCCTCCCTCCCTCCCATCTCCCCTTCACCCCGAGCAGCCACTGCTGAGACAGCTCCCTTGCTTGTGGCTCTATTTTACAAGTACAGTGCTTGGTTATTTGGGAGCCCTTGTAGTCCCAGCTGCAGGCTGTTGTGTGGGAAGCAAACAGGACACAAACCTGGTTCTGGTGCTTCCAAAGCTTCACACTGCAAAATACCTCACCAGATATTATATTTGCCACACATCTGGGTCACAGCTCTAAGGAGAGACATTGGGCTTGTTCACTTTGGGGACTATTCACAAGTATTAGAGAGGATGAGCACATAAGCAGCTGGATTTGGGAATATCTTTTATATGGTAAGAGCACTGACTTTGCTCCCCTGTGATTTCTGAGATCCTATTTGTTAGCTTCTGAGCATACAGCCAAATACTGAGTCCCCAAATCCTTGAAGCTTCATTACCTAGAAATTCACACCAGCAGTTAAATACATGTAAGTCATCTTCTGTTATTGCCACAGAAGCGTTCCATCCAGAGCTCAAGAGTTAGGACTCATATCTAAACCCTGAAGTTCTGAGAATTATTTGGAGGAATTTAGTAACAACTTGGAAAATAAAGAAGATACTAAAGAAAAGCAAACTCCTCTCAGAAATACTCATTAACTGAGAGGTATGCTTGGAAATAACCACCCCTCTGCTTCCACACCCAGTCTGACATACTACTGCAAAAATATGTTAGGCATAAAAACAAAGGGCTTGACTCTCAAAAAAGGCAATCACCAACTCTTCATTAAGATAGCCATTTACTGAGAACTTACCTGTGTATACACCTCAAAGCCAGATGAATGGGAAGAAGTTGACTTCCACTGAAGTACTGGGGCTCCTAAAGGCTTCATTTTGTTAAATTCAGCTGTCTAAGGGAAGGCAGCCACATGCTGAGCATAAGGGAAGTGAGAAACTTTTTAGCTGGCTTCCAACACTTTTAAATCCCAAAGACACTTCAAACTGATCAAGCCAAAACACTGATGAACAAAACTAATCTAAGGTCAAAACTTAATGAGAAGAAGCAGAAACAAAGCTGGTTTGTATTTTTATACATACCCCTTTTATCACACTTACCTGGTTCAAACATAAAACAGGCCTTCACACACAGAAACACAGCAAAGCTCCCAACCTCCCTAAAGAGAGCAGAACCCAGGACCAGCATTACACTACAAATATTTTCACCTGAAACTACTGATGGGGAGAATGCACTTCAGGTGGCAGAGATCAAAGCTTATTTCTCTTTAGACTGCTGTGCGCAGGAAAGCCTCTCAGGAGATGAAAAGGATGGAAAAAAGCAAGCAGGGAGTTTACACCTCTTTAAGGAGCTATCAGCAGAAACCTCAAAATACAATGTTAGCTGACTGTTCTCTGCTGAGAGTTGCTTTCATGTGATAGATAGCCAAATACTTGGAGGATGATAAATGATGAACTGTGAATGATTATTCTAATTCAGAGGAAGAGAAGGCGGCTTATGTCTGGCATTGAGGAAAATATAATCAGATGTCCCTGACACATTAACCATCAAGTTTTTATCCTGGAAAGAAGTCGAGTAGATTAGCTGGTATTATCAAAACATTAGGATTTTTTTTTTTTTTCTGGAATGAAGGAAAGCCTTGACAATGGAAGTCACTTACTGGGAGAAATACATCCAGTGGGATCTATGAGTTAGGAGGGGTGGGATATGGGGAAGAGAAATCATACCAGTAATGGAGAAGTAGCATTACCATTTGGGAACTAGAAGGTAGAAAACATCCCACAAAAGTGTGATCTTGTTTTTAAAATGGGTATTGTGGAAAACCAGAACATCCTAGGAGGTTTATGCAGCTGTAAATCAGTTATGGAGAAAATAGGAAGGATTGTGTCTGAAGGAGGACATGGTCGATGGAGGACATGGAGAGAGGCAATCCCACAGCCCCACTGTGAATGAACACGGAGTCGCTGCTGCCATCCCCTCCTTCAGTAACAGTGCCCACTTAGGGCCCAGCTTCCAGTTACTTTTGTCCTGCCAGTTTGATCCGCATTGCTTTGTGATTGTTCATGCAGCTCCCAGAAAACGTCTGTGTGGGTGAGAGTGATGAGTGAGGGAACTGGAATGAATTATTGCTTTCAAATGAAAATAAAATCAGCAAAACCCAACAGCCCAGCCTCTCCTTATCCCTTCAGTTCTCCCAAGGTGTAGGACTTGTAATGCTAAAGGTGCCAATGGGGCACAGAAGGAGATGGTAAATAACCCTCAGCAGTGGGTCCTGGCTCAACAACCTCCCACCCCTCATGGGCCTGTCCAAGGGAGGAATCAGGAGTCAGGGGGTTCTTGATTCAAATGGACCCTTGGTTCAGATTTGATGCAGATAGTCCCTGGAGTGTCATGGCTCCTTGCAGTGACTGTGTCTGGTGTTTGGAGACACAGATGACTTAGACAGGCTGTGCACATGCTCCAGCAGCTCCAAGTCCACCTCCTCCTCCATCAAGAAGCCAGAGACCTGCATCACCATGGAGTGGTTACCTTTGAACTTACAGGACCCGTGTGTTCAGTCAGCTTGGGCAAAAATTGTTCGCACCTTGCATTTGCTTGCCTCATCTTTGTCCATTTTGTAACATCAGATAAGAAGAGAAGGTCCCTGGCTCACTGGCTGTGTGCAAGGCAGATGGGAGGGATGGGTTTGGATGTGTTGCATCGTGGATCTGTCAAGTGCTTGTGTGACCCTCAAAAGTCCCTTAAACCAACAAACACATGATACAGAGCAGACCAAGCACCATAGACCCTGGCCAGGTCTTCTAGTCCCTGAGTAGCTCCCAAATGCCTAAATATTACAATTTGTGACTGGGTAAAATGAGGCTGCTCTGTCATTTAGATTTACAGCCTGTGGGATATTTGATAGGAGCTTCTGAGGCCTGTTGATTCCACAGCAGTAGACCTTAACTCAGCTGGGAACGTGATTCTTTGCTTCAGCCTTGCTCCTTCATGCCTGGCTGACTGTTGTCCTTTCTCCTCTGGAATAATTATGATGGTTGAAAATAAATGTGTGGGACAAGTTGTGCCAGTTTCCACAGTTTAACAGCACATGGACGTTTGTGTGAAAGTGTGAGCCAGGATGTTTGTGTTCATTCTCCTAATTCTCTCCACAAAATGGTTTTATAAATAATCAGGCCTTAATTGTGTGATTCCAGTTAATGTGGAGGGAGTTAATTAACATCTGGAACAAGTTTCCTGGCCTGAGCTATTAGCTGTGTCTGGTGCAGAATTCAAACAATGTATGAAGTGAGGCCTATAGCCAAATGATTTTGCACATAGCTGAAATGAGAAATGGCCAAAGATGGATGAGGTATGGCAGCTGTGCCAAAATAATGTCTGTTTTTGGTAAACAAGTGTGTACTGAGGCAAGACATGATTGTTGTGCTGGACCAAGAGGTGCACTATGTGGCAAAGAAGAGGCATCACCTCTCCATTTATACTCTCCTCAAACCCTCCAGCTCTTCTTACTCATCTCCAAAAGCCTCATGGATGAGTGATTTTTGGAGACTTTTACAGCTGAAGGAGGTAGAATCCCACCAACAAAAGGACCAGATCTCCTGTGCAACCTTGCACACCCTCACTGTGTTTTATCCCGTCTGTCTGCAGAGCCACAGAGGAGGGTTTGATTTTGTGCCACTAAGAAGAGGAATATCAAATGAAAGGAGGCAAACTCTGAACCTATGCCTCATGTATCCATATCAAATAGAGAAACTGGGAGGTGGCCTTTGAGCTGCCAGCATCCCTCCCTCCTGCAAACCAAGGACAGCAAGTAAAATTTTTATTATCCTTTTAGGTGAACCCCAACTATTTTATCCAATCTAAACTGACCTTTTTTACTTCTTGGTAAAGCTTTTTAATTCTCTCTACATCATTTTTGGTTTCAAGTAGAAAACATGTGGAAAAAAAACCCAAGAATTTTACTTAATCAATGTCTGAAAGCCAGCAACCTGCCCATGTTGTCCCTCCATTGTCTTTGAAGCCATAACCCCATGGGAACAAAGGAGAAATAGTATATTGTAATGCTAATTCCTGTGATATTACTCACAGCCAACCCTTCAAGTCAGAGTGAACAGATCTACTAGGAAACCTGGCACTTTCAGGAGCTGGTCTCACAGACCTGCAGGCTTTCTCCACAGCTCCTGGCTTCTCACTCACTTGGTGATTGTCACTCCACTTCTTTGAGAGCTTCTCACTAGAAAAGGTTTTGCTATACTCTGGGAAAGGGACATAATGTTAGAAAAAAGAACTCCCCATTGCGCTGGAGAGTGACGGTGAGGGGTACCAGCTCCATACAGGGAATGGACCAGAAAACACCATCTAAACTCCTCTCTGGCCCAACCTTATCCACTGAAAGATGTCCCTGCCCATGTTGGGGTGAGAAGTTGGACTAGATGGTCTTTAAAAGGTCCCCTCCAACCCAAACTGTTTTTTTATTCTATGATAAATTTAAAAGTTTGGGGATAAAGTCCTAAAGTGCTCCAGCTCCCAAGTCAGTGAGGAAACAGGAGAACTCCTGCTGCTGGAAAGCACCAGCCTACACCAGTAAGAGGACTGGGATATCAGCATGGACTCATACCCACTTAGGTGCCAAATGTTATTCTTTAGTAATTCAGCCCTGCTGGGATTTACTACTGGCCCGAATTTCATGTACAATTTTCATCATCTCTCATAATTACAAAAATTGCAAATAACTTTTTAATATCAATGTTTAAAAAAAAAAAAAAAACAAACCCAAGCAAATCTTTCCCAGCACTTTTATTGCCTATTTACAATCTCAAATCAAACAGTTTACAACTTTGTGTTCTGAAAATATACAACGTAAGAAAACACTAGCCTGGTAAAATTATGCTTTTATGGTAATGACAGGGATGAGTTATAGTTACTCTAGTTAAACTATAATGCCTGCACAGATGCTGGGGAAAAACTATTGTGCAACATGTTTTACCACCACAAGCATGGCACCTGCTAGCTCTGCCATGGTACATATAAGAGCATGTTAGCATTTCTTTATGAATATTTTTTTCCCAAGGATTATAATTGGACCATAAACATTGACTTGAGGATAAAATATCAACATGCAGGCTCTGAAAATATACCTGTGGAAATAGTCAGAGAGGTTTATGTATCTGGATTTGAGAAGCAACTTTATGAGAGATAACATATCATTTGTTTCTGATCTGGTAGGACTCACAGATTGTCTGTGCTTGAATTGTGGTCCCTGTGAATTTGCAGTGGGTGAATCTGGTGGTATTTACAGAGCCAGAAATTAAGTCCTCAGGCCCACTGCTGGTTAGCAGGAAATAATAATTATATTTATCCATATATTATGTGATACACACATGGCCAGGGCAGGGGGTTCTTGCCGAGCTGCCCCTGCACCCACCCATGGCCCCACCTCCATCCTGAGATGCTGCTCAAGGACACCAGCACCAGTTGTCCTGACCCACCCACCTCCATCTGCCGAGAAGGGAAATTTAATCCAAGTGTTATTTTCCACTGAAGTGGGTAAGAAATAAGGTGGCTGTGAGCTCGTGCACAGAGACACGAGCCAACCACCAGCACATTACAGATGTACCAGGCATGGGCGAGCTGGTGATGCTCACCACAGCAAGAAAATACAGGGATTGAGGTAAATGACATCACTGAAGGTATGACACTACAATCACTTGCTCCAGTTCTGGTTACAGACAGAGTACGTGTTACATACTGTCTGTAAATGCGTGTGAGGATCTGGGGCAAAGTGCATTGTTGGGCTTTCTTAGTTTCCATAAACAGGGTACAGAGAACTGAAAGAAAAGGGCACTCACAGGTTCTGTAAAATCAGTCTCAGCTAACCCAGTTACGTGCTTTAAAAATTGTTATAAACCAGAAGCAAGGCTGTTTGTTTGAATTACTGGGATTTCAGAGAGCTGATAGACCTCCAAAGAGAAGAACCACTGCTAAAAATCAAATTGGACACTTACTCATGTCTCAAGGATCTCAAAAATCTTCCCAAGTCTGTGTCACAGCTCCTTCTTTGCTTTAGATTCTCTCAGTCCAGCTGGGCAGAGGATGAATGAAGATCAGACATTACACATTTCATTCTCCACCACCGAATCTGCGCTATCTTACTCAATATTAAAGCCCTGTTAACGCCTTAGGCAGCAGGAGCTGACCCTTTGTATTAAGACCTCCTCTGCAGCGGATGCCTCATGCATATGCCTATTGATGTATTTTAGAGTTGAGATAATTTCTAGTTTGGGTATCTTCTCTGGCTTCACACTCCAAAGAAAACACCTCTTGTATCTACTTTTTCATGCCATGTATTTCCTTCTACTTCCTGCTATAATGTATTGTTATATTCCACAGAAAAAGCATTCTTATGTCCACCTTTGTCAAAACTCCAAGAGCCACTCAAGCATCACTTTAAAAGGCTCTTTATCACTTGGGTGAATTTTCCCCTAATTGAATCCTTTAACTCCAAAAGGGGTTTGGGGACATCCTTTGTATGAAAGATGCTACAGAAAACAAAACTTGCATTGCTACTGGTTCTGCTTTTATATTTCCACCCAGGTAGCTCTCTGCACACCAATTTACTTTCTCTTTTCCAATCCTCATTTCCTCCTGGGGCTAGTTCCTGGGACAGAGCTGTCTTCAAATAATTTAATTATCATGTGGCATACACCTTTTTAGTCATCCCCCCCACCTTGAAACGGTGTGTGATGCCTTTGGTTTACATCACTTGTTGGAAAACACTCCAAAGCATTGAAAAACTATTAAATTGTTACAGTATTGGATGCCAACACACAGGGCTATTAGTCTAATTCATCCTTCAGATCAAAGCCCACACAGGCAGCTCTCCTGCCTACAGCTATTTTCCTTTTACTTTTCTGCTTGACAGTAGTCCCTCATATCCCTCTGTTCTACTTTCTTTGAACATACACATTTTCCTTTAGTCATGGAAATATAATTTATGTCTATTATCCTGTATTATAGATTGCAGATCAGGACAAGCGTGCATTAGTGCCTGGAACGTCTGTTTATTGTACGTCTGGTTTCTAAAAATAAATAAATAAGAAAGCCACCCTGCTTCGATGGGGAGAGAGAAATACAAAGGGGGAGTGCTCAGGGGCTGGGGGGACGAGGAGGGGGGAAGCAGCAGTCTGTTCTCAAAGTTTAATTTCCAAGTAGAGACCTTGAAGCATGATTTATTAACATCATGCTGTTTGCTTTTGTCACGTTGTGGATGTGGCGGGGGCAGCGCTGGCCCCTCTCCAGCCCAGACCACCCAGGGAGCTGAGCTGAGCTACCGGCGGTGCACACCCCGGTTCAAAGGTTCACCCCCAATTCGCCCGCTCCATCAGTCGCCGGTCGCCTGGCTCCGGCACCCCCACTGGAGGCAACGGCAAGAACAACAATAACATCATTACCCCCCCTGCCCCCACCCACCCACCCTAAAAAAACCCCAACCAAAAATACCAACGGACGGGCTGTCTGGGACACCAGAATTGCAAAAACAATCCCCACCCCATCACAGAGTGTGTGTGCAGGGAGGAGAGGAGCGTGAGGAGGGGGGAGAGAGGGAACGAGACAGACAGAGGGGAGGGAAGAAGGGAGGAGGGAGTCCAGGCTCTGAGAAACATCATTCCATCTCTCTCACTCCACAGGAGCTGAGCAAGGAGCAGGACAATGTTTGACAACACGCAGTACCCCTATAACTGCTTTAATTATGATGGGGATGATTATCCTACTTGTAGTTCTGACGAAGAGAAGAAATTCACCAGACCAGCGTACAGGTAAGAGGAAGTTTTTCCAAGTCCGTCCCCCTCCTCATCTCTGGGGAGGTTTCTGAGCTCTGGCATGGTGGGATCACAGCTCTTGGGGGAGCGCGGGACCTCTCCCCAGGGGTGCACAGTGGGTCTGGCCCCTGTCCAGACACTGCAGCGTGCAGATTTCCCCCCTCTCCACCCCCGATGTTTGAAGTGATCACAATTTGTTTCCTCCTGTGCGTGGTCACAGCAACTCTGGCATGCTGTGGAGCTACCAGACCTCAGATGGTCTCTTCTGACCTTTGAGAGCCCCAGGAGAAGGGGAATTAAATACATGATGTGCCAATGAGTGGATCGGATGCAGATAATCCCCAGGGTTGGGTGGGGGGAAGACGTGGGGTGTAGATGTTCACAGGGGCAGCTAAGGTCCCTTCCAGGAGCAGGCAAGGTCTCCAGTGACAGTGTCTCTGTGCTTGGTCTGTCTCACTGCAGCCTTCCAGCTCAGGGAAACTTTTCTGACAGGGTTTGAGAGGTGGGTGATCTCCCTGTAATCTGTACCTGGGCACTCTGCTGAATGCCAGGGCAAACATGGGGTTGGGACCCCATTGCCTGGATGTAACACCTGTGTTATCACCCCAGGGCTCAGGGCTTATCCCTGGGATGCCTCAGATCAGGGCATAGATCTGCTGGGAGACCTTTTGGAAGCAGGATACAGGTACACATGTACCCATGTGGTCCTAAAAACTGAGTTATGTGAGTTGAGGCAACGGTGTAACAGCAAGTTTTCCTTTTTTCAGCTACATTGCCTTAATTGCAATGGCCATCCAGCAAAGTCCTTCAAATAAAGTCACCCTCTCTGGCATTTATGACTTTATAATGAAGAAATTTCCTTACTACAGATCGAATCAAAGAGCCTGGCAGAACTCCATCCGACATAACTTATCGCTTAACAGTTGTTTTGTAAAGGTAAGATCAGTAACTGTATATTTACACACACGCTGTGCACGGCTAAAAAAAATATATGCAGGGATAATCTCATCACTGGGAAAGGAGGGAAACAAACAGCTGAGCTGTGAATCACTTTAAATCTGAGTAGTCAATTATACAGATAAAGGGTATGTCCTTGTCTGATGCGTGCTAATAGATAACAAATTGAAAAGGATGGAGTCTCTTACATCCTATTCGTATAATGAAGGGGAATAGGCTTAAAAGCCTTGTCATACGTGTTTACACCATTCTGCAATGTAAATGAATGCAGATGTTCAGCAGCAGCATCTGTAACACATACAAATACTGAACTGCCTTTAAATAAATACAGGTTCCCAGAACAGAAGGGAATGAGAAGGGGAAAGGAAACTATTGGAGCTTTGCAACAGGATGCGAATCCATGCTGGATCTCTTTGAAAATGGGAATTACAGGCGAAGACGGCGGAGGAGGAACGTGAAAAGGGAACATAAGGAGCAGCGACCAAGCAGAGGGAAAAGTCCTTCATCCCCTGATATGTCTTCCGTGGACTCTGCTTTAAACAACATTTCCTCTTCGGAAAGTAAACAGGGAAGGATTGAATCGGGACTCCTGGAGCCTCGTGGGTTTGCTCCGAACAGCGTGACCAACAGGCAGAGCCTGAGCAATTCCTCCTTAGCAAAATCGGATTCTGAAATTAAATTCAGCATCGATTACATTCTTTCAGCCCCTGACCCTTTGCCTGTCCTGAGGTCTCAATATAACATGCAAGAAAACAAGTATCATCTACTGGAGGCCCAGCAAATTAATCTCCAGTTCTGGACAATGTGATGTTATTTATTTGTGGTAGCAAAGTCTGAGTTGCAGCATATTCAGCAGCCTCATGTCACTGAAAATCAGCCGCCTGCCTCCTCGTTGTCTTCCTGAGCAGTACTCAGAAAGGGTTCCCCATTCACCAGCTGACACTCTGCCTGCAACCAAAGAACTTTAATAAGGTTAAAGCATAAATAATTTACCAATATTGGGGTTTTTTTTACTATGCTGAAAGTCATGAAATTCTGGCTTTGTTTTCCCTACTGTCGTGAACATCATTTAATTCCACAAAGAATTTCCTTTCTCCAGCAGAATCTGACAGAAAAGAGACTTGATTGTCACCCGTTGCTTTATTTAAGGCAAAGTGAATTGGAGTCCACTTTCACTGGTGGAAATTAGGATTAATTCCACTGAAGTATATGGGTCAGAACTTAAGCTGATCTAAAACAGTGTAATGCCATCGACTTACACTGACTGAGAATGTAAGGCGGGGTGTGTGTCTGTGTGTTTGTTTTTCTTGAAAGGAATCACAGAAAATAACTCTGTCTTTCCTTCTTTTTTACTTTAACATCAAGTTTCAAACTGTTGTGCAGCTTTAATTCATCATTAATTAGGAAATGTAGTTGTCAATAAGTGTTTAAAGTATATTTTTATTGATATTCAGGGCAGAGCTGTTTAAACTATTGAAGTGAAGTTGTATTCAGAATAATTCCAAGAAAGCTAATTGCAGGGCTGTTGAACTCTGGTAGACTTTGAGGGGTAATGTCACAGAGCCATAAGGCCTCTTAATGTCTTGGTTTTTAAAAACAGCAACAAACCTCTCCCTTTGTACTCTCAGAAAGCTTCCTGAGATGCTGCAGGAAAGTCGTCTAACACATTTAATTTAGCAAGGATGAAGGGAGACCTGGCTCTGCAAGAAGCTGTACCCAGTGTTGACCAAAGCCAGAATTCCACCTACCTGCTTTGAGACAAGTTGTATATTCCTATTAAATAGATTTTTATTGATCCTCCTTGCAAGCAATTACCAAAGTGGTACTTGATAGGATTTCAGCGAAGCTGGTGAAGTTCAGAATGTACGGACAGCAGTGCCAGATCATGAGCTCTGTTTCTGAAGACATTTCATTGCTGTTTACATGTGGTGGGGTATTTGAGAACAGAACCCCAAGGACAATGAACATTAATGATGAACTGTAGCAGGCATTTGAGAAAATGCTTTTACACAACTTGTTCATGACCAGTTGCTTCCCGGTATCTAACAGCAGCACTGGTAAAGACTCCATGAAATCTTGGCTTTGGCTTGGCCACTCCAGTCTTCACCTACTTTAGACAGAAGAAAAGAAGACAAGGATTCTGGTGTTTTTAAGCAATTACACACTGAGAGATAAAATTATCTTTGCAACATGAACTAAAGGTAAATGAAGTCATAAGATCGAGCACAATTGCGCTAGAGGTATGCTAAGGCACGACTTGAATTTTTATGCAGAAGCTTTGACATTTCACTAAGTTATTTTACATTGTGTCTAATATATGCTGTACATTTATACTATATATTCTTATATATTGTTACTGAGAAAGGGAGCAATATCTCTGCACTTATATGTTGTAAAAATGCATGATATATGTTGTCACAAAGCTGAAACTCCTGCCATATACTTAAAATTTACCATCAGTGGTATTTCACATTGATTGGTAATAAATGCTCATTTTTTGGGAAAAGCTATAAAACTTGCTATCTCCAGGAATTTCCACAGCACGTGGAAGTCTTCGCTGCTTCTCCAGAAAAGGCAAAATGGAAAAACAGTGTCAGTTCCATCGCTGCGTGTCTTCCAGACTTTGAAGGGATGAATTATTGTGACCAAATTCTGCCTTCAAATGGGGGCTCTCAATTCTCTGTGCATCAGTGGTTATTCGGGGTGATCATCTGAGAGCAAAATTTGACTCATTTGACTCATGATCTCCTGTTTCCAACAGTGTTAGAAAAAGAAGGAAACCTCCATGGTCACTGGACAGATGGATTCTCCTTTGAAGAGGGACAAGAATTTGCTCCTATAGTATTTATGCTCGGTAGTAAATAGGTGTGGGAAGAGCATGTCCTCCTCATTTAGTGCTTCAGTGTATGCATGCTCTCACATGTGGGTTGGTGTGTGTGCCCCTCTGGGGTCCTACCCACGGTGATATAATCATGCTTTATGTGCAGACCTTTCCTTGGCTGTGTTAAAGACAGCGATGCTGCTGTTCAGCTGGTAGTTACAGTTCACACCTGCAGTATACCTGAAATACATATTTTTTGCTGTGAAACGTGTGGATACGCTTCTTCTGATGTGTTCTTTGTTGATGCTGTTAGCAAAAGGTAACTCAATGGCTGCAGAAGTTCCCACCTTACCTGGGTGAACACAGTGGGCTCTGAGACCCATGGACATAGATTCATGGCTGCTAAGGAGTATAGGATAGATGTAATAGGAAAGGTAGAAACACACCCAGGTGGATTTACAGCAGAGATCCAAAGCTGTGCCCAGTAAGATGAATTAATATTCACAAATAGCCATGTCCTTTGCTCACAGTAAAGAGCCTGCTAGGAGAGACTGTCATACTTGAGTTTCCCTAACATATAATCAAAGAAATTTGTGTACAAATAGGTGTTAACATTTGTTTTGCAAAGGATATCAATCATATTTCAAAAAATGAAGGGACATATTTCAATTTACCCGGTATATTATATTCTGAGGACTCCAGAAAGGTTTCCAGCACTTAAAGTGAATGGCATTTAATATAGAACAACATAACAGGGGTGAGGGCTAGACGTGACCTTATTCAAATGTCGTAGCCATTACAAAGCCATTCCCAATGTAATTATAATTAAATACTTTATGCCTTTCTTGCAAATCCTCTGATCGATCATTGATATTAACATTAATATTGTATTACCCCCGAGCAAATGTCTCCCACACAAGTGTCATGGATCACCAGGTTTCCATTAACAAAGTTGTGAGCTATTGCCGTGTGCTGGTCGTGGATAAATTTACGTAAATTACCTTTTCTGAGGGAAGGGGGAAAAGTCTAGGGCTTTTTTTTTCCTTTTTATCCCTGCACTCTGAGTCTAGAGCTATTTCTTCAGCTCCATTACAGCCTGTCAGCCACTTACATAAAGCCATAACCAAAGAAAAAAGAAAACCTCATGGGAACATCCATCCCTCTTTGCCCTGCGTTGAAGTAGGTGGATGTTCTCCAGACACCACTGGTTTGGTACACGGGTTAAAGCTGAGCTCAGACCAGGGCTGAGCAGTGCAGGGCAGAGGTCTGAGCCCCACCAAGACCATCGCTGGGCTGGTTAGGATGTGCACAGCAGCCAATGTGAGACAAAGAATTGGTGTTTGTCACAGTTCCTCTTCTTGAGGGGTCTTCCTGACCACAAAGAGAGACCCAGAATGAGCCGTGGATTCCCTCATCCCAAAAAAGGTGCTTCTCTGGGGGCTGACATTGCCTGTCCTAAGCCTGGGATGAGGCAGGAGGGTAGCACAGGGGAGCAGCTCCTCCCTGCCAGGCTGGTGGGCAAGGCAGGGGGAGAAGCAGCATTTTGTCCTCTCATTTTAGGATCATAAACACTTTTGCAAATAAAAGATGAAAGGTTTCTTTCTGGGGAGAAGCTAGGCTCAGCCTCACTGAGGGACTCTGGAGTGTTTTGTTTATTTATCCTTTTAAAGGAAGGCTTCCCATGATAAAACAAAGATTTTGATGGAGCTACACCAGGTTACTCTGCAGTGATGTGGCTTCTAACCATTTAATTTCTTGGACGTTTGTCATTGTTGTCACAGAAATGGTTTTTGCAAGATGATGCTCTGCCTCAGAATAAAATTCAAGATACTTGGGCAAGGATAAAGCACTATTTTTTTCCCCACCACCAGTGAAGAGAGGCCAGATAACACCCAAAGCAGGACTGTGGTTGACCTCCAGGAGCATCTTTCTCAGCAGAACCTCCTCCTCATCATGGAAGCATTAATGCAAATCAAGATAACTTAAAAAACCCCTTTTAAGGTAAAGCCAAGTTCCACCTTTTTCTTCTGCCAATCAGATAGATCTTATTAGTTGATACCAATTAACTCCCTGTACAAACAGAAGCTGTGCTCAAGGAGCATTTGAAGGTCAAACCATGCCGGAGAGATGGCTTTCCCCATGCTGTGCTTCACTTTGCACTTTGTCTTGGTGCTTGGATTGTCACAGCCTTCCTCAGCCCCACAATGATTCTGTCCTCAGGTACCTTGTGGAGCCATCTGTGTGCTCCCTCAAAGCTGAGCCTAGGTTTGGGCCATTTTCTGGTGACAGAGGTTTTTCCTTTTGGGTAGTGATTGCCTGTTCAGATCCAAATACTGTGTGTCCTTTCCACCCCATACTGGCAGAGGGGACACAATGGGAGGGGAAGGAGTTTGGAGTGGACAAACCTTGTAGAAAAAGCTCTGCTACATGTCAGCAGTACAGAGCTGGTTGGGACTCAGTGACCAGTGCAGTGCGAGGGCCCTTGGGGTTGTGTATCAAGTCTCTACTAACCCTGTGCTGTAAATCAAGGGCAGCATCTCCCCAGTGTCCCACCACCCTCAAGCTCAGGTTAAAGAGGGAACTAAGCCCACACACCAACCTAACCAAGCAGGGCTTTAATCTTCACCTCTGGCAGTGTAGCACAAATCCCTGCCTGTGATCAGCACTTCAGATCACAACCCAAACCCTGGAAATCCATCCCTACTCATTGAAGCTGGCCTCTCCCCTCTGTCTCCTCTGGGGTGCATTCTCCTCCCTGCTGTGCAGGTCTAAATCTTTGCAAATCCATTAACTTTCATACAATTGCTTTTGGAGTTGAAATACCATGTGTGACACCAAACTTTGCACATTATGCCCAATGTCCCTACTCACACAGTCTGCTAAGCTGTGCCCAGCAACTCCTCTCCTTGATAGCATTCTCAGAGCAACAAATGGTCCTCCTCTTTATTTTGGCTTGGCATCCAGCTTCTAATTGCTTTCTCCAGAACATGGGTACCATATGCACTGCGATGCACAAAGAACCTAGTACGTACCCTCTGTCTCTGTTTTACTGGGAATGTCTTTCTCATTGCACTTAGGGTCATTAAATTAAAGAATAGGGTAGGTCCAAGTCCTATGGAAATTGCACTGGAATTTTTTTACCCAGAGAGCTAACATAAAATAACAAAGTAAGTTGTGCTCCCTCCCACCCTAGCTACGACGGTTGGAGGCGAATCCAACTGTGAGAATTTTGCCTGAGAAAGAACTGCCGGATTTCTCCCACTGTGAAATCCAGCTGTTAATTCAAACAGAAGGGATATGGACCTGACCAGATAGGCCAACTGGCTTGTTTCCATCCTGAAGTCCATTGTGTTCCACAAGTTCCTAAATTTATGGTCGTGAAGGTCTTCCAAGCCCTGTAACAAAGTATGGCATGCAATGTTTTTGTTATGGAATGTGAGCTGCAAAGGAAAAACAAGGTTTGAATTTATCTTTCAAATGAAGATCCTGGAATCTCTCAGGATAAACAGGCTAAATTAGGAATCAAAACACACCATGTTTCTCACCATAATTATGAAACTGAAAATAGCCCTTGCAGAGCACAGTCAGAGAAGAAAGCTGGAAGTTGCAGTAAGAGCAACCAACTTTCTTTTTGTCATGAGTGTTTCTCTGTGTGTTCATTGTCACTTCATAGCAGCGGTTGGCAGTGTGCTGAAATGGGCACAACCTTTCATCTTTTGGGGGTTGTCATTCTGCTGGAGTATTCAGAAAATGCTTTGCACTTCAGCATTGAGCTGCCGTTGTGCATCCCCAGCGTTTACCTTAGACACAAGACATCTTCTTTGGCTCCAAGCAGGTTGGAAATCAGACACCAAAATACTCTTTGACTCATCAGGCTGCGTGGTGCAGCTCAGTCCAGTTTTCTCTTTGCTATGGCTTCACACAATAGCTGTTCTGCATGAAAGCTGCTCCCTCTTAGTTGGAGACATAATGAAGACAGGATAGGCTTGGAAGCTTGCTCAATCTTCATAGTGGTATCAGTGGCTGTGATTAAAAAATCTAGCTAGAACAACGCTACTCCTTCTCTTTGCCATTAAAAACTTGTGTCAGTGCTAGCACTTGGCCTTACAGCCCCATGTATGGAGTCTAACTGTCCCCCAGAAGCTGCTGTTTCCATAGTTGCTAATGGGGAAACACTGTCATGTTTTCTTTTGTCTGGGAAAATAATTAGGATAGAATCAACTTTCCTCCTGAGCCCAAAGGCTCCGCTGACCATTAGCCATCTGTCCCAAGCAAGACCTGCTCTAGCTGAAAATCCTTTTGGATGTTTCGAGCCACAGACATTTATTCCTACATCAGAATTGCTCCCCATCTTCCTCTCCTTGCCTCGAGGTGTTACGCTGTGCTAGTATTGACTGCAACCAGCATCCTCTGCTGCCATCCTCTCCTTCCAGCATGGCCTCTCTGAGAGGGGGAAACAGAACCAGTTCTTTCCATAAAAGTGAATGTGGAAAATAACAGGTGCAATGAGCTGTGTTTTGTGATTAATCTATCTCACGCTTTTCTGAGGCTGAGGGCTATCCGAGCAATTATCTACCCCTGGGAGGCATTTCAGTACTAATCAGCCCGTAACATCGTTCTGCATTGGAGCATCTGGGACTGGCTTCATGAGTTGAATCCTGACTCTCATGAAATGAATGGGAGTTTTGCCATCGGGTTCGAGGGACCAAAACTTCATCTTCTGTTGCCAGGACCAGAGCTTAATCAGATTAAAGGCCATGTGGACTGCAGAGAAAATTAAATACCTTCTAGCAGTTACTTGGTGTCTTCTCAAGACAAAATAGCAGCTTGTTTCCACAGGTCTCTTTGGCTCTGTCTTTCAGCCAGACAAAATACTTCCTGAATTCAATGGGAAATGTGTCCAAATAGGGAAGAAGTTCCCCAAAGCCCAAGGGCTGAACACAGCAGAACCAGATGTTGGCATCTGGGGTGAGATTCCTGGTGCAAAGATGTTTGTATGTTCTTTGACAGCACCTCTGTTCTGGGGCTGGTATACACACTCAAATAAACAAGTTACACTGAGCTAATACACAGGCTTGGGATCTCAAATTGTCTTTCAACAGGAAAACTTCCCAAGATCTGCTACAGTTTGGCAAAGGGATGACACTGTATTACTTTCTATTTTGTTTTGCTGTTGTTGAAATTACAGGAAAATAAATATTTTCAATTTGATACATTGTGTATTCCTAATAAATACCAAGGGCATTTAATATAAACTACGGACACATGGTTTGCTTTGTTGTTCCAAGTAACCATTTCCTTTTAAGCAAATGAAAAGCTAGTTGCACTGTGATGCTGCAGATTATAAATTAGCAGCTCTCATATGGTTTTGTGCAATTGTTTCTTGAAGAGCTCTAGGCTACTTCAGACAAAAATTTCAAATAAAATGTGAATTCATTGAACTGTAACTTGTGGTATTAGATTTATAATAAACAAAGGTAGGTCACATAATCATGTCATGGAAAGCAACATTTTAAAATTCAGGCAGCAGCATTTTAATCTGGTTTAGGTTCTGATCCTGAAGTCAAGAGGAAGCTTGGCTCTTTCTGCTTCCCAGTGCCTGAAACCAAGGGAAGCCTGGACTGGCATGCACTTCCAAAGGGGTTTGTTGAGGTGGGATATGATGGATTTGTCAACCAAAGAAATGGCCCAAAGGCAGTAGCTGTCTGCTCCCGCACCAGGTCAGGCTGGGAGGGTCAGCTGGAGGGAGGACAGGGGCCTGATTTAGTTCTTCTCCAAGTGCTTCCTCACTGCTGGTCCTCACCCATGCCCTGGGAGCAGCTGGAGAAGAGCTGGAATCAGGGCTGGCCGTAGTGGGAAGGCGTGCAGCCCCCCAGGGCAGTAGATCACTTGGGGAACCTGGTTTCCCACCAGCGCTGTGTGAAGGAATGACTGATGCCAAAGTACCTCTACAGATTCATGATGTGCATTCTGCTGATTCACTCCTACCTTGACACAGCAGAGATGGAGATATTTTCCAGAAAAGATCCCCCTTGCTTCTTAGGAAATCTCATATCCAGGATCATAAACATCTATTTTACACTGGCATGGTCTCCTGTGTTGTTTCATGGACATCTGGGGAAATCTTCGCTACGCAGGACATGAATACCACAAAAGTCACCCTTAGCCTGGTCTCATCTGACTTCTCTCCCCTCAGTGAATGGAGGGGACAAGCCATATCAACTGCTCCTAGCCCAGCATCCTGCTTTCTCCAATGTCCCTTCCTATCAAGTGGCAGCAGAAGGGACACAGGGTGCTGGGGAAGATGTGCAAGGAGCAGATGACCTCATCTCTGGAGACCACCACCCAATGTGAGGCTGAGCCCAAGTTCCTCAGTGTGGTAGCACATTCTGCATGGTTGAAAATAGCATAGGATCTTCTCCTCATGAGACATTTGTAGTCCAAGTACCATCCTCACCCGTGATGGGGACAAGTGGCAGAGGTAGGTGTCAACACCAGCAGCATGTCCACCGACACTGGCAGAGGAGGTTCTGCGGTGAGGCTCTCTCACGTGAAACACTCCTTGTGTGACTGATGTTTGTTTGAGAGGAGGCTCACTTGTCCTTCCAGTGGGTGCTCTGTAGCACAAAATGAATAACCACAGTAGGTCTCTGCCACAGCATCACGAAGCTGCAGCTTGCTACTTACACCAGACATTCATGTCAGAGGGAAGAAATTAATATACCTTCATGCACAGGAACTTTTCTCTTTACTCCTAAGCTTGGCTGAATCTGAATCATTCATACTATGACAACAGCACAAGTTGAATTTGGAGAGCAAAGACTACACTCAGGCTGCAAATCCAACTGTGACATTCTTGCAAGACATATTCCTATTAGCCAATGAGTTGCCTGTGTACTGGGCTCTACAGGCACGTGGGCACATGTACAGCACATATGAAATCGATACCTCCCTCTTAATTCTGGGTTGCAATTACTGGAGACGAAGTTTAAAATTTTTCCAAGTGCTGAACTCACAAGCTAAATGGCTGCATAGCTACCAAAATTGATTATCAGGCTTCCTGTTTCCTCGCTTGTGATCCAGTAATATTGACATACGGTACAAGGAAATTGCAATCTGAACTACTAGTAGCAATAGCTGGAGGCAGTTATGAAAGGAGTATTGCTGGTGGTGGCACATGGGCTCCTTTATTAGATTTAACCATAGTCTGATTATAATGCACTCGTTCAAGATAGCAGGAAATTCTATATTTCTTTTTTTAAACTGCAGCCAAGAACACTTTTTTTTTTTCCTTCTATATTTCAGCTTTTTCTCTGGAATAGCTGAAGAAGAAAAGCTTCTGGCTCCAGAGATCCAGGTCTATTTTGTCTCCAACATGGGCAGAACCCTGGGGCAAGTTATTTTATGTGTCTGTGTCTCCACGTCCCCTTTGCAAGGCAGTACAGAGAGTTCACCTTCTCAAAAGCGTGTCGTTAGAAATAAGCTCTCTCAGCAAGCTTATGCTATTGACCCTCTACATTCTATTCATTTGGTGCCTCCTCACCTGGCTCCACTTTGGTCTTCTCCACTGCTTAAACATTTCATCCACCCTGCCACTGCCCAGCTGCCACAGAGACCTTTTGCAGAGGACTGAGTTGTGATATAAACATGTAAAAACCACCAGCTCTCCCCCTTTCACATGGCTCCAAGAATGGGTATTTTAAGAAACCCCCCAAAATACAAGGAGCACTCAGATCGGTTTACAAGGGCTGGAGATGCTGCTACTTTCTTTTTAAAATAAACTCCTTGTTCCTCATTTTCAAAATGTGGTAAAGCAGACCCATGTCTCCAGCTAAATGGAAGAAACTTTCCAACTTGCATCACATGGTAACTCACTCTGCCACCTGCATTAGCAAACTTTGGGCCTTTATAGCAGCAAGTGAAAGCATTTTACACCCAGATCTTTCCAAAAAGGTCCACAAAATAACTTGTGTTGCCAGTAAAAATGAGCAGAGGACTCCTCTGTCATTTCAAGAGGAGTCTCCAGCACTGGGGGTGATGGCATAGCAACAGATTACGCAACCACTGTCTTCTAAGGATGTCTGTACTGCCAGGATATTGGTTCAAATCCAAGGAATCCATGCAGAAGCTTCAAATAATTTTGCCACAGTGGATGCAAAACAACCTGGAGTATCCAGCCTGGCTCTTCTTGCAGTATTCTGAACCCTGCTCAGAGTGGGAGAGTACTCAATATCCCAATTATACAGGCTTAACAAGAGCAGAGCTTTGATTTTGCCTTCAGAGAAATTTCCCAGGCCAAAACAAGCTCGTTGCTTAGCATTTGCTACAAACCTCATCTTGGTGCCATCCTGAAGTAATGATCCATGGCCATCCATTACGAGGAGGCTGAGAAAAAGTGGATTGTCATGGATCATGGCTTCTCCACAGGCCAACCTTTTCAGAAGAAAAGTTCAGCAGAAGTGGGAAAGTTGTTTGGGTTTGTTTTGCCCGTGTGATTTGTGGGAAAAGAGCTTTAACTAATGAGCTCTGCCCTCCTCTGTCCTTCAGAAGCCCCCGAGGGCTTTGCATAGATGACTAAGTCACTGCAAAACCTGGGTGTGAGTGTGAATACAACAGATAAAAGTGCACTGCTTCTACGAGATCCTCTGCCTTGCAGCCGCTGCTGGAGGTGTAAGATGCTGGGGCCAGTATTAGAGGGAACAGTGTAGGGCTTTCTGTCTCTTCACAATGCCAGATGTCTGCAATCCAAACAAAAGCTCAGCTATAAGGAACCCTGTTTTGTAAGGCTTGGGAATCTTCTGTGAACTTTAAGAAAAATTAATATTTAAGAGAGTGAGTGTCCTGGTTTCAGTCAGGATAGAGTTAACTTCATTTGTAGCAGCTGATGGGATGCTGTGTTTGGGAGTTAAAATGAAAGCAGTGCTGATAACACCCTGATGTTCTTAGTTGCAGTCAGACAGTCAAGGACTTTCTCAGCTTCTTCGTATTTCTCTATTCATGAGAAAGGAGGGGTGAAGCCAGGACAGGTGACCCAGATGGGCCAAAGAGAGTATTCCATGCCAATGACGTCCTGCCCAGGAGAACGGGGAGCTGAGGGGAGGAAGAAGAGGGGCGGTGGCGGGACGCGTGCTGCTTGGGGGGACGGTCGGTTCCGGGACAGCTCTGGGTGGTCCGGCCTGAGTTGTGTGGGTTGGGGAGAAACTGCATTGGGGATCAATAGTTTCATATTCTTTTGTTCTAAAGTCCTGTTAGCATTGGTATATTTTATCTTTCTGTTCTCTTAGTAAACTCTCCTTATCCCAACCCACGGGCCTCTTAGTTTCTTGGGTTTGGAGTTATTTGCCCCTTCCTTTTCCCTTCCCTTGTTCCCCCCTTTTTCCCTCTTCCCCTGCTCTTTTACTTTAAGAAGCAGGCAGCTGCGTGGATCTCGGCCCACAGCCGGGGGGAAACCATGACAGTGAGGAAGCTGGCATGCCAAAATATGATGAGATAGACTTTTCTGGGTGAACTTTTCCTTCCTCCAAATGGGGCAGAGTGAGAATTTCACTGCTACCATGAGGTCTCTGGGACAAAAAAACCAAAGATATATTAAGAGAACTTGTACAAATGTAACCAAATCTGCATATTTTCTCCAAGCTCTTCATCTCAGACTTTCTTTGGTCGTGACAAAGTGGAAGATGAGTGTATTTGGCAATCGGGCAAACTTGTAATTTCTTCTCCATGGTTTACGTGGAGCCAGACTGTGTGATTAGCACCTCAAACAGGTACTAATTGCCCTTTGCTTGCAATAAGAAAATTTAATGGGAATTTCATGTTGATTAAATGTGTGTAAAATAATGCTTGAAATGAAAAGTCCCCCATTAAATGACTTTTCATCACTAAAATCAGTTCAAGTTGCATAATGTTTTCCTTGTTAAAATAATTAGTCCTCAATCAGGGTAATTTGAAAGACTAGCTGGGTTATCTTAAGGCAGTGTTACACTTTATTCAAGAAAGCTCCTTTGTGTTTGACTTGTTTCCACAAACTGATGCAGATAATTGCTTAATGCTTTGTCATCCTAATACATAAATCCTCAGCATCTGAACAGTATTAATGGGAGCAAAACTTGGCAAAACCACCTGTAAAGTTTTTTTCCCAATCTTTTCCATGCCAAGGAGAGAACATCTCAGACAATGAGGGATGCAAACTTTCTACTTTTGCCTCCAAATTGATGGCAAAATAAAATCTGCCTGCCACTTTGGGACTGCTTTCCTGTCACTTTGGGTTTAATACATTACATTTTAGCCAGGTTTAACCCTGGTCAATAGACACACCTTGTTTTCCCCAGGTAACTAACTTCCTTGAGCAGAATCAGGACCTGAGACTCATTTGTCCTTCACAAGGGTTTATTTCATTTGTTTAAATATTAGCATCCACCGGCTGTGCAGAATAGACCTTTTTCATTAGTTGTTTGATCGTGGTGGGAAAAGCTATTAATTTAGTCAGTTCCCTGCAATGAGCTCTGGGGTTGCTCCCAAACCACAAACTGATGAAAACAATAAATGCTAGACTGTATTAACTGTAAAGGTTAATCCATAAATCAAAGGGAAATGTCAGATGCCTTTTAACATTGATTGAGATGTAATTTGCTGTTGGTAGTGATATGTTTGTTACATAAATTCACAAATGCACTCGATTCCTGTTAGGAGCCCAGTTCTTTGCAACTTCAAACAAATTAAGTAGTTTGTTTTATTTATATAACCATGTAAAGATTGATTACCTCATTCTGTTTAAGCTGTGATATGCCACTGGTTTTAAAATAAGTGAATATTAATATCCAGATCTTCTTCCAGGGTACATTTGATTTAGTATGGAAAATGAATATGCTCTTGTTTTTTCCTGAAAGTATGTCATTACCTTAAATATGTTTAAGGCAGTTGCTCCTTTTAATTTTGGGGTTTGATTCATGTTTTTCAAATTACAGCATAAGAATTAGCCTTTGTATAAATGTGCTCAGAAGTATAGAACATATTTTCTATATTATGGATGCATCATATTTAAATATATAATAGAAAACAACAAATATGAGGAGGAAATGCCACAAATTAGATCAGAATGGAATACAGCAACCGATGCCAAAGCAGCAAGGGAAAGATCATTATGATCAGTCATGGAAATGTTTCTTTCCACTGCTCCTCATGAAAGAAATGTGAGGCCAGGGAATTCTTCACTCTGTGCAAATGAGACTCAGGTCACCAGACCTCAGTAAACAAACAAATAAACCCAACCTTTCCTGCTTTATCTATCCAAAGAAAGTGCAAAAAGGAAGTCCTCAAGAATAGGAGCATCACTCCCAGGTTGCTAGGAGCCAAAAATGGAAGCTAGCAAGCTTTTCACTAGCAGTCGCTTGGGTGGGCAGGGTGCTGAGGGCTGCCAAGGCTGGGAGTACTCTACACTTCCAAACACTGCAGAGTCCCTGGCTCAGCCTCGACATCGTATTTCTTTCCTAGAGAGATTCACAAATTACACAGTTTAGCAAGGAATCTGTGGGAGTTTTATGAGTCAGGTAGAAGGTCACAATTGGTATTATTCCTGCTTAATATAGCAGAGCCAACAGCGGGAATGCTTTTCCCCAAATTCCCTAAGGAAGGGTGTTGATCCACACAGGTATCCAGAATGTTTCCAGTGAGACTAAGACATGCAAGACTCCATCAACTTAAAAATGCCCCAGAAGTTCTTTGTTCTGAGGAAACGGAACTCTTGGCAGCTCATCACTGTCATCAACAGAGATGGGCTGAGCAGCACCTTCCCATGTGGATATGCCCATTAGCTCCTCACAGCTTGAAGCACTGAGCCACTGCCTGATTGATGCTAAAAAGGAGATTTTATTGTCTGTCTCCCTATCTGTTCACACGGATTATGATGAGGGAAAACTCATTCCTTACGTACATTTTATATTTGCTTGCAGATGCCTCAGGAACACAATGAGACATTTCATAGTGTTTCAGTTAGCCTCCAACAGATCTTGGCCTATATGTCAAATTTTAGGCTCCAGAACACATGTGAATCACTCTCTGCAACTCCTACTGTCTTTTGCCACCCAGGGCACAGCCCATGATGGGCACAGGTTAGACACCTAGGTAAGAAGGCGGCAAATAAAGGCAGCACCCTCACGCTCAGTTGTTTGAATCTTCTGCCCTTCCTTCTGCTCCCAAAGAAGCTTGTGGAGGCTGAAGGAAATGGGGAAAAGGCAGAGAGCATGGGGACAGAGGATGATGTGCTCCACATGCTGCTGTGGCTCTGAAAGCAGGGTGGGAGATCCGAACGGTGCTGGTATTAACTAAGCCCTGGGGACAGTCTGCCGTGGCTGCCTAAATTAGGTCCTCAGAAGAGGGCAGAGAGGGAAAGATGCAGAAGGAGATTAAGACCACCCTGACCTCCAACCAACTCCCACGGCTCTGGGCTTTGTCCTCAGAAGGAAGTGGAAGCATGTCTTTGTAATCTGAAGGAATGCTGTCAGCCATCAACCACATCCCCACGCAGGAAAGGCCTTCTGATAAACACCATGACGTATTTTGCTGGGAAGAGCAAACGATGCTAACATTAAGCCTGACTCTCAGTCTGAGGATTTCTATTACTATTGGCTTTTTCTCTCCATCTAAGATTACACTTCACAGATTTTTCAGCTACATTTGCCCTATTTATATACAGTGCTCTAATCAAATGTTCAATACTCCCCACCTTCAAGGATGGAATCGTAATGAGTGTATAATGAGCTACTCCACAGCCACTAGTTCCCAAGCCTTTTAAACTGGCTTCAACAACTCTGAAATCTTCAGCGTAGATTAGTGGAGCCCTGCTGATTCACATGGCTATTGTCTCTCAAAATAAATGAAAATCATATTAATATTCACCATGTCGTTCCCTCGTATGCTAATTGGAAGGATTGCAAAATAAACTACAAAGACAAACACAAAAAGATGTGTGGCTAGGGTAGATCTCAAGGACATGAATAATGAAGTGGTGAATGGAGAGGGACCTCTGAAACCATCAACTTTTGGGAATTCTTCCCACAATCTGACTGTCACATAGATAAAATAGAGAGGCAAGCTCTCTTACCAGTTTATGGCCATGGTTTTGTCCCGTGGGCCAGCTCAAATGGCAAGGATAACACAAACAGGGAGAGAAATGCTGCAGAGGTTGAGGTCCCCTTGTAGGTGGGGAGGGGAATGCCCCACTGGGGTAGTTTGACTGGCCATAAGTGTGTTATGGCATTGGCATCGAGCCAGCTGAAGATGCCTTCCTGCTCCATCTTCACCCCTGGATCATCTCAGGTGAAATGTTTTGATCACTGCAATGCTGCCATGAGATTTTCCAAGTTAATCATCACTGGACTTCATTTTCTTTTAAAAATAATTTGGAAAATGGCTTCCTTGACTTCTCCAGCACTGATTGACACCCTTAGATTTGCCAGCTCAGGATCAGCAAGCGTAGATTCCTCCTGTGGGGTCTGTACCCATGCAGTGCTTACACCCAGAGACTGGGAAGAAAAAGGAACTGTACAATAAACCAGGGAGCTGTTTGTGAACCCTTTCTCCTATCAATTTTCCATAGAAAGCTGGAGTGATATCACCTGCTTCACTGAACCTGCTCCTGTGTGACCCCATTTCATCATGTGGTGTGACAATGCTGGCATCAGTGGCGTGTGAAGATGGGAATAATGCTGCATTTTGCCCTGCTGACACCATCTAGGGATGATTCCACACAAAAGCCAAAACATTCTCCCTTTAGAACAAGCCATGCATTCCTCTGTCTGGCTGATTTTCTATACTAAATAAATCAATAAGGAAAGAAAAAAAACCCTAACCAATAAAAAACCCACAAAGGAAAGAGAACAGAACACACAGACACAGAAACTAGGAGTGGGAGGACCACTGATTCCCCCTTCCTTTTTCATACCCTGATCACAGAAGAGTTGAACTGAATTATTAATTATGAATTAAAAACAACTTGAGTGTTTTATTTCTCTTTCTATTTGTTATTTCTTGTTGCTGAACTATTGTTTCCTCTCCACTGCTGATGCCATGGACAGCACCGGAGACCCAAGCCAGACAAGGTGTGAGAGGGCAGCAGAGCACCCAAGTCCAGCCCCTTTCTCCCCAGCTGAATTTAGCACTGGGAGTAGGGTCCCTTACCCAGTTTTAGGTGCCAGATCAAACCAAGGCACACACAGTAACTACATGGAATGAATTAAAGGGAGGGGGCAGGATAGGTATGCAGTTCTTCAGCCTTATAACTGCTTTAGTTTCCCTTTTAGACTAATTCCCATACGCTAATAAGGTCGCACCCTGGCAGAGGAGATTGCTGAGAGCAGAGACTTCCCACATCTCAGGCTCTTTCTTTTCCCAGACACTGAAGCCCTCACGGAAGCCTCTGAGCAATCCTTGGGTGAAATGCTGTTTTCCAGCTAAGGGAAGCTGTCTGAACTGAGATATTTATGATACAATTCAGCTAGATGAGTTTTAAAAACTCTCTGAGTTAATCTGTGTCTTAACAAGTCCAAGGTCATCTCTCTTAACCCCTGGCTAGCCTCAGAGAGAGTTTCCCAAACTTACTGTTTTCGTGGGGAAGAAATTCTGATTCAGACTGGTTTTGGTCCTCTTGGTGTCAGGAGACACAATCCCGCCTCATCATCACTCTCCAGCACTGCGACCTGGCTGTGGCAGAGAGCTGAAGCTGAGCTGACAGGCACAAATAAGGGACAGTTGTCACATTTGGTTACAGGAGGGCAGCAGAGAGGAAGGTTGCCTGCAGCAAGAACAGCCAGGCTGAGACAAACTCTCCCATTGTTTGGGGTCATCTGGTCTACAAACTGTTTCACATGAGAAAATTAGATTATGCCAAACCAACTTCTTTGGAGTATTTTCTTTTTTTTTTAATCCAGCATTAAAAGGATGGAAGTAATCGTAAATCTGGAAGCAATCACACACACATCACTTAGAAATGCTCTGCCTCAGTGCAAGAGAAACAGAATACATCAGTGCTGATTGGCCTGGGGTAGCTCTCCCCCACCAAGCCCATGTCCCAGACAAGTTAAATGTTTCATTAATTAGGCGCTAACTACGGTTAAAATTAGGAGAGCTGCAAGGATCTCTCCTCCTCCTTCAGACTAACCCTCTGATTAAAAGCAGGGCCCCCAGTTTGGGCTCTCAGGGTCACTCTGCCTTGCTGGTTCGCATTTGTTTGGGTATTGAGTCAGCCCGGTGGGCTCTGCAGGGCTGTGGGTTTGATGCCAGAGCAGAGGGCAGAGGGAGGGAGCAGCCTGGAGGAAGGGGACACTGCTGTCAGCACGATGTGTGTGATGGATGCACGCACACCCAGTTCTGCCAGGAGCCCGTGGTATATCCCAACCATGGATGAACTGAAGCCAGGCAAAGCCCACCATGGTCCTCAAAGAAAAGTGTCTCCACAGAGAACCACTTAGGACATGCAAAACGTCCCTTAGCAGAGTGCAGAGAGGTGGCAGAAGCCACAACGCTCATGCCAAGCCCCTTCACAGGCACCTATCTCCTCCATGATTCTTCCAGAGCTTGACACCATCTCCAGCTCCAACCCAACTCTGCAAGGCAAAATGCAAAGAAAGGCAATGCTCCAGCCAGGAAAAACCTGGGTTTGAGGGTGCTCTTTTCATGGGAGAGACCAAAAGCTCCATACTCCTCCCAGGCTTTAGGCTTTGATTTTGGCCATACCCAAAGCCAGCTCTTTTGCAGCACCATCCACCTGAAAGGGACCAGCACAGGGATTTCAGGGCTTTTTTCTTTGTAAGAAGCAGGGAGAAGATCCACCCTTCATCTTTCCATCCAAAGTGCTGTCAGGCTGCGATATTAATCAGAAAACAATGGTTTTGGCAAGCTGTTCTGTCAAGAAACAAAAGCAAACCTGGCGGTTGAAGACAAGGGGTGAGGGAAGCACACCAGCAAAGAAAACAACGGGGACATTCTGTAGTAACCACAAACCCCAAAGTTTTCTGCCATCTTCTGTTTTCCATAAATATTGGCCTTGCTTCAATGTGGAGCAGCCAAGAGCTGCTTGTATGAATTCAGCCTCCCTAACCAAGAGCTTTAATAGACTATAAATAAAGTTCCTGTGACAGACAATAGCAAACATAAATTAACCATGCTGAGGTACCTTCTAGCACCTTTCAACAAACTTGAAAACCACCATTACTGTCAGCTATCATCTTTTCCTGGCTGAAGCACCTGAGAAACTTGATTTAATTTACAAGCCCATCAGAAGGACTCACATCCACCTTTTTTGGGGGGTTCTTTTTGCTAATAAAATATTTTGCCCACAAACATTCACCCAGTTCACCACCCAACACCTCACCAGCTTTGACCCTATTTACCTCCTGAGAGCTGATTCCTTCCTAGTCTGAAGTGGGGATGGCTGGAGGCAGGAGAGATACCAAATAAACAATGTTTGTAATATTACTCCACAGCAAAAGGAACTCTGATAGGTTATTTTAACTCTCCCACTGTGCCAGGGAACTTCATCGAAGTGTGTGACCTTGGTAATCATATGCTTTGGCACCCTGCCAGAGACAGGCAGTGAGTTTAAAGTCAAAAAAATTGTTTCAGTGCTGATTTTTTTATTATTTCTTTTTTTCCCCCCTTTTACTGGCATTGAACTCTTAATGTTAGTTTAACATAGTTTTTGTCTCTAATATTAATACGTACAGATATTTACAGAAAAAACAGGAAGGGAAGATGCTGGCATTACACTGCTGAAGTTCAGCTTGTAGAGAGAAAAAAGAAAGTCCTGCTGTTATTTCAGCTGGGATAGCTGCTAAAATCACCCCTAGCAGCTTTCCTTGCTGAGAACAGTACCTTTAGCTTGGTCAACACTTCTGAGATCCTGGGATAAAATTAATTGTGAGGTAGTTTTTTTCTAACTGAGAATCCACACCTGAGATTTCATCACAAACCTCAACAACTGTCATTATAACCTACTTAAAATCCAGAAGACTAAAGCCTGGAGAAGGCAACAGCTCTGTCATGGCCATGTATAGAAAGGGAAATGCTGTTTTTTCATGGACCACATGATAACATCACACACAGTTTGGTAGCTGGCAACTAGAGATTCCCTCTCTCCCAACAACAGAGCAACCAAAAAGAAGAAAAAACCCCAATCCTGTAGTAAAAATCCCATCAGACTGACAGAGGGAGAGCTCAGACTCATGCTTGGGAGGCCAAGTTGTGGAGCACTCTGCAGTTTTTCCATGTAGATGTGCCAAAGACTGCGTTTGCCTCTGACTTTTTTCAAGAGCACGGTTCAAAAGGGTGAGTCTTGCTGTGATTAAAGCCCTATTATCTTGTGATGGGTTTTGTGGCAGGCTGACTGGGTAAATTGATGGGGTGTTGTGGTTGTTGTAAGTACTCAGAGGGTTCCATGGATATATTTGATAAAATAAAAGGAAAAACATTCAAGCCCCTACCCCCAGGTTTTGGAGGTGGGGAGCTGGTTTGAGCAGAAGTGCTATTGCTGGTTGGCAGAAGGAGCAACATAACATGAGTCATGAAAAAGGAACCTCAGGAGTCATCAGGCAAAGGGAAGGGGAGGCAGCAAAGCAATCTGTGTGATAGGATGGGGGGAGCCACCTGCTATGGCTGAGAAATGACCAGCAGCTCTGGAAGAGATGGAAGGTGGCTGTTACAGTAGCAATGGTGCATGGATGACAGCAGACATCAATAGACAGATAAAGAAAGGATAGTGGGGGAGTTTTCTTATCCCCATAGCCTATTCTTTCCTTTTTGTTGCAACAATAACCATCTATAACACAGACATCTGCCTGTTTAAAGGATGGGAGGGTTTAGATCCTCCCAATCTAGTCATTTTTCAAACAAGTCAATTACCACTTTTTCAGTGAGTAAAAAACAAAATACAGGACAAAAACTGTTCTGAAAGCTTTCAGTCAAATTAGAAAGAAAAAAAAAGAATAAAGGCAAGAGAATAATTTTGATGAAATAGATTCCTTCCATGTTTCTTATATGAAATCTTTTGTTCTGAAAACCTTTGCAGTTCATGTTTTGACGCTTCCTAAACTTAAACTCTTTGGCTTCTTACTTTGCAAACAGTGGTTTTCTTTTCATAAAAATCACTTCACAAGCCTTGAGAAAGATAAATAGCCTGAAAACGAAAGACAACACCTCATACTCAGTCAAACAAAAACATGCCTGGTTAACCAAACTGAAAAATTGAAGGGGAGGTGGGAGGGGTGGGGGTGGAGGGGTGTATTTTACTTCATTCAATCATTTCCACAAGCCTCTCACTTCAACTAGCTTCTCTCCTAGCTTTGCTTGCTTTTTCCCTGCCGGGCTTCAGAACCACCATGTCTATCAATCAGGGTCTTCCTCACCCTACAGAGAAGGGAAGGAGGAGGGCAGTGACTGGGGCTGTCTGACAGCGAGGGGGACAGGCTGTTCCCAAGGCAGGCAGGAACGTGGCAGCCCAGGAGCCACACTTGGCTGATGCCTGGAGGAGGTTTTTGTTCAGGAAGGGGACGGGCAGCTTCAGCATAGTCTGGTCTGAGTTAAACCACAGCTGAAGCAGCCAAGATCTCCAGTGATGTCCCTCACAAAGGAGAAGAAAAGGCTCATTGCAGTGCACAGGAGGCAGATACATATATGTTATATGGTGATATATGTATCTGTATTGTGTCTACATATACCATTTCCCTTTGGGTTTCCTCTACTACCAGACAAGATGCAATCTAAACACTCGTTGCTGCCTAATCATGAGTTGTCTCTGTTGATGCAGCTTTCTCAATCAGGTCAGCTGAGTGGTACCAGAAGTGCTCATTTCTATAAGCAGACCGTAACAGGGGATGTAGGGTGACTAACTGCAGACAGTAAATTTGGATGGACTCAGTTCCCACCTAAAAAATTATCGAAGGAACCATTAAGCAGAGCCTGAATTGGCAATGGGCTTCAATAAACCTGCCTTGTGAGTAGGGCACAGGCGAGATGCATTAGAGCACCTGTGGGGATGGGGGTGTTAGATGTGGTACATCACAGTTTTGTTCTGACACGTAACTCATAGCACAGGAAAATACATTTTTATCCTGAGACATAACACATGGCACAGGAAAATACAGGCTCAGACCACAATTGCTCTTGGGACAGGCCTTCAGCCACACAAAAAGGCAAAACAGGTACCCCAGTTTAAAGGTTGCAAACCAGGCTGGTTTAAATGACTAAGGTGAAAAAAAAGGCAGGAAAGAAGCCAGGATTCAGTAGAAGGAAAATGGCATGGGGATAGGTATGGATCACATGCATGGTAATGGATTATCTGCTTAATATTGTTGGAGGAACGAGAGATGAGGGGAAAAGGGCCGGATAGTCCAACTGGGACATACCTTGTAGGAGGATTCACCACCCTGAAGGCTAAAATACTAGTCAAACTGCTGAATTAACCAAAATACAGGTTAGAATTAGTAGCAAGACATCTGGCTGCTCGGCTCTGCTCTGAAAAACCTCTATCAGACATCTTTTTAGAGGAAGAAAAGCAGGTACCTCTGCACACAGGAACCAGAATCGCCCTGTGGTTTCAGTCCCATCAGGTTATATATCATCCAGTGTCTTTTCATCCAAGCAGTACAACACAGGGTCACATGGGATGAGGGTTATCACAGCAGCTTGAACTCTCCAGCCTGGTTGTGAGCCCCTACAGTGGATGCCAGGGGGTTAGCAGAGGAATGGCTGCTTGCTGTGCCCATCTGTGTTTTCAGGCAGAGTAGGTTAGGGGAGTTCTCCTGGGTGGAAACACATCTTTTTTGTATCAGTGGCCATGACACTGCTGGTTAAAGGGGGTTACCAACAGCCTGAGACACTTAGGAAGAGTCTGGGAAGGCTGAGGGAAAGCTTGAGGGTCCCTCATCCCCACAGCTTGGGTCCAGCTGAAAACGCCAACTCCCCTTGAGTAACTTTAATACAGATCTGCATCTGATGCAAGGCTTTCTCAGAGAAGACAAAATGAAGATTTCAATTCCTGTTATTATTAAAAATACAGCAGTCTCTAAATCTCTCCAAATGCAGTTGATATGAGAGAAACCATAATGAACAAATCAATTCTGTGGCAGCCAGAGGAGCTTTTTTACCAGATTTCACCACATGGTGGCAATAGTAGTAAAGGTTTGACACAAAAGATTTTTCTGGAAGCTCCCAAGCCATTTAAACTACAAACTGGGCTGCTGTTCAGTCTACCTTGTGCATTATATAGGTCTATTTTTCTGTGTGGAGAAATCAGCTGTCACAGCTCCCTTATTAGAAATTGTGTCCACTTCTCATCCTCACACGTCTGCTGAGAACTGCAGACAATTCTGAGATGTCTTTGAATATTTCTTCACTTCTTTTTATCCCACCCACCTTTCTGTCCTCTGAAATCCATAATTGCAGCTTCTGTGAAATGTTAATTCACAGAATGTTGTATTCTCAGAACTGGAAAAATTGCAACATTACAAGTTTTCTTTAGTAAACGAAGGAGACTTCAAAATTCAAGGGTTGCCTAAATCTTCCAGTAAAGTCAAATATTTGTCCACCAGTTTAATTGCCAACAGAAGAAAAACAAAACAACAAAAAAAACCCCCAAATAAACAACAAAAAAAAAACCCAACCACTAAGCAGTATGAAAAAACAGAACTTGAGAGACGAAGCCTGAATTTAGAGATGAAGTGCTGCTTTGCCATCCATTCCTCAAAAAAAAAAAAAAGGAAAGAAAGAACAAAATCAGAGTCAGTTGCTAGTGGTGACTGACCAATATTGCAACATCTTTTCTAGAGGTGATGATCAACTCCTGCCATCTTTCCTTCTGCAGAAATACAACTCCAGTGCGGACATACCCCCACGTCTAGGATGGGGCAGGGTAGCTGGCTTGCACCAGGCACAGTGTGTGGAGGGGTGGGGAACAAGCTACAAAGAAGATCAGGATGCAGGTTATGTTTTAGGTAGTCAAATAATGATGCATCCTGTGGGTCATCTGAGAGACTTGCACCCATTAAAGTACCCTACAGCCATGGTGAAGGGCTTCAAGGCTGCTCATCGTAGTGGAACTGGTACCTCATTTGTTGCATGAGAGATGAAACACGGAGCAGGAGCTCGCTCTCCTGTGGGAATTACAACATGACAGCACACACACACACACACACACACACGAGTTAACACCCCATTCCTGTGAGAAGTGCCAGGGATTTATGGTGCTCTCAGGGGATTTGCTGCCACTGCATCCGTGCTCCAGAAGCCCCATGCAGCGTCTGTCTGCAGCGTTGGATCAGCAGCGGCATTTCCTGGAGCACCTGTGTTTTTCTTGGAGGTCTCTCATCTCCATACTGACCAGACCTGATGTTGCTTATCTTCTGTGATTAGATCAGCTCATATCTCCAGGACTGGAAGGAATGATATAAAAACATACCATCCTACACCATCTCGAATGACCTGCCAGGAAGTGGTTTATTTATACGTCCCAGGCACTCAATCTACCGTGTAGATATGTGCAAGTAGACAGGTGCAGATGTAGCAGGAAAGCCCCCAGTAAAGCGCTTTAACCCTGCTGTCACCCATTCTCATTAACAGGGAGGGCTGCACAGTAACTCAGGAACCCCCAGCGACTGCCCAGTCTCTTTTGTCACTGTTTCAGTGATGCCTGTGTACATCCTGGCTAGGGTATAGTTGTCACACCTCTTCCTGCCATCCTCTTACAGGAGGTAGCCAAGGTGAAATGACATGTCACCTGAGTCAGGCCATAGAATAAAACCCAGGAGTGACTATCACCTCACAGAATCATAGGGGTTGGAAGGGACCTCGAGGGATAGGCTGCCCAGGGAGGTGGTGGAGTCTCCTTCTCTGGAGATATTCAAGACCTGTCTGGACATCTATCTGTGCAATATGAGCTGGGGAGCTGCTTTGGCAGAGGGGTTGGACCCAATGATCTCTCGAGGTCCCTTCCAACCCCTGTGATTCTATGATTCTATGATTCTATGATTCTATGATTCTATGATTCTATGATTCTATGATTCTATGATCAGGTCCAATCCCCATAGTGCAGGGCTGTCAGTGCTAACACCAACTCCCATCTTTGCTTGGAGGGAAACACATGAACCACCAGCCCAGGCTGGTGCCTGCACTGACTGCACGTCCACTGCATCTCTCCCATGCTCTGTCTTTCCTCCTCCCCAGCACCACAGAAGGAGTCAACGAGCCACAGAAAACTGCAACAGCATCACTGAAGCAAGTAGGACTGTCCCAGTTTACCTCAGCCGAGCACTTAGTCCAAGCATCCATGGCTGCGTCATGCAGGACACACAGCTTCCCTTGCAGTAGCTGTGCCTGCGTGCGCTGCCCAGGCCATCCGGAGGCTCTGTTTCAGAAACAAAGCTGTTTGCAAGTTCAAATGTCCGATGCAAGATGATTCCAAGAAAGGAGCCATCAGTTAAATTGATCTCTATGTCTGAGGAGGAATCTTGGCTGAAATCTTTTCCTGCAAGTCCAACAACAACAGCACATCAGTTACTCCAGTGGATTTAATTTCTCAACCCTTTAATATGTAATTCCTGGACAGATGCCCTAAGCTGAAAGAGTAAAATACTCCGCTCCCGACCACTTGAATTGCATAAGAGTTCATGCCCACTGCTAAGCCATATACAACCAGTTATTTGTACTCTGCTTGAGACTGCCACAAAGCCTGCAGTCCCCAGAGACCACTATTTCTATATTGGGTTTCCTGAACAATTAATCTAAGTGGCTTAAGAAGGACCAGAAAGGAATAGTGCTGGAATCTCGTACTGAAATTGCCTCATTTAACCAGGTTGACAATTATCTGACATGAAAATAGTATGCAAGAGCTGAAACCCTGGGGTATGCCTTCAGGGTTTTATGGCTGCTTTTGGAATAGAGAGAGGCAAGATTCTACTGGGTTTGGACACCCCTGGAGACATCCTTTGCTTCAGAGCTTTGGAGTGTTTCATCCTTGCTCAGGCACAATTTTTCTGTGTGCCCTTGGTGTAGTATTTGTGTTTTTGAAATAATTCTTTCTTTCTCCAAGGGCTGAGAGAGTCTAGCTGGGAGGTGTTCATATAGCAGAAGGAACCAGTAAGGCAATTTAGTGGCCATTGCCCTATATCACACTTTAACAGGTGCCAGCTGGTCATTTAGTTAACTGAACAAAACATTCAAGGAAGATGTAGACCTTATCTCCATTTCCTCCTTAGACACTGTAATCATTACTGTAGGAGCATGTATTAATCCATCAAGGAGAAGACGAACCATCAGTTGCTACATAGAGAGAAGCTTACCAGGCAGACATGGTAGGAGTCGCCTCATCCTTTCCCAGGGACAGCTGGATAAAATTCAGCCCTCAAAAATAGATAGCAATTATTATTATTTTATTTTTTAATGCATCAAAGTATATTATGCCTGGAACTGAGCAACAGTGCCTTCATATGCCTGGAGGTTTTGCCTTACAGTCCTTTCAGCACCCACCAGTGCTGTGAGTCAACAAAGTACACTCAATTTCTGCACCCAGACAGAAAGATTACAAGAGTCACAACAGCCTCACGCTACCCGTGACTTGAGCAGCACCAGGTAGCTGAGTGTCATTTATATCAGCCCAATCACATGAGTTATTTGTGCATATATATAATTTACAAACATTACTGCTGGTCTTCCAGAAAACAGAATTGACCCTTTTCAAAATATTTCCCTTTTCATACATCAGACAGTGTGAAGCAACATCCTGGCTTCTGTGATACATCCCTCCCCAGCATGCAAGACCTTCATGTACACCTTATGATTGTCCATCACATCAGGCACTAGGAATTCCTAATTTCCTTTGGCATTTCTCTTAGTTCTACTCTCATCTCAGCTGTACTGGACAGAAAGTATTTCAGGCAACAGGAAACGTTTAGATGTATTAGAACTTCCTTACAGTAAATATGTTTAGTTAATGTAGTGACAATGAGTGAAGGAGGGGTCAGGCTGACACCAGGAGTGCATGCTGCCCGGCGGTTCCCATTGTTAGTGGCTGCTGTCTCAGCCAATTCCTGCGGGGACAAGGAACATGGCTGTGAAACCCAAACAGGGACAGTGTGCAGATAAACCTGATTGCTGTGTTTCCCCTGAACAACATCCGCTTGTTAGCACAGTTGTAGCTGAGCGCATGCCAGCGCATACTATTCTCTCTGACGCTGTGATTTCTTCTACCCCATGCCTTGTTCGGCTGCAGAGCCTGGCTTCTCCAGCCATTCCTCCTTGCTCCAAAGAAGGGAGGTAGAAGTTGCTGAACAAAGCCAAGCACAGCCCATAGTTCTGCTTTTTATCTTGCTTTTGAAGACTTGCTGTTTAATCTCTTTCTGAACAGGAGCCAGTTCCAAGAAAGCAAGACAGCAAGGTCTTTAGGACAAGATGATGGATGGAGCTATGGAGTTCAGAGCACTTTGTTCAGCCACTCAGGTTATTTCTTTAGATAATGATAAAGTTAACTGGATCAATTTTGGAGCTTTCTAACAGCAGAATGACTATGGATTGAAAAATCACGAAGTGCATAACACACTTAGATGTCATCAGGCTGAGACAACACAGACTGTACCTGGAATATCCAGTTCCAGAGTATTTTTAATAAACTAATTATCTTGCAGATTGCATGTCTTAAATAATACTAAAATCATGGCTTACCTGTTCAATGTTACCCTGGTTTTATTTTTAATATCACCACCTGCTAACTGGGACGATACTCAGGCTTTCCCAAGTCCATGCCAAAGCGCCCATTAACTACTGTGAGCTGATACTTCTGAGAACAGGAGCAAATCCCCGTGGAAGTGAATTAGCATAACTCCATTAACTTGAATGGAGCTTTATTTTCTCACAGCAAGCAAGTAGCTCCCTCCCTTGGCTCCTGAATTAGTTTCACATGTAAAGCAGCACCTCTTCAGTGAGATAAACTGACTTACTTTGTTCTGACGCAAGCTTGACCACAGACAAATGGTAGATCCATGTTAACTTGCATTGGACTGTGGACTCCGAAGATACTTTCTCCTTGCCATGCTTGTCTCCAGCATGCTCTGCTAGTTGATGTGAAAGTAGGAAATCACAAAAGAAGCTTCTATGGGAGTGCATTGTCCTTGTAACTTGACCAATATTTTACCTGCCCGACTGGAAGCCTAGATGTCCCTCTAAAAGCAGAGAGTACCCATCGTTGTACAGACTAGTGATATTTTTAGCCCTTACCAAAACAGACAGGGCTAGAACACCCTTTCATTTCACTATTTTTATAATGGTTTAATTTTGAGTGAATAGAGAGTCCTGCCTCTCAGCAGTGTAAACAAGATCAGATTTGTGTCCACATCATGTATTTTTGCAGTTCAAGGTAAACTTGTTCCTTTACGCTGTGAAGGGGCTGGGATATTCTTTGAAGAGGGCAGGGCTATGTAAAGGCATGCAGCGATAGCAGCTTTGATGTCTGGCAGCAAGCCAGTGTTCCCCTTCTGATCCACACTGTGGTTCTCTCTGGATCCATCAATTTGTGCCCTTTCCTTGGTTGTCGCAGTCTCCTGAAAGAATCCACGAATGGTGATGGTGAAAGAAAAAGTCACATCTTCAACAGAGCAGTTTGTGGATGCAAGATTCCAAAAGACATTCCAAAAAAAAAAGAAAGAAAAAATAAAAGTTTTGTGATACAATGGTTGGAAATCTTGAAAATTCCTTGCCATGGAGGCAAACCAGGGGGAGTTACCAAGGGTATGGTGCAGAAAAGAGATACTGAAGGAGTCTTGGTGCACGTTAGAAATCTTTGGCTGAAGTGTTGCACATTGTGCTGTAAATTGTGTTGTTTGTACAGGTTTGTACACCTTTTCACCTTTAAATAGTTGGTTCATTGCTTCCGGAAGAAGAAGCAGTGGAGTGAAACTTTGATATTGTTTAACAAAGCAACCTCTGTGTGTGTGTGTGTGTGTGTCTGTGTGTGTGTGTGTGTGTGTGTCAAGGTGAGGTCTTGGCTTTCAAATTGGTTCCTGGCATGCAAGGAAATCCTTGAAAAAGCAACCTTGCTCAAATCAGGGGATTGCTGCTGAATTCCAGCCTTGATTTTGGAAGAGAGAGTTGACTGCCCTGGGGTTATTTTATATAACTACCCTGATTATAGCAGATGTGTTACAATTCAGCCCAGTAAAAGTGAGATGAGACCAACCAAGGCTTGCTGAAACATTGTACTCACACAATCCTGCTTATTATTCATCATGGAAATAAATCAGACACATCAGATTAGGTGCAACCTTCACAAAGAGAGAAGGTATATAATCAATATATTGAAATGGTAGAGGTGAATTCTGAACCTTGTCCCAACTGGGGGATTCTGAAAGCTGAAGCAGCATTGTAAAGGCAACATATCACTTAAGGTCTTCTCTGGTCTAGGTGGTCTCACCTTCCATCTCATCTGCACATTGAATTTGTGGTGGTATAAGTCAACATGTTGACTCAGTTGACTCAGCTGTGCTCTTTCCAGCTTTCTCTGTAGAGTCAGATGAGATTGCTGTTTGTCCACTTGGTTTTTTTTGTTATTTTGTGGCTCTTACATTTTTATAGACCAATATTCAAATTAATGGATCAACTCAGAAAACAAAGATTTACATATTTTAGCAAGCTGAAAAAGCAAATGAAATTTACAGTTAACTCTAAGACCAAGAGAATAGCTTTCATGAGACAAAATGTTATGTTTTCCCTTCAAGGTTGAGAAATGTCATTAAAATTTTACTTTTTAAAGTGGCATTAAGGATGGTGGCAAGTGTTAAGATACTTGTTCTGACTGGAAATTCAAGACATTCTGTTTTGAAGGGTGGTCTTCTGAATGTTTGGTTTTTTGTTTGCCTCAGCAGGAACAATTCAGCAGAAATGAGGCAAATTCACAAAACATTTTCATGTTGCTGAATCCATGTTTTTGCCAAAAAAAAAAAAAAAAAATTAATAATAAAGCAACAGGAGTTTTTCCCAGAGATACTTCCAAGCTATTACAGAAATTAGAGAGAAATGGTACTGATTAAGACAGGGTGGGAGTGGTGGGGGCATCACCCTTGCAGTAACTCTATCCAAGGCAATGGTTTTACATGAGAGCTGACTTTTGGCACTTGGTGCTTATAAAGCCTATAGTCTTCAGTGGTTCATTTTGAGAACATTCTTCTTCAATGACATGAGGGTGGAATATTGCAGATAATAACCCCAATATTTACAAAAGACAACAAGATCCAGCCTGGGTGATACTGAGGTGTGGGTGCAGCAGGATCACTGCAGTCTACAGTCAACTGGTCAGGAGGACGTCAACACATGCCTGATAGGGACCCATTCTTTGCATCGTCTTGTTCCTCTCCCTTTTTTGTTATTTTTGTTTATTTGGTAGGCCAGGTCCTTGAACCATTGATTTAATGTGCCACTATCACACCTGCTAGAGGCTTCACCCTATGATTTTACCAACCTGTGGCATCTCTACCTCCCACACAACCAAGTTAGGTCACCCAGGAGAAAAACTTCATATGAGGGAGTGAGTGGACACCCACATGAAAAGCTCATGAGTCTTTCAGAGAGGAGCATGTGTCCTTCCAAAGAATGCACTAGGTTCCAAAGGGGATGAAGAGGAATTAACATTAAAATGATGTGTCAGTTATGGGAATTAAAAAACCACACATAGCTGGAAAACACTGTCCCCCATGAACTGGAAAAATATCAGCTATTGTGGGCTATTTGCCAAGGATTTAAATTCTCATGAACCAGCTCCTCTGAGCTCATTTGAAAATCTTCATGAACTCCACTGCCATTCACCCATTAGGTTCAGGGAGAAAAGAAATCCTGGAAACTGCTGAAAAACCAGAGGGCTGCCAGCTCTCCCAAAGCCGAGCGTGGGACTCCTCTGAGCTCTCCCCACCCCATGGTAAGTGGATGATAGAATGCTCGGGCTCATGCTGGCCATCCCTTGTGTGGTGGAAGCAGAGCCAGGGACCAGCTTGATTTTGGTTTTGCGTGCCACACCAGAGTCATTAAAAGTATTCTTTGGGTTTCACATGTATTTCACTTTGCTTGGATGTCTGTCTTTGAGTGTACCTGCACCCAGAGCCATCCTTATCTGTATCCAGGGGTTGGGAAGCCTGCTGTGGTGTAAACCTTGGCATATGCATAGTATATGTTACCTGCCATATGTGCATGTGACACTACATGTAGGTAAACGTGTACATGCATCCACTTGGGTGAACTGATTCCAGCAAGCAGCAGTGGGGCAAATGCTACACGTTGCACAACTTCCCTTAGGTGAGGAGGGAGTGTAGGACCCCCTGCCACAAAGTGCTTATTTGATTTCATTTTAGATAAGGACATTCCAAGGTTAAAATCCAAACCTTGATAATTCTGATGAAAAATGAAACTAGTGTTGAATGCTCACTGCTGGGCCTTTTTTTCCCCCTTTTTTTTTTCTACAAAGGCACGAGCAAGATCTTTTTCATATGATACCTGAACAAGAAGAAGAATTCAGAGGTAAGGCTCAGCTTCATGACCTCCTTGCTGTTCAGCTGGATAGCCAGCACCAGAACATGTTTCAGAGACAGTCCTGGGCATGGCTGTAGCTGTGCACAACTGAGAAAATAAAAGACCCTCAGCTAGGGCAATAAATCAGACAAAACATCACCTTTCCCCCCACCCAGGGGTGTCACTGATTTCCCCAAAGCCACGGTCCAGACTCTGATGTCACCCCCACAGTCGTGGCAGCGGGACATACAGGTGGTGATAGCACATGTGTCTGAGATGTGCTCGTGAAGTCCCTCACCTCCTGGTTTCCTGTTGCGTAGATTTTCACAACTCCAGCTGCAAAAGCCAAATTCACTGTGCATTTTCTCCCAGTGCAGGATGAGACTGGGGACCTGGGACCATGGCTGGGGCTGTCTAGGTGACCCTGGCTGAGCTGCTGCTGTTTCTAGAGGAAAACTGCCGAGGAAGGATTTGTAACCTCCAGTATTCATGTTTGGATGTCAGTGCCCAGGAAGGCAGAGCTAGTTTTAGGGATTTGTTTTGTTTTACTTAAGAAAAACAGTCTTTTAAGTCATTTCTTTTAAGGGCTGAAGATAAATATCAACACTGAAATTCAGGTCAGTGAAGGAGGGGAGGTTTGCATAGGAAAGCCTCAGTTTTGGGTGGAAACTAGTACAGATCATCCTGCTTTAGCCACAAATCTCACGTAGGCTTACAGCGAACCAGGTCAGGCTGCTGTCTGCATAAAGGAGGTCTGATCTTTCCAAACTTGCTTTGTCAAAATCCCTTTCCCAGTCTGCAAAGGAAAAGCAGTGATTATTTTTGATGCAGACTGCTTGGGAGGCAGCAAGCACCTGCCACTGCTTTCCTGACACCATCCCAGTGCACAGGGGAAGGTAACTCAGGGAGAGGGATGTTGGTGGTTTATTTGCCACTGTTTCAGTGTGTGGTTCACAAATTTTTCGTTCTGCTGATAGCCTGATGATGTTGTTCAGTGATGTGCAACCAGAACTGTGTCATCTGCAGCAGGGGGAGAAGAGTCCCTTGTTGGGTAGCTCTTCAGATGCCCAGCACTGGAAGTCACATTGCCTCTCCAAACATAAAAAAAAAGTTTAAAAGAGTGATTTAATGGCAAAGGGCAGACACTGTCTCATTCAGGGAGAGCCCTCTGCCCCCTCTCTGAGCCTGCCTTTAATATCTAATTATCAGGACTAATGACTGATTATGTGTCTGCAGTCTTTTTGACCTTTAATAATTCTGTACCAACATGCTTTACCGCTTTCCGGGGGAAATGTTATCTGAAGTGTGAAATTAACCATTCTTTTGTTATGAACTCACCCTTGGCCATAGCCACTAAATAGTTTCAAACCTGAAACATATTTGAACTGTTTCCAAGTTCATCTAGAGCGTGACCTTGTGTGTTTTAATAATTACAATTTCTTCAGTAAAGTACAACTCTAGAACCAGAGGAAAAAAAATGTACAGACAGCTGCAGGGGTGGGGATGGCTGTCTGTAATGATGAGCTTTACAAATATAGCAGGAGGGAAGCAATAAATCTCTAAAAAGTGCCTTCTCTTTTTAACCCCTAGCATGCAGCAGTGCCCTGATGGGTACAGAGGGGCAGACCTTCCCACAGGCTGCCCCGATGACTGTGGAAATGGGAAGCATGGAAGGAGAACGAGGGTAAACAGGTTTTGGGTTCATCTGTCTTTTCCCTCAGAGTTTCAGATTGTTCTCTCTGGTGTAGTGGTGTAAACCAGCTGAAAGCAGCAGAATTTGCCCCTGCTTTGCAGAGACATGAGCTGCAATCAGGCGCACAGTCGCGGTATGCATGCACATGTGAGTAATCCCGTTGGAATCAAGGACTTGAAAGAGGAGCACGCACATGAGTAATGTTTTGTAGATACAAGGGCTGGAATCTGGGCCACATGGCTCAGGACAAAGAGACGTGTCAGTTCTGCATAAATAACACAGGCACTCAGCTTCTAAACTTCAACCTATTAGCAGGGGCGAAAGTCACTCTTTCCATCTCACATCTAGGAAAGTGGTGATGGGGACAGCGGGGTGACCTTCACAGCTGTGTGGTGAGAGCTGGGATGAGCTCAGGTGTTGCTGGGTGGTCCCAACACCCAGGGAGAGGTGGGTGGGTGCACAGCAACCCTTTGCCCAATGCCTGCATGCTCAGTGGGGCAGAGAGTGGGGTCCTGAGCAAGAAAGTGTGTTTTGTGCTGTGATGCTGCCTGGAAGAAAAGACTGCTGCAGGGGAAATGTGGGCCATAGTGAGAGGAAATAGCCTCTGTTATTCCTCCAAGCACTTTCCCTCTGTATAGCAATCACCTCCTAAAGCCTCAATGAAACAGGGTTAAAAAACAATAAAAGCAGAGAGTCAGACCACCCAGGTCAGGGTACGTTTATCAGGCATGCATCACTCTGTGTGATGTAAGGCTTCTCTTAGCCACTTCTGGGAGATTTGACCAGGAATATGACTAACACAACACTTGGCAAAGCAAAGACTAATAGTGTGATTGTTCTGTCAGTTTCTCCCCTTCTTGAGTAATATCGTGCTGAGCAGCGTTCGAGTTAGCAATCTGAAAGGCCTTTTCATTATTGTATCGAAAACTCCTCTGACTGCAGATCTCTTAATCAAAGGACTTCTATGTAAAGTCACATTTTTTCCAAAACCAGAAAAGTTCAGGCTCAGAGCATAAACATTAGACTCATTATTTAGAAATAGCAAGTAAGTCCTTTGGGTTCTGGTATCAGATCAAAGCTAAAAAATTAAATTGCTTTAGAAAAAAAAAAAAAAAAGAAAAAAATCAGTTCGTTTTGGGAATCAGCAGATTTCTTGTTTGCTTTTTCATTATGTAGCTAAAAAAAGGAATAGTGAGATTCTGTCGGTGGTTTTCAAGTGTTTTCCAAAACTGGATGGATGCTGCATGCTAAGTACTTCCACAGTCTGGAGGCAGAAAATATTTTGTTGACATGACAATAAAAACATTCTGCAGACTTATCGAGTTATTTTCTCCCTCACCCTCTGTAGCCACAAGGAAGCAACGTGATCACCACACTCGTGGAAAAGAAACCTGTGCTCAGCTGCCGGTGCCTTTGAACTGAAACATTGGACCCTCTCCTGACACGTGGAGGAAGAGATTTCCTGCCAGGTGGTAGGTGAGACTCGGGAAGTGGCCTCAGCTCAGCAGTGACCCTTCCAACACGTGCCCTGGCCAAAGGAATTGCTCCTTTTGGGGATGTCCAATGGTAACTGGTTTTCTAGTGGTGTTTGGGCAAAGATAATCAGTATAGTATTGTTAAGGGGTCTACCCCCACTCCTCTGGCCACCCGTGCTATCTTATCTTCCACCAATCCTACCTATCCTCCTATCTTCTCCTGGTAGTGGTCTTCATCCACTTTTTTAGGCTGTGGACACAGAAATGACGGAGTTGGCTCTTGGCAGAGGAGCAGGATGGAGACCTGGGGATGGGGGAGTGCCATGTCAGACAGACCAGCTACTGCCAAAGCAGGTACTTTCTCCATCCATAACAAATCCCACCCTGGAGAGCCGCTGCTGCTGACAGTGGTTCCCACCCTCCTGGTGTTGGTGGCTCCTAAAGCCATGTTGCCAATTAACACACTGGCCACCAGGCTCCTTCAGAGATGGGGCAGAGGGTAGAGTCAAACTGGTATTTGGGACTGCACCTGTTGTGATCAAAGGGAAGCATGACCACCCCTATTTCCTGCTGATTTCTGTGAACTTTGCAAGTGCCTCAGAGAGAGGTGGGACTCTAGAGAAGTACTGGAGAGAGCAGGCTGCCAAGGACTGAGGAATGGCAGAAATGCCCACATGTTTTCTGTTTGTGACACTGCCACTGATGGGAATCATTTAATCACACAGCAAGACCAGTTCACACTACCTTTACACCAGTCCTTAAGATGTTTCCCTTATCTCTGATTTTCTGTGGCCTGCTAGGGCCTGACCCATTCATCTTTCACCTAGAAATGTCTCTAGGCATTTGTTCCTCAGGAAATATGAGCGGTCCCTATGACTCGGCCATGGTTTCCCAGCTTGTCTGTCATATGGCATTTCATCTTTTCACTTCTCAGGTCTCCGTCTGTACAAAGAGGTTAATAATGAGAGGAAAACAAGTGTAGTGTGGCCTGCTACACACAGATCCCCAAGTGTTGTAGGGCCATATAACTTCTTAAATGAATCAGTCACATGATACTCTTTTTTTCCCCCTCCTTTACTGGGTAATTGATACTTCATAGACATTAGGAATCTGAAACATTCATAGCAGTTACTAATGTACAAATAGTCTTTTCACTGCAAACTGAGGTTCTTGTAGGGAAGAGAGTCCTTCTATGAACATCAGAGTTAATAAGCACCAGTTTCTGCAAATGTTCTGATTCCCAACCAGCAATAACACTTGATATTCAAAGTATAAATACAAGTTTTCCATCTCTGCTTCACAACATTAGCTATGTTGTCCCCAGCGAACCCTCCTTAATCAATAAATAATTAAAGATTTCCAAATGACCATACCCTTCTCCCTCTAATTAGGCCCTCCTTCACCACCCAAGTCTTTGCAACAAGTACTTTCTATGGACTCAGCACTTAAAGGCCTTCAACAGCTCTCTTAGACTTGAAGGTGTACAACTAGGAGGAGATAGGAGGCCCAAGAACAGAGATGGGTGACCTTGGTGTTCTAGGTCTTATCGAAAGAGAGATACGTGGCTGTCAGATGTGGCACTGTGCCAAAGGCAAGGGACCTGCTAAGGCAAGGGGCCTGCTAAGATGTAGTTTGACCAGGTAAATTCAGTAACATAGGAACCAATTACACAGAAATGCAAGCTTCAGCAGGCAAGACTGCACTCTGATCTTAGCTGGTCAGTGGCTGTCGCTGCACAGTGAAGGTGCATTGAGCTGATGCTGAGTCAGTAGCAATACTGAATCCTCTGGAATTCATGTCCTGTCTTCAGTAAGAAAAGATATATGTAAATGTCTTCTAGCAGCCAAATTCCATGCTCCCATTCAGCCCCCGGCCCATTGGTTGGGAAACTGCTACTCGAGAATGCAAAAGATACATCAGTGTACAGTAGAAAAATATCTCAAAGCTCTGGCTCAAGGCAGGGAGTTGGAGGACAACAGAGTCCAAGCTTATCTGCCAGTTTAGCAAAATGCTGTGCTACTGTATATTAAGCAGGGGAAAAGAGAAAGACAAGCTGTCCTGCAGGCATTGCCCAGCAAGGTGAAGGGACAAGCTGTGGGGAAGAACTGGGTTCAAGGAGGTACACGTGGTTCTTTCTTAGATGTGCTTTCCTGAGATACACACAAGGGGGTCTGATGGAGCTCACTGATCACACCATCAGATTGCTTTCCACCATGGGGGGGTTGTGTATTAAATAGACTTGAACACAGTGAGCTGGTGCAGCAAGCCAAGAGAGCAAAACACACCGTAGCTGAGGGAGATCTGCACAGGGGCCACCACCCTATCACCCTCTCACGTGGGTCTAGCCATGGATCCTCAACCTCCAATGACCTCTGCACGCTGCTCCAGTGATAACACACATTGCCTCCGTGCCGCTGCCTTCATATCACTGCAGAAAAGCTGTTTTCAAGGAAAGGGAAATAACACCAGCACAAACAACTCCCGTCTGAACTGTTCATGGACCTTCAGACACTGTCGAAGTCAGAAGCACAATGTGTTCAGGGCCAAAATCACTCCCTCTGCTATCACACTGGGAGAGGGAAGGGTCAGCAGTAAATATATTATTCTGTGTTTGAAGAAACACTTGAGCAGAGACTGATTTTTTCTTTCTATAGTGGAGTAAATTGGCTGTAGCTGCAAATGCACTGCAGCCATCCACTTCAGACCAGGAGAAAAAAAATAATTTTAATCAGGAATTTCAGAAGTTAAGACTTAGAAAATACCTGTTTAAAAGACAGAACATTATAAGTTTTATAATGTTATATTTAAAAGTGTCCGTAAAGATGGAAAAAAAGGATATTGTGACCCTTCAAGGAGCACACTGGAGTCTAAGATCCAGGCAGACTTCTGGTTCTCTGACACTCTTAAGTGGTCACCCAATGCGACACCTTAAGTGGTCTTTAACTCTGGCCTGTCTGTGTTTTTGCAGGTAGCAGAGATGCTCCACTTGCTTTTCGAGCCCAGGCTTCACCTTTCAGTCCCCCACTCGTTCCCTGCACACCTTGAGTCCTGGCATTCATTCTTTGCCTCCACATCCTGAGCCCCTTTCAGCAGTTTTCATACATCTCTGGGCTACAGTCTCTCTCTGTTTCATATCTGAACCTATCCCTTCCTTTCCATATCTACACTTCTAGAGTATCTCTCCTTTTCGGGTATAATTTACTCCTAATAACACTGTAATTATATTATGGAGGTCTATCAAGCTTTTAGGAACAAAGTTCCTATGAAGGATGCTATACAAAATAGACCTCTATCACAAGGGAATTTGTGCTATGGCAAAGAGACAAGGAAGTTGTTTGATCATTAGTCTTATCTAGAACAAATTGCACATAATAAGCTTTAATATTTTCTATCTGAGCTTGTTCCTCAGACAGACACAATTTTTTTGGAAAATTAATCTGTATTTAACTGAATCATCTAAGTATTTCTAAGTCCCCAAAATAGGACACTTAAATGTGCATTTAAAAATAAACAAATGGCTAATTCACTGAATGCAGCCCTTGTTTCACTGCCCTTGACATAGGCTTAGGAACTCAAAACTTTTGTATTGACTTAAGATAAATGCCGCAAGACCATTAAGCAATCCATTGTTCTTATGGTACCCAATAATCTAGTCTTTTTATTTAAATATGATAGGAAGTAATCCCAGAGCCAATGAAAGCATGGGATCGACTCAGTGCTACGTTCCACAAACACTATATTGCACAGAAGAGTTTAACTCCTTATCGGAAAAACAGTTGGCTGTGGCCGTATTAACAATTATATTATCAGTTTTACTTGGCAACATTTATGTGTCAAAATGTGTCATGGGTTTCACAGCTTAGTTCCAGAAATAGGCTGTGATGTGGGTGACATCATACTTCTCCATAAAACCCTTTTTTTTTGCCCCCCTTTTCTTCCTTCCATAAACACTCCTATTCCCAGCCCTACTGAATCCACTCAGGCCATTAAGACATAACGAGCTCTTCCCACCGTTTGGCTCTACAGCATGTTGGGAAGGTTGAAAAGTTTACCAAAACAGCCCGGTTTGCTGCTGGAGGACACGAGTCTGTGGGGCTCCTCTATGGTAGAGCAAGAAAAGAACGCAGAGGCTGTACTCAAACCATAGCCATTGTGCAACGGAGAGACACCAAAGGCTGTCGATGACTGAATCAGGCTGTGGGTTCACCACATGATGTAAAAGGATAAGAATGTGTTATGATTGGGAGGTGTAACTCCCTTACTCAAACAACATCCCTGGATGATCTGTGCAGATAGCTTTGCCTGGGGCAGGGAGATGTAGCATGGTGAAAGATGAGGAAAAGCCATGAACGGGCAGAGCTGGAAGTCTCTGAACAGGGCAGAGCTGGAAGTCTCCTCTCAGCAGCTTAGCTGGGATTTTTAAATAGTTAACCAGTCAGATTCTTAAAAAAGAAGTGGTAGAAAGTGGTATTGTGAAACTGCATTGCAAAATTCAATTAAAGTGAAGTTGCAAAGAGCTAAGCAACTGTCTGTTGTGTTGGAGCAGGGAGCCTGGGTGCCACATGATCAAATATTACTCTGCCTTCAGGATTTTTTCACAAGTGTATATTAGGGAAAAAAAATAAATTATAGAATTCTTCTGTAGTATTCAAAGAAGAAAGGATGCAAGGCATTCTGCTCTGTGTATGTCAATTATTTCCTTCAAAATAACAATTAAAGAGTACGTAATAGGTTGCCACAGTTAACTCAGTGTCTTTATGAGCTAAGCCATAGACCATTACATTTTCCTTTATTTTGAAAGACCAGCTTCCTGGATCTCAATGTAACTGGGTTTTACCTTCAAAATCTAGAAAAACATCCTGGAAGCCACAAGCTGAGGTAAACATGTAGGAAAAAAACCCAAAAGAACAACCACTGAATTAGAAAATTTATCTCAGGAATCACTCAGGAAAACTAATCTAAAACAACTAACCTAAACTTTTAAATCAAGTGTTTGGAGCACATTAAACTCTGGGGCAACTTTACTCAAGTTTTAGCCATTCCAGTTTTGATTCAATTTACTTTGGAAAAGAGCTGAGCAACAGTGAAGTTAAGGCACTTCTGTCAGAAGCTGAAGAGAAATTTTATAATGTACTTTAAGGATTTTTTTGAAGCTTTTTCACACAAACAGCTCTTCACTGGACAAATAGCGTCTGAATATTGGGATGTTCCTATCAATTCCTATAGAAGTTTGAAAGCGAAACTGTTTTTTCCAAAATAAAGCTATTTTTCCCAAAATAAAACTATATTTAAGAATTTCTGAGGGTTTGGTTTGTTAGGGGTTTTTTTTTTCCTTTTCCATTTCCTTTTTTTCCCCCAAAAAAAGCCAGAGGCAAAATAAAAAATAAATAAAGAAGGGAAGAGAGAAGGGGGAAATACAGTGGAATTGCAGAACAAACAAGATGGCAAAATAACAGAACTATTTTTTAATAAGCTGGGAATTTGTCTCAATATGCAGTTCTTGGAGGAGAGGCAGTTTCTGTGAGCTGGCCGGATTCCCTGTTGCAGACATATGGACACCTGGAAGAAAAGACAAAAGAAAGTTGTATTCCTGTATAATCCTAAGGTTACATTTTTGTGACAGGCATAAATACTCCTTATTAAGGAAAGCTTGAAAGATTGCAGAACCTGTTAACTGCAGCTTTTACTGATTAAATGATAACGAGGTATAAACCAGGGATCTTTACTCTCCCTACAAAAGCAGGATAACTTATCTTTGATAGAGCTATAGAGTCAGAAAACTGGTTTTGAGAGGGTAGTCCAGCTGGTGAAAATAAAATATACTGAGAAAAATGCAGCGGAGATGGAGAGGGAAAGAAGGGGGAAATGCTATAAATAAGAGCTATGTTTGAATTAAACTCTTCTTGATCTTTGATGAGATATATTTCCTAAGGGAAGAGAGGAATAAGAACTGTGATGAGAGAGACAAATACTTGTTGAAGATTCAAAAGATACTTTCCAGGGTCCCAGCCTCGAGGCTGGATGGGAATAGAGCTGGACTTGAGGAAAAATGCAGGAGCAATGAGGAAAACTTGAAACTCTGAAATATAAGAGATGTGGAAAGGTATGTTTCTCTCACTGAGACTGGGCAGGGGATAGAGGAGATTAGAAGGTAAATATTATTTATGTGTCAACTTTTTTCAAATGTAAGCTATAAAAAGCTCCTTGGCTGTATGATGGTTTTGCTGGCCTTTCTAAACCTCAATTAATTATTAATTCTTGATCAGGACTGTTTATTTTAATCTATTAAATGGAGGCTATTACTAGCTGTGAATCTAATGGGAGGGAGATCTGGAACACCATAGCATCTCCTGGAGAGATCAGAACATGATCCAGTGACATGATGTCCAGGAAAGGCTGGGCTAGCAGAAGAGGTGGTGCTTGATGCAGTTTGTCCTGGGCTCTTTTTCAGTATGAGATGACCTGAATTATGCCTAAGTATTGGCAATTGGCCTCAGCTTCTTTACAGGGTTCTCTGGTAGCTCCAGGCACTCTTGCTGGGGACATCTGTGGTGAATAAGCAAGAGCAAAAGAGCCAGTCTGCTCCATCAAATGTGCTCTGAGCTATCTGTGTGTTTGTTTTCTCAGTCACCTTTTGTTGCTGGGATCCAGCATGGCACTGCACAGACATCTCCCTTTAGAGAGGAGGTCTGGAAGTAGATGTTCAGCACAGCCCGTGACCTGAATAGGAGCTGGATTTCTAGAAGCAAGTGGGACAGTGGGGAAATCTCAGGGCTTCTTAATGAACCAAAAAGGAAGGAGGGAGGAGGATTTCCTCCCTTCCTTGCAGACACTTTCTTTAAAATGAAGTAGCTCTATTTGGGGCAAAGTATGTGCTAGTGTATATGGAAGCGTGTCACTCAACTAGGTTTCATCTGCCCCTTGTGACATTCATTCTGGAAAATGTGTTTTGTCATCAGGACTCACAGCAGCAGTATTACCAGTGCTCATGTTCATACTCCATGAGCTGCACCTACATCAACTTAAACAGCAAGGTAGCTCTTATAGGCAGCATGTGATTATCTGAAGGCAGCATAAAACAGTAACAGGGGTTGCAGGTGTTTTATTGGAGTGGTTTGGAGGCACTTTCTCATTAGGGATTGAGACAGATGTACATTTTAGAATTCATATTGAGTTACCCAACCTCTTAACATGTGCCTTCCAGGAGGCATTAAAAATACTACCACCCCCCTCATGAAGCACTGAAGTTGTGTGTATGTCTCAGTGTAAGTACAGTTCCTGCAGTGCTGATCATGTGCTCCTGTGTCAGGATGATGATTCTTCTTTTATGAAGACCATTAGAGCAAATTTCTAAGCCACCAGTAGTCCATGTCACAAGGTTGTCAGAGCACTGCTTAGACCCTGGAATGGCCTAGTCTCTGGTACTGGTAAGAATGGGGAATCCAACCACCTAATTGGTATCTTTAAGGACTGGACTTTGTTTCTGACGTAAGAAAAGAATCTACCAGGAAAAAATTATTTCTCTTTGCAGGTAGAAGCAAATATTTTTATGGTATATTCCAAGTATTTGCTGAAGTCCAAAATGCTGAATGATCTGCGACATCAAATAATGGGAATTTTGAAGACATTTTCCTCCTGTCACTCTGGAAACAGGCCTTGTAGGAACTGGTGGGACTTTAGATCCACAGATCTAGTGTCTGCTTGGTTACAAGATAAAGTTCATTATGAACCTCTACATACCCTGAATAGAGTGAAAAAGAAGGTCAGATATGTCCCCTGTCAGCAAGACCTGTAACACAGTTAAAATCGATCAGAGATCCAGTCTTACTAAATCACTAATTTAAATAGAAACATGATGGTGGGTGTTGATGCAGAAGAGCAAAAAGGATGTTTCTGCCCACCTACTCACCAAGGTTTTCTTCACTCTGTGTCAGTAGTGTGCTAGGGCACCTCTGGCCCATACATCATTCCCAAACTTGATGGCTTCTTTGTACTAGGAGTGGAGCTGGAGGGAACAGAGAGCAGCACTCATGATCTGTCATGAACATAGGATTTACACGGTCACATACATCCTGTCCTTGGATGTCGCAAGTCAGCTTGTGTCAAGAAAATGCATTTGTCAAACATATCTTTTGACTTTTCTGAACAAGTTGCCCAGATGCTCACTTCTCCTCTCTAAAAAAAGGATTGTGTTGCAGCCAACATTGCTATCAGAGCTCAGGAACAAATAAATGTGTGGCTCACCTCCAAGGGGTTTTCCCCCTTGTTTCCTCACAATTGACAAAGAAACCAATGTTGTTTAAGAGTAAGGCAGGATGACAAATCCATGCATGTGCTCTACTTTGTAGCTGTCTGAGCCTGCTGCTGCAGAGTTTTCTTAAGAATGACAGCATTATTATATATTTCCTGGCAAAGACAATCCAAACTGATGCCCATTTTCTTCCTTCTGCCCTGGGAACTGCAAGGAAAAAAAAAAAGGCAATCCATCCCTGGATGGATTAGAACAGGAAATATCATCTAAAATGTTGGAAAAGCTGGCTGACAAAAAGCAAAAAAAAAAAAAAAAAAATTAAAATAATAATTCAAATCTTACCAGTAGCCAGATCTCTGTTGTAGTTTCGTAAGTGGATGTAAAACTGGAATAATCTCAGCAGAGCAGTTGTGGGTTTTTATGCCAAATAGTATCCCAAATTGCTTCAATATTCCTTCAATGACACTCTTCAGGATGTCTACCAGCATGAAATATTGGAGTGGGAATTGATTTTATAACAGTTTGAAATAAGTATCCAGCAGAGGACATCTTACCAATTAGAAAAAACACAGACAGGTGCCCATCAAACATTCACAGCATGGTCTTGATCTTTGTCAGGATTTTCTGAATGAGAAATGACAAATTAACCTAGTCCATCTCATCAGGGCACGTACAACAGGGTTGTGCACGATGGAAACCAAGCCATGGCATGGAGGGATCCCACGTGGTTTATTGCAGCCAAGAAGAACTGCTCCTCTGCCTCCCTAGCTGCTCTCCTGTTTCTGAAATTCCCCATCTCCAGGGAGTCAGGCTTGAAAGTTAATCTGAAAGGGCTAAAAGGAGCTTGCTGTGGAAGCTGCTACTGTGGAGTTACGATCTGATAAGAGGGAGAGACAAACCAGAGCTGGCTAACAGCTCTCTTCCTCCTCCTGGTTCTGCCACTTACCTCTGGCTGCCCTTCTCCCAGATTGTGTGTTAGGACAGAGAAATATGGATTTGCGATTGCACGAAAACTCCTCGTAACCTCTGACACGATTGCCGACTTCTCATATCTTAGAAGCCTACTTAAATTACAATAAAACACAGTGAAAGTCCCCCTGCTCTTCCTCCTGTTTCCTGTAATTAGAGTTATGCTCTGCCCTGACTTTCATAATGACCATGGGTTTATTAGCTACCCACATGCCGAGTAATTTCTGTTGCAAGATCCATGGGTGAATAAGAAACAGCAGGACTGAGAGAGTTGGAGAAGGGTTTGCACCTAGAGGGTAGGTCTGAAGATATCACCATTGAATTTTGATGGTAAAGACTAGAATACAGATGGATGTTTCTGTGAAATGGAACCATCTGGACATATTCCTGGACAACCTGCTGTAGGTGATCCCGCTTGAGCAGGTGAGTTGGACATGGACTCCAGAGGTCCCTCAAAGGTTCAACCATTCTGTGATGCTCTGAATCCACTGATGAACCTTGTTTTGTCTGTTGTGTGCAATTTCCCACTCCCTTAGTTACCCATTTTATGTTTCAGAAGAAAAAATCTTCCAGCTTCACACATGCTTTGTGCTGAGACTGACCTCACATGTTTCTTGTGCTGAGACGGACCAGTAAATCTGATGTCACTCTCCATTTTGGCCCACCATCACTTCAGACCACCACCACCCCATATCTCCATTTGGTTTGGGGTGGTGGTGGTCTGAAGTGATGGTGGTCTGAGGTGGTGGTGGTCTGAGGTGGTGATGATTTGAGTGGTGGTGGTTTGAGGCGAGACAGGGGATTTGGGACTGGAATATCATTTCTATTTTGCCTCCTGAACTTAAATATCATATATAAATTCCTCTTGTTTTAAACTGGCAACTTTCCCATTGACACAATGGGTGGTAACATGGCCCCACTGAATTCAAGCTCCCTTCTGGGCTCAGTGGAGTCAGAATTTCTGTCACATTGTACTAGGTCATCTCTAACATTTAGGTGTTTTTAAAACAACATGTTGATACCCTGAAGCTCCCAGTGAAATAACTGATTTGTGGAGATCTGGACTTTACCTCTTGAAAAATATCATTAACTGTATTCAGAAGGATGCATATCCTAATGACTGAAGATTTTGTTAGATGATCTGGTTTGATCTACCATATGACTCACTCAATGTCATTTCAACTACAGTTTTCTGACTCCTTTATTAAAAAATGTTTTATCTGTAGGCATCTAGTCACCGTCTGAAGACTTCAGGAAACATAGATAAAAAGACTCCATCTCTGCTGTAATTTTCCTCTTAGACTTCATTCTGTTATGTCCTTTTTCCAACCTGTCAGTACATACAGCAATGGGAGAATATGAAAAATAGGAAGAGCTTAGTAATTTAGAATTTAAATTAATTATATCCCTCAAAATTAGGGACATGTGAAACTTATCAGTATATATTAGAATGTTTTTAATTTCAGGAGAGAATTTCAGTAGGGTCATTTGGGAAAATAAACAAACGTGCTTGTTTTCACATTGCAGAGATTTGGACTTTTTTTTTTCAGTTATCAAAACATGTCAGCCAGCTCAGAGCCTAATGAGAATTCCACCCACCAAAGCCAAATTATGTTTATAATGAGTAAAAATGGTTGAGAATTATAAATTTTGAGTGCTTGATGAAAGTGTGTTGATCACTTCATTTTTCAAAAGGGCAAGAACAGATTCTGATGTAAATATTGTCAAAGGCACTTTCCACATCAATTTTCCTTGTAATTAACATGTTGGTTGGTTTTGTTCATTTCTGAAGTACAGAGGTCTTCAGTAAAGTTGTGGTTCCTTCTGAAGTAGGATATTGTTTATATATATACAATACAAAGAATGAAAGTCATAAATCAGTCAGTCTAATTTATGACTGTAAAAAAGAGATGACCTTTGCACCAATGCTTTGTCTTCACTAGAGGAATAAAAAAAGAAGCTAATTTACAAAGCAGATTAGTCATTGAATTAAGAAATCCATGGAGACAACAAACCATTTTTACCTTTAAATGAGTTAGTTGCAACTACTACATCTACCCAATCTCCAACAGCAGTTGACTGAGCAGTTGATGGAGCAAACCTGTGTTTTTTATAGTTTCCTTCCATTAAAATATGCTCTAAGATCAGGAGGAATATACAGAAAAAGCTCAGCAAGGATCGATATTTAAAAGGGACAGATTGCTCATTAGTGAATGCAATAGATTTACCACCACAGAAAGAATAAACTTTAGTGATGGTATCTAAGAAGTATGAATGTTTTCCTTGTCAAATGTCAGTCCCTTTAGAACTTGGCAATAGTAATTTCATGTAATTTTCTTTCATGTGAAATTCAGCTGGGCTGTGACTCTGTGTGTAATCTTTTTCTCATGATGGTAGTATAATCTGACATATCAACTGTATATTTATAATGGAAATAAACTCCATTATGACTCCCCAAAGGGATCTGATCTAAATCTCACTGAAAGAAAAATGGAAAGGCTCCCATTGACTTCTCTGATCTTTGGTCAAACTATAGCTGTAGAATTCTTCCTCTTTCCCCTTTATGCTCTGCATCCAGAAACGACAAGTATTTTAAATCTGTGTATTCAAGTCATCTCTTCTCTCCTTCCCATTGTTCCCCAAGGTGTTAGGGGTGCCCTCACAATGTAAATCTGAACAATTAGCATCTTGTTTCAGCATCTTGGCAGCAAAGAGCATGAGTATGACAACGCTAAGAGCCCAAGTTTACATTAGGTTGCATGGAGCAAAGCCTGCAGGAAGGTAACTCTGCTGACTTCTATAGGGTTGCAATCAGGGGAATATAATTTGGACCCATTTCTGCAAAATAACTGTAGCTTTCCTTAGCAGTCCAATCATGTCACAATTCACACTAATGCTCATGTATACTAGCCCAAGGACTTGTATAATTATTATGCCTGTCTCATCATGAGAAAGGAATAAATCACACCTGAAGACAAGTGTAGGAACTTGTTTTGTTTAGATTTTAAACATTTTAAAATCATTATTAAATGAGCAAATTGTGTACGCCCTGCAGCAGAGGATAGAAGTCAAAGCTCTCTGGATGCTTCTTAGTACTAGCACCATGGATTTTGGAGAGCACAATCTCCTAAGAAGGAAACATCATTTAACAGGGTTATGATGAATTTATCTGAATATATATGCCAGGAGTAAAACACAAAAAGAAACTCATTGGGCATAATCGTCAGTCCAGTTGGATTTGGGAATATTTTATACATCTATTGATACATTATCCTAAGCCACAAGATAGCCTATTCATGAGGGACTCTTAATTATGCAGGCATCTGTCAGGAGTGTATTTACTGAAAGGTTTCTGAATAATCCAAAGAATCGTTTCCAGCTAAGATAAAGTCCCAGAAGGTGGGTCTCCCCTGACTGGGGAAGCAGAGATTTCCACATTAGCTGGGTTTGGAATACAGAAGGAAGTAACGAAAATTCAAATATGCTATGAAAGCAAATAGGAGGGAGATGAAGACATCTAGGGCTTGATTTGAACCCTGGGGAAGTGAGTAAAAAGAATCACTTTAACTTCCACAGCCTTACATCAAGTCTTCTGAGGTATGTAAATGGAAGTATTAAAACCCTGGAGTGTGATATAATGGAGAAGATCCTGAAGACATATTATGGGATGATACAAGTTTTCTTATTAAGGAAATATGCCATGCTGCTGGAAAAGCACTCAGAAGCTTTGAGCAAGCTGTTTCCAATCACTCCACGGTTCAGTTCCCTCCCTACATCCATTACAGATACATATAGACCTTCTCTGTTAGCAGGTATATGTTTAACTTTGTGATTTTTCTGATTCGATTTATCCTTGTGCAGATAACTCTTATAAACACCATGAGTATAGGTTGTTGTAGAAGGAGTAGGAGTATAGGGCTGTAAAAGACAGCTTCTTTCTTTTCCTTTCCTTTCCTTATATTTTCTGTTAATTATCTTAATTTCCTTTCTTCTACAGCCAAATCAGCAGCATTTGTATCAAGATAGATACTACATGACTGCATTATTTAGGGAGGGTTCTACACAGACTAACTGTATAGTTATAACTTTCCCCTTTTTCATAAAGAACATGTGATAATTAAATCAGCTTTACCTCCTGTGAGGAAGAGACAAGGACTGAATGTTAACATCCTGCCACCTCTGTCTCAGTCAAGACCAAGTTTTATGCTGCTGGATCCACTTGTGACTTCTGCTTTGGCACCAGCTATCACCAGCACCATTTCAGATAATACTGAAAGCTACAGGTTTTATATTTCACTCACCACGATGGTAGATACCATATAAGAAAGTCTTTGGGAGTCATGTGTAATGTAAGAGCCCAAATTCTTGCAAGACTTGTGCAAGCCAAAAGAGATAGAAGCTGAGGAGGCCACAAACTCTCCTGTGCTGATTCGGTTATTCATATCAGCCAGGCCCTTGTATTTGTCTTGTCTCATGCTAGGGAAGACCTTTCCTCATGAGAGTGTCAATGTGAGGAATTGATTCCTCCATTCTGAGGTTCCTACCAATCTTCCCATACCCTGAAGCAAAGAAGGAGGTGGCAAGGAGAGGGGAAGTCAAGGGGGATTTCCCCATCTCAGGAGTGTGCTGCCAGTGAGTTTGTCAGAGAAAGTGTTTATTTACAATGCAGCTAGCTTTTGCTGGTTGCTAACTTAATTGTGGGGGTCCCTAATTTAACTAATGCAACTGGTATAAAGCGGGGATTTAAGTTGGTCTTGCAGCATCAGGGAGAGGAAGGGCAGAGCTGTGCATCAGCAGCACACGAGGCTTCAGTCTGCAGGGCAGAGGAGATGCTCTCATCCAATTTGAGTAAAACAAGGGTGAATCTTGAGAGGAGGGGTCGTAGGAAGGCAGGCAGAAGCAATCTCTCACTGCTTAGTGCAGTGACAAGGATTTTATACCCCCCACATCAGCCCTGGCTCAGATTTCAGGTTCAAAGATGTCACATGGCTTTAGACACAGTGTCTAAGACTGACCATGGTTTTAGTTTGAGTTGATGCTTACTGACCCATCCTGGATCCAAGACCTTTTTATCTTTGTGGCAAAGCTAATCCTAAATCAATATCATGACTCCAGTATTTATTTTCATTACAGCCCAAAATGAAACCTCAGTTCTAGGTGGGCTGTGCTCTCCTGTACACTGGTTTATGTTGTTCAGATATGATACAGCAATATTTCTGAACGCTACTCTCAGTAAATCCTTCTGACCTACTTAAATCCAAATCAAAGTGACATCTTTAGCATCTGCTACAGTATTTTATAAGTGAAACTCAATAAGTTGAGTTTATATCAGTTATTCCCTACAGTTTTCCTCATGACAGTTACCTTGATTCTTCTGTGATTGCTACCCCCTATCATACTCCAGTGGAATGAAACACAGTTCAGCCCTGTCATCTGCTTCATCTTTATCTTTTTCTACCATTACAGACACCTGCAATGGCTGACCATCCTTAATCTGACCAATTGTCAGAAGCTTGTTCTTTTGGAGTGAAATCTCTAGGTGTATCTTATGAGATAGGTCCAAGTTCATTAGGATTTGTAGGACAGTGAAGGGAAGTTTCAGACTGAAAGCACCAGAGGCTCTGACTATAAATTGTGAGGATGGCAGGGTGTAAAAAGGGGTGATTATTCCCATTGATATATTTCAACCAAATTTGCGAAATGATGGTTGGAAACTGTGGATGATACAAGTGTCAAAAAGGGGAAATCAGGTAAGAGAATATATCCTTTGTGCAGGGGGGTTGTGTTTAACAGATCTCTGCTGAGTTAATAACATACCAGATGCTGGTGACTTTACAGAAAAATGAAATTAGAATTTCAATGTTAAAATGTCAGCAGGCATTCCAGTGACTGACCACACGTTGCTGATGTAGGAGATGTAACTTCTGCCACAATAGCTTGCATTTTGCCTTGTCTTTTTTCAGTGTTTTTTCTTGTGGATCTCTGTTCTGGCTCTGTTTGCCATGCATGAGACACTCATATTCTGTGAAATCACAAGCTGAGCCCTGACATAGAAATAGGGAAGTTTTTAGTGAAGCCCCCTTCTCGATCATAAAGTCTTGCACTCTACCAGGGGCTGGATGTGAAGCTGCGGAGGATGAAAATTGTTTCCCTGGCACTAATGACATCAAGAACCTCAAGCCTGGATGCCAACAGGGTGATGAGTAAGAGCTAAACCACCTTGATGGATCTTGAAGTTTCACTGGAACTTCCCTTGCCTTGGAAGCAGAGCCCAGCCATAATAACAAGTGCCACAGCTTTCTTCACTGATGGATCTTCAAAGAGGTTCCTCTTTTGAGGTATACCAGACATGAGACTCCAAGGAAAAGGGGTGTTTTGGGGCTTTGCTGAGGTAGTGGTCAAAATTTTAATTTTTTCTCTTGTCATGAAGATGACAAAGTCTCTGGATCAAAATGGTTTATGTTGCAGCTGCCTCAAGTTCTCCATCAGTCCCCGGCCACTTTTGTCCTTAGCCCAGCACTTTTAGGAGCCTTTATAAATCTTAATGCATGACCAAACATCTGCTATGACCTTACTGGGAAACTCAACTTTAGGAAAAGTTGGAATTTGTTTGCAATTTAAAAATATTTTTGTAAAGTTTTTGTATTCTTTCATGAGCCACAGGGCATTAAACTTTAATTGATTGTTTCCTTGATGAGCTTGCATGATGCACAGAAATGGTCAGGGTAAATGAAACAAGCAGAGTTTTTGTCCTTCTAAAGTCTGCTCTGTTGATAAATTGGCTTTTCTTCAGTAGTATGATGTTCTTTTTCCAGCACACTTTATGAGACACTTCCATCAGTCCTTTCAGTGTTTTGGTATATTTTGTAAACAGAGCAGCATCTCATGTGTGCACCTGAGGTAACCCTCATGCTGGGTTACCTGAGAGAAGAGGATGCCTTCATAGTTAAATTCACTGGATGGGGACCAAAACATTCAAAACCTGCTGGGATTTCATGCATGAGCTGGTACAAACCACTTAACCAGTGGCACTGACCAGTCTGTAACATCTTCACAGCCAAGTCTCCAGGAGACTTCCAGTCTCTGGGGACGTGTGCTGAGTCCAAGGCACAAACCCAGACTCGCCACCACTCACCTCCCAACCCCTGCCCTTCCTGGGGTGTGACTGGCATTTACCCACAGGAGCTCACCACCAATCCTCCAGCAAGTCCAGCAGCAGCAACAGCCCCATCCTCTGCTCTCAGCTAGAGAGACCTTTTCACCCCCTTGCAGGACCTTACTGAGATAAAATCCCCTTCAGTTATTGTTGAGCTACACAGGATTTCATGTGTATTCATTTTTTTACTTTGCAATGTGCAGACCACTTTGGCTTTCTGATTTAAAACAGGGTCTAGATGTAGGACCAGGCTTATTCTTGCATGGGTTTACCACCAGGTTATGAAAGCTACTAATTGAGTAGAAGTGGTGTTATACAAAAAATGAAGACTCATCTAATCCCACATCAGAAAAACCTTTTAAAGTGGGCCTAAGAAAACACAGTTGGGTTTTTTATATGAAATCGTCCAGTACCTTTACTAAAAGGAAAATCACACAAAATATACAAGCACTTCAAAACAACTGACCTTTGAACACATCACCCTGTGGTCGAATACATGAAATCAAGGGAAGATGTATTATCTTCACTGACTTGACTAAAAAGTTAACTAGGCACCTGGCAAACAAACCAGAATCCTGTTACTGGTACTCCAAGCTCACTGAGGCTGGATGCTGTTCAGTAAACAGAGGTCTGTGGTAGAAAAACAAACATTCCCAAACTTGTCTAGCTTTTTCCAAGCACATTCATGTTTATTTTTAAATTCTGGAGGCCTTGTTTGAAAAGTTTTCAGAAAGAAAAAACGAGGAAAAAAATTTATATATTTTTTACAGATGGGAGGAAATTCAAGCTAGACAGATCCAATCCACCCTGCATGTTTTAAGTGTTTTCTAATCTCATCAAGTAACAGCTCTGTTAGATGCCTTGCTTGCATTGTATTTGTGTGGTAGGTGAGCCCTTATTGCAAAGGAAGAGCATCACTTGAGTCATCAACTTAAGTATCTTAGTGGTTTAATACTTCCAAGCTGCTTTGGACCAAAGGTGTGAGGACCTAATTAAGTCTCAGATTTCAGTGCCTGAGTGTACTGGCTGGTAGAATCATCTACCTCTTGTCTCCTAAGCAATCAAAAGGAGTGGAACAATAGGAATGGTGATTAACTCTCCCCAGAAAACTGGCAGGGATATCATCTACCTAATGGGATTAGTGTGATGAACTCCTTTATAGTGTAAAAGTAAAGATGTTGATCCCATGAAATACACAGATACATGATAGATGGATGGATGGATGGATGGATGGATGGATGGATGGATAACTAAATATTTTTTAAGAGAGTCAATGTGATTGGAGTAGGAATCTCCCTGACTGTCTGCACATTTGACCTTATATTGCCAGGTGGTTCCTGGTCCTGTGTTAAAGAATAAATATTAGCTTTCATATCCTGTACATTCATACTACCTCCTCCCCAGCTTCCCACTTTGGCTGACATATGACAAGCACCATTTACCCTATCTGGAAGAAGAGTAAACAATTATTGAGCCTTTGTGGGCCAAATTTATCTGGTGCTCCAAACTGGGAGAAATGGATGGGTTTCCAGTATGAGGAATCTCTCAGGGAGTCTCTTACATCACTATGTTGTAGATTTTATTCTATTGAAAGTAACTTTCTCATTCTCCAAGCATAAATTAATGAATCAGTAATTTACTGAGTCAATCAAATGTTAAATCTTTCAATAGAAGGGAAGAAGTGAAAAAGAAGTATGCTTCAGAGGAACATTAATGTGTTATCCTCTTTATTTGGTGCAATAACACACTAATTAGGGCAACTTTTAATTAAACTATTTTCCTCTAGATTGACTCAAAAAATTGCAGTTATTAACAATAAGAAAGCTAATGGCTCATATATGCCACAGTGGATTTTAATAACAGCCGTGCTAACTACAAGAACGTGCACCCCACAAGCTTTTCAAAGTAAGCAAGTGGGCGTGTTGCACCCACTGGACTGACAGAAATGTCACTGTTCTCCACATTGTTTGTATTCCTTCTCTTTCTCCACAATAGCCCAACTCACAATATACTTGCCTTCTTTGTCTAGCTTGACATTTGGTCCCACACGACCAAATAGTGTCTGGTCTGAGGTAACCAAGTAGGAGTTGGTTGTACTTGAGGGGTTCTTTTTCTTTCTTTTCTAAACAGGTCCATTTGATAACAGGGCAGCAAAGCATTTCTGAATGCCACAGGGGCACCCACTGTGGAAAAGTAGCCTAGCCCCTACCTATATTTTTATGGTCTGTCTGCACATGAAAAGGTGCCTTTACAAGATGTTCTTCTTCGTACTCCAAACATGAAACCTGTAATTAAATAGGAAAAGTGAAGTTACCAAGCAGTAAGCACTAAAAAGCTTCATGCTTCAATAGAGTTCTGTGTCTAGGAGCTCAGGTTAGCCTGGAAGGATAGAAATGGTGCAAAAAATCAGGTCACAGCTATTTCTAGAAATTGTGGAAGTGACTGGGGCCCTTGACGCCAGGAACTGGCATTTCCAGACGCTGAAGGAGCACTAAGGTAGAATGTGTCTGATGCCAAAGAGCTCACAATTATTATGAGTTCAAGCAGAAGTGAGAGTATTTCAGGCAGTGTTATAAGGTTGGGTTAGGATGACAAAAGCAGGGACAGTCAGTTGAGGATAACAGGCCAGATTGACAGCCCAGGGTCTGTCCATCAGAGTGGTTGGCAGAAGAGAGGCACAATGACATGAGCACAGATCAAAATGATTTAGATTAGATTACGTTTGCAATAACTTCTGCAATCTTCCTCAAAAAGAGCTCTGAAACAGACCAGTAACTATTGCTTACATATAACAGAAAATTTATAGACTTCCTAATTAGATATGTTTCACCTTAAATTGTGTACCATGGACCATAGCGAGTAAATAAATAATCAGTGAGTTATTAAAATGCAAGTTCCTAACATAAAGAGGCAATTATGAGAGAAGAAAGTATCTTAGTTCATGACTTATTGACCATATCAGCTTTTCTGGTGGGTCCTTCTGCATTAATGTCACTGCTGCTGACGCGATAGACACAGCAGCAATATGGTTTGTTTTGGTCAATATTTAATTACTTACAGGTTTTGATCCTGAGGTCTTGACTGAATGGATTGTAATGGCTCAGAAGGGAAGACGAAGGTCTCTGCATGCCCAAAGATTTAATAACATTCTGAAAAATATGTATTTTCTCTGTATCTATGCCTATCATTCAAAATTGGTCATTTTGAATGGTCACAGGAATCATTCTGTTCTGATGCCAGCAAAAGCTGAGATCAAATGGAGCTTGGTTATCAGAAACTGGCATAGATCCTATGAGGACTGTGATCTTTCAAGCTACAGATGTGTCCTTGTCAATGCACGGACTCCTACATGGGCTTCATGGAGCTGCCCTTCACCTCTAGCTTCAGATGTGCCTCCTAGTTTATGGACACAAAGCTCAGCAATTTGACCACCCTGCCTGAGACCCTATCCAAAGCAACATCAGGGCTTATCTCTTATGGGCACACGTTTTCATCTCTTCAAATATTAAGTCATTGGATGTTCACAGCTGGGTCTTGAAAATGCCTCCCAGGGAAATCTTTGCAACATTTGGTTGCAGAGCCTCTTGTGTTCTGTTTAAATCAAATTACAGCTCAGGAGTTGTTTTCCTTGGATCAGGACAAAAGTTCAGCATGGACAGAGTTCCTCCGCACTAATAATCGAATCTAGAAACAAGTCCCTAGCACCACACAAAGCAGTGAAGGCTGTAGACCCTGAAGGTAATTTGGTAAGGTAACAGAGGATCTGTCTGCTGCTGGCTGTTAAACCCAAAGTTCTGCAGGCTGCCTGCAGTTCAGTGGTCCCAAAGCTTCAGCTCAGCCAAAACCTGGAGGAGAACCAAGGATACAGCCCTGCTCTGCCTTTGCAGCAAGGTGGTCCTTTTGATTTGACCCACTGCAGGTCTCCTCCACCTACATGGGTCGTGGCTATCCTGGGCTGGCTGTGGCTCCTTACCTAGGGCTGTCCCACCAGGAGGATTTCTTACATCTCATATACTTCTTCCTATGTGGAGTTAGCAGCTGCCTTTCTACCATGGTCTGTGACATCTACATTATTTCTGAAACACACCACATTTGTTTTTCTTGTCCCTACAAAAAAACAGACCAGTGAACTTGCTGCATAAGTCAGTGAGTAGCCCTGTCTGTGCGTTACTACAATATATATGCTTTGCCCTCAACCTCTTTCGTCTCTTTCCAAAGGAAAACTAACATGTGATGTATTAAGGATCATTTTCCTGTGCAGTAAGGCATGCTGTGTATGCTGAATGGATTTTATTCATATAAGGAACTCGGTCTCTTAAAATGTTTTCAGTATTGCCCTAGAAGTCCTCTATAAAAATGTTTAAAATTTATTTTGTGTCCTCTGGTTTCTCAGAAATACATTTCTTTCAAGATTTAGGAAGAAATTCCTATGCATTTCTGCTCCTGAAAAACTGGCATTATTTTAATGACATTGATTACAGCTTTGCTGCAGGAACTTTCTTCTGATGCCGAGTTCTTTTCTATGACTTGGCTAGATTTGCCTAGAAAATCAAAATTAGAGTTACAGTACAGAAAATGTTCCTTGCTATCTTAATTACATATAAAAGTAAATTTTATAAATTACATATTGCAAAATTCCTCTTTAAAAAAAAAAAAAAGAAAAAGAAAGAAAGGGGGAAAAAAGTAGTGGTTGGAATAAACCAGCTGGCCACCTTCTAGTTTTATTGGCATGTGCAATGTGGTTGCATCAAGCCAGATCCTCAGCTAGTGAAAACCAGCAAAGCTGCATCATCTTTGGTATCCACTGATTTAACCAGGAACAAATAAATCCTTGCCAGTTTTACTGTATGCACGAGGCAAATAAAATTAGGTGCGTTTCTTAAAAGCTCATGTCTTAGTGAGGTGGGGAAGGGCAAAAAATGCTGTTTGAAATGATTGCTATTTAGGGAAGTAAGGCGCTGCAGGGCGGGCGTTTCACTGAGCCTGTTCAGCAGATGGTGGCTGAGATAAAAATGCGGGGATATGGAGGGAAACCATGCCATCAGCAGGAGATGGCCACACACCCTTTGGACTCTGGAGTCTGTGCAAAGCCTGAGAGTGTTAACACAGTGTATTGATTATTATTAAGCGTTTCTTTTCTAATTGATCATGGCTATACTGGGTCTGACTTGTAGTCAGTGGTGGTTCCCCTAAGTAAAGCCAGTTGTACCCCTTCAAGCCCTTGCAAGGCTGGAGATACAGGCTTAAGCAAGGCAGGGCAAAGAGGAAAATTAATTTAAAAGGGGAAAAACACATGGTTTTGTATATGTACTAGTATCTCTCCTACAACATCAACTTAGTAAGTTTCAAGAGTAAACATATCCAATCATTGTCATTTTTTCCTGTTTAAAGAGAATGAATAGTTCCTTGCAAACCCCTGTGAATTAATTTGGTATGCAATGCAACCAGTTTCAGTAAATTAAGGAAATCATGTGTGGCATTCTTTTTTGGGGAAAAAAAAATCCATTTTCACCACTCTGCTTTTCTTTAGGTGTCCATTTTCAGCTCCAGATCTTGAAAAACCATGTGGGTCATACCTAATTAAATGTGGACTCCCCTGATAAAGTGCCTTTGCCTTATTTTAGATAGCAGCACTAAGTACCTATGGTTCTTCCAGACCTACAACAGACATAACATGCTCTGTAAGGCATGCAGTGCCAGGGCAATGAGAACTTCATTTCAGCTCCTAGATGAGCAACATGAACCCTGCATGGGTCTTGTCTGCCCACTTTTGGTTTCCCCACCAGAAAATAAGTGCCCCATCCCATGACACTCTTGGCTTGCTACAATCCGTTCATGAATATAAGGTGCTTAGATGGGTACATGGGTAGATAAGTGAAAGGAGGATTAAAGCTCATTATTTCATTAGTGTCCCAGTCTTTAACGGCCACTCCACGCTATGAAAAGGTTAGAAATACATACTGTACTCACGCCATGTTATCTTGCAAGCAAACGTTAAGCGAACCACAGTGACCGACTTAAAATATGTGTGAATACATATAGCATGTTTACATTGGTAAACCCGGTCTGTTTGTACTAGGAAACATTTTTAGCAAATAATTTTATTTATAACTTCTGTGCAAGCATTCCAGACATAGGTGGTCTGTAAATTCCAGAAGACGCTATTTAAAAGGGAATTCTTTAACTAAAAAGTAAAAGCCATAGTATCCTCATGAGGTGCTAGATACTGCTCCAGCTGGTACCAAGTGCTAATCTGGGGAGAAGTGAACTCATTTTTGTTTTGACATTAAGATAATGCTCTATGATTTCACAGTGAAAACATTATCTATCCCTGCTCTTTCTACCTCCAATAAAGTTTTACAAGCAATAAAAGGGCCTAGAGATCAGCTATCTTCCTGTTGGTGCCTTTGAATGTTCCCTTTTGATGCCTACCGCACGGAAACCTCCCCGCTGAGTTATTGCAAGGAACACTTTAATACCACTTCTCCATTTAGGTATGTAGTCTGAGCTGCAGAGTCTGGGGGATAGACAGACACTGGGAATGGCACACTTGTTCAAGGCAGGAATATTCCCAGATAAGAGGAGATCTAGGTTAAATCTGGATTAAAAGCAACTTTTGCTTTCTGAGTTCTGGATGTTTTCTCCTTCACTTCTCCTGACTTGTTCCCTTTGGACAATGATAACGTGCTTTACCTCTGTGCCCAGATGCTGGTGCCTTCCTTGGGTGCCAAAGCAAGAGCAGAGGAGCAGCTTTGCTCTGCGGTGGTTTGTAGCAGGCTTCGCTCTAAACTTATAATGACACTGGAGACCGGGGAACTCCTACTTCCTACCCTAAATAACTCTCTTGGGGATGATCCAGTTTGTTCTCAGCCAAGCTCCGTGTCCTTTCTAACTGGTATCGCTCTCTCACTAAAGTAGCAATTAGGAGAAACATTGCCAATTAGCTAATTGCATTTCTCACAGTTGCCTCGGTACAGATTGCCTTATATGTCATAAACTTCTCTAGGCTTTACAAATGACTTATCTCAGAAGTATTTTTTATAAGCAATGTGTTCATTTATATTTTAGTTCCAGGAAAGTTGTTGGTTTTCCTGTTCCAGCCCACGTAGAACAATGCACCTACCCAGATTTCCTCACGAGGTTTGCTAGTCCTGCGCTCATAGAGACCTGAACAAGAGCCTCAGCACCCTCCAGCTCAGGAAATCCTGATTGACGCTGCACATGGGAGAACATCCATGGAGACACATCTCCATAAAGCCATGCTGCTTCTAGTCCCTGTTGAGCTTCTGCCTCCGCCCACCATCAGGAACAGGATATGGCTCTATATGGCCTGTGAGAGCTGGAACTACCCAAATTGGTAGTTCTTGGCTTATTATGCTCTTAAGCTTTTAGCCGGAGTGCACCAAGCCGTGTTAGTCACTTCCTCTCCTTCTTCCTGGACCTCACTACAGGAAAGGAGGAACAATGTGCCCTTGTGCAACTCAACCCTTGCCTGGGTGACACATGGCACCAGGACACTCGCGCAGGCATGGCTGTCTGGAGATGGAGTTGGAAGAGCCAAATCTGAGGAGATGTTCAAGATGCTGTCATTCAGACTTTCTAAGATTAACCTGAACTCATAAGCATCCCTATATCTGCTTCATCCAGCATAACAAAAGCTGTGGTTGTACTGCTGTAATGTTCACAGTATGGAGCTGTAAGGATGTGGTATATTTTTAAAATTACATCTGTCCTACTTCTGCTCATGTTTATTTACATTATCATGCAGAAAGACTCTTCTCCAGAGAAATACATCCCATGACTCCTGGTCATGGGCAGAAACCAGACCTCTTCAGTTCTGATTGGCTCGTCAGTGATCGATGTAGAGGGATTAAACTAAACTGGCAAAAAAATGAAGCTTCCTCTAGAATAAAATGGCCTAAGCTCTGTGCACAATAAACACAACAAAGCTGACATTGGTAGGACTTTTTAGAGGATGTTTCTGTACAGGCTGGTGGCATGGAGTTGCAGGGAACTAGGAAAATTAGACCTTCCTTCAGTTAGGTAATGAAGAACATCTACTCTGTCTTGACCAATTCTACTGTTTTCACCAATGAAAAATACAGGCCCTCCCGTGGCTTATTTCTTCTTTCTACATGACATAAAATGAGTTACTGTGATGGCAGATAGGAATCTCACATGAAGGATCATGGAGCAAGAAATACATATGAACCAAGGGCTAGATACTGTTGCTCATCATCACACAGCATCACAAGCCCACATCCTGTAAGAACTGGAGTTAAACTTCTTAATTCCACCCAAGAATAAGCATAAATAGTCTTTAACTAAATTGTCCACAGATAATGTTCTTTAATTCCAGGAAGAAATCCTATGTTTTTTGGAATTGCACTGCATAACCTTTTTTACCTCTTTCCACTGTATCTTTTAAAACTGCGTTTAGCAGTAAAGATATTTTTGTAATTTTGTGTGAGTTTAACTCCTGCCAATGTTTTCAGTGCAATTGCTAAGTCCTGCACGTACTTAAAATGATAGGCTCGTGCTGTCTTTCATCTGAAGCCAAATGGGTTTGAATATAGTTATCTCTTTAAAAGCAATGTTCCCCCTCCTCCTTTGCTGCTTCACCAAAACAGGGAAGGCAGGAAATTCTTCATCCAACTTTCATTCAGGAGCTGGTTTGCAGTAGCTACTGCAGACAACCAGATCCAAAGCTCATTGAAACCAGTTTTTAAAACCCCCTTCCCCCAACAAGCCCCCACAACCTATTGGCTTAAATCTTGGATCAGACCCAAATAGCTTCCTGGACCTTTATCTAATTTTGGGGCTTTTCCACAATATTTATAAAGTAATGCCACTCCTTGGCTGGCTGAAATGTAACCTTCCACATTTGTGGAGACTGGGTTCTTCACGTGGATGGATACAAAGTCCCAGAGTCCATACTGGAGGTTTCTAAAGACAAGGCAGAACAAAGGACTTCGGTTTCAAACCAACTTGTTAACAAGTAGCATTTGACTCATGCCTAGCCATCTCAGAGGAGGAGCACTCCCTGCTGGAGCTCCCCACATTGAGTGGGTCAGACGGCATTGTTACCTCTCCAGACCCACTCATTTCCCTCTTGTGCAAATATTTACCCTGGGTAAATGACAGGAAAGGTTGTGTCTCAACCATCCTTTCTGCAATGAGCTTGTGATGGGGATACGGGAGAACCAGTGCTAAGTCAAATGTAACCAGTGCTAAGCCATTGCCTTCCTCCATTTGGACTGGAGGGAAGGAGGAGAAGGCACAAGCGGTGGTAGGGGTGTGTGAGAAACTGTCCTGTCTGCCAAAGGGAAACTCTGAGATAAACTATTCACTTCTCACATGAGCCGACTCATAAAGGACCTTGACTGCAGAGCTGCAGTAGTGCAGAGTCTCAGTAGCACGTGGCTACCACACCCCCAGAAGAAAGGGCCTAAGCAGTACCAACCCAAGAAGTCTCTCCTGTATTTGAGTTTTTCACTGAATTGGGAGAGATTTCAAATTTCATTTTCAGGAAACAGAGGACACCAACGTCTGCTTCATGGAATGAAAAAGGAAGGATGCCAAATAAATAGCTTGCAGAACAGGAGCAAAGGGAAACATCCTTAAAACTGCAGTGCAAGCTCTCCCTCATCCCATGAGAGGCCAGACCCTACTCCTTGCTCATCCAGGCCTGCAAAAGCTGGAGTAACTCATGTTTTCATTTTTGGTTCAGATGACAAATTCCACTTTATTCCTGGGGTATGTTACTAAATCACTTTGTGCCACGTTCAGAGTGAGTTGGCCTTTTCCAACACCCTGCACTCCAAGGAAAGAGCCATTTGTACAAAAGTCTGTGCAGTGTACATAGGCAGTTAGTGGGGAGATTAATATTAAAACACTCAGCTACCCAATGAACTTATTAGGATAATGCAATGACTTGAGTCTAGATGTTAGAGTTCATCTAAAGTTCACTGACTATTATGGGACTGATGGTATATAGAATAGCTTAATCTTACCGTGGGAAAACTAAAATCATGGAGGGGAAAATTAGGCAAGACATGGAGGATAAACTTCCATTCCTATGAGAGATAGCACGGGACATGCCAAGAAAGGCAGAAAAGGAACCACTGACTCCCAACACAGCAGGAAAGGCTGCGCTGTTACCGATACATACAGTAGCCGTTTGCAATCCCAGTCTGTTTTGTGGACATTTAGCAAAAGCAGGGAGGGGGAAAAGAGCTGCTTTATGTGTCTTTTTAAGGCACACAATGCAGAGGGGAGACCGGGGATTCAAAAGGCAGCTCTGTTTTGCAGGCCAAAGATTCCTGCTCCGTTTACTGACAGGACCTTTCTATGCATAAGAGGAGACCTCCCACACCTTAAATTACTGCGCTGAATGGATTTACATTCTGCTTTATCCTCTGCATTCCAGCTCCTGCCCTTAGCCTTGTGACTGCATGCATGCAGCTCCACCGGCCGTGCGTCCCACAGAGCTCAGGTCCCCCCCCCAAAAAAAAAAACCCCAGAACCAAACCTGTAGGAAAAAAAGGATCTTCATTTAAATATGTCCTTCCCAAGCACCACCGCTTTCCCAAGTGAAATTAAACTTGCAGAAGAAAACACTGAAGAGAAAGTTGGAGCTAATGAAGGCTGCACAAGGTTCTTTGGCTTCACTCATCTGGAGAAGAAAAGTATAGCTCTAGGCAAGCAGGAGCTTGTTGAGCTTTAATAAATGTTACCTGCTTAAAGGCAGGTAAAATCTGGCATAAGCTGTTAATCCATCATTCAGGTTTTTACACGCCAAACTCCTGTAAATGTTTTTCTACCACATCCTGTCTCCTCCTTCCCCAGCTGAAAAATAGTAATAATTTTGGAAAGGCATGAATTAGGCCTGTCATTCTTTTTTCTTCTTTTTTTTTTTTTCTCCTTATCCTTAAACTGCATCATACAAACTCCCTGTCTCTCGAAGGACTGGATTCCACACTCCTAGTCACAGGGCAAAATTCACAATTCTTTCCATTTGAAGAAAGACTGAGTTTTCCTCCAAAAACTAAGCCTTCCTTCTGCCCATCACTGATTCCTGGCCATCATCAGATGCTGGTTTGGTCAGCTCACCAGTGAGTGACCCAGGCGGGGCTTTCCAGCAAGTTATACTGAACACATTCACCCTGAGCAGAAGCAGGAGGGAAAGGGGAAGGAGAGAAAGGCTGGTGTTGATATTGATATGAAAAATGGGGGCAAGGCCAGATTTGAGTAACCTCAGCCTCAGCAAGGAGAAGTGTTGACAAAACAGTCAGCCTGCTGCCAAGGCATTATTCTGGTCGAGCAGCCCCTGACAGCGGGTTTCAGCACAGTTGGCAGCATGACGGGTCTCCTGCTGTGCTGATGCTCATTTGGGCGGTACTGATGTTGCGTCCTTTGGACCTTCCCATCTCCTACGAGTGTGCATATGAACATGTCCTGTCTCCTCCAAGTAAGAGGGAAGAGGAGGGTTTGGGGTTTTTTTTTTTAGCAATGAAAAAGAGGGGTTATGTGGAGGATTTAGCACCCTGTGTTTGCACAGATGGTTTCACTGATGGTTTCCAGGCTGAGACCAGCAACCCAGTGACTCTAGAGACATCCTCAGCCAGTGTCCCTGGCATTGCCTCTGCAACAGGCTCCATTCCCCTTGGCAGAAGTTGAGTCTTGGATCAGAGGTGCCACACCAAGCTCAGTGACACCCCCTCCTTCCCAGGCACCCCCAGGTGCTGGTTACCAACAATTCACAGGTCGGGGGTATTGCAGGCTCTCTGGTTCACAGCTCGCCTCTCCAGATGCAGGTAGCAGCTGAAGCACATAACACCTGGACTTTGTAACACAATTCTGCTGCAAGCCAGACACTAAAAGAAATATGCAGATCTAACAAAACATCCGAACTCCCCAGTGCACCTGCAAGCCCTAGGTTTCCTTATCGCTCTTTAGCATTCCTTGGTCAGAGTCCTCAAGGGTGCTTCCAGTCTCTCCACCTGCACAGGGCTTTCCTGTCAACTCAGACATCCCTCAGCCTTGCTTTTCTTTGCTTAAAGTCTTCTCTCCTCTGCAAGACAACTTGTAAGATTATATTCCTTTCTGCTCTCATCCTAAGCACCATCACAAACTTTTGTCTAATTTCCAGAGATGCAGTCAGATATTTAGTGTGATCAGATATTTAGTGCTGTGTTCTCCTGGCAGGCTGGTTTCACTCGGGGACTCCCCGACCAGTAGCACTTCCAAGTGCTCACAGCATCACCCATGTGTAATAAGGCCTTCTGCTACTACAAGGAGATAAAGACTGCAGAGAAAGTCAGACTCCCACTTGCAAAACAGTTGGCAGAGTTGTATAAAATACTCAACCTCTATTTAGATTCTTTGGCTTGTCAAACTATGCTTCTTTTCAATAAATTTTATTCCCCCCAGAAGTAACAAAGTTATGTATAACACCTTTTACAAGCCATTTGACATTTACCATATCTATGGAAATATGAGTCGCCTCCCTGATTTCCTGTTTACAGTGTCACCTCTCTGTGGAATGCATAATCTCACAGAGGCATTGGTCTGTTGGAGAATATTTTTCTTTTTAGATTTGTACACACAGAAGAGAGCATTGACACATTCTAACTTTAGGTCTAACTCAAGGCCGAGCTCCCTATAATGTCAATGCGCCCTCCAGAGAGAAATTCAAGATACCTAAGCTATAAGTCCTCATATAAATCATGTGAGGACTTCCAAAAGTGTTGAGGACTCCACGCTCAGCATAAGGAGAGATCCCAGTATGAATGAACCAAGAGGATCTGTTGACCTTAAGAAGACCAGGATTTTCATTCACAAATCTAATGACCTTTTGTTAAAGTGAATTCTGTTGAGGTTATTTTAAGCAACTTCTGAGCTTCTGTCAGAGCTTTATGAAGCCGCATGGAATAATTACGTAAACAAATCTAGTCCCATGCTAAGTTAATTACATGCCTTGTGGTTTCATATATATTTTTCACCCTTTCATAGTTACCTTTTAATATCTCCCCATATTTCTTTCTGACTTTTCTGTATTACACTCTTTAGTCTTCAGGAAACCCATTATTACCCATGGGACCAAGTAATCAAATAAGTCTCACTGAGTGCAATTAATCACTTCAGTTAGGAGGCTGGCTGTGAGATGGCTTTCACCTTTATATTTTCCAGTTGCTATGGATCAGCACAGCTTCCTCCTAAACTCACGTGCCCATGTCCCTCTGGATCCTGTGATATGCAGGACCTGATGCTGGGGAGAGTTTCCAGCACTCCTGGACAACCACGAATCCACCCTTTACATTTGACTGTATTGAGGAAGGAGGGAGGGGAGGGCTTATTTCAGCATTTCAACAGTGCCCTTTCAGTATCAGGCAGAAGATTTCTCTTCAGGAAGGACAGTTTAATAATAGTTCTTTTAAATGTGTGGATTTAAAATGTTAACACAGCAGCAGAATCGCAGCTAAGTGCATTTTTATGCAGCTTGGCAGAGGCATCACCCTGGGGACAGGGCTTTTGGTCTAAGCTCAGAAGACCAATTCCAGGGCCAAAAATCATCATGTGTCCGACAGAAACATTAGAAAGAGGAGATTTAAATCTTCCAGACTGTTTGGAGATATACCTTGACTTCAGTAAAATTTTCACAGCGTCTTGTGGTATTCTTATCAGCAAGTTTGAGAAACAGATTGAAAATAAACTTATGCAAGATGGGAACACAAAGTGTGAAAAACAGTTCTCAGGAAGACCTATCTACAGATTACTCTTAGAAGAAGTGTAAGGGTTAGAATATTCTAAAAGCCTGTTGCTGATCTGGTACTTTAAATAATAACATGTACAATTGACTAGATAATATGTATATTTAATTTGGAGGTGACATCAGGCTAGAAGGTCTGCAATATGCTAGAAATTCATAGAGATCTTTCAAGCTGGGGAAATGGCCAAGAAAGGATGAAAGTCAATAAGAACAAATAGAATTTTCTGCAATTGGATATAAATAATTGATTGCACAAATACAGTATATGACTGACTAATGGCATGCTGGTTCTGCATGCAAGGACCCGAGGCTTATAGCAGCTCAGAAGTTAAGCATGGGTCAGGAATGTCCATGTTGCTACAACAAATGCACTCATGAGATGTAATATCCAAGAGTCTCATCTCTGATTCACACACACACACACACACAAAATAATTTCCATCCACATCGTTCTGGGAAGACCTCAGCTGGGATATCTCATCCTATTTTAGCACTACAGTTTAAGAAAGATGTGGGCCATTGGCGAGAGTCCAGAGGACGGCGGAGATGACCAAAGGTCTTGAAAACAAGGACCACTGAAGTTCAAGGATTGTTTAGTCTAGAGAAGGAGACAGAAAGTCTTCAAGTATGTGAGAGCTACAGGGCGCAAAGACACAAATCTTTGTCCTTTTCCCTTACAGATGAGACAAGAAGAAATGTTCATGAGTTGCAGCAAGGGACATCCTGCCTAGGCATTACTTTCTAATGGTAAGGATAACTGGCACTGGAAGAGATTGCCTAGGGAAGCTGTGAAGTTCCCATTTATTGGAAGTTTTTTAACTGCTAGCAGAGCTCAGAGGACAAGTAATCCTCCCCTGAGGCAGAGGGATGAACTAGATGACCTCCTGAAGTCCCTTCCAGCCTATTTTCTGTGCCTCTATGTAAGTAAGACAAGAACCAAATGAGCATGGGAAAACATCCTGTAGCAAAATACTATAGATCCAGTTCACATAGCTTTGAAGGACAAGTCAGAAATTAATTGATCTTTAAGGAATTTTAAGAAAAAATTATGCTGTTGCTCTCCTAAAGGCCTTACATAGATTTTTTTCATGGCAGTGTAGTGCTTATAAATTATTCCACTATACTGTTGAAGCGAGTGGGAGGACAGTGGGAATATAGAGCTACTCTGCAGTGTGGATATAGCCTGGGAACTTTAGTACAAAGGAAGGAATTAAATTCTTCCCTATTTAATGCCACAGTGCAAAACTGGCCCATGTATTTACAGAGGGGACACCTGGGTACGAGGCACTTCCAGACTGCCCTGCACAAGCCCTAACTCAGCGGATTTTGGCAGGGGGGTGAAATCATCTCCAGTGCAGGTCGTTTCCCTTTCTCCATGGGAAGCAGTGCAATATGAGATCTGCTCACCAGGAAATCACTGCCCTGTGTTGGCTTTCAGCCCTGTTGAAGGACCTGCAGAAAGTCTGGTCTACTGATGGGGTGGAGAATTTCTGCTTATGACTACCTGACAGGAGGGTGCAGAGAGGTGGGCTATGGTCTCTTCAGCCAGGTGACAGGTGACAGGACAAGGGGAAATGGCCTCAAGCTGTGACAAGGAAGGTTTAGATTAGATATTAGGGGCAAAAAAAGAGTTGTAGGGGCCTGGAACAGGCTGCCCAGGGAAGTGGCAGAGTCACCATCCCTGGATGTGTTTAAAAAAAGGATAGATGAGGTACTTAGGGATATGGTTTAGCTTAGGATGGGAATGGTTGGACTTAGTGATCTTAAAGGTCTTTTCCATCCTTGTGATTCTGTGATTCTGTGAATAAAGCACAGGCTTTACTTGGAAGTTTACCTCCTATGTGCACATACAGCCAATATGTGAAGCAGTACTGACTATTAGAGTACTTAAATGGTTATTCAAAAGAAGTTAACCCAGGAGACATTTATAGGCAGGACTGGTAGGAAAACTGGTCAGACAAAGAGCAAATTGAGGGGTTTACAAGCTGCTATGTCTGACCATAAACAGTGAAGTCCCAAAGATGTAACCTTTTCTACACTTCTCTTGTAAGCCAGTTAGCTGCATAAAAATTGAATAAAACATGAGTATTTTTGACTGCGCAATCTGATGTTCATCACACCCTGTGGGAAGGATAGGCTTGCAACCCTTTCTGAGTGGAGCTCATGCTAATAAAATTGTTATGAAGATGAATATTAAAGCAACAACTCAAAGGAAAAAGTTAAGCTGGTCTGTTTATAGATGGCAGCACACTGACTAATCATTATTTCTAACATTCCCACCACTCCTATTGGGCTAAATAACCTCTGGGAAGCTCTTCTTCATGCAAACTCATGCAGTTTACTGAACGTTCTTGATTTAATGAGGCATATATTCTGATAGCCACATAGGAAAGTATAACACAGGACAGAAGGAAAGAAAATATAATGAAATTACAGGGATATTATGAAACTAGAAAGGAGGAATAAGAGGGAAAACTATCACCCTTCAGAATTGCCCTCTGCAAAGATGATGCTCATTATGTAATTGAAGAGCTTTCTGCATTTCAGGCATTTAATTTTTATTTTGGTTTCTTTCTGCAGCAAATATTTATAGCCCTCTTTTTCACTTGCAAGAACATCCAGTGGTATTTTAAAAGGATTTAAATAAGCAGTGTGTCCCTGTTAATATCCACTTTGCAATCAGTTTGACTCAGTTTTCTGGGGTTATTTTTTTCTCAGCAAAAGAAAACTTCTGCCAGACTGAGATGGGATCTGTCAGATGGGGGTAAACAGAGCATCGTGTTGACAAGCCAAATGCATTTCTCTGTATTTTAATAATTTTTTAGTTCAGGTCATACCAATACACAAGGGGAGAGGGAATAGGTTTAGGTACATTTTGCATTTCTTAACTACAGTCTTGTTTTAATGCTGTTCTTTGCTATTCTGCTACTGAAGGCTACATGCAGAAAATGAGCATGCCTATTTTTGGGTTGGTTTTTTATTTAAATTATTTTTTATATGGGGTGTTAGTTCTCTGGAAACGCACCAGGCATCACCTGAAAATTAGATAAGTACAAGCAGAGGGTGAGGAGAGGGGACCTCTGAAATCTGAACCTCATTTTTCATATGTACCTGATGAGTACCTGCCAGTCCAGTGATTCAATGAACCACCGTGGGGGGTGGGTTTTAACATCTTCTGGAAATCAGGTCTCTGGAGGGCACTCAGGGTGCTCCAGACTGGGTAACATTTTTTAAAAGCATATTTCTAGGTGACCAGCCAAGGTCACGGGCAAAGTTAGATGCGAAAAACAGACCTCTGTGCCCATTGCCCTCATCAATCACTGCCCAACAGAAAGCACTGCCGAGCTAATGCAACTACTGTCTGAAGCTCCCTCACTCACTCATGCCCTTAGAGGACTGGATGTGCTAGCCCAGACCTTTCCACAACCCATTTACCTCCCTGTGTCGGGCCAAGCATCCATTTCTGGGCCGTGCATGATAAATGGTGGTGACAGATCACATTTCATGCAAGTATCAAGTACTGTACAAAAGGCAAGTTAAATAGCATCAAGCTATTATAACTGTTAGAGGAAGGTTGTTCTATTTTGGAAATGCAGTAAAACATTTGCAGCATTTCAGGGAGGGCTCATTCCTCTGAGTTTTACCACATAGAACTGGATAAATAATTTAAACAAACATTTTGAACAGTTTTGCAAAATGCGCTTAATGAATTATTCAATGAGCTCTATTTGATCATCCTCAGACACAATACTGCTGTCAACAGCAATGCAGAACTTTCTAAGTAGGTCTTAAATATTCATTTTTTTCCCCATTTGAGAAATAATGTGTACTCTGTCCTATCACCCGTGTTAGCATGTCTTAGAGAGAAATAGTTTCACAAGTTGTCATCTCTCCCTGTATTTGTGTTAAACTTTAAATTTAAGATTAGATTATCTCTTACAAAGATAAGTGTAGGGAAAATGTTTGCTGTGCCAGTTAAAACCATGTCTACAATGTAAAAGTGAGTGCATCTCTGGATTCGAATAGTTACATAAAAACACAAGAGAAACAATGGAGAAGGAATGGCATCCCTGGAATGCAGTCCAGATGTATATGGGCTGGGTAAGGCTAGATAAAGTTTTAGAATAAACTCTGCAGTAATAATCACTTAAGACAAAAGGTCTCTAAAGCTCTAATTGCTGATGTAATCCCCAGGTCTTAAGGCGAGATGTCTGAAATTTAGATCAGAAATGAGTGCTGTGTGATTTTGCTGACAGGTAGTGGAAAAAAAATTGTGGTTATTGAAAGGGGAAGCATGAAAATGAATATTCCCCAAATTTCACACTAGGGGTGAGAAGCTGCCTGAAAAGAAGCAAAGTTCCCACTGGGATCCTTGGGGACGAGGATTGCTTCAGATTTACATTTAATATCTGTCTGATGAAGGCAGATTGATGCAGGATCCAGCAGCAAGATGAGAAATGAGAATAAAGGCAGCAAGTGGAGCACAACGGTGGCACCAGACTTTACTGTTCGCAGCAATGCCTTTTTCTTTACCTGTATGATAAGGGTCACTGAGGTAGGTTCCCCTCACAACCTGTTGTGTGTATGGGGCAGGCAGAAAAAGAGGGGGAAGAGCCAGCTCTGGTCCTCTGGTTCTTGGGCTGGTTTCATGCTGGATCTTGGTTTTGCTGACTCTGCACCAGCAGCATAACAGCTCGGTTGAGGTGGATCGACTTGTAAAACCAAAGAACCACCACTGAGTGCAGCAGTGGCATGTACTAACTACTGCAGGGCTTTGGCGTTGACAGCCAGAACCTGCACCGACCCAGCCAACAGCCCCAGGGTCATTCCCATTTGTAAGCCATTAGCCTGAAGGGTCTCGAGTTCCCTTGCAATAAAACAATGTTCTACAACCCTGTGAATTCAGGTGAAATCAGGCCTCATGCACAACCTCCTAACGCCTCCGGAAACAACTGACATTCATCTAACATCACACCGCTCTCCCTGACTGCACCATATCCCATCAGCAGCGTTTCCTCCCCCCATAACATCCCACTGAATATCAGATGGAGAGATCTGCTGGATATTTGGCTCCTACCTGCTGCTCAAAAGCCAGAAAGGAACTAGAGCAGGCAACAGAAATCTGACTCAGAGTCGTGTTAAAGAGAATGCCTTCTCACAGGAACATTAACATGCACTATGGCCTTGAAGATGTATTATAGTAACTGGAGCTCTTTGGAGAAAAACAAAGCATATTGCATATATTTATACAGAAAGAAATGAATTTCTGTGCCAAACAGTGAGGATGTTAGATGTTACAGGAAGGACAAACTCACTCATGTGAGGGTCCACATGCACTCCTTCAACTTGTATTTCCTTACTTTGAAACGTTCTGACACCTGTTAGCTTATCTTCCTTAAGAAGTGCCTCTTCTTCTAAATACAACCAAGTTAAAAAAGAAGAAAAACATTGTGGCTTTTCCCAGAAAGTCTCAAGCCCTTACACTAAGTGTTTTTCTTTTAAGAGGAGGTGAAACTTTAAAGCTTCTGAAAGGAAGTTAGTTTAACCTCAGCATCAGAAAGCTTTGTTTGCAAGTTAATATACTGGTATTATTTGAATTGCAAGAGCACTAGAGCTCCTACAGCCTAATGACTTAAAGGAGGCTGAGGATGCCAGACTCCAGAGAGCCTCTGTTCTCCTGCTCAGCTGTTTTGTTTCAAAGTCATCCAAGAGTGCTGTAGAGCCCATAAGGAAAGGACCCCAAGTCTTCCCCATCACCTGTGTCTCGCTACCAGACAAAACATTATGCCCAGTGGTGCAGCACTCTCTGGATCTAATGAATGTCTGAGTCTGCAGCAGGCAGAGAAACTGTCTTGGTTTTCCCCTAGCTGGATACACAGCTGCTCATTTCTTATTTTTGCATCTCACCAGGATTTGGATTAATAGCATCCAGGCCACGCAAAGACCATCAGCTGCACCGATTCTTTGTGTCGGGGGGGGGGGATTTAATTGATATTTTCAAGCAGCAAGTGGACAAATCACAGTATTCGATTCTAGTGCCCCTTAACCCTAGATTTTAAATCCATGTGTGTAGAAGGCAAAGGCTGGCATGTTTTCCCAGAGCCCCTGCATTAACAACCTTGCTATATAACTCACAGAGGTAATTATTAATTTTCAATCCAAGCCTTAGCAGTGAATACAGAACTGACCAGCACGTATTTAGCTTTGATTTGTTCAGGTTTCAAGTTATTGTTAACCAACCCAGCAAGGTTTTCTTTTTCCCTAGAACTAATGACCTTTCTAGATACTTATACACATCTTTCCCTGTACTGTACATGATTCTTGATTCTTCATCCATACAGAAGCGTGTCAGGCAAGCTGCTGCTGTTGGGGGATGATGGTTACATTGCAGAGGCATTGTACTGATTGAGTTTCTGTGCATGAATGAACATATGTAGAAGCTGCAGATCACACTAAGTGTCCCCTTAATATTTTCATTGGAATGCTCTGCAGCAGCTCATTACCCTGTTCAAAGACTAAATGTATAACTCAACAATTTACTCCTAACGGGTATGCTTGACATCCACCTCCACTTAACCCCGAATCACAGGAACCACAGTCTAAGGTAAGAGGGCAATTCAGTCCCAGTCCTCAGCCAGTCTTAATAGCTCCTTTTTGCAGCAAGCACTGCCAAATGTGGTCAAACACATACCTGCACGGCGGTTTAGAAGTGCAGTTGGCTGCCTGTGAAGCACTAAGTTGGGCTCACTGAACTTTTTTTTAATTTTTCAAATGCTGCAGAAAGAACTCAGGGGACAAGGGAAAAAAAAAAAAAGAGAGAGAAAAAAAGAAGGAAGAAAGTTGAAAAGCATCTGTGGAATAAACTTCAGGACCATCTAGGTGAATCTGGTCGGTAGTGAGATGTTGACATGCTCACACCCGGGTACCTTGACTGAGGAAGAGCCCTGGGATTTGGCCCTGTTATATTCTATTTCCAGGAAAGGTTTTAGAGCAAGCATTAAACTAGAAATATCAGGAAATTTAGCATCTGGTACAGGACAAAGGAGTGTTTTAAAGAAATGGAATGTCAAAATAAATGTCTTTGTACCTCTATCTTCCTTAAGCATAAACTACTGGAAAGCTCTGCTTTACTCACTCACACAGCACAAGCTACAGCTCAGTAAATTTATAAGTCTGCTGATTTTGCTGTCTATAAAGACAGTCAGTCCAACTCCAGCTGATTCTGGACTGAGATTAGATATAGCCCTGCTTTCCATCTGTGCTGATAAAATGAGAGAAAATGAAATGATTTCTGCAAGCTTGTAATTCCGTTTCACTTGCTGTTTATCAAGAGTTGGCGAGGGCAATGACAGAGGCAAAATCCCCAAGGTCACTCCAGCACACACTGTGCCTCCTTCTCCTGAAGGACTTATCTTGCTCTCTCCTGAATTAGTTCATGTGGAAACAGAAAGAGAGGAAAAGATACACACACACACACACACACACACACACACACGAGTACAGGCAGATCCAGTGTTCCAAAAGAAAATAGCAAGACCATGTCAAAGTGCTTTATGTTCCCTTCTGAAAAGAGGAGCATGTTCAAACAGGCCCTGTGAAAGAATTTGCCTTGCTCACTCTGAACAATGGGGAAGAAGCTCCTGTGCGCAAGGGGAAACATGGATTTGGATGGCAGCCTTCCCTTCCAAATCAGGAGGAATTCAGGGGTAGGTTAAAATCTGCAGACTTTTTATGGGGTCATACCTAATGCTTACAAGCAAAATATATCACCTAATGACAACTACTATATGACAGCTGGATCTGCTGGTGTATGTCCTATTACATACTCATATGAAATGTCATCGCAACCTCTCTGCAAAGCAGATAACCTTCCAGGTATCACATCCTCCACAGAATATGGGTAATCCAGGGAACTGTGATGCAATTATCCAAACCTCTGCTGATGCAGACTCCCAACAGGCTCCCCATCTATTTAAAAGGCTGTTTCATATTCCATGAGATTTGTTTTCAGTTCCTGGTGACAACAAACTTTCTTGTGAAGTCTATCTGGGTCAAGTTTTCAATCTGTTTTTATGAACAGAATTTACTTGGGAATGTTGTGATGTGATGAATGCGAGCTTAAGTATCTGTCAATAAAAGCCAATTCTGTATCAATATGGACTCAGTTTTGCTCACAAGTCGCACTAAAAGCTCAATCACATCGAATCATCAAGCTTTACGTACGGGAGAAAAAGAGCATGTTTGCAGAAAGCTGGCACCAAAGTGCTTTGGAGTTTGTGAATTCAGGGAAGCAAAGCCTGAGCTGGAGTTTTGTAATCTCCCAAGCCAGCCAGTACCAGAGATAAGCACAGAAGACATGCACAGATAAATGCCAAAGAGAAATAGAGGTACCCAGGTCATCAGGTTTGAAAACCAAGCTACAGAATATGATGGATTCCAATTGCTTCTTTGGTCACATGCCTTTTTTACAGCAGATGCCTGCAGGGTCAGGAACAAAGTCAACAAATAGGTTGGAAAGCATAAACCTCTACTGCAGCAACCCACAGGATTTGCTGGCCGACCAGCACCGTTGCTGAGTAAGCAAAATGCTGCAGACAACATGTTTTGCTGTGCTGCTCACCAGAAAGGTTGTGGCAGCAGCAGCAGCAGCTTTCCCCAGTTGTCAGAGCTCTGCGGTGTTTGCTTGCTCCTGCCCGAGAGGAAGCACACACATTTCCTAACTTGGCCCCCAAAGCAAACACATACCTGTGGCTTGGCCAGCAGAAGAGGACCGTGAGGGAGATAGCCAGTATCTGGAGAAGTCATCTCTGCTTGATGTTCCCTGCCGTGTTGACATAAAAGGCTTCGAGAGGATAAGGACAATAATAAGGATACTGGGACAGCTCCCTCTACGTGTGGTTGAAGACTATCCCAGAGAAACTCGAAGTGATCCATGTGCAGGCAGATAAATAGCAGCTGCAAACTCTGCAGACACCATCACAGATGGAGGTTACCAACCTACGGGTGTCTCTTTCAGTTCTGCAAGGAGAAGTAAAAAAAAAAAAACAACACCCTGTAAATTGGAGGAATCACAGTGAAAAATGAGAAGATAAACACCAAGGATGGCTAAGATGGTTATAGAAGTATGTTGCACACATTCACAGCAATGAAGCCTTCTCATCTGTTAAAGAACACACAGTAAATGTTCTCTTCAGAAAGCCACGTGGGAAATGCCAACAAAGGCTGGTGTAGCACCATGTCCTTCCTTTATTTGCAGTAACATAAAGACCTTTTTATCAGACATTCTAATCTTGCTTAGCCTTTAATAGGACAGTGTGCTGGGATATCCACTCTGCTATTTACTATTTAATTAATTTGACAGAAGTCCAAAAATACTGAAGGCAAAACAGTGTATCAATATTTACTGTACTGATTCACTGGAATTAAAATACTGTAAAAACATAACTGTGCACAGACACCGTTTGTCTTGGCCAGTAAAATATTTTGAAGGTTCATGTTCAAAAGGCAGGTTTGGAGTAAAATTATCACTGAAAGGTATTGATCAAGCTGTTCTGCTCCTAGCTTTGTCTGATACCACAAAATATTTTGAACAATTTCATTTAACTATGGGATGTCGATGACCAAGACAAGGTTAGAAAAACAAAGGTTGACATTGATGACTAAATAAATATTGCCATTAACACACTGGAATCTGGAATTTCTATTGGCCAAAGATGGGCATTTCACTAGAAGTAAGAAGGGGGGAGTGGAAATGCTGGCTTTTAATATGGCAGAATCGTTTCTGTGTGATCTCTCCTCTTCTATACATGAGAAATATTAGACTTGGTGAGTGGAAGACCACACCAAGGTCCTGAAAAGGCACATGATGCCTCCAAATGACAGGCGTTTTGATCTGGAGGATGCAGACAATGTGAAGAGGCAGTTGAGAATCTGCATGCTAAATGCTCTTGCTTAATAAGCCACTGAAAAACTGCTCCTTTAGTCCAGGTTTTTGTCAAGAACACTTCAGTGTGGGTTTCATTCTCAAGCAAGTATTACTCATTAACTGCACAACAGGAGCTCTGCATTGGCAGCCTGTCTCCAAACTGAAGTGCATGAATATATAAAAAAATGAAAAGCAAACCCAACCCCAAATGCTGTATAATAATACAAAAGAGAATAACCCCCTTAAAAGCACAGGGATGCTTTAAGGAAACTGTGACATCCAGAAAAAAAAAGGCTGGGTGACTCCTACAGAAAGGATTCCTGGAAGAATCCAGCAAGAAAGTCCTTACCTAAAGTTTTTATGCACATAAATGGCTGTGACCCTTCCCTGGTGTGGTGCAAGTCCATCCAGTCCCCAACTTATCACTTGAAGGCACGGTAACTCCATCTGCACACCACCGTGTTCCTCTGTCTCTTCCTTTTCCATGTGGTGAGTGCTCTAGAGCAGCGTGCACAGTCCCCATGCTTGAGCAGAAGAGCCTCCAGCATGAGAAGGAAGGTGTCCAAGGCGCCTTTAACCAAATTAAAAAACAAGGGAGGTCACTGGTGAGGCCACAACTTTGAGAAGCCAATGTGTGAAGAAAGGAGTTGATCAGAACATGGAGTATATAATTATGAATCCGCCTTTCTTAGGCAGGTATCAGGACTACATCTCAGGCATGTGTTTTCTTTTAAAAAAAGCTATCCAGGTTTCTGATTGCCCACAGCAGAGGTGAGCCATGAGACATTGGTCCATGTGTCTGTGACAGCCTGATCTTGACTGTCAGTCCCTGCCTTTGTGGTGAGCACACATCAAATGTTGTGCTTGGACCATGTCTGTAAATTTGGGTAGTTAGGCAGGATCTAAATCAGGTCAAGGGAACTTCAGTTCCCCACTGACCTGGCTGGAAACCAGGATCTCCAGACAGGCAGCTGTGGAGAGCAGGGGAGAGCGCTTGTTTAGCACATTCCTGAAGGGCACTGACTATCTCCAGCCATTTTCAAGTGGTTCTTCTCAACCCAGGAATGTGCTGATGGGCCATACAGGTAAGGCCAAGCTCACTCAGAGGATGCAGGACCTTGAGTACACTGCAGGGAACATAACGTGGTGAACCGAAAGTCCCTTGGAGAGCTGCAGGGAGAAATGGCTGCAATGGGAAGCATTAGAGGCCACTGCTCCCCTGCAAATAATTTGTTATTAGCTAAATTAAGCACACTTAATTGCTTAGTCCCCTTCTACTTTGTGTCAAGAAGAAATCTTGTGCAAGCATGTGAAAAAAAAAAGGAGGTGACAGAAGAAGAGAGGGATGCTGGAGTGTCATGAGGAAGCCAGCGTTCACACCAGCTGGGGAGATTGTGCTTTCAGTCTTCTGGAGCCTCTGGCCTGAGCTGAAGCAGCATTTTTCACTCTTTTGCCGGATCATTGAGTCTGAGGGAGGAAATAGGTTGGTGGAGAAACTGCTTTTCACAGAAGAGCCAACATCTTCCAGGATGGAGCACTTCTTAGAAAAACTTTGCATGAATTAGCAAGCAAAATGTGAGGCTGGAACAAGTAAAGAGGGACAAAACTTGTCAGTTTGTCATTCGTGCAATAATCTTGTCAAAAGTGAAATTTACTGAATCAGTGAATTTTGGCTTTGGGAGGAAGGAAGAGGGATATTTACTTTGTTTCTGCTGCATTTGTATTTTTCCAAACTGGAGAAGCGACTGTATTACTTCTGATTATTTTTCATCTTTAACAATAGTTGTTGAAGCTCATGTGGCAATTTCAGGATGCCACACTGATGGGCAGCAACTGAGCATCCCAACTGGCTATTTGCTTCACTAATGGGGAGAATGCATAAATTCAATGCTCGTTACATATTCAGAACAACCACTGGTGCCAGTTTCAATTCTTCATGAATTTAAAACCTGGCTGGAACACAATCAAATCATAACCCTATCTTTTGTGAAATAGTCCACATTTTTTACCATTAATCTCCAACCTGTTCCAACCCTGGGTCTCTTACAAAGAGCTTCATTCCAAAAAGTCCATTAGAGTCTCAATATCTAGTGTTATGAAAGGATAAAGTACCACTCAAATTACTGAAAAATGCTCTAAAAAGACTAAGCCCTCTTCTGATTTCCTTGAGAAGGGAAAACTAAATTCACCCCAATTACTTACACATATGTTACTATGAGAAACACTGAAATACTCATGACAGATTGGCCTAGATTCCTACAAGTAAAATTCAAATAGTTATGAGAATAAGGTATTGTGTTTATGGTGATGGAATGGGAACCCAAATCATGACCTGGAGCTCTACAGAGCATTAGAAATGACACCTTGATTGTCACCCAACAAAGCATCTTTTTTTGAGGGTTAGTGGTCTCATTGGCAGGGCTCAGAAATTAGCCTAATTCAGATTTAGAACTTCCACAGAAAAGCACAACGTTTCTGATCTGTGAAGTCAGATGGAGGAGCTGTTATCTGAAATAGTGAGTAATCTGCCAGACTTAACACATCCTGCCTCAGGAGTCCAGGTGGGAAACTTTACTATAAGGAACGAAATGAAATGCAAAAATACCTGCTAATAGTTCAACTGGTGCGTCATCAACACTCCACAAATAAAGCTGTTAAACTGCAGCAGTGTAGCTGCTATGCCAGCTGGAAAAAGTGTCAGGTTAGGTTTAGGGAAACAGGGCTTCCATCACCTGTCCTAATGAGGGAAAGATCAAAAGATGGAGCAGTTTTTCATTGTTAAGCAAAGCAAGGAACTACAGTGGGTCATTGCCTTTAGAGTTATGGAGGAAATCCTGAGGCTCAGCTGGGTGCAATACAATCATATGAAGACCATCTTACACAAGAGGAGCAACGAACATCCAGGCACTGATCCGAAATAGATAAGCAAGCAATTCAGGGAGAAAAACACATTCCATCTCCTTGGGAGGACGTCATTCCAAGATCAGAAGGATCCAAGTTCTCTCCTCTTTAGACACTCTAAAGCTTTTCTGGCAGATTCTCCCTCTTGTCTGCTGTGCCAGGTTCAACCACTTATCACAGGCTGGAGGGGGATGCTTCCCCACATTTATATTTGGCACGAGAATTTTCAGCTCGAAATGATGGAGCTGTTGCAGAGGTAGTGCTTATGAGAGCAACATCCTCCCAGATGGCCTCATAAAAGAGGGAGAGGATGAGTTCGTCTCGCTGACTCGGAATTGCCAAGTAGGCAGAGCTAAAGATCAAGTTTTGAAAAGGAAAGGTCGTGTTGCATCATAAAGTGCCGCCCTCCCCGGGACAATAGACAGCCTTAATCCAGCATCACTCAAATCAACAAGAGTTTTTCCAAGGAGTTGAACGACAGCAAGATCAAACTATGAGGACACCATCTGAAGCCAGAGAAGATAATAGGAATCTTTCTAATCACTGGGATGGGCTTTACATCTGTCCCAAAGTGAGTAAGACATGGATCTACGCCTGGAGAGAATGAATCTTAAAAGGAATAGAAGCATGGTGTTGTTAGTGGATGATTTTACATTAATTGTCAGATTTCCTAGGTGTGCAAGCAGGGGATGTTTCCTGCAAAGATTCTGAAAATTATCAACAGTCAGACTAAGTTTTGTCTTGCACAGATGTCTCTTTGCAGAGCCTTATAGATATCAAACCCAGCTCATGAACTGCCACCAGCCATCACCAGAACATGATACTAAACCACACAGGGCTTTCTGGTAGGACTAATCTTAACGGCCTGTCATGCACTGGACAGGCAGAATCTGAGCTCCTGTCAGAGTGAGTGTTGACCATGGGAAACAAACTCATCTCCATTTGGGGACAGTTGAAAAGTATGGATAACGCTCACCATGAGTGCCAGCTGCAATGCAGACAAAGCTCTTTGGAGAGGCCAATGCTGAGCAGACCCTTGTGCTACACAATTGCATAAATCTTTGCCCTTAAGTGACAAGACTGTGGGAGTTTTTGCCAAAATAAAAACAAAAGCAAAAAACCCCACCCCAAACATCCAGACAACGCCTCCTCCCTCTACCCTTCCTTCCCTTCACTGCTGAAAAGCATGATCCACTGGTATGTGATAAGGATTCATCTTCCTGCCAGTTTGGAAATCAAGCCTAGGCAAATCAAATGAAAAAATAACTCTTCTTTTAACCAGTGCTGGTGAACCATTGGAACATTTAATGGGTTTGCGGTTAGTAGGCTTGTAGTACACATTGCTCTGGGTATCTGGTGATATCTGAGTTGGGAAGGGTCTAGGATAAAACTTGAAAAAGGAAAAAATCATTGATGACAGACCCAGATTCACAGAAACATGTTTTCAGAAGTGAATCTGGTCTTCCAGCCAGCGCTGGATTTCAACCTTCAGCTGTTTCACATAATCTTTGTGGCAAAATGCTTGATCCATGAAATTCAGCCTAATTTTCCCTTGGGCAAAGATACGCTGAAATCACAGCCTGTACTCTTGTGGCTGACATTTCATCTTGTAGTGGGGCATTTCAAACCACAGGGATGCCAATTTCACATCTTACTAGATTTATAAGTATTTCCTACTAACTGTCTCTGCTGAAAGATTTATAGCTTGATTTTGTGGGTTTTATTCCAGTGAGTTTATTGGGAATATCTTAATAAATGGGGCATTCGTTGAAATATCCCAGTTCAGCCATAAGCTACTTCAAAACTGAAGATGCCTGTTGTCAAAGGAAGATACTTCTAGTTAGTTTATACACAGAAGTTACTTCTTGTACTTGCATAGGAACCTCCCTACGCTGAAGCAGATGCAAAATGACTAATAGGCTCATCATGACTAATAAGTTCACCCGAGTTACAGCACATCAGTCAAATCAAGTATTGCTTTTCACCAGACATGACACATCATGATGTGTAAGGCTGGGAATTTTGAAAGATAATGTTAGTGATAGACTGCACCCTGATGCAACACCTCAAAATGCAATTTTAACTCTCTCTGGGGTAACCATGTGGAATTTCTGTTGGGAAGCCTTGGGCCAGGATCTCTGCTGAATCTGATGAGTGAGCATCAGGTGTTTGTAAGGATATTGATCTGTAGTGTCCATGCTGTGTTGCTACACAGGGGATGTTTTTAGAAGGTCAGTCAGACAGGTTGGCTTCCAACATTATTTGGATTAAGGTTTAAGATGGAATCATGCCTTAGGTAAAATGCTTACAAATATCAAGCCTTTGAATATCTTTTAACTAGGATTAGGGGCGAATATAACAGGAAAAAGCAAAAGTAAGCTCTCAGCAAGAGGGTTAGTCAGTGTGACTCTGGAGCAAGGGGCTCCTTGCTGGCTGTCCCAGCAGGACAGGCCAGTGAACACTGAGAACGGAGGGTACCTGTCTGATGGGTGCATCTAACTGGATTTTATAGCAGTACTTCAACTACTGCTACAGAAAGAGGGTTTGGAAAAAGAGGGTTGTTTTTTTTAAAAAACAAAACCAAGAATCTCTTATGAAAACAAGGACTAGTTACTTTCTGCCATAGCCATGATCCCATTCTCTCACTTCTCTCACTCCCCACCCCAAAACCTGTCATTCCAGGTAAACACGTATTGCCTTTCCTTTAATCCTCACAGCCCGAGCAGTGGGAATTACAGTCTCATCTTTGAGTTTTGAGAGAGTCCTGCAAAGGAACTGCAGACTGAGCATCTGAAGTTTTATCATGAGACCATCAATGTCTGTGAGACAGCTTCAAGAACGCAAAGTTTTATGTGAAAACCCCAGCCTTTTGACATTTGTAGATACTGAATCCCAAACTGTAGCACTCTGACTGGCACTGGTAGGCAGTCGCTGGTTTGCTGTTAATTACCTAGAGGTGCCCATGAAGATTACTCTCGCTTGTGGTATTCATGAAATGTGCAGCATGAGAAATCTGTAGGCTGATGGGAACGTTTTCTTCTGACCTTTGCAAATTCAAATGGTGATGTGGTGGCTGCACTGATGACAAATTTGGTTTGGCAATCCTTTCTTTAATATTTCTGCCACTTGATGCCATAAGGCTCACTGGTGTAGAAGCTAATGGCAAAAAACTCTCCGAAGCTGCAGTTAAGTATGACATAATGAGGACATCAATTAACTTAGGGCAAGAGTTTATGATTAACTTATGAAAGTCAGTAGCATTCAGTGGTGCATAACAGCAGAGGGAAGTCAGTCTTCCAGACCATTATTTCATTACAATGTCATAATTTCCCAAAACTTCTTGAGTTTTCTGATGGAGAAAATGCAGATTTTCAGTGGAACTTTTATTCTGGGTGTTACTGCATCCATAATATCAGAAAAGGCCATTACCTTTTCATCTAACTCTCTGCAGATGGGACTCTGCCTTCTAAACCTTACTGAAGCAGGGTGAGAGATGTTACAAACTATAGACTGTAAGTGCCAGCTGATATTACTACACAGTTGAGATAAATATGCACTCTATTCCGATATTTACCAAGAGGAGTAGAAAAATTATCTACTGATTCACATATTTATAAACCATCTCATGATCTGAAAAGGGAGATTTTCTTGGGAGAAATCTTGATAGGAACACAAGATTTATGGATAGCTACATTGCACCCTGGATAAGAACTTGGAAGATGATGAGGTAGCAGAAAAGGCGATTCTGTTGAGAGCTGTTTTCCTTCAGCAGAGACCTCATAGGCACGAGGCAGAGGAAAACCAGGCTGTGTGTAGCTCTGATCCAACATCACCTGGCCAAGAGGCCAAACCGCATCTGATAGAGGCTGGCAGGCCTTCAGCACCCAGCCCCGTCTTCATTCCAGGTAACTGATGAAGATAGTGACAAGCTGGAGGGTGTTCAACAGAGAGCAGAAAGAGTATTGCAAGGTGAGAAGATTTGAATTATAGGGAGAGATTATAACAAAAATGAAATATAGTTCTAGGCCAGGTCTGTGCCTAGAGCAAAGCTTTACAAGTGTAGTGTTGTGCTGATTTATATGAGCAAAGGTTTTAGCGTCTAATATTCTTATTCACTGTGCACAGAGCATTTTGGTCCTTGGGTGGTTATATGGAAGTCAAAGGGAATGTGTTGCCTCTAATCAGAACAGAATCTTAACAGATTATCAACACAAGGGCATCAGTTTAGTTCTCAAAGTACGAAAAGCTGTAGCCAGTAGCATAGAATTCTGCAGAAATTAAAAGGAAAAAAATTAATGCAAAGTGTCAGTTAAGATCTCAAATACTGGGATATCTTTAAGGCCCAAAATTGAGGAAAGTTGTTTGTCTACCAAAAGGTTCACTGACCTGAGCGAGAGCTGGTCATGCTAAAGGCTGAGCGCGGTATCCCACTTAGACGTAATTTGTGCGATACAAGTGTCAAACCATCAGCAAAAATATAGCTAAATGCCTTGGTGGTGTCAAAAGCAAGAGAAGCCACAGCAGAATAGAAGAGAATACTAAAGTGAGAGGAAAAATGAGGTCTGCGGCATTCACACATACAGATATTCATAGCTCCCCCTCCAACCCTCATCAGATTGTTTCTTACAGAGCTAACAGGTCAATAGACCGTGCATGACAATAGTTTATAGCCTCTGTAATCTACTGCTGAGCTTCTGATCAAATAGTACTCACACTTACAGTGCCTAATAACCATTTCAGAGCTCATTTCTAAAACTGCACAGAACATTTTATAAAAGGAAGTGTACCATAACATGCCGTTGCAGAATGTGTCGCAGTTGCTGTGAAAAAAAAAAAGGTCCACCATGAAGGAAACAAGTGTAGCTCAACATCTAAATAGCCCAGGCAAGCAGTAACAGCCAGAAAAATGCATAAAATTCCACTTGCAGCAGCTGCCAAAAAAATAAAATAAATAAAAGCAGACTTACTTCACCCATTAAATCCATCAACCCCTAGGAGATCCATTAACAAACATACTCTCAACACGCCAAGGGTCCCACTCCCCAGGATGCTATGCACTGTGGCCAGAATTGCCCTACCCAGCAGAGGTGTCTCCCCTTCCTCATTCTGCAAGAACCAATTCCATCCACAATGAATTTATATTTTTTTCCCTCCCTGCACCATGGCCAAATATCCTGCACACTGCATCTTTTCTGCACACTTCATCAGAGGGGGAGACGGCTGTGGCTGTGCCACCCCTCCCTCTGCGCTTTACATCCAGACCTCGTGAGCTGGGAGCTTGAGAGCAAGGTGTCAGACCTGGCTGGGGAGCAGTGCTGGCAGCCTGCTCTGCTCTGCTTGGCTCACAGGAGAGAAAATCTCCATCAGTTCGTAGCCCTTTTACAGGAATCCTACAGGCTGCAGCCCCCAGGGAGTCATGAACTTTAGGAGTACCTGTGAAATTAGTCCCACACTGCCTGGTGGGACTGGTGTAGGACTTGTTGTGAACATAATTTTCCACAATTCTTGGACATTTTTGGGTAGGACAACCCATAATGAGCTGATGCTAACACACAAGGTGCCAGACACCATTGCACCCAGGCGAAGTCCCTTTCTTTTGCCACTCTGAAGGACAGTGTTATGTGTGACCAATATACCACCATCACCACCTATTAAATGTCTTCAAGCCTATGCCATGCAGTAGTCTCCAGCTCATCAAGAATAGCTTTGCTTTGTGCCCATGGCCTCCAGTTGTCATCCAAAAGGGTACTGCAGCACGTGGGGAAAACCATTATTAGCCTCCCTCAATGCTTTCCATTATGTTCTGTATATGAACTGTTGATTCCTGGTTACTATCATATTTTCACTGAGTATCTAGAGATATATACATAAATCAAAGCAATCTTTCCCATGGCACAGGCAAATCAAACCAGCAATTATTTTCTCATCTCATTTCTAACCACTGAATTCCTGTTTTATCTCCAGATAATGAACATGGTTCCAACACCAGAGGTCCACACACTCCTGCTGTACTTATTCAGCACGGAGCACAAATAAGTTACTTGTTAATATATGAACTGTCATGTAAGAAGCCACAATTATGCATGATTCACCCCTACAAGCTATGTAAATCTGTGGTGTGTATATATGATAACAAATGAGTGTTACTTGATGGGAAAACACAGGTGCCAAGAACTAGGACTCTGTACTGCGGATGTCAGATACGGCATCAGTGTTAACACCTCCACTAACCCTTACCTTCAGGTAGACACATTTCCAAAGGCTTATCAAGCATCCTCTATCACTCCAGTCTGTCAAAGTGCTGGCAGCAAGCCAGACCAGATCCCAACCATGCAGCATTGTTGAGTGGGAAGGTACAAGAGCAGAGGAAGCACATGCCTCCTTCCATAGACCAAGATGTATGCTGCTTCCAGCCCCCTTGCTTTCAGTTTTACTTGGTCAGTATTTGGACCTTTGCCTGTTCTTGCCATAGCAGTTATTAGCCAGCAGTGACAAGCCATAAGGGAGCTGCACCACTTGCACTACTGAGTCCCACTGGAGACAGCCATCAGTAGGGAAGGTTGGAAACAGAGCTTATAGCAAGGTATCTCAACCAACATCTGTTTGTAGAGATGCTATTTCATCCATGGAGCTGTGTCATTACACAGAAGGCAGAAGGACAACACAGAAAGGTTGTCTGTCTCACATCCTCACCTCCCATTTCAGCTCCCATCCTGATACACAATTTAGTATGATTTGTATAAAACCAGGTAATTCATAAAACCTTCCAGCATACAGATAAGCCATTGTACCTGTCAGCATTTCTTGGCCACAAAACCTATCTTTGACTCAACAAACCGTGGTGTGGGGGTGCCATCACCCCTATCCACTTCCATTTTAATCACAAGTGCCAACTCCCCACACATGTTTTCAGCTTCAGCCTTGAAGCCCTGGGAGAAATTATCAGATAAATGCCTGGAGCAGCTTCCTTCCCACAGGTGCCCAGCCTGCTTTCCACCTCATGATGCCAGTGACAGACTCCATAGATGAGTCTGAATTATGGGCAGAGCAAGAATGCAAAATTATACACTTCATTACAGAAAATAGATAGACAAACTCACTGGTTTCAGGACACTCCTTGATGACTTTGAAGTAAAATTGAAGGTTACAGAGGCAGACAGTTTTATATCAGCACAATTTTTAACTTTTTAGATCCTTAAATGAAGCAGCTATTAAAAAGAGTGCTTTGTACTACTTGCCTCTGGTTTATTAATGTTGTATAGTATAGACCACCACGTAATCAAGTGCTTGCAAACCCTGCCTGTAACACCTTGGAAATGACCAAATTGGAAGGTAACAGAAGCAGTTTCCTTCTCTGGATAAAAATGTAGATGCTTGAAACACAAGCCAGAGCAGTCCAAGGGTCAGGGTGAAAAAACTGCTTTTGCTCACATGTCTTGAATTCTTCTTCATGCCATTCTGTTAGTTATGGTATTGGATAACATCCTTGGTGTTTTCTTAGCCCCCAGTGGACAGTAACACACAAACCCAAGCTCCACACAATTGGAATAATCCGTGTGTCTGGGAAACAAAGGGCCCCATTGAGTCAGCGTTCACACGTGTAAATAGGGACAGTCAGGGGATACATTTTGATATGTGTCCTTGGTTCTCACCCACACAACAACAAGAAGAAAAAAGAGACCGCTTCATTTTCCCTGCTCCTTGCTACAAAGCTTCGTGCTGTAAAAATAAACATCACCGATTTCTTTCCTTTGAAAGGAATAAAATGCTTCTAATTTGCTCTCCCAGTAGGGGAAGAAACTGGTGGGCAGCACGAGCAAAACACTGATTAGGCTGATGGTGCAAAGATACAGCGAGAAACTGGATATAATTATGCCAGACACATGTTCAGTGTAAGGTGCTATTCACAGGGCTCCTTATCTTCTGAAAACTTTAGTTGTCTGAAAATGGCTTGGAAGTTAAGAGTGCATCCAGGTGAGACCCTGACAGGTCAGGTATCTCTCTTGGGTATTTCTGTATCATCAGTCACCATAATATGCAGACACTGTAGCACTCGCTAATTCAGTCTGATCTTTCTCCCTCTCACCCTGCATGACCAGGCGTGCAGGGCTGCTGAAGCAGGTTTCCCTCTAACTGTTCCTGGTGCCTTGCCTTGGCACTTGATTTACCGATGGAAGATGAATATGTATGGCTGCAAACACACTAAGGAAAAGCAGATCTTTTACTTGCTTTCTGCTGTACAAGTTTTGAGGGCAATCACACTCCAATCCTGTTCATGTCCCTGAGATGCAGTTGTGACACAGGGAAGCACAATGTCTTTTGCTCTGTACCCTGGGGAACAACATGTACATCAAGAAACTGTATCTTCCCCTCTGTATTCAAAGTGCCTCCACATCCAGTTTCAGGGATGCTCACAAATTCTTTAAGAGGTTTCTCCCTGCAGTTCATGCTTGGTTACTGACAGCATCTTAGCTTTACAGATTTTTCAGATGAGACTCAAAAAAGAATGGAGTTTCAAAGACCTCTAGGTTTCCACACTGCATGATCTAGTTTGAAAACACTGAAAACCCAGACATCAGTGACCTGAACAAAGTCACACTAAAAGTAACTGCTACAGCAGAGACCTGAACCACAGCTTCTGAAAAATTTGGAGGAGCAGAAAGTCAATCCATAACCTGTCTGTGAAATATTTAAGCAAACAGGCTGAAGAACCCTGAACACTCCAGGCTGCAGAAACCAGAGTGCAGAGGCCCAGGTAAACCTTTCCTGAAGTGCCTTCAATGAGTCCATGAAGTTGTTAGCCCACAGATGCTGCACATTTGCTCATCCACTGGATGCTCCTTAAATACTGTCTGGCTGAGGCAGTATTTTTCAAATGGCTTGGGTATAAGACAGGGCCATGGCAAATGTGCATGGGGAAAGCCCTTGTTCTGCAAGAAGCAAGCAGGAGTAAGACAGAAAAAATACTTGGAAGACCAGCAATGCATGACTCTCATTCTCATGACTTGATTGCAAATGACAACCAAGTCCTCCTAAAAGCAGCACCCCTCAAGCAGGGAAACCTGCTATCCATCTCCCAAGCTGGAATTCATTTTGAAGCCTGTGGTCCACGGGGATTGTGGAGTCAGCAGCAGAGAGCAGCATGGCATCACCTCCAAGAGAGAAACAGCCACCAGAAACACAACTACCAATTAAGACAAGTGGGCCAGACACAAAAGAGATCTGAAAGATGTCCAAGGTCCTGATCTCCTTCCTCAACTGGTGAAGATGGTTTTGGTTTTTTCATGGCAGGGTGAAGGCATGGTAGAAAACTCGCTGGGGTTATTGCCTCTTTCTTGCCTCTTTCTCCTCTCAAGCCTGGATTCATGTTTTTGTACAGAGGGCTTTGCTAACAAGCTGAGGTTTTCATCTCAGTAGATCTGCTAATAGTACAGGATGTTCCCCTGGTTTTGTGATTTCAGTGCAGGGTTTTCTTTAGAGAGCAAGGAATTTTTTTATTAGAACCAGCCAGCCTTCAGAAGTGAACTGTAACTAAAAATAGAAGGGATTGCTTTTTCTTTTTTTTTTAGATGTTAAAAATAGAGATGTATAGAAATGGTCATGTATAGGCTGCTTTCTGCATGAAGGCAGAGGTGCTCTGAATGAAAACATTCGCTATCTGCCATCTAACCAAGCAAGGTAGCATTTCAGAGCACCATGAACTGCTGCTGGTGTGAAACAAAGAAGAATATAGTGACCCTGGATGGTTTGAAAACAGAACCAATACCAGGCTGAAACACACACATCTGTGTACCTTGGCCCATTTTCCAGGGAAAGAGTGAGACGTTTGGTCTTGTGAAGCATAAACACAGACAGGTCTTCAGGGACGGGGAGTTGCAGTGGGGTACATGAAGCAGGATCATCCCGTGTTGCTATTGAGCTCATCTAATTCTCCTGCTGGTGGAACCTGACTCAGCCTTCACTCTGAGCACTGGGGAAAATCGGATTCCTTCCAGTTTTGCAGAGAAAATGTTACCAAGTCCCTTTTATTCCCCTGAAGAATCCCTCAGCATCGACCCAGGCTGCTCAGGCTGAGCATTGAGCAGAAAACACAGGTCTTAGTGGGGAAAAATGCTCCAGGGATGCTTTCAAAAGCAAACAAAACTTGCACCTATTTAGAAAGCTGAATCCTCTCCTACGCCTGTCTTTTTTGGGTGATCTGGCAGGGTGAGGATGATATAAAGACAGGTGGATCTTGTTTGCTGTGCTCTTCTTATTCCATGTTCCTCACAGTTAATTCATGGTCATATTAATCTACCATATTACAGCTGAGAGGTTAAAAGCTGTTAAAGTGATTTGAATAAAAAAGTTACCAATAACTGGGATTGGAATTTGGCATCTAGATCTGTTAAAAGGGGAAAAAATCTCAGCCTAGAGGTCTATATGCCTTTGGAAATGTGCTGCATTCATAGTTCTGTTAAGTATTAATAGGTTATTTCAAATGCAAAAACTCTCCACCCTTATTTTAAAAGGATATTTGCACTAACTAACTGCCCCAGAGAGACTTGAGGTAGATTCCACGTGGCAGGGCTCAGACAGTAAGAAACACTTCAGTATGTACCCTGACTCATCTAAATGAATACCTGCTTTTCCCCTTTATTTATTTATTTATTTATTTGTTTATTTATTTTTCACCCTGAACATTATAAATGGTTCACTAAGTTCTTAAGATACATTAACCATCACCTCCCAAACCTCCCACTACCACACAAATCCCACCCTGGAGAACCATCTGTGTCTCGAAAATCTCAGGTCAAGCGTTCACGACATTTTATGAGATGTCAGGGCCATGTGTGTCAAATTCAGTCCTCGATTACCTCCAGTTTTAGAGACACTCATATTTCCATCAAAGGGTCTGATACTCCTTGATTTAATGGCTGGGGCGGTTAAGTTTTTATTGCCGTATAGATGCCCTTTCAGCTACAGTTGTGTGAAGCAGCCACAGCTCAGTTCAATCCTCTCTAACACCAGGAAAAGAAAGTGGCCTACAGCCGCTTAACATCAGTGGTCTTGTGGAGCTCAGCATGCTGCTTGACCTCCTGGTCCATGAGGACTAAGATGCAGGATAAGAGCTCCCTTCCAAGAAAGGGCAGAAAAGGAGCTTAAAAAAACACCACGGGATTTAGAAAACAGGGAATGCCTTCTGCCTGGTGTGATTCTCTTTCTCTTGCAAGACTATTCCCTGTAGAGATAAAAGTAGGGATAGATACACGATCAAAAATACCCAGACCTGGATCAAAGATATACCAAACAAATGCAGCCACTTTCCATATGTTCATCAGTTATGCAGAGGCTGGATTTTGATTAGGAGCTCTGAGGTGTGTGTAAGTCAACTAAGGTATCAGGAGTTGGACAGATTTGCTCAAGCAGGAGGTCCCATCCTTTGGGTTCCTACTCCCTTAAGTAATTGTAAGTTGTTTTAGGAACCATGCTAAAATGCACGTCTGAACAAGTGCTGGCTGTGCTCATGCTACGTGGAGCTATGGTCTTTTTGCTATTTTGAAATGAAATGTAAAGCTCTTGATGATTTCCAGAAAGAAACAATTAGTTCATTACACTGTTTATACATAGATGCACCATATATTTATAGCCTCATACATATTCCAAAAGCAAAGCTGAGGTTATGTTTTGTGTTACGTAACTAAAGATAGATTTGGCAGTGAATCATTACATGAATGATGTTCCTTTTGAAATGGCAGTGGTGTTCTAACACAGAGTAAACAATAAACAATACCAAACAACCTTTTGTGAAGAAACATTTGTATTCCCATTATGGGTAGGAGCTCCATAGTGAATACCTCCTTAACTAGGAAGCTATGCCAAAGGGCCTTTCCTGGACTTAATGGCCCCTTAATTAGCAGCAGCTCCTGAGTAGATAGAGAATGAAGTGTTGTAAGAGAAGGTATGGGGAGATTGGGGACCCTGTGGCTGAGTCCACTGATATAATAAAGCATTTGCTCCTAAAAGCTTAGAAACTGAAGGAGAAGTTTCCCCTTGTCCCTTAAACGGTGCCTTTGTGTCTACCACATGCATAATTGATAGTAAGCAAACCATTCATGCTGAACTCAAAGCTGCTTCATACATACGACCACATTAGAGGAGTTGCAAGCCGTGGAAAGACCAGAGCTGATTTAGGCATCAATTATGGATGAGAAACTTCTTCAGTATAAATAAACTTGCTGGTTCACCCCTGTACACAGAAACCTCTAAATAAAATAATTGATTATTCAGAAGCAGAATACTTGCAGCTCGTCTCAAGGATGCCTTTTCTGTTTGAGTACACACACATATACACGTGACCATGAACACACACTCGGTGAAACCCCTAAACCTCAACCAAACTGAAACCATACCTTAATCTATTGACAGGCTCCTCTTTCTTTACCGGCTCCAATCCAAGGACACGGTTCATCTGGGTTCCCTCCAAAGCCTCCTGCCATATTTGCAACCCTGGATGTCCATCTAAATCCCACCATCCCTCCAGGAATTTTCATCAAGGGCAAAACTGGAATTCTCCCTCAGATGTAACTATTTGCTCAACTTCATGGCACATACACACACACACACACACATGCATGTGTGTATAAATACATAACTCTGAAGGTGACCTATTTTGCAGCTGCAAAATACTGTTGCTATCAGAGGTTTTTGCCAGCCAGGAAACGATACGAAACAAGAGGTGCAGAGCAAACTGCAGTGTCTGCATTATTTAGAGGCTCAACATGCCAGGTTCACAGGTGTTCAAACTACCCAGGAACCATTTGGCCCAGTGTTATGGAAAATACGATTTTAGGGATTGAAATCAGATGGCAAGAAAAGGTGTTTAACCAACTAGCTACTGCAGGACAAAGCAAAAAGTCAAGAAGTCAAGGTTTTCTTTATATTTCTTTTTATTGGTTTTGTTATTTTTTCTTTCCTCCCAGCACCTGCAATACTGCTTGCCTGACATCCTTGGGAACTGCTGGCAGCAGAGGAATTTATCAGCTAGAAAAGTCCCAAAGTATCTGTAAGAAATATTACTCACAGTAGCAACTTTTCAGAGAAAAGAACTTGCAAGAGAGAAAAAGACCAAAAATCAGGTTCTGAGGCTGGACTGACTTTCTGAACACAAAGTTCCTATATACATATATATAACAAACCACAATGCTTTTTAAATGTGCAGCCAAATATTGTGCAGTCACAACCCAGTATCATTGGGGAAGGAGGGCAGGAGAAAACAAGCAGAGGGAACCTGCATTGTCAGGGGATTGGACTCGATGATCTCTGGAGGCTGCTTCCAACCCCTACGATTCTGTGAATCTGTGAATTTGTGAATCTTGTTCTGTTCCAATGTCCTGCCTGAAAACCATGGATCAAATTAGTGGAGTAGCATCATCTGCCCAAAACATGATTTTCACCAGATTTCCAAGTTGGATTAGGTTTAGGAGGAGAGCAGAGTTGTTCTTTGGCAGAAACTGAAGCTCACAGAGTATCAGCCCTCAACAAGATCCCACCTGCAACTAGGTGGCCAGGTAACATGCGAGTATCCAGCAGCAAATGTATGGGACCTGCCTGACCTGCCTGGGAGCTACCAGGACTATCCAAACCATGTGCACTGTCTTCCTTGCTGCTTCCCAGCAGCCAAAAATAAAGCAACTGGCTCTCCCGAGCTGAGCTGTGCCCAGCTACCTCCTTTTGCCTTTACTATTATTACCATGCAGAGAGAGAAATATTATTGCAAATATGTTTCTGAATATGCAGCGACATATAAAAAAAAAGATATCTCTTTTCTCTCTGTGTTCCTTCAGTTCCAACTCACTGCTAATTATATACCCAGAAGTATAGGATGAAAGTGTGTAAAATTGCCTCACTGACCAAACTCAAAATCCAATTTCTAAAGGAATTTAGGACACGACTGCCAATGAAATGCAGGTACCTGAGGATGCAGTTAAGGATTTTCCCAAGTATTCAGACATGATCAAGTCCTATAATTCATCAATCATGCTCCTGAAACAGCTTTGAGAATCACAAGTCCGTTCCTGCATTGCTTAGACACTGCCAAACATGGCCATTTATTTTTGCCCACATTTCCTATTTTGATGAAACCGAATTATTTTCTTTCCTCCAAATATATATTTATAAATACACATGCACACACTCTAGTTCTGCACTAATTGGTATTTGCAATGTAAGCACTGGCCTTTCCTTCCTTCTCTTCAATGAAAGTAAACACGATCAAAGCCTGCCAGTATTTAATGATGAAAATGTACCATGTCTCTGCAGTCTTAATGTCATTGGAGTGAACTTGAAGATAGGTTTACAACAAAAATAATTTTTAAGGGATTTCATAACAAATTCAGGGGGAAAATAAAAAATACATATTTAGCTTTTCTTTCCTTAGCATTTTAATTCTGTCTAGGGGAAAGAAGGAATAAACAAAGATGTTTTTAAATGACCTAGCAAGGGACAAAATAAATGCATAGAGATTTTATCCAGCACTTCTAAAGATCTTGGAAGTGCTACAACCACACTGTAGTTTCTTTGTTACAGCTCTGTATACATTTATACAAAAGAAAGATGAAAGGGGGAGAGAGTGGTTGATATGGGTTGTGAGAAGTTGGTGGAATTAGATGGCAAGGGGTCAGGTTACAGACAATGTAAGCTAAAATGCATCAAAGGATATGAAGCAAAGGACTAGATCAAAGTCTAAGAAGCCAAGTACAAGAATAAAAGAGTGATAATTGTAGGCAGCGAGAGAAAGCGCTGGAATAGAAATGTGATAATGGTATGACCTCATGACTCAGTCTTCCTTTTTTTCCAAGCTACCAGTTTCCCCACACGGGGCACGCAGATTGGAGAGGGCAGCAGTGTGTGTGGCAGGAGGGGGAGAAGGGGGAAGAATTCTGGGGTTGATAATCTTCCTGGCTTTTAGAGGGAAAATTCACTTTGGGGTTTTTTGGTTTTGTTTTTTTTTTTGCAGTGAGTTTCATTCAGAAGTTTTCTGTAGGATCTTGGGGATGTCCTCACAGCGCTGGCGTGCAACAGGGAGCATAAAGCTGGAGATGGGTGCCAGGGGAGGCTGTCAAGCTGAAGGCAGACATCAGTGGTAGGAGGCCTGTTTTAAAGACACATTTGAGCCCTATTTTAGAGAAATTATTGGCACTAATTGCTCTCTCTTCTGTGACTGAGACATAATGGCTGGAAAAGCCATTGTCATTCGGACAGCTCCTAAATTCTACTTTTTTGCTGCAGTAGGTTTGCTCTGAGAAGGACATTTCCATTAGACACATGCTTTGGTAGGAACCAATGAATTTTATTCCACCTTCATACCTGACCAGATGCCTCAGTCCTCACTGATGCACAGCATGGACTGCAGGTCCCTATACCCAAAACACTCTAACAGACCAGGGGATCTCTCACCCTGGTTTGCTGGACTGGTGCAGAGTCTTCCCAGCTCTCACCAATAGGAGTCAATGGCATCACTCCTGCTGACTGTATCAAGACCAAAGTTTGTTCCCTGATAAGACACATTTCCCCATTCACAAAGGTTTTACTTTGGATCTGGGAATGGCCATCTTCATCCATCATGACCATGTCATACTGGCATATTTCTGTTTCTGAAGCCTGAGGCCAAGGCTGCACAGGGTCAAAGCTCCTCTTGGGAACTTGTCACTGCATTTTGCTCCATGCTTCATCTATGGGAATGGGTAACAAATGAGGACAGACATCACAGGCAAGTCTCCTTATACTGACCAGAGGGTTGAATTGGTGCCAAGACCCTTCCCTGCTCCAGTACCTCTGGAAAAAGTAAACTGCTGATGCCAGAGAACAGCAGCTTCTCTGCTGCTTCCTTCAGCAATGCAGAGACCTCTTTCTGGTTTATCTTGAGCGTGAAGGAGGCACCACAATCTCACGTCCCTCTAGTCCTTTTTCTTCCCTTCTCCAGCAAAGCCTCAAGACATGTCTTCAGTGGATGAGAAAATCAAAGCAAACCACTTACTGGTGTCCTGGAGCTCCATTTGTTGCTTAAGATGTGTGCACCATTTCTCTCTTCAGCTCATTGCTTTCAGTGCAGCTCACTCAGGGTTGTTTGGCAATGCATTTGTTTATTTTTAGGACTTAGGCATTGAGCTCAATCTCAGGACAAGGTTATGGGATGTAGGAATCTGTCAGAAGGTCCTGGGATAGTGGATTTTGAAGAAGCAAAAAATCTTCAGGAAATTCAGTGAATGTTGAAGCCTTTTCTTGCTGGGCCACAGGTTCATGTTCAAGCCTTTCTTCCTTGAAAAATTACGTTATTGAGATGTGAACCAAGCAAAGAGGCAAAGAGCTCCTTCTCTGCCTCACTGAACTTCCTCTGAGCCTGACATATCCCATCTGTGAGTAGCCATGATTTTCTGATGAGCACTCAGGTAGCTATGGGGTTTTCACTGAAATGTCTACGCCTGTCTCAGAGACATGCCTAACCAGTATTATTCTTGAATATGTTGAACTGTCCATTACTTTATACCTGAGTGGAACACTTTGGAGACCTTCCAGAAAAAGATCTATACTTTTCCATGTTTGAGTGACAAATCTTTGGCTTCCCTGGGCTTGAGAGACGCTGAAGGCAATTAGAGTGGTGACTGACTTGAATCAGAAAGGTTCTTGTTTTCCAAAGCAATTCTATTTCTCTCTGTATTTCATTTCTTGAATTTTCAGCTTACAGGGAATACAAAATCTGTGTGACACATCTGTGAAATGTTGTTCTGAGGCTCAGATGCCAATCGATATTTCCAATGTTTAGAGGTCCCTATGCGTTGTCCCAGGGAGCTGAGCTGGCAGAGTTACTGAAGGAAAAACTCAGGCATTTTGAGGACATGGAAGGGTGTGGGAGAGTAGAAAGGAGAGTGGCAGTTTCAGGTTCAGTGTGTTTGTCACAAAGAGTGTGAGAAATTTGACAGGAGAGTGGAAATTCTCAGTGTTGCATCTTCTCTGCCTCCCTACAGGCTTTGGTGTTCAGGTTGATGGGTGACATTCTGCTGATGCCCCTGAAGGGCAGGTCATATTTAGATACTGGTTTTGCCATTGTCTGACCTCAGCATACCTGTGGGGCAGCAGCAGCAGGTTTTTAGCCAGAACTCCAGTGGGTCAGAGCTGCTGACTAGCTGTCATGGCTGAATGCCAAGCTCCCTTGCAGATACACTGACAGTGACATGGACCAGAGGTAGCTGTGAAGTGTAGCGTGCTATGTGTTGCTCTCTGCCCTCACTAAATTCTCCTGCCCTGTGCTGATAAAACAGCTCAGGAAACATTGCCAGAGCTGATCATGGGTCAGTTGTGTCAGGCCTAGTACAACTGATGTGAGTCATTGAAGATAAAGTGAGTAAACATATAGGAACTTTTGCCTTGAAACTTGCTTAATCCCATCAACTGTTCAAATTTTAATATAGAGAAGCTGCAACCACAAGGCCTGAAATGTCTTGAAATGGGCCTTGAGCACTGTTCAACTCACTTTTGGGTAGCCATACTGGCGTCACCAAGACCAACATCCACCAGAGATTCATCCTGTTAATGGCACACTGAACCACCAGCAGTTCCCCTCTGAATCCTTGGAACCATGCAAGAGTCTGGAGAAAGACACATGGAGGGTAGAAGGAAGTGTGACCTGCACAATGCTGGTGAAATTGGCTTGCACATCAATAGAGAACTAACCAGCAGGAAGAACAGAATAAACCCCATTTACATTATTTTTTGTTTAGGTTAATTTGTGCTGTGAATTCTGACCTTTATAGATGCATTAGAAACACAAGACTTCACTCATAAACCATTATCTTGGTAAGGTGTATGTGCCAATTCGCAGACCCTAATGGTGTGGAAGGATTAGTGGTTCAGGGATATTTAAAGAAATGTGAAGGTATGCATGAGAAGCTTGTCTGAAAGGTCTCATTTTATAAGGCAACTGCTTGTTTTTAGACACCTGTAGAGGCCCCGTACACAAAACTGATGTCATACAGTGTCTTGTGGTTGTCTACCCCGGAAATGTGGGTAAAAGAGACTTCCCTAAAACCAGTTCCTGTTTTTCTTTTCCATTTTCATTCTTTTTATGCTTCTGCAAAACATGTGACTTGCAATTACTCACGTCTTGATGAAATGGCAAATTCTGACAGGAATTTTCCAGAGTGCTGTTGATTTCAGTGTCAGTTGGCTTGGGTTTGACTATGTCAATTACATTCCAAAATATCAATAGTTATTGATCCCTGACCCTAGGAAACAATGGAAGAGCACAGGATGGCCGAGTAACCACTATGCAACCGCAACACTATATCTGGCCAGGGGACATAACACAAAAAGACATTGACACTCCTCATTACTCAAAAAGATGAAGGAAGCAAGACTCACAGCTATAACAGTGGGGTCAAAAGTACAAGGAAACCTTATGTTCTTCCTCACAAGAGATGTGGGTTTTCCAAAGAAGTGGAAGAGGAAGATTCCTCTCACCTAAACCAGCCTGGCCAGCTTCCTCAACCAGGAAGCCCCCAAGTTTTGTTGCATCCCACAGTTTTGACATGAATCTATACATTTCGTACTCTTTACCCGGTTGTTTTCCCTTTGACACATTTGGCATTGTATAAGACACCATAAGAGACATCTTTCTTACTCCAGGGTGTAAAGGCAGGAGGGCAGTCAGTAACGGGTGTTGCGTGTGCAAAGGAGTGTGAAATATTTGTAAGATCTTCCAATGACACCAAAGAGAAAAATTACCTTATACATAAATCATGTTAAATGTTGCCTTTTTAAAGGGTAATCACAAAAACTGTTCTAATTTTCTCCCTGTAGATTCACTAAACAACAGTGTCTATATTCACAAGGTAGATTGGCCAAAGTCTTCAATGAAATCTCCGTTGCAAGAAAACCATCAGGTAGTTATGATTAATCCAGGAAGTCAGATAAGATGATGCTGGAGAAATTTTCCTTGACTAAAGTTGAGCTGGATGGACAAACACTTCCTTAAATTCCTGTTTGTCAAAGTGGAGTTTTTGGATTTTGGATTGTTTTTTTTTTCTGTATCATTTAAGTAATTTTATGATTTGATATTCCTTCAGTGTCTTCATTCATGAAAACAAAACCATGTTTACCTGACTTTGGGAATAGTTTAATCCTCTCTTAAAGTCAGAGTTGCATACCATTTCCCCCCAAGCACCTTGTCAGTCCCACACAGCGTTCGGGCAGCCCAGCAAAATATAATTTATCTAGCAAGACTCCAATTCCTCAAAATACCATAACTCCTCTTAAAAAATACATTTCGTTCAAATGACTAAAAGCAACAAAACCAGCTGTCTCTCCTGTGATGCCATTGGGTTAGAGATAATTCAGGATGATGAGGAAAGTTGATAACAAAATCAGAGACTCAGACATTTCATAACTGGTACTCTAATCCCATTGACCTCTCTGTTAAAGGATATTACTGCTCCCCTTAAAAATACTAACTTCTCAAAAATAATTCTCATAGTTATACAACTGTTTTAGTCCAGAAGAAAGATCTGCAACCTGCAGATGGTTCAGATTTTCAACTGGAAAAGGAAAACATTGTTAGAAGACGAATTGGGGTTTTCTGTGACCTCAATAAGATGTGAATGGAGAACAGACCCATGGATATTTAACTTCTGCTCTTTCTTGAAGAATGCACAGCTATTAATGAAGCCCATGATTTTTAAGGTGAGTTGCTAGTAATATTTTAGAAACTGAGAGCTCAGAAGATTTTCTAAATCATGCTACTTAAACTGGTTGAACATTTCCCCAAAGTCTATATTGCTTTAAAAGCCTCATCCAGCATCCTTTTCTGTGTGGCTGCTTGTATACTAAAGAAAATACACAAATTAAAAGCTTGATGGGGCTCCCACTTCCTCCATTTGGAAATTAAATGCCCCTTTGTCTTCTCTACACAGAAGTGTCTGCAATTTGTGCTTCTGAGTAGCAAAATTACATTTTGTATTAATTCATCTTTATGACTCATGAATCCACAGTGACTGAAGGTGCTGAAACACATCCTGAACTGTGAAATTACTAGCTTGACTCAGGTAGAAAGAAATATAACAATAAAGACATTACAAAGTGAATCCTTAATCTCTCCTCATGTGTTCCCAGAAGCTCTCCTTAGACACTGCATCACCCTGATGCTTTTTCTGCCTGCAAGGAATGGCTAGGAACCCCCTCACAGTCAGGAGATCCCACTGGGAAACAGCAATCAGACCTTGCAGGTTGATTCAAGCTGTTCCTCACGTCCTCTCCTCCTTTCTCCTTTCTTTCAGTTTTGGGGAGGTTCATTCCCTGGCAGGTTTGTTTGCTTTCATGTGCCAAGAATGCATCTCTCCCACTCCGGCTGCATTAGTGGCCCATCCTTGGGACAGGGCATTTTAGACCCTAGCTCAGTTCAAGGTCACAATTTCAACCATTTTGCAAAACAGTAGAAAACACAAATTCCATAGCAGCTTGTGACTATGAGTTAAGTTCAATATAGCTGGCAGCTTCTCTTAGGCAGATCTGCAGCAGAACTGACCTCATTGACTGAATGAATCACTTGTCCCCCAAGGGCAGGAATGTTTCTTCCAGGACAGGATTGAAGCTGCTTTCTTACAAAAGCACTATCAGTCCCAAGCAGGGAGTTGGAAGCTGCCTGAGCCACACACCTGTCTTGTAGATAGTTCCTAGGCCTGCCAGGCATTTACCATTCAAAAATATACATTCTTCATCAACTTGAGCTGAACTTTGGCAAAGGGTGTAGGGGGAGAAAGGAGTGGAGTGGAAAGGAGTGGGGAGGGGAGGGACTCAAGTGGTTCCAACTGGAAGTTTTTGTTCAACCCTTAGCAGAAATAGATATCCAAATCTGTCCATTTTGGCTGTAGTGCATTTGATAAATGTGGCAGGGTGAGAATTGTTACCCTATACCCATTTTCCAGCGATCAGTTCCAAATACAGTTGGTTTCTCATTAAAAAGATTATCTCAGCAGCTTCAGGTAGAAGGAGTTAGAAGCACCCTGGAAAGAGGAAAATGTGAAATGAACCAGTCTGGTCCCTAAAGCAGATCGTCTCCATCCTGCCTCGAACACTCTCACAGGTGTCACAAAAAAGAACCTGTTCCCATTAGGTCTGTGAGGGGGCACATACCCTCATCATCCCAGAAGTATCTGCCCGCCACATCAGGTCTGGAGTAGTCAGGAGTTGGACATTTAGACCCAACAGCAAAGCAAGTGTCTGTATTCAGGCTTTTAATGGTGATGGTTACACCCCAAAGTTGTGTTGTGACATACTCCCGGAACTGGCACTGGGCATATCAGACCAGACACGTGGTGGGGCCCTTGGTCTGTGTTACCCTATCCCAGAATTTCACTGGGACTAGGTGAGAAGGGGTAGGTGAGAAGTTTGGAGAGATAAGAGCTCAGGAGAGCTGGACACATCTCAGCACTTCAGCATGTTTTCAGTCTAGGCATAGGAAGGAACTCTTCACATGCTTCTAGCTAGGCATGAGCTTTATTTAGATATTTATGTCTTAATTATGCTGAATAAAAGCATAAATAAGTGTCACCTATTCCTCTGGCTATGGCTCAGAGTTGCTGCGTCCAAGACTTAAATATTTTTGCATGCCTGATCCATGCCTCCCTTGTGTTAAGAAGCCTTTAAGCTCTTTTTAGCTGATGAGACATGAGCAGGTGGTCCAATTGTGAACAAAATGTCAGAATCCCTTCCCAGGTACAAAACCCCACTTAGAGAGACAGTCAAGCTATGCTGATAAACGTCAACTAGCCCCAGGCACCACCAACCCCCAAATCTCTGCTTTCAGTGCTAACATTAACTCTAATTATGTTCATCCTAAATCTGCTTCCAGTCTGTTTTCATTACCTTCATTCACGTTACTTTACTATCACTTGTCCCTGCTTGCTAGTCTGATCTATGATCAGATCTATTAACAGATCTGATGCAGTGTATTTATATTCCTCATCAGCTTGCATGTGGCACTTCTGTTCTCCTTGACCTGCAAGCTAGCTGGTACACTTCAGATGCTTTGCGACTGCTTTCAGAGTATTACCAAAAGCCTGTCCCTCTTCTACTGGGGTCAGCATTGAGAATAAACATAAACCCTGATAAGTCATTACTGGGAAGATGTCCTTTATGCAAACAAATAGCTTGCATGTTAGATAAGGGGTGTAAATAAGGAACCTTTGTTGGCTTTCCAGGAGCTCTAGTGGCTTCGAGTTCTGTGTAAAAGCAAGTTTGTTTTTACTAGGATGCTCCCTCTCCAGCTAACTGATCTTTCTAACACCTAGAGAGAACAGTGGGTGGTGGCAACTCTGCTTTCTGCAGTGTGGTCCCATACAAAGCTGTGGGGTAGCAAAGGCCTTTTCTGATTTTCCCACTTCAGATGTTGTAGGCTGGATGGTAGTGCTATCTGCAGGTTACATCAGGGAACATTGCATCCCAACTGCCTGGCTCCCACTGTTCAACATGTAGGTGGTCTGTGTTTCTGAAAACAACATTTACAATTCACATTGACATTTTATATCTGTATGAATAAAACCCCTGAAGATTATCTCAGTGTTTCTGGAAGGGGTCTAGCTACTTAGAGCTTCCCTTGTGTCCACTAAGTGTTGCAGGCTCAGCTCTAAAAGCAGACAAAAGGCCAGTGTCATCGCTAGGATAAGGGCACTGTTCCCAGTGTAGCTGCCAAAAGGGCATATCTACATCAGAGAAACTCACTCCCTTCTTCACAGAGTTGTAAGATTCTGCACATAATTGTAGTAAGTTGTTGGACCTTGAATGGAAGGTGTTACTGAACAGCCGATCGTTATCTCTGGGTGGATTTTATACAGTTTCTACAGTACCCATGAAACCGATAAGGAAAATGATATTTTGAACACATTCTCAAATGTATGTGTCATCTCTCTGTACTCTCCCCCAGTTGGCAGAAGAGACAGATTTTTAAAGGATAAAGAGGTATTACCATCCAAACATAACGTGTGAATTTGTTTACTGAATCTGTAGGTAGAGGTTTTACTGATGCACAATTCTCAAGCATTTTTGTATTTAATAAATGCATTTCTTGTATTTACCATTCACTCTCATCCTTTTAGTTATTTGGTCTGTTCTGGACCCTTTCAGTAAGGCCAAGGATCAGCCACCCTTCACAAGGGTTTCTTTTCTTCTGTTTCTCAACTTTGATGCTGTCATTTAAGAAAAGTATCACCATGCCCTTTCAGAAGAAAGGCTACTACCCATGGTACTGGGCAATGAGACAGGCTTTCACAGCATTCTTTGTTTCACAAAATCAGCAGAAGAATTACCAGAGTCACTGGTAAGAAAAGAGGAAAGTTTCTGAAAAACTAGAGAAGACTCAGTAAGTCCCTTCCTTTGCACGAGATCAGAAATTAAATCAAGGCCTTCCGTGATCTGTGCAACTGGATGAAATGGGAAAAGAGTAGTAAGTGGCACTCCATGTTCCTTGCAGAATTCCTAAAATTTCTCATGAGGATTTGAGTTTTTGTAAAACTCCCTTTTGAACGTGATGTAGGAAGATATTCCTCATATGAAGCGTGTCTTTCCTGGAACAAAGACAAGTGACAGCCTCCTTACAATGAAGGACATGAGACACTGTCCATGTGAGGACCAGTTACTTGGAGAGGTGTGTCATAAAAACACTGGATGCAATTCAAACAGCCTCTTAGCATGCCAAGGTTTCTTCTTCAGTATTTGAACCCTCTACAGAGATTAATAACATTTGGATGTTTGAGCAGCAGGTCAAATAACTACTGTATTTTAACTGTATTTATGTGTGTTTTATTATTTGTGGTATGTATTGCCTATCCATCTAAATTATGGGGGTTGGGTCTGGGGTTTTTTGTAGAAGTTTTCTACAGAAATAGGAACACATCCTTCATTAATGCTAAGTCAAGTCAATGCTTGTAGGGATAAGGGAGGCAACCATTTTGGGGAAAAGTATTTTAAATTCCTACCTTCTGAGCATCAGGCAAGCATTCTCCTCCTGCCTTTTACTGTGTCACACTTGGGCAAGAAGCAGATGCAAGCAATACGCCTGAGCCCCAGCCCTGAATGGCTGCACATCACCTCTGAGGCGTGGAGTCCCCATTTCTGTAAAGCTTAGCACTCTCCAGGGTTGGACCCTCTGCAAGTCAGTAAAGAGGAGTGTCATTTGGGGTTACATTTGTGAAAGGATTAATGCCTTAATCAAATGAGCTGTTCAGAAGAAAAATTAGCAGATGCTGCAGCGTTTCAATTGTCCTTCAAACACCAGTAAAAACTCTTTATGCTCCCTAAGATCGGATGCTGGGTGATGGTCCCTATTCAACCTGTGTTTGCCGTTTGCATATTTCTGTGTAAATGTGTGTCTTACAATTAGCTTGAGGATGTGCTTACAGTTGCTTTTACAAGTCCTCATTCTTGACAGTTTTACGGATGTTTGCACTAAGTAGCTTTTAGTGGCATACTGGTGAAACTAGGCACCTTGTTTTCCTTTCTTAAAGGCCCTTGGTTCTAATACCTACAAAGACTAATCCATTTGCCTCAGCTAATCCAGTCTAAAAGTACTCCAGTGCACTTGAAAGGATGTCCTGTGAGCAAAACATCTCACCTTGAGAATGGGGAAAAACTTGTTTTGGAGGTTGCTTCCCTCTGAAGCAGCAACCCCAATTGGCTAATCTATTTAGCAAAATTAATTAGAGGGACATGGATTGAGTTTCATGGCAGACTAAAGCCCAGCTTTCTCAAAGAAAGGAATTCATTGTTGAACCTTTGATGGTCTAAAGGAGGAGAGGTGCATTCATATGTTTTGGGTAACTCCCTCATCATTACTAAGATAAAATAAAAAGGCTTTAAGGTTTCTTTCACCGATCACCCCACAAGTTGGCAATTATATAGGATTACTAGTATCCCATAGACCTGAGCTACCAACAGCTATTTTATTCACTTGTGGGATGCATTTTATGGTAATAACAAAAGAACCCTTCAGGCTATTTTGTGGTCCATACAGATTTTGAAGGTGGAGGGGGGAGCTCTTATTTTTGTTTGTGTTTTGAGGGGGGCAACGGGCAAAAGAGGGTTTGTTCTGCCAAGAGATTAGCATGAAAGAATGAAATGAAATGTTTCGGTCTTGTTCAGTTCTAGTCTAATCAAGCCTACTCTCAAATTAATGAGCTCTTACCGGGGGGAACATCTCTCGATGCTGGAAGGCAGCAGTAAAGCTATGCACTTCTATTTCGAAAAAATGTAAAGCAATATCCTTTTTGGCTTCAGATAAAACAGTGAAAGAAGCATTTTTCATCTTTTAAGGTTTGATTTAATGCTACACTGACTCGCTGCGTTCGTGTTTATTGGAGGCATTTTTCTAGAGAGCTGAACAAATTGCCAATAATTTAAGGGTTAGTATTCTGGTCTGTTTTGGCTTATGGTGAATGAAGAGTGTAGGACAAGGAAGTCTAGCAACGGAAAATAAATTCCAATGATTTTCTGAAAAGGCCTTCCTAAACCCTCTTCAGATCATGCCAATCCTTCTAAAGTGCCATCTTCTAATAGTCCTTCCTTGTCCTCTCCCGAAGTTGTTCTCCATTGCTCTGGCCAGCTACAGGAGAGTCATTCAGCTCCAGAGTTACGGTTCTTCCATGAAGGGAGAAAACTTTCCTTAAAAAGCCTTGTGTACCAATGGCTCACAGGAGCATAGTCCAAGGGGCTCCTCCCCACCTGGGTTAAAGCACAGGCACAGGTTTGTAGTGCCTGGGGGTTGTAGATCCTGGTGTTGTGGAACGACACCACATGGGAGCGGCTTCTGTGTGCCAATAGATTCAGGTCACCTTGAGGTGTTTCACACTGATTTGAAAGAAATCCATACATTTTATATAATAACACCCTCCCACAGTTTTATACCACCAAAAGCTAAGGCTGGCAGACCTCATACTTGCACAGTAGGAAATGTCCACTGAAGTCTCAGTGCAATTGTTTGCCCTTTTGTATGACCACTAAAGGGCTTTTATGAATTATCTCAACACAGCCTATTTTCTCTTACTTTATTTAGCACAAAGGGTGGCTGGGGCTGACTGAAGCCATGTGTGGTTTGTATTCTTTTGTAACCTCATAATTACAACAGTGTTTTCAGGTCTTATCTACTGTTCCCTATATCCAAGCATTGTACTGAACCAAGCTGTGTTCATATATTCTTTGAGTTCCTAATTATATTGCTACTACAATTTAAGAATATTCCACGAGCATCAGTTAATCTTTACAACACCCCTCTGAGATAAGGCCCAGAAGGATTAAGCCCAAACTTGTCATATTTTCTAATGTGAGTCACACAGGGGCTGACTAGCTACATATCCTGCACTTTGATAGGGCAACAGTAGAAATGTACAGATACATACTTCATTGTTCAACATCTAGCTGAGATTCTCTCTTTTTTTTTTTCTTTTTTTTTTTTGACAGGTTGGATCAGGGAAATTTAGGGAAGGAGGAATTCACCATGTGTGAAGTCATACGGATAGTTTTCTCTAAGTTATTTATCTTGCATCACATCGGAGCTCCCTGGCAGATTCCAGGACAAAAATCAATTATTCTGGTCAGGGATTCAGGCCCTTCAACCTCACCATCATCTGTGCTCTTCACCAAGGTCCCTTCCTCATTTACTGTCTGTGTTCCAGCTCCTGGGATGTGTGAGACAATGGCCTGGCTAACAACAGCAGCACAAGCCATGATTCATTTCCTCAATATCATTCGCAAATAGTGCTGGAGGCCAAAATGCCAGACACTACAATTCAGTTCTTCTAACATTTGCTAACAAAATAACCCTGGATTATTTTTTAGGAAGAAAAATGAAAAATACAGGGCTTCCCACAGGTGGAAACCTACTGAGTTTCACCTACCCAATCATCAAGACTGGACTCTGAGAGAACAAGGAATAACTCTATTATTTGAACTAAAAGAGGAACTGTTATCAGTTCTTCTGTATTTTCATCTGTGGTGGAGCCCTGATGTGAGGGTGAGGTAAATTAATTGCCAGACAGTCTACAGAGTGGCAGACAGAAGAGGAAAAACTGGCCTCCAAATTTGGAAGGGGATACAATGGCATCCCAAAGGCCTATTACCCCATCTAATCTGTATCCTATGCTGCTGCATCCCAGACCGTCTCTGGCTTCTCTCATTGGTGTCTTCATTTTATCTTCAGTTCTACAGAGTAAATTGAGAGAGTGAAAGACTCCTTGTTCATTTAGCTGTATGAGATAGTCTTCACCAACCTCGAAGAGCACTTGCAAATGCATGGTCTGATTGTTGAAGCTACTGTCTTCGAGATCACTATTGTGTCCCTGAAAGTTTCACAGTCTGAGAATGTGCAGAACAAGCAACAGTTGGTGATTTCAAATGTTGTCCTTTTAAAAGCCATATCCTGGTCCTCTGGTGACCTCCTCAGCTCATTTCCAAGCTCCTACTCCAAAGCAAAACAGCACTGCAAACTTCTGGATAAAGTAGCTGCAAAAAGTGTTTTAAAGTTGTTCAAATTATTTTTCCCTCATGTTTCATCCCTTCAAAATAATGGAACTATTTTTGCTAGAATATTCCCTAAAATATTCAGCCAAAGGCATACACCCAGCATGGAAAATTCCAGTAGACACCATTGCAAGGCCTCGTTACCAACTTCTTGTAATTTTGCCAAACACAAGGAGGAGGAGACGGGATGCTGTAGCCATAGCTGCTCATGTCAGCTCCATATGGAATGACACCGGCGGCCAATATTGTTGAGTGGTGTTGTGTGCTACTTCTGCTAGCATCCAGAAAGCAGAATTTATTAAACAGTAACATGAAGGGCAACAGTTGTATTTAAAATAAGTGGGTTTACACTCATAATGAGCTGTAAAAATGGAACTAAACAAGGAAATCTCTATTACAAATTTACAGAGTGTGTTTTTTTCCCCAGCAAATATTGCTCTGCTCAAGCAGCCTGGCCTCCTGCAGATCAAGGTCAGCACTCTTGAGCATGAAAGCTCAAGGTGAGCTGCCTTCAGCGTGGGCTGCAGAACAGGGTCTCATAGCAGGCAAGGCATGTTGGTGTGAACCAGAATTTAAGTTTATAAAATGTAAATAGGAGTGCAGCAAGACCAATCCAGTGTCAGAAAGGGCTGGGAGCAGGAGTCGGTGCAGCCTGCCTGCAGGTCAGCATGAAGGTGCAAACATCTGTGGGATGTGGCAAATCAAAATGTCTTTCAGCTAAAAGCCTCTCTAAAATGCAGCAAGTGCTCTTTTCAAATAAAACCTCACCCTATTTGTCTACCTTAGCCACATAAGCTTTTAATTAGACTGTATTTGTAGCTTCATAGACAGCTCCCCGAAACCGGGAAGCTCAAAGCTTTTCCAAAGCAAAAGCCGTATCAAGTTGCCCTTGCTCACAGCATGTCCTCCTCTGCAGAAAGAAGCAGAATCAAGAGTTCAAAGCAGGTAACCAACACCAACACACCTGAAATGCCTTAAGGGCCTATTATTATTGCCATTATTATTGCTATGTCTTAGAGCAGTCAAATACATTTCAACTCAGAGGCTCCAAAGTCCAAAAAAGAGAATCCAGCGGGAAGTGCCGTCACATCTTTCTCCTTATCTACCTTCTCTTCAGATGCCATCTGACACATTTTCGTGCTTGCCTTCACTACAAAAGTGAGTCAGTCCTACACAACAGTGTCACTGACTAGCAGAAGATCTCTGGCTCAGCTCACCCTGTAGCCTTTTTATGAGGTTGTCTATCACTCCACATAGCTGGCAATGATGTGTGGACTACCACGGATCTGTTTCTGATCATATCTTCCAGTTAGACTGCAAATGAGAACTCCTAATATGGGGCTATCAGCAGACAAATTGCTTAAGCCTAACAATGCCACATGAAGAAGTGTAAACAACTGGAATCTGCTCCATTTAATCAATGCACAATGCTTGCATTGTGTGCCCAAAAACAACAACTGGAAGGATCGTTTCTGGGTTTTTTAAGCCGGTCTGTTGCCAAAGCAGAATGGGAAAGCACACAAAAAAGGGAATGTTTTAATGCATCCACTGACACCACTTCAAACTGGAGCAGGATCACAGAAAACTCAGTACTTGGAAAAATCGAACACTTTGCCCTTGAAATACTCCCTGTGAAGTAGTTTTGGGAAGACTGGGAGGACTGAGTACAAACAGTAAACAGAAAAACACATCACCCCTCAGAATCTGGGTTTATTGGCACAATCAAATGAAGGTGCAGCTGGAAAATGGGTCATCTTATGAGCATTACCTTTCCTCCAGCTACCACAGATAAGAGGAGCAGAGAGGCCTGCCGTGCAGATCAGCAGTGCTGGCTTCAGTATGTGTCTTCCTGGCTATCTCTCTTATAGCATTGACACTTCTCTGGCTGTAGCATTTTTGCTAGATTAAAGGTGTAGACTTCTCTTTTTCTATCTCTGTCTCTGTCCATCTCAAAACACTGGCAAAGAAAACTCTCTCTCTCAGGCTGCAAGTGGAGGAGTTTCGTCCTCTCCAAATTATTTAGGAGAGAACTGAAGGTAGAAGGAGGCATGCATTGAATGCATTGTGTTGTACACCACTGAGACCCATCTCCAGGCACTGAGAAAGACGTACTAGCTTGAAGTTACCTAGATGGCACTAGCAGAAGATTCACTTGGTGCAAGCTGGCCTTGATGTCCAGACTTCTTTTTCACCACAGAACCCTCATTGGTGCAGCCTTTCTCTGTGATGCTGTTCTGTTTTCTACTAGAGATGAGGGGAAAACTGAAGGTGTAGAGAGGACTATTCTACACCTACCTTCAGGGGACAATTGGAGCTTGAGAACTTTCAAGGAAAATCCTCCATTTTTTTTCTCCAGAAAGAGGCTACCTAATTTTTTTGCTTTTTATGAAGACTGATATCTTTCAATAAGTATAGCGCCCTAAAGCAGAGAAGCATCCACAATCACAGGATGTAGAGGCTTTTTTTTTTAATGACAGTGAGATTAAAGTTCTCAGTCATTTCAGCTTGGAAGCCATTCTACATCTCCTATTCAAAACCCCTTCCCATGATAATGTAGTTTGTGTGACTTGAGCTATGAAATCAAGTATTGTAGCTTTCTCCAAAAAAATTTTATGCCATCCTTGGATGAACAGATTCCACTTTTGCTCCCAATGATATTTCACTCCTCAAGAAAAAGAAAAAAATAAACCGTTGCCTCATGTGCAAGCCAATGTTTATTGCTTCTTCCTTGTGAAAGAACTCTTGGAGCTCCACAGTAGTGCAGTCACACTAGTTTTCTGTATATGGAAGAAGTCTACTGGCTTGGAGCAAGATGTCAGAGGAATCACCAGTTATTTATTCCCCATTTTTACCCAAAACTAACATAAGAGATCCCCCAGTACACTGTAGCCAGTAGTTCGATGAAGACAGCGATCAGCAAAGTCTGCTGTCCTCAGGACTTTCCCCTGCAGTGGCTCTCTAGAAGTATGCTGCTTCTGACAGGGACATTTTGTTGGCAACCCACTGTTCCTTGCTTGTTACATAGCGTAGAGCAAGTTCTTGTAACTAAATGGGAACAAAAGCATTCTTAATTGTAGCTAGGAACTGAAGGTTGTGACCCTGGGAGGAAATGTCACACCTCCAATGCACATTTTCACTTCCACAAAATTTAGAAAGTCTTGTGGATGCATCTATGAATAGAGTGATTCCTTGCTGATTGATATTACACACAGTTTTATACAGCAAACCTGAGGAGAACACATTGGAGGCAATAGAAGGGAATAGATCAATGAGCATTCTGAAACCTCAGCCACCACATCTTGAATCTGGAAGAGGAAAACTTTCCATGAAATACAAACTGTGGCATAACAAATCAAAGCAAGTGAAGATGGAAATTGAAAGACTGTAGTGCTTAGGGAAATAAATGGATTGTTTGATGGGTCAAACACATTGTTTACTTTTGGGGGATTGTTTTCACCACTGATAACTTCGCTCCTGTACAAAATGAAGCAGGGAATTGAAATTTCTTTTCACAGATATATGGGGATTGCAGCAATTCTATCATTCCCCTTCAGAGCAGAACAGAATTTATTTCCTTTTACATGTAAAACTTTTGCTTTGGTAGAAATTAAAAGTTGTGTTTCACTCATGGCTTTTCTTTAAAGTAAAATATAATGTAGTATCAATTTTTAAAAACAAATGACACAATTTCAAAAGAAAATAATATATCTGGGTTTTTTCCAAGTATGGAGCTAATTTAGGATGTTTCAACATTATTGGAACTTTTTTATCACTTTTTTTGAAATGAAATTTCCCCAAAAGCAACATGAGCTCACAAACTGCTTTTTTATTATTATTATTTTAACACTACTGCATTTTACTGATGGGGGAAAAAAACCCTTCTCCATCAAAGTTTTTTTCCAATGAATACTACTCCTGAGTCAAGTAGGAGCGTGTCTGAAAATCTTTCAGATGGAAGATTTATTATGTATCATTGGGGGGGGGAAAAGCTATTCAGGGCCAAATTCTGATACAGACTGGTTTGTGAAAATGTACTGAGTTCTAGCCAGTGAAAATGAAGCCTTTTTAATGTACTTTGCACTCCTAAAAAGAGAGGTACCCCACAAAAAGTTCAGTGTGTGTATGTGCATGTGCATGTGCACACATGCATGTGTATGAACACAAACACTCTGTTACTGCTCCTGGTACTCAAGAAAATCTCTCTAGATTGTTCTAGAAATGTATATATTCAATGTGATGGCCTGTAGCCATATGATTTTAAGGAGTCCTTATTGGCTTCCACTTCTTTAATGTTATTTTTAAAACAGCTTCTTTTTGGTTTTGGTCCTGTGAGGGAGATGTTTTGTAATCCTATGACCAGATATATCAACTAGATTTTGATTCTAATAAGCAAGAACACATTTGCCAAGAGAATCAGCGTGCAGCTTGCCCGTCACAAAGAGCTTCCCCATGAGACTGTTATTGGTTGTTAAGAAAAAATACTCACTTCATGGCAGCACAATAATTTGTGGGTTACAGAAGTGCCCAAACTAGCAAAAGGGTTAAGGAAGTTGTGGTAGAAGTAAACCAGCACATTTCTTGAGTACAATTAATTATGCTCACTACAACAACTTTTATTTTTAGGAAGATGGTAAATAGCTGCCTGTGCTGCCAAGCTTCAGAAACCCACTTGGCCCAAAGGTTGTCTGAGAATGTTAGTCTGATAAAGTGGCTTTACAGACAAAAACATCGTGATGTGTATCAAAATATTGCAAAGGGGTAACTGCTCTGCCAAAACGAAAGCCAGCCCTGACAAATGTGAAGCACAACAGACTGGCGTGATTCAGTCCCTTCCTATAAACAAGATGCAATGGAAAGAGGTTGCATAATTAACCCGTTGCCCTAATAACCAGCATTTAATATGCCATCTATTTAAAATTAAACTGCTGTCAGAAGCAGCGTTTTTATTTCTCGTTTTAATTCTGTTCAAAGCAAACGCAGTCCCGTCTGCGGCGCTGCCCGAGGCAACGACATCAACTGTTCCAAATGTGGGGGTTTTGCAGCCTGATTTACAACGTTACGGGATGACCAACATTACATTGCTGCTGGAGTGACCTGGATACAACTGAGAAACACCCTGCAATCATCAGGAGTGGGGAGCAAGGACGACTTAGTGCTCTCCTTGGGCCACCTGGATCCTGTTAAGTGCAGGCATAAATCACAGCAACCTTCACATGACAGAGGCTTGTCCAGACCGAGACTAGGTCAGACCCGCTCCTTCAAGCAAACTAAAATGAAACTGTAAAAAGTTGTGGTATTATTACTTGCTTTGTAGTAGCTCCTACAGTCATTCTGCCATGCAAGCAGAAGAAGTCACAGCGCAAATTTGTCTTTTTTCCTGTGTTTTGGGCTCTTTTTCACCCACACTCTAATTTCTTGCACAAATTTGGTCTTGAGCAGATGCTTGGGTTTCGCTTCAGCTGTAATATTGACACAGACACAGGAGACAAGCAGTTTGCCCATCTGCACACCACAGGCTGGTGGCAAAGGTAAGGGCAGGACTTAGGGCTCCAGAGGAGTCAGTTATTGGGCTCTGCCCCAGACTCCGATGTCTGCAGAGAGAACAGCATTTCCAGTGAGATAGACCTGATCTTTTCAGATGAGACCTTCTCTAACAGAGAGGAAGATTTTAGCAGGTGATAGAACTTCAAAATAACACCTCTCTACATGGAAGAAAGCTTTTAGTTCAGGAACTTGACAATTACATCATTTTTAGCCTACCTAACCTATCCAAGATAGACTGTAATAAACACTCATGTGACAGATACATTTCATTTAGAGTAGTAAATATTTATTCTTCTAGAGGCCCAGAGCTGAGCAGAGCTGGATAATTGAAGCTATTCCTGTATGTACTGGCAGTCTTCGCCTACCCTAACGCTACCACATGTTTACTTCAGCTCTAACATGCAAGACCACCCTTCCATATTTATCTTCCATTGTGGCCATCATGTGAGAGGGGAATGCCAATCACTCCACACCGTGCGGACCTTGTGGTAGGACTTGTGTTGTGGAGGCAGCTGTCCTCTGCAGTCAGCGAAAAGATTCTCTATAGGTGGTCTCCAAAAAAGGTAGATTCTGTGGTAGGTAGAAGTGTGCTCAGCAGTTTTCATATTCAAATGGACAGAACTGTGGTTGAATGTGTGCCTAAAAATGGCAAAGTCAAAGGTAGGAGCAACAGGTAAAATGACTGAGAATAATGATGACATAATGGGCTATTAATACATTTTCTCTCTTCGCTGTTGGTGGAAAAGGCTAAGAATCATCCATAAAAATCTGTAAAAGAGTCTATTCCCTGCTATGGCATTGTGGTTTATTTTTTATTGGCTCCTATGTGGTCCTTATCACCAGCGTATAAACCATTTCACTTCTGAAACACCATAAAATTGCTGCCATTAAAGCCCCGGTGATTAAAGCTTGTTTGAGATGGAATGGCCACAGAGTACGTAAGCTGCAGGAGAAAATTCCTACAGCCATCTTTCAGAAAGAGCTTTGATCAGAAACTCCTTCCAGATACAGGCAGCTGAAATGTTACAGAGACAATCTCAAAGCAATCTTAATTCATGTAACATTGATTTACTTAGGAGCTCATAGCTCAAAATAGGCTTTGATGGCAATTGCTTATCTCATCAAATCTGATAAACTCTGAGGACAGATGTATTCGTACAATTAACATAAAGTATATACTGCAGAAAGCAAGGAGGGAAATAACCAGGTAAGAAAACAGGCACTCCTTAATGCCACCTCTCTTACACTGCACACTTCATAGCCAGGCTCCACGATAATTGCAGGACTCCCAAGAAAGCTCCAAGGAAAGAAATGTATACTGGGAGGCTCCCCATCTTGTCTGAGATCTTTCCAGAGGTAATTTTTACAGGCTAATTAACATCTGTCACCAATCTCTTCCTTCACCTCTTCTTGGGGAAGAAAGTTCTGCTGTGGCCTTGTGTTTTGCAAGGCCAGGGGCAAACTTGAATCATCAGATTGGATTTCTAAATTGCTGGCTCAGTGTGATTTTGCTGTGTATTTATATTTTAAAATTCCAGGCATTTGGAGAAGAAATTGAGGACATTTGTAATGATTCTGAGTTGCTGAAGAGAATTCATTCATCCCACCCTTTCAGACCCTCCTGGTGAATGTTCTCTGTTGTTCTGCAGAGACAGGTCTGGTAGCAAAAGTGTCCCATGGTGTGAGAGCTGTCGCTCTTCATTTCCATACATTTAGTACCCCAGGCATAGGCTATTGATCTGGGTTTTGGACTTATGAGGAGGGTGAAGGGAAAGCGAAGCTGGGAACTATACTAAGACCATAATGACTATCTTACAAACACAAAGTAATACAAGGAAGGCAGTCCTCTCTGTGTAAGCCTCCCGTAAGATGGCATGAAATGCTATCTGAAAACCAAATGCTAATTATGTCTTCTCTTAACACCAAAATTCTTTAAAAGCTCTTCTTAGAGCAGCCATCAGTGGTCAGAAATTGCTTCTTGGAGATATCCCTCAAAACCAAGTAAACACAAGTTACCGCTCTGTCTAGCTAGCATGACAAAAACAGCATGAGGGTGAAAAGCAAGGCATTTCCAAGTGACCAGCCGAAGGCTGCTTGTGCCACTCCATGTCACAGGGAAGGGCGCAGCAGAAGAAGACATGTTGCTTCTCATGTTTTTCTCCTCACCTGACAAAATGTGTGTTATTTGCAAGAAAGTGTCTACTCAAAGAAAGAAGGGAGAAGGGAACATGGAATAACATGGCAATTCCATAAAATTTCTCAGGTGCCTACCTTGGCACTGGCCCAGCGCCAGTCAACAGTTGAGGGATATTTAGCAAGGTTGTTTGAAACCTGGAATTTCCCATGGAACCCAGGGACATTACTATGTTTTTACATATTTTTTTCCCATACCTTACAGGAAAAAGACCAGGAAAAGCTGAAATCTCCTGCAAGATGGAAATCCTGAGTGATTTTTGCTTTGATAGCATCGGAACATGGTATTGGGAAGATCTGTTTCAACACGCCTGCAATCTTCACCAGGTCACAATGCTTCACTTCCACTGAACTGATTAGAGTTTTACAAACACACAAATTCAACAGGAATTTGGGAGTTAAAATACCATCTTTTGTTTTCATAAAAATGGTGGTTATGAGTAAACTCCCCCTGAAAAAAAAAATAATTGGTTTGGTAATAACTTTCCTTCACTAAATAACTACATTCTGTTGGAAAAATTCCACAGTCTTCAGTCCATTTCCAGTTCAGCCTATGCAGAAAAACTTTTGCAAGCACTTACATGCTTGCAGGATCTGCGCCACGGACACATCATTACAGTTCCAAGTTGTTTAATCTTTTGTCTAAATATAAATAAATGAGTGAGTATCAGTAATTTCCTCCATCCCTCTAGCTATAGGGAGTTATCGGAGCAAGGGAAGGCTTTAGGATTAAGGCCAGTCATCAGGGCTGTTTCCGGGCTATCTGTTGAGGGAGGCTCATGAGCTGTTCAAAGATAACACCCCGTTCATGTTTGGCATGATCAGCCGTGCTCCAAAGGGCATCCCACATCAAACTGCAGCACTGACTTAAAGAAACAACAGCATGGCTGTTCTGGGCTTTGCTGCTCCTGGTGCAAAATGGGAATTTTCCCACGGGGTCAAACTGACTAAAAAGGCCTCTTTTCTCCCATTTTGCTGCTTGGGCTGACTTTCTATTTCTTTCATTCCCTGCTGATTTGGGACCTGCTGGCCAGCAGAAATCCCCTTTACTCACTTGATGGGGCCAGTAGAACTGGTAGCCATGGGTGGCATGCTTTGGGACAGGGCTCCTGGAGCTTCATGCTGGTTTACAGGAGCTTTTCTTCCTTTTGGCCATGGTCACTGCTCTTATCTTTTCCCATAAGTGTTATCAATGTTTTCCTTTTCATCAAAAATGTCTTCTTTTTCTCCCTCTTGATATCTGGTGGGTCAGTCGCCTACCAAATACTCAGCAAAAGGGTGAGCATTCATCCTGATGAACTTGGATCAACATTTCTTCCCAGTCCCACCACTCTCCTCATATGACCCCAGTTTCTGCTTTCCCTGTCCAAGTCCTATAGCTAAAAAAACAACCCCATCGCTGTGGCTAGCTGACATAACCAGATAAAGACGACAGAACTCCTAAGGAAAACTTGGAAGGGAAGCCCTAAAGCTTGGATTGCACTACACAGAGAGTTTAACATTATGAAACTAAAACGCACCCCATCCAAAAAGTACGTTCCTATGTGATCTCAGTTTAAACCTCTGCTTAAGCTGGGCATCTCTCCTGTCATAATTTAGAAGTTTGCTGAGCTGCAGCTATTTGCAGTTGTCAGACTGAAGCGTCCTTTCATCTCTGCAATCTCATTCAGTCCCCTAGCATTGTGGGGACGCAGGCGAACCACTATAAATAACTGAGCCTTTTCATGTCAGCTGGTACAAATACCAGCCACTTTGAACAATCTGACCTTTCTTGGGGATTCTGACCAATCTGCAGTAGAAGACGGCTAATATCTTTCAGGATTTTCCATGGTTAAGGTATATATAAAAATTGCTAGCTATTTGTGTGCACTCCAAATGCTTTCTGGCTTGTTTAATCTGGCACTGACACTTTGTTCTGTGGTTAAAAAATGAAAGTAATGTCCCAGTTAATGATTTTTGATGAAACCCATTATTCTCACAACTATTTTTAAACACCACGGAAGGCAAATCAATCTAACACACCTACAAGACTAATATTTTAATAAACTAACGGAGACAGTGGTCTAAAGCCATGGTATTTTTCCTCTGAACTCTTGTTTTTAAATGAAACCCTGTGAGGTTACCTTGGCATTCCTCTGCACGAAGAAAGCAAAACCTAGAAAATAAATTGCTGTTTGTGCCTCCTGAAGTTCTTCCTTAGCTTTAAATGGAAAACAAAATAGAATATGGTTTCAGCTTCATCATTAGCAAAAAGCTGATGAAGGGTGTTACTGAAGAAGGTATTAAATGATTATGAGATTTCCCCTTCTTCTACACACCTGTTAAATGGAATGTGATAATGCCTCTTCCTTATTAATACCTTATGAGAAGTCGGGGGGGGATGTAACCTTGACCAAGAGATACCCACTTTATACTTACTGCTATAGTTCATTCTGGAATATAGGACAAATCTTGCTTCTGATCCTGTTCTCCGTCACTGTAACTAGAAAGCTCATCTAGTCTGTGAGACAGCTTAGGGAGGGAAACCTGTGGAAAAAGTGAGACTGTTCACAGAGAGAGGCACTACCTGACAGGAGCGAGAGTGCCCGTGTCTGGCTCTCAGGACTTGTTAGTTTTCTTAAGCTGCTTTGAAACCCTCATGAGGAGAGTGCATCTCAAGTATAGGTGTTCATTTGCTTCAAGATAACAAATTTCCAAAATATATACAGAGAGATGAAATGTATCTTGGTCTAAAATACATTTTAGACTTTGACCATGCCCTTTCCTGGGGTTTCCTCTCTCGTCCTCTTGCAGCTTAAACACAATTTCCCTGTTGTTATGGTTGGATGAGAAGCTGTGTACCTAAGAGAAGATGCTCAAGAGCACAGAGCACAGATCCTCATCCTGTAGGATCAATACATCTGGTCTGGGACTGCAAGATGAATTCCCTGTCACTTCCTTATATCAGCTTTTAAGGTGCCTACAAGTCAGAAAAGCAGTGTGATGGTGAAGAAGCATTTGCCTGCTTGCTGTTGCAGAGGAAAGCTGGAGGCAATGAAATAATTGCCACGTTATGAAAGCGTAGATGCTGCTGTGAAAACTGAGAAGCCCTTCACCAGTTTAACAATGCTGTAGATTTGAATGAGGAAAGGTGACTAGACACCACAGGGAAGATGTACAGCTGGAATACTCCCCCACCTCCCTGCATTACTTCCCCTGCTCCCCAAAACGAGCCGTCAAGTTCTCCCAAAGCTTCTGGGGGAAAGCTCAGTGTCCTGGGCAGTCTACAGCCAACACAGATGCTTATTTCTTAACTGTGTTCTCCCCACTGAAGCTGAATTTTCTCACAGCTATATGATGTGCTCAAGCAAGTGGCCGTGGTTTTACACTTGCCCCTACGCAGCAAACAGCCGAAATTTTTGGATACATCTCTCAGGGACTGTGCAGTCACTGCAGCACAAGCTGGTGGCATGGAGAGACCCCATGACCAGCATTAGAGGTGCTGGCTGTTAAAGGCAGCCCGCAGAACTGGAGAGTTACTGAATGCCAATTAAAATGCTTCAGTGATTTAAATGGGCAGCTTCCATGCACTGTTTTGTAATGCTACACCCCTCCATCTCCTTTCACGGCACCGCTCTCACAGCAGCCCCTAGTAGGTGAATTTATGCAACAGCACTGACAGTGACCTTAAGGAGGGATCATTAAACTGTTCTCCTTGCCTGAAATTCATAACTCTATCTGCTTCCTCTGCGGGAGAGAAGGAGCAGCTCGATGACCACCCGGAATGAAGGAAGGATCTGAAATCACTTTGTTAGCCTTGATTCTTCCTGGTACGCACCCTGAAGAGGGAGAAGTTAAAAAAGCAGGAGATATGAGACCTTCAGTGGATAAGCATTTTCCAGCATCTAACAGCAGAGCCAGAGGCATCTTGCTCCCTGCCACAGCAGCAGCAATCTGTAGGCTGGCGCGGGTCCGGGCGCAAGCGATGTTCCTCCCCTGCCACTGCTGAGGAGGACAACAGGGCCCTTGTTCTCACCAGAGCCACTGTTGTCCCCGGGGTCTCGGGGTCCACCGCTCTGCTTGCAAGCCCTGTCCCAGCAGTGCGCTGCCAGATGCACCCCCAGCACCCGGCACGCCGGAGCATGGAAAAGGCTGCGAGGTGACATCCCAGGCAGCCAGCACCACGCCGATGGACCTTTCGGCAGCTGTGCCTGCTAACTTATGGGAAAGGATGACTTTTGTCACTTGTCTCATCTCAGACATGCGGCAAAGTTCAGCAGAAAGCTTTTAATGGTCCCTTGGTGCTGAGCCTGCAGATACAGAGGGATAGAGAGCATAATAAACTTTCAAAATATGATCTAACTGCGTAGTGCATCAAATGTGTATCTCAAACTGTATCCAGTGGAGCTGAATGGAAACAAACACACCAGACCACACACAGGAAGATAATGCACATGACTAATTTTGATGACTGATTTCATATAAATAATGCACTGAGATTAGTAGATGCACTGTAATATCCCTTCATTCCACTCCTTTAATTAACTTTTCATTGCAACTCCAACTGGAAGTGGCTGATTAATAAAGTGTTTGCTTTTTACTACTTAGATTAAAAGTACATCCTGTCCTTAGCGAGAGAAGTGAGAAACTGCATGAAACTCAGGGAATAGCCTGCTTAATGACATTCAAAATAGTGTCAGCATTATGGCTCTTAGCTGGGTGGCAAAGGAAGAAATAACAGGTGTAGATAAGGAGTGGGAAGAGTACGGTATTATGGTCGCTACATGTTGTAAATTGCTATGGGAACCAAACAGTTTTGTTCTAGATCAGTTTTGCCACCTACACAAAAAGCAATAAGACATAGATAACCCTACAGCTGAGTTCTGTTCTTCTGATGTCTGGCAATGTTTAAATGAACTCATGAAGGAAGTGTTGAGTAGCGAAAGACAAATGACCTTTTCCATCTGGGAAAGGTCTTAAAATCTTAAAGCTGCAAGGCTTGTGTTAATCAGAAGAGAAAGAAGGGAAAATGCAGGTGAGGAAGAGAGAGGCCAAATCCATGCTATCTGAATTCAAAGAGGATGGCAGGATTCAAAAGAGCTAGTGACCTTCAGGAAATTGATCCTGGTGTTGATGGATCACTATATATAGGACACAGACTAATAGGTCAGCTGTTGCCTCTTCACTGTAGGAAAGGTAAGATTTCCTCCCCCACCGAAGACCAAAACTTTAAGTGACTTTGAATAAAGCAGTTTTATCACTTATTACACCATCCCTGGGGATTTTCAAACTATTTTGCAAATAAGGCAGGCAGGTAGGGCAGGTAAGTCCTCCCATCCTGTCATCACCGATGGAAAGGCTGATCTGATATACAGAGATGTGACACGACTTGTCCCAAAAAACCTCCCTAAGAGGGACTTGCTCCTCAGGTATGTGATTAACCACCTTTCCTTTTTAACGAGCTTCACCGGCCTTCACATTGAGCAGAGCCACAGATTTCATATATTTTTTTAATGCTAAGCCATCAATTAGTCCAGGTTTACTCAAAACAGTGCCCAGGGTCTCATTTTAAGTCTATAAACCTCAGAGGACCTATTTGTGATCTTGGGCTGAGATTCAAGTTTTCAAGGAAAAGTGAAACTGGGGCGATTTTTTTCTTTACTCCAGTTTTCATACTTGGTTCTCACATTCAATGTTTCAATGTGCCTGAAGGGCTTGTGTGGAAGGCAACATGCAGATTTCCAAGACCTTTTTTCTGTTTCAGCCTTGATCCCAAATTTCAACGCTGCTAAGGCTGCATACAGCATTTGTAATACTAACATCTCGGATATTATTTGGGTTGGACCTTCCAAGGCACATTAGCAATCAAAGGCCCGTTTACAAGATCCATCTGTAATGGATATTTGCCCCCCTCTCACACCATGGTGCAGCAGAACAGAATACTGCAACAGCAGTATCAAAGCTGGATAGGGGAAGCTAACAACAGCAAACAGAGAAAGCAAAAAGTAAATAATAAAAGGATTACCCACTGCATGGAAAGCTTCCCAAGGTTCAGTGTGACTGTGGGAAAGAATTCATAATCCCAGGTTTCATTCAGACCATTTCTGGGAACAAAGGCACCTGTATCGAAATCAGGGTTGTTGATTTTGGCAAACTGTGATCAAATAGAAGAGAAAAGAATAGAAAAGATGGTACAGATCTGATTATCCCTGGGCATATAATTTTTGGTGCTTCACACATCCTCTTTACCCTTCCCACATGCATCTTGGCATGACCTGGTCTCCTTTGTCTTGCATCACATCCGTTCTGACTGAGGGAAAGCTGAGGTCTGTACATATCCTTAAGGTGGCAATAGGGTGAGGATGAGAGAGTGCTCTGTAGTTGGAGTGAGGCTTGGCAGGGGCAGCCCTCCTACCTGACAAGTCTCACCACAGTCTCCTGTCCCCTGGATCCTTTTGGATCCCACTCTGAGAAAAATTCAGTCATCTGTTTAGTTAGTTCTAAACTAAAATCCAACTAGAAGACAAGCAGAATTAATAGTACTCATTTAAATTAGAAGTTCTCCCATACATGAGAGAAGTCCTTGGCCAGGTTTCTAAGCAGCTGGAAACACATGTACCTCCTCCCAGTTCACAGGCAGGTTCATAGTAGCTAAGCACTCACCCCAGCACCTTTTTAAAGGCATCAAGAAAAGCAAGAAGGGAAAATTATACTGGAATCATTCAATAAAATGTTAAGGAGGTAAGGCTAGCTGGAGTTTATAGTAACTAGTAAGGAAAAATGGGGGACTGGAACAGGACCCTTCCACAGCAAGGTGTGGAGCAGTGGGGAACCATCACTCTATGGGCACCTCTCCTGAAAATACAAACGTAGCACCTCAGCATGCCCCCCAAGGCCAAACAAATTTTACAAGGTGAAAGAAGTGCTACCAGCCTAAAGTGCCATTCACTACTGAACTGTGGCATGGGGTGAAAAACAGCATCTATTCAATAGCTGTTTGGGACAGAAAGTGAAAAACAACATGGCCATTGAAAGGGAGGGAGGAATTTCTGGTAGGCAGAGCGTAATTAGCCAAGTTGGCCTGTGGCCAGGACATGGAGGTTAGTCATCTCCTTTTGTGAAAAGTGCCATCAGATCTTCAATGACTAAGAGCATTCAGGACCTTGGGTTTGTGTCTAATCCAAAAGATGGATAGCAGTGCTGAAGAAGAAACATCAGAGGCGAGTATGATCATAAACAGGGAGGATATGCAAGATATCTTCCAGATAGAGGGGGGAAAGTGGAGCTCTAGGCACTCGCCAAAACAAACACAAGTCACTATGAGTGGATGGGGGTCATTCCAGGCTACTATGTGAATTACATCAAGAACCAACATTGCCCTCCTTATGGCTTCCCAAAGTTTGGCTTTAACACTTGAATGTCACTGGCAGAACAAGACAAAAACACTGCACCCACAGTCAAAGAAAGCCAAGAAGGAAACTCAGGGAGATAGAAATTAGGGGTCTGATTTCACTTGGGGGAACAATTAAGGATTTCTTCAGGATGAACTAATGGATCTTTATTTTTAGAGGAGAGCTTTGGGGAATTTTAAGAGTTTCCCGCTCTTAGCTTGTATTTAAATAATAAATAAGGATCTGAGTTCTGGGGGAGGTTCAAAACAGCAGTTCATCCAGTTGCAGCCAGGCCACAAGCAATGGTTTGCAAAACTGAAGCGATGAGAATTACAAGCACTCCTGGAGCCAGTTCAGGTTTGCTTCCATCTTTTCATAAAACACATAAATAAATAATTTCACCTAGTGTTGTCTGTCCTGTTAAGACAGGGGATACCCCAAAACACCCATTTCTGAAACTGTGGGATTGATCAGTAACACATCACTCAGCAAGGAAGCCTGCAACCGTGAGAAATAACTCCTGCAAAAATAACCCTGATGGATTTTCATCCACTGACAGAATGAACAAACCTGGGCAAGAATGTGTTGCATTGAAGTTTGCCTATGGCTCAGATTTAAGCTGAAAAATCAAAGCTGATGCTTTTCACGTGCTTCAACTCTAACTATAAAGTGTAGACCCACAAAGCTAGCCCTAATTATTTACTTTAAAAACATTATGTGCTTTGTTTTGGGTACAACCTTTAACTCTGCAAGCTATTTATAGGGTTTGTGCCTTTCTCTATCCATTTCACACACACACTGCAGCAAAAGGTCATTCATATGTATATATCAGAAGTGGAGGACAGTGAAGAGGCATGCTAATCAGTCTTGCTCCTAACCACTTGCTGTTCAAAGAGCAGAGTGGGGCTAGATACTAATGTATTTGACCCTTCAAAAGCTTAGTAGCCAATTAGTTTTCTAAAGGCTACGATGAGCTGCACTCATTTACTGTGCATCCACACATTCAACTGTCATGTTTAACAAGCAGCAGGACCACCTACAGCTGCCCAGCAAGGCCCTTTGCATACTTAATGCTGGGGCCGCATATGTAGTCACTAGAGAGGAAAAAAAGATGTTAAAAGCACAGCTTGGGATGACTTCCACAAACAAAGCAATGTCATTGGCGAAATGATAAGATTCCAGTCAATTCCATAAGTTTGCAAAGTTTTCCTCGAGTTCTCCAGAACAGCTCCAGAACACCAGTTCTCTTTGCTGCACCAAAAGCAGGTCTTATGTTTTCTTCCAGAGCACCCCCAGAAAACCCTAGGTGATCCTTGACATCTTCATTGGAAAGATCATTACTAAAATGCTCAACCACATCTGCAGATGTTCACACATTCACTTGACATGCTTAGCTCATGGTTCTATCTGCCCTACCACAGCATGCTTGGCTAATACTGGAGCCCATTGTGTCAGAGCACTTCCTTCCCTTCTGGAACTCACAAATTGGCAGAGCAGCATTGCTTTTTTTCTTCTTTGATATCAAAGCAAGCTAGGCAGGACTCACAAAGCAAAGTCTGGGTGGATAAATGCAGAGACAGATTATCAGGCTCCTTGAGTGTCCCTCAGTTTATGCAGCACTTGAAGATCAGCAGGGCTGATAGCACGGCAACCAAACCTGCAGCTCTATCTGACAAATAACTGCACATACTTACTCAGCTACTTGTGAAGGGCATTTAGTGGTCTGGTACCAAATCACTGAAACACTTAACATATTCTTAAGTCACATATGTCCCACAAGTGAACTATGTCCTTGGCAAGAAGCTGAATCCGAACAGGCTTAAAGCACATAACGTAAGTGTCGCACTCAACTGCGGCTGTGTTGACATTCATATTACAAGCCAAGGTGTCAAGCAGAATCATTTATTAGTCTCTTCCCTCTCCTCATTTACTGGGATTTGCTGGAGTCTTCATAAAGAGAAGTTGTGCTTCATACCAAGTAGGCACAACTTTTTTAATAAAGAGAAAAATTCTTGGCTCCCTGGTATAAAATAGACAGGGATCTCCTGGAGAGAGTCCAGTGGAGGCTACAGAGATGATTAAAGGCCTGGAGCATCTACCCTGTGAGGAAAGGCTGAGTGAGCTGGGGCTGTTCAGCCTGGAGAAAAGAAGACTAAGGGGGGACCTTATTAATGTTTATCAATATCTGAAGCATGGGATGCAGGGGGAAATGGCCAGCCCCTTCTCAGTGGTCTGTGGAGACAGGACAAGGGGCAATGGCTGCAAGTTGGAGCATAGGAAGTTCCACACTAATCTGCAGAAGAACTTTTACACAGTGAGGGTGACAGAGCCCTGGGACAGGCTGCCCAGGGGGGTGTGGAGTCTCCTTCTCTGGAGATATTCCAGACCCGTCTGGACACCGACCTCTGTGACCTGTCCTAGGGACCCTGCTTTGGCAGGGGGTTGGACTCAATGATCTCTGGAGGTCCATTCCAACCCCTATGATTCTGTGATTCTGTGAAATTAGGTGAGAAGGTCAATGCTGACTGTGAAATTAGAGATGTTGATGTCTTATTTTTAAAGTCCCTGATCTTTAACAGAAGTGATGTTCTTTAGCCCTCAGCACAACAGATTATGCAAAAATAAGGCACTGCTTTAAGCTACTGGAGCTAAAGTTTTCTTTAAAAATTTCCAGTAAGTTTAACTTAATGGAAAGCCAGGCCTGTTTGTTTCATTAATTAAAAGGAAATGTTCCCCTTGCAGAGCAAGAGATGGGGAATGTTGCTTTTCTTCTCAATATATAACAGTTATGCTGTTTTACTCTCAGAACTTCATACACTTTTTATGTCTCTCCGTTGAGCTGCGTGATCTGCCTAATGACATTCCTGTCCTGTGTCAGTGTGAGGGCTACATCTAAGACTCTGTCATAATTCATCAGGATCAGATGGCAGCCAGCCCTGAATGCAGCTCCCTGAGATCTGGGGCTCTTCTCACCCGTCATGGAGCAAAAACAATGATCAGAAGCTACCCACCTGCTCCAGGGCCACTTTGTCAAATATGATACCTCAGGGGGTGATACCTGCCTGTCACACTGATTTTTTGGGTGTTGACACAGTGGCTGGAGAGAACATCTGTCACTGCTACTCCACTGTGATCTCATTTAGACTCTCCAGAAGCAAAGAGGGAAACATATTTCAGTGCCTGCCTCCTGCTTGCTCCTCCTGAGAAACCCTCTGCACCTCATCTGAGTGCCTGGACAGCTGTGACCAGACAGCATCTTACCCCCTTCTCCCTTTGAAACACCAGTTTAATTCCCAGCTACTCGCCCACAGAATCCTCACCACCAGCAGCATTTCTCTGGGTATTTAGTGGTACTTATGGCCATTTTCCCACCCTTTCATATCAACACATCAGCACCCTAATCGAGGAGGAATCAGACCATTCGCTTTGGAGCTGATGGAAATTGTGTGGAAACTAAACAAAAAATTGGCTGCAAATCATAGAGTGAAACTCTGAGGTCAGGTCTCCAGCTAAATGGGAGTGTGCTGAGATAGTAGGACAGGATAAGGAACCTAATCAGTTAGAAGAATGTACTGGAAGCAGTGGGTTGCAGCCTGCTGTCCTCCCTGCTATGGCTCTGTGCCCCCTACAAACCATTTAGAGTGCTGCATACTGATCCTTAGCTCTAGGATCTGCTTATTCTTCAGGTTCAGGGACTTTGGGGAGCTTTTTGTGTTCTCTTTACTTTATTCCAGTTGTGCAAGCAAAATAAAGTATCTCCCTTACCAAGCAGCTTCAGTGCAGTTGAAAAATGGTAAAGACCAGGATCCACCAGTGTGTGATGGCACTGTAAAGAGACATGGCAGGGCCAAGGAGGAGAGTTAGACTGGGTGATGCAGAGAGGACAGTCGATTTGGTCCCCTGCTCATAACCAATCCGTGGGAAGCTGCCAGAGTCAGTCCTCACTCTGGATATCAGCTTAAACACCTTCTGGGAGGGGCTGCAGGAGTGAAAACTCAAACCAAAACTACATCCCTCTTGAGCTTTAGGCTTAGATGTGGGATAAACCCCTCTTTTTCGAAGCTGACAGTGACTAGAGGAGAATGGCAGATGCTTTCTCCCAACGGCCTCCTGCTTTAACGAGCACCTCCTCTGCAGCTAACTTGAGATGTAGCTGGAGAGCCTCTGTGTCATGCACAAAGCTTATGTACGGTGTCACTCGGTAAATAACAGAGACAGCAATGTAATCCTAGTTACCTCTGGGATAGACATCTTCCCAGTATGACAGCTTCCAGGAGTTCAAAGCTTTGTGTGAACAGAATACACGAAGGCTGCGTGTGTTAACTAATCAGCGTTTCATCTCTGTGTGATCATCCTCTAAATTGCCATAAAAGTGGCACCGAGAGCACAGAAGATGAAACTCTTCTGTCTGGGTGCTGTAATCACTGTGAGCGCCCCTGAGCAGCCTGCGTAGCGAGCAGGCACCAGAGATTTGAAATACCTCAGTTTCCATCATTAAGCATCTCCAGCAAGTTCCTGTTTCCTTCTCAATCACCTCTCCTGACTCCATCAGGCTATTGATGCAACGCTGAGTGATACGAGGCAGCACATTGCTCTCAGTGGAGATCAATTATTTCTTTTCTAAGGCTTCTACAGGCCCAACACCCTCTGGGTCTCTCAGTTGGTAAAAAGTAGCATGTCAAAAAGTGAAGGGAAGGTGTGAGATGCGGTGTGACTTTACAAGAAAAGAAAATTTGGGCCAAGGGAGATGGAGTTTGGATTTTGACAAGGGACTTTGTTTATCTGTTTGTTTCTACCCCCTGAGAATATGTTTCTATTTTAAACTCTGAATTCATTGCTGTGATTCATACTGTAATTGCTACAGGATATCAGGAGGGACTGCACCTGCAGCGGACCACAAGGGAGCACGAAGTGATGCTGGTTCCTCCCCATCCTGACTAATCCCCTTTGTCTGCTGTGCACAAACACCGCTACCTGCCCAAAACCCCTTCAGTCCTCAGATTTCCATTCACAGCTCTCTCCAGAGTGTTGCAAGAAAAGATGATGGATGGGCAGAATTGTATTTCCAATAGAAGCAAGCCAACTGACTATTTCCATCTGCTTTATTAAAAATACTAGTTCTCACTTTGCTTAATCTTGAAAAATGCAACATGTTTCTGCAGCTGAGTTTGCATTTTTGTCTAGGAAAGGGATGCCTGAGGTAGAATGACTTTCTGTGGGAACAGAGAACAGTGTAATTCAGTGCCTTCCCTCCCATGGGCAGAGGGAATCCCGCTCAGCAGAGAGAAGCTGATAGCCCCACAATTACCTTCTCCCTAAAGGGGTCAGCTTCAGGGTTTTGGCAAGGTGGCCCCTGAAGTCCTACAACAAAGGGAGATAACCTGAACCCTTGAACTGCAAACCTCCTAGTCATCTCAGTGTTGACCTCAGGCTCAGCACTCCACTACTTGACCATGTCCCAGCCCTGCAGAACATTTGATCTCTCTCTTTGGTGGGTTTCTGTAATTCCTGCTCTTGATCCACTGCTTGTGATTCGTAGCTGGCATCAGTTACAGATGGTTGCTGGAAGAAGTGTTTGGATTCAATGGGGTGGGAGGGAAACACATTAGAAGCACAAGAGCTTGTCATCTATCATAGGGGCCTGAGGGAGCCAGATTTGGGTGACCAACTGATCTATCACAGCATCTGTGTAACTAAAACTCTGCCCAAAGAACAGAGTTTGTGCATGCTTTTCCTTTACTTGCATTGCTTTTCCTATTTCCCTCTGCTTTTCCCAGAAATAGAACATGACATTTATTTTTATGGACAGCATGATCTTATGGCTATTCCCCTGTGACAGGATAATCTGAACACAATTATGTTCTGTTGACAAAAAGTGATAAAAGTGTATTGTGTCAACACTCTGAACTAACAGATTTGTCATCTGCTCTACTCTCAGATAATAGACACAGAATTAGAAAATGCTCTGACAGGCTCTATCCTTTTCTATGGTTAGGTAAACCCCAGTTCTGTGCTTGGTTACTGTACCTCAGTGCTGCCCCTCTTCCAGCAAAATCTACCTGGCTGTGTTTTAAATTCAAATGTAAAGTTTGCTTTGATGGACTTCTCCTGGCATCTTATAGCTGATAGGCTTAGAAGTAATTTGACTAGGGTTCTGCATCTCACTTCAGTTCTACAATTCCCACTCATCTCCAGAGCTTTGGAAAACCCAAAGGGTTTTGGGGCAGGGTTATTTTTTGTTTGTTTTTTTTGGGGTTGGGTTTTTTTGTCATGCAAATTCCTTCTAGGAAATGTGTTTGATAATAGCACCTGCATTATATCCTTCCCTTCAGCTGACTTCTTCAAGAGTTCATGGACACTGACCCACCTGGACTGCTGTTTTCCTGAGACAGGCACCCACATTTGCCTGACAGGTAGTGCCAGCCCTAAGGACATGCAATTTTAAGCAGGAAGATGTGTATAACTTCTTAAAACACCATCCCAAGTCCAAGGACAAGTCTGCTCTCCCAACTCTTGCTTATTTGGAATGTCAATTACTGCTTAAGAGCTAAAATAATCATGGTATCATTCAAGCAAAATAGAAAAAGCTTTTTCATGGCCAAAGCAAAGAAATTTCCAAAGTTTCTGTAATACATTTTGGTTTGCAGCTGTGACTCCTGCACTGTTAAATGCCATTAAACAGCATTTCCATTCAGAAGTGGCATGTGCAATGTATGTTAAGGCTTTCCAAAAATAGGAATCAATAGCCATGAGGTGCAAGTGTGGAAGGAGTTAAGCATGATAGGATTTGATCACCTGGATAAAGTCTGTCTGAAAAGATCATGAACATTTTCCTCCTCATCAGAATGGAAGAGAGGATAGGTACCATGAAGATGCTCTTAACTTACATGTCTAGTCCTTCCTGAGCTCACTACCCCAGCTTCCAGGTTAAACACTATGTCAAACTGGAAGTCCTGAAAAACAGCTCTTTTAGGACAAAAAAACCATCAGAGTAATCCAAAACCTACTCTAACTCGAGGTGCATGCTGTCTCCTGCTTCCTCCAGCCTGTCCATTCAAGTCTACTCTGCCCCTCAGCTCCTGCAGTGCCCCAGCACATCCAGGCACAAGCAGCTTGTCCCCACGTAAGCAGCATTTTGCACAGACATTTCCTCTGGTTTGATATATTCTTTGTTTGAACAGAAATCGGTTTTGACAGCAGAGTGAAATGAACTTAGTACATGCACATGAAGCACTGTTGTTTATTCCCCTGATCCAGCTGCTGCCGGTGGGATTTTAGTGTGGGTGTGGAATTAAGGCGTTTACATCGTGAAATGAGAATAATCATCTGGAATAGTGGTTTAAGGTACTTTGGCACCATATTCTGATACCCATAGCAACCTTTAAAGAAAATTGAGCTGGACATTGCAGTGGAAATTCAGCACCATCTATAATTTAATTCCCAACCTGAATTCCCAGAAGAAACCACAGCTCATTACCACACCTACAGAACAACTCTTGAAAGAGAGTGCAGGTCTGATGCTGGTTCTTCTTCCTCCTCCCTGACTGACAGCCAACAAAAGGATGCTGCTGTGAGAAAACAGCTAGGGGGTAAAAAATGAAAAAGGTGTTAAGGTTCCTTTCAGAATCGACTTAAAGTGACAAAAACATTGTGTAACAAACAAGTTTGGATAAAATGAAGCAATATCGCTATGGACAGTAGATTTTTTTCCTTGCCCATCAAGATGATCCTCTGCATGTTACCACAGCTAAGGCTCATCAAATAAGTCTCCTTGAACAAATGAGTATTTCTCTTGGTTTATTAGCAACTGTCTGTCCATCCTAATGTATCTGACCATATTCAAGCAAGATGCATGTACCTCATGTGATTCATTTTACCAAAAAACATTTGGTTCTAACTATAAGAATTTTGTGTGTTTATACTCAAGATTATTTTTTGGTACAGTTTGGTCATGATTTTAACACTAATCCAAAGCATCTTAGCATCCAAGATACTCAGCTTGTAGCACTTGAGTTTTCCACTGGAGTCAATGAGGCCATTATTCACGTGCTTAAAATTAGGCATATGCTTAAGTGCTTTGCCTTTGGGATAAAGAGCCCATTTGGGACTCTCTGGTACTTAGCTCTGATAAAATCCATCAATCTTGCTTAGATGATTAAAACAAAAGCATCTTTCTGAGAACTTCCAACAGATGTTTTCATAAATTTTACCACACTTCTTTTCCCTGTCTCATTCATTTCCAGTACAAGTATTCCCTTAAAAGCTGAATGAGGAAATCTGTAAACGTAATGGAGGAAATTTATATGGATAGAAAGACATCTGAAGAAGTAGAACAGCACTCGCAGTGATCCCTGGCCAAATTCTGCACCCATTAACTTTCTTTATGCCTTTCCTCCCTGCCAGATGTATCTGTGCAAAGGAGATTTTCCAAAGTAACTATTGTCTTCTCTGAATCCCACAAAATCCTTTCTAATAGCCTCAGAGCAGAGTTGTTAACAAACCAAGTGAGTGCGGAGCTGCTCGCTCCCTATGGCAGAAGCACACTCTTCCTTCCACCCTCCCCATCTCATTCTGTCGTCAACATGCATTTTGTCAAACCTCTTACTGCAAATCATTCAGTCAATGGAACTGAAAGACATTTCAGCACATTTTTATCAACAGAATGTAATTTTGTGCAAATCATGCTGTCAACAGGAAAGAATGCCAAAAGAGAAGTGAAGGAACCCAAACTCATTTGGTCCACAAAGAAAAGAAAAATAAATTACAGCTTGCTTTTATTTTCTGCGTGTAGACAAAATGGAAATAGCAAAACTTCCCCATCTGTGGGCAAAATTAAGATTGATCTCTTAATTCAGGAGGCAAAGCAATAGGAAAATGCCAGCCCTCCAAAGGACAGCTGAGATGCTGAGTCAGAAGAATTTTTCCAGCACTGTTTTCAGTGTATCAGTGAAATGCCACCTGAGATATTTAATCTGTTGTACCAAAATATTCAGTGATGGGCTCGAATGCAGGAAAGTGGGCTTAGTTAAAGAGGAACACAAACACTGTTTCATTCTGCAGCTGGTGAATGGCCTGGGTTACTCTGTAGGTGCATGCCCAATGCTGTCTGGACAGTGCTCTCTGGCCACTGACGTTGCTCACAGTTTTGTGCTGCCTTCCATTTCTCTCCTCTGTGATCCTTTCACATGGAAAGCAAAACCCACCCAGGCAAAATGTTTGGTTGCTCTAAAGACAGAGTCGAAATTGGCCCCTGGGAGCAGAAGATTGCAGGAGGACATTAAACCATTTGCTTTCCTACACCTACTCAGTTTTTACTTCAAGGTGTGCTCAGATAATTATAAGCTTATTTTTAATAAGGATGGCTATTTAATTCCCTTTAATATTTTGATACTGTTGTTCTGTGGAGTTACTTCTTAGTATGGTAAAGGACAATAATAACCTTCCGGGGTGGGGGGTGGGGGTTAGAGAATTTCACTGTGGTTTTAGATCACCTTATCCCTTCCAGTTCTTCAGTGAATTGTTCAAATAAGGCCTTGGAGAACTGACAGTCCCAAAGAGTTTGTATGGGGCTGGAGGAGCAGAGGGGGTGGCTGTTATCCAGCATCTGAGAAATCAGAATGAGACTTACCACATGCCATTTTGGTACACACCACGGGGGGAAACAGATCATTTTCTCCACCGGTCCCCAGTCTTTACTGGGGAAAGTGATGATCCAGCCAAATTCCCCAAGTCCTGTTCATCCACAAAAGAGGGATGGACACACAGAGAGAAGGTACACATTGTGCAGCATTAAAAATGTAACTGCTTTGAGACACGGGCCAGCACACTGACACCAAACGCTGGCAGCAAATATGTCAGAGGGATCACGAAGTTGGCATGAGAGGGTTTCAGCTAATACAAGAGATTATTTTCAGGGCCCTGTTGCGTGCCAAACACAACACAAAGCTGGCCTCAGAGAGCAGCACTTCTCCTGCAGCCGCAGGGGGTGGCAGCGGAGCAGAGCAGACACTCAGGGAGAAGCCAGGCTTGGGTTTCTATCTGGGACGGCACCAGGGCTCTGCAGGGACCAGCTACTTCTTGGCTGTGTGTCACTGCCGTGTGTCTTAGCTAGTGTCTATTTGCAGTGGTCAGTGTAAAGTGCCTCTGGGATGGGTCACCTTTCTGGTTTTCAGGCTCTTGTCGGTGCAGCATTAGCAGGGGGACTTGGTGCATCCCTTTGGCTGCATCAGGCTGCTCAAGTGAATTTCAGATTTGAAAGCCTTTGTATTCATCAGCATCAAGGATCTCCTCCTGTTTAATTTTACCTGCATTTCTACCCAGAGCAGCTGCAAAGGAAAGAGTACTTATTAAAAATATTGAGTCACTTTAAAAATGGTAGAGAGATTCAGTGGGAAAAAGTATCCTGAGAAATGAGAAAATGATTCCATACCATTTTGCTGTGTGCTTGTGGTATCTTTGTGCCATTTTGGTTGTGCTGACAGTACTGTCTATTGAAAGGAGGATTCATATCATGAGGCACAGGCAGCAATCACTGCAAGGCACTGGCTTGGTCTGGATCCACAACAGAAGTTTCCTTCCTTTTAAAAGCTGTTGTGCCAAAGCCTTTGTAAGTGAGGGGATGGCTGTGGCCATCCTTGTCCACCAGCACTAAATGTCCTCACCATGATCAGTTCTGCTAGTGTGTGGCATCAGGCTTTTGCCTAAGCCTAGTGGACACAGAGAGGCTGAGACTTGTGCATCCTCCTTCCCCAGCACTTTGTGCTGTGTCAGTCAGAATCCAGGTTTTCCTAACTGTGTTTTCTTTTTATGTTGACTTCAGCATGCACAGAATTATTGGTCTTGTCCTAGTTGTGTCCACAGAACTCCACCTTTTTAACAGAGTTTTGAACAAAAGAGAAGGAATGAAGACCTGGAGATGTCCATGTTTTTCATGGCTGATTTTTTGTATGCAAGTTCCACAATTAACTCACAAGGAAAGCTTACATCAATGTGAAGCTACAGTAGTCAGCTATAGAGCACCTGGAAATCAAATCAGTAATTACTAACACAGAGTTATATTGTACATTCCCTGCTGGAATTTACCCACATCCTCATTCAACAGCAACAGCAGCATTATGGCAGTGGTGCTCAGAAACAAATACTCAGATTGCCTATTATCTGCCAAATGCAGCCCATCAGCACTTCTATAATGAAAAGCTGGTCAAGAGAACTGAAGAAAATGAGTGGTTTGAGTGGTTACTTCATGGTTCTGCAGCCTCTGCAGCAAAAGCCATGCCTTGTGCATGTTGATGGATCTGCATGGCCACCCACTTCTCTTCAAGGGAGCGGAGGTTTCAGATGGGTGGTTGAGAACAAGCTGTTTGCAGAAACTCATGAGCTTTCCACTGAAGTAGCTTGCTGAAGTTTACCCTAGTCCACCTGCTGTCCATCATGCCCAGTAGGTGCTTGCAAGGCCTCCTGGACCATCTTGTGACAGACACAGGACCTAGCTGCATGCACAGATGGATTGTTCCAAGATAGCCTATACATTGCACCCAAAATTTTGAGTTCCAGAGCAGAACTAAGTCACCCCTTGGCACAAGTTTGACAGCAGAGATTGAGCTGATGGTTTGGAGATGTCCCTGTCAATGTAAACATGACACTGAAGGTAAAGAAAACCCTTACTGTTGTGTCCTGGTTCTGTGGTGGTTTTGGCCCTAGCTAGAGGCCAAATACCCACTAAGCCACTCACTCACTCAAGTACTTAATACCCCACTCCATGGTGGTCCATTTGCCCAGTCAACACACATCTTCAATGAACCAGTACCTTTCCTTACACCCAGTGCAAAGACAGAGTACCTTATTGATCCAAGGATTACACAGGGCTGCCCAATGGTGAGAACCGACCAACCAGATGTCTCAGCCACACTCCAACTGTCCTAGAGGCAAAACAACCCCTACCCTTCCCCAACCAGCTGCTTTTATGGGGAAGTGGTGTCAGGTGGTATGGAAAACAGCCCTGGCTAACTCAGCTCACCTGGGCTGACTCAGCTCACCTGTGTTGCCTGATTGGGGAGGTTAACCCTGGCCTGACCAGAACCAGGACATGTTGTTATATGTACTAGCAACAGTCTCTCCCATCACTGTGCATGTGCTGCTGTTGATATGCCAGATCATGGCCCAGAAGGAGTAGTAAACACTGCATTCATGCACAGCTGTGGAGAGGTGTGTAGGAGTACAGGCAGGGTCACCTGCTGAAGATTTTAGCCCCCAAACCTTCTGAAAAAAAGTGGCTATTGTATTGAAAAGGTGAACTCCCAGTAAGAGAAACCTGGAAACCTGGCCATTTGTTTCTAAGTGGCAAAAGCAGACTCCTGGCATTTTATTGCAGAAGCACAGAACCCTTCAGCTTGAAAGGGAAGTCAGGAGACACCTTGTCCAGCCTCCTGCGCAGAGTGGGAACAAGGCTGAATTCAGCTTTGTCCAGGCCAACCCTCCAAACACAACCTCTCTGGGAATCATGTTCTGGTGGGGACAGTCCTCATGGTGAACTTCCTTTCTTCTTTTTAAGCTCTTTTGTCAGTTAGAACCACCCTTCTTTCAATTTATCATTGTTATCTCTCATGCTTCCCCCGATAACTTCCTCTCTCTCTCAATTAGGACTGATTTTCTTGCATACATGTTACATGATAGAAGCTTTCAGTAATGGGAATCAATCAACATGCCCCAGCAATTCTAAGTGCACTGCGGAGAAACAAAAATACAACTTTCAGGCAGAGATATCTGCTATGCAGCTAATTAATGTACAGTGGCATTATGGGGGAGTGTGGCCCCATGAATCCAAAGCAGTTTACTGTGTTCTGCTGTACATCAGGAATCTGCCAACCCTTTAAATGTCTAACATTTAAAAATATGTGTATCTTCCAACGTGCAAACCTAGAAAATGTTCACAGGCTTTGATGCTGGCGCTTTTCGTTGCTGTGTTGGGGTTTTTTTTAGTGTCATCATAAAATCAGTTCTGCTAATCACCATTCATGACACAGAACTTATTTGATCTGCAGTTCAGAGGAAAACAGTTCTTGGTTTTTATCCCTGTCCCAAAATACCTGCAATTGAATTCCAAGATGGACTTCAAACCGCATCCTTTGCGAAACCCGGAGTTCAGTTCCCTGATGCTAGCAGTTGGATCCAAAACCGATGTCGCATCAGTCTTGGCAATCTACAAAATAACAGTGACTTTCAACCCAAAAACCACCTGTATGCTAAATTATTTCTTAAAAAAAACCAAATCTGGAGCAGGTATCTACAAGGGTAGGGAAATCAGCAGAGTCTGGCCTCTCTGCTTCGCTCTAACAGCTGGCATTCCAGGAAAGATGCCAATAAAGGACTCTGGGGCGATTTTTGCCAAGTTGAGTTTTTAATTTGTGTAGTTACGTGACTGAATAGACCTTATGGTTCAGAAATGAGAAAAGAAAATGGAAGTTCACCAAAATCCTGCAGGGTTTAGTTGAGGTTCTTTGGCTCCTTCTCCCCCTTGCTCAAACACCTCTAAGCCAAACTAAAGGGCCAAGTGGCAACCAAAATATTTTGCCCTGAAGGGTGTTAATAGGGGCTGATAATGTTTCCATATCATTTGGAACCAAACTAAAATCCTGGGACTATGCTCCACCATGTGAAAAGATAAACCTTGCAAAACCAAGGGGAGAGAGGGCAGTAGGGAGGGATGGAGCCTTCCAGCTCAGCAGCCACGATGGGTTATTTGGTAGAAAGGAGCCAGCGTAAGACACGTTGATGACACTGGGCTGCCCAATTTTCTCATCACCTCCATTCTACTCTTTCCTTGATGTACCTTTATCCAGCGATGCAAACTGCTGCCAGTGTGCTCTGCACCATCTGGGACACCTCGTGCGTGGATCATTTGGGGGGTGCCTCCATGCCTCATACCTGCCAGTACTCACACCGAGCAGGTGTCGCCAGCAAGCTCCCAAGCACAGTTAGGTTAATGAGCAGGGGAAAGTCTGTCCTCCCAGGTCTCACCCGGGGCTTCTCAGAGGCTCTTGCTTCACGTCTGACTTGCTCTCACCTCTAATGCATCCAGCAGATTTACACCTGCTTGCACACCAAGCCAAGAACATTTGGAAATTACCTGGCCTATAATTTTGGCCACCCTTTGCCTGCCATGCCTTCCCCTGGTACATAGAATGAACTCATTCACTCCAGTGATTTGGATACACACCTCTCTTTCCCAAAACTGCTCGGTCTATTTTAGCATAACTCTCAAGAACGTCTCTTAGTACAGAGAGTCATTGAGAAGCACAGCACCACCGAAGCACCCGACAAACAGCTGCATTGCTCCAGAACTGATTTATTGAAAGGGATTTGTGGAAAAAGGGATTTAACATGCCTGCTCTTCCAATATAAATGACAGCGCAAAGCTGGTCTGCTTTCCGGTTTGTTTGACTTACATGTTTTATATGGCACATGTCCCCGGGGGAATTTATTAAAACACACAATTATGGTATGGAAAGAGATACTGTGGGATGTTGCTTGCAGCCAGGCATCACTAGTTGAGCTCCAGAGCTGCTGGTGCTATGCACTTGCCATGTGGCTTATAGAAGTCACTTGTCCTCCATGAATTGAGGTGCCCAGGTGAAAGGTCCCCTCAGCCCCCTGCCACCTGGACCCTTCCTCTCCCTAGAAGCCTTGGGCTGCTAACACACTTAGAGCTGGTGCCCATAGGCAAGGTCTGATTGGCCTGCCCTGCCATCAAAACACAAGGAGCAACACTTATCTGAGGGGTATAGGATTGATTAATTAATTTGTACCGACAATGGCATTTTGGAGGTGCTGCACTCTATCTAATTGCCAGGGACTGTAATAGGTCCCAAGTGCATCTTATTCTCTACAAAAGCATTGCAGCACAGACAAAACCATCTCCAGGCCCTCAGACTGCTGCATTATTACTGTGGCAAAAGCTTCTCTGGCAGCGAGAGCCCTTTGAAGACGACAGCTGAATCAGCTCCCAGATATCAAAGGTTTGTTCCATTTGCTGCAACACACAACAGATTTCTGCTGCGCCATCTCCGGGTTAACCTCTCTGTTGCATTAATTGTGGGAGAAGAAGTGTCAAAATCTGAATGGAAAAAGGGGATTTTTGTGAAACACATCCCTGTGTGTTCAGAAATATTCCTGGCAGGATCCTGTTCCTTGGTAAAACCCGAGGATGGAGAAGGAAAGTGATTCTTTCTGGGGCTGTTCCTCAGGCTCAGCCTGCTTTATCATTTAAGAAATTATATGAAAGAGACTGAGAGAGGCTGGAGAACAGATGCCTCAGAGCAAAACTGGAATTCAAAAGTGAGATAAGAAAGAGGCAGGGAGGGAGGAACATCAAGGTTTCTCTGGGGACCACACAGGACAGAGCCCCCACTGCCTGCTGTGGCTGTTTCGAGACATCAGGTAGTTTCCATCCATGCTGTGTGCCAGCGAGTCTCAAACAGAGGCAAAAAAACACACCTGTCTTCTTTAGATCTGTGGGAGCATCGTCTCTGCCTTTTAAATGCTCCAGCTACCCAACCTGTGTCATCTGCGTGGCTCTGAGCTAAAGTCCAAGTGTGCAAAACACGATAACACCCCCCCAAGGCAGCACTGCAAAGGAAACTTCAAAGACCTGCTGAAGCCAGAGAGGAGTTTGCCTGTCAAAGGAAGGGAATGATGAAAAGATGGGAACCGCAGCAGCATATGGGCAGCAGTGACAGCGCAGGGAGATGGGGCTTAGGAAACATTGCGGACGAGGCATGGTGGCGGCAGGGCCTGCCAAGGGATGTGTTACGGCTGCTGGAGAAGAAAAGCCAAGGCTGTCTGTAGGAGAGAGGTGATGGCAGGAGCCACTGCAGTGAGAAATGTCTGCTAAGACCTCCTATTCTGCAGGTCCAAGCACGAGAGCAAAGCTCACAGCAGCACCAGAGATTGTTTGGAGGTAGCAACACCTGCCCTGATGGAGACAGCCTGAGTTGCTCACGTACAAGCAAGCTTTCCTTGTGCTCTGATAGGGATTCAGTTGCACCAGTGAAATTTTGCAACCTGAGGTGTTCACTCAGACAACCCAAACATGCCTGGCTTCCTTGGCAAGTACCCCACGGCTCACAGGTGTCTTGTTTGGGGAACTGTGCAAAGCTCCCCATGTAGGCTGGTCGTTCCCGGTCCCTACCCCCACCATTCACATCCCCAGGGCTCATACTACCACTCCAACAATGGATGAGCCATGGGGTTTTACACAAAAGAAGTCTCTGGAGAAACACAGGTGTAGGAATGGAGTCTTATGTGCAATGTGGTGATAGAACATGAAGAAATAAAGCAAAAACTTCAGTGCTTTCTCCATTCTTTCTTCCTTATTTCCTGTTGCTATGCCATTCCCCAGGCAAACACAAAAGAAACAGCTTCCTCAGCCACAAAAATGAGATTATTCAAAGAACCTCTCTGTCTTCTCATATTTATTGTGATAGGCACTGTTAGAAGTGTTTGACAACAACTCAATTATCTGCAATGAATAGAAGCAGGATAGGCAGGCAATTATCCACTTTACCCATGTGAGAGACACCCATATTCAAAATCCACATTCAGAGAGATTCACATTATTTCCAAACCATTTTGCATATTTTTAATTACCAGCTTCAATTTAGCTGGATGGTTACGACTCCAATCAGTGTGCTTTGGAAGGGCTGAGGACTTGGGTTTAAGCCAGGCGTGCATTGTCTCATCATTCACATCAGCACGCTAATGTGCAGTATTTGGGCTGTTTGGGTTACATTTGAAGAAGCAGACACAAGGATGGTGCACATCATTAGAAAACCTGGGTAAAAAATTTAATCAAAATACAAGAAACAATAAAAACAGCCCCTTAAACATAGATTATATAAAAAAGTTAAATTACAAGGAAATTTTTATCACATGGACTTTTCTTGAACAAGTTATTTTTTCAGAACAAAAACTATTGCTTTTTCTATTTGAATGTTTTTACTCAATATTTTAAATATCTCTACTTAATATTTTAAATACTTTGAGCAACCTGAACTGTTCTTTCAGTCTTATCTCTGTGCCCTCATAGCAGCCTCCCAGCTGGAGAGGGACTTTTTGTAAGGGCATTGAGGGATAGGGCAAGAGGTAAGGTCTTTAAACTGCCAAGGGTAGGTTTAGATTAGATGTTAGGAATAAATTCTTTATCATGAGGCTGGTGAGGCACTGGAACAGGTTTCCCCAGAAAAACTGTGGATGGTTCAAGGCCAAGTTGGATGGGACTTTGGGCAACCTGGACTAGTGGAGGATGTCCCTGCCCATGGCAGGGTGTGGGACTAGATGCTCTTTACAGTCCCTTCTGACCCAAACCAGTCTATAATTCTGTGATTCTGTGGTGTCCTGTATTTCTCAGCAGCAACCATCATCCACCATGCAAACCACAATTCCAGGCTCCAAAGCCAACATGCAGAGCTTGCCTACCTGGGTCAAGCTGCAGTCCGGACCACTGCAAATATTTGGGGCCCCATGGCAAGATAATGCAGATGTCAGTAAAAAAAGAGCAGATCTGCTCCACATTTTTCTTTTAATCCTGGTAGCCAAGCTTTTAAACCCATCATTGTCACCAAACCTGATGCTGCCTTCTGTATGTGGCACCACTTTGTGATTCCCTGTGTGTGTTTCAGGCTTCATAGCACTGCAAGCCCTTCAAGGTGATAAGAGACAAAGCTCCCTTGAGCCAATGAGCCTTGGATCAGGTCTTCAAAGTTTCAGTGTTGCAACTTTTGTTTAATTTTTTTGTTTTCCTTCTGGTTCTCCCAGAACATCAGTGGGAAAACTTGTTCAGGGAAATTCGGGTCTGTGTTTGCATATTTATCCAGTAACATTGTGGGTAACACTGGCTCGTGTTGGATGGTGTGTTTGTTTTCATTGCACAGATTTCATCTGCTTGGGAGGTTCAGTTATTTGACCTATATTAATATTTAATAGTGCAAACACTTAAAACAGAAGTCCAGGCACAGCCAAGGCTTTTGGTAACTCAGCTTTAAACAGCCACCCCTGGTTAGAATTTGACTCTGTTGAAAGGTCTTGATTTCTTGCAGGGTTTTGAAGCAAGGAGCAGTGCTTTTGATGACTGTTTCATGACTGTTGGAATATTGTCTCAGGACAATATTATTGCACATCAAGTCTACATTGTAAAGGACCTTTGTGCTCTTCTTGATTTACTGAGCAGAAGAGATCTGCAGAAAACTGAAAGCAAAAAATCTCATGTGGAATAATAAAATTGATCACTGTATGAAAGCAATGTCTGGTTTTACTCTGCAGTCAGGCTAGAGCAGTACTTTAACACGAGCAGTTACTCATGATGTAATAACAGGTTGTCTTTCTCTTCCTCGTTTTCCCAAACTAGCAACTTCTTAGGCTTTTCACTATAGACTAATAAAAAAATACATTATTCTACCAACTGACCTCTTCCAAAACAATGTTTTCCTGGGTTGCCTTAATCTCCTGAATTTCAACCAAAAAGCAATCTTTCCTGGCATGCCTGTAAAAGAAAATTTAGCCCATGAAAAGGGTAGGAGGCTTCTTGGCATCAGGATAAATTATCTGTACAGTTCAGTCTATAGATTTTTTTTTTCCTTGCTATGGAGCGGCATGAAAGGAAGTGAATGGCTTGCTATGAATCAACCAGCTGCTTTTCACTACCTCTTTCATTAATCCAGCATATCTCAGCTTGCCTTTCACTCCCTGCACAGTGAAGAATATCCCTGTGTCTACCTTCCGTGAACAAAATGCACGCTTTGGCCTCAGGCTAGGGATGTGTTGAGAAGTGGAGGAAAAGACATAAACCAAGCCTCAAAAAAAAGAACAACAGCCTTTAGAAACACACTCAGTGTAACTATATAAAAACCCTGAAAGCTGACGACGTAAAAAAAATCAACTAAGAGCAAATATGCAATCACCTTGGATATGATGCAGTTAAAAAGCACACAAAAGCTTTATACAAACTAATGAATTGATTTAAGGCTCCACAGGGTGATATACAATGACATATTATTTATGTAACCTGTAGTTTACTGTTCACATAGTAATTTCCACCTCCCACCCTGTCAAACAGAAGAAACTTTTTCACCTTAAATCTTAGATGATGATGAGACCAAATAGCAGCAGAGGATGTATAAATGAAAGTAATTTAGTGAGGAAGGCTTGACTGACATGAAAAGACAATAAAAGTTATGATAATGTTAGGGATATCAAAGTGAAAGCCAGGTGGGCAGGCGAGAATAGGCAAGTTCCCAAGTCAATCTGAAAGGCGTTCTTCAAGGCTGGGGAAAATCCAGCCATTTATTTTCCAGCTTATCATTCCATGGGTCAAAAACTATGTATTAAATTTGGAGCACAAAGACCTGCCTTGTCTAACAATTGTACTTATTGTAGAGATGGTCAGGGAGGAGGGGAAGGGGAAAGCTTTCAAAAGCTCGATGTGTACTTTAGAGAGGGAGATTTGGGGTTTTCTCTCTAAAAACCAGATCATTTGAATCTCACCTCCCTGCTGTTAGGGGAGGTGTATATTTAAATGCACTTCTCTGATGTTCACGATTGCTTTTCACTGGAGCATGGTTTCCTCTGCTCTCCATTCACTGGGTGGTAGTCACCATCTCTATTGAGAAAATAGCCTGGCTCCCTGAAAGTGTTCCCACATGGGACTGAAAGACCTGGATTTTCAGAATAATTTCAGAAATTAAGGTCTGAAAATTATCTCTGAGCTTATAAAGATGCCTACCCAACGTGTAGAGAGTGCATGGCTTAACCCAGCAACCCAGCAGGTCTTCAGATGAAGGGTTACAGTTTGGATAGGGTCTTTAGAGATGGTAAGTGGCTAAAATCCAGAGGATTGCTTCCCAAAATCAGAGCATTGCCAGCTTGTAGAGGAGTTGAGCTGCATAAGTAGTGGGTTAGGAACAGGGGGACTGGCTGGTTGGGGTCCCACAGATGATTTGGTTTCCCAAGGACTCCCTTGCAAACCAAGGGTAACTGAGCTGGTTCAGGGATGACCAGCAGCTGCTCACCCACAAGAGATCTGGCTGCTGGATTTATGTAGTGCTGACACTTAGCTATAGATAGAAGAGTCTGGCTCTTTGGGAGGTGGAATTGATGAATATTTAGGCATTTTATAAATAAATAACAGAAAATCATCAAACATTCCCAAAACCCATGGGCACTTCAGTTGTGTGAGGAGTCCTACACTTCAATAACGATTCTTTTCTTTCCTGTTGGATTCATTCATGGTGCTGCCCCTCTTTTTAGAAGTGGCCTGCAAAAATATCAGAAAAAAAGAAAAAACAGGCTGGGAAGAGAGGGTTTTTTGCTTGAATTTCTTTCCATTTTAAGTTTCTGCCTCCCCAGAAAAAAAGCAGAGCATCCTGCTGAGAACAGGGTAAATAACAGAACCAGTGATTAGCTCCTCTCCTTTTAAAGCATATAGTCAGGTGCTCTGAGCTGAGCCCTTCCAGCCTAACTCTGCCAAGCTGGAAATGAAAAAGGGTTTTTTTCATAGTTGGGGGGAAAAAAAGTGTGAGACATTGTTCTCCAGGACAGAAAGGGCACAAAGGTTTCTATTCTGAACCTGCTATTTCTGGGACAGGTCCAATGAGTCAGCGGAGAGTCCCTCTGTGTGCTGACATGAAGGAAATCCCGGCTCTGGGTGTTGCTTCCGAACATGCTCTGAGCTCAGCTGAGAACAATACAAGTGTGGTGCTTCCAGAGGAGGTGGCTCAGCTCAGGCTGCTGCCATGGAAGGATGGATGGATGGATGGATGGATGGATGGATGGATGGATGGTTGGATGGATGGACGGACTGACAGCAGGGCAGTGCAGCTGGTGGAGAAGCAAGACACATGGCAGGAGCAGAGAGGACACAATAATGTCTTCTAATTCAGGCTATTTTAGCTGGTAACCAGAAAACCAAGATAATTCAGGGATTCCCAAAAGGCAGGAAACTGAGGCAGACACCTCAGAGCACCATTCAGATGACTACAGCTGTCACAGTGGCTCCCAGCAGCACCAGTGCACTTCCTCAGAGGAAAGGACTGGGGAATTGAACCTCAACCCTCTCTCCCTTATATGAGGGATGAGGGGGGATGAGTGGGATAAAATTTTAAAAATAAATAAATAAAACCAGATGACAAATTTTCTAGTAGCTGCTTTGAGGGCATGTGAGACACAACCTCACTGACATCCTGTCTACGATGGTGGCAGTGAACAAGGGACACACATTTTTGCACCTGTATCTCATATTTCCTTTATACACCAACAAATTTAGCAAAACTAGCAATTTCCTTTACATGTGTTCTATAATAAGAAACAGATCTGGGAGCATAATTTTCACACATTTCCAAAATTTGTATATGTGTTAAAAAAAAATTCCCCTTGTGCAGGAGCTCATACCAGGGCCACCTCGTGCCCTCCATCCACCAGCTAGCCATGCTAGGATGAGCCCACAGTAACACTCCCACCTGGAAAGACTGTGATTAGGCCTTGGGGTTCAGCTTCCAGACAAGCTGGATAACAACTGCTGGGTGTGAGGGAGCATAGAAGTCAGATGTAAATCTTGCATTAAATCTGATTTGATTTGCTTTTGTACCCCTTTTTTTATTATTATGTATTTTAATTTTTTTTTAAGCCAGAATAACACAAAAGCTCTGAGCCAAGAGCTCTCATTTTATGCAAACATTTGAAACCCTGAAAATCCAAAAACTCTGCATCATCCTGACAGCACAACCGATGTGTTAATCCATCAGATTTCCTTCCGGGCACCAATAAGAAGGGGAAATATTATCATAACCTGGAGAATGGTTTCACTTTCCAGCATCCAGTTCCTCAACAGGGTACTGGGTAACTAAATACAAGGCCAAGTTTGCCAACAGGTTGGCAGCTTTGGGTGTGTAATTATGTCACTCAGACTGAGCTCCTTAAGTGACTACCTTTGAAGATGTGCATTTAGTGATTCTGAATTGCTCCCACATTAACAACAGAAAAGCACCAGAACCGTGTTATTACATGATGAGCAGAGCAGTGGGTCTTTTCACATTTATTTATTTGAGTTTCTCCAATCCTGTTTTGAATGTTTTTAATGCCTTCTGTTTTGGGGGGAATATTCTACACTGGTGAACGGATCAGTTTTGTTGTGTGGTCTATTTACAGCATCTCAGTCAGCTGAACTCCACCTTGAATAAAGACAGACAAGTTTTGGGGACCAGACTTACCTATGAAGCAGCAGTTTCTGAAACCATTGGCTTCTCATCTGCAGCTCAGCAGGGCTGGGATCAGTATCCGATGCACAAACCTCTTGGTGGGCAAGTGTTTAGACTGAGAAGAGCACTGCCATGTAAACGAGTGAATCCTCAGTCCCATGAATGCAGCCACAGACACAACTCCTTCTGATGGCTGCACTCTACAAACAGTTGTGTCAGTGCAAAACCACCACATCAAAGTTCATAGAAAGCAAAGGGATGAGAAATGAAAAAACAGAAGTGATTTGTTTTCAGATGCAAATAAATATTTTGGGGATGAGGATGGTATAATTACCCATCTCAAATGCCCAAAATGAAAATAGAGTTACTGGGAATGTTGATGGGAAACAGGAAATGGTAAAGTAGAGATACCATGTTGAGGCTATTAAGTTGATTAGCAGGTTACACCTGCATCCTTATAGCTAAAATGAGTTTATTCCTGCTGCTTCACCAACTGATGGAGCTCTTCACTGAGCTGTGTCTAGCTGGGATCAAGGTGATAGTATATGTCTTTGGAGAGGCAGCCCTCTCCCAGGATCTGTTAGTGTCATGACTTGCCAATGATGTATTGCTCTAAAAATGGTGCCTTCTACAAAAGAACAGGTCCTGGAGCAGATTTAGCCCTAATTACAGGAAGGAAGGAACAGGAGAGGTATGCAGATACCAGGAGATTCATCTTGCCAAAATAGAAAGTGTGTTGCTGCAAGCTGGAGAATTTAAATGGTGATGCTTTGGGAAGAGACCTGTGCTAAACAAATACCTCTGCTGCAACAATCAAGAATTAGGCTAAAAAAAAAATGCAGATATCTGAAACCATAATGTATGTGTTTTTTTAGATAAGAGATTTACTTCTAGCCAGAGAGACTCAAAATACCTTTTTACTTCATCTTCTAATATAGCACAGTGTCTCACAGTGAATCTATGACTCAGTATCATACAACCACATCCTGTTTTTATTAGGTAATTTAGTCCTAAGTAGCAACTAAAGAAGTTCTGGTCCCCTCTTGGTACGTCTCAGATTCCTGTATTTGTCACCTGAAGATGATTATTTGATATCCCACATTACTGCTAATTAGCATTATTTTTGCTGCTAGACTTTTGCATTAGATGACTCTGCTAGTGTAATAACGACGGCACTCCTGGGCAACAATACACCTGGGTGCACATCTTAGAGGTCTTTATGTATTTTCTCCTTTTTTACAGTGCAAATCATATAAAAATGTTGTTCTACTGCCTTAGACAATTCATTCCAAGTAGTAGGAAACCCAGGGATAAAACCCAGGCAGACTAAATCTCAGTTCTCTGTCTAACCAGAGGACACCACAAATGTACCTCTGTGCTGGTTCATTATTCTGTATCATATAACCAGCAGTACATTGTCTTGAAGAGCTGAGCATAGTAGGGATTAAGTTACTAAATGCTCTTATCATAAAACAGATATTGCAGTCCTCAGGTTTCCTCTGTTAATCTGTTTGTTTTGCTGTATCTGGAGGATAAAAAATGTGGGAGTATGAAACATTTATCTGCTAATTAGCAATTATCAAACAGTAATGGAGCTCATGTGTTTTAAAATATCTGAGACAATGTTTGATTTTGTGCTTCGTTTAGAAGTATCATAAGGATCTAGGCATGTTCTATAAATAATTTAGAAGGCTCTATATGAGGAGATACATGTAATCAAATGGAAGAGAGACAAAGTCCTTGTTGAAAATAATGACCTTTCTATCAAAGGTGGGTGTGTTTGTATAAATACAAACGTCTGAGCGCTAGCTCCAGTGTTATTACTTGCCTAATTCATGTAAACATATGCAAATGAATGCAAGGTGTCAAGCTAAGCTGGTTAATTGCACAATGAGTTGAGCTCCTCAGCAAAATTCCCTTGCGCTACCCCTTCCTGATAGCAGTAGCTGTAGAAATACCTGATCTGTGCAGACGAGGCTGTGGCATTGGCTGTTTCTGGGTGCTTATCTGATGGGGTGTAGTGATCATCTTGCCATCGCTGGGGAAGGGGAGAAGAAATCAGTCTCTGGTCTGTAGAGCTATTTCTCTTGTTATGTGTGGATATCCTGTGCGTAAGGTTTAACCTGGCAGAGACACAGCCTGTCCTGAGCCAGGAGCACCTGTTAGCTTCACACTGCAAAGCAGCACCAGGCAGAAACCCCCACGCTGAAAATGTAGTGCTGTGCCAGCAGGAAATCGAGTTTGCAAGTATGTTCACCAGGGAGAAGCTGACAGCAAAGGTCACGCTCAGAAGAGGATTGCTGTGTCCTGGTTTCACTGGGAGAGATGTTGCACTGGTAGGGGAAATGCAAGCCCAGCAAGGTCTGCTGGCTGCAGCCAAAGCTTGCTGAGGGACAGAGCTGCAAAGGCCCAAGGGCAGCAGTGCAACAGTGCAAGACAGCAACAGAGATAAAGGGATATTGGTTGGCCTTTAGAACCAACATGGATCTGCTGTTTTACTTACTCCTGTGTGTGCAAAATAGCCTCGAAGAGTTCTCCTCCAAACAACCCCAGGAGGTGAGGAGATACATGATGGAACCATAACTCTCCATTTCCTAATCTGTCTTGGGACAAATCCTGAGTGCCCAGGTAGAATGGAACTTTTCAGCCTGGAAAAGAGATAAATGGGGGAGATGAGAAAGCCACAGGTGGCCTGACCCTCCAAACTGACCACAAGCTCTGTTCAGCTCACTCGAAGTGGCTCTCACCAGGTACATACAGCAAGACAGACAAAGCACCCCATGGGCAGCTCTGCTGTGAGGTTCCTCTTGCCTCTGTGCTTGTAATCTCATTTACTATGAGACAGGACTTCTGAGGACTCACTGCAATGCTTTTCTTGTCACTACTAGATATTTGGAGACCTCGGTGATGCCCCAAGAGCTTTGCAGCTCAGAAGGGCCTCCTCACAGTGCAGTGTATTGCTTTCTGCTGCAGAAAAACTGCCCGTGAAAGGGTAGGAGAGATCTGAGCAACCTCTGAGATGACCAGCTCACTGGAGAGTTCAAAGAGAGGGCTGTGGTGATGAGCTGGCACAAACTGTGACCTTGGGAGGGAGCAGAAAGACACTGAGGTTCTGCTGCTCTCTCTCCTGTTGAGGAAGTGAGGCATCAACATCCATTATTTGTGGAACTTCCTTCTTTGCCACTGCCTTCATTTCCAGATACAGCTGATTATGAGTGTACAGGCTAGCTTTGATGAATTTTCCAAGCCTATGGCCAGATTCTCACCTACACAGAAACGGCATGCACAAAGGAGTTGCCTTCCTTGCCATTAATGCCACCTGAGGATTAAAAGGGACTGGAATAAGCCTAGTAGGATGCCAGCCAAAACATCCTATTGTTTCAGGAACAATGTGTCTGTCATTAAAGCATGGCAGGGCAGCGCTCTCATTAGTGCCATAAGACATTTTTCCCTTCCAATCACCATTTTCTTTACGTGACCACCCTGCTAAGCACATCCAGAAGTAGATGCTCTTTACAACACCCGTTGCTCTCCAGCAGGTTTGGTGTTATTTGTATTAAACCCAATATTAATTATCACTATTATTCCCCAGGGAACTGGGAGGGCAGTTATCAAGCTGCATACCAGAGCAGTGCCGATGGCATCTCACTTCTGCAGAGAGTTGCATGTCCATCCATCAAAGGCAACACAAAGCGTAAGACTTTAGGAGGTCAGGTACTGTAAAACCATAAAACCCTTACACCTCCCCAGAGGACTCTGAGTCCCGTTCCCCTCCTTACTCTGCACCTTCTCTGCAACTGCCCTGTATCACGGCAACCAGCTATTCAGACTATGCATTAATAAAAATAAGCTCTGTAACCAGAAATAATTGAATATTTTCCCTTATTTGTGGTTTTCACAAGCCCTTGATTTTCTTTTTTTCCTTCTCTTCATTTTGCCTTTTTTCCTGAGGCTCTCCCAGGGGTTCAGACCCAAGCAAGTTGGACACGCTTTTCAAATAAAAATAGGCAGCTTACTCATCAAACAGATTGAAACAGATTATTTATTTATTTTTTTTTTTTCCTAAATGGCAGTTTTGGGGAGTTCTGTGTATGTTGGACTTGAAATTCAGATATCCTGTTTCACAAACCATGTGTCATGATGACATCCAAAGTGTCCTGGCTCTTTCGTCTTCCAAGGGATAGCAAGTCTGCTTGGTCTTTTGAGACACTTCCCAGGGCATGTGGGAGACAAGTTGCTTTCCTGCAACACAAAAGCCTCTGCTATCAACAAAACTCTGCACTGCTAGAAACAAAAATAACAAAAAAGGGAGGTGGAATGAATTGCAGTTAGCTTTTGTGGAAGGAAGTTGCTAGTTGAGAGGCTGGTTGTTGGAAACAGGTGTTAATCTCTTCTCAGAGGTCCCTTTGCTCCTTGTAATGCCATCACCAGCTGCACTGAAAGGGAAGAGACTTACTGTCCCTTCCCTGCCCTGACAGATGCAGAAGAAATAAAGGGGAATATATTGGTGTGAAGGTCCTGCCGGGATAAGTGCTACACTGGCTCTGCCTGGGGCGGCCCGTTGCACCCAGTAACAGCCAGGATTGCAGCTCAGCTGCCAGATTAACTCAGCAGCAAACTGTCAAAACAAATTGTAGCCAATATAAGAGCTCTGGCCCTGCTGCTCATCTCAGCTAAGTTCCTTCTCCTTCGCCTGCTTCAACGTATGTCGTGAGTGGGGCAGAGTTGCTCCCCTGTCCTGCAGACCCGTGTGGGGTTCCTGATGGTGGAAGAGCTCCGGCGTGGCTGCAATGCAGCCCTGGCTGGGTGCAGAGCCCCATGTCCAGGCGGACTCACAAGAGGTCCAGAGAACACCGGTAGGATGGGAGAGAGGTTTCAAGAAATGATTCAGAACAGTGCAGTAGGGCTACTGCATTGAACTTGGAAGCAGAAGGAGCCTCTGGCATCGTACTGGACTAGCTCTCATCTTTCTATGCAGGTTTTAATAATGGCAAGAATTACATTCCCTTCACTGTTCACCCCTGTACCAGGTGGGTCTGGCTTCCCAGACAGTATGATAAAGTTCACAGTTACCTCATGAACACATAGTTTGCAGCCATCAGCTGTAACACAGCAGCTTTAGTATGCAGCACACACAGCTGCAACGCGCACAGATAGACAGGCCATGTGTTCCTCTGCTTCTGGTCTTGGGCAATTAGACATCTGCTTTCCACCAGGAAATAATCTTTTTTGTATAACCCTAAGGGAAAAGAAGCTGGTTTATTTCATTTTTCACACTATGCATTTGCTCCTCATTAAGACAGATTACAATTAAGGCAGCCCAGCATAACTCAAACCATTCCTTTCCACCAATAATGATAGGGGACAATTTTTGACCGCTGGCCACTTCGACTGCCAAACTATCAATCTTTCTGCAGTTACTGCCTGTTTGCTCAAAGAGCCTTTGGGGAGCTACCAGCTAATGTGCTAGCTCCAAACACTCCCATGGCACAATTCACATCCCAGGCTCTTTGACCCACTTCTAATCATTACATCCACAGTTTTAGATTACATGCTATCAAAAAATAACACCTAGGCAAGATGGCACATTGGCAGAAGAGCCGAACTGAAGACAACTTGCCAATTCAAACCATGTCACACTATGGCAATGTCCAACAGCAGGGCCCTAGAATCAAAGTTGAGGTTGGATGGCATCCCTGGGGATCATCCTGCGCAATGCAAATGTTACCTCAGCTAAAAGGTACCATAAACACAAATCTGCAAGAACCGAGCAGACAGATGTTGCTTGGAATCCCAGCACTGGCAGTAGGGTTTTCGAACTGAAATGGTTCCTGTGATGTGCACTTAGCTGCAGACTTTCAGAAAAGCCACGTGCCCTCTTTGTAATAATTTGCCCTAACAACTTATTTGGCTAGATACCCATATATGATCCCTCCTATGGGCAGTCAAGACACAAGGGAGCCAAGGGCACACCGCTATTTACACCTCATATACCTAACTCTCTGTTTATTGCCGCAGTGAACTGCATGTAATTGTTCCTGTGTTTACCAAACATGAGCACAAATCTGGCCCTTAAACTTGCCAGGTCCATTTTGACACTTCACTAAACCCAAGTGCTCTCTCAGACAGGTCTTCACTTTCCCCGTGTCTCCCCCTTTTCACACATTTAGCACATTTCCATTGGCAGTTTTTGCACATTTCCTGGTGCAGTCAGGTGTGCTGCCAAGCTATGGGGGGGTCATAGATACACAGGCTTTGGGACTTCTAGGGCAAGTGAAGTGAAGAAAGAGTTTGGCTCCCTCTAAGCAACCGTGCGGATCTGGAGCGGGCCCAGGAGGGTGTGTGTGCATGTGTGAAAGGAAGAGAGAGCCCTGACAAGCTCAGGTTGCATCAAAGACAAAACAGTTACTCATTGCCAGAAGCCAGCAGCTTTGCCTACTTGAGGAATTCCCATCCCTAACCTTTGCAGATAAAAACAACCCCATCACATTTAGCCAGCCCCTCATCATCCCCTCATTTATCAAACACAAACAACTGTCTCTTACAAGTCAACTAAAGCATACAGGGAAATGCAACGTTCCCAGCTCTTAAACCTATCGGTTACAAGCAGAGAGCCAATGGCTAAACAAATAGAAGAGTAATCTTTCAGAGCCCAATTGGCGTCCTATCTCTCCTGAGAGTGTCTGCAAATTCAATGGTGATTTATTAACCACTATTGAAGGACAAAGCTGTTAATAAAAGCCCACCTACAAATACCTCAGAAAATGCCAATACCCACTGATGACAAGTCCCTGAGATTCCCACTCAGCCCCAAGCCAGCAAAGTACAGTGCATAAGCAATTCCCATTGTGCTGAAGCCCCCTTGCTTTCTTATATTTGAAATAAATATGTAGAGATAGAAAAAAAAAAAAAACCAGCATTTTTTATGGCCTAAGATCTTAGAGACATGGCTGGCAACTCCATCCAGCTGGTATCACGTTCAGTGTTACTGAACCAGCCTCGAACTCCAAAAGAATTCATCTAGAAGTAGTGCCCAGGGGTTCACACTTGCAAAGATCCTTCAGGTCTTATGGGTCATCCACTTTTGCATGAAAGCTACAGGTACAGTTTATTTTTCATGTACATAACCTAATTTTGATGAGGGCAGAATTTGGCTTTGTATCAGCAGAAGTGTCAAGTGTGTGATCTCTCAGGGCTCAATATGCTGTGTGACCATGCTTTTGGGGACACTAAGGGCTCTTTTTGTTAGCATACAGACTTCTTTTTTAGGACTTGAAACATCCCAATGGTGCCAAGGACCATGCAGCTGTTGTGGCAATTAAAAAAAATTAATAAATTGATAACATTTGTAAGAAAGGTACCAAAAATTATACTATTTGTGATTGCCAAAAATAGCAGCTTTGGATTTCTCATAAGAATTTCAGCACTGAAAGGTGGGAAAAAATGTCAGAGCAATCATTCCTCACTCTGGGAATCAGCAAAAAAGCTTAGTGGTCCAGACTCTGTAAGATCCACAGCCCAAACTCCCACCACTCTGTCCCTCCTGTGCTCATTTAGACATGTGCAAAGTAGGTATAAAGTTCTATTGCATCAGAGAAATATTCCTGCTTTCCCAGTTTCCAAAAGTGTAAATGACAAAACACATTATAGGCCAGGGAGGTTCAGTCCAGTAATAGAAGCTGTTTAACCAAAACTCCCCAGATTCTATTTTTTTTTCTCCCTTGCATTATTTCTAATAAATTCTGATCCCAGCCCTATGAAAATATGTTGGAAAAAAGCTTTTGTCAGACTTTTCCATTAAATTAAGAAGTCTCCAAGAAGAAGAAATTAAAGGAAAATTTAAGAACCTTAATATCAGAAACTCTTTCATTCAGGTTTGTGTTTAAATGAGGGGGAAAGTTTTGGTAGAGATTGCCCTGTACTTTGTATAGCTAGTTTTGCTTGTTCTGACTTAGAGACCTACAAGTATTTTCATTGCATTTGTCCCATGTGAGAGTTCATTAGACTGTTAAATCCGTTTTCAATAAAACACGTGAAGCTTTATCCGTGTGTAGACGAATGAATGTCCATGCAATAACGATATGAATTCTACCCAATATATGTGCTGTTCACAGCGTATTAGTAAATATCAGGCAGAATAGAAGTCATTTGTCGTAAAGGAGCCCATAATTTAAGACACCCAAGGAATTCCAGCGCTTTGCAAGGCAGTACATGAAGTAACATGCAACTTATGCTGTCATTATGGCTTATTTGAGAGCTTCAGATAAAGGGGAAAAGTGCCAAAAGCAAACTAACACTTCAGAGGCACGGTTTAAAAATGACATGCTTTTTGGTGGGGGAGGAGGGAGTTTAATTTTTCCCTTGCTGGTTTTTTATCCCCCCAAATCTGAGTAATTATGACATTCCATTTCTCACACAGCTTAATACCTCAATGTATTGCCCAGTCTGTGCTGCTCAAATACACTGTTAGGACACAAGCTCTCTTTTCTCTAGGTCACAGATCAGGTGATCTGATCCTCTACTGTCAAATGACCCCATTTGTGTCTGGAGCAGAATCCAGTGGGGAATACAGAGGAATCCTGCAGATTGGCCAGGAAGCACTCCAGCCCAGGAGAGATTTCCCAAATTCCCTTCCTAGGCGCCAGTGCCAATATAATGTTCTTGGCTTCAAGAAGTTTCTGATTCATTTTTGTCTTCAAATGAACCGTTGCATGGTGGAAACCCCAAGTCTTTCCACTCCAAGAACTGCCATTTTTATTAGTAACAAGTAGTAAGGGAACATGAGCATCATAGAAGGGCAACCTTTACCAGAGATCCAAATACTATCTCAGATGCAAGCTGGTTTGTGTGGGTAACCACTTGATAAAGAGGTAGGGAGGTCCTTCTGTCTGAGATGAGCAGGGTGAAGAACATCATCTTTAGACTTGTGATGTCACTGTTGCTCGCAGAAAAGGGAAGGTTCCTGTTTGGAGACTAGGTGAAAGCAAGGGCAACTGATTAACAGAGTGACACCCATGTTCCCTGGCTCCACTGAGGCCTAAGGCTTGCAAAAACACCCCATAAAACTCAGGTTCCATCTCTATTGCAATATGACAGATCAGGCCTTTGCAAGCAGGGCATAGCCAGGATAGAAACAGCCGTGCAGTAAGGCCTGGCTCCTCTGCACCTTGCAGGCATGTCCCCATGTAAGACAGCTTTGTGTTTGATTTATGGCCCTTTGCACCATGGCTTCAAAGCTGCAGCTTGGATTGCACGCCTGGCTGTAGACTGCTGATTAATAGCCCTACCCAAAAGTCAGCTGGTGAGCAGCCCTAGGTGAAGGCACCAGCCCAAAGCTGTGACATAGCTTTGGAAGCTTAATGAGATAGGTTACTTTGAAGTGATTAAGTCTTTGGAAACTTCCTTTTCTTTACACCAGAATTAGCCTCTTCTGTTGGTGGTAAATGAAGCTGTTCCAGGCAAAGTCTGGATTGAGCTACAACATCTCCTAAGGGAACTGATAACCGCCAAAATGGACCCAGGCAGGGAATCATTCACCATGTCTTGGTTTGGGATATTATTTTTTTTTTTCCCTTGATGTCACTTCAGGAAAAAAGTAGCTCACAGCAACCCAGCAGCTTCATGAGTGCGGCCTATCACCCTGTAGCCAGACTGTGCGAATCTGGGCACATCCTTTCCATCAGCTTCTCCAGACCCACAGCGTGGGCTTTAAGGTACAAACCTCGATCAGCACAGACCCACCCTCTCTTACACAGGGATGCTTCATGAAATCTAGGTCTCTAAGTACACAGCTGGCAGCTCTCAGTTGCTTTTTACATTACAGAGGTGGCAAGTCTGCGGGCACATCAGCATTTTAAATGCTCTTGAGTTACTGTGTATGTAATGGCTCATATGTTGGTGCCACTGGCAGGTCTGGCAGAAACCCAGCATCACTCCTGACTGGGTTTAATGGTCAAAACTTTAAAAAAAAAGCTTAGATAACATTAAACTCACATTTCAGCTCAACCTCTGTAACTATGAGCCCCTAAGTCAAGGCAGAAAGTCTTCTGGGGAATTCTTCAGAAGGATAGCTCATGTCAAAGCACACGGGCTTCAAAATCTCATCTTTTCCAGGGGATCATTTAAAAACTGTCCAGTGTTGCTGCAGAGCAGAATTTAGGTCCAGTAATTAAATATACCATTAGCTTTCAGAACTGCTGCAAGTGGGTGCCATTCTGCCGAGGGCAGGCGGCCAGAAATCACTCGCCACAATATTCTGGGCTCATCACCATTTTTGATTCTCATTAATTGCCTTGTAGTAATATGGAAGGTCCCCAGAGGAAATCAGTCCCTGACACTGTAGCTAGATATAGAGGGTGGGATTCCTCTCATCTAGTTTTAGCTGTCCAAAGAGTAGCTATCTAGTTTAAACTATTTGCCCAGACTCCCTTTACAGTCAATGGAGATAGATAGGCACCTTTGTGGTAAAATTTGTCAAGGGTCCCAGCTGATGAATTTAATGTGAGTGTTTAGGCCTGAATTCAGCAAAGTACTTAACCAAATGCTTATCTCTAAGCACGTGAATAATCTGATCTCTATTAAGTGGAGTACTTCAGCATGATCTGAGTTTAAAGTTCACCGTGGGCCCAAGTGCTTTGCTGAATCGCTGAGCATGGAGTTGGGCTTGACAGGATGAAGAAGAATATGGCTTGACAGGCAGAGCAGAAACCAAATATGCAGCACTGTGCTCAGAAGAAAGTGGGATTCAGGGAAGGGAAGGCAATATTCAAGGAATGGCTGAAACTCCCAGGTGGATAGAAGAGATGGGAAGGATTCAGATCAACCCTGCATAGCTGTCTTTGATACCTGTAAAACAGCTGGTGTTCAGTAGGTGCTTTGCCCTCCTCATTGCTGCCACAGAACAAGGTGACATCCAATGCAATGGAAAAGCAACAAATCCAAAACCAATAAAAGGGAAGATAGCTTAAGTCCAGGGGCAATTAATTTATGGACTTCACTGCCACAGGCAGTCACAGTGGGTTTAACAGTATCGAAAACAAGGCTGGATATTTCTGAGGCTATCCAGAGAGAGTCAAAAATAATACCAAGAGGAGGAATCATGTTGTGATTACTCAGCATCCTTCTTTAGGGCTTGAGCCAGCTCCTAATAGCTAGAAATCAAGATGCAACCCACAAGGAAATGGCAGGGAAGTGCAGGTAACCTGATGGCAGCCCACACTCAGAGCCCTCCCATCATTCTGAAACTTTCAGTACCAGCCACTGCTGGGTTCAAGACACTGGACTGGTGTGTGGACCCATCCTTCTGGCCCTCCTTTTGAACCCTGGTATGTAGAAAATCGTATAACAATGTCAGCACTTGAATAAACCCCCTGACTTTAAATTCAAAACTCAAGCTTCTGCAGTTAATGGGTGTTGCTGCATTAGAAAAGGTTGGCTTGATACTGTAAAGTCAGTCCAGTGAGACAGCGTTTGTGTCTATAAAACACCCTGAATGACCAAGGACCTTGCCTGACACCTCTCCTGTTCCTCCAAAGTCTCTTCATGCTGACAGCAGCAAGATCTTAGTCATTCCCTGAAGTGTGGGACAAAGCCAGCAGCTCGTGTGGGTCTGTTTGTGTGTACATGTTCCAGGTTTGCACATTTCTGTAACCAAACCTGTCCTCTGGCCCATTGAGACAAGACGTCTTTCCTAGCAGTTATTCTTCTCATCTTGACATTGTTTCTGCCTGCAAACTGTCCCATGGAGAATCTGGAGGAAGGGAGGGCAGCAGTTACCAAACTCAGCGTAGGGAGAAAAATATCAGAGGAGATGCAAGTGTGAGGAGCAGAAGACCCCAACCAGTTGCATAAACTCAACTCCTACAGCAAAAACCACTTTCAATCGCACTACCCACCACTAGGACCTTGTGCAAGGATGGGTGTTTGACCAGTTTGGGTTTGTGTCCTTATTTTATAACCATGCTCTCCATACCGAGCGATGCTCTGAGAGCCATTGGTCTCTCCTTCAGGAAGGCAGAGCGATGTAAACACCCCGCAGGCCACCTTGCCTATAGCCTACACGACAAGAAGTCACAACAGAAGAACAACAAAATCACTGGCTGCACTTTAAATCAGGCATCTCAGATGCTGGTGCTTGGGACAGGACAAAGTCTGGGGAAATCTCTGAGGAATAAATTCCCCTATTTTCTTCAAGAAAATCTTTGAATGACAGGGTAATTTGCCCATGAGGCTCCAAATGGGAAACAAGCCTGAAAAACATCAGCATCTGGAGATATTAGCTGTCTTGGTCTAAAAGACAGAGCAGACAGGGAAACCAAGATGATTTACTTTTTGTGGATAAAAAAGGACAATTCAGCACAAAAGTCAGCGGAATCTTTGCAGGGTCCAATACAGAACGACCTTCAAAATCATTTTCTTTCTCAGTCTATACCATATTCCTTTTCTTTTTTTTTCTTTTTTTTTTTTTTAAATGTGTGTGGTAGTTACAGAAAACTGATTGGAAATGTTTCATAGTACATGTCAGGAAATATTAATATCACCTTTTAATTACCGTACAACACCCTGAGTGCTTCTACAGGATGTGGTGAGGGGGAGAGCTTTATAGATAAAACGAGTAATAGAGCACCTTTCTGTACCTAAGGCCTTGGGAGTGCTGAGCAGAAAATTAAATTCCAAAAATGCCAATCAATATTTCTAACACAAGTTCATCGCTTCTACCTCTTGTGAATTGTCCCTCATCTCTTGGTATTTTGTTTTTCTTAAATGGTCTCCCTGGAGACAAGTGACTGCATGAGGATCAGTGTTTTTTTCCTTAAAATAGAAGAACCTGTAAGTTTTTAACTCCTCCTGTCTATGAAGATAAACCTAAATGATGTTTCTAACAGAGCAGAAGCTTTATAAAAGGAGTCCTGTCTTTCTTGCCCTGTATTTACTGTCTCCATTTTCTAGGCTCATCTCATTGTATCTGGAGACCTGCCAGAGGAGATATGAATATTCACTGTGAATTATCAAACTGCTAAGTAAAATTAATGGGGGGAATGAACAGCTTAGGCACACTTTGGGTAAGTATCCCTGGGTTTTGCTGACCACTCAAGCAGAAACCCGGGCGCCGGAGCTGCACAGAGCAGATGCACACACCAGCACACTGCTCCCTGATTTCAAAGGACTTTGGAGCAGGTTCAGATAGCAAACTCCTGGGTTCTGATGGTTCCTTCAAAATTTATTCCTTCTGCAGGAGGCATTGCCATTGATTGATTAAAATCTTGGACTACTGGCCCAGACTTACTCCACTCCCACATTGCAATAGCTATGATAATTACTGCTTCAGCTCCCCACAAATAAATATTTGCCTCTCTGTGAAGGAAGAAAATAACGTATTTTCCCCGGTGATCAGCAATCCACATGGATTTCTAATAATCAAAGGGTTTCCTCTGGTTCAGCAGCATGTTGTAAAGTTTATAGTGTTGAAACAGCAATTGCTGGCGGCTTTCTTCCTACTTTCTTGCACAAGTGAAGTGCAGAGACCAATTTCACATTTTACTGCTACCTTCAATAAAAATTAGCATTTAACTTGTAAGAAAGAGCTATCTCTCATGCCAAGCAGTGTCACAACGTTGAACACTCTTGCAGTAGTATGTTTCTGTTAGATTTCTTTTTCCAGCAGCAGGGCAGCTCCAAGAGCCAAGACTCCATTCCTTGTAATTATTGACAGACAGTTCTCGAAATTCATGTGCTTAACAAAAAGTCAGGCGCAGAAGTAAAGCCCGGGGCCAAGTTTAACGGTCCATCAGTGATAGTCTGTAATCAATGGACACTTGAGAAATCTGTAGGCTGCCTGTGAAATGAATGAAAATGGCTTTTTAATTACACATCGGCTGGATAAGCTGTTTGCAGCCAAGCCACTTAGAAGCTCTGTGTGGGAAAGATCAAGATGAGAGTTGTCATCCTGGGAGCCCTTGAGTTTGGTTGCAAATATGTTTCATGGTTGCAGCAGCATTTCTGTGTTGCAACTTCAGCAAAGCCAAAGCCTTTTCTGATGGTTACTGCTGGGGGATCTGGATGTTGCTGCCACTGGCACCTCCAGATACATGAGCTTTTTGCTCTTTCCCTCGCTCCTTGCTGTCACTCTTCACAGTGGATGTGAGGAACAGTCTCTGAAGGTGAGTCCCAGCAGCTAGACCCACAATACAGCGCACAGCGACACGGCCATGCTGACTTTGAATCAGGTCTATTAGGCATTCCCAGTGTGGTCTCCAACCACATCAGCTCAGGTCAGGGCAACTCCCCAGACCTACACCCCATTTCCCACCTTGCAGTGCCTGAGGTGGCTATTTAAAATGCATGTTTATTTGCAGCACCTTTTGTCACTGCAATTAGTGATGTGTCAGCAGCCTGGGTGGGATCCATTTCATCCAGCTTCGGCTGCCTAACACTAACATGGAGGTGTCTACCCATCTGGGCTTCCTCTGTCATCGATGGAGAGACTTAGGAATTGCCAGAGGGTGATTCGTCACACCTCAGTTGCACATCCTATAGGGTGAGTTGGCTTCTGGAGGCAAGCTTCTCTCCACAGGTTATCACAGGAGTCTAGACACCTCCCTGCAGCCAGACAGCCAATTCTGAGCTGGGAAGTGAGGGGAAACCCACCCCTTGTACCTGCAGTGGCAAGCACTGATCTCAGCTAGGGGCCTGCAGTGTTGCAATTAGTAAAATTCATAAATGTTGACAGGTTCAGTTGTCTGTGGGAAATTAATTTATTTTTGGCTCCCTGGCTTCCAAGAATTGCATCCCCTTTGCATCGCTTGTGCTGCTGATGCTATTTAAACCAAAGAAAAACCAAGGGCAAGAAACATGAGAACTGGTAGGTAGCGTGTTTCTGGATGATTCTTGACCATGTCATAAGGTTGGGCTGGCTAAAATACGGAATTTGGTAACATTGATGATGGGTTGGTGGATAAAGAGCTTCCTCCTTCATTTACAGCCATTTCCCTGTGGACTATCCTTAACACTGAACAACACTGAAAGTATGATTTCACTTGGTTTCAACAGGAGGATCAGGAGTCTGTGACAGGCCACGTCCCGAGGCCATTTGTCAGGAAAAAGCTTTCTCTGACCTGACTAAATTCTGAGTTAAGGAACTCAAGACTTGGTCCTTGTGAATAAAGCTGAGTTGGAAACAACTGTGGTTGAACTAATGAGATAAAGATTACCTTCTCAGAGGGTTTCTAATCAAAAAGATTGTCTTAGTTTCTGTAGAAGTCGGGGGCTTCTTTAGGTAAGACCATTGTCTTTTGGAGCCTGGAAAGGATTCGGCAGCTTTCTGAAGGATTTTCTCATGTAAAAAAGCCCAAACCTCCAATAGCAGACTGCCTTGAAGTTTAATCACTTTTCATCCCAAATGCTCACTAAGCCTCTGTTTTAAGGAAAACTGAAAAAAACACCAAAAAAACCAAATTTTTTAAGTGAAAAAAATAACAAACTGGGGATAACTACTGCTTATACTAAAATAAATGACACCTCATTTCGACCTTTTTCTGTAGTTTTTTCCAAAATTTTGCCAAAACTGTAAGGGTTTGAAAAGTGCTCAGATTTGGCTGAAATCTACACCACTAAAGGAAGGGGACAACTCCAGCTGACTTCAAAAGGATCACTACTGGTCAAAAAAACCGAGTACTCCTGAAAAATCCCACACCATTATTTTTGTCAGTGATGTCTGAAGGGAACAGGGCAGATGCTCACAATCCAGACCCACTTCAGATGTAGATCCTGAACTCAACATAATGAAATTGATTAATTCCAAGAAAACATAATGAGACCATGTTTATAAGCATCAAGCCATTTTGATGAAAGAAATATTTTCCTGCCTTATGAAGAACAAGTCATAACAGACTAGTGCAGGTTTAAAAATCTCAATATGATTAATGAATTGGATTGTACTTCTATCTGTAAGCAGAACAGTAATTTAATTCACTGATGAATAGCAAGAGGGCAAAAATTAACCAAACATCTCCCACCTTCAAGTGTAAAAATCCTCAGTAGCCCTAGAGTGCTTAAAGCAGTTCTCCATTTAAACCATGAGAAATGTGTATACATTGAAAACAGAAGACATCCCTTTAAACTGAATTAATTAGACAATAGAACTATATTTGTAGCCTTCAAACCTCAAGGATGAAAATAGTACCTCTATATTAGAGAGTGATCTGGGCTTTCCAGATGTTACATTGCAAGTTTTAGCCTTACCTCTCTCTGATGGTCTTAAGAAACAGACAGGCTGCTTAAGGCATTCTTCCTTGAAATCAGAGACGGCACAGCAGTCCATCCAACACCACAAGTGAAAAGCTCTGTAAAGTCATCCCTAGGTTTAAAACATGTCTTTGCATCTGGCCATTCAAAGGAAGCAATGGGACTTAGGGATTTGAAAGCTGGTGACTACAAAAATCGGTGAACATAGCTTTCTGCAGTTGGCAGCAGGGAACAAAAGAAGAGCTACACTCCAACTGGTTTCAGGAATTCAGCCCAAACTTTCAAGACTTAAAAGGGAGGAATGGGAAGGGAGAGCAGTTGGACCTGAGCCATCCAAAGGACCTTCTGACCCGGAAGGATTTCTTCAAGCTAGAATAACCATTCTGCGGTAGGTTTTGACAAATGTGCTTAAATAAACAAGATGATAAAAAAAACCCAACCAAAAAAACACCCCAAAACCAAAAAAAATCCACTTTATACCATTTTCTGGAGACAAAAGGCCAACCCACTTGGAAGAAATACTATCTGTTAGTTTGTCGTGACTGATTCTCCTCAACTCACGAAGTCTTTGGTAATTGGGAGGGATTCACAGAAGTTCAGTACATTCCTGATTTTTGTGTAACAGTGATAACAATGTTCATGATACACTTGGAAACACTCACCACTTTACATGTACAAAGCATTGTATAAACATCACTTATTTAATAGTTGCTAAACAGTGCTTTATTCAAGTGGTTCAGATAGGCCTTTGAAGGGAACATAAGTACTTAGATCGTATATAGTGAAACAATTTGATATATTTGTTCATTTTAATTAAGTTTCTCCATGTTTACATACATTATACAAGGTACCAAAACATAACTGTACAGGTGCTAGAAAGGAGTGGAATCACAGGGGCCCAAGGGGATATAGAGAGGTGTAGTAGGATGAAACTGGAAAGGCAAATTAGGCAGATTATCAGGCAGTGATTCCTACTGACTGAAAACTGGAGAACTTAGCCATGCACCATGCTATATTTATGACAGTAAAATGTATTAGCCAGAGTGATGCATGAGAAAGCTCCAGGAAAGCAAGTGAATTTCAGACACGTCCCAGAAATGCCATGGAAATACAGGGTCTAGTCCAAAGGCCATCAAAGTCAATGGAAAGATTTCTACTGAATACAGAGAGCTCGGAATCCCAGGTTTCCCATGGGAAATCGTGGAGACGTCATTTCTGGCTCAGTTTAAAACTGTAGAAGAAAACTCTGCACCAAACAGGGATCACAAGTGGTGCCTAAATTCTGCTCTTCCCTAGCCCAGTGATCAAGCAAAAGGCCTATCTCAGCCCTCCTCCATCTTTATTTTTTATATTTTCGTTATTAGTTGCTTTGAAGCCCAACCAGAGCTGCTCCCCTAGTAATAACCTAGTAACAGCTGATAAAATCAGTTATTTCCAAAAATTGGTCATAAAAGGCTAGTACATCAGACAGAGCAAATGACCCAAAAGCAATGAGTATTGCCCTTAAGTGTAGTCCTTAAATAATGACACCAAGGTCACATCTGTCACAAAAAGAATAATTCCACTGCTGTCCTTTGTTCACCATGGTCTCCTGCATTTGGTTCACTGAAGAAGAGAAAGAAGTTTACAGGGTTCTTAGAAATGACAGGAAATGTCCAGGGAATGTGGTCTTTACTCTAGATTTTAATTCTTCCCATAACATATTTTTCAGAGTTAATCTGATTTAGGGAGGAGACACAGTTCCCTTCCACTGCTTCCCCAGAGACTTTGACCTCTTCAGCTCCTGGATTCCACCCCTCCAACCATCACTAAATATGAAGTGTATCCACCAAGTGTAGTGATGAATTTAGCCACACACATTTGCAAAGCTTTTTTCCACACTGTTCTCAGCTTCCAATATTCCCTCTGATTTTTTTTCCTACACTGAAATATCTTCTCAAGTTGTTTTTTTTTTCTTCTGTCTGTCCAGCAAACCCCCAAAGTCTACCCTCAGACACTTACCATGGGAGTTCCTGTAGGACACTCAACTTACTAAAATGTGTGGAATTTCTTGGTCCTACTAGTTAGAACACGATTTGGTCTCCATTCAAAGTGAAAGGCAAATATTTGTCTGGCAAGGTGACTCTAAGCATTTACTACGTGTTACTTATCCAGTTGAGTCTTGGCAGTTCTCCCTACCCTCGTACAGACCGACTCTCCTCTCCTTTTTTATGCTCAGATACAGTCAAGTGAAACCTCCTGACTTGCCCTGATGCTGAGACTGGGAATATTAATACCCGTTCTCTCAGCGTGGGGTGTATCCAGTCATGTTTTCACCGTCTGAGGCACAAATATCAGACCTTTCTACGCACAGAAATAAACGCATTAAAGACTAGGCCGCACTCAGGCAGGACAGTAATGGAGCCCATATAAGTACTTAGCTGGATAGACACGGCCGAGTCCTAAAATGGGATAAACTTTCAACCCGCTCGTCGTGAGCACAGTCCATCCTTTTCTCTCTCAGTGGGATCTTACACGAATAAATTAGTTCTTGCGAACGTTTCATTCCATCCACCCTCATGAAGGACACTTGTTGGCCTGTGTCCAACCATGCGAGGAGATTGCTGCAGCCTGCTGGCAGCGAGCCGAGCCATGTCACATCCAGGGGCCCCACTTTGCCTTTTTGGCTTGTGCGTGAGTTTTGTTTTCAACTATGGTGGATAAAGTTTTCAAGTCGATGATTCATCGGTGCTCTATGTCAAGCCTACAAATCTTTGCTTCTGAAAGCCTTCCCTGGCTCCTAAATTATATGCCAGGCAAGGCCAGAAAGGCTAAATTGTCATTCGGAGGCTTGCATGCAGCTCGAGTGAAAATTACTTAGTAAGGGGTGACGTGACTTTATGATACCTATGCTGTCAACTGAGGAGGGCTTTTTTAGTTAAATGTGATGACAACTGCACCCTATTTATACCAATGAACTTAGGCATATCAAAATAGTAACATCAAGAGGAATATCCCGGGCAAAAAATTTCACACTGCTCAGTTTACATTTTAAAATAAATATTTCTTTAGCTTACAATTGATCACTGGCTACAAACGTTGGAGAAGTGTTTTGTGGCCTTGGCTCCACCCTGAAAATGAGAAACCCTGGGGCGTAGCTCCTTCAGGACTATGGGACTGACCAGGCAGCCTCGCCTGGACAGAGGCTGCTATCCCTACGACCAAACATCCATGGTAATGCTGCCCATTTCACTCTGTCTGCGGGGCAATTCAAGCAGAGAACTTGTAATTTCATGGCTTGCATTGCTCTTATAATAGTAACTATTATTAAGAAGCTGCAGTGCCCCTGTCCTCTGAAATTTTCCTGAGCCAGAATCAGCACAGTTTCCCCAGCTGAGCGCAGGGTGGAAGGAATATATCTGGAGGCCGGACATCCCTTTGTACCGTGTAATTTTAGGGGTGTCTTTAGGCCATGCCAAAATGGGAAGCAGCATTCCCCAGCTCTCAGCTTTCAGCCCCTCTCCCTGGAGGCTCCCCAAGCAGCTGAGCACAGTCAAGCAGCACAGGACTTTCAGATGTATTTCATTTAACGGGGCAGGAAGAGGCTGTTAAAGGCTGGTAGGACGAGCACACTGTTGCTTCTGGTCTCAGGAGAGTTGCTCACGTCTCAGCCCATTTACTTAGCTTCATGCTGCAGGGAGAATTCACCTTCAGAGGGTCGGCAAGGCTCGCCTGCACTGCTGAAACAAAATTCAACTTTCAGCAGTGACATTTTCTCCTTTGTACCCTGTGGTATGATTACCAGAACTCAGCCTGCTCCCAAATCCTCCTTCCCACCAGCTCCCACAACTTTGGAACGGTTTAGAGGTCACTCTGCATTTTGCTGTATAGCCCTAATTACTACTCAGCACTATAATTGATACATTAAAGCCTATTAAAATATGGAGCTGAGCCACTGCTTTACAGTCACTGCACTTCTAATGCCAAAAATCACTTACAGTTTGTTTCTGTGCTTCATTTCAGCTACTTTTAAATAAATGTCTCTCCCCAGGACCTGGACGATACGAAAGGGATTTAGTCTCCGAGTGTGAAACTTGCAGCCTGCAGCACCAGAAAAATAAAGCGTCCTTACAAAGCTATTCAAATGGATTTCCCTCACTGATTGCTTCAGCCAAAAGTAAATTATAAGCCAGACATTATCAAAGAAAATCGTGGCAGCACATTCCAGTTCATTTCACTGTACAGCGAGGGTTTGAATGCAGAGGTGCAGGGTTCCAGTCACACTTTCAGATTTGCAAGGCAAATTCACTCACTAGAGCAAGTGTTATTTATATATGTATACTTTAACTATCACTCCTGTTATTTATTATGGCAGAGGATGCCTTCAGGACATTCTTGAGGGGATGAGCTGTCTGGCATGCATATAAAAACAAAGCAGCAAAATCAAGTAAAATTAAACTTAGCAGAACTATTAAAAGGCTTAGACTCCCAGCAGTGAGGGAAGGCTACTGCAGGACATTTCTAAAAGCTCGTGAATGCAAGATAAGAGGGGAAGGGGCTGCCAAATGCCAAGGTGAAATGCATGATCTGGCATATCATTTCAAGAAGAAACACTGGGAAAACAGAGGGAAAGCAAGAGGGCTCAAAGCGTTGAACCACCCGAAAGGAACTTGTGCCAGGGCAAAGAACAGCAAGGAGAAAATACGCATGATGAGATAAATATAGCAGAAATTTATTAGAGACCAGTGTTCTCAAAACCTAGCAAGCAGAGGGGTTTCTCCAGGATGTGCATAATTTCAGAAACACAAGAGGACCAATTGAATTCTACCTATTTTGAGAGAATGAAATGCTCTGTGCCTAAGACCATGCTGGGAAAAGTCCAGGTCAGACTGAAATCTTTTTAAGGCCTTTTAAGGAATAATTTAGTCAAAGTTTTCAAAGACGTCTCAAAAGTCACTGGGCACTTCCATTCAGGCATGTAAATGGGCACACACAGGCTGAAAGGATTTTCTGTCATTAAGGGGTTTTCTTCCATCCAAGTCAGTCTTTTAAAGGAGGCATTACCAGCACAGAAATAGATGTTCGTCTGTGTCTTTTTAACCCCACAACAATGGGAGACTACTACCAAAGGCTGTCAGATGCACCAGATAACATGTGGAGATGTCTTCTCAGCCTCAGAGCAAATATGGACTGTCAGCCCACAGGACATACAGTTCCAGAAGAGCTCAGCTAACTGCCTTATCGCAGCGTCTTTGTGACACTGGTCCCTCAAGAGAGACAGACCGAGAGGGGACAGAGAGAACCTAATTCCTAAACCAGTGGGGGGGGGCACTATTTAGATAGTACCTCAGATGGCAGGAGGTTGGACTTTCCACCTCTCAGTTTCTCAGTTCCTGTAGCTTTGGGGTTCAGCACATGCAGATCTGTTTCTTGTCTCAATCATGACTTGGATCTGGCCAACAGGGAGGACCACCTAGTACATACATTGACATCAGCTTGCTCATCAAGCTGCTGAGAAAAACTCAACACCAGCTATGTCTGCTACGGCATGGAGAACTGCCCATCTTGGGGCAAGTGGTGATGCCAAAGTGATAGCCTCCAAGGAAGAGATAGCCCCATGGTGGAGGCCATGTGAGGGATGCACAGAGTCAGTGTGCTCATGTCCCATCTGGTGGGCCACCTGGACAAGGACACAGGGCTGTAGTCAGATTTCCTCCTCTTTTCCATTTCATTCCCTCATTTAACCCAATAGACATTCCCAGTGACAAAATGATGCCCAAAAGACCTCAGCCTCGTTAGATCTTACAGCATTTTGGATGTGATCCTCAAAAGATGTAAGTCATACCCAAACTCTGCATGTAGCATTCACTCCTCCGATAAGGAAACAGAGACTTCTGCAACTCTTGCATTTGGCTGTAACGGGTACCTTATGACAGCTCAGCTCCCACCCAATGCTCCCTACCCATGGCACACTTGGGATGATATCCAACTCCACTCCCATCTCATAAAAGAAGGAGGATTTCATTCTGGATCTGTGAGAAGAAGAAATAGGTCTCTGCTCTTTGTTATGGGATGCAACTTACATTTATGAAGATGAACATTATCAGCGTTTGAACACCTCACACAGCTCACTGAGGAGGTGCCATCACAGCTTCTGGAGTGCATTGGGCTGACAGCCTGCAGTAGGTGCCTTGTACATCACCTCTGCCACACAGTCACACTGAGCCGGCCCTGGCCAAAGTGCTATGAAGGCTCAAGATAAATGTTAAGCAGAATAGCAGTACTTGTGTCTGTAGAGATGTAAAGAAAGCAAAACCTTCTGATACTGTTTAATGACCTTTAAACTGCGGGGAACACTGGCCATGGAAAATCCTAAAGCTCAATGAGATTGCCCCAAAGAGCTGCTGGAGAGCCAGCGGGCAGGAGCTGTGCAGTGCGGAGCAGCAATTTGTTCCAATTTTGAGATATGCTAAGAAACTTTTCCGTGATTACTTCCAAACCGGACAAGAACAAGCTTTTCCTGCCATCTGAACTACATTCTACCAGTGTAATACTGGTTTGGGGAGGGGGAGAAATTAAAAGCTGCTATGAAAATTATCCTCCAGCTAAGCCGTGCCCAGGAAACATTGTGGAAAACAATTTTTGTCATGTGAGTGCTGGAGCATAGATGGGTGTTTTTTAACCAACAAGATGATTGTTGTGCTAAGCCAGCTCTCTTTGTGCTCATCAAATGGACTATGCATTTCAAAATTAGTAGTTAATAATAAAATGTCAAAGGGTGAAGGAAGTGCAGGTTCCTCCGCATAGCTAGGTCCCTGTTTGGGAGTCTCTGAGCAGTTTCCACATCCATTTGCTATTCAGCCATGCTGCCAAAACGACCAATAAATGGAGCAGTCATAGTCGTGTTTTTTTGTGCTATTCATCCCCGGTCACCCTGCATCGGACAGACGCAACTCATTCATTTCATAAGGCCACCAAACAGAAGGCGGGTGGTGAAGGCATCCGGTCCCTGCTGAGTTGGCTGAGGTCTTCCTCTCGATGAGGGTCTCCATACACCGCTATCGGCCCTTGGAACCGCCTCAGCCTCCGAAATTTGTGTTCCTTTCTTCCGATGAGTGGAACAGAACGGCATTGTCGAGGAAACGCTCACAGTGATCTAATAGGTCACTCCTATCTTTAACTTGTATCATTCAAAATAGAAGGAAATTATTTTCCAATCGTTTGAAAGTTCGCATTGTGAGCAAAATAAAGCAAAGTTCACTAACCTTTCGTTTGCTTTGTGAGTTTTTCCTCTTATGGGTATTTAAAGAAATCAGATGTGATAATCCTGGACAATTAAAGTCTTTAAGAAAGGTCAAAAATCACCCCAAAATAGAGAAAATGTGATGGTTCCAAAAGGCTGCTAAATCCTTTCCAGTAGATTTTGAAATAATAATAGTTTGGGGTTTTGTTTTTTAAAAAAAAAGCTCTGTTTCTCTGCCAAGTGCCACCAAACTAATCCATATTAAGGCCAGAAACCTCTCTTACAGGCTGGTGCTTCACACCAGAAAGATAAGTTTCCTGATTTGAAAATTAATCTGAGTCATGTCTGCATTTCAGCATTTGTGAGGAGTACTTTTGTAACACTGCTAATTCCCTGATTAGTCTGACAGGATTTCCCCCCAACTCTCCCCCCAGATAAAGAGATTCTGTAACGCAGCAGACATTACCACATTGTCTTTGTGCTGTTGTAACTGCAGCAGGGAGGGATTGCAGGCTGGGATTTCCAAGGGCACATTAGCCATTTGGTTCCAACTGAAACTCAATAGACTTGGGCACCTACCCCGTCCTGTAACCATCATCCTCCGGCTCTCCAAAGCGCACAGCAGGGATTTCAGCCACTGCTGGCACAGGCTCCTGAGCTAACCTCACCCCTTACGTTAATAATACTGAATTTTTCCTTCTCCAGCAGAGAGTGGGACTGGGATGAAATTCAGCTCTGGCTTGCTAAAGTCCTATTTTGAGAGCTCACATGAGACTCTCTTCCTAGAAGAATCAAGCACATCTTTTCAGCCTCCAGCTATTGTGCACCTCACAGCAGGTTGGAAGCTGCCTCCACAGCTTCTTGCTTGTTTGCCATACAGTCTTTCACGGTGTCATTCCTCTAGAGGCTAAAGGAATGGCAAGGGGTGGGAGAAGGGAGGAGAACAAAAGGGTGGCCTACCTACAGATGCTTTGGACAGGCCCTTTTGGTGTTGGCATCTTGAAACTTAATGGTCTTGTGTGTGCGAGCACCTCTACAAGGAATAAACAGAGGCTGCTGGAAGGACTTGCTGGGGAGTTCAGTGAACCAGTGATGTGACTTTAATACTAACTTCCCACAGCATTCCTCCTGGATAAAATAAAATAAAATAGAAGCAGAAATGCTCAGCCCAGGGTCAGGAGCAGCTCTGACCTTAGGGCTACGCTGTGTCCCAGTAATCCAAACATGGCTGATGCTAATGGAGAAAAACCTGGAAATTCAGATCAAAAGAGTCCAGCAGACCTACCCCCTGCACACAGGAAGGGTAAATCAGCGCTGGGTCCAGCTGCCAGCCCAGGCCTCCAAACACTGGGTATTGCTACAACCTTCTGACAGTTGAGGGCCACTAAGGACATTGGGCAATGAGGTGTCTCCTTTGCAACACAGGGCCTCTGATGCAAGGGGTGTATTTCAGGCTGGAACTGTTTGAAGCCCGCTCACTTCTGTCATTGTGAAGCACTCGTGTCAGGGCAGTGAGTGGAGACCTGGAGCAAAGGCAGGGACCCACCCTGACGCTGAAACACCTTGGAGGTGACAGCGCTTCATCCAAAGAATGACGAGGTCCAGAATCACAAGTGGGTGAGAGAGGTCTCCTAATTAACTCCTCTGTAATGGAAAATTGATGCTTATTCCCCGTCTAGGCATTTTCCAAAGATTTTCTTTTTAATTACCTCTAATCCCACTCTGGTTATTAGCTAGTGAACCATCTGACTGCTCCTACAGCCACGCAGCTGATGTCTCACGCAGTCACTGATGTCTCTGAGTACCCTTTCACAGCGATTTCATTCATGTCAACCTACTTAATGGCAAACTGCACTTGACCAGAACCACATAGCTCTGCTCGGCTTCTATCTGCCCCAATGAGGCCAAAGGGGATGTATTTATTGCTGTGATTCAGCAATGGTATTTACTGACTGCATTTCTGGGAGTGACTGGTGATGTCAGGAGTCCTCGCAGCAGTTGTCACTGCCAGCACAGCAGGGCATTGCTGTGTTTTGGTTTCCTGCTCCTTCACCTGACTCTCCCAGGAGGTTTCTGTACCGTGTGGTTTGCTCTCTCTGCCCTAGATATTACAGGGGAACAATTACATTGATTTCAGCATCTTTTTTTTAATGATGCTGCCTTTCCTACTGTGACTGGATCATAAAAATACAGGCGAGCCATCATTTAGTAGGACACCAATGAATTCACTCTCTGCCTAAGTATTTTTGGAAATATTATTGCCTCAGCAGGGAATTAGAAATGAATAAGGGAAATGTATCGAAACAATCATAATACCTGATAGAAAAATAGGCCGTGCAAACCCAATCCAATTGGTTAATTACCCCTTTTCATTTTAGCAAAAGCCTCTGTATTATTCTGTTCTTTTCATAATCCTATAAATCTTTTTTTTTTTCCCTTTACAGAACTTGCTCCTATTGGGTCAACGGGAATTTAGCTATGGACTTTAAATAAAGAACAATCAGACCTAAATACAATTAAATCCTAGGAAATGTAGCAATATCTTTCTTCAAGAACACCAGTTTTATACAAAAACAAAATGTAAAAGTTTATTTTCGATTAGATGATGTCAGTGCAAAAATGCGAAGGAGGAAAAAAAAGCCCAAGAAAGCATGTCAAAGGAAGTAGACCCCTGGGAAGATAAAAGTGCTGTATATTAGGAGAATGATAACAGGATTGGCACAAAATAGGAAATTATAAATATAGACCAGTGGTTCTCAGCCTCTTCTGTACCATGACCTCAGACTTAAGGAGAGAAAAATTTGGGACTTTGTCGATGTAGCCATCAAGAAAAGAAGGGTGGCCTCTTGCTCCCTGGGGATGGGGAACCACAGAGCACAGATAGAGGATATCGTAGCAGAACCCCTTGGAAATCCAGTAGTCGTTGGGAATGATAGCTGCATGACTTTTTGGAGGACTTATCTAGGCAACTTCTTAATCAAAAGCAATAAACTATCATCCAAGCTACAACTGTTGTTGCCAAAAAATATTAATTCTAGAAAATAAGCCCCTAAGTTATTTAGATGTCTCGGGAAATGTTAATCTCAGATCTCGAGACCTACTTTCCAAAGAGGCCTGGAAATCAGGACTGCCTCACTGAAAAGAAGATCAGCAGCTGAGAACACCCCAACGTTCTGTGCCACGGCTCACGTTTCCAAGTCCACGAGAACCAGGCTGGTGGCTACCTGTGCCACTCCCAATAATGTCATCAGTCACCCAAAGCAATTAGGACTCTACATGCCAATTATCACCAAAGCAACATAATCAGTTTTATCTTAGTGGCATCTCTTGTTTCCTTGCCCTGGCCTCATTCTGCCCCAATAGCAGAGGCAGCTGCTAACCTGAACCCTCTGGGTGACCCTCTCCTTCCATTCAGCTCCCAGAACAGTCAAGCTGGCTGCTCATCTATCGTTATTAGCCTGCTGATAGAGGAGGAGGTTGACTTAGTCACTAGCACCACTACAAATATGTTTATAGGGACTCAGATCCCCCAACCAAATGTTGAACTCATTGGGAATCCTGCCAGCTACCTTTTGTTTAAAATGTGAAGCGAGCGCTCCTTGCCAACATGAATTCTTCTCTGTCCGTCCCATCTCATGGTTTCCTGCCTGTGCCCAGCTCTGTGGCTACTGGCAGGGCCGTAGCATTGATAGCTTCTTGGTTCTCCCTCTTGGCCTTTGGCTTTGGGCCAGGGAAAGGAGCAGAGGTTTACCTGGAGAGTGTCACTGGCACTGACATCCTTTTCTGACCACCTCAGCAGAGGGGAAGATGACCGTGAAACCACTCTGTAACTCAGCTCAAGTTTCACCTCAGTTCTCCCCTCACATATGGTCCCCTTGTTTCTTTCAGCAGACCTGGGGGGCAGAAGGGGTGGGTCAGTCAGAAAGCTGAAGATGCCATTGGTGTTAACTTTAATGGTGTTTGTGGCAGCATGTTCACCTAAAATATAACACAGGTTCTCCGCAGTGGCCCTACCCAACTAACTAAAGCATTCAGTGAACATAAAAAGTCCCTGGGAAGCACTTTACGTTCAGAAAAAGCAGATTTGCATTTTGGTTTTCATGGCCCAGAACTAATTGCACGTTTATCACTCACAAGTCACAGGTGTCCTCCTGTAGAGGAGAAGGACAGTGAATATGGAACGCACCTGCTTCCCCCATGGAGCCCTGTGAGCCACCTTCCCACTGATCTGTGCTCATCTCTCCTTTTGGGGAAAGAAGGGGTTGTTTGTTTTAGCCAGACTGGGAACAAAATCCCAAATCCCTTCCAAGCAAGAGAAGACGGGTGGTCGCTCGTGTCTGGCCATGGAGCAGGAAACGAACGGGACTGTGTCCATACGAGGCATCTCAGAAGTGTCCCCAGCTTATCAGCAGAGCGTGGCACACAAATGAGAACTTCAGGGAGAAAACAGAAAAGCTCATCAAAATGCCAGCAGGGCCCCCCCACCCCCACACACAAGACAAAAAGGACTTTCATGAGGACAATGAATTTTTTCTTGTATCTGACTCAGACAGCCGAGCACAGAGAAAATTTGCACCGTCTGGCCAGACTTGGGTGGGCTCTCCTCCCAAAAGAGGAAATATTTATGGAGGAGCAGGCCTTTCATGGGGTGTCTAAGTGGTGTTTGAGTGAACAGGACTTGGGGACAGCTGGGGAGCAGTGCGATGGCTTTTCACAGTGTTGATGAGAGCCAGGGCTGCCCCTTTCCCCAGAACCTACTTCATGGAGATGGCTTAAAGCTAGGTGTTTCTGCTACTTGGCTCATCATTGCTCCAAGGAGAATTCCTGGTATTTCTGCTTCCTCCTGCAGGTTGGGTACACAGGGAGCAGCCTGCCCGAACACCCACCTGGAATGGGGCTTTCCTCCACCATTATTCATGAAAGTTTTCTCTGGCTGCCTGGACTCTGCCAGGGAGTGTTGAAGATTTGGGAGCTGACCTCTAGACCTCAAGGACCACAGGGCCTTCCAGGTGAGGGTCTTCTCCTCAGCCTCATTTCTTCCTTGCCCCACTGCTCCACCATGTCTGAGCAGTATGAACAAGGCAGTGGAGAGGGCCACTGGAGGTTTGGGGACTACCTGACCAGTCATGCTGTCTTCTGCTACCAGAGGGGTGGCTACTTCTTACACCACTTGGATGTCTGTCACACTCCTAAAGCCAGTGGGGACTGCCAAAGAGAAGGCACTTCTGTCATCAATTTTTAAGTTGCATTTCTCCCTGGGATCCATGATATGGCTGGACAGGTTCATCTAATTTATGTCTAGTCAGAATCAGAAGAGAAACGTAAGCAAATATGAATAAATTATGGTCAGAACATTAGCTGGCCTGTGGACTGTTAATGATTTTCTGTTCTGTTTTATTCATTCATCCATGATGTTCTTTTGTGTTACAATAAAGCCTCCCAATTCCGTGCTACTGCAGAACAGCCTCTCTCAGTGGGTTTATATAATTCATATCAGTAAAATTTTCATCTGTGCTAATACACAAGACAGCCAGAGAGAAGAAAGTTAGTTTACTTTGGGGGTTAGGGGGAGGAAAAATACCATTGGCATGAGGCTCAGACATTTCATTTAATGGCTTTCCTGGAATATGCCCATCTTGCCAATAGGAGATAGTAGCTTCAGTAAAGCCATCTCATTCACACAACATATGGGAGCGTGGAGTGTGGGGAAGATGAATCCTTGGAGCTACCTTTTGAAATGTAATAGGATCGCCTGGCTTGCTTTGCTGTGCTGCCTGTTACCGATTTTATAGTAGAATGAAATGCATCTGTGCATCTTTTTCCACTGCAGTAAATACTTCATCTGCAACTACCAGTTTAATCACTCTGCCCACTGCTCTCTGCTCCCCCCAGGGACCCCACCGAGAGCCTCCAGCCCCCCCAGTTCACTCATCTGCCATGGGGCAAAGCTCCAGGACCAACACAGCTGTCCCAGGGGTAGATGAGGAGGGTGACACAGAGCTGGGTGACCCCACACACTGAAAGGCAGCAGCCATGGGGAGAAGCACAGGTCTGGTCCCCTGCCACCCCCTCCACTCTGCAACCCCAGGCTTTGCTCTCCTCCTTGCAGTGAGACCGACCATGGGGTCCCTTCTGTCCTGCTCCTTTTTATCTGCTCAGGTGCCCCACCACTTGCCATCACCCACCTCATGACAGGGTTTTTTGCCCTCTTCTGATCTCTCCCCTCTTTCTCCCTTTCACACATTTCCTTCTCTCCTTTCCACCCGTATTTTTCCATCTACCTCACCCATATCATGCTCATCCAAACTTCACCCCAAGGCACATACTCTCACTGCAGCTCTCACGCAGGAAAGAACATCTCTGCTCATAAAATCTAACTAAAGGTTTGCTTATGCACATCTTCCCTCTTTCCCCTTCCTCTCCCTTTCTCCTCTGCAGACTGCAAGCTGTGGGGGCAGAGACATGATTTCTCTGCATATCTGCTGGCATGCATTGTTCTACTGAGCTGTGAACCTACCCAGTGCTGTAGTAAAATCAAGTGGCTTAGGCAAGGGATACAGTCGATATATTTGCCTTGTTTCTTGGAAACCTGAAAGCCAGAAAACCTGTTTAGTAGAAAATGGTTGGACATTTTTGCATTGGGAGCTGGAGGAGGGAAGAACTTTCAGCCAAAAAAATATCGGTTTTCTAACAGAAAATGGAAATGTAACTAAAGTAGATACTAATAAAAATGTTCAACTAACAATCCAGTTTCCATCTTCATGGAAAAAATTCCAGCAGCCGTAGCATAGTATTTTGTACAAATGAAAAATCAGTTTATAGCATTATGTTTATTCTCTGAGAGGTATTTATGTACAGAAAAGCAAATCTTTCACGGCTCACTCTTGGTATGAAAGATTTTTCCAAGATTAGTCACTGTAGTCAGCCTTCCTGATTAAAAATATTTATTGGAAATCAGTAAAAGGTTGAAACATGAAATACGAGGTCCTGATAGTTCATTAGACTTCTAGTAATGAATTCTTCCAGAATATATGATTTTCCTTGAGTAATAAAGCTTCATAGAGTTGTTTTAAATTCATCAGGTCTTGTCCCACCCTCAACCCCCAAAAAATCTTGAGAAAATCTCATTTCACAGTTTCCCATAAAACCAGGTGCAAAACAGCTGCTTTGGACATGGAATGATTCCTGAAGCACTTCACTGGTATCAGTAGCCAGTGAAAAACCATGAAATCGAAGGGATTTTGATAGGTACATTCTCAATCCTCCAAGAAGGTGCCACAGAGGATAGTATGGCTGAGCTAGTGTTTCCCACATTTGGCGGAAGGACAGCTTAGTTTTCCAAACTCTGTGAAATTCCACCATAATGGCTTCACTTGACTCTGTGTTCTTGTTGAAAACGCCCTCGGTTGTTTGCTCTGTGGGGATGAAATGGGTGGCTGCACTGATATCCCAAAGCTTGCTGAGACCATCCACTGGACAAAGGCGCTTTCTGGTCTTTCTTTAATGACCGTCTCCAAGATAAATGGCTTTGGCCATTTTACATAACGTCCGTGGGTTGTTTCTCCCTCCCCCATACTCCTTCTGCTGAATCACTTGTTCATATATGTCAACTAATACCTCAGGTAAGAAGGGGATTTTACCTTTAACTGTATCCAAAGTCAATTAAAGATAAAGTCTCCCCATAATTCATCTTCTCCAGCAGTACTTTGATTGATCCCAAGGTTTCCTTCCACTGATTACCATGAGAGTTGCTTTAAAATTATTCTCTCCAGGCAGGTTCCATAGGAACTGTAATTTAATTTAGCAGTAGTATCAAGAGTGAGGTGATTCAGTCCCAGAAACATTTACCACCTATGCCTCCTTCTTCCTCACCAAACCGAGTTCTGCGGCTTCACGGGAAGATCATTTCAATGAGCCTGTTTTCATCCACCTGGAGAATGGAGAGGGTGAGATCATGTAATGTAATAAAGCTTGTAAAATTAATCCTAAATCATCAAGGAAGCAAAAGAAGCAGCTGCAGGTTGTTAGCTGTTGGGCTGGATTTTTTTATTGAACTCCATTGAACAACTTAGTGCTCAGCACTGCTTTGAAAATGTGCTGCTCTTAACTACTGGTTAGGCATCTCATTCATGATGTATGGTATTTGAGGAAGACATCATGATACGTGCTTAAAAGAGTCAAAACAGTGGATCAGACGTTGATACTCAAAGAATGACAGTTCTTTTTTTCCAACCCTACTTTAAATTATTACTTTAAAGAGGAACGCTGAGCAAATTACAATGGCTTTAAGAAGACAGGTCACCTACTGGGACAGATTCTGACTCCATTGTATTGTAAAAGGATGTTTTCCAGGGCTGGGGGAGGTGGGAGGTGGTTACTCTGCCTATGAGAGCAATACCAGTGATATTTCTACTGTGAGGAAAGTATTCAATTTTCATCATTTGCTTTAAAAAGTACCATTTTGTTTTAACAAATAGGAACATAAATGAAAGATATTTCTGTATGTTCTGCTTACATGAATATTTCCCAGTGTTTTTATATCTCAGTTCTCTGAGGAATAATGTTTTCAATTTCCCTCAGTCTTGTACTGAAATGTAAAATATGACCTTTGTGCTTAAGGACTCCACAAACAATAGTTCTTACTCACTTTCTATTTAATTAGCATGAAACAGGTCACGTAATCATTCAGGGATAAATCCTGACCTCTCTGGAAGGAGGGTGGAGAAAAGAATAGAGGCATTTTCTTCTCTTGTTGATAGCGGACGTACAAATGCAGAGAACACACGTATGAGGGTGAACTGGCATTTAATATTCTATCAGGAAGCCAACCTCTAATCAGAAGGGCTGCCTTTCACCAGCACTGGTTGCAGAAGGCATTTAAAATACTGTTTAACATGCTCTGTGCCCTTGCAAATGCTGCTCCTGAGCAAACAAGAGTTCTCAAGTGCTAAACATGAGGCAGGTACCTTCCGCTGCCCATGTTACCTGTGTATTACAAGTTGATTTTTGGTAAAGAAAAGGCTGCAGGTGATGAAGAACCATTAAATAAATGTGTCCATAGGCAAGAAGAAACCCCAGACCAGTCCTCCCAGAGCAGTCAGTATTTATTGAAGCTTCTCACAGCTTTCCATTGAGAAACCTATCTCTGAAAAGCAAGCCATGATGTTAACACAGCCTGTAATTGGTTAGGGACGCACAGCAGAGCTTTGGAGCTCACAGGCTCTGGAGACCAGAGCACAGGGACTAAACCCAGGACATTTTCCATGAGCAATTCTCACACCCAAAGCAGCATCCCCTCCTTTTCCCAGGGGAGGAGAAAATCGGTGGCACATGAGGCTTTCTTTGCAGCCTGGGCTAGCCCTCAGCAGGTGAGGTTGGAGAGACACTTCGAGAGGCTGTTGTGTGAGGGAGAGAATACTTTAACCACTACTGTGACACTAGGTACGTATCACCTGCTCTAACAGCAGAAACATGTTTAGCACTAACTGCAAAAAGGAGACTGTTCCTCAAAGTCTGTGCTTCAGCAAGAGCTGTGTACCGGCCCAGGGTTTTGTTGGATGTTGTGAACCTGACCTGCTGTTCTCCTGATGTCCAAATAGCTGCTTGTGCCCACGTAATGCAGCACAGGTACAGAGCCAGCCAGCCCCGTGACCAAGCAGGCTGCATTTATTTTTCCCTGGAGATGCTACTACAGACTATAGATGCAGCAATAAACATCTGAAATGCCAGGAGAGATGGTCTACTAAAATGCATGAGGGTAAAGACATAAATGAGTGGAACAAGCAGGTATTGGAGAAGCAAATTAGACTCTTGGCTTCCCGTAGCTAATTTAAATGGGAAACGGGAGTTGTTCCAGGTATTCAGTAAACAGACTTGCAAATTAGCTTCCCACAGTTTCCTTATGCTGATGAACATGCATAAAGAACATGCAACGTGGAGCATCGCTCTAACGCACTTTGCTTCCAAAAATCAGTGAATTTCTCCATTATTTTCTGGTACTTGCAGAAATGTTTTTATGCCTGGTTGTGAGCAAACAGGGTAGGATATAACCAAAGGGGAGTGCTGGCTGTTAATAACCAGGTAGCCAGATTTTTTTATTTGTGAAACATTTCCCGAGCCTGGTGTTACCAGGGGATACAAAACTGCTTTTCAGTAGCTGATATCACCCTGTATGAGAGAGAGAGGCTCACAACAGCTTCATATCTTCATGTCTTTCCTTAATGCCATCTAAATTAACTGGAGGCCAGATCAGGCTTCAGAGGAGAAGTGCAGAGGGAAGGGGACTGCTTGCTAGAGCTGAATCAGCTCCTGTTCACAAGGAAAAAAAGGTCTGGGAGGATGCCTATTATTTAATAAGGGGAGAAAATGGTGTAAACCACCCAATTCCTTTGTACTCCAATTTTAGCCCCAGATTATCTTCAGTCCTTAGCCCAAGATTAATCTGCGTGGCAAGTGCTAACTACCTGTGCTTGCCCTTAACATATCTGTTGTCTAGCTAAAGGCAGCAACGAAGATGTTGAGCTCATGATAGCCTCTGGTGAGTAGATACACGTCCCTTCCAAATGTGCACCCTACCCTTATGTGGGACATGACACAAGAGTGGAGGACCCCTCTTTCCCTTGCTTTCAAGTTGGTGAGACACTGTTATTTTTTAGCAATATAATGTCAAACTTCAAGTTTCTCAGCTGTGTAAGTACCAGCGAATGAGCTGAGAGCACCAGAATGACACATAAACCGTTTTTTACCGACAATATTCAATTTGCTACACTGTCCATTGGATTTGAATGCTAAAGGCAAAAAAGAAATCAGCATTTCCAGTTCTGCCCATTCCTTATATGGTGAAATGTTAGATAACTTGTGTTATTTATAACCTGCACATTTGGTATTTTTTTTATAACGGGGGAGGAGGAGGACACAGTGGGCAAGAAGGCTCTGGATTTTTTCCAGTCTAACTGAAGAATTAAGAATTAAGCTGTGTCCCAAGAGCAGTCAACTGTGTATCTGTGCCTTGCAGAGGGGCAAATCTTGAGTTGGGCAACTGAAATCGATGCTGTTCATGACTTTAAACGAGGGACTTACAGGCATAGCACATACAGCATGGTAAGCCGTAATGAACACTGGTCCTAAAGCTTTGAGCTTCACGGTGAGCTTTAGAGGTTTGTATTTCAAGGCCTCCACGCTTCTCAAGTCAGTAACACGCCTAACAGTAAGACACTGGAAATAGGTTTTTGAACTTACAGAGATGGAAAATGTCTTGTATAAGCTCCTGACCTTCTCCCTGACATGACTGTGTCACATTTTAAATCATGATGAGCTGCCCAACGTGGCTGCGCCACTGCTATTCCCAGCTAAGGCTCTCTCCATCCCTCTTGTCACTGCTGTGTTATGTCACCCAGTCATTTTATTTTTCATCAGTGTCACTGTTCCAATGCTGAATCCCGCCAAACCTCACTAAGATGACTATTTCCCACCCCCTCCACACAGTGCTTGCATCACACGTAGAGCCAAGCAGACATGTACCCCAGCCCCAGGTTCCACAGGCATCACTCACCAGCCCCTCTTTCACACCCCAGGAGGTTTTTATTTCAGATGTGAAGGTCACACCATTACCCTGTCGCTTACCTCAGTCCCCTGATCAGTGTGGAGTGACATTTCTCTGCCATATACATGAACTGGACCTTGTTTTTTAAAAACTGGGAAAACAGGAATTTTTATTTCACAGCAATCACTTCGGGACAGATGACCTTTACCTTAATGCATGTGGTACAAAGCTCTTTCAGGCATGCCACAGGGGTACATCACAGAAAACTCAGAGGGCACGTAAAGCTGGCCTCTGCTAGCTTCCCAAAATGTCACTTATTTTCTGCCTAATGGCATTTAACTTGGGAGGAAACCTCTTTGCATGCAACAGCCTTTGTCCTAACTCCTCATTCGGGAGGAGCAATGATATACAGAAGATCACAGGTTATTGCTAAACTAATGCTAAGCCTAAAGCAAAGGTAAGTAGGGCATGACATACATGAATTTAAAGGCAGTCTTTAGCTGTGGTTAAAGATTGCTTGCAGATGTTGACTACTGGGGTTTTTTTTAAAATTTATTTTAAATGATTTTTCCCTTTGCTCTGCCTCTTCAAATATTGTTTTCAATGTCCTCATTGTCTTATTAGCTTTCCCTTCCCCCTGGATCCAGTGACATGCAAAAGGAATGACAGTAGATGTTACTTTTTCCTGCTCCGTGGCAGAGAGGAGTGTAGGGTTTCAGAGATTGTAAACTATTTCTTCTGCACTGAGAGATTGACTGCACGGCTAGAGCCCATTAAATATAGCTACGCTGACAGTATCGCTTCAGAGAGTTCTGTGGGAAAAAATCTGTCTGCACTATGTTGGTACCTCCAGCCAGGCAGAGAAGCTGTCTTGATAACTCATTCAGATAATGAATAAAATGTGGAATGAATTCCATGCAGGATCAGCGCTCTGTTGATGTGAGAACCGGTTGCAAAACGTACGACAGGATCCTCCTGTGGCTGTTGTTTTAAGCTTGGCAAATACCATGGGTCGTACATGCTGAAGTCAGGGTATTATTAAAATAAACCCCCCAAAACTCCAGGGAGTTGAGATATGATGCGGCTTCCTTTGAGCTCAGGTCCCCTTATCGCTGAGATATGTTGTATGTGAATGCAATTTATATGAAGTTCTTTAAGGATGGAACAGCCTGTTATTTCTGCCATGCCCAGGAAAATCGGGAAAGGTATGTAGCAGTAATAAATCAATTATTTCTTACAAATTAGACCAAGATAGCATTGCCTAACAGCAGTCTTCCAGATGGTGGGGATGAAAGGTGGACTGGGCTTGAGGGGAAGGGAGGATTTCTAGATAACCAGAATAAATGGGATACAGTTTAGTGGTAGAACTGAAAAGATCCAGAGGAATGACACCTGTGTGCGAGGGAGCAGATATCTGAGAGCCCTGCCTGTGTCAGTGGGTTGCCAGAGCAGGTTTCAACAAAGACATTTCCTAGACCTCATCAATGAGATGAATTCTTTATGGTGTTGAATTAGGAGTAACCATGGGGATGGGAAATGGCAGCTTTAAATAAAATCAGGATAATTTCTAAATATTAGGGACAAAATATACTTCTTCCTAAGAGAAGAGAAGCAACAAAGGGCACCAAGGAAACGTGAGGGCAGCCCCGATGCCAGCTGCCCCACTGTGCAGCTGCCGGACACCTCTGACACCACGTGTCCCTGCAGCCAGGATGAGGAGCCAGGGTTTTCACGCACCCATCTTGGGCTAATTGCCATTAGGTGAGTGATGGAAACCGTTCCCTTGACACACAGGGAAGCCTGTGATACAGTGTGTTTGGAGTCACCCAGTAACCCCCTCAAATGACAGCTATGGCTAGGAGAGTTCGGTCCAGCACTTCCTCAGTCTGGCACATTGAAAACAATAGTAATTACCCCCCAAAAATAAAAAAACCAAACAGGTTTTGAGCCTGCAAGTATGTGCCAAGCATAATTCCCAGAAGCTGTACGCTCTTCCATTGAACAAGGCCCGTAAGCAAGGAACCCTGATGTTGACTAGTTAGAAATCAGCATTAAGTCATTAATATATCCATTTGGAAATACTAAAATATGAAATATATCCATAAGAATGTGTTAAGTATTATCTTTAAATTCATCTGTTCCTAATCATGGGACTAAACCCATTAACATTACTGAGGAGCATCTATGCACTGGTTCCCCAAAAATCATCGCTGCTTGTTGAACAGACTTGGCTGTTGTCAGAAAATTGGGGTGATTTCATGAGCCCCTCCTGGAGGCAGAGCTTCCAAACCCAGAGAAGTCCCTGACTACCCACCACAGCCAGCAGAGAGGGAGCCCAAGTAGCTGAATCCAGCCTGTGAAGTAGTTTTCTAAGGTTCCTGTGACAAGTCAGGTGGATAAAAAGTATTTTTGCAGGTATTTGTCAGCGAGGACTCTGGTGAAGCACAGCACAGATGCTGGGCCCACCTCTGAACATCTGGCTGGGAGTAAGAATGGTTCTGGAGTGTAGGAAAGCTGACTGAGATAAACCAAGTAATCCCTGCTAACGCTCTGTGTAACAGGCCAATGCATCTCTCCCTGCTAACTCCATGGGGGGATTAGTCACACAGATAATTTGGGATGAACCTGAAGGAATAGCTTTTCATTCTAAGAGAGGCAAAACCACTCAACAGTGTTCCGTTCCTACACCTGAAATATGGATGAAGAAATGCATTTATTACCAGAGGCATTTTTTCCAGGGTCTCTTAAATCTCTGCCACCTCCCCAGCTCCCCTACAACAAGTCATCATCATTTTTCCCTCCATCACCAGGTTTCCTCAGGTCTAATCGCATTTCGGCAGCTAATGGAAGCACCAAGAGCAAAAGCTATGTAGCTTATGGGGGATACACTCCAAAGGATCAGGGCAAAGACAGAAGTTTTATGTCATTTCTGGCCTGAACTTGGTCCTGGCACAACATGGAATAGCCCCAGGTTCTGCTGTAGTGTAGTTACAGCCTCCCCACAGCTGCCCCCAGGATGATGTGAAGATCACAGTCAACTGAGGGTTCTCACCAGCTACTCAGGTCTCACTCTGAACTTTGCTTAGACTCTGCACCAGTCCCACTATCCTCATCGAAATGGCTGTTTTTCTCTTTTCAAAGACAGAAAACACCCACATCTGCTGTATTTGGACACTGGACATCTGAAAAAAGGATCACCCATGAAAACAGCCTGGATGAACCTGCTGAATGGCAAACCATTGCCAGCTAGGCTGAGTGATTTTGCTTGCAGAGATGTTCTTGCTGTTTTCTCCTCTGAAAGCAATAGTAGAGGATGGAGGAAGGAGCTGTTTTCTTTTCCTATGCACACACCAATCACCGACACCTTTAAATTAAAAAAACCAGCATTTCTCTTCCCAGTAATGATGCAACAACCAACATCCCAAATCCCATGTGTAATACTCAGAGCTGGCAGGCAGGAAAATTCTTTCTGGGTTGTTTTCCTTGTTCTTAAAACTTGTAATTTGAACATAGGTATTTCAGGTGTTATTGCAAGGCAATAAATATTGGGGGGGGGGATGGGACATACCTACCTCCAAGTCCAAAAATTTCAGGGACAGAAATATTTAACACAGACATACTGAAACAGGAATCTGTCCAAGCCAAGGGAAAACCAGGGAGCAAAGAGGAGGATGAGGGATTGTTCTGAGGTCCCCTTTGGGAGTGGAGAGGGTGGGTGGTGCAAGATAAAATCAGGAATTTGGCTTCTCAAGACAGATGGATTTGAAAAAGAAGAAAAAAAATTGTACAAATCTGTAGGCCAAGCTAAAAATGGTTATCATGGTGAAGTTTGGGGCTGTTTCAGGCTGCCAAAACAAATAGCTTGCATCCCAAAGCACTAAAGGTTACATGCATGGAAAACAGACCTATCCCTGAGGATATAACTACTATACTGTAATTATTATTGTAATTTTTTTTTCAGGGCGCTTTGAGAAAACCAGGGCACGCTGAGTGACCCGGCCTGACCGCATGTACAAAAGCCTGAGAGGAGATGTTCCAGCCTAGAAATGTTTCCATATCCCCCAACTTGGCTAAAATCAGCCGGTGCTGTTTGTGAAGCGAAGGCAGCGCTGCTTCAGCAATTAAGGAGAACCAACCATTCGAGATTACTGATACACCAAAAACGCTTTGAACTTCGATCAGTTTGAAGTTGTTCCCCTAATACAGGCCGTGCCACTTCTGTGGGAGCTACGCCAGAGTAAAATGTAATCACTTCTGGAATTCCAGCTGAGTATGGGTACTACAGGAGGGGAGAAAGAAATCCACACTTCTGACAAGGTTGTATCAATCTCCCCTTATCTGCTGTTTCGGTAAGACTGCCAAGGCATTCGGAAAGGCCTGCTCTCTGGCCTTGTACTCAGTGCAGCCTTTCTGCAGAGTTTGCTGCAGATTAGTTACATTATTATGTAATTACTATAGAATTATGTTAGGTATTATATAAGAATATCACTCCTTTTTGGAGCAACCTGTCTGGTTATGTAAAATTCCCCCATGTCCCTTTTTTTCCCTCTCTCTCTTCAAGGAGAAATGTAGGATGATAGTCCGAGGACGGGACGGGATGCTGGGATCTCCTGGGCTGCTTTCCCAGCTGTGCAAACTATTTAGGGACGGCTTCTCTTCCACGGAAATCAATGAAACGCTGTACTGAACTTTCCTGGGAACCTGATAAAATCCTTAATCTCTCTCTGCCTTCCTACCCTGTCCTGCAAGATATCAAGCACACTAGCCCAGCCCATCCAGCAAAGCCCTTAAGCATATGCATGTTAAGAGCAGAATTGCTGTAGCCAAAGCCCCGGCTTGTGGTAACTGTGTTTCCAAGCGCACTGCCATTTCCAGAGCCAGGAATGAGTGGGGGTGGTTATATTCATCTACCTCTGAAGGATGTTTCAAACATTAAGTAACGGGAATTTTGGAGACTGGGTACAGGATGCAACAGACTGAGATTATCTTTTCTGTCCCTACTCTTAATACCTATTAATGGAAATAGATGATAGAGTATCTCTATCTACACATATACAACATCTCTCCCATCCTGTCAGGGCAGAGCATTATCTGGCAAAAAAAAAAAAAAAAAAAAAAAAGCAGTGGTTTCAGGTTTAAGGAGGGGGAATAAGAAAAAGCTGTTTATAACACATTAAACAGACACTGTTTGGAGGTTTACACTATCATTCTCCCAGGGGAAGCCAGAACCTACCCACAGGGTGTGTTGAGTTAGTTCCTTGTTCCTTCTTTCATATAGATATATATATTTATTTTTTAAAGGTCTGTTGAAATGGCTGAACATGGGGCATGCCTTGCCCCGGGGGAATGTATCACTGTATAGCTGTTACTCATACTATAAAAGGGTGCTACTTCACACTCCTCCCTTTTTGAGGCCCCATTTGGAGGTGAGAAAAGGGCTGGCTGGCCAAATCCCTATCCCTTGGGGCTTACCAACCCTGGGGGATGCTCTGGTGCACTCAGCCTCCATGCCTGGCTCTGGGGAGCTCATTCTGACTGGCAGTGCTCCAGACTGGGATCACGGTGGGCTTCAACAGCTTGGTCTGGAGGTTTGGTGCATCTCCAACAGTCTCTCTGGCCTGGCAGCTGGGATGGGCTTCAGAAAGAGCTCTCTACAGGAGGAACAGTCTCCTGTGAAAGACAGTAGCTTGTCCCTCAGGATGGACAGGGCTTAGACAGGTCAGGGATTAGAAGGGCGTAAAAAACAAGGTGTCCTCCAAAATTTAAAGCTAAAACCCTTCACTCTCTCCTTCAGTGGCTTCTGACACTTTTCCTGCTTGCTTTTCCTTTGGCCTGTGCTGGAGGTTGGCCCACAGCTGAGGCTGAGGCAGTGCCCAGTGTCCCCTTGCCCTGCAGCACACAGCAAGGCCCCTCACAGACCTTGGGGCTGCAAGGAAAAGGAACAGTCTTTAGAGTTCATAAGCTTCATTCGTACATCCCCACGAACCTGCAGTCTCCCAGCTCCCAAACACACTGCAACCCAAGCTGTGCGAGCACGGAGAGAATCATCAGAGTAGTGAGTGACCTACCATGGAATTCACCGATTAAATTACTGGATAAATATTTGAGTGGATCTAGCTGACAGGTATGTCATGCGTGAAGTCTTAAAATAGGGAAGTAATGGGAAATGAGGGAGAAATGAGCCAAGGAACAGGAATGGGAATGTGATTTCTGGTAATGCAGCTCATGTTCATCAGTACCTTTTTAGCAATATAGAGGACGTGTGTGGTGAAACTGAGAGCAAGGCTCCGTCGTTAAAATTAACTGAGAGAAATTGCAGCTAGGAAGAAACAGAGCGTTAAGCAGCAGTTCTCCGGGAATAAGGCTGGTGAATGAATTTATGGGGATTTACATCAGCTGAACCTGGCAGGTAGCTTTTAACGTGCTCACAAGCAGCAGACTATTTCCAGTAAAGCCATGGCGGGTGTGGGCTCGCTGGGACAGCATGATGCTCACACCAGGCTCTGACAGTGCTGGGCTCATGGCTCCAAGTTGGCTCCTCCACCTGCCATAGGGGCAGTTCCCTCTGCAGCCCAAGGGTCTTGTGTTCGCTCTAAGGAGACGAGAAGATGTCTTGTCTGTACGAACACATCAGGGCAGTGCACAGCAGCCAACAAGACTCTGCTCAGGAGCTGTTGAAACAAGCACAGGCGTGACTCCAGGCAGCATCAGTGAGGGCAGGATTAGGCATCACCACATCCATCAGGTCAAGCCCGCAAAGGTCTCTAAGGATGGGCCAGTCATATTTGTGTCATTCAGAGTAAACAATCTGGAAAGTAATTGCTTTAAAACACGTCTAGTTCATTTTTGACCGATTTTGCAAATGTTTCCCCTTTCCTCAATGCAGCATTGACTGGCGCTACAAACCATTTGGCACTGACCTGTGCGGTGTGCGCAGTCACTCTGCTCTGCTCCTTGATGTTACCTCATCAAAGAGCAGCTGAAAATGATATTTCCAGCCAGACATTTTTTAAGAGTGGCCAGTGAACTCGCTCTGCCCTGTGCCCTCCGACTCACAATGAGATAGGTTTCCTGTATGTCGATCCAGCTACACATCGATGATAAATTTAAAATTTGCAACATGCTGACCAAAAAAAAAATATATATAAATAAATAAAATCACAACGGGCTATTTTTGGTTTCAAAAGAAACCCTTCTCGCTAGGTCTTTTCAAGCCCTCACCTTCACGTACAGCTGCAGCGGATAAGGAAAACAGGATGCAGGGCTGTAGCGTTGGAGGAATTGAGTGTAAATCAAAGGAGACAAGCGGGTCCCTGTGTGTTGCCTGGGTTAGACCTCAACCTTTGAGCAAGGTGAGCAGTTGTCGCTTGCTGGGGACTCTCCCAGCAACAGCAGTGCCCAGCTGCCAGAGCGTTTATACTGGGCCACAGCCGCGTCTCGCTTTTTCCTCCCACTGTGTCACCTCCTTCCCTTGTGCTGACAAGTGATTTAGACAGCCTGCCCTGCTGGCCCTGCATTTGAAATGTAAATCAAACACATGGGACATAAAGCTGGGTTTCAAAGTTGACTATTAACTAGGGCGGAAGGGGTGGCGTAGCAAAAACAAACAGTTCCAAGTTCAAGTCTGAAACCATAAGAGCATGCTGAAAAACCTTCGTCCTCCTCCTCCGTCGCCAGCCAGCATGAGGGTGAGCGCTTTCCCAAGGGCAGAGCAGATTTAGTGGTTCCCTGATTTCCTCAGCCAGGCGCTTGGTCTCCAAACCAAGTCTGACGACGACTTCAGAGGGAGGAGGATGCTGGGGCGCTAAGGTGGCCTCACACATGAGCATGCAGTGGCTTTGGTTGAGGGTTTCTTGTAGTTCTTGATGTCCTCAGAGCTTTCAAGGTTGAGTTCCGTGGCATGCTTGGCCCAAGCTCTCACACCTCAGAACACCAAATTAACCTGTCTCTGGTACAGAAAATGTAGTGTTCAAAAGTCGTGTTTAGCCAGTTTCCCCCAGGAGAGTTAACAATCACCCAGAGCTCACAAGACGTGGGGGTCTCCCAAACCTGGAGACCCCTTCTGCTGTCATAATGCTTTCAAAAGCGGTGGAAGCTTTGCCCCCAAAAAAGTATCAGAAGTCTGAAGCAAATCAGTATGAACAGCTTATTTACCAAGTAGAGCTGGCCTTTGTTACAGAATCATGCAGATTAGTATTTCTTTACCCATCACCCCAAGTAATTCTGGGGCAAAAACCAACTTGAAATAATTTCTAGCATGACTCAACAATTTATCTTCCATAATTCTGGTGTGACACCCTCACCGTTAAGGTCTAACTTGGAAACGGGAGACAGGAGTGACTGATAATGCTGAGAGGTCCACGGCAGTTCTGTGAAGCCCACCCATTCAGGCATGTAGCAGCAAATCTTGCCTGGATATGAAGGAAGATGTCATTGCTCTCAAGGAAAATACGGTGGGAAAGAAAATCCTCCCTTCTTTTCTGAATTCTCTCTGCAGCACTTACTGCTTTTGAAAATTGGTTTTGGGGAGGAAAGCAACACCGTGGTACTGCTGAATGTTTCCCAATGGACTCTGCTCTATTTCCGTTGGCAACACTGTTGACAACGGGAAAGGCTGTGCTGGCATTTGTGTAGGCACAAGCATCAATTCCATGTCAGGGATGAGCTCCACCCCAGGGCTCTCCGAAGGCAGAAAGCACTAAGTGCAATTGCACATGAGCAGCTAACCAACATATCTGTTAATAACATCCCTTTGTTGATAGCTTGGACCATATTCAAGTAGGCTTTGTCGTCTTCTCCAATATGGAAAAGCATTTCCGAGACCATATAGGATTATAATTGTGCAGTCTTCCTGTAAATAATGTGTCACTCCAGTGAGGTAAACTGCTCCACTCCTCATTAGGCTGCATCACGGAGCAAGGTGAAGTCAATTTACCAGAGTACCAGTGAGGATATCATTGCATGATCTTCATTTCCATTATACAACTGGATCTAACTCTCTTTTATTTTCAGGCTAACCATGCTGAGCTTTAAAATTGTCTTGATTATAATGTGGCTGTTAAATGATTTGCCGTGGCTGATCGTTTTGCACAGGAAAGTTCCTACTAGCTGATTAGGAAAAGAAAAATAAAAATTCACCATCGCTTCTTCTATTGCTTAGGAAATTGCAATCCTCAATCTGCAGCTTGAGAAGCATGTTGCCATGGAAATGATGCTTATGCTGTCGTAAATAAAAGTATTTGAGGGTCAGCAGGGTCTGCAGCATAAACAGGGGCACAAACACTGCCTGGAAAAGTGCCAGTGTGGTTTAAACATATAGGAAGAGAATCTGAATGGTAATTTACTTTCACCATTATCATCAGAAGGACTGAGGAAGGTTAACGCATAGCTGGATCCTTGGCAGGAAAGCAGAGCAGGAAAAGTCTTGTCCATTGGTGCTAATAACAGAGTGGAGAAAACAACACCGCAGCCCCCCTGACCTGTATTTCTCCCCTGGACCAGACCAGTGCTCCTCTCCTGCAGTACTTTTCACACACTCCGTGCTGAAAGCTAATCGTGTATTCACCCAGAGGTGGCTGTACTGAATCTGTGGGCACAGCATGAAAACCAGCTGATGTTGTACGATGCTTTATTGCCGACTACCTGATCATGCAGTGGGTCTTCCCTGAGTACCCAGATACACCCCACCCGCAGCCCAGGAGAGATGCTGGCCTTTCCTTGGAGAGGAAACCCTTCTGAGCAAGACCCCCGCTGAAGGAAGGAGTCAGTGTGCCTCGTGTGGCTCTTGCATGAGGGTGATGAGAAATGGCTCCGTGTGGGACCAGGAGACGGCGCTGGCATGGCTTCAAAGGAGGAACAGAGAGGCTGGTGATGGCGAGGGCTGGGGAGGCATCAGTTCGTGTGGATTTTCACAGCAGCTGCTGTTTCTGGTGGGTTTTTAATTGTTCAGTGGGCTGCTCAATGGCATTAAATGGGCCGTACTGTGAAGCTGCCTTGAGCAGTATCAGATGAAGGATACGTGCTTTTCTCTGTATTTTTAATACCCACAAAAGCATTTAGAGAGCAGCTCAGTCACTTCAAATACTACAGCAGAGATTGTAAATGCCACAGCTTGCTTATTTACTTGCTGTCTCTTAGCCTGCCCAAAATGTGGGAATACCATTTCCAGAGATGCTGGAATTCGTGTGCCTGTTGAGGCTCCTGGCTCCTGTCCTGGATGATATTGCATATTCAAGGGATGATTCATTGACTCCCGAGAGGGAGGAAGGACTGTACCAGCTGTACCACCTCTCCCTCGCTGACTGACAGCCGGGTGATGTTTCCACAAGGAAGCCTCTGCCTCCAGGTTAAGCCAGCAATTACAGAACAAACAAAAGAGAAGCGAACTGGGGAGATGATTCACATGGAGAGAAAAGCCAAAGAGAACTGGAAAGGTGATGCCAAGCTAGGCTGACAGCAAAATTTTCATTCGTCTCAGCCCAAAAGGTGCAGACAGGATTCTGCATTCCTTCGGCACACAAATTTACAGTGCCCTTTGCCATCTGGGAGTGAGGGAACAGCTCAGCTTTCAAGGCTTTGCCACCCAAATCCCATGAAAGAGGGGGTAAGACCTACAGCCAGCAGCCCTCCATTAAAGAGCAGTGAGCCCCAACCCCTGTATCCTTGATTTGCTCCATAAAGTGACTTAAAAGTTTGAGAAACGGCTTTTCCCTTTTTACTTCGGTTCTTATTTATTTATTATTTTGATTTCATCCCTGCTGGGACAGGAGCTGTGTGGGACACGGAGCCGGCACCACGCGCATTACACACCTCGCCGTGCATTTATCAAGAAGGGCCGGCCGAGGCTTTGAAGGCACCTGATGCCTCCCAGCTGGCTCGGGGCTCACTCCTGGCCTCTGCGGCTCCTTAATGGGAACGGGGTGGAAAAGCTGGGCTCAAAGGTTGCCTGGAATGACCAAGGGAGAAAGAATTCCTCCTGCCACTCCTGCACTAATCAAACGGGTGTGGAGAAGTTTCAGTTCCTCATGTCCCGCGCTGTCAGACAGAAAAAAATATACATATTTACATTAATTACACGGCCAGTTCCTATATTAAGGAGTAAGCCTTCACGCTATCAAAATCAGACTTGAAATTAATCTTGCCTGTGGTATATGGAAACTGAGCCAGGCAGTCCAAGCTCCCTTAAAGGTCTTTCAAACACACCTAATGTGTTTGCACCAGGTTTTTACTGCTGGCGGTACCTGGGACTTCGCCTCCCAGACTTCCTACAGCTTCTGATCTTTGCAGGGCAAAGTTTGCAAAGGTGTGGAGAGGAGAGGGGCAACCCCTTTCCCCGCCCGTAGGAGAATGATGTGCCTCTGAGCTACTAATTCAGGGCCAATGAATCAGAAAAAAGTGACATAAAAGCCACCTAACCTTTGTGTTTGCAGGGCACCTTCTCTAAGCAGACAAAAGCATGTGTCAACAGGGAAACTGCCATGTAGAGCTTTGCGTGATGAGCAGCTAACTGGGTTTAAACAGCCCTTCACAGAGATGCTAACTAACATATTGCTAAGGAAGTGTAGAGCCGGTGCAGTTATAGGTGCCCTCCTGCACAGAGGCATGCTGTGCGTGCGATGGGGAAGCCGAACTGCCCGGGCACTCGCAGATTCTTGGTTTCAGCTTTACAGGTTAAAAAAGGCATTTCTTCCAGCAGCTGATTAATGGGCCCTCTGCAGAAACTGCATTTTGTGCATATTTAAAAATCTTGGTCTAGATAACACTTTGACCTAAAATATAATACGTTCTTTTACTTTTTTTTTCCTTTTTTCTCCCTGATACCATCTGACATTTGTACTTTTTAATACCTTGTTTTCTGGAAAGAAGTCTTTTCATCAGAAAAAAATGAACAGTTGATCTGTAAGAGTCCAGAGGACGGCATGGAAATAACCTCATCCTCCAGGGAGCTGGGATCCTTCCTCGTGTGCCTGTATGCTGCTTGAACTGATCCCAAGCCTTTGTTTTTGGACTGAAGAAACACATGAACAGAGGTGGCCGGGCTGTGGCTCCGCATGCATGTGCACCCCCACATGTGTGTGGCCAGTGGGTGATTGGAGCACACCCCCAGACCCACACTGGGCTGTGTTGGCATGCCTCGGACACAGGACACATCCCAGCCCAGCACCAAGAGGACTTTGGGGATGTGGACACACACAGGGTGCAGCACCCGCTCCCATGGTGGGTGGTATCTGGGGTAACCAATGTCATCCCCTGCCTGTGAGCCATTCCCCAAATTCCCTCTTCCCCTGAGTGCTCCATGGGAGCCGTACATGCCTGAGTTACCTGAAGTCCATCACTCAAAGGACCAGGAATGATGGCTCCCATGGGCATGTGGCAACTATGCCACAGAAAGAATGAAAACTCCAGGGCACAAGGGCACTGCAATAGATACCTACCCAGAATACCCACATACTGGCCTCTATAAACACACCCGTTCCTCCATAAGGGTGGGGATATATTTGTATGTCCCCATCTCAAAACAGCCCTAAGTTTTTATTATCCCAGTTTGCAGACAGAGTAATGCCAACAGACAAAGTGCTGGAATCCCTCCAGGCTGCTCCTTCTCAGAAGGGGAGGCTTTGGGTCTTCTCTCCCTTGGAGAGGTAGGAGAGAGTCAAGTTTTCCCAAAACCCAAGCAGCTCCTTGGAGCAGGAGTCTTGCCCAGCTCTCACTTTGAATCATGCTGGCAAACAAACATGAAAGTGAAAACAGTATTGTGAGATAGTTATGCAAGAGCGGGCGGATCCCAGGACCCAGCCATTGTTCCAAACGTTTAATTAACATTATGAAAGCTGATTAAAGGAAAATCTTTAACCTCCAGGGAAATCCCATTTCCCCTCACTTCCCATACCTCGGCAATTTTCACAATGTAAGAAGGAAAGTGTTGTTTCAAGGCATGATTCATATCAGCTACAACCTGATCTTTGCCACAGCTATGTCCCCGCAGCTTAAATAATCACTCACCATGACACTAGACGGGGACGCTTCTGAGGCAGCATTTTATCCCCCCTGTTATGCAGTGACCTGAATTGCCATCATAATTTCTAGACTTTGTGTCATCTTGGCACGGCTACAAGTGTTCACCCACGCTCCAAACCAAAAAGTTAGTGTGCAAGGCCAGCGGTACCTTCCCAGACACAGCATCTCAGATAGGAGATGTGCGGATGACACGCCACGGTCCGGCGGTGTAACAGCAGGGGCTGTTTGCTTTGGTCACTGCAGCAAATTCCTCTGAAGGCAGGAGGCTGAAGCATCATCTCCAGTGACTCCCCGTCTAACCTTGAGCAGATCACTTGCCCTCTCTCTTCTTTTGGACGTGAGGATACAGGCAGCGTCGCCTCTCTCGGGGCACTGCGAACGTTAACAAACGTAACGAGGCACTGGAGATGTTCAGGTGGAAAGTGCCATTGCAAACCTACGTTACCAGAGAGATTTGCTTTCAGCTGCAATGGGTCTGGGAGCAAGCACAGCCCCCAGCACACAGCTCCGTAAGGGATGGGTATTGGGTATTGCTTCTCTGCCCTCCTAGGCCTGTTCTAATTGCATGGCGTGGACAGCCCATCAGGGACCTAATCCCAGGATCTAATCTTGGAGGCAGCAGACAGCTGACAGTCGGCGCTGTTTACTCAGAGGATTGTCCTTGGGACAGCTTTGAGGGCACTGCATGGATGGGAAGGGAGGGCATGGACACACCCAGCACCCAGAGCAGGTACCAGGACCAGGCTCACCATGCCTGGGATGGCACCTCAAGCTCATCAGCCTCTCTAGAAGCGACAGCATGCAAGTGGCACTGGGCAGACACTGGGTTAACAAGAGCTTGGGTGGAGGATGTGTCTACTGACACCCAAATCTAATTCTTGAGAAGGCTGCAGTCCTTCCCGAGCATCAGGCTGGTATAAATACATCCACATATAAATACACAACACAAATACAGCCTCTGGCAGCAGTTAAGTCTCATATGCAGGCCCTCCACCGTTCTTCCCATCTGCAGATCTGGCAGGACAAAGGCACCGCAGAACTTCAGGGGCCATTCTGAAAAGGGCAAAGATTATCTTTTCCCACTGTCGTCTGCACTCGCCTGATGCAAACGCCACTTTAATTACGATATAACAGGATCATCCTCACTACTCTGACTGCGAAGAACAGGGCGCTGCTTTTGTGCACATCAGTAAAGTGGAAGCATTACTTACAGGATGAAATTCTTCCTTCAAAAAGCGCTAGAGATAAACCAAAGGAATATTAATGCAAGGTCGTGAATACCAAATGCATGAAATTCTGACTCAATAAAAGGCAGACAGCTGGGTTTTCAGATAAAAATGAGCTTTTATTTTTTAATTCTTCCTTTCATTACCTGGATTCTGTGTTTGTCAGAGCAACAAAACATCAGTTTCTTTGATACGTGGCAAACCTGAAAACAATCCTGCAAGGAGCACAACACAAAACCTCCCACAAAATGGGAAAGCTATAAAATTTGAGAGGCGACGGGGCTTTCAGAAGTGCCAGTTTCCCAGTGCAATGGCTGGAAGGGTGGCCTGGCCTGGCGGCAGTTCAATCATTTTGTAACGGAGGACAAATACTTTCAACATCCTGAGAAAGAGGGAGGGGGGAAGGGGGCACGGCTACCCTGCTTTCCCTCCTCCTGCTATTCTTTCTCCTCCCTCCCCCCACCCCTTGGATTTTCAATAGCTCTTTAGTGTTTCCATCAAAGGCTTTTACCATTCATCCCCCTTCTGGTGCCTGCCTTCCACCTGTCTATCCATCACAGCTCTAACCCAGGTCCTTTTTTTTTTTTTTGGTTTTTTCCTTCCCCCTTTGCTAGTTTTCAGGCAGTGGGATTTGTTTATAAGCTTCTGTATTACCTAAGCTTGAGGGGAGGAGGCTGCTGGGAGGAAAGTGAGAAAGCAGGATTAAGGAGTAATAATTCAGCTTCGTTGCATTTCCATCTGAACGGTCATAAAATGTGCAAATCCTGTTCCTGGGAATTTCATGTCAGAGGCCTTCCCTGCCATTGCCCTTCCTGTGCCCTCTCTCTCTCTCTCTCCCTCTCTCTCTCTCTTTGCCTCTCACACAACAAGAAGCATTGGGAAAGATGCTCATAGCTCCACGGACACCGAAGCCACGGCGTGTGTGCCGGCTGGGGGAGCGTGGAGAAGGCTCCTACCAGCACGTGTGTGGGGCAAGACACTCCAGGTGTGGCTGTAAGCTACAGCCGAGGGGGTGGGAGGCTGCAGGGATTGAATCCAGCAGGACGACAGGAGGAGGTGGGGAAAGGCCATTTGAGATGACAGCTCCCAACACCCCCGGATGTAATTAATTGGATAAAAAATTAAAATAACTTTCCAGGCTTGTTCGCTCTGTAAGAAAATGATACAGAAAATGATACAGAAATATATGTGATTCAGATCTCATCAGCTCTGAAGACTTTCTACTATCTCCTTTTTAGCTCATCTACCATCACAAGGCACCAAAATAGACACGGGCCAGGTCTTGAGATCCCAGAGATCCACCAAGAATCCACCTTTGATCAATCTGCAAGGCAGAGGACAGGCCACTGCTGTATACAAGTCAGTGGAGCTGTGCCATTGATTCAAGCAGAGGCCAATGTGTCTGGACAGGGTCTCTGTGCACCCATGCTGCCAAAACACACACATCCAGAACCACGAGTAGGGCTAAAAAGGGAACTTCCCTTTAACCTGTCCCCAACCCTAGTGAGCCCACAAACCTGTTACTGGTGGATCTTTATGTCATGTCTGCTCGACCTGGCAACAGCTGGCAGCTTTCTTCCACTTACAGGCACACCCTGGAGATACCAAGGATCACCCAACAGGTAGCACGTCAGAATAAGGTCCTTTGATTGATAGCTATTTATTATTTTTTAAATAAAATGAGAAGAGATTGCATTGGTTGCCCATCAGCAGCTCAGTTCTGTTTGGCAATTTTTGGACAGTTTGACCATACATATGACAACACAAAATAAATCTCGCTTGCTTGCAGTAGCAGTTTGCTGAACACTCAGTCCATCAAGGATTTATGGTTCTAGCAGCAGAGGGATATAGGAAATGAGAAGCCCTTTCATCCTTAAACTGCTCTGCAGTCCGGTTGAGATGATGAAAGTCGCCATTTCTAAGGCCAGAGGGGAGCAGGAGTTCCTTCAGCCAGTCTGGCCGTGCTAGGAGGAGGCGTGCAAATTGGGTCCAAAGACGAGAGGAGGCCCAGAGAGAGAGCAGCCCTTGGTTTTGCAGAACAGTCAAAAAGAAATCCTTAATGATGTCAACCTGGCTTTACAGGCTGGAGGGGAGCAGCATTTTCATCAGCTAAATGACCTCAACTCTTTGGCTTCCCTGAGGGCATTGCAACAGGATGGGGTGGAGGGGACCTCCATCCCTCCAGAGTCACTCTCAGAGATGTCGTGTGTCCTTCCCACCCACCAGCAGCCCCAACCTGAGCACTTCTGTGGCACAGCAGGTGGTATCCTTAATCCCACGGAGGGCCAGCCCCAAGGGAAGATTAGCAGAAGAATTTGTTTTCATTAAAATCCGACCTACCATTACCATCCTATCTGATGGTGAGGGTTTCAAATGCGCATGTCCAGCTATTTTAGCAGCTCTGTTTCTGCAGGGAAAGGGCAGTTCGGCAACCTGCCTCTTCACTTTCTAATGTCTTTCTTTCTTTTCATCAACAAGTAACTACAACAGACACAGCAGGAATGTTAAATGCACCTCCTCCTGGAGAATTCTGCCAGCAAGGTCAATGGAATTGGGATTTCGCCTTTATTATGTTTCTTTTAACCTGGGACTGGTTTGATTTTCCTCCCAGAGAGAAATTTTTTTATGGGCCCATGGAAAAAGATAAAATAAAATAAAACCCCCACAAAACCAAACAAACAAAACCCACAACAAAACAGAGACATACAAATAAACACTAATATGCACAGGAAAAATACAAACCTTAGCACCATGCACTCCCCTCATTATTAGACAAAGGTTGGGAAGGGTTCACAAGTGTAAAATGCTCATGTGAATTATGAGATTACTGCTCAGTTTTCTTTCAAGTCGTGGGCTGGAAACAGATGGTGGCTGTAGCATTTATGACGGCACAACATGTTACTGCAAGCCTAGCCATCTCTCTCTCCTCAAAAATGCAGCTGCAAGGAAAGTTGTGGAAAATCACATTAATAGTCTCTTCCACCACAGAGTTTTCCAGCCCTTCATCCCTGGCCAGCACATGGACAGAGCCATCTTGTATCCCAGTAAGAATACTCTTCTAATCCCTGTCTTGAATAGTTACCACTGACTGGCTTATTTAACGGCTAGTTAAAATGTGGGGGTTGTCAGCACCGTAAAAAAGCCTCCAGAAAGCAGGTCCTTAAGGTCAGGACAGACGCCATGTGACCCCAAGTGCTCCATAAGGGAAAGACTCAGAAAGAAGCAATCTGACTGTCCTTCCTTCAGGGGTTCATTATTGAAACATTTAGTCTGGGCCAAGCAGGTTGATTTGTAAGGAAACAAAAAGACAGACACAACATTTGCAAAAGCATCTCTGTGACTCAGGAGTCTGAATCTCACTTTCAGCACGAGCAGAAGCTCTCACAAGGGCAAACACCTCCTGATTTTCAGTAAGACAGCCCGCCAGTGACCACAAGTCGAGCAGTATCTGGGTGCATACAGATACCAACAGCCAGTAATCTGAATAATCTGATATTTAAACATCTTTCCTGCATCGAAGAAAAAAATGCTCAAGCTTCACCACCTGTGTGCTTCAGTCCTGAGGGAAATGCCTTGCCAACTAAAATATGTTCTTACACATAGCAGAGCTATCCTTACAGCTGGAGTGAAATAAAAGAGGTGGCGGATGGACAGACGGATACCCCACGGTGGAGGACAGCAAGGGAACCAGTGAGTGTGCAATGCCCTGCTCGTGACAGAGGTTGCACCCAGCACCAGCTGGTCCTGACTTGGGCTTGAAACCACCAGCTGTGCCTGGGGTACAATCCCTCAGTGCTCTAGGCACCAGCAAGGGGCCTGCTCACACCAGGAAACACTTTAAGCAGTAGAACACTGTTCCTTGTCACCTGTAGGATCTCTGGGTGCTTTGTGAATATGAAATATCCCTGTTTCACAACACTTCTGAGAGCATCAAGTCTCCAGCAGTGAACCCGGTAGCCTGGGATTCAGATCCTCATCCAAAAACAGGATTTAAGGATTACTTCTTTGGCTGCATTAATTACAAATACTAATTTGCTATTCTCACTCAAACACTACCTGCTTGACATCACCAGCACCACCTTCACCACGGCCATCCCATCATTCAGAGGCATTCTGGCCATCCTGCCTGCAGCCAGGTATTTGCAGTACACTATTTCTTCCTCCTGGGGTGCAGAGTAGGACAACTGCAAACCAGTCAGACTTTCCCCATCCCTTTTATTGCTTTCCACAGCCTGACCAGGAAGTTGCTACAAAAATTCAATGGTGTGCAGGCCTGGTACTTTCAAAAGCCTTTTCCCAGAGGTAGAACCTGTCCTGGTTGGTGATAGGACCATACCCATCCACTGCAAAGACTGCAAAAGCCCTGAGACCTTTCCTCTAAGAGACGGGAAGTGCCATATTTTTTTCCTTCTGGAAACCTCACTCTGCAGAATGCATTAGTATCCTATGCAACAATGTACTTCCTGTAAGTAATAGGCTATAAAGTGTATTAAAAGTTTCCACTTCTGGTTTTATCTTTTCCTGATCTAGCCTGAAAACTCTTCTGAAGTCGCTCAAAGAGTTCTTCACGTATGCTTGTTTTAGAAATACCAGATCAAACTTCTCCTTAATTAAGTGAGATAAAGGAATCAAGATTATATGATGTTTAATTTCCCACCTTTTTAAGGTACTTTTTTTTTTTTTCATTTGCCTTATAAAAGAAACATACTGAAGAAAAAGGAAGAAAGAGACCTCAGAGGCCTGGAGAGAGCAGGCACTGCTGTGGGCTTTCTAGTGGAGCTGAACTTGCTCTGGTAGAAAGCCACTGAATAGTTAAAGCTTCCCCTCCCTGCAATGGAATAGTTTACCTATAGGCTGCAGATCACTTCTGAAACTAGCATCACTCCAGGCAATGCATGAAAGGAAAAGACTGATAGCAGGGTAGACTCTTCAGGGCCTCAGCTCAGCAAGCCAACTTCCATCACGCCTAACTTTAAGCACAAGTAACTTCAAAGCAGCATGTCATGCACCTCAAGTTCAGCTTTCCACTGACTCTCTTGCTGAATCACAACTTAGGGGAATGCAGGGAGCTAATGGGAAACATTTGCACTTGCTAACCCCAGCTGCAAGGTCCCCAAACCCCCATTAGATATGCAGACATAGCCTAACCATTTTGGATCAGCCAGTAGGCTCTTCACAACAAATGGATACAAGCTGTTAGGCAAGCTCTTCTGAAGCACATGTAAGAGAAACAGATATCCCTAAATAAAGAGTGACTATTTGATTTAAAAGCTCCATTTATGGCAATCAGTAAAGTACACAGGCTGAGCATTAACCTGCCAGACTCAGACACGGCTCCTGCCATTTTTGCTGTGGAAACCCACTGCAGTTAAGGGGAACACGCTTTTGAGTAGCTTTCTGGCTCCCTCTGAGCAGCTTGCTTCACTGTGAGTTTAAACAAAGAAATGTCTTCACTCCCAAGTGCATAAGCACAGAGCCCTCAGTCTGCACAGCAGTCTTGCTGTTGAGCAGATATCACATCTCCTCAACCATATAATGCAGCATGAGACCCTTCCCTGCACAAGGGACTTGTTGGAGGGAAACATCAGCCCTCAAGGCAAGGAGGAAAGTGGGGAACTGCAGTGCTTGGTGGCAGCCAGGGAGGATACATCTTCAGGCAGGACCGTTTGAGCAGGAGGAGGCATATCTTGGTTTCTCTGAAGTGTTGCAGCATCTCTCCCTCCTTCTCTGGCCTCACACAGCAGGCACAGCTGGGCAACAAGCCCCAGAGCAGAGCAGGTCCAGAGCAGAAAACCTGGTCTCTTGAAACCTCCCTGGTCTTCAGCTTGAACCAGCACCACCTTTATAGAGAAAAGACATGTAAAACCAAGGCGCTAAGGAAAAAGTGAAGCATGGCTGGAGTACGGAGGGTTCCCCATCTGCAATGGCAGGCTGCGAACGAGGCATGTAACAGGCACTAGGAAAGTCACTGCTGGGGAACACCTACACCAAACAGAGAGAGCTAACCTGGGGTTTGAGGGCTGCTACCCAGGAAAGGAAGGCAACACTCAGGGGGACATGCCAGGGCCCAAGCTAGCTTCTCTGCAGAACACAGCCAGAGTCTGAAGCCAGCTAAGGTTTCTTGAAATTCTTGTCAAAACAAACTGAACTTGGATGTCCAAATCCCTCAGACCACTGAAAAAAAATCCCAGACAAGGATGTCCAGCAATTCTGGAGGACTCTTGATACTTCACTGTTTGAGTTCATCCCCAAAGAGAGCTGAGGCTGCTCAGCACTTCACCCACAGGCTCTCTGTGAACTGTCTTCTTTCTTGTGGCCAAACAGGGGATATCTTGAATTTATGTCTTGCTTCTCCCCTTGTGAGCAAACAAAACAATTTCTATGAGTAATTCTACCCACTAATTGCCAAGGAAAAGTCTGGTAACAAATGCTTTACATTTTTGACAGGTCAGAGGCTTCCCTAAACAAAGTTGCTGGGTTATGTTCTCTAACTGCACATGTTCACATCCGGGGACCTCGGCAGATTCCAGCGTGGATGAGTCTCTGTGGGAAACTGCTTTTCCAGATTTTTCATATTTTAGCTGCTCCAGGAAATGAGTCTATTTTTACAGCAACACTAAACAGCAAAATATGAAACCATTATCTGCTTCGTGGCAAGAGTTTCGGGTCAATCCTCAGGTAACTGTCATCTGCAGTGAAGTCAATGGAGTCTGCAAGTTAGTGATCTGGCCAATTATGTAATTGGTTGATCAGTTACTAGAACATAGTGCTACCATTGGGCTAAGGAGTGTCACATTTTCATACGTCTCAAAGGTCATCCAAGCCCTGATGCATCGATAAGTGAAGTATTCAAGTATTATGGTCCGTAGAGATGATCATTAACTGCTGAAGGATTTAAGCACGAGCATTTTCTATGAACACCTACTTTGTCACTGAGTGACCATTATAGGTAGTACATTTCCTGGATTCTTTCCTCACCTGCCAAATAAACCAGGGTGGGATTTTCAGAAGTGTTTAAAATGCTTTTGTCTACTAATTTGCACTTGCTCTCAAGAATCAAGATGTTTTCAAAATCCTCAGGGGATTTAAAACGATAGGGACTAGGGACACAACTGCATCTCTGGGTGCTTCTTTTCTTTTCTTTGCATACTTAACAGCTACTCTCAAAGACAGTTGCCTTCATTATGCAAGATCAAAGATAGCAGGTAGAGGCCAAAACACCAGGTCTGACCTTGGGAAGCTGAATGTACATGACTTGTTACAAATTTAGCTCCTTATTTCCTTGTTTGAGGGACTACTCCAGCCTTCATGTGTGGATTTATTATCTGCTGAAGCATGCAAGTTAGCCTCTCTTTGTGTATTTTTATCCAAGATCCTGAAAGACATTTGGTATTTGCAACTATCAGCCCAAACAGAAATTTTTAGATGCTAAAAACTCAAACTAAGTCAGATTTGATGGACTGCTAATCAGACAAATATAATAATGACTGGATTTCCTTGCAGAAGAAGACGTAACAGTGGGAACTGACAGTGACACTGAAACCTTCAGCGACAGACATTCTATCACCTGGATGTTGCCAGAATTCCATGTATCGATTATGAACAAGACTGAGAGTTAGCACTTTCTTAGTTTCAGGTTGGGAACTATGCATTCTTGTCTCTAAACCCCACCAAAAAGCTCCCCAAACCTCACTGAAGAGACCAGCATACAGAAAACAAACTTAGAGACAGTATCTAAGGAAACAGTACCTACCCTATGACTCGTTCTTTGATTTACAACTGTGATTGCAGGCCCCACCTCACAGTCATATGCCATGATAATAGTTCAACAAGAACCAGCCATAACTTTTTACATGTTGTAGTGTTTCTGAGCTACTTCAGCACGTAATTTAGCCTGATGCAGCAAATAATTAAAACGACTAAAGGGACAGGTAACTTTCCACAACAGAAAAATGAATGACCAACCGTTTAAACTTGTTAATTTTATTTTCTAATTATTTTTTTCCCCTAAACTGAAAATTGCTATATTTCACATTGAATTTGCTCTCATTACATTTTTCTCATCTCAAATTTGTCTGTTATGGATATGACAGTGAATTGTCAGATGATATTCTCTGAGGTACCCAAAAAGATAATCTTAAATGGGATCACTGGCATTAATAATTGCAGTCCTTAATCTGCCCACGCCAGGGAAGTACTTCCCCCCAAAAGAACAAATATGTATTTCAAAATGGCAGTTTCCATGGGAGTAGAAGAGAATGGAATTCTCCCAGCTGCTTTTCTACATGTATTTCTAGGTGTATAGTCTTCCTACTTCATCTCTGGGGTTGTGTACAACACACACCAGCACTCTAAGAGCACAAAGACCCCCATGCCACAACTGGGATCCTGTGTCAGGAAGGCACACCCTACTCAAAAAACAGCAATAAAGTATCAAATGCTCCATTTGCCTGAGGTCAGTGGGATGTTTGTCCAGTTACAAGCATGCTTAGGCACTGGTTTGAAGCGAGGCAAACATGGGCACTTCTTAAAGTGCCCTTCCACACTAGGGCCTGGGAAAAAAACTGTCAGGATTGGGCCCATGTTAAAAACAGTTCCCGTAGGAAATGTTACCCACACCATAAAAGGAGTGAACGACACTGAGCTGAAGGGAAATGCAATGAAAATTGTCTACTGAATTTTTGCAAATTCCCATAAAATCTGAGTCTTGATTTTTCTGTGTGCATAATTCTCACTGGAAGTCACGAAAGGTTGACTCCTCAGAGATGCAGGAAATGACCAGCTCATGATAGCATAAAAGGCTGTATAACCACATGGGCAGAAAGCTGGATTTTCAGCAGCCACTACGCTCTGATGACACGGCAGTGGTTTTTGATCATGTATCTGATGCACAATAATGAGGCAAAACGACTTACCCTGGATCTTTTCAGTATTTAGCTCTAAGGGTGCAAGGGTTCACTCCTGGAAAGGGAAGATGGTCGTGTGATTTAGGGCACTGGATGAGCACTCAGATCTGAGTCCTATTCCTGGTTCTGCCATAGCCTTGCTGTGTGACCTTGCACAGTCATTGCTCCATGCCTCGGTCTCGCCTAAAATGGGATAACAATAGTTCTTTATTTCAGAGGAGATAGGAGTACAAACCAGCTCAAGGCTGTGCCACAGAGATGCTACAGCAAAGAGCGGCACAGAGAAGCTCAGACACGGAATAAAACCTTGCACAGGAATTAAATGAAACAGTAAATACAAAACATAGGCTGATTTTTGAGGAATGCAACACTGATAGGCTTTTCTCTATTACCTGAAATTAAAGCAAACCTAAGTGGGATTCTTAGGGGTTTAAACAATTTCTACCTGACTCTCTTTGAGAGATCTGCTAGTACTAGAAGCATGGAGTAAAAACACCAAGAAAATTACTTCCCTGAAAACCTCTGCACTGTATCCGTTTTAAAGCACCCACAGCTTCCAGCCCAAGAGAGGGTCAGATAAATATTCAGGGTTGAGATTTTCAAAGCTACATAAGGTACCCAAAACATTATTTCCTTCCATTTACAGTAAAATATGAGCATGCAAATCTGAGGTAGCTTTGAAACTTCATCTCTGCTGTTGGGTACACTTTCAAATTAAATTATAAATGGGGCCACTGATCTTAATTGAACTGTCAGATGTCTGGAATATCTTCAATGCTGCTATTCCTGATTTACACTGTTGCTGGAGTTGGATTGAGCTTTAGCAGGGAGCCTTTGGTAATGAGTATTTTTCAAAATGCAAAGATTAATCTTCTTCTCTCCACAAACACGTGTCTACTAACAGCGTTTCTCTTTCACAGGGGTCAGTTATGGGCCTGTAGGCCTAGGAGACAGGCTCTCAGGGCACATGCCCAGATAACGCAATTGATTTGGAGATAAACAGATCAAAGGCTGTTCTGTCAGGCAGGAGGAGAGAGAAGAGGTATGAGACACACCCTAGGAAGGGAAAATCTTTTTGAGAGACAGAAACAGAGGGATGGGAAAGTCAGGCAAAAAATAACTGGAAAGTAGATAACAGAAGGGCAATATGGACCCGAGGAGGATAGCCAAGAACCCCATAGCTGGAATGCCAAAGCCCGTTGGGAGGAAGGAGACCTATGAGATGCTGTTCCAAGCAGAGTAAAAAGCCTAAGTTCAAAGATACACAAGTGCTGGAGCTGCCTAGGAATCTCCAGGGCTGGAGAGGAGCAGCTGCCTGTAGACACTGTGCACTGTCTAATAAAGCAGATGCCAAGCAGGAAAGGAGGAAAGGAAAGCAACTGGCATACAATCCTTGATTTCACTTAAGGCAGCTCTAGAAAGATGAAGCACATGTAATGAATTGATTAGAGAATCAGCAATCGTGCACCGTATTACAACACTGAGACTGGGTTTGGGTAGTCCCCCCTACACAGACACTTTCAGACCAGAAAAGACCTCAAAAGGGATGAAATCAGACCAACAACTTCTGAGTCTCTAGACAGAGGAAGTGACTGCAGAATGTAAAACAGGAAATGGTTGTTCCCAAATCTCTACCGAGTATGTGCAAGGACAAGAACAACAAGGTGTTAAAGGATTGCATGGAAACATGACTTAGAACTATCATCTCCAACTCCTTTGTTAAGGCCCCTACTAGCCCTCCACCCCACAAATGACAGAGCTGTCAGTCAGGTATCTCACATCTCCAATTGCTCACACCCTTCTCTGTAACACTCCAAATGTTGCTCTTAAAAGTCCAGATGGAGTCCACCTCCAGCAGACAGCAGAAGAAGATAGGACACGGCATTCACAAATGCACAGAGAACTGTTTAATTTACAGCCACAATGGTGAAACAAACCATTTCAGAGCTTGGACATTCAAAGTTAAGTCTGACACTCATTCTTATATTCACTTATTGTGCTTAAGTATTAGAGAACACAGGATTACATTAACAGTACACGACGATCTGAGATCCCTGCAGGACTTGAGTAGTGAAAGGGATGAGCAAGAATGAGGGACCAGCCCCTCAAGTGGTGTAAGCTGGTACAGCTCCATTGCAGGCAATGGAGTGGTGGTGATTTACACCAGCTGAGGATATGGCCCTTGAAATGTCCAACTTAACTTTGAATTACTGTCTCCTGTGTCACAACCTTTAACGTTACTGTTCCTTCACAGGTGGTTCTCCGCCACCTTGAAGAACTAACCCCATTGCCTGTAAGGTTCGAAAGGCTGGCGGGTGGTATCGCAGCCGGACTACAGTAAATGACACATATGCCATCACACTACTCCTCATGTTTTAAAAACCATGGACTGGATCCTCATCTGATGTAAATTAGCTTAGGGGCAGCTTAAGTCAAAAACGTTTAGCCAATTTCTACTAGCTGAGAATATAGCCCTGAGATTTTAGTGTTTTCTGATGCACGCCGTATAAACACTGCGCTTGAGAACAAAGACTCATGTGCATTTCATTCCCGGTAACAGAATTAACTCGAGACTACAAGTCTCAAACAAACAACTACTGCAAAAGACTCCATTCAGTCTTCATTCTCTCCTGGTTTTCTGAATTTGGCATAACACATTTATTTGCTGGCACCAATAAAATGCATGCCTCTGACTTTCCTTTTTTTTTTTTTCCCCAAGGCTTTAATATCGGGCCAGACTCACTCGTGATGTAAATCAGCAGAGCTCCATTATACTCAACAGAGTTACTCCAGGGATGCTGGCCCACGGACCTGAATGCAACCTTCTCATGCCAGCGCCAACCATGGGACTCCCAAAAAAGCTGGTTTGCAAATTATTCCACTTAAGTGACTTTGACATCCTTTCACACCTGCGCAGTGTCTGAGTGGGTCACATAATGCTTTTCATCTACATGATTTTAATGGATATATGGGGTTTGGGTTTGTTTTTTCATCAGGTATCTTTGAGACAAAGAGGGAACGGAGCAACATTATTGGCATCCCACTGAAACATAAATATATAAATTACATTTTATACACTTTTTTAAACGCAGACACATACATTCATGTGCATAACATTGTGAACAGTACACTTAGTGGAAAACAAGCACAGACAATCTTAGTTAAATGTATTTCCAGTTTTGGTGCTCAACAAATACACTGGGAAAATGATCACAAAATAGAGCGGTGACTAACTCTATCTCTGCATTAGCATCTGAAGCCAATAGTGCCTGTTAGCTAACATTGCTTTGTCTGGTTGAAACTGGACATAGCTACAGGAGCAGGAGGGGAATGTTTGAACTGTATTTAAAGAAATGGAAAAGTTAAAAATCTCTCTTTTGTTGTTTTAAGGTTTCGCAGTTCATTCACGTCTGAAGAGGTTTTTCATCTGAGTGGAAACAGGGTCTTCAAGACAAAACTTTTCTGTCTTTCCAAACTACGAAAAACCCTCGGCTCTTTTTGTAGATGTTCCACAAAGAGAAGAACCCAGCAGTTCATTTCACATATCCAATGCGATAATCCAAATAAAACAAAGGGTACATCAGCCAAACTACTGGGGTGGGGCAGTGATTTTGGCCAAGTGAGTAGCCATGTCATACCTGGCACAGCCCTAAATTTCCAAAGCAGTACAGAAGGATTTAGCCATGTGGCTCCCACTACAATCCGGGGGAACTGAACATTTAATCCTTTGGCACTTTGAAAACAGGGGAGCTGCTGCCAGAGTATTTTATCTGCCCTACTATAGTTAAAATAGATTTTGATGTTATTTGGGCTATTCTACTACAAAAATATGACCACAAAATGCTTTTTTTTTTTTTCCTTTTTTTTTTTTCTTTTTTTTCTTTTTTTTTTTTTGGTTCAAGAAAACATAGCAGGCTTTCTCAGGTATATAAAACTGTTAATTTTTAGATAAAAATACAAACTTCACCTTTACAAAAACACATATTTCTGTTGAATACACATAAAGCATAACATTTTACCAAAAATAAAGAATTTTAAGTTTTGTTCAAATATTCGCAGCAAGGTAGTTCCCATGCCACCATGACATTGTACAATGCAGATACAAGAATTTATACATTTCACACAGCTCCAACATGTGAAATAAAAGTATCTGTATACTGATAAGAATGACAATTGCTAACACAATATCACTAGTAGGCAACTGGCATAAGTCTTAAAGGAAAAAAAAGGATTTCTGCATGGATAGCCTATGATTTGTTTACGCACATCTCTCTTTTTTCCTCTTTTTCTTTTGATGTAATGCTTTAAATTACTGGGGGGTGGGGGAGGTTGGGGAACATAAACCAAGAAACGTCTAGAAAATTATGCATAGGTATACCATTTTTATTTTAATACATCTCATTAGTTTGCATCCCACTCGGAGAAATACCATAATGTTTTGTGTTCTGCTTATTGTTATACCAGTCTTTTTATATGAGTTATTGGCAAATGTAGTCCAAGAGATAATAAAAAGCTAGGCAAAGAGTAAAAAGAAAACTTAATAATCACTTTTATGGTGTAAAAAAAAAAAAAATCCACTTAAGGCTCCCCAGAAGGTTTTTTTTTTGTATAGACTTTTAAAACACCACCAAGCAAGGATGTATTGTTCTATAGTGTTTGCGTGGCATTTGATCATTTCATACATTCCTGCTTTTTTTGTGCCTGAAGTCCATCAGTGTCCATCCATCTTCATCAAGAACGCAGGCACATTTCTTGACGTAAAGCACCGTTGACTGCTCTGACAGAAATCCACTATTCACTTAGATTTTTGTCATGTTTTTGAGTACTTTTGGTATCCTCCATTCATTCAACTGTCTCTTTTTTTCTTTTCTGTTTTTCTTTCTTTCATTTTTTTTCTTTTTTGGACAGGGAAGCTTCCTATTGTTTCACAGAGTGCTACAATACTTGCTTTGATGTCACATTAAACAAATGTACATTGTCTCTTTGTTCTCATTAAGTGTTCTTTTGAGCCAGTTTGTTTTTTTTTTCACATAGGAGAACAAATAAAGTATACAGTCAATAAGCACCATACATAGTAGGTTCAGGAATGTAACAAACCATGTACATCCATGTCCCAGAGAGAAGTTTTTTTTCTAGCTTATTTTCACCTTACATCTGCAGGAGAGAAAAAAGATACAATAACTCTATGATTAGAATCAAAGGTCCTATCCTCTAAGTAGATGACTTAAATACAAAAGAAAAAAAAAACCCAAAAAACCCGAACTGTTCTGCATGAAGAGTCACTAACCTGGGACAAGAAGTTCTAAATGCTGTTTTGATTGAGTTTACATGCTCACTTTTAAAGTTGAATTTTAGAAAATCTTTCCTTCTATCACACTACTCCCAATAAATACCTGTTAATCTGAAACAGGATATCAAGTTTAGCATTCTTTAGAAACAGCGCATCAGTATAAATGAAAACTGCCATTGGGAGTTCACGTGCAAAAATAGGTGCTTGAAATTAAATTCACCATTATCCAGGTGTTAGGCACATACACTGCAAAATCCAAATCACTCCTGCTCCAAATACTAGAATCAATTGCAAGTGCTACAGTTTATGTAGTTTCAAGTCATTCAGAAATGGAAATTCCATATTCAATTTGCAACGTGTATAGCCATCATACATTCCTGATATGCTGGCCAAAGGATTTCAGTCATTTTTGCACTGAGAAGGTGTTAGTTTTTCACTACACTGAAAAACCTCATGAATTTTTAATGACTGGCATTCTACTGAGACTGAATAGATCAAAAAAAATAAAAAGATCTTAATTTTCTGGTGTAAGTAATGCAGGGTTATGCACCACAAAAAAATGGTATTTCTAAGCATCTTCCTTGTCAGGTAGCAGATCATCAGACCATCTCAGATGCATGTACAATCAATCCCAGTTTGTGCCAAAACATGGGTTTGATGGTCATGCATGTAATAGTATTTGCTGTATGTACACTCAATTCTTTACAGCCAATGACTGAGAACACAACGATTTGTAACCTGGCAATTCATACATGATTATGTGATGCTTTGACCTCAGAAATCAATAATAATGAAACAAAAGCAGAGGCAATGGAACTTGAGATTTCAGAAGCTGAAGTATTAGCACCCTCCAAAAAAAAAGGAACAAAAAAGACAAGAAAAGGAAGTAGCTCAAGAATATAAGATGCTGATGGTGATGTGGAGCTTAAAGGGAAAATACCAGCAGGTAGAATTATCAAAGCCAATCAAATCTAATCTCTTTGCAGCTTGAGGTAGCAAGTGTCAAGATTTGGAATAGTGATTAAGTTGAAGTGATGATATTTGATTAAGTTTTCCAGTACTTGTGCTATTAGGGTGGTCAGCATATAGGTCCTACCTGAATAGCAAATAGTTCCAGTGGGTTTTATGTTGGTTTTAACTTTTTTCGTTTCCGTTTTTTACCTGATTCCCTAGGCCTTCCTGTTAACATAAGGGCAGGGCTGGTAAAAAGCCCTCAAGTAACGCATTTCGTCCAACACTGAAGTAATAAATACTCAAACCGTTTACATTTCAAAGAAATCTCATTATCCTTCACATTAAAAGTCGTAACTTCGTAACATCTGATTTGACATTCCATTTACAAAGCAATTATACAAAAGTAAAGAAATAATAAACGAAGCTGGCATTGCATACGTCATTTCCAAGATCCATCTATAATTACTGTTACCATGCAGCATTCAACATTTGCTCTCAGCTCTGTAGCTAAGCTATTTTCAGCTCACCATCCATTTGCTGGTGCAAGTTTTGTTCCTATCAGTAATTAAACCCCAGAAATCTGTAATTCTTCCATGACAATTCTACCCCCCCTTTTATTTTCCCCACACACAACCCGAAAAGTTTTTCTCTTAGAATCTAAACTGCTTAGATTTTGGTGATTAAGGACATTTTGGGAAACTGAAATCGATCTAATGAAACTTTCTGTCCAAATTAAAAGCATAGAAAAAATGTGACACCATACACACATAAAAATAACCATTTTAAACGTGATTTTTGTCTACTCATAATTCAACCTAGTCTTAGCTAAAACACTCAGCTCAGATTATAAACCGATGTCCAATAAAATCACAGCAGAGACCTAGTTTTCCTTTTATACAAATTCTAATTCTTCTGCTCAGTACATAGCAACTGATGTTGATAGGGACAGTACAGAAAACCCTTCCCTACCCAGCCATCTACGGAATCCATCACCTTCCTCTTATATTTACCTGCTTTTCACTGAGTCTGGGTCTAGTGCACCCCTAAAATTCCTGGCAGAGGTAAAAAGCAAACTTCTAAGGCTGCCTTCAACCAGGATCAGGAGAAAGGAAGGTATCCCTGCTCCTGTAGTGGGTTTCCTGAATGCCTGTCAACTTCTGCATTGATTGAACCTTAGTAAGAAGACCTGAGCTAAGAATTTTAGGTGAGTTTATAAAAGTCAGATTGAAAGGAAGCACTTTTCCCTGTAAATCTTTCCCCACAGTAATTTAAATGTCTTGATAAGGCAAATTTACATTTAACTTGACAACTGACAATACATTCCTGACTAGTTATAAATAAGAAAACAGCAGGAATGGGCAATGTTCTTTCAAAACTCCTTGCCCCAAATATTTAATTTATTCCATTCACTTCATCAATATGTTCCCCAAGGTCAAGTAAATCTCAGCCTTAGCCCTGTCTCCACAAAATATAAAGAAATTAGGCAACAAAGTTCACCAATAAGCTGCAGCACGACAACCTTTAACTTAGTTAGGCAAGACCTGAATACTATCAGGCATTTACAGTTATTTAAAGGCTAACCTAATGAGAATTGATACACTTTAAGCTTCCAATCCAAACTCTTTATCCAGCACAAACTGTCCCTGATTTTGCATCTTCAACACACAAAGAAGTTGCTGGGAGCTTCTCTACTGAGTTCACTGGAAGCAAAGTTTGCTTTACATTCTTTACTAATATAAAAATAAAGTCCATATGAAATCAGCATTAATGCAAAAATAAAAGGAAAACATACCAGTTTCTTCTTCTCTATAATCTGAATTAGTATTTGATGATGTACAGGTGCATTCCATATGCTCTTCTAATCTCACCAGAACTTCTTTTAATTTTGGCTTTTTTCTAACATATTCCACTTTTGCCACCTATAAAATACGATGAGGTATGTACTGAGACACATTAACATAGTTAGAGTTCAGAACTGAAGACAGATAACTATATACCTCTATTTTTTTTAACGTAGCCAAACCCATATCAAATGTTACCATAATAATCATCTTTTATCTTAATTGTGCATCATGTAACTATTTATTGCACAGACTATTTGTTTATTCAAGTTCAGCAGTTTGAAACCATTCTCTTTTCCCCCAAGAGATAAAACAACTTCCCATTCATTTCAGTTTGAGGTTTAAAGCGACTTTTTTTCCCACATATATCACAATAAACTTCTGTACGGATTCCAATCAGTGATGGTTCTTGTAGAATACCACTTCTAGCATGATTGTGCAGCAACCCCAATCCTACTCACTTCTTGCAATAACCTGGGACTTGTTTACAAGAGCTCCCATGCACTGTTTATAGCTCCAAAGGAACTACCACTCACAAACTGCATCCAGCCTTTGGCTGTACTGTGGATAGCTGGTAACACACTATTCCTCTCTAGTCCCTCCAACCGCTTCCAACTGCACTGCTCCACAGAGCCAAAGCACTGGCATCCTTAAAAAAAATCTGGAGGGCAAGGTGAGGCTGGAGGAAGGACCATGCTGGAGCAGCTCTGCCTACATGCAGGTCTGTCACCTGAAGGTCACCAATGCAGAAAAGAAGAGCATTGGTGTTGGGGGATACTGAACATGAGGACATCCTGACCAGCATGGTGCTGGTGGCCAGGAAGGGTTGAACAGCAAAGGGGACAGGAATGCTGCTGTGCTGGGGCACTGAAATGGTTAGTGAGATGCTGGGCACTGACTTGGACTAAGCGTAACAGGCACGACAGTCATGGGCGTGCAAGGGAACACAGTATAACGTGGGCAAAGAGAGTGCTGGACAGCGTGTAAGAGTCCAATGTTCAGTTTACAATTGTGTGAAACACTTCATGATTAGGTGATAATCATTTGCTTGAAATGGAAACCACTGAAATGAAATCATGGCTTCTCAGTCCTGCTGCTTTACCTACTTGTTTGACAAAAGGGGGCCTCAACATGGCCATCCCAGCAAATGAGAAGACACCGCAGTACAGGTATGCCTCATAAATAAGACAGATGAGGGAGTAGAAAGATAAGAGAGGCTGGTTGTCTCTACATAAGATACATGACAAAGCCATGACGTCTGATGCAACCAGTTACTACTGCAGTTACTACCAAATAAGGCGTCCACAATTACACTAGATTCTCCTGGTAATGGTTTACTTCACACTATGAAAATCATTCCCTGGCCCTCCTGAAAGTGGAACAACACTGTCACAAAACGAGAGCAGTGGCTGGAAAAAATCATCACATTCCCAGTTTCCAGAAACTCTCTTCTGGCTCTGCAGACACAAACTCCCAAAAACCTCTGAATGACAGTAACAGAAGCTAGAGCAAAATCCTGGCCTTAATAAAGTCAACAGGAGGTCTGCCATTGCTTTCATGGAGCCAGGAGTTCAGATCTGCATTTTAGTCACCGCCTCTTCTGTCAACAGGATCTGGAGAAAATGTTCATTTACCCAGCAAACAAAAGTTGCAGAGACACAGATGCAGTAACTGCAGTGTCCACATGAAAAGGTATCTTCCAAAACTATCAGAACTCCATTTGAACAGATTAAGAGCTGGCTGTGACATATACGAATGCTTTTGCTGAAAGTGTGGGTCGAAGTAATGTGTTTCAGAATCTCCTATCACAATCCAACTCCATCAAGCCTTTGAACACAAAGATGTACAGTACAACTGAGTCATATGGCATCAAAGGATGACTAATCCTTAAAATTTACAAAAACAAACAGTAATTAAGACACCTCCATCATCAGAGACAAAGAAAGAGACACAGCAATCATGAAACAGCTTTCAGATCTGCCATGCTTATTACAGCTGTTGGAATAAACTGCTCTTATTGAAAATTACACGCAACAAAAATAAACTGTAATCAAGCTTTTTAAAGTCTATCCTCGTTCTGCTCAGTGTTCCAAACCAAAAGATAAATGCAGTTCCTGTGGCTGTTGGTATTAAACAACCATAAAAAACCCCACAACCAGGAAGACAGTACTTTGAAGAACAAAACCATAATGAATTTATGCAGCAATTTGAAGCTGTTTTTTTCTATAGTTAAAATATAGTCCAGCCTAGGTTCCACTGCCCTACTTCTCACTACACAATTTAAAGCAATGTCATTTGGTAAGATGTTCAAAATTCTCCAGAGCAAAGCAGGACAAACCATATAAACTGCCATGCTTGTGTCATCCATTAACACCCACTGCCACACAGCATCTCTAATTAATGCTACTGTAAAATGATGAAAGTTGCAAGTCAGACTTTCAGTGGGTATGAAGAGAGATAGCTAGGCTAACAGTATGGGATTTGGCCTTGTGTTAGAATCTTTCTTCTACTTTGTATTTTCCTCCCTGGTGTTTATCTTGTACAGTTAGTCTCAAGTGTATCACTAAATGCTTCGACATGGTCAGTCCTCAACAAATCAACATCTACATTTACTTGTCTGTAATGCAAGAGAACTAAGTCCCATGATAACCTCAAGTCCTCCAAAACCATAAAACATCACTGTATAAAAATGCTCTAAAAAACCCCAAACAACTGACTAGCCTAGTTAAATAATCAGTGGCACCATATTTGCATCGCTGTAGACTCAAGGTACTATCATGTGGCATGGTGTGATGGCTAAGTGAAAATGGAAATAAAACTTGATAAAAATATGTAGCCTAAAGGAAACATCATGGGGACATGTTTTCTAGAGCTTTCCCAGGAAGGACGGTATCAGGTAGTAATATCAGGAGAAAAACAAGGTAGTAAGCAGAAGTGTCTGAACACCTCTAGGGCAAATCCAGAATTTATCATGGGCAGGAATGTGCAAAAGCAGTCTCAGAGCAGAAAATTCCTTGTAACAGCAAAACTCATGTGGCTGACAGTTAAATACAGTTTGGGGAATAAAACAAAACAACTGAATGAGGATGCTTTTTTTGAAGCATCTGTTTCTACCGCATTAAAATAGCCGCGTGCTGGTATGATGAAGGGAGAACCGCCTCTCACCTTACAACTGCGAGCGTTACAGCCCTCAGGTCTTACATGGAAGGCACAGAGGCACCAGAAGGACTGAGCAGGGATCCTGCAGGGCCTGGCAAGTCACCCAGCAATCCGCAGGACTGGAGCCACGCTCCCAGGACAGGCCGGCAGGTCTGGCACGGTGCCTTCCCGGGCACACCGGGTGCTGTGCATGCCTCCCCAGCACAGGCAGGGTGGGAAGTGGTGGGGAGGCCAACCACCGCGGGGCCTGGCAGCCACCCATCCTAAAATACCCATTCAAGACATTCGCAGGGCGCTCCACTGGCAAAGCAGTCACGTAGAGTGGGGCAGGCAGAGATTTCCCTGCAGGGAAGCAAGGCCCAGCTCCAGGCACAGGGGTAGCCCTGTCATCCCCTGGGGCGGTGGGAAGCCCTGTCACGGCAGCAGGGCACGCTGGGAAATGCAGTCCCCGAGGCGCTGGAAGCTGAGGCGGCCGCAGGGCACGCTAGGAAGGCACCGGGAGAGGCAACGAGCTGAATCAGCGGCGGGAGTCGCCTCAGGGGGCGGTTTGGCCGTGCTTCAGCGAAGTCCCGGCGGGAGGGAGGATCCAGAGGTAGAACTGGAGGGTGCCGGAGCAGACGTGATGGGGAATGGCAGATGGGCGCGTCTCTGCATCCTCTCTCTGCAAACGGGAGCAGACAAGCCTTGCCCTGTGTCAGGCATCTTGCCACAGCCGGCTCCCTCTCCTGCTCTGAGGGCACCTCTCCCTGGTTTTCTGTCTTGTCTCCACCGGTGTCTGGGTTCCCCTTGTTTCTCCTACTCTTAAACCGACCTTTGATACCCGTCAGCTGGTCCTGCCTGCCAGTCCCACCAAGTGCTGGCAGTAATCTCCAGTTAAGCCTCAGTTAAAACCAAAGAGCTGTTTACCCGAGTGATAGAAACAGTCACTGAAGAAAAATGTCCTTAAACCTGCAAACATTACATACAGCCACTTTAACCTACACACACAGTTTGTTCAGCAAGGCCTTCCTACCCTCTTCAGAGGCTGCAGAGCTCTACTGAACAACTTCCAAATTCCTGCATTTTTCTCCATCTCTCTTCAAAACCTCTCTGAAGGACTCCAAGACAACAGCTGAGAAGCTACTCCTGCATTCCTTCCTTTCCAACTCCTTTTCTCTCCATCCTTCCCTGGTATTCATCTACTGTAAGAATATACTAAGCTAAATTTCCCCAAACCAACTCAACACTGAATGTTCAGAAATGACTAAAGCTGGCATGGCTCAAGGCCAAGCAGAAGGCAAAACTGAGGTAGATGGACAGCTTCATTTTTTGTTTCATAGTTTGGAAATGAGCATCGCTGCAAACAAGTGTAATACTCAGCCTGGCTAGCAGTATAGGCAGGATTTGCTTCATAGTATCAGCTAGTTTTTGCTGCTGTGACCAAATTCATGAAGATCATGCTCAGCGTGACAGGAAACCTCTTGGGAAGAGCAAGTTCAGAAACCCCCCAATAAATTATGGTCTGGTACTTGCTAAATGCTTGATCTCGGTGTGCAGAAGCAATAGAATCTGCAGATGTTACTGAAAGGCTTTTGCTGACAGGAGAGGAAATATATCTGTAGTAGACACAGAGACCCCTGACTCTCCAATCCCTGTCACCATTTCTCTATCAGGACAGACATGTGGTTCTTTCCTTCCTATCAAAGAGCAACTCTCAACCAGTTGCTTTATTTCAGTCCAATTTCTGCAGCACTGTGTAGATAGCGCTTGCTGAGTAGAGATGTCTTTAGGACCAGGAGGCTGCACTCTCATGGGCTCCCTGTTACTGTGGAGGGCAAACCTACCTTTCGCTAACCCACCCCAAGAAAGGCAAATTTCAGAGGACCTATCTTGGCCAAGCTTGGCTTGGAGCCTCCTTACAGCTCCAATTCTTCAAGCCACTTCACTGCCCAAAGCTCTGTGAAGGCAAAGTAAGGACATCCCCAAACCGTAGTGCCTTTGAATTATGTTCCCAGGAAAGGAATGCCCCAACATAAGCACCTCCGCTGCTCCTCCTCCACTACCACAGTCGTCTCTTAACCTTGACTATAGTGGCCCTCAGTAAGACAAAGAAAACACCCTTTGCTTTTGCCTGTTGGATGATGTAAACCCACTTGCTGACCTTTCTGGGTGAACATTTTTCTAGTGTGAATGGGCCAGCTATGATCTCACTACCTTGTCAATGAAGAGGAAGTGGGGAAAGCCTTTTCAATGTTTAATCAAAAGAGGGCTTTTATGCAGTCTGACATCAGGGGAAAACACAAGACGGCTTTCCAACCGCACTGCAGGAACAGCTGAGAAGGCTCTCCAAAACTGCTACCCCTACCTTTCCAGCGACTCTCATTCTGGGCCAGCTACTTAATGGCATGAGCAGACATCCAGCTCTGAACCTAGCACTGGCAAAAGGCTCATAAAACCATCAATTATATCAAAGCTACAAGAGGATCTGACTCTGGAGGGCATAAATATGGATTCTGTTCAGAGATTTCTAGTGTGACAGGGGGGTCAGCCTACAACCTTTACAATGAACATCCTGTTCCTGCTTGACCTCTTGTCCTTTTTTTTCCCTTCTACTTAATGACTGTTCGGAGCAGTCTTGGGGCTTGGAAGAAAAAGAAGAAAAAAAGAAAGTCCTTCAAAGCTGGCTGACATGTATTGATATTGCTGGTGGCAATATATTTACACAGCCACAAAAAGCAGCTGCTCAGCTGAGCCTACTTTTAGCTTGCATCCTACTACAATGAATGCAAATCTAAATGCACCAGAACGTACTGCTGCACAGAGTGAGAAACCAAGCTTTAACAGGGCAGTCTGCTGGGGATGCAGCCCCAGCAGTGATACTCTGCAAAGCTGATGCTGGTTGTGGAGTTTGCAGCTTCTAGGGAACCCTCAATGTCCCCAGAAGCAGGGGTCAAACAGTTAAACCTCTCTCTGTGTGTCTATAATCTTCCCCCATCACCATGGGGGTAGGAAAAAAGCAATGTCATACGCAAGTACCAATCACAAGCTCACAGTACACCTCTCAACTCTTTGCTGGGCATCTCCAGCTGCTTTGTATGTAATAATTGCCACACAAAATTAACTGGAAGCTCTATCAAACCCAAAGGCAACAGCATTAGAAACTATCACCCTGAGGCACTTTTCAGTTTAGCTCCTACTCTGAATTGCTTAGACTTTGGTGCTTCAACTTTCCCAGTGTGTTCTCAGCCCTGGAATAATTACTGATTCTGATTTCTTCCTCATTTTTAGTTGTTTCTGCAAAGTATATCCCACAGAGGAAGGGCAGCAAGCAAGCGTGAAGTGTAATTATTTTTGGAAAGACTGAGGAAATCTGTTCCAATGTTTCTCCAGCTTATTTGGGTGTGAAAACACCTTTCAGATGGTCAGAGAAGTCCTGCCCAGATGCCTGTGTGTGTGAAAAATGACCAACTGGCTTAGATGCCATACTCTGTTTCAGACATATGGCGCTATATGGGTTAACAGCACCTTTCCCAGGAAGGAATCCAATGCAAGTACAGGGATCAGTATGTTATGCTGGGCACTTTTGTGTTCAAGAATGTGTTAGGGTTTTCTTTTTTTTAATTCTGCTCTTAAAATACTCAGGACAAGAAGAACTCAGAGTCTTAACATTATAAATGCTAAGTCTAAGTCTAATCTCCTACACTCAGATGTAAATCAACATTATTTGTTCAAATACTGATAAAAACTAGAACACAGTGAAGCCAAATGAACATAAGAAATATTTAACGTAATATTTACTGGAAAATTGCAACAGGGATTTTGTCTAATGAGTAAATACAGCATGAAGCCGTTGAGTCTTCTATCCCTGGGGTAAGATAATTTGAAACACATTTTTTCAGATCAAAAGTGTTATGTTGTCAAATATAAAAGCCCAATTTAGGCTGCATAATATTTAATTAAGAAAACAACATTCCATACTGTGATTTATTTATTTTTTTAAGTCCAATGTGCCTTGAGTCATTTTATCTTCTTTAAGATTTGTACTGTGCGAGATCATGGGAAAGACAAAACCAACTTTATTTTCATTACAAAAGAAGAAAAACCTAAAGGGAATCCTGTGAAAATCAAACTGCAAGATTTTTCCAATGATCATGTAACTTGAAAGGCTATCTGCTCTCCCAAGATGGAGAGGACTATCCTATCTGATCCTGCAGCTCTAAGGATGGATAACAAAGATCCACAACAACCACAAGAATACCCTGAGTTTTTAGAGCAGACCCTCTTAGGGCTCTGCAGCCACCGTTTGCTCACCTTGACACTTCTGTGGTGTATCCGTGATGGCTGGCATTTCACGCTGCTGGTGTTGCAACAGCCAGTGCAACGTTTCACCTCCACGCAGGGTGGCCATATCAGGAAGTTGGCAGAGGTGGGATCAATCTGACTCCGAGGTATCTCGTATATAACCGTCCGTGTTTTGCAGACAGCCGGGATGGCTTCCTCTGGGAACACAAGAAATTCACACTTCCAGGTGAGCAGCTGCTCTCACCTCAGAGCACCCAGATACTTTACACCATCTATCTATGCATGGCACCCTTAGCTGGTGGGTTAAGAAGATGTTCTCAGTTCCCACTGACAAGTCGGTGCTGAGCACTGTGTGCCCACCTCTAAACTGTGCACCTACCCTAGAGAGAAGCTTTACTCACTCCCAGAAGCCCAGCCCTAAAATGAGGGTTTACAATGGCCTGGCTCCCAACATCACTGGAAGCACATGCCATTAGATAAGACAATCCTGGCTCTCCTCCATATTACATGATCCTCTGATACAGCCCCCTCCCAACTGCATAGCAGCAGCTGTTACTGTAAACATTGGGGTGATCACTGCACAAACATATTATCACACAAACATCCAATACGTGGCAAATACCACCACAGAGGCTGCATTGAGAATATTTATATCACACCCAAATTGGCTGAGCTGGGAAACAACCTGCGCCAGCTCGAAACTTCCGACTCTTGGGTTTCCACTTCCAAAACCTTAACATCCCCACATCAGGGAGTCTGGTCCATCTGCCATCCCAAAGGACAACTGCCATTTTTTTCTGAGTGAAGTTATCAAAGCCTTGCACATGGTGGCTTTTATTTATTTTGTTACTTCTTGAATGAGGCAAAATCACAGGAGCAGTATGACCGATAAACAGGAGCAGCTAAACCAAAATCCTGCTGGGCTCAGGTATGGCCAGCTGGTAGACAGGTTCCAGCCACATGAGGATCACAAAGAGCAGTCTTCTGCTGCTGCAGAATGCTGCCATGAAAAATCCAAACAGTGCCTTGTTCTCAACCTCTGGACTGCCTAAGAAATCAAGCTGATAATTCAAAAGCATCCAGAAAGTAACATCAATTGCAGGGGTAATTTGCTTGATGGGAAGTTCTCCAAAGGCAGCTTGGGGTTTTTTTTTTTTTGCCTTACAGTGGAAATAGCGATAGCTTTACGTTAGATGTGTCAGGGAGCTGGAGTACTGCCTACACTTCTTCAGTTACTTCTGAAGTACAAGAAGTTCAAGCCTAGCATGTGCCCATAACACGAAAATCTAGGCTTGGTTTTGAAAGAGATGCATTTCAGTCAGCTAAATGGAGTGAAAATTCTTTTTCTCAGTCCCCAATGCCATGAACTCAAGAAAATCAACGGATCCAATACTGCAAGATAGCTGGCAACTCCTACAAGTTATTGAGCATATCCAGTTGCCAGTGACTTTGGCAGGGAGGCATTCAACACCTTGCAGGGTAAGGTGCCAAGTGTAGCAGACTGTTTCAGAACCGCTGTTCTCTAGAGGCATTCAATGTGACGAGCGCGCTTGCCAATTCACACTGCAAATCCACGCTGACAGCATGCTGTGCTATCTACTACGTACCACCACAGCTTTAAGTACAAATATATTGACTCTGAATTACCTATAATGGATAAGATCATGAATGTTTCCCTCAGCCAAATGGAATGGTAAAACACAGATGAACAAGCTCTGCATACAAATCTTATTCTAAAAGTCATTAGCATCTCTTTCAATTTATATTTGGGCTTTGCTGGATCACCATCACGATTGTTTACTAAGAACAAAATCCCCTGTAAACATGCCTGGTGCCCTACTCAATGGTGGAAATCAATGCCCCAGCATTTCCATCAATGGCTTTGAATTTTTTTGGGTAAACTGTTTTTTTCTTGTGAATAAAGAGTCAAGCTGTTTCCTTTTGTGAGGCTTCTGTACTGAAAACTCTACCAACTGTTGATGTTTTTTAAAGCACACTGCTGTAGTTGTTCCCCACACTATGAATTATACATTGAATATCACAGCATTTTCCAACCAAGGCCTAGCTTTCTAACATGCTGCAACAGGAAAGTGAATGTAAAGAATTTGTGCTTGTCTGTCTCCTATGGACATCCTCCAGAAGACAGCTTCTCAGGCAACGGCTCATTTTGTGCACAAAGAAGGGCAGAAACTAGAAATGGCCTTTTTCCTTTGTGCCTGTCGCATTTCTCCAGTGAAATGTCCTGCTTGGCTGACCAAAAGCTGCCCCCCAACACCCCATTTTTGCTCCCTAAGTACAAATAGCTTGTTTCTTACCAATGCTTCTTTTTCTGCGAATGGGCACAGGACGGTTCTCTTGCACATGTTTAGCAGAATGAACACTGTAAGATCTCAAGTTTGTTTCTGAAACATCATCGTATCCTAGAACAGGAGACAAAATATTAAACCTCAGCTATGTCATTTGCATCTATGCCACTACAGTGCTGTTCCAGTCACGTAAATCTGTGCTGTACGTATGCACAGCACCAAATCCTGCTGCAGCCAGGCTAATGTAGCTCCTATCGATGCAACTGCAAGACACGGGCATTAAATGTCATGTATAAGCATGCACAGTTTAATTCCAACACCCATTTTACTGAAAGCCCCCAGAAACAGTGCACACACTGTGACACCAAACCATATCTAAAGCAAAACAGACACATTTTTGTGTGAAAGGCATAATAAAGCTTTTCTTACTGGGAAGGTGTAGAAATAAGAACAATAATATTTCACGTTAAATGTTTTTTACGAGAAGTTCTTTGAAGTTCTGGCATGGGGTTACAGTAGAAAATACGGTATTACACACCCAACAGCAACAATGCTGCCTCTGTAAATTTTCTCTTGCTTGGCTTTCAGGGCAGTACTAGGACAGAATCAAAAGCAAAAAGTAACTAGCATGGGTTTCCTTTTAGCCTCTCTGTTGCAGAACAAATCCCCTGTGAAGTATCCTAACCTTTGGAGGGGCATCTGAAGCTACTGCAAACTCTGGGACCGCATCCAGGCTTGTCTTATTCCCTAAATAAGCCTACCACATGGGTTAAAGGGCCATGAGAAAAAGCAAAGATGGAAAACTTGGCATTTCATTTATCATAAAAAACAACAAAATAACTGCTCCAGCTATTTGGTTTTGTTAAGTGAAGCAGTCCAGGTCGTGTCCCATGCAGTGGGGTTCTGCAAACTGAGGATGAGGAAGCTGTAAGCAAACTGAGGACTGCATACAGATTCCAGTGCACCAAAACGAACATTTCTAGCACTCTGCTGCTTGTTGGACAGCCATCTGCAACGTCACCAGAGAGTTTCAAGGTTTCACTGCTGGCTCCAAAGAAAACTGTGATGTACTAAAACATTGCAATGGTTATTGCAGAGTACTCAGTGACTCTCTCTACATGCTACATCCTACACTCCTCTGTCTTCTGCACTGTCATGCTCCCTGCTTCCAGTTCGTTTTGCACCCACAGTCAACTGTGATTCTGGAACTTGTTTTATTCTCAGTTTTATTAGTAACGCACATTGTAGGGGTCTGCTCTACCAACAAGCCAATTCCTTTACTCCTCGCTCCAGAAATCTTGCCCTAAAGAGCATGCAGCTCGCAAAATCGCCTGCAGAGCCTGCTAAGACATGAAGACAGTGGTACCTTCAGCACTTGAGAAAGAGCTCTGTGCCTCAAGGTCTATCTTCACTCCTAGGAACATACTATTGTAGGTAGCTAAGAGAAGATTAAATGGGAGGTCCAAAAGGTAGTGCCAGGATCACCCACTGGTTCTGGCTATTTTCCTAACCAGCTCAACAGATCCTTGTCTGAAATAAGTCAGTGCAAAATCCAGACTCTCAATTTACCCAAACATGTTGGCTCCTACTTCCTATGTAGAGTCCTCGTTTCCCATTGATTGCAGTGGGAAGTTTGGGGATCTGATTAGCTGATAGTGGCCTCATTTACAGTCCCAGTCCTGTAATGGAATGTAGTGATGACTAATAGATGTTATTTCTGCTTTTACTGTATCACATACTCCAGAAAACTCACCGGTGGGGTAAATAAAATGGCTCATCTAGATACCACAGGAAGCCCAGGACTGAGCTAGGGAGCAGAGCCAGGTCTCCTGCATCCCATTCCAGTGGCACCAGGCCACCCAACTGACCCCAAGTGGCGTTATGCAAAAGGAGGAACAGTTCTGACATTCCTCCAGCCCTCTTCCACTTCCTAATGCCCTGCCACCCAACACCTTAATACTGACCTCCTTTTTTGGCAGCTTCAAGTCGTCCCTCCCTTTGAGGCAACGAAGTGATGATACTCAAAAGAAAGCAGCGTGACTTCTGCTCAGCCTAAGACCCAAGCTAGGCTCAGAGCAAGAAGCATTTCTGCCCGCATGCAAACAGCATTTAAGAAAGATTAAACACAAAACTAATGCCTCTAATCCGAACGCTTGGTGGGCACAGACATCTTGCTGAAAAGAGAAACCGTCAATGATGCCAGCTGTACGACAGGCCTGAGCCACAGGTCCTAATCCTGCGTTCAACACGCTGGCATAGCTCCCTTTTGACATGACTGCTTTCTTGCTGTCTTCTTTAAAGAAAGTGGTAAGACTAAAGAAATAGTATGATCAGCTAACCAATATGTTAAGCCATGTGCTTACATATAACTGCTCAACTCAGCTGTAATTAGCCATATTCTATCATCATGTTTATAAAGCAAAATGACATGTCGAGGAGCATGTGTTGCTTATGAGATGATTTCTAAGGTGAAGAAGGCCTCTGGCTCATACCGTATCTCACTGTCTCGCTACATATCTTAGGCATGTATATCATTTCATAAGTTCATGTCTTGCTGTGGGGGTTAAAAAAAAAAAAAAGAGATCTACACAGCTAGCACAGCAGACTGCAAAACAGGCAAACCTCAATCCATTATGCAACACAAATTGTGGTATTCTTATCGACACAGCATCAATTTTTTTTCTTTAATTTTTCTTTTTTTTAATAAACAGAATTATGGAGCACATGACTGGAGCCAGAAGACACTATAACACTAAAGGCACTTGGTGACCCCCTGATGCCCACAGGCATTTGGAAGAAATTACATTTCCCAATGAAGTCAATGGGAAAATCACTGCACCTGAAGCAATCGTTAAGTCAACAGGAGTCTTGCCTGAGTGAGATTGAAAAATCAGCAAATCAGCTTTGAAACCCACACTTGACTCTGGATGCGTGGCCAAAGGCCTCATTTCATTCAAACAGCAGTGCTACAGTAATTGCAAGTATCACTCTCTAGTTTGACTTTAAAGAAGCCGGATATCTAATTTGCATCAGGTTTTCCCCCTCGTGTACTCACTCAGGAGCCTGAAGTCGCAGGATAAGGTGTTTCAGCTCTTAGCAAAGGAAATTGGAGTTTATGGGTGGTTAGTACCTCACAAAATGAAGCTTAGAGCAGAAAGAAAGCTTAGAAACAGATGATTCTTAGTTTAGAAATCAAACACTGCTTGTCACTAAGCGAAGATGGAGGATGCTGCACAGAGCCAGATTAATGCAGATCTCTTTTAACATTTTAATAATAAAAAAATGTTTTCATGGCAGCCAATCAAAGAATTTCTCTGTAATCTTTTGTGTACTGACAACATATCAATGATGGGTAGAGAAACTCCTGCAATTAGCCTTGGTCAATCCATTAGTGTAGCTGAAATTGTTCTTTTTTGTCAGATTGGCATTTTTCCACTGGGTCATGGAGTATCTATCACAGAGTTCCTGTGACATTCTGCCAATATGCGAGTACTCTTCTCCCTAAATAAGCATGTGGAAAGCTTCCTAAGACTACTGTTACTTTGTATTTATCAACTTAGGCTTTCTCCTTGCCATCTTCTCTCCCTAAGAATTTCATGTGAGGCACAATCACCAATATACGCAGTCTTAACACAAACCCTTATGGATGTCACTTTGATGTGCATCCAAAAAGTATAGGTCCAAGGCTTCTAGTACCAACAGCAGCAGTTCAGGAAATTCTCATTATCTCATTTTTTCAGGAATTCAATGTGAGTTACAGTAAACTGAAACGGTCTGTCTTACAAATCGGTCCTAGAGCCAGAAAGCCCAAGGCAATGTCAATCTGTTTGTTTGATCTTCTTTCTGGATGATGCAAAATATGCCCCCCTGACATCCAACTGCAGAGGTAGCTGTCATTAAGTTTTCAACTTTGATCTATTAAAGGAAATATAAGTAGCAGCCTGCAAGATCCTGTTTTGTTTAGTAGGGTTTTTTTCCCTTTGCCTAGATGTGATCAACCAGCTGTAAAGGAGGAGTATTCCCTCTAACCCTCTCAGGAGAACCACTGGACACATGGCAGGTGCCTTGCTGGCCTCTCACAGTGTGTAAGAGGTGCGAGGAAAGCTCATGTCTCCTCGTAACATCCTGGCACCAAAAGCCACAAAGTCAACACAAGACTTTTCCAACAGCTTGAGCTCTGCAGCACTCCCAACACTTTTCCATGCAAGCATACTGTTAATTTAGAGCATTTCTCTGCTCAACAAAAGCTGCTCTGCTAGTTCTTAATCACCGGCCGTTAAATTCACACGGCCTAAGGTGACCCTGTGGTTGATGCCCTTAAACCATGCAAAGAAGCACACTCAGCCCTGCCTTTCCCCACGCAGGGAGATGACTCGGGGAGAGGGGGGAAATCTGTTCCCAGCGGGAGGCAAACATAATAGGTGATGAAACGAACTCTACCTCCCACAGGACAGATGGGAGAGGTGAAGCACGAGAAGAAAAACCACACTGCTAAGCCAAAGAGAACTTCACAGGCGGAATATAGGAAATGCCCCCGTTTCAGTGATTTAGTCTGTGAGTAGTAAAACTGCACTCTGCACGCTACAGCTGCCTACGTCCCGGGATCGTGCATGCTTGCTGTTTTCAGTAGGGTCAGGCTCCACTCGCTGTCTCACCAGTGAAGCTCCATCGCTGGCTACAGATCCCAAGCACAGCAAATTAATCCAAGAGCCTGTTTCCTGATATAAACAGCTAATTTTCACATGGCCTTTACAGGGATTTCTCTTTCAATCGGACATGCAGCACTGTGCTCTGACAAATTGGCCTGGATTTTCTTTTTTGAATACAATGATAAGCTCCATGTTGGGTAGTGGGGTTTTTTTTCTTTAAGTAATATGCCAGATGGTCTGGGGGTGTGGTTTCTAATTTTATGAAGGGGGTTATCAGTCATCTCTGCGCTACAATATAGAGACCAAATCTGTCAGAATAGAAGGAAAACCTGCCCACTCTGACTTACAAAACTTACTTTTCCAATTAAAAATATAAGCTTTGCATTGCAGGAGAGAAAATGACTGTTCTTCCTTCTGTTTTCCACAGAATCTGCCTTGTTACTCAGGAATATCAGACATTTTCTTCATGCATGCCTGATCCCGCAAACTCTTCTCCTACAAGATCATTCGTAATTCTCAAGTCCACCCACTGAGTTTAAACAGGGCTACTCACATTCAGAAGGACTGGCAATACTGGTGCACTAAAACGAGGGAGAAAATAATCATTGGAGTGTTTTTTAATTCTGATCCTCAGTTTTAATCAGTATATGCCATAAAACAGAAATGTATCTACTGTGGAAGCTCTTGGTGAACTAGCCCTTCCCTGAATGCGGTTACAGCCCTAAGGAAATACCTTTTGGAAAGATCATCTTACCGGTGACAACTAGAAAACGTCGCATTTGCTAGTCCAAGCTAACACTAAATATAGTAAACAGGCCCGATCCTGTTTACTGAAGAAAACGTGGTCATTTCAATGTTCAATTAGTCACTCTGATAAACCCTTAATAAGAATTACTCACGACAGTAAAAGACTGCAGGACTGTGCCCGGAAAACGTAAACGTGGGTAGTAAAGATCGGTTACTCGCTGTGACGATCCAGTCCTGCCCGTGTAGCTCGGAAAAGGAGCACACAAGCAATAACAGGGTGAAAGGCTGAATACTTTGGGTTTATTTTTTAATATTGTTTGAGCTTGTGTCTCAAGGCACCACTGTTTCATGTGGAAATAGTAAAATATTTATGTGCCTTGTTTCTCTAATGGCTTCTAAACGGACAAGCTGCATGAAACCAGCAAAACGAAATGGTAAACTTGTGCCTGACCTCCTCAATTTTTGGTCTTGCATCCCCTGGTTAATATTTGCCACGAGTTTAATAATTATTTTCTGCAATAAATTTCTCTCCTCTGCTACATCTACTAATTTATTCAGCCCCCGCCGTTGCTCTGCTTGTCTGCTTGATTCTCTTGCAATGGAGCCATGTGAACTTTTGCTCTCCTTCTAAATGGTATTTAAAAATGAAGCATGTGCTTGTTACGCTGGGGTATTTGAAAAATAATAATGTATGCTGGTAGCCACAGAAGACCGACTCCAACACAGCAGAAACACGCAGTATTTTAAAACACTCGCTCTCGGATCCAGCCCCTCCTGCAAGATCAGCCAAAGCCTTCCACCGAGTTCACTGGGAAAAAGATTTTCGCAGTAGTGCACTTGTCTGGTCCAAAAGAGCCTTCAGTGGGGAAATATGTATTGCATGCCCCTTCCCTGTTGTGAAAGCGTCTTTAATTGCGGTGATAAGCAGTCATGATGAAGCACTGCTCTCCAAAAATACTAAGCCCATGCCAACAAATCTGGTAATTAGTAATTAGCCTCTATGGTAAAGTATTGTGCAAGAGAGAAATGCTCCCATTTTCAGTGTAATGGGAAACCGTTTGCTGGCTAATCACATGAAAATTGAAAGCTAGGTCTGTAAAACACGTTCCTGGTGCATTCCTGCTCATTAATACAGCAGCGAGTTAAACTCTGGAAGGATCCTGTAACACTGAATGAAGGTGATTGAACCTGGCACAGACTTTACAAAAATACACAGCATATGGTTTAAAGGGAGATGGCCCGGTACCAACGCAAGCAAGAACTCATTCATTTTTCTCCATGTTTGCTCTTCAGAAAGACACAGGTTTCCCTCGGGCACATCAAAGGTGCCGGGTTTATTCTCTCCCAACTAAGGGAAGAAATCACCAGGAGCAAAGTGCATCAAGTGAAACCAAGTGATAAGAACCCCCGTAATACAGTGCTTCTAGATCAGATTTACTGCTGCAACGATCTGTTTGAACTGCACGTCCTCACTACACCCATTTGCATGCCTAATGATGCAGAAAATAGCCCCGCACTATTTTCTTTTTGGAAGAAAGTGTGGTTTTTAAGGGTAACCTCCATGTGCAGGTTCCTGTTTAAAATCAGTGTGGACGGTTTATTTTCCTTTTAATAAAGCCCAGCTCTTGAAGAGACATTACTTCATTCATAAATACCGTTTCAAATATTTTAAATACCTCTAGGACAGTAGTTTAAAGATAACAGAGCAATGCAAGACCAACAACAAACCTTATGGAAATTCTTCTCCGCCGGGAGACGGAGAGATCTGGAAGCACAGAGGGGTCACTCGGTGTCTCTCCACCCTGACCCCCCCACCTCCTTCAGCGCCCCCCCCCCCCCCCCCGCGAAGTTTTAATTCCCGATCGGCCCCCTGGCCGCCGCCTCCCATGGAAACGAAGCTCCCCTGCCCAGGGCAGCCCGGTTCCTGAGGCCGGCTCCCGCACGCCTCCCGTCCGCCAAGGCGCGGCAGCCCGGACCGGGCGGCCGGAGCGGTGAAAGAGGTGCGAGGCTCTCCGCCGCGGCCGCCCGTTCTGCCTCCCCCCGGGGCGGCGGCGGCCGACGGCGCGGAAGGAATGAGGACGGGACTAATTTACCTACGGAGTCAATCTCCAGGAGGCGCTGCAAGTCGCGGATGCTGTGGATCTCGCTGTGCGCCAGCCGCTCGATGAGCTCCTGCGGGATCTCGGCCTCCTTCAAAGACACACACACCGCGGGTCACCGCGCAGCGCAACCCACGCCCCTGCGGCGCCGGGGATTTAGAGCTTACGGGGCGGGGGTGGGTGTTGGGAGGTTTGGGGGTTTATGGAGAGCACAGGGTTTGCTGCTGGACGTGTTTGGACGAAGCAAGGAAACAGTCCGCACCCACCCTACTCCCCTCCCCCGCTCCGCCGGGCTCTGGAGCGCGCGCCCCCCCCCCTCCCCCCAACTCTCCGCTTGCGCTCCCGCGGGGCTGCGCGCCCTCCGCTGAACCGCGCCACGGCTGGGCCGAGCGAGCAGCTCCCCGTGGCTCCGGCCTGGCGGAGCCTGTGCCCAGCAGAAAGCCGCGCCTCCTCTCCCTGAGCTCCGCTCGACAGCCGCACACCCCCCCGGGGCAGCCGGCCGATGAAGTTTGCCCGGGCGGGCGTGAAGTCCACCGCGGGCGCGGGCTCCCCCGACGCGGGGCGGGGGGAGAAGGGACTATCCCCCCACGGGGCAACCACCACCCTACCAGCGCCTACGTCGCGACTCCCGGTGCCCAGCAGACCCGGTCCCGGGAAAAGTTAAAGGAGTCGCCGTGCAGCGCAGAGCACCGCGCTCTCCCCGACCAGGGCCACCTGTAGCAAGCCCATGAGGCGTCTCCGCGCCGTGCTCCGTCCCCGAGCAGCCCGACCTTCGCCCGCTTTGAGCCGGGTGGCGGTCAAAAACCGGGGAAGAACGTTTTTAGAGGGGGAATACTCAACCAACTTCTGCCCGCGGCACTAACGGTGCCCGCGGCCGCCTGTGTGCAGCGCCGTGCGCCGCGGGGGCGGACGCTGCTGGGCTTGCTTGCAAATAGCCGCAGCTGGTTGGCACCCGCGCGGCGTGAATATGTATTTGTGTGTATATATCTATATATTTATATAGATATAATGTTTAAGGGCAGCCAGCAGCCCCGGAGCGGAATGCACGGTCATTCCCCTTCGCCTCTGGCACGCATGAAATGGCAACTTGCTTTCTGCCTCGGCCGCGCCGGGGCTGGGGCAGGGCGAGAGCTCCCAGCGGCGCCGGGGCGCGGAGATGCCCTCGGAGCCCAGGTGGGCAGCCCGCTCCCCGGTGCCCTCCGCCGCCCTCTCGCCCCGACCCCCGACTGCGGCGTCCCCCGGAGCCCGAGAACGCAGAAAGCCGCTCTCACCTACCTCGGAGAAGGTAAAGGACAGGTAGCCAAAACCTATCAGCAAAACGCAAGCCCAGGTCCTCATCGCGGTCTAGTGCACTTTAGACACGGAGGGAAAGCAACGCCGATGGAAAGGAGCTGCAGGCCGGCTCCTGCCGCGCAGAAATTCAGTACCATCCCTCAGGGGAAAGGCAGCGGGGTGGCTCGGGGGTCCTCCGCATCCAGGGTGGGTCGGGGCTGCCTCGGGGCGGCGGTGGTTTAATTACGGCGCTGCCGCTGTTTGTATGTTCCCCTCGCTACGGGAGCGTGGCTGCTCTCTCCTGCTGCTCTCGCTCGCTCCTCTTGGCTCTTAGGACTAGACCAGCCGGTACTTCTGCATATTTGCTTAGATCAGACCAAAGTGAAACCCAAGGAGTCGATCCGGAGCGCAGCCGAAACGCCCATCACCTGTCTGGGGCGGCTGGCCCCCCTCGCGGCGGGCGGCGCTGGGGCCCGCCTCCCCCGCCGCCGCGGCCTCCCCGCTCCGCTCCGGGACCGAGGGATTTCTCTATTTGCCGGCTTCTCCCCCACCCCGCTATGCTTTGCCCTCCACCCTCTCTCCCCCTTTCTCAAAAAAAAAAAAAAAGGGGGGGGGATTTTTTTTTAAAAAAAATTAAAAAAAAAAAATATGTTAAGATCTTTATTGGTACCGGATCGGAATGTTTCTCCCGCTGAGAACGGTCCCGCTTCCCTCCCCGGCCGGGGCGAGGTTAAAAAAATAATAATTAGGAATAATAGCAGTGATAAATCGGAGCAATATTGCAAGATCTCGCGGGCTGCCTTGGTGCAGTTCCTTCTCCACTTTGCACGGGAGAAAAAGAGAGGAGGAGGAGGAGGAAGGAAAAAAAATTATATATATATATATATATATATATATAAAATCTATATATGCAAGAAGGTTTAAATCCCAAGGGGATCGGAGACGAACTGCAACTCCTGGCAGAAGGAGGACTCCCGGGCTCGCTCCGAAGCGGTGGCCTGTCTGGAGCGTGGCTCCAGCGAGGAGCAGCATATACCGCTCCCCTCCCTGCCATGCGCCTCCCCCGTCCCTCCTCCCGGTACTCCCGGCACCAAACCCACAAACAACAAGTACCGGGGGCTGCCTCCAGCTGCAGCCCCTGCTCGCGGGGCCGGAGTGGCTCTGCCCACATGTAACTGGAGGGGGATAAAGGGGGAGGAAAAAAAAAAGGGGGGGAGGAAGAAAAAGGAGCCGGAGGAGGAGGGCAGGGGGAAGCGGGGCAGCGTGCCCGCCACCCCGGCTCTCTGCGGCACTGGGGCGGGGGAGCCGTCGGGAGCTGCTGCGCAACAGCCGCCGTGTAACCTTACGGGATCCACCTTGTGCCCCTGCCTTTACATAAGGCGGAAGAGATGCCGTGGCCGCGGAGGGTTTGGGTGGGCTTGGGGATTTTTACCGTCGCTATGATTAATTTTTTTTTAATTTTTTTTTTTAAATTTATGGGCTTTTTTGCGGGCGGGGGACACACACACATACTCGCAGGAGGGGAGGGGCGGGGTGGCGATGGGCTGTGTTGTGGGGGGGGGTTTGAACGTAGATTTTCCGCTGCTGTTGCAGCGCAGCCTTCATCGCAGAGAAGAGCGCACACACCCCTCCCCTTAAGAAACCCAACAGCAACCCCCCCCAAATAAATAAAGCCGCCCGGGGGGGGCGGTGCGGGCGGGGGGCAGCGGGCACCCTCCGCCCTGCGGCACCTGGCTGCGGCATGCGCGGGTGCGGGGCTCCCCGCCGCGGCCGCGGAGACGCGGCGCCCCGGGGCTCCGCTGCAGCCGGCCGCGGTTCCCCCCCCCCGCCTCTCCCTCACAGCCAGCCCGCGGAGCATCGGTGCCGGAGCCGGGCGTTGGCAGCTCGCTCTCCTTTCGCATTCTCCCTCCCCGGGGAGAAAAAAATGCCCCTTTTTCCCCGGCGCAGATTGGCACAAGGTGCCTGCTGCACCCTGACATCTCCCCGAACTCATTGTGATTTAAATAACAGCCCTTTCTCATCTAAACAAAGCATCTTAATAGCAGATGCAAAGAATTCAGCTCATCTGAAAATCCAATAGCATGTAAGTGGATTAACTGCAATAACACAACTGAGGAGTGATACTATCCTTCATGGAAGACAATAGACTGTAAATGCACAGCCAGGGAGACTTATCCTTTCATCTCTGAATTTCCTTCAGCATTTCAAAAGCGAATGCTTTCTAGAAGCCCTGGAGGGGTTTGCACGCTACTGGCTTGGACATGCTTCTAGGAAACAACCTGTGCTTTAATGGGCACTTTGCAATTGCATAGAAGTTCCCACCAAAACAGAAGTGGCCTTTCAAGTACGTTTAATTCTCTCATGATGTCATGTAGACTTACAGGGTGGTCTCCGGGACCACAAGGGGGAAAAAAAAAAAAAACCAACCCAAAAAAAAAGGTGGGGGTTGAAAAGAGAGAAAGGGAAAAGAGATGTAAAAGATTTGGAAGCACTTTAGAAAGTAGAAAGCTTTTTTTTTTTTTAAGGCAGAAAATGCTGAGCCAGTGTGGAGCCATTCTCAAATGCCTCCTGATATAAAAACATGATCTGAGTACCACGCTGCCGCAGACTCATCCGCACGGGCTGCGCTGGCAAGCGGGAGGCAAACCAGGGCAAGTCACTCTGGTAGCTGCCATCCCCTTCTTACACGGGGGTTGGCATCGCAGAAGTAAAAAGTGATGACTTCAGTTTTAAAATAAACAAATCTCATCCGCACTTACCGTTTGCTGGGGTTAAAGAAGGAATTCTTCTGGTCTGTGTTGTCATAGTAATATAAAAAATAATAATTACCAAACAGTGCAATAGATTCTGACAGCACCAGCTCGTTGAATGCTTACTTCTTCCTTCCTTCCTTGGCCAACTTGTCTGGGGTCAGAAGTGCTGGGTATCTGTAGCTCTTCCGAGTGCTACTCCACTGGGAAAACCGACGTAGAGGTAACTCCTACTTTATCTCTTTGCTTGGACATATATATACATATATATATGCAGCTTTGATTCTTCTTACATTCCCTCGTTTTATGAGAAACCTACTGCATCAGCATCTTTGTTAGATCTGTCATTGTGGAGCTCAGATAAGCATCTTTCCTCTGGGTCAAGTTACACTGGGAGTAGCTTTTAACATTACACTGTTTATATGGATCATTGCAAATATTTGATAATAATGCAAAATATGTAAGATCCCAGAAGAGACCAAAGACCAGGGAACGTAAATAAAATTCACACAGATGCTGCAAACAACGTTATACTTGGGCTGGCTGGCTGCTTATGAAATGCATTTTCTCCTTCTCTGTTATTTGATCTAAAAACCTATATGTGCTGTGTAAATCCTTAGGAGCATGCAAACATAACGTCCTGTGTGGAAAACATGGTACAAGTGCATCTTCCCTTCAGCATGGCACCTTCTTCCAGTCCACAAGTCAATTAAACATATGAAATACCATCTTCCCTGCCATACCTACAAGCCACATGCGTGGAAAGAGCAACAGGATGGTATTTATAGGTTTAAAAGAAAATCAATACAAAGAACAGAGCACTGGGAAATTAGGGTTTGCACTTTGTTATTGATCTGAGAGCGGCGAGCAAGGTACTGCTTGTCTAATTTAAAGCACGTACTGTGAGAAGCCCCTCAAATGTCACATTTATAATAGAATTATGCCATGACAGGGTGTCAAGAGGGAGGATTTCCAAGGTTTGCACAGCCCTTGGCATGGGGGAAGGGATGCAGAAGCTCCGTGACACAAAATGAAACCACTTCAGTGGGACCGGTTCTTTCTGCAGGCAGTGACGCATGATGCTGGGGTGCCCCAGATCTGGCTGCTAGCACTGGCTACAAAGCTCATGTAGATCACTGCTCAGTTCTCAATACCAGTCAAGCCCCATAGCAGGACCAACCCATGCATCGGGGAAGTGTGCCAGGGCTGCAAGGCAGGAGAGCAGGTCGCTGAGAGAAGGGTGGTCCTGGGGTGGGCAGCGAGGGGTCTGCGGTGCTGGGACGGGGCTGAAGGACACCAGGCTGGCTTCACAATGGTGCCTGTAACCCACAGCATCTATTTCAGAGATCGGACTGAGGTGTTGATGCTTGGCCCTCCCAACAAGCCGTAAAGTTGCAAGAGGAATCATTTCATTGCAGTCACGTTCTTGCCGAGGGGGTCTGGGGAAACCTGCCTGAGTCTTTTTCAGACTTAATTTTAGTGGGGGGTTTGCCTGATTGATAATCACATTGAAATTAAGAAAACAGAATGAGTTGGACTAAAGGTGGCTTGGGGTTTTTTTGAAGGGTAGCTTGCTTTTATCATTGCATCTGTTGGAGGTTGGCAGAGCAGCCCGGTGCCTTCTGCAGCTGAAAAAGGGCCAAGACCCAAGGCTGCTGTGGCTCCAGAAAGGGTCCGTGATTTGGATGCATTCAGTGCTAGTGCCACACCGTATCCTACGAGGGGTAAAACTTCAGGAACTAAAATTTGGAAAGCTAGGCAGGATGCTCACCCACTTTGGGTGGCTTCTTGCTGGTTTTGAGTGGGGCATGTGCCCATGGTGGGGGGAGATCTGGCCCCTCCACTGCTTGGCTGCTACCTGCCCTGAGGAGCAGACACAAGGCTGTCGTGGGTGCAGGTGATGTACGGGCAACAGAGTGTGAGTGTGGAAGGCGCTGATGGCAGGCAAACCGTTTACTTTCCTGAAACCTGGCCCATAGAGAGCAACAAGTAAAGCTGCAAGGAGAACAAGTGAGGCAGTTGCTATTCCAGCTGGTACACCTACAAACATTATTTCCTCTTCCAGCTCTTCCTTTTGGATCCTTGCACTGGCTCCGTCCTTCTGGCTGGGCTTTGTTTTCTTTGAAACCTTCCTTGGTGCAGCTTTCCAGATGCTTTCATGGTTGATAATTTTCCTAAATAGTCATGAGATGCAAATCTGCTACAAGGTTTCAGCTAAGTGGAGCCATCAGAAGGGGCTCGGGAAAGTTTTATGGTGCCCCTGAACACAGCGGGCAGCCATGGCCCATGTCACCTCCATGGGTTGGCACTTAAAGCCATGATATTTCTGGGGATGCTTTGCCCTGCAGTGAACAGGGCAGGATCCTGCTAGAGCTGATCCTGCCCCCAGACAGCCCCGTTGACTTGAATAGCACAGTGATGCTACTCAGGGATGTGGTTGGTAATACTCTTGTTAACATGCTCTTCTCTCCCACCTGCCCATCTGCCCCTTAGCCAGGGGGTTTGGTGGCACAGGCCAGAGCGTGGAGGTCTGTGACCTTTTGTGCTGCGGGAAACACCACAGAGCCCCAGAGATTCACCTTCAGGGCTGGAGCACAAACTGGCAGCCCTGCCAGCCTGGGTAGCAAGATACCATGTTTAGGCATCGAGCTAAGGCGCTCGCATACCAGCACAGGCCGCTATTTTCGTGGGTTGCTCCTGCTCACCACCCCTGTGGGACAGCGGAGCTGCTGCAAGGCGGGATATCCCCTGCACGGTGGATAAAGCTCTTAAAAACGGGCTGGGCTTTGTTACTGATACTTTAGTTCATCCAGCTGAGTAACTCCAAAGGTCCCAGCGCAGCGGTACCGGCACGCTGATGCACACTGTAAGCACAAGCAGCTTGCACAGGGCTCAGCCCCGGCCCTGTGCGTGATGTGCTCGCCTCTCCCCAGCACCACGGGTGTAAAGCTCTTCTCCTCTGGCTCAGCGGTTCTGTGGAGACCATCCAGGATGTAACTCAGCCACGCTAAGTACCATAAAATTGTGATATTCTTCTTCATTGTTCCTAGCTTGGAAGCCTGCAGAGGCCTAGCTCGGAGCAGCCCATTTTATTAAGCTCCATCCAAACACAGTGAGATAGCTGTTCTTCCGAGGAGCTCGTATTCTCAAAGTGCTAGCCGCCCCGTTTGTGTTCTTGTATCCATGCAACCTTGTTGCTCTTACAACATAACACGCTGGTCCTGTGAGATTCCCTCCCTTACAATAAAAACTCGGGAGGATGATGCACGGGCTTTCAGCGCCGCACGCACCAGAGCCTGCAGGATCCAGCGGTACCCAAAGGGCAAAGGAGACAGGAAAGCTGCTCCAGTGGAATCGCTAATTTATTTTCATCTGCAGATGTTCATAATGGCCGTGAAGCTTCCCAATTGAATTTCTGAGCCTTTTTTTCTCACAGAAACCCAGTTAATAAAGAGGGAGAAGAGCAGATAGAAGGATTGGTTTGCTTTCCCCCCCCCCCTTTATTTATTTTTAAACAGAAACTCCAGCGTAGCGGTTTCATTTTTCATTTTCTTGCATCTGTGAAAGCAGCAGCCTGATCCCCACAGGGTCTGTGTGGCTGCACATATCTCAAAGGACCACACCTGAATTCCCTGCTCTGGCACACCATCTCTCCAGAGGACTTCATGGACATCCCCCCAAAGCTTATCTTCTCCTAGCGCTCCCATCCTTTCAAGCCACACTGCTACACATAGACCCACTGATGGTGGTGGCTTCTCCTAAAGCAACCACTTCCAAACCCTTTTCTCTCAGCTGCCCACCTCAGGACATGTTTTACCATTGTCCTACTGTGCTCCAGGCCCACCAGGCCTCCAACACTGCCTGGCTGTGCACATGTAGACATCTTAGCTGGGTCCTTGGCCTGCTAGCCACCATCCCGTGTTCACTAGGAGCAAGCATGTTCTTACCCGTGATACATTGCTGGGCTAGGAAGGGGGCACGTGCCAGCATTTACACCAGGAGTGAATTTCTTGGTCCCTGCAAAAAGCATCTTCTCCATCCTATTGAAGGTAGCACCTGTTTCACCTTTCAGCAGTGATTCCTGATGCTCAACCCATCGATCTGGACACAGAACTCCTCCTCTCATGGCAACCAGTGAGAAACACAACGTCAAAGCAGAGCACGGGCCATGGCCCTTTAAGCATTGTCTGTTTAACTGTAGCGCGATCTCTCCTGCACTCCAGTGCTTTCCATAAACAGCAAGTCATCCTGGAAGGGGAGGGAGAGGATGATAAATAATCCTGTTATTCATGCGACTGCGTTCTTTCATGAAACTGGGAAAAGGCAAAATAAAGTGGCGACCGCAAGACTGGGAAGGAAACACAAGGCAGCAGGTTGTGCTGCTGCAGATATTTTGGGCCAGAAGAGAATCTGAAAAGAGAAAAGGTGAGCAGAAAAGGTTTAAAATGCCAAGAAGAAAGCCAAGAGAAGGAATATAAAAGAGCAGCTTTCTCTGCATCCCTGCTCTGTGTCTGGCTGCAGCTCTGGCTGCCCACCACCAGCTCCCTGGGGATGTCTACCTGTGCTGGAGCCTTCCTCCTGTGCCTGCACCTTGCAGAGAGGAGGGTGTGGGGAGTGCCAGAGCTCCAGCAAGGATGGCTGGGCAAGGAGAGAAGCACAGGTGGGCAAACCCTGGGGAAGAAATCCCAAGGAGCAGTGGGGAAGCTGAGAAGAAATCTGCTTGCTGAGGGTCCAAGCAAAGGAGCTCTGCTTAGTTTTGCTGGGACAGTTTATGGTGTTCTCTCCATCATGCCTTGCCCTCGTGCCAATGCTGCCTCTCCAGGCCATTGGGGAGGCATCGGTGCCCATGCTGCAGTCACCTCAGTTCTCCATCTGCCCTCTCCATGGGTCCCCAGGCCTGGGATTGGAAGTACTGACACTCAGGCACCTGTCCCACAGCAATCCAGGGTGGACAGCTGTGGGGTGACATCTCAAACCACTGCAGCTCTTGGCTCAGCATGTGAGTCAGAGCCCTCCATCCCTGGGATGCTCCTAGAAGCAGCCTGGCTCTGTACTGCTGGTACCAGCCTGGTCTTCATTGTAAGAGCATCTTGTATGGGGACAGTGTGTCTGTCCCACTTAGACTCCAGTAATGACACACGTCGGTTTCAGTGGTGTGGCACTTGGGACTGGGACAAGGTGGGCCACATCCTTACACAACTTCCAGAAGTGCCTCTTCCCCACGCAGCTCTGTGGCAATTCCTTCAGGCTTATAAAAGCTTAAGCCCTTGTCAGTAAGGCAGCCTTGGAGCCTGGGTGTGAGGAGAGAGAATTCCTCCCCACATCCTAGATATTTCAGATGGAAGGGAAAAAAGAAGACACAGAACATTGAAGACATCAGCTGCTCTGTGAGAGGGACTGGCTTCAGTCTGGTGTCTCTGTTGTGCGTCACTGGGTGAAGCTCCTGCTAAGGCAAGGGGAATTACACGTGGTGTGAGGAGAAGGCAGTTGATACCTGTGTAAACACTGCGCGGCCACACGAGCCTCGTGCATCTTCCCTGAGACACCTCTGCCAAGCTAGCAGGTGTTTCTGACATCAGGCCTTACACTACCACACTCCTACGTGTGTCTGGCTGCGTCTGCCGCACTAACGATCGCTCGGTGCGTAGTGGCTGGGTTTGTTTGTGAAGTTAAACACCGTGGGCAACAGCCCAGCCACGACAAGTTAAACTGCTCACACAGCTTCTGTGTGTGTCACAGGTTTATTCCTCCTCTGCCTCTGCTATGACTTTTCCTCACTTTCTTCCTCTCCATTTTTCCCCTTGCTCCTGCCCATCCTTTCCCTAGTTTGTGCTTTCCAGGTCACCTCCTTCTCTTTGTTTGCTCCATCTTTTAGGGCAGTGTTCCTGTCTCATTTCTATGGGTGGCAGAGAAGATGAAAACTGCAGCCAGGCAGCCCCAGCACACCCTGAGAGCATGGAGCGATGGGATGCTCCATGCCTAGAGTCCAGGGGTAGTGCTATGAGGGCTGATGGTTGGGGATTCCACTGTTGCAACTCTGGGTGCTAGTTGCAGCTGCTGTGGAAGTCTTTGGGGATTGGTTTTGTATTGCAGTTATCAATGGCTTAAAAAATATCCCGTGGCCAGGCACAAAAGTCATTCAGAAGCAAGGAAGCTATCACAGACCTCTACCAAAAAAACCCTCCTGCCTTTGGAGGGCTGAGACTGAAGATCAGTAGAAATTCCCAGGGGTATCAGTGGGGTGGGTGTTCAGCTCCCACTGAAAGGGGAGTTTCCTTCACCAGAAGGATTGGAAAAATAGCTCTTCTGTCCTCCTTTGTTTGAAGTTAGGATGCCAAATTCAGACATCCACACTAGCATGGTGTCCGTTTCCATTGCTCAGACTTTTAGTCTTGTAGTTGTTGTCATGGTCCTTCGTGGAGGTCTCACCTTTGGTCCCAGGCTCTCTTGGCCTGAGGTTTAGCTTTTTGCAGTACCTCATGGCATATGCACATACACGAAGTGCAACAGCTGGTAGATCTCTTATTCATGGCTTAATCACTTCCCTCTGGAGGTGTGTGGTGTGATGTGTGGTCTTACTCAACCCTGGCTTTCCAAGGGATGGAGAGGCAGGGTCAAGCACAGCCCAGATTCAGCACAGCGCTGAAGAGGATGACTAACCTGAAGCATGGAGTGTTTTCTTGATGTCATTAGGATGGACCTGCTTCTTTTCCTGGAGCTAAAAAATCATTTATTCTTTTGGAGCCTGCCTTACCACACCCTTCCCATCTCATGTTCAGCTCAGCATCACATTGCCGGCTGCCCACTGGGTTTCCACATGTCTCCACTGACTTTTGCCCAACTGGCCATCTGATCTCATAACCACATCTTCTCTGGTGGTTCACCATGTGTCCATGGTTGCACCCTTTCGTAGGGGTTTGCTGTGTCACTGCTACTTTCCCATCCATCTGGAATTTCCCCTTAAGCTCCTGAGACACCAACTCCCAGGAATGTCATCAGAAACCCTTTGCTAAAATGGGACCTGCTGCATTAGGTCTTGTTGCTTCGTGGTTGTGTAACCCAGATTGGCTGTTGATTTAATCTGAAATACTGTTACACCAGAACAGGGCCTCAGCATCCTGATGAAGATACAGTCCTAATAGGGAGAGGGGTGGCTCAAAGGACTGGGAGTCCATGATGATGTCTTTAACTTCTGCATCACCACTTCCGAAAGCAGCTCAGATCCACAGTGAACTTCATGATCTCAGTCCAATTTCTAGTGTATGTATGGTCATGCCAGAAAAGCTTCCCCCATAAAACACCTCCAGCTTTGTCTGGGAGTCCTGAAGAGGTGTATGTGGTGGTCACCGCCAACCAGAGTGGTAAATGTCACCTGCCGCACAAGGGTGATGTGGGCAGGTGGCTCGAGCAGTCCTCACACATGGCTGTGGCAAGGGAAACGGCAGTTGCAGTGCTGCCTGCCTGGCCAGCTCCCACAGGAAAGATACTTCCTTCTCTCCCAAATTACCTTGTGAGCCACTTGCAAAATATCCTCGTTGCCGATCACAAAGACTGCAACTCTGCCATCCCCTGGGCCTGACCCTGACCCCACACGTGCCTAATAAGGGGCTCCTCAGAGGTGAGGAGCACTTTGCTGAAGTGTCAGTAGGGAGAGTAAGCAGCGAGTAAGGAGTTTGTCCCCGGAGTGTCACTGGGATAAAAACAGAGTGAGAACAAAACCTGGCCATGCTCACAGGAGCCCAAAGCCCTGCCAAGCAGAGCTGCCATTTCTTGCAGCAAAGTGTTTCTTCGCAACGATGGGTGTTTTCTTACCCACCCATACATGAATTGGGAGGGAGGAGGTGCAAGAGAAGAGGTGACCATGTGATGGCACCAAGGTCAGGCAGGAGGATAGCAATCCACCCTCATTTACTAGAGCCATCCTGGTCTGACAGGGCATCGCATCCCTTGCTGGTAATGTCTGTACTGCAGTGAAGGCAACGGAGCAAATGACTGTTTTTCCTTCCAAGGCTTCTTGGCTGGGATGTTGTCCCTCCTCACCCTGTGTTTGCTCCGTTGCTCTCTCCCGGGTTGCCCTTGCCCCCGCTGGAAAGCTGCCCAGAAACTCCCTGCCCACTTCAGGGCCAGACCAGCTGAGCCAGGCATGTTATTTGGGTCTGTGCCCCTCCTCTCCCTCCGTTCCCTGTGCAGGTCTGTCTCCTGCCCTCAGCCTTGTTTTGGCCACACACGCTGCCTACATCCCCTGGTGCTCCCGGCCATCAGATGCTGCTGCTCCCACATGCCCCCATAGACGGTCCCACACCAGGGCTGCAGTCCCAGTCTGGGCTCCAGGCATCCTCTCCATACCCTCAGCGTCTGCCCAGTTTGTATTCGCATATCAGGGCTGTGACCCTGAACTGGCTTCTCCTTATAAATTCCTTCCACTTGGCTCTGCCCACACTGTCCACAAAGCCTCCCAAAGAAACGCAGCTCGCAAACCAGAAATACCCAAGAAGCAGACAAACCCCTTCACAACAAAATGCCCTTCTCTCTCCCAGCAGCGCTGCCTGGGCGCAGCTTTCCCAGCACTCCCCCTGCCACCGAGACGCGGAGTCTGTTCGGCACCGCGGGCAGCGGGGTCACCCCACACCCAGGCACAAAGCGGGCACATCCCCATCCACATCCCGGCTCACCAGAGGCCCCGGGGGCCTGCCCTGGGGTCATCACAGCGCTGCCAAAATGTGCTTTGATCTGGATTTCACCCCAAGACCTGTGCGTTACACGGTGCTGCGTCCCGTGCTGAGCTGGCCAGCGGGGCCCACGGCCTGCTCCTCTGCTCTGAAGAGCCCATGAAAGCCCGTTGCAGTCTCGTTTGCTCCCTTGTATACATATATACACACACATATATATATATATACATCTAGGCTTGTGCCCATAGAGTGGCAGCTCCACACATGTGCGGGTGGGCGGACAGCTTTGCATTTGCCCTCATGATATCATGCCAAAAACATTCCCGAGTTCAGCTCCTTGCTTGCTTCCCTCTCTCTCTCTCCCTCGTTCTCCCTTTTGCAGTTACTCACAGCGTCTAACGAAGGCGTCCCGCGTTCATCCCCCCCCCACCCTGGCCATATGGCCTCATGCTGGGGTTTCTGCTCAGCATTATCCATCCTTCATCCTGCCCAGAACCCCTCAAATATTTTTCATGAGGACTTTCAGCAAGATCACAAGCTTTCCCTTTCTCTCAAGCTTTCCCTTTCGCCCCCCTTTCCAGCAGTGTGTTTGGGATGGTTAATAATTTACAGCACATCAAGGGTTACAGGGACAGCACTGATCTGACGCAGGAGCCTTCTGGACAGAAGCAGTTCTATAAAGTCTTACAAGTGCTATTTTTTCTTTAGGAGAGGAGTGGATGATTTTTTTTAAGTGTTGTGAGAACAGGAATGTTTCTTTTTTAGCCAATTCCACATACTTTTTGTTATAGGAGAAGATGTGGTCTGAGGGTTTTAGCAGAGGCTAAAACAGGGGAGAACGGGATCTATTTTGGTGGCGTGTCAAGTGAGTGGGAAATAATAGAAGGGGCTGCCTCAAAAGAGGAGTTTGGCAGCATCTCCAGGCGAGCCCGGTTGTGCAGACAGCCCTCCCCTACCTGTGCAGCACCCAAGGGACCACACTGCTGGGTGCAGAGGTGTGGATATGATCCGTTTCCACCCTCCGTCCAGAGTACCTCCCTGTGGGATGCTGAGGTTTGGTGCACGATTGCTTTTCTGCTGGTAAAGCAGGGCGAGCTGGCTTGCAGAGGTTGCAGTAGGGCTGTGCTCAGGACCATGTTGGATGGTGGACACAAGGGTCTTGCCTGGGGTGAGATACTTCATGCCTCCCGGTTAATGGGCAGCCCGTGGCTGGGCTGGGGCACATGGAATAACCCGGCTCCCCACAGCAGCACTCCACCCTGTGCACACCCTTTCTCTTTCCCTGTCACCTGCTTAATCACAGAATCCCAGAATCTCCTGAGCTGGAAGGGATCCATAAGGACCATGGAGTCCAACTCCCGGCTCCACACAGGCCCAGCCAAGTCAGAGCATGGGACTGAGGGCATCATCCAGACACTTCTTGCCCTCAGCCCAGCTCAAGGCTGTGACCCCTTCCCTGGGGAGCCTGTGCCAGTGCCCGACCCCCTCTCAGCACAGAACCTCTTCCTGACACCCAGCCTAAACCTCCCCTGTTGCAGCTTCATGCCGTTCCCTCGGGATCCATCCCTGCTCCCCAAACAGAGGAGATTGGCACCTGCCCCTTTGCTCCCCTCAGCAGGAAGCCACAGACTTTCACACCAAATGGAAACTTTCTGACAAACTATTCAGTCAGAAATGTCCTGAATGATGAGTGGGTTTTCTTCTTCCATGTTTTTTTCTCTTCTTGACATTGTGGATCCCAATGGGAGATTAGCTAACACGGCTCATTATCGGTGTATGGAGCATCAGTGGAGAAGACACCTTTCTGCCAGAGCCAGAAAGCAGGAACCATGGGCTGAAAGCGGTGCTGATGTTCCTCCTGGCTTTGGGTGATGTTGCCCCAAGGTTGAATTTGCCTGAAGTGGGTCAAACTGGGGAGCAGATTCCCTTCTAAGCAACTCACAGCACATTAATTATGAGAATTAATTGGGATGGTCAGCAATGAAACCATGAATCTGGTGCAGAGGAAGCAGGATTCCTTTCTAAAGGGTAAAGAACAGCCCCTTTGCTGGACATATGGGGCAAAGTGATGAGAGAGGGGTCAGAGAGCAACCTTCCAAATCACCAAGGCAGGCCAAAAGTGCTTTGCCATCGTCCCCTGGCTTTTCACGGTGTGTGTGGTGTTTGGAGGACAAGGTCTGGTCTGTCTGTGCTGAAACAGAAGCAGCAAAACATCACCACTGGTGAGGGAAGTGCGGAAAGAGAAGGGAAGGTAATTGGAACCTTCAGGCTGGCAGTGGATGGGGGGTGAAGGCAATGAATCTGGAAAGCAGGCTGCGTTATCTGGGGCTGGAGCTGCTGGCGCTGCTTCGGCTGGCGTTTCACTGACCCGAGAGGTTCCCTTTGTGCCCAGTTATCTAGAGCTCCCAGCTGCAGCCAAGGCCACCAGCTCATGATAGAAAAGTGATGTCGAATGGGGAAAGATATGTGTTGGTCCTGCCACAGCTGCTTTCTCTCCTAAAATGAGATGCTCCATGTGGGGATACAGCTGCAGGTGACACGGGGTTTATGAACTGACCCCGCGGGCACATGCCAGAAACCAACCCCCCAAAATGGGAGGTGGAGAGGGGCGGCTTCACTGGGGAAGGACACGCAGCCCGTTACGGAGCCACTCCAAGGCCATCTGGCATGGTCCTGGTGCTCCGGCGTCAGGCGAAGGGCCCGCAGAAGCAAGTGATCCCAAGTGACTCTGACTTTATCTCAACATGAATAAACTCAGAGTAAGTGGTCAGGGCCCCCCCATAATTTGGCTACAAATCTGATATCAAGGAAGCCACACACTTTCCTTCTGGTTGTGCGTGTAGCTGAAAACAGGGGAACAGAACAGGGAAAAGCCTGCAAATAAAAATAGTATCCTTGAGTCTCCTGCTTATGACATGACAACAAAGGCATGTGATGCTGCAAAGCTCTTGGCTCATCGCCTCGCCCTGCTCTCACACAAGTCCTGGAGGAGTTGCAGAAGTCCAGCGGGAATCCATGAGCTGTGATGAGGAGGATCCCTGCTTCCCACCTTTCCCACCCAAGTGACCAGAGATGCACCGCAGGACGGCCTGATGACAGTCACCGCTTCGGTGTTTCACTAAAGGGGAAAAAAATGTAGGGGTGCTGTTCCTCACACCACTTCTTCCCTGTCTCCTTAAGGGCTTGATGCTGCAAATGCTCCCGAGACAAAGCTGCAGTCGGTGAGGGGAAGATGCTTTCCGGAGCAGCTCCTAGGAGGCAGTAAGCACAGAGCAGTCAGCTCTGGAGCGATGCTTTGGGTCACCAAGCAGCAGCCAGAGACTCTCCAGGGACACCTGCTTTTTCTGAGGTGCTGGTAACACTCCTTCCACAGAGCACATTGGTGTGAGCTCTGTCACGACCCCAGCTTGTATGGAGATGCCGGCCTGGTACAGATTAGCTCTCCACTGCAAAACACAGCCCGTTCTTTTTCTACGCTCCAGTAATTCTTCTGCAATCCTCACTTGCCACTGCACAGCCTAATCTTCAGGAAGCAACCCAGCACAGGCTGGAATACAGTACAGGCAGGAGCACAGCACAAGGAGCAGCCCAGCGGAGGCAGCAGCCTCCTGCACCTTGGGGTGGACGGTGCGTATCAGATGGCACCCGGATGGTTTCAGCGTGAATCACTCCCTGCTGCTGTAACCAACATTCCCATAGCCGAAATCTATCCGAAAGAACATAAACCACATCAGAAGGCAGTTCTCAGCTACTCATTTGCTAAGACTTTGGAAATCTCTTCTGTTAATTGGATCATCCCCTTACAGCACCATGAAGCTGTGCCTTATTAAATGAAGGGTGGAAAGGGACGCTCTTCCATCTGGGAAGGCTGTTTAGTTTTTTTCCGGCTTCCTAAAAAGCCATCGTCTTGTAAACGGAGCATTCCTTCACTGGGCTGGTAGACACAACATTCTCCATGTCCCAACCAAGCACTGTGCACCCGAGCCAGCAGGCCTGGAGTGCGGTGGGCACAGCCCTGGGGATGGGGGCTGCACGCGGGCTGGTGCCGGCTGCCCCCAAGACCCCCCCATTTGGAGCATGACGAGCTGCCAGACATGGTCCTCTGTCAGCTTCTGCCTGTGGACCCACAGCAGTGACCTTTGGCCTCCTGTGCTTTGGAAGGATGAGCTTTGCTCCTGGGCATTGACTCCCTTCTCTCTCCACTTGCCAGTGCCGTCCCTGTGTGGGGTGCGCATCGAGGTTGGGACATGGGACAGCATCCGTGCCCTTCAGGCTCCTGGTCCCCTCCTCAGCACAGCTGGATGACACCAGTAGTCGTGCCCACCCTCACTTCCCCCACAGGGAATCAAACCCAGGAGCTTTCACTGGGCTTGCTGGGATCTCAGCTGGCTCCACCATGGCCTCCAAGGCTTTGGCCTGGTGGCTTTGGGCCTCTCCCTGTGTCAGGAGGTGCAACGAACACCCCAGGCCTCGAGGAAGAAAAAACTCTCCGTTACAAAGGCCTCGTTCAGTGCTGCCACCTGAGCAGGGCCGGGGTCACCCCCACCCACCACCCACGGGGGGTGACACCTTGGGATCCCAAACTGCACCCACCAAACACCCTCCTCTTGCAAATCATGGCCAGGGGGTTCTGCAGCTAAAGAGCCAGCAGCGAGGTGTGGGTCAGCTCCGTAGGGAAGGCTTCACATCCACGTTATGTTAATCCCGTGCGGTTTTATTCTGCACCAGTAGCTTTTATCATCAGTTTCCTTCATCTGTTGTCAATGATGTATTTGGTTTCTGTTTGTGTACAGGCTGTTGTACAGCTGATGGACCTGGAGTTCACGCTTTGCCGACGGTGTATTTCTTTCAAAAGGTTTTACATTACTAAAGGTAGCAGGTTACAAAACCAAACCATTGTTGCAAATATCATTTGAAGTTAATCTTCCTATAATCCACGGTAAATATTTATAGGCGGCACAAAAGTGGCTGGGTTTGTTTACAGCTTGAAATTGCTGGAGAGAGGATTCCGTATAGATTAGTTGGCTAATCTGTGGTAATCTGCTTAAAAAGCCACTGAAATGGGGTTTTCTTCTCCTGAGCTGCATTTGGCCCTGTGCACATAGTGCCTTCAGCGAGGGGCCGGATTGCAGCACACATGGGAATTCACCTTGTGGGTGCCGGGAGCTGCACTTGCCTTGTGGGACACCCATAAATTTCTCCTTCTGCCCTAAAGATCTGGGACAGCCACAGCGGCTGGGATTAAGCTGAGACGGGTGTCAGGCTCTTCCACCCCTTTTCCTCACCGTGGCATTTGAACGATGTCACCTGGGGATGAACTGACCCTCGGTGAGGTACCTGCCAGGTGTCTGCGCTGGAGTCGTCTTCATAGAGGCTTCTTGGGTTTTCCTCGCTGCTTCCTTGGGAGGAGCAACGTGAGGCCAATGCTGCCTGCTCCTGGGTTAGAAAGGGAAGCATCCTGCTGCTGTTCTTCACGGTTCTAAATTTCTGGGAGGCGTGGGAAGCGGTCCCCTATTCTTTCCCCAACTTTGCTTTTCCTTTTTGCTTTTCTTTTTCATCCTTTTCCCAACTTTGCTTGGGAAGCGAACTGCAGATCTTAGTGCTTGCCGTGATTCACAGCGTGTCTCTGGCTGCTCTGGGCTCCCTGGGACCCACGAGTCTGCTCCGTACAGGGGCTGCAAGGTTCAGGGACCTCCAGTAGCCTGAAGGGTTACGAGCTTGCAGGAGCTGCAGGCTCAGAGATGCCCCTCCATCCAAGCCATGAGCTCCATTCCACACAGAGAGAGTGTGACTGGTGACAAGATCCCGGTTGTTCACAACCCTCAGAGGGATCCTTCCCAGCCCCTGTCCCCATGGCAAGGATGCTCACCCAGAGGTGGCTCTGCTGGGGTAACGCCCCAGCCGCAGCATGGGAGGGGGTGAGCCCAGAGCCCTCAGCACCGTCCCCCCAGGACATAGGCTGGGAGCAGGGCTTGGCCCCGTGGGTATGAGGACACTTTATATCCTATTTACCTGTAAGCTGGGACAGGCCATTGGCCACCGGCTGAGCCCATTGCCAGCATCCCCCCACTCCTCGCTGCTTCCACATCTTCCCCCTATGCAGGGGCAGGCTGGGCACCCCCTGCCACTAAGCTACCACTCCAGCTTTGTTCCTGGGGGGTTGAGACCCAGAATCCCCCCAGGGAGATGCTGGGATGGGAAATCTCATCGTGCCTCAGCCTGTAAGCATCAGTGCCGGCCAGGCTGCCGATCTGCGCCTGGGACAGGACCTGGCAGACACATCAGCTCGCGGTGCCGGGCCAGTCACTCCCCACCACGTATCCCCAGTGCCAGTAGATAATTTCAGCGTGGGTCCCCCTGAATAATACATTCATCCACAGTCCTTCCCCCACCCCGTCCCCAGCAAGGCCCTCCCTAGCTGCACACGGTGGCTCAGCTCCAGCCCGCACAGCTGCCGTCACTGCTGCAATTCTTTTGCCTTGAGAAAAAGCATATACAATTTAATATGCTCCTGGCACAAGGGCTTTTCTGTGGCAGAGGAGGCGGGTTTGTTTGTGGCTATTTTGATAGGGTGGCTTTCATCCGGACACAGGTTCTGCCGCATCTCCCTGCTAGCACAAGGGTGCCTTTATGGGGCTGGTTCTAGTGTTCCTTGGGAGCCCTCAGCCAGTTCAGCACCTTCTTCTGCCCCCCACCCCCACTCCTCACCCCCGTCAAGCCAAGTTTTAAAAAGACCTCCTTGGCTCACCCTGTGTTTCTCTAAAAGTGAAATGCTGGGCTCAGAGCCAGACGTGCGAGGCACGGGGAGAGGGTGTGATGCTTTACTGGATGCACGTCAAGGACGTGAACCATCCTGCAGTCCCATGGGAATCTGGCCCGTGGTGCCATGTGCTGGACGCGCCCAAGCGCCCACGTCAGAGGCAGTGGAGCTGGTGATGCTGCCGGTGGCCGTCAGCAGCGACTTACAGGCTCTCCAGGCTCAGGAGCGGCAGTATTGCTTTCCCAGACTGCGTCCTCGGCCCTGCCAAGAGCCATACAAACCGTGCACGGGGGCACGGCTCCTTCCTCCCTCCGGCAGGTCCGAGACCGGGACTTTTCCATCTCTGCAGAACCCAATGCTGAGAGATGTGGATTCTCTTCCGGCAGCGATTCCCGTCGTTAACTGTGACGCATCCCCATGAGCAGGGTGGGGTGTGGAGGAGATGCACCTCCGTGCTGGCACGTCTCCATCACATAACCCAGAGTCTACAAACACAGCCAGCTACTTCTCTCTGGCTACTTCTCTCTGAGCTGCCCCTGGACAAGGAGGAGAAACGACCACTTGTGTTTTTCAGCTGCAGAGCTGGTTCCCTCTCGCTGCCGTAGTGGAAATAAATGGTGGGAGGGTTTCACCAGCACTAATTCATCACTGCCTTCGGCGTGAGGTCCCCATGACTTTGTGCTCAGCCCACAAATGCAACTGAGAAAATGAAACCGGCGAGTAATACAACTAATTATCCGCTCATCATCAACACATGGTAACGAAACAGAGTCACTCTGTAGCGCATATGAATCCCACACACGTGGAGGAGTGCAAAGCGGCTATTGTGTGGGGGTCCCCCCCAACTTTGCAGCTCCATTTCACTGTTTTCCCAGTTTATCTGGAAAATACATACTGCATGGTACTGTGCGTCGTATTTCACTGCTATGCACCGTGATGTCTTCTCAGGGAACAATCGCTGTGCTTGTAGTCTAAGGGCGACACAAAAGCGCTTTCAAACAATAACAATACATTTTCTGTATGAAGAGGATAGGGAGTAGCCACTTTCCCGAAAGGCTCCATTTCCCTGGAGCCAGCAGCATGAACATCCACAGTGCCCGTGACAGCGGGGAGAAACTCCCCACCTCGTCATCACTCCCTACGTTCCGTCCTGCAAGGAGCAGAGGCTGTTGGCACCCACTGAGGGGAAGGTGGATGCACCCAGCAAGTCCCAGCAGCATGAGGCTCCATTTATCCCACCTGGGCTTGGGTGAGGGGCACTTTTTTTGGCAAATGAATTCTTTTGGCTTCGAACTGAAGCTGTAGGTGAGAGAGGAGAGGCGTTCCCGCAGCCCAGCTACCAGAGATCACGCAGCGGAGCAGCATCTGCCAATTCATTCAGCACTGCTGGCCCGTGGCATGCTGCTGTTCCATGTTTGGAGACGGTTTATACTGGAATAGGAGAAGTCTTCTCGGGTAAAATGATCGGTTTTTTCCTCTGTGAGTGCTCAGGGCTTTTTTAAAGAGAACTCTGCACACCCCTCAGCATGCTGAGCACAGACGGCGGACATGTGGTGCTGCCTGTCTGGGCAGCGGAGGGTCTCTGCACTGCCTTTGCTGAGAGCAGCTCCAACCCAGAGATTAAAGCAGGGCTGGGGAGGGGCTGGAGCACTCAGAGGTGAAAAATTACCAAGCAGGAGTCAAGAGGACGCCGGAGGAGACGCCCGTGCTTTGCTTTGCTTTGCTTTGCTTTCCCTTCCCAGGCTTTTTTTTTCCTAAGTGCCAAATCCAGGTTTTTAGACATTGGAAGAATCCCTCTAGCACTGGAGCCCGATCACAAAATCCATCCCCAGCCTTTGCAGAAGTATCAGCTGGCTGCAGATGCCAGCTCCTTTGGCCAGAGAACAGGCCGGCTTGTTGTGCGAGTGCTGCACCCCAGAGAAAGCTCCATGAAGTAGTGAAGAGCCACAGAGAGGCCCTTGGAGGAGGAGGAGGAGCACCAAAGCCAATGCATTCCTGGCCATGAGGTTTTCAAGGCTACGCATACGCTCATACCCAAACATGTTCTCCAGAGGGAAGTGGGACCTACAGAAGTGGCTCTGGCTGGGGACACACTCTTACAACCTAAACGTCCCCTGATGCAATTTAAGACTGTTTCCCCTTATCCTGTCACTAGCTACCAGGGAGAAGAGACCAACCCCCACCTCACTACAGCCACCTTTTAGGTAGCTGTAGAGAGTGATGAGGTCTCTTCTCAGTCTCCCTTTCTCTGGACTAAACAATCCCAGCTCCCTCAGCTGCTCCTTGTAAGATTCGTCTTCCTAACCCTTTCCCAGCCTTGTACCCTTCTCTGGCCACGCTCAAGCTTCTCGATGTCCTTGATTCATGCACCATTTCACAGTTAACATGCTGCACGTGCAGCCTCCACAGCAGGAGACACTGTCACCCTTCGCGCGGCAACTCCGCTCCTGAAGACCACTTACCACAAGCAAAACCAAACGGAGCCCACCACCAAACTGGTGTGCACTGGGGTGATGTGGTTCTCTGCGACACCTCCAACCCCTGAACTGGGAAGGTGGGATCAAACTGGAGGACCAAGGATTTGGGGGGGAGGGGGTGTGTGTTATACAGCTCAGATTCAGGTGCCCATCACCATTGGGAATGCCAAAGGCCACCTATGGCAATCTGACGAGCTCCTGAAAGCTTGGCCAGCCACATGGGTCTTGTGAAGAAACTGGAGGTACAATTAGTTTCTATTAAAAAATATAAACCCCCTCTTTCCTTTGGTCTTGGGAGTCCCAAAATGGCTGCGCCACAATTAAAACCGACTGAAAAAAGAACGACAATGGGGAGTGGTGAGATGCTCTTTTCTGGGGAGTGTGGGCTGGTAATGTCCTTCTGGAAGGACCTCAGAGAGAGTGGTCACTTTTGATTGCTACATGATGTGAGTAATGCTCTGGAAAGACAAGTCCTTCCCGCCTGAATCATAGCAAAGGGGGGAAAAATAACACGCTCCAAAAAGGGAAAGCCCAGACAGCCCTTGGAGGCCGGGAGCCGCCCAAGGTTCCTGTGCAGGGGCCACCGCGGAGAAGCTGCATGGAGAGAGTCCACCAGCCCCACATGCTGCTCTGGGTGATGGCTCCAGCCCTGGAGCCAAGCTTGGAGCACAACACACCAGCTCAGGAGACCACCCAGAGCCCAGGTGGGTACTGGATATGGTGGAGCACAGCCAGCCTCACCCAGAAGCTGTACTCTCTGGTCCTTCAGCCCATGCATTCGCCCTGAGGCAGGAGATAGAGGTGGTTCCTCAGGAGGCTTGGCCTTCTCTGAGAAGTTCACCCTCAGTATTGGTCTTCCTGGCCAGCCCGTTACACGAACAGCCTCGGCAGCAGCACATAGCTTTGGGCTTTGTCCCAGGGGAAGCAGCACTCCTACAGACCCACGCACGGCCAGGAGTTGACAGCAATGGCTGGGACAGATCCCCAGCGTGGTCAGAGCCCTGGAATTTATCTGTGACACTGCAGGGAACATATATGGTTACAATGAAATACAAGAAATTTATTTTCTTCTTTCTAATCCTCCAGAAAGCCAGTTTGGTTTCCATTGCTGTATACAGCACTGGGGTTTGGGGTCTATTTTATTATTATTATTATGGTCTGTAATAATCTGATTATTTTTTAGGAGAGTTCACACTTTCTACAACACGCAGAGTTTAACTAGAACACACCTTCCCTTCATTCCATCATCAATAAACCCACCATGGCTGCATGTAACGTTGAAGAACTTTATTCACACCGTAACCCTGTCCCGTCATCCACCGCAAACATCACAACCATCTTTTAAAACCTCAATCAAATCACATTTCATTCTGCTTAAAAGCACAGGAATCCCGGTGTGAAACGGCCACGCTTCTCTCTGAGATCCCTTGTTAACACAACCATCAATTCCAATGTGTTTTCCAGGAGCTGGAAAGGTTGAAAGCAAAGAATCTGTGTGTGTGGGGTGTGTGTGTGTGTGAGTAACTTCTAAACAGCAAGGGGAATACTTGGTGTTTAAGGAGAGATGCATATCTGGCGTATCACGCAAAACACTCACAGTTTTACCAACACAACAGAAATGCAACAGGTAAAAGAACATGTACTGACCAAGAACCTGTAAAAAATAATTAAAAATAAAATATTTAAAAGAAAAATTGCACAAGTGAAGAGGAAAAGAGTGAAGCAAATCAAAGGGGTTATGAATGCGTCGACATGGGTCTCTGCGTAACGCGGGTCTGGCTCTATAAATGTGTGGGTGATAAAAACTGCCAGGGTGAGAAACAGGAATGGTCATGGTTAATAACACGTGCAAGCAGTGTAACATAACCATAAGGATCAGCAGCAACATGTACATTGACAGGAGCACTGAAGGAATGGAAGCACCTCGGAGTGCCGAGGAGCCAGCTGCGGGCAGCTACTGGAATATCGGGTCTGGATAAGGAGCGAGCTCCAGTGCAGCCCGGAGCCGTGTCAGCAGGGCCAGTGAGGTACCTGCAGGGACTTGGGCTCTGGGAGCTGCCTACAAGATGCTGGTGCCTTCTGGGGGCAATAGGGGTCCTTTGGAGGAGAGGCAGCATCCTGAGGCATGTATTTGGCTTTCAGAAAATCCTTTAAAAAATCCTGGTTTTGTCATATACTAAAAAGAAAGGCATTTGCATTTAATTAGGTGGACCTCATTAAAAACGAACTGCTGCTGTTGCCCCAGATGTACACCCTTCTCTTCAGCATTTCACATAATGCTCAAAGTGGCTGAAGACACGTTTCCAAGCCCACTTAACTCAGCAGAGAAGGTCCCACTAGGTTTTAAAGGGATTAAATGCAAAGCCTTGTTTAAAAAAAACAGAGCTGAGGGCAAGTACCTTCGGTCCTAAAGGCTCCATTTCAATTCTCACAAGACATTTCCCTTGACCACCTCCCTCAGCAGACAGGAGGAGGCTGTTCGGCTCAGCGTACCCTATGGAGCAGACCTGCAAGGGCCTGTAACACGGAGGAATCCGGTCCCTGTATCTCAGACACAAACCAACTGACTCAAAAGCTCTGCTCTTCCCTGGCTCACTGGAATGATCAAAAACCTTCCTCCAACCTTCCCATTTCGGGACTGCCACTCACCCCATGGGATTTCGGAAGCCAGGGAGAAGACTTTTACAGTCGGCAGGCAGAGGGACATCGTTTGGTCAAAGCAGCTTGGCAAAAGGCGAGCAAGATCAACTTCAAAGACAATAAGGGAAAACGAAATGAATCTGAATTTTAAATAGTTAAAAGCACAGTTTGAAGCTATGTGACCCATCAGCAGGTAAAAATCTTGCCTGCAAGCCAGAAGCTTAATCTTCCCCAGAGCTAGTCTGCCCCAAACAGTTGTCTTCCTACTTACAGGACACATGAGATTTGAACTGACACCCAGCACGTGACATGGACAGCAGAAATACACATAAAACGCACAGCTTTTATTTTTCTCTTGGTAAAGCTATGGAGCTGCACAGAGCAAACTGAAGTGCAGGGGGTCACACAAAGGCAGCTTTCCCAGGAGGAATGGTTCAGACGGTGAGCGAAATGAAACTGTTGTATCTCTGAATGTTTCTCTTGAGGATTTCGGAACAAGGGCCGAGCACTCGTTCGAAGCGGGGCCGATCCAGCTTGACGCACTTCAGCGGTCCACGTGCCACCACCGTCGCGGCCCGGGGCCGATTGAGCAGCAAGGCTATCTCACCTGGATAGGACAGGGATAAATAGGATATCACACACCCCCACGCCTCGCTCCTGGAAGGTGCAGATCACAGCCACCATCCAGGTGCTCTGGTTGCAGAACATCTCCCTTTATCTACCTCTTGATAGATACCTTACATAATTCTCTTGACAGTACAAACACGTTACACATGCATAATGCAGGCGTGTAAAACGCCTCTGGAAACAAATGCTTTCAGATTGTTTTGCTGATTTCAGCTCTGTCTCCTGTCAGCTACAGCGGTGTAAACCAAGGCACGGCTTCAGCCTCACAGAAACCTCTCGGTATCACTGAAAGCAGGAGCTGAGCAGCACATAACCCCTCACTTGTGAAAGAGCAGAACACTCATTAAGACAGTAACTCCATGGTACAGCTCCACAGGCCCCTCTTCCCAAACCAGGCAGACGCTGAATGTTCTTACCGAAATAATCCGAGGGACCGAGTCTGCCGACTTCGACGTACTCCTCGTTGTCAGACCTGCGCTGCAGCACGGACGCTGTGCCCTGGGGAGAGAGGTTGTCCTGGTTTCAGTCAGGATAGAGTTAACTTCATTTGTAGCAGCTGATGGAATGCTGTGTTTGGGAGTTACAATGAAAGCAGTGCTGAGAACACCCTGATGTTCTTAGTTGCAGTCAGACAGTCAAGGACTTTCTCAGCTTCTTCGTACTTCTCTATTCAGGAGAAAGGAGGGGCGAAGCCAGGACAGGTGACCCAGATGGGCCAAAGAGAGTATTCCATGCCAATGACGTCCTGCCCAGGAGAACGGGGGGCTGAGGGGAGGAAGAAGAGGGGCGGTGGCGGGACGCGTGCTGCTTGGGGGGACGGTCGGGTTGCGGGACAGCTCTGGGTGGTCCGGCCTGAGTTGTGTGGGTCGGGGAGAAACTGCATTGGGGATCAAGAGTTTCAGATTCTTTTGCTCTAAAGTCCTGTTAGCATTGGGATATTTGATCTTTCTGTTCTCTTAGTAAACTATCCTTATCCCAACCCACGGGCCTCTTAGTTTCTTGGGTTTGGAGTTATTTGCCCCTTCCTTTTCCCTTCCCTTGTTTCCCCCCTTTTTCCCGCTTCCCCTGCTCTTTTACTTTAAGAAGCAGGCAGCTGCGTGGATCTCGGCCCACAGCTGGGGTGAAACCATGACAGAGGTGCAGAAGGGCAGTTTGCTTTGCTTACACCTCTTAAGCTCTAAAAAGTACTCTGTCCCAAGCGTTCCCCGCTGCATGTCACACTCTTTAGTTCTGCCGTGGGTGACAATTCCAGTCAATTCCCTCTGTGTGAGTGAAAGGAACTGAAGGATTTAAAAAATAATAATCCATCGGTTTGGCAAGTGATTTGTCTCTGCTGGGTTGTTTGGATGCCTAAAGATTCAGCTCACACAGAAGAGAAGAGGAGCAGGAGGGAATTCAGTAGCTCCTATTCAGCTCTGAGAAAAAAAGACTGAGACAGGATCTGATCAATGGTTATCAGTATCTGAAGGGTGGGACAAAATGGTCAGCCTCTTCTCAGTGTCTGTGGGGATAGGACAAGGGGTGATGGAGCACAGGGAATTCCACACCAATCTGGGGAAGAACTTCTTCCTGGTGAGGGTGACAGAGCCCTGGGACAGGCTGCCCAGGGGGTGTGGAGTCGCCTTCTCTGGAGATATTCCAGCCCCGTCTGGACACCGACCTGTGTGACCTGTCCTAGGGACCCTGCTTTGGCAGAGGGGTTGGACCCAATGATCTCTGGAGGTCCCTTCCAACCCCTACAACTCTGTGGTTCTGTGATTTAATATGTACAAATGCATGCTCTGATCAAACTTAAAAACATGTTCTGGGAGGATGCTGAACTTTCTAAGAGACTCAGAAAAGACTTACAACAAAAGGAGTAACAAGGCAGTGCTCCCAGTCCTGTGACTTCATAACAACCAGAGTTTATTCCTCATCTGATCACTCACAGATCTATCACAGCACCTGTCAGCAAAGGGAGGTGGAAGCTTGTTGCAACAAAGGGTGGTTCTCCTTCCCAGTGGCTTTAGTGATGTGGCCACCTGCGAGTCAGTGGCTGGGGAGCTGGAATGTGTCTCTTCTCCACTGCCCTCAATAAATGCTGTACCTGACACATGCTAATACATGTCCAAACTCAGCTATAGTCTATTTAAACCTTCAAAGAGGTTTCACACACAGAAGTATTCTAACCTGGAGGACATCTTAAATTATTGCAGCATAAAGCTTTTGTAGAGGACTAGAGAAGCTATCTGCTTCTCTGGAAAAAAATTCCAGTGACATATGAAATCATCTCCTGAGTCCAGACTGAAAGCATGGGAGAAGGCAAGATGTTAACATATTTCAATTTAAATGGAATTTAAAGGATTTCTAAATAGACTGGGGAGATGTTTTGTGACAGTGTGGCTGGAGAGTATCAGGAAGGGTTTCTGCAGGATCTTCTGCTGGGAAAGTCACACATGAGGGCTGATCTGTCCCACCCAGAACAGGGAATGGGGGCACACAGTAATGGGGGCTGTGCTTGGAAGGTTGCTTGCCAGCAACCGGAGATAGCACAGCTCTCACTCTGCAGGTTAGCACCTGAGAGGCTGACACTGCTTGTGCTGTGGGTGCCTGGGGGTGGCCCGGCCTCCTGCCCATCCCAGCTTGGAGCACAAACCTCCCTCCAGCACATGGTGAATCAGTGCCGATCCACTGGCTGCCCACATCCTGCAGCTTCCTTCCACCAACCCAATCCCCGTGTGCCAGGGGAGGTTCAGATTAGAAATGAGGAGAAATTTCTTCTCCAAAAGAGCAGTTGGATGCTGGAACGGGGTTGCCCAAGGAGGTGGTGGAGTCACTGTCCCTTGGGGTGTCCAAGGTTGGATGAGGTACTCAGGGACAGTTGGACTAGATGACCTTGGAGGTCTTTTCCAACCTTAATGATTCTGTGAAAGTTGTGTGCCCCAGGGTATGTTGGGGGGTGGGAGGGAGGGCTGGAGGAAACACCGAGCACCCAATATAGCTCAGCATCAGTGCAGTTGGAGGTGCTCAGCACCCCACAGAACCGGCCCTCCTCCTCGGTGCTGTGTTTAAACACCCCACAGAGCATCACAAGTGCTGGCACTGAACTGCAAATCTCAGCGGCAGTGTAAGGCTGCTGCAGGTCCAGCTTTCCTTCCTGTAGGACCTGAGGGGTCCAGGAATAACCAGGGCCAGTAGAATATCCATTATTTTATGGCAAATGATCATAATTTGATTTCTTCTGAACAAGCACTACTAAGCTGCTGTGGCACCACTGCATCATGTCCTGTTTTGTAACAGGGTTATTTTTAAGCCCACATACTTCACAAATAGCTGGGCCACTCTCTAGGTTAACTGACAGCGTATCCTCCATGTGCTCTGTAAGTGAAGAGGTAAATCCTGTTTCTGCTGATGCCAGGAACCAAAACCAAAACCCAAATAATGTGGTTGGCATCGTTTGATACGTGCTGAGCATCTGAGGGCCTCTATACACACCTGGATGTACATCAAATTAATCTAACCACCTCATTTTGCAGCTCAGCAGTAAGCTCAGCACAAGACCCTTGCTATCAGACAACATGTTATGTGAGTCACAACAATTCATTGTTCTGCCCCATCGTGCCATACTGCATTACAAAAACACTGAGGCACCACCAGAGCTGTAAACTCAGGACCATTCACAGTCACAAACCTCTCCTTGGGTTCAACACTTTCCCTCTTAATATCCCACAGGACTGATGGGAGGAGATTCAAAACCACAGCACGCATGAGCAAGGGTACCTGGGCTGGGCTGTTCAAACATCACCCAAACATACTGGGGAAGGCTGGGTTTGGTCTTCCCTGGGATTTCTTTGGGGTTTTTTCTGCCATTAACACACACCATGCACATAAAACTGTCCACGGCAAGTGTAAGGCTATCCACAGAAGAAACCAAAAGGACTGGATATAAGAAAGTGACTTGGTGCCTGTCAAGTTTCCAGCAAGAATTCCTTCTCCTTGATATAACTAAACTGTCCCGCCAAAGCTGCTGTTTTCCAAGATCTTCCAGTAAATCTGCAAGTGCATGAAAATGCACAGAGAGCGTAATGAGCTTTGTTATTCACACTTACTGCAAGTTTTCTGAACAAGCACAAGTTCATAAGCAACATTCCTGGAAATAGCCCATAATAATGCGTATATCGACCTCTCTCTTGCCAATCTTCAGATCAGGTGCAGCTCTCTAAGCTGCTGCTGCTCTTACTGTCTGCGCTGTGTAGACGGATTCAGCTTCAGAAGTGCTTCCAGCCCGTGTCCTCCTCTCCGTCCCCATCTGGAGCCTGGCAAAAGCCTAACCCCTTGACCCAAATAGCTGTCTGCAATCTATGTCTCCAGCCTCCTTCCCAAAACTATTTAAAAAACAAAACAAAAAAAAACCCCAAACAGAATCACAGAATCACAGAATTGTAGGGGTTTGGAAGGGACCTCCAGAGATCATCAGGTCCAACCCTCCTGCCAAAGCAGGGTCCCTAGGACAGGTCACACAGGTCGGTGTCCAGATGGGTCTGGAGTATCTCCAGAGAAGGAGACTCCACACCCCCCTGGGCACCCTGTCCCAGGGCTCTGTCACTCTCAGCAGGAAGAAGTTCTCCATATTGGCATGGAACTTCCTGCGCTCCAACTTGAGGCCATCGCCCCCTGTCCTGTCCCCACAGACACTGTGAAGAGGCTGGTCATTTTTCCTTGTGTCCCACACTTCAGATATTTATAAACATTAATCAGATCCCCTCTCAGTCTTCTTTTCTCCAGGCTGAACAGCCCCAGTTCTTTCAGCCTTTCCTCACAGGGAAGATGCTCCAGGCCTTTAATCCTTCTATTACAGCTGTTTTATTACAGAAAACAAACCAAAAATAAACCCCCAAAGTAATCATACCGACCCGCCAGGTCAAAGGAGTCGATTCCCCGTTGCCCACCTTGGGTAGGTCACCCCAAAGGTAATGGCAGCATCAAGCAATATTGCTTTCATCTCCCCAAGCATCAACCTTTATTGGGGCGAATACTTTCTGATGGGGTCCGTATGATATAGAACTCCAATCAGTCAGTCTTCTGAAGCAATTCTTCCACTGTTCCACTACAGACGTACTTTTTAATCCAAGAAACACCATGATATCTGTTGGAGGAGGACAGATGTGTCTGGCCTCCACAATAAACACTTGGCTTGGCAGGAGAAAGCAATGCATATTCCAGATACATATTTTTCCACTCTTGTTTTAACAGTCACATTGGCTCTTCCCGTTGCCCAGTGAGAACAGGTCTATCACAGAGCAAAAGAAGTTTCCTGAAACCCTGACAGCCAGTGCCCAGATGTAAGATCTGATTACGCCGCCAGGCCTCTCATTCCACAAGTCACCAGGTCCATGAGTACATCCTGGAGCATTGTCAGAGTGACCTTCTCAGGAAGACTGCCCACATCGTGAAACAAAGAAGATGTATTTATCATTCTCTGTCTCTCTCACCTTCACTCTGCGTGTCTAATCTCTGGAATCGATGCTATTCTCACTGTATTAGAGGAAGAGTCTAATTGAAAACGACCAGCATAAGCAGGACAAAAAAATAATAGAGAAATTCAGCCTGGAGAAGAGAAGGATGCAGGGGGACCTCATTGCAGCCTTCCAGTCCCTGAAGGAAGTAGAGAAACAGGCGGGGAATTGGCTTGTTAGAAGGGTAGATAATGGCAGGACAAGGGGGATGGATTAAAGCTAAAGGAGGGAAGGTTTAGATTAGATATTAGGGGAAGTTCTTTCCAGAGAGAGTGGTGAGGGGCTGGAACAGGCTGCCCAGAGAGGGGGTGGATGCCCTGTCCTTGGGGGTGTTCAAGGCCAGGTTGGATGGGGCCCTGGGCAACTTTGTTGAGATCCAGACCCGGAGGTTGGTGGCCCTGCCTGTGGCAGGGGTTTGGAACTCTGTGCTCCTTGGGGTCCCTTCCAACCCAGACCAGTCTATGATTCTATGAAATAAAAGAATACAGAATAAAACACCACAGAAACAGCCCCTTGTTATCCATATACTTAACAGAGTAGTCATACGAAGTGAACTCAGCACTGACCCGACCCTTGTTCCCCTCACAGGTTTCATGGCTGCATTTCATTTTACTTGTCAAATATTTCCCAAGTGCCTTTTTGATCCCTTCATACTCTTCTTGTGCTTCAGCAGACCCCACCTCCTATAAATGATGTGACTGAAAATAAATTTGAGCCCTGTCCCGGGAGGTATGGGCATTATCTAGCCAGGATTCAAGAGGCTTATCACTTCCACTCCCCAAAGTCTCAGTGGGAAAGAGACTTCCCACTGGTCTCAGTGGGAAGGATTTCCCCTTAAGTGGCACATGAAACTCAGCAAGATCAGTCTGTCCGAAATAAACAGGATTTTCAGGATCAGACTATTTAGTGCTGCTCAGTTTACAATAGTGTCTTGTGACACTGAGAGCCATTCTGGCCTCCTACACCATGGAGCAAACCCTCCAGAGCATGGGCTCAAGGGCTGTCAATAATGAATCAGGACCTTGCAATGATACCAAAGAGAAAGCAGCCAGGCATGTCCTCCTGCTAGCAGACACTTGGGAGAGAAACGGTGATCTTCGCTGGATCCAGGAATACTCCCTTTCAGTCACCAGGGAGTGCCTGTATTCCCAGGAACCGACATCATTAACCTTCTCCCCTCTCCTCCAAGTCAATACGGGCATCTTGTTGCAAAAACAACAAGAGTGGCTGTTCCAAAAGCACTGTGCCATCACCCCCTCCCTGCCACCCTCGCCCGCCGTGCCTGCTCACTCCAGCACTGCTCCGCCACGGCGCACAGTGTTTATTTGACTCCTTCAAATGCATCAGCAGCTTGGTTTGTAACAATTTATGGGTTAGATACGGCACCATAATTTAAGATATAAAAAAAATAAATGAAGGTTTATAATCCATGATCCCCCATCCTCTCCAGAGTAATGAGATTTTGATCGATGCTTCACACTTAAAACTATTGGACCGCATGGGTGAGTGAGACATCCCACAGCGTAAAGAGGGCATTCCCATCTGCATCAACACTGATATTCCCAGGCCTTATCCTGCATGTACTTAGAAGCACTGATTTCAGTGTTTCAGGAGCCCTGTGCTGATATTTATGCATGAATCCTATAGCCAGCAGTTGGCCAAAATAGCCCAGCTACAAAAGACAAGCGTTTTTCATGCTAAAACCTGAAATCCTGTGTATTTTTTCCCTCTATCCCAGCTCTGGGGATCAGATGGGATCATTCACTGGCAGCACAAGGCAAAATACGGTGGTCAGTGATGTGTCTTTGGTAGCTCTGGGTGGTACAGCGAGGTCCTTCACCAGGGCAGTGGGTGAGGAGGGAAACTCAACGGGGTTCTAAAAACTTCCTGGTATAAAAGTTAATCTTGTGGATGGTTTGGGGTTGTGGATGGTTTGGGATTGTGGATGGTTTGGGGTTGTGGATCTAACCTCCCATTTTAAAGATTCTACAATTCTATGATGCTATGATTCTAAGATCCAGCAATAGCGAGGCTCCATAAAGGAAAATATTTATCCTTATAAAATGTGAAGAATGTTTGTCCCCAGCTGTGCACAATGGCAATGCCTCTGTCCTTCTGACATACTGAGCATATAGAATAAATTTATACTTTTCAAAGAAATGAAGTTTAATTTCAAGAAGCAGGAAGTTCCTATTTCTATTCCTATTTTTACTTCACTTTTTACTTACAGCTTTTTTAAAGAAAAGCACGGAAGGCAGTTGGTTTTTTTTTCCCCCTGTGACCTCAAAATGTTACATTTTTATCCTAGTTTTGAGCTTAGGAAGTTGTTCTAGCCTATTTTGTTTTCCTCCTCACCATCCACTAGAAAAGAGCAGCACAGCCTATAGAATTAGAGACAGAAAAGGTCAGGCATCTGCTATCACTATTAACTCTATCACTGCTATTACAAATGTACCTTTGCTCTTTCCTACTTTGTTAATCTGCACAGTCCATAATTCCCACACTCAGAAGTTGTTTTCCCTCACTCTGCAGTCACACAGATTACATGTTGCTATTACATCTCCATAAAACACAAAGGAAGAGGCTGTGATGTGGTACAAAACGCGCCGGTTCACATGGATGAGGTGATGGGACCGATGTAAAGGCTCTTACTGGGTTTAATGGAAGCTGTAGCAGATCTGAAATGAATTACAAGATCTCTTCACCCAGTGTGATTCTGGGAGTGGTTTATTTACAGAATCACAGCATCACTAGGTTGGAAAAGACCTTTAAGATCATCGAGTCCAACCATTTCCATCCTATGCTAAACCATATCCCTAAGTACCTCATCTACCCGTCTGTTCAACACACCCAGGTCCAGTGACTCAACCCCCTCCCCCTGGGCAGCCTGTTCCAGGCCCTGACAACTCTTTCAGTGAAGAACTTTTTCCTAACATCTGATCTGAACCTGGTAACAGGCAAGATGAGGTTTGTGGAAGTAATAACTTTTATTAGACCAACCAGCTTTCTATCCTTCTGGCTTTTGGACACAGATTCCTTTCTGCATGTTGCCTCTATAAGTAATAAGAGATACCATTTACCTGCCTACCAACAGTGTCTGGGCGATGTTCTATCACAGCTACAACCACAATAAATTACACCTTATTTAATCATATCTGCCCACTTACTGGTCCATGCATGCAATTAAAACACTCCTAGAGCATCTTCAAATTAAGGGGAATCAAAAGCTGCAGCACCCAATGCAACAAAGCTCCTGGAAGCAAGTGGGTGACCCTGCGAGACCTGCTAAGAGCTGTCCGCTACTCCTTCAGCCTCCACTTTAAAAAAGGATCATTTAAATCAGCTCAGCTTTCTGATGTGAAACCTCAGCCACCTCTGTTCCAGTTTGGCAACCTTTCCTTTCACGACCATCATTTCTGAAGGGCCTGTTGTCCCTGCTGCCGAGTGGGAAAGAGCCGCACGGAGACGCCAGGGTTGTGTTAGCTGAAAAAAGTGGTTGTTTGGTTTGCTTATCTCTGGCCAGGGAGTTCTTTTCTGCATCCATTAGGGCTCACTGCAGATTAGAGGGTGAGACAATGCCCGAACTAACGAGCTACCGAGAGTCTTTGAAAACAAATGTATAACAGTTTAGGAATTTGGCTTTTCTAGAAGGAATTCGGCTTTTTCCCTGGAAGTGCCGAGTGCCACTGATTTCAGTGGGTTTTCAGAAAGCCAGCACCTTGGGAGCACCATATGGATTAATAGTGGCTCCAAAGGCCACATTAGAATAACTGTGGGTGCCCCCAGGTACATACACAACCCCCTTGAGGGACCAGCACTGCATAAAGTGCCCTTACACAGCAACAACCATCATGTTAACGGTCAAGATTATCATTACATCATCATCACAGCATTATAACCTTGATGCATCAGGTTCTTACTGGCTGTAATTCCCAGCCCCACTTACGCACGTGGCAGTCTAGCGAAGAGGGAAAGCAAACATTCCTCCCCAGCTGGCACAAATCCTGTACGTTAGCTGCACAGCCACACTTGATAGCAAACAATGTGCAGCTCACCATGTGTACCAGCTCCATCCTGCCTGTGTGGCTGTTCCATGCATGCCGGCATCTCCAGAGCTTCTGCTGCCTAGTCACAGTTCTCTTGGTTTAGAAAGAGCATCCAGACTGGAGTGAGAGGAACAAAGCTGTCTAGAGCGGTCATTGAAGTAGCCACAAACATAAAGGTGCTTTTTAAATGGCAATCAATCATAAAGCAAGAGTGGCTTAAAACAGGAGAAACAACTGAGCCATGGGGCACTTCCTAGGGATACATGAGAGGCCAGGGTTAAGGCCCAGACATGACTACACCCAGCCCATCATTAATCACTAGGAAACACCTTTGCCTTGATCATTTAGCATTTAAAACCATAGATGTTTGACATGGGAAGACATTTTCAATCGCTTTTGTTCATCCTCCTATTGCAGTATCTCAGGCAATCTTCCCCTTCGGTGTTGCTTTGATATGTCCGCATTAAACCTGGGCTGTGCCTGATGTATTCCCCTTGAAGTATAAGAAACGTCGTTATCAGATAGAAGAAGACACGATTCAGGCAGGGAGACACCAGTAAAAACAGTGATAAGCCAAAAGAGGCAGAATATATTGCACCAACTTCAGTTTGCTTCCTGCACGGGGACCCCTGCCACACCTCGGCAAGAATAAAAGGCTGGGACTTTCTGTCACTAAACTGTGTGCATTGAAAGGCTCTTCAGAATCACACCACCACCTTTTAGAGTCTTATGACTTCAGAATGTCACCTTTGAGGCAAAGGAGCAGAGCTAATGTCAGGCTGGATCGTGCCTGTCTGTGACTCAAGAATTCATCGACGGTCATCACCATCGTCCCCCATCATGGGATGGAAGAACACCATTGTGGCCTCTGTGCTCCCCAGCCTCCATGCCACAGCAGTCCCACGCTTCTCCTCCATGGCACTGGTTGCCAGCTGGGACTGGGAAGCCTGGAAGTGAGGGGATGGTGACAGAAGGATAAGGATCCCAGCTCCAAGCCACGGGAGGAGCCCCATGCCTGGGGTGTGATCCTCCTTGGCTAGTTGTCCTGGCTCCCTGCCCAGAAAGCTGGGATGCAGTTGCACCACATCCTAGCCTTTGGGGTCCCTCTGCACTTTCGTCTTTGCCCCACTGGAGGATTTCAGTCGCCCCTTTCACCGTGCGTTCAGTTCATCTGTGGCAGGGGTGACCAAAAGCAGATCTCCTCATTAAAGGTGGGCTCAGATGGCGGGGTTTTGATGAATCATCTCAGTGATACTTGGCCTGGACTAATCAGTAGCTTCTGTGGGAAAACAACTGAATTAATATTCATCCCAGTGCCAGATTTTAAAGACTGTCTGTGCCAAGCGCTGTGGATTATTGGCAACAAAGGCCTGTTTTCCTCCCTCAGACATGTCAGCATACAAAGCAATAAAAGTCACAAAGGGAAAAAAATGTTGCATTTTAGAGATTCTTTCTTTCTACAAAGCTAGTCATTATCACAACTCCCTCTGAAGCCAGGAAACGTCCACTGAGTCAACATAAAAGTGACTCTGAAATGGGTTATTCATCAACCGTTCGTATTTGTGACTGACCTGACAGGGCTCATCTCCTGGAAGCAGAGAGAGGCAAAGCGCTACCACCTACAGCAGGGCCAGGGTTGAATGTATGGGAGAGAAAACAAGAAAACAGTGCTGAACCTCCCTCACCCTGCCCGCAAAATCCTTTCTGGTGAAAACCGTTTTTAGCTGTTAATGTTGTTTTACGGCCCAATTACTCCTACCACCATCTGCTTCTTTGTGAAAACATTCTGTAGATGCTGAAGTAACCAGACCAAGCAAAAGGCTGAGACAGACGTCGTCATTGAAGTCTCATAACTAATGTTGTGACCACGGCTGGGCGAGCAGCTGCGGCCAGCTAGGACAACAGCTTCTGAGTGAGAAATAAAACTAGGAGCAAACTGGGAGAGAAGGGAGTTTGCCCTGGAGATCAGGAAAATCCCCCATGGAAAGCTCTCCTTAAGTCCTTTCAGTTGGTGAATCTTGTGTATTCAAAGGATCAGATTCTGAAATTCGGAAGAAAAAACCAACCTCGTGGGCTCAGAGTTGCCCCTTCCTGAAGCACACTGCCTGCTCCATGGAATCCACACTACTCAGCTAATGAATGAGCACTAAGGGGCATATTCCTTCAGCAAATCTGCAGCCCTATCTTTGCAGAGGGGGACAAAAGCCATTCGAGTAGAGGACAGCTTTACACAATCCAGAGAAAAACGGTATGAACTCCATCAGAGATTAGGACATTCCCCATTCCTCTTCCATGAGGTTGGACACCTCTGTACTTCAGGTCTTGTTTATACTGCAGTATTTTTTGCTTAAAGAGAGAGAAGCACTCCTCAGGACAGAGCTCCTAGCTCCTGAGACAGCGGATGCCTTTAATTTCAGTTTAGTTTTAATGTGCCTCAGGCCACAAAGTTCTTGGTCATGTTGACTAAGTGCTTTGAATCAGAGCTTGTGAGCTCGGTCTTCAGTGCCAAAAAGAGCTTATAATTATCCTGGCAACCTCCTGAAAACCTTGAGGGGTAAACAGCCTGTGCTGCTCTCCTTCCTCACATGGAGAGGTGTTTTGTTACCTGGGAACTTCTGTGGTAGGAGGATACTACTGGCCAAGACTAAAGAGAGAAGAGTTGAAGTGTCAACCAAAACTTAAAGCAAGCAATACAAAGTCATGGCTGTTCTGAATATGGAGACAACCCAGCGCCCTGATTTTGATAAAAATTCAATTCAATGTGTATATATTAAGAATGAAACTGCCAGTTACTAGCTCTGGGTTTTACTTCTCCACACACCAAGCCATCTCCCAGTCTTCCACGTATCCTATAGTGGTAAGAGGCCAGGGTGTGGCTGTCTTTCCTGCATCAACTTCAATTTTATGGGTTTACAAATCAGATGGTTTAAATTACAGCTGAATGAGGCTGAAGACTCCTACACAAGTTGTCATGTCAAAAGTGAACTGGGGAAACATCCATACACGTATTTTTTCACTGGGTATAGCATGTGCAAAGGAGAGGTCACACAAGCTGCTTTGAGAACCTTTGAGAACCATATGGCTGTGCTGCATCCTCCACGGTGGTTTTGCTTCAAGACCTAAGTTTACTGACATCCCAGAGAGACAGAGTAACACAGCAAGTCCTGCATGTACCTCATGATGCTGGCATAAGCAATGTTCTCAGTCGCAATGTCCTGGAAGACCACTAGCACATCGCTCCTCAGCTGCCATTTCAGCCCTTGGGGACTGCTGATAGCATCATTCCTGGGATGGCTTTTATGTTACAGCAAAGGATCAGCAGTTCTGGGGCTACTTGCCAAGAGAAGACAAATCCTTTGAACTATGTAGCCAAAGACACTGAAAATACTCCTTTAGCCAGTAAATAATCTTGGAATTTTTATTATTTGCCAACCTTTGATTTATGAAAGACTTTTCTACAAAACCCAGGGAAGTAATCAACAGATTTTGGTCAGGATCACAAAAAGCAAGTGAATTCCACCAAAGAAAGTAGAAAATAACACCCACCATTTCTGAGTGGAAAATTTAGCATAAAGGAGAAAGGGATGGTCAGTGGATGTAGGATACTGGCCACAGGGCTAACATGGCTTGTCTGCCTTTGACCTTCTGTGAATGGCATTGTGAAGGTACTGCTGATACCTTCAAGGTGCCTCATTCCCATTGCCTGCTTTCAGCAGGAATGAAGAACTAACTTAGTTCTTGTGCCTGTGCTTCAGACTGCACCATGCGATGGGAAGGCTGCCTCACACACCTCATCACACAAGGGTAGTGAGGATGAACCCAATGAAGTTCATGAGATGTTCATGTATGACATATAAGTCCTATCACTATATGCCCATGTAACCAGCCCCTCTCCAGCTTTCCTGGAGTCCCTTTAGGGACTGGAAGGGGCTCTAAAGGCTCCCTGAAGCCTTCTCTTCTCCAGGCTGAACCACCCCAGCTCTCTCAGCCTGTCTCCACAGCAGAGGTGCTCCAGACCTCAGGTAATTTTCCTGGCCAACTCTGGACTTGCTCCAACAGCTCCATGTCCTTCTTGTCCTGGGCAGCCCAGAGCAGGATGCAGCACTGTGGGTGGGGGTCTCCCCAGAGCAGAGCAGAGGGACAGAATCCCCTCCCTTGACCCACTGGACCCACTGTTGGGGATGCAGCCCAGGACGCAGTTGGCTTCCTGGGCTGCAAATGAACATTGTCAGCTCATGCTGAACTTTTCATCAATCAACACCCTTACATCCTTCTCCTCAGGGCTGCTCTGTATCCATTCTCTGCCCAGCCTGCCACTGTGCTTGGGATCACTCCAACCCATGTGCAGGACCACACCACAGTTATTACAACTCTTAAAATTATTTGGTCACACTCCATGGGAGTGCTGATCCAGGTGAGAATTTTTTTCCCTACCAAACCTTGTACATCCTTTCCCTACCCATCAGACCTCTTTTTTCATAATATAAAAGAAAACTGATCTTAGTGGTGTTGGAGAAGGATGATGATGATGCAAGAGGACTTAATTCTGATTGTGGACTCAAGATTGAGTCATGACTGGGTTTGACAGTATTTTTTTAACTGTACATTTTTAAACTATTATACATTATTCTCCAGTCTCTGGGTTCATAGCAACTCACAGAATTTACATACAGTTGTCCTGGTTTCTGCCACAAACGAGGAACAAAATCTGCAAAGTTCTAAAATAGACTAGAAATACTGGCTAATCTGAAGTGCCACAAAATTGTTAAGAAAATGCTCCACCACACATCACTTTGGAAGCTTCAGATTTTGCAGCATTTACCACAGGTGACCATGCTGCAGTGGTTATTGGTGGGGCCAGAGACAAGAGTTAGAAGGAATGAAACCTGCAGTCGCTGGCAGGTCCTCCATGGCTGGGGGGAAGAAGAAGGGGAGCAGTCATAGAATCATAGACTGGTCTGGGTTGGAAGGGACCCCAAGGATCATAGAGTTCAACCCCCTCCCACCACAAGCAGGGCCACCAGCCTCAGTTGCTTCCTATGAAACGCTGTCCCTTTCCAACAGAGGAGAGATAAGGATACGCTCAAGGGTGCATGTATATGGCTATTGCGTGTACACGCAGCCTGACCCACTGCCCACAGGAGTCAAAGTTAAGCTGAGTTTAACAAGAGCTGGCCTAATCTGCTGTTTACCAAACTGACTCAGCAAAACACTTCACCTCCATCCCTCATCAGGGACCCAATCACACACCTAACTTTCAATCTCTGATGCCATCCTGAGCACAGGTGAACTTTGAAGCAGGGGTAATGGAAACTGATCCCAGGAAAGCTGAGTGTACCTGACCCATAGGAGCCTTCTGGGAAACAGCGTCTCTGAGGTTAAAAATAAGTACCAGAGCCCTCAGTGACTGTGGCTCTGTTTATTCGGTGTATTTTGTTTATTGGCTATCTTAGGAGTCACTGCAGACTGCCTTTGACAAACATTTTTGGTTATCAACAAAATCCCAGTAACACTAAGCAGTTGGGATTGTAGCCTTTGAAACTCCTTTTCTAGACAACATTCATCTTCCTAATTAATAATTAATCACGCTGTGTTTTTAAAGAGATTATCAGGTGTGATAGCAGAGTGTGCCTAAGGCAGTGACTTCATTAGCCATACCGAAGAAGTTTACTTTGTAGTTCTCCAGCCTGTCGCAGGGGTAGGTGCCAAAGGGGTCCCTCTTGGGTTAGAAAGTCAAAGAGCAACAATTTCGAGCAGGAAACAATTGGGCTATTATTTTTCTTTCTCTTTTTTCCTCCCTTTCCCTTCTTAAGGAGCTTTTAAATCATAAATCTTCAGCTGCTCGTTGTGCAATTTGAAGGCTGGAGTCGGCTTTCCCTACAGAAAGGCCCAATTCTGTGAGGCGCAGAGTGCCCTTCCGAGTCAGCCCCAGGACCTTCCTGGGTCGGCGCACAGTTACCATGGCAGGAAGAGTTTACAAACACTGTTCCACCTAACAAGGCTTTGAACTGCATTTGTGCAGAGAGGCTCTGAGGCGTGCCAAGAGTGTCAGCGGGGCTGGAAACACTGATTTCACCTACAGGACAGTATCTCAAGTGCGCTCTCAGCAAGAACTTGCAGCCGATCCTGCCCAGACTGGAACCAGTTTGTGGCCCTGACTTGAAATGTCAACAGCAGCATGAAAGCTAGCAGCTCCCCCCAAGGACTAGGGGACTGTTTTCAGTGTAACCAGACAAGAATAGTGGTGGACAAATAATCATTACCAACTACTTCTATTTAGTTTTGCCCCTGGGGCTGCTCTATGTGATAACTATGGAGTGATTTCTGTGCTACCAATGAAAATGTTGTGCTGCTTTGCCAGTTTTGCTGTCTCCACTGCCTGGTTTCAGCACTGATGGATGCTTTATGCCTCTTCTCATTAAGCTCCTGCTCACCTTTATGAAGTGCCATTAGGATTATTCCCACTGATGGGGAAACAGGGAGGGTGATGTTCTGCACACAGACGGGACTGATAGTACAGGTGAGACTGGAAATCAGACACCCTGACTCTGGCTCCTCTCTAACCAGTGAGATAATACCAAAGAACACTAATCCCCACTTTTTCTGCAGTGATTTTCACACAGGAGCTGCAGAGGAGGGTGCAACTACCCCCTGTGACTTAACACTAATTTACAATTAAATATACTGGGTTTTGAAGTCCAAAACAAAAGTCTAATGTGAAAGTACTTGATGCGATGGGTCCAGTTCTCCTTGAATTTTCTCCTGTGGATTATCTTCTATTTTTAGCTCTTTTATTTTTAGGCTGCTGCATGCTATCGCTGGGCAACTCAACCAACTATTAATTAGGGATGTTTTGATTCTCATGCAGTTTTATTTCCTTGCTTGCTGCACCACTTAAACTAAAACTGTCCTCTGAGGAGATGACAGGCACCAGAGAGCACATTTAACGGCCAGTTCCAAGCTGTGCTCTTGGGGTGCAGTGTGGCACTATTATAAACCTTTTGCTGTCCTCCTCTTCCACACCTGCATACGTTTGTGTCTGTGCATGCATTTTTCTTAAGCTGTGTCAAACTTTATGGAGTATTAGGGCCATATGGCAGCAGCTCAGCGAGCTCTCAGTACGCAGCAGAGATTAAAAGGCTCCCCGAGCGCAGCCGGCGGAGTCCCATGACAATATCCATGTGCCGTCCACGGTGCACAGTCATGACAAGTAGATCCAAATGATCTGACATGGGGAGGGGTGGGAGCTGGAAAACCCAGCGGGGCTCTTCACGGCTGCAGGTCCTTGCATTTTTGGCAGCTGTGTTACGGAGTTTCAGAGGTGCTGTGCCACCCAGCCAGGCTCAAAGCTGAACCAAAGAGGGTGGTACACATCAGAACCGCTATTTTTAATACCATTGTCGCTACCTTTCTTCCTCAGTAACCTAGACAACAGGGAAAAACCTCATTTCTTCCCAGTTTCAGAGTGCTACTACACTAGTTTGAACTACTGTTTGAGCTGAAGTCAGTGGCAAAGCACGAGTCGGGAATAACATCAGCCCCCATTCAACTGGCCTTTCATTTAAAAGGACTTAACATTTGCTGGGATATTTAACTCCACAAAGCTCACATGCCTTTGCAAGCTACCACTTTAAAACCCTAGCTAAAAATATTTGTGTTATCTGCAGTCAGATGAATAAATCCTCCCTACTGCTGGGTACACAGTGTGGCAGTGTACAGTACAACTGCAAATTTATCTGTTCAAAACTGTACATCTGTTATGATTTACGCTTGCCAAAATATAATTCTTTATGGCAACAATTGTTTCATGGTGCTTAAAGTTTTTCACCTCCGTGCCAGGAATCTCGTATGGGATAATTCCATGACCTTGGAATCCAGCAGATAAATTCCACATCTGTCTGGTCTGGGAAAGCCCGAGTCTGTTGTGTGAAAACCAGAGTGGGAAAATAAGACCTGGAAATATCTGAAAATACAGAAACTGCAGGGCTGCTTTGTTTTGTTTGGTTTTTTTTTTTTACTTGCCACTTTCAAGTGTAGTAAATCAGCCTCACAGAAGCAGTTGCTCTCCTTTTGTAAGCATTCACTTCTAATGCTATCATCAAATTATGGAATATGGTATAAACATTAAAATAATTCGATCTCTGGAAAAAATCACAGCCCTTAAATAGTCCAACTAAATCTTGTTGAAGGGTGCTTGAGATTTAAATGGAAAAGCACCCAGCCTACTATAAGTAAACATATTCCTCATGGCTGGGAAGATTTAGGATGGCAGAAACACTGTAGCTGTGCGGGACTCTCAGGGTAACCCTAGAATCACAGACTGGTCTGGGTTGGAAGGGACCCCAAGGATCACAGATTTCCACCCCCTCTGCCACAGGCAGGGCCACCAACCTCCAGGCCTGGAGCTACACAAGGCTGCCCAGGGCCCCATCCAACCCAGCCTTGAACACCTCCAGGGACAGGGCATCCACCACCTCTCTGGACAGCCTGTTCCAGCCCCTCACCACTCTCTCTGGAAAGAACTTCCCCCTAATATCTAATCTAAACCTTCCCTCCTTTAGTTTTAATCCATTCCCCCTTGTCCTGCCATTATCTACCCTTTCAACAAGCTGATTCCCCTCCTGTTTCTCTGCTCCCTTCAGGGACTGGAAGGCTGCAATGAGGTCCCACCGCAGCCTTCTCTTCTCCAGGCTGAACAAACCCAGCTCCCTCAGCCTCTCTTCATAGGGGAGGTGCTCCAGGCCTCTGATCATCTTTGTGCCCTCCTCTGAACCCTCTCCACTTTGCTCATCAAACTTTTTTGACAAAAAATGAACCCTAAACAGCTTTGTGAGCAGTGAACTTTAAAAGCCCTGATTTCCTGTGCTGCTTCCCTGTGCACACATGCTGTTATTCTAATAATTTGGGTGAGCTCCTGCTGCAGCCCTGCTCCCCATGGGGCACCATAGTGTTTTCATGCACACAGCCCGCAGCTCAAACAACCTGCACCCTATCTGTGCATCTGTGCAGCACTGGAGACAAGGTGGTGGACAGAAAGCCATGATGAAAAGGTTAAACTAAGAAAAAAGGAGAAAAGGTCATTGTGCTTCCTCAACAGAAGGGGGAGACTACATATTCTCCTCCATACGAACCAGGATGATGTTCCTGGTTTAAAGCAGGAATTGCAGTTCTGATCATCATTGAGGCTGGAAGTCTGCCTCTCAAAAGGGTTTCATGGTTGCGCTTAACTCTGCAAACCCTGAAGGTGCCAATTCCCTACAGGTTATGTCTTTCTGCAGGCCAGTATGCTTAGGAGATGGTATCTCAAAGAATCACAGAGTTTTAAGGGTTGGAAGGGACCTCCAGAGCTCATCGGGTCCAACCCCCCTGCCAAAGCAGGGTCCCTAGGACAGGTCACACAGGTTGGCATCCAGATGGGTCTGGAATATCTCCAGAGAAGGAGACTCCACACCCCCTGGGCAGCCTGTCCCAGGGCTCTGTCACCCTCACAGAAGTTCTTCCACATATTGGTGTGGAACTTCCTGTGCTCCAACTTGAGTCCATCGCCCATTGTCCTGTCCCCACAGACCACTGAGAAGAGGCTGGTCATTTTTCCTTGTGTCCCACACTTGAGATATTGATAACCATTGATCAGATCCCCTCTCAGTCTTCTTTTCTCCAGGCTGAACAGCCCCAGTTCTTTCAGCCTTTCCTTATAGGGGAGATGCTCCAGGCCTTTAATCATCTTCATAGCCCTTCGCTGGACTCTCATTGCAGGACAATCAGAAATGAACTGTTAATTTATGAAGCTCATAGGAAACTGTGCAAACAATTTAATGTCCAGGTGAGTCCTGTGTGTCTTAACGAAGCTTTTATCACAAGATCCCACTTGGAGCCACTATTTGTGATGATGGTGCCCCAAAGCTTTGTAAATTGGTAACTGATTTGACCGAGGCATGGCACAAATGACCACGGTCTATAATAACTGAGTACCTCACCCCAAAATCACATGGCAAAGCTTAGCTTTGTAGCAGTGGACACAGAGTACTACAAAGAAGCACTGCATCCTGGTGAACTGCTTTTTGTATCTACAGCAGCCAATTTTTTTGGCTGCATTTTGAAGTGGTTTGGATTATAATGCCACAAGCATTAAAAATATATATATAAAAACACTAATGACTTTTCAACATATTGTGACAACAAAGCAGCCAAAATGACTTCCATCCAGTTTGGAGAATAACATGTTCCTGGATGCTTGCAGCAGTTCTCGTGCAGAGAAGTTTAACATCAAAGATGTCAAACTCCTGTGGAATCAGGTTTGAAATACAAAGCTCAAACTAAGCCTGAGCACCAAGCTAAGCCTGAGCAGGTACTAATGCTGCAGCAGCACAACAGGCAGTTGACATTGGATGTTCACTCTTTAATGCAGAAAAATATTGGCAATTCCAAGCTGTGAAAGTATGTTGGATTTATAGCAGGAGGGTGAGGTGAGCAGATACTTTATGATTATTATGCAGTATGCAGTGTTAATACTTTTCTACCCATTCAAGTCTTAACAGCTGTTCCACCAGGAGAGGGAAATAAAGGCCATTGGCAATTCTTTAAGCAAGCTGCCAATATTCCACATGGGATTGGATGGCTAAGAAGATCAGGTTTTCCTAGTCTCACAGTGCTGCAAGGAGTAACAGTTCACCTAGTAACACCAATAGAAATATTAAAAAAACCTTGCATACCAGGTACCTTGTTAATGAAAAGAAATCCCATTCTAGTATTATTCTCTCTTACTCTGACACTATTGCTTTGAAGGGACACTGCTCATCACATAAAGGTCCCACAATGTCACATACAGGTGCAGTTACTTGCACTGACAGTTTTGTGAGCATCAGAAGAGAAATGGTGTTCCTAAGTCAATCTGTGCTTCAGCACCAGCACCCAATGTTCAAGCAGAAAGAAAGAATATTGTCAGATATTGGTTATGAACCAAATTCTGTCTGCCTTGAATAGAGGCACCTGTCCAAAAATTTGCAGATTAGGAGCTAGCAAAGGAAAACCTGTTGGCAGTGGGTGCTACAAACCTCTTTTCCCTTGAGTAGGGCAGGGTCTCTCTCCCCCTAAATCTCATCAGCCTGATGGAGCTGGAGCCGTACTCTGTGTACAAACAACAGAATCCCAAGGGAACACAGTGACAGCAGTTTCCTTACATCCATGTTACCCACCTTATCCCACAGGGAGGGACTGAGAGGGCCTCCTAGCTCCTGTGCCACCATGCCTTGCTGCTGGCCATGGATCATAGCCAACTTCAAATGGCACCACACAGCCCTAAGGTAGACACTCCTGGTCCATACATTTGTGTAGTAACACTCCCACCTGGCACTGAGAAGCTCCTACTTCAATACATATGCAACTATATCCTAATGCTGCTTTGTTATTCTTAGTCTGAGGCTCTAATACCTCCTTATACCTTGTTACATCACAGTGCCTCAGTATTTGTGTGAAATATCAGGGATCCAAATATTTATGTCAGGAAGGGAGGAAAAACTCCATCAGCATCTGTTTGCAGAAGTGAGATGGTGGAACTGAAGTGTCAGATAATCTCCCAAAAGATGTCAGCATTTTCAGCTGCCTGACAGATCTATCTGCCTGTGTGAGAGTAAACAAGAAAATGGCTCAGCCATTTGGACTGAGTTTAAGGCAAAACAAAGAACAAATGATCCATTTTCAGAGCAGTTCTGCTGCTCCAGTTTACAGATGTTCACTTGTGATTTCCCCTGTGAGTCCCTTTGGGAACAAGGACCAATGCACGGTGTGGCTGGCCAGCCTGCTTAAAGCACTGAGAAGTTAAGCAAAAATCTCAAGTAGAAACAGTGAAGACAGTAGACACACCTCAAAATTCCTCTGTGTCTTCAACTTACTGGAAATCAGGGATTGTCTCACTTAAGGCATTTCCATAGAACTCTGAATTCATTTGAATTTTGAGCAATTCTTCTGGTTTGAGTGAAGTTCAGATTTATGATGAAGTAAGAGATTAAGCTGAACCTAAATGTCTTGAATACAAGGCCTTGATCTTTACCAGGAAATGACAGAGCTTATCAGGATGCCAATCTTACCTCTGTAATAATGAAGAAATCATCACCAGGCTCTCCTTGCACAACAATTTTTTCCCCATCTTCAAACTGGACGGGTTCCAGTGCATCAGCCACCGTCAGCCGCTCCCATTTGTCCAGGGACTCTAAAACATTGAAGATCATAAAACTTTATTATAAAAAGACTCTAGCTTTGGCTGAAGATCTGTATCTAAACTGACAGCTCTGCTCTGCCTGGTTCGGTTCGAAAAGAGGCTTTTCTTTCATCCAGACTCTCTGCACAAACCTCCAGTTAGGAAGCATGAATGTATTTATTCATTGTGTCTTAAACTTTAGTAATCACCCAGATAATCATCTTAACAGTTGGACAAGGAAAAATTGGCTCTGGTTCCCTCTGCCTGAGATCTGATCTGTGCCGCCCTGGTGCTGCAGCAACCGGAACAGCCTGGGAGCTGTTTGGAGATACCAGCGATACAGGAGCACCCAGATCCTCTTCCACATCCCACACTAGATGTCAGAACAAGTCCTACTGTCTTCTCATCGGGGTTGCTTCTCAGCTGGTTACTGACAGCCCACTAGAGAAATGATGCCAAAGTGCTGACCTAAAAGATGACTCTTTCCCCAAGGGTGAGACCACAAACTGCTGAAGCCAACAGCAAGACCCTCACAGCAGACCCTGAGCACAGAGGCTCAGGATGGCTGCTTGGAGTGGTACCTCTGGTTTATTTGCCAGCAGGATGGTTTAATGGTTTATGAAGTATTTTTCTTCTCATTCCTCCCGCTCAGAGAGAAAAGTTAGAAAGCTTCAAAGTAAACTTCAATGTTTTATGAGGAATGGAGCTAATACAGCCTGCTTCCTGCAGCTCAGTGTCCTTATCAGCCACCTGCAGCTGCCACAAATGCCCACCATACCTACGAGGCAAGAGACAGCCCATGGGCTGGGCCAGGGCTGCCTTCCTCCTCCTGCCCATCGGGGGAGGAATCGTACCTGTCCTGGGGAGAGGAGGGGTGCCAACCCCAGTCTCTCTCCTCTACTACTTGCAGGAGAATTCAAGGCTAGGAGTTGTACTTGAACTTCTGCATTTTTATCAGATTTGACTGAAAGAAGGGACAGGTTTAAAAGTTATTGAGAGAACAGATAATCCAGTGATATAACCTTCAATTCCTCAAAAAGCTGGGCAGGTACTAGAGCTCTGCTGATCTTACTTAAAATGAATCGTTGAACTAATATGTCAAGACACATATGATGCCAGGATTAGAGCTGGGACTCTGGTTTCCCCACTTAGAAGGATTAGAAGGGTGAAAGAGTTGCTCTTTCCAAGTTAAAAAGCCTTTTGGCTGAGCTCAGAAGCACACAGTGAGCCTGGTAACAAAACCAGATTAAAGTGATCAGTGCACCAGAGGTAAGTTTTGAGTTGCCTGGCACACAACCCTCTGCTTATTTTCACACCACCTTCTGTTGCTGTTTGGGAAACAATAATTCCTATTATTTTCCCCACCTATCATCAGTAATCTACTTCCTTTCCTGTCATGTTCGTGACCTTTGTTGCAGAAGCATTAATATCAAAGGCCAAGCCCATATTGTCAATGCCACATTTAAGAAGTGCTCTGTTTGAGTAAAAATAAGCATAAAACTCTTTCACACAGACCAGAGGAGGCTTTTTCATTAAAAAAAACCCTCAGTAATTAACAATGAAAAGAGCCTCTTGAAACTTCTTCAGTTGGCTTTATGCAAAATTCAAAGCTAATTCTAGCTGCAGTCACGAAGTGTCTCTCTTTTGTCTAAGGGAATTGTACCACTACAAATACCTCAGTTAATAGTTCTTGGAAGAGAGCACTATCTAGAAGATTGCACCTGATCCAACTCCTGAAGCTGAAGTTGCAGAGTTAAGTTAAGCATTAAATAAAGTAGACCACATACAGGGTTTTTTTCAGTTTCTGAATTCACAGAATCACAGACTGGTCTGGGTTGGAAGGGACTCCAAGAATCACAGAGCTCCAACCCCCTGCCACAGGCAGGGCCACCAACCTCCGGGTCTGGATCTCAACAAGGTTGCCCAGGGCCCCATCCAACCTGGCCTTGAACACCTCCAGGGACAAGGCATCCACCACCTCCCTGGACAGCCTGTTCCAGCCCCTCACCACTCTCTCTATAAAAAACTTCCCCCTAATATCTAATCTAAACCTTCCTTCCTTTAGTTTTAATCCATTCCCCCTTGTCCTGCCATTGTCTACCCTTTGAAAAAGTTGATTCCCCTCCTGTTTGTATGTCTCAATTCATGGCTTTGCATTTAACTAAACCCTGGAAGAAAGATTTTAAACATCTAGTTTTCTCCTATCTTGTTCAACATATTACAAGCAGCTACTGATAATCTAAAAAACCCCTCAGATTAAAACAAGTAATTGCTCCAAGAGTTACATGGTCAGCTACAGACACCACACGAGCCTTGAAAAACACATATGTAAGAAGCAGGTAGAGGATTTTCCACCACGAAACCACCAAGTTCTGATCACATTAAGGCATGAAGTTGACTTCTTGGTGCTGTGCTGAGATTTCTAAACCACCTTTTTGTTTCCCAGCTGTCACCTACTTTTTAGATGTGTGAAACAGATCCTTACACGCTTCACCTCAATTCTCGATGCTCCTGAAATGAAGAGTTATTCTGTCTGGTGCTTTTTAGTACTTAAAAAAAGGTTCAAACCTTGAAGCCCTACCTAATTTTTTTTTTTTTTTTTTTTGCTGAGATTGAAAAGCCATACTACAAACTAGGATATAATTACATTGCAAACCACATGTTTAAGGAAGAGCATCTCTGAATAACCTTTCTACTCTGAAATCGTTTTGAGATGTCTCATTGTTGTAATTGCTTCTCATTAGCTCAGGTACAGAGAACCCTTTTTTCTTTAAATACTCATTGTAATTTGGTGCAATTTGTGCTCTTAATTTAGAAAGATTTAAATAAACATAAAATTAGGTGTTTAAGTGATTGAAAGCTTCATTAATAAACGAGCAACATACTTGGCCTTCCTTTAAGCACATAAGTGTAATTGAAAACTTTGTGCATCGCACCTCTCAGAAGTTCAAGTACATTTTCCCTCAGACTCTCATATTTTAGGTAAATAAGCTCAAATGGGAGAGGATTACCATAAACAAGAAAAGAAAATTGTTTAAATGGAAATATAAGTATTTTAATTACAGAGCAAATTAATCCTGTACTGTTGTGGGTTGTTTTTTTTTTCTAACCAGCCCCAGAAGAAACATGATGTTTCTCCTACAGCGCCAACATTTCATTGTACTGTCTAACACTGTCCTCCTTATTACAAGCTTTTGTTCTCCTAATGGTGATTGATGGGTTGAGCATTATGGGTTTGTTGTTTTTCCTACTGAAGGCCATCAAGAACATGTCCACATTTTGTGGCTATCACATTAATCAAAGGGCAACAAAATCCAAGGACAAGAAGCTAACCAGATGTTTTAAGAATGTGAGATGGGGGCTGTAAAATACACAGAAGAGAGAAAAAAACCAGTCAGTTTTGATTTGTGAGGTTAGTTTGTTTTGTGGGCAGAAATATGGTATTCTTAGAGGAAAAAAGCTTCTCCCCTGTCACCTGGAAGGAAGTAACCAGGAGTTATGAGACCTTCACATCTCTGCACTGCTTCCTCCTCTTGCCCAGAAGATCTCTACTGCAATAGCAGTCAAAGGGTTACGGTGCCTGCTCCCATATTTAAGGAGAGCTTTGCCTTCAAACAAACGTTCAGTGCTTATTAAGGAATGGGAAAAACAAGTCCTAAAAAGGGCCCTTTGCACTTTCATTCTTTCGGAAACCACACAACCGTGAGACCTTCTGTGTGACCACCACCGCTTTCATCGTGCCATCAAAGACCAAAATTCATCCCACCAACACGTACAACAGAGGAACTAACAGGAAAGTCCAAAGGGCAACTGACCCAAAATGGAGACCTTGCTTAGGAATTCTTCATACATCTTCCTCTTTCTCAGCGTGCTGCCCTGTTATTAAAGGAGAGAGAAAAAGGAGGTAGAACTTTACACAAAGTATTTTTGTGATTTCTTCCTACAGCTGCTCAGGGCTTTCTTTTTTTTTTTCCTCCCTCCCCTTCCAAACCTTAAGCATAGCCAGTATAAACAGCCCAAGGCAAATGTTTCCCCATAAAATGTCTGGGCAAGTTGTATTGCTGATAAGCGAAGACAGAAGGAATCAAATTCAATCCTGGTGTAATTTCACTGACTTCACTGGTGTTACTGGACACCGCAGATGAATTGTATCCATTATTTACAGGCACTCATTTTAAAGCCAGAGCTTCATCAATTAACTGTTTAGCTAATTCAATATGTATCTTGTTACCAATGAGGCCCTGCTGTAAGGGAGTTTGCAATTACAAAGTAGGATAAAACCTAAAGTGTCCCCCTCCCGGGTCCCATCCTTTTAGGTTAAAACCTCTTTAATGCCAGGAGTGTTTCCCTGTAAGCCTGGTTTGTACTCTGTATAGTGCTGGATGTACTGTTACTGCTGAGAAACCTATTCATATTATTATTGTAAGGAGATTTAAGCGTTTTGGAGCAGACAATCCATCACTGTATGTGCAGCCACCAGCACAGTTGTTCCCATCCTCCTAAGATTTTATTGTGTGATAAATTACTAAGAAGAAACCTTCTGCTTACACAGTGTTTGATCACTGCAGACAGAACCTGTAAGTAGTCATTCTAGCACACACACTTCTGAAGGAGGTTCAGGTATGAATAAATACAACAGTTTTACCAATACAAAACCACTCAATTCATCCTTAACTCCTTCTGCAGGAACACAAATGACTTATAAGAAAATCTTTCCCAGTGTCAAAGAGGAGCTCCAGGGTCTTCCTAAACCATGCAGTTTATTCCACTGCTATATGACAGCTCACATCGTTTCTGCCTGGGTGGATTCCCCGTGGATGTTGAAGGCTGCCTGGTACCTCCTAGTCAAATCTACAAGGCAGGAGTACAGCTTAAAGATGACACGCTCATCTTCTGAAGAAAGGGGAAATAAAGATGGCATTTACTTATGGGCTGGGCAGAAAAGACAGAAGCAAATGTCAGTGTCTGCCACAGAAAAAGCCACTTCTCTTTTCCTCCTTTTCCAAGTGAGCACTGGTAAGTGCTGGAACCAGAGGTAGAAAGTGGGGATAGACAAAGGAAAAGGAGAAGAAACAGTTTAATCCCTGCTGCCAAAGCATCCAGAAATTCATGAGAAGAGGAAAGGCTGGTCTACTAAAGTGCAATGATCCAGTTGAGAATTAAATATTGTCCCTCTTCCTACACACGTTGGGCAGGTGGGGCTTGATCCCACAACCACCCAAGCAGTGGGAAGCTTTCCACCAACATCAACAGGCTTTGGCATCAGGAGAAGCTGCTGGGTGCTACCCTCTGGGGACAGCTCCCACTTGCCAGGACAACCCCTTTCCCAGGGCCATCCCTGTTCCGAAACAGCAGCAGCAACCTCAGGAGCTGCCCCTCTTTCCCAAGTATCTCTGGGTCAGCAGCAGCATCAGCTACTGAGGTGTCCCACTCCGAACCCTGTTCATAATTTCCGAGTCTGGTGATGACAGTTCGCCTCTCAGCGATAGCATCGCTAACCCTCATCTGACCTCTCTGTCTGACAAACCTGGTTCTCAACCTCAGGGGCCCCTGAGAGCATTTGAAGTGCTAGAAAGAAAGAAAAAAAAAAAAAAAAAGAACAAAAAAGAACTTCAAACGGAGGAGGCTCTGCAAACCACGCCAGGTCCTGACAGCTCGCTGCGAGGCAAAGAATGGAAACCTGGATGCTGTGCAGTTGTTGCTTTCCTCCCTGCAATCCAGTGGAAACGAGAGCAGCAAAATTGACAGCTGTGGAAAACCAGATTGGTGGTTTAGTTTGATGGGCTGGGGCACCCAGGGACAGATGTGGAAAATGCTTTTTAAATGACTTGCGGACGCAGATGAATTTTAAGAAGCAGTAATCAGCAGCCATAAGTGACTCCTGACCACAGCTTCGAGTATTTAGAGACACAGACAAGACCCAGGAAGGGAAGAATTGCAGGCATCCCACCTGGTCTGGAGAGCCCATCACATCCTACAGGGAAATGGGTGGGTTGGTTCTTGGCTAAACTAAGCCAGGGCAGCCGTACGGAATCTGCCGTGAAGACAAGTGCAAAAGCAAAACTGAAGTGGAAAGAATTAATTAAATGTGCTATTATCATTTTTTGTGTTATGACAGTATCTTCAGTGGGACTCTAGTTAATGTTCTGTGTCTCAGAATGATGCCTATGGAAGAACTGGTGGTTGAGGCTTATTTCGCAGCACACACAAGGTGGCCCAACTGATGGCTCACGACCCAACCTGACTTACTGCTCAGTGGAACTATTTCCATGGATCTTCTAGAAGCAGCAACAAATCACAATAACGATATCTGCAGACTAGGAGATACAATGAAAGCTTGCCAGGACAGGAAAGAAACAAGAAGGAACTTAGAGACGTTAGAAATGGACGTAGAAAATAACAGAATGAGCTTCTGGTTGGAAAATAGAGCTAAGAAATGCAAGGGGGGAAAAAAAATTGAAAACACAGATGTTTAACAACTGGAAGAAGACTGGAGAGTTGTAAAGCTGAAAAAGATTTACTAACAGTAGGTGAGACCTGGTTTGCAACATCAGACTGCAACAAAGACACAGCCAAGGCTATTTTGATCTGTATACTCAAAGACATCACCCAGGAATGAAGTTTAGAGGCTCCATCTCCATGGCTCAGATGTGATGGCGCCTGGCATACTACCCTCTCGGTACCTCTTCTCCAGAAGAGAGCCCAAGCAAAAGAGAGCCTGAAGAAATGCTGAAACCCTTGGTGAGAGCCAATAAGGAAGGAGCAAAACAAATTCAGCTCACACTGGGATCATGGGTATGTCCTGCTCATAGCTAGCACACATTGTTGCAAGGGTTTTAAGTAGACAGTGATAATCATCAAATATATGACAGAAAGAGAGGGCAATTTAGTACAACATAACGACAAAGTAATGAGAGGAAATTAAGAAAATCTAATTTAAGATCAATATTAAAAAAAAAGTTTTCCCAAACTAGGAATTCTTCTCTTGCAGAAAAGTTTCCCAAGGGAAGCAGCAGAAATTGTACTGCTTGAGCCAGATAAAAACAATAGTAAATGTACATGAATAATTCCGTGCTGGCAGGGTTCTTGATGGCATGTTTGAAAATGTCTTCATTAATTCTGATTTTTCTAACCTATTAATATCTTGTTTGAATAGTCTCTGCTTCTCCCTCTCCCCCCATCCCTTTGTTCACTTTCTCCCTGGTTCTGAGCTGTCAAGCATAAGCTCATCTTCTTAAAGGCAGTGGTTCCCACTAACTATGAAGCCTCGTTAATATTCTAAGCTGCAATGCTCCTCCCTGAAACAGTCCCAAGGAGAACCGAGATCACTCACGTTTCCCAAATCCACCCAGCAAAAGGCTCAAAGCCAGTTTTAGGACCACTTGCACACAGAGCAACTCCTAGGCTAAGCTTAAGCAACACACAGGCTAAGTTGAGGGGAAGAACAAGTGTCCCAGATATTATAACAGGTCTTGTTGAATAGGACTGCTGCATCTCATTTCCAACTGCCCCTTCTCTGCTTTCCCAGTTTTCTTCCAATTTTTCTTCCCACTGCTCAAGTTTAATCTCTTCCTTTCTTCCTCTCTGCTTGCCTCTCCACTTTGTCCCTCCAGCACTCTTCATGTCTTCTTTCTTCCTTCATTTTTTCAGGTGGAGTTGATCAGGTCTTTCCAAGAAATCCCCACCTTCAGTGAGAAGGCCAAACAAATGCTACCAAAAGGCAAAGCATAGCTCAAGTTTTATATAAAAAGAGTTATCCTGGCAGGAGGTGCCAGAATGGCCTTTGGGACTGCTCCAATCCCATTTAATCCCTGCCTAAACCTGATATGGAAAGATGCTTTGGGTGTACATTCTTGCAGGAACATGAAACAGTCACCGTGCACACGGGCCATGAAAACAGAACAGCCCACAAGATCCCAGTGCTGTGCTACACAGATGTCCTATGGATTGCAGGGTTTGGAGTTGCTTTATTTTTTTGGCCACTACACAACCTACATTTTATGGCAACACCAAGTCCCCCTGACTTTATTTTATCTGAGTAGAAAAAGAGACTTTATTAAAGAACTTCTCCTCAGGTTCTAAAGCTGTGAAAAGACGGTGAGCCAAAGCCACATAAAATCTACCTTAACTTTAGGAACTGACTAACCTTGATTTATGATGACTTACATCCTAATATTACAACTCACTTTCAGTGAGCAAAATTTGCATAACAGGCAAAAAGTATTGGATCCCATGCAACTCATTCCCAGAGCCACGTATCTCTATGGATCCTGGGAACTAGAGGATAGTTAAATTATCCTGAATCAAGCCTTCTTAAAGGAGAAATTACAAGAAATTAATACTTCAAATTTCCTCAGTCTGGGAACTGAATTGTCTGGGGGGTCAATGTGATGTTGGGATACAGACATTTGCTTCTCTGGTATTTGTGGTATTTGCTATATTTAGAATACAAATATTGTACTACCCTGGGATGTTCCCCGCTCCACGATGCTCTTGAATCCTAATTGCAAAAGAAGAGACCGGCAACATTTCAGCAGCTTAACTGCATGAGAATCTGGTGGCAAAAAAAGTCCTTTGCTTCTCTCCCAGAAGAATGTAAGTAAATAAATACTGGATATATACATAAATACGTGTGTGCACTTGTGTGTGGGTACACCGAGTACATATGCATAAAAATACTGCGAGAGTGAAAAGTATGCGACTCAGAACAGATAATTTTATGAAATAAATGGAGCACACAGATGGACAGATAATTTGTGAGTGTACTGAGGGGGGAACATGCTGAAGTGTTGTTTTGTAATCCATCTTGTACAATGGATTTCATAGTATCATACTTTGTCAAGGGCTGCAGCGACAGCCAAGCAATTTCACTGCAATTTCTGACTAAAAAAAAAAACCTCACCAAAAAACCCTGCACCTATCCCAACATTTGCAATCACCACAGCTGCTAAAACAAACTTGGATGTGACCTTCAAGCCATCAGGGTACCTAAGCTGAGACAGTGAAATATAAATAAATATATCTGTTTTTAAAAAAGCTTCTTTTGGGACAGGCTAAATAATAAATGGATGACAAGTGTAACTAAAAGCCAGCAGGAACTTCTTCCATCAGGCTTTGTCCATCCAAAAAACCTGAAAACCCAAAACTCCCAAACCTCTGGAGATGCATTTTATTCATACCATAAACCAGTTAGGCTCAATGAGACACCTCAGTGGGGCGAACAGTGCTAAGCAAAAATAAAACCCTAGAAATTACTAAATGCAAAGACCCAAACCAGCCTGCAAGGAAAAACGATGCAGAGACTCAAGTGTCTCATGACAGAATAAAACCCTTCTGGCAAGCATGGATCTGGGGGCATGATTTGCAAATAAATATTTACAACTGGAATAAAATTTCAGCACTAAACTGAGAAAACATGGGGCTGGTCATGGCTGGGAAGGAATGCAGACGAAAGAAAGAACTACCTCGGGTTATGGAGGGGCCTTATCTGACTACAGAAAGAAATGGAGCTTTGGGAGAAAACAGGTCACTGAGCCCATGGACAGAAAAGATTTGCAAACAGAAAATACAAAAAGAAAACCTTGCTCATTAGTTTGTGGGGTTTTTTTAAATTTGGTTTTAAAACCAACTTAAATGACATATTTCAAACAATACCCTAAATGTTCCTACTTCTTAAAGGCAGAAGTGTTTCTGCATCCAAAATATCCAGCAGCTTTCTAGAAACATAAGGCTGGAGGCTAAACGATAGGCAAGTATGTTCTGGGGACTTGAAAAGCAGCTACTACTACATCTTGAAACTAAGTACAGCAAAACCAGCCATGTAATGGTGGAGTTAGCTTCGAGTATGAAATGCAGTCACTGAAAGGTGATGTAATTAATTCTTAGGCTCAGGGAAATGTGCAGAGATCCACCGTAACCTGCCCTCACATGAACAGACAGACAGGTGCCTCTTTTCACCTACAGCAAAGAAATTATCCACGCTGCACCTACGAATAAATGAAAAGCTGATGGGGTTGATGTAGTCTGGGAGGGGGTGTAAATTGTATTTGCCATGGACAGTGCTTAAAATTGGACAATTTCTGTACCTGCAGCAATTAACTCACTGAGCTACCTGAACTATTTCCTGTCTAAGTGTTGGGAATACAACAATTACACTGTCTGGGTACCTAATGCAGTGTAACAGGCCACCAATTTTTCATGGCCCCAATAGCAAGAAAAGCACAGGAAGAGAGAGAGGGGAGGGGCAAATACCTCCATGTTAAGTTAAAGGTCTCATCAACTGCAGAAATTGAACTTGGTAGGCTAGGTAGAGCAGTCATTTTCAGTGAGTATGTATATTCAATTTAAAAACACTTAGCACTACCCTAGAATCAAAAAGAATTCTATCAATCCTATATTCAAGTTGCATGCATGGCTAACACTAGCATTAAAAACATGGTCTTCTCCTCTTGGGACTTTAAACCCGTTTAGTAAAATCCTGTCTCTGCATCAAGCCTTCATCTTCTGAGGGCTGCTAGCAGATGGTCACAAGACCAAAATGAAAGCTCACAGGGTTGGATGATGTTAGGTACCGCTACTAAAACCAAAATTACCTCCAGGCTACGAGGCCTGTGAATCTGGCCCTTCAGCTCCTTAGTAGCAAGGTTACAGGCAAATGTAACAAGCTAGGCTTAAAAAGCCAGGGAGTACGTAGCTGGCCCTAGCATTTATTTCCCTCCTACATTCCTTCTCTTTTTAGACCCAGGATTCTTCCTCACAACATTGCATCCCAGAGGCCCCTCCACTGCATCCATGTAGGACACATGACAAGGAAGTTGAGTGTGCCTTTTAAATCTGTTAGGAAGTTCTCCTGCTCTGTGCTTTAGAAATATCTTGCAGAAAAGTCTCAGTTACTACTGCCTGCTTCCCCAGATGGGGAAGCATTCAAAAAACTATTCATCCTGTTTCTCCACACAAGAGAAGACAGTACACTTCTCATCACTGTCCCTCTATTTTGTCTTGGAGTCATCAGGCTGAATATTTTAGGGTAAAGGAACTTGCCATCAGATGTATAAAGATCACTCATACACTGTCGCTTAAGAACTAAGCATTTAAGTGTAAAATCTACACAGTCCTTTGGCTAAATTCTCTGATATCCATAACATCCCCTGGAAATACAGATGATCTCAAAATGCACGCTCCATTGTTATTCTGAGAGCACAGCACAACTTCCCTCAGATCAGAATTAAACAATGCAGCTTTTAGAGACAAGCCCTATTGAGAAAGAAGCTTTACATAGAGTCACGTCTGTTAATTATCAAAAAGAAAGGAATATTTTATGGAGAAGGAAGATACACACATGGACATTGGAAACAAACTTGTAAAAAAAGTTATGACACTGCTGAAGTTAATTATCTGTCAAAGTTTCCATTATAAACTCACCATTCCAGAAACAACAGCAAATCCATAAGCTAGCACACACCCCAGGTGCCCAAGAAGGTCTGTTGAGCTTTGCTGCAGAGATGAGGGAGTTTGAAAGGAGCAGAGCAGGGAATCCTTAGCAGGGATGGATGGTGCAGCTCCCATCCTATGATACACGTGGCTAACAAAGACAGAGGGCCCAGTCCAGCCAAGACCTGGGGGGCTTTTTGCTGAGCAGGCTTTACCTTGTATTGCCTGCCCTGAAGGGTACAATACAAGTTCAAAGACTTACAGGCAAGGGGTAGATGCTGAGACAGTTTGAGGTTCACAGTAAGAGGAGGATTTGCATAGCTTCGGTGGGTAGCAGAGGCCTCCTGAGGTTTCCATTCACATACAAGAGTTATTCATAATGTTATTCAATTGCACTTCTGACTCAGCATCTCTCTGCTGAATCTTGTCCCCTTTTCCCTCGGTTCACTTATCTGAGTTACTCAGTGCTATTGTCATGGCCTCTCCCTTTTATGTAGAAACCCAGCCTTTATTACTGGTGTGTTCTGAGCACAGAAGTGCTGGAGCTGCAGAAGCAAGTAAAAAATACCAACTCCATAAACAAGCCCTTCTCCATAAACTTACCATTAAAATGCGCCTGTAGCTGTCTCTGTCGATGCCCCAGAGCTTGAGATCTGTCTTGGCCTTGACGGTGGCGGCTCGGGGTGTTCCATAGATCAACGCCAGCTCCCCGAAGCTGCCTCCTTCTCCGATGCTGGTGACCCATTCCCCATTGACATAAACCTACCCCAGCACAAGAGAAGAGGGGTGGGGAAAAAAAAAAAGACACAAAACCACTTTGGGGACTGCGTTGCAATTTTCTTCCTACTGCCAGTTACCTCAAAATTAGCAATTTCCTTTCTAATCGTCAATGCTGAGGACACAGAAGGAAAACAAGAGCGCAACAGTTTCCGCCGTTGGTCCCCAAAGAGGGCAACAACCGGCTTTGTGGACAGAATTTCAAGTCGTCTTGTTCAGTACAATGACTGTATTTACTCTCTGAGTTTCCAGCTCCCATGGTTAACTGGCATCGTGTTTTCCCTCTTGTGTTCAAGGCTCAGACAGTCAACAAGCAGAACTGTCACAACTTTGGCTTTTTATTAACACTGTCAAACTTGAAAGGCGGGAGATTTGTTGGTATGTGTAATGAGGTTTGCTGAAAAGCACCACGGCCATGAAATGAAAAGCAGTCAAAACAGGGAAACATCTTTTGAGAAAGAACATTTTTTTTTTCTTCCCTAAGCCTAGTGCCTCAAACAACCATTTAAATATAAATATTGAGATCTCCTTCTCCCTTAGCAAAGGCAACGAAGTGCCTTGGACTCAAGAAGCTATACGGAGAACTACCCATCACCGTTAACGTCACTACTATAGAACTTAAGAAGCAGCATTGGACCCACAGCCCACTGAGATAACACATCCTCTCCCAACACAGTATGGATTGATCCCACTCCCACAGTATTTGTCCTGGATGACATCTAATTTGAGCAGAATTCCTAAAACCTTCTACCTGAGAAAGGACTGCTGCAGGTGCTTTCAGCTGGGCCGCCTTTTCCACACCATTCATGGACAATACAACTCGTAAGACATAATAGCGTATTCAAAGACTGGCATGGGTTGTGTATCCTGCAGCTTGCTTGTAGGCTTGCTGCTATAAACCTACACAATAAACCCTTTTCATTCTGTTAATGTGTCTGTGAGTTTAGAGGGTTAGGAAGGCTGCATGCATGTACCCAGGGCAGAATATATTCCCGTCTGTTACAGGGCAATAGCAGCAGAAATCAGCCAGACTGAATTTGTTTGGAAGTTCTGAGAAGAAAAACCATGAAGAAAATACGTGAGTATTCTCATCTTAAGTAGAAAACTACAGCAAAGGAGAAGAACATAACCTACTACCAATTACTGAGTAACAGAACAGCAGTTTTTAAAAAGATATATGAATTAGGGCTGGGTTCAAGCTGGGCTTGAGAAAAGATGGTGACCAAAATAAATGGGCTGGGGTCAAAATTCAACAAACTGCCAGTATTCATTTTATTTGTATCTTCATTTTATGATGAAAAGCCATATTACAAACTACAGCTGGAAGCAATCCCAATTTATCTTCCCAATATTCAATTAAGATCTGATCCAGCTCCTACTGAGGTCAGTGAAACAGTTTCAGTAGGAGAGGGATGAGGCCATGGAGCAGTTCAGCTGATCAAGAGCTGTACTTGCATCACTGCTGAACTCCAGGCAGCATTGAGGCTCTCAGTGTTCCTGCAGCATCGGAGGATCAAGGTTAAAACTAATCCCAAACAGGCAGGTGGTAGCAGACTGCCAAGAGTGAGCTCAAGCCACAAAAGCTACAGCTTCATTTCTTTGCCATGCCAGAATGACTGTCACACAGAAGAATATCACACGAGAGCATTGCAGCAGCACTTCCTTTCCAACTTCTACACTCACTGCAAAAAGAACATTGACAGCACATTAAATCTCCTTTTCATTTTCCTCACAATTAAAGAAATGAAAGCTTAAAAAAAAAAAAAAAAAGAAGTTTTTAAAAGAGCCAGGCAAACCCAGGGACTTTCCTAGTGAAATGAGCAGGCAATACTGGGGCTGCTCCATCTTCTTTGAGGTTTAACAAAAGCAAGTGTAAAGTCTTGCACCTGGGAAGGAACAACCGTTTCTATCAGTACAGGCTGGGGGATGACCTGCTGGAGAAGAGCTCAGTGGAGAAGGTCCTGGTGGATGACAGGGTGGCCATGAGCCAGCAGTGTGCCTCGGTGGCTACGAGAGCCAATGGGATCCTGGGGTGCATCCGGAGGAGTGTAGCCAGCAGGTCAAGGGAGGTGATCCTCCCACTCTACTCTGCCCTGGTCAGGCCCCACCTGGAGTATTGTGTCCGGTTCTGGGCTCCCTGGTATAAAAAGGACAGGGATCTCCTGGAGAGAGTCCAAAGAAGGGCTACGAAGATGATAAAGGGCCTGGAGCATCTCCCCTATGAGGAAAGGCTGAGAAGATTGGGACTGTTCAGCCTTGAGAAGAGAAGACTAAGGGGGGACCTAATTAATGTTTACAATTATCTTAAGCAAGGGATGCAGGGGGAATCAGCCAGCCCCTTTTCAGTGGTCTGTGGGGACAGGACAAGGGGCAATGGCTGCAAGTTGGAGCATAGGAAGTTCCGCACCAACATGCGGAGAAACTTTTTCACAGTGAGGGTGACAGAGCCCTGGGACAGGCTGCCCAGGGAGGTGGTGGAGTCTCCTTCTCTGGAGATATTCAAGACCCGTCTGGATGCCTATCTCAGTGAAATGTCCTAGGGAGCTGCTTTGGCAGGGGGTTGGACCCAATGATCTCTCGAGGTCCCTTCCAACCCCTACAATTCTATGATTCTATGATTCTTTTTTTTTCTTTTGTGAGAGGAGCAGGAGAAATGGATGAATAAAATCAGCATTCTGAAAGGCTTTTAATGTGATGAGAATGAATGAAAATTTTTAAACTTTGTTAATCCATTGTAATATTGTTCAGATGCATATTTGAATGTAGAGATCTGCAGGGGTTTCACTGGATGGACCTGGGGTTTGCCATGGTACAGTAATTCACATCCTCAGCAAAAATGATGGGGAAAATCTAATCATTCCAATGAGTTTTGGACCACAACCTGAGTGTCAGCTGACACTGAATCCTGTACTCTTTTTCAGCACACCAAAAATAAGCGTGTTTCAATATGCACTTCTGTTGAAAAACATGGGTTTTGTTATTGCAGAAGGGTCTGAATTATAACCAGGAAATAAACTCGTTCCAACACGTATTTTTTTAAGCAATATGGTGACATTTCTTGTAAAAGCAGTACGCAGGGCATGACCACAGCCCAGAGAGGGGAGTGACACTGATAAAACTCATGGCAGAGCAAGTGAAGGATGGGCATTTACCACTGAACAGCTATTGTAACAAGAGGCTATGTCTAACCTGCTCTCGGTGTCGCAGTTTTGTACTGGCAGAGAACGGGGGGCTGCAAAGATGGCTGCTGCAAAAAGCAGCTAGAAGCTCTCTGCAGGCCCCAAAGAGTAGACATCATCCGATTCAAGGCCAGAGTTGCTGCTGACCAAGGCTGAGCCAACTAGCAATGGTCAGAGCGCCTCTGGGAATCAGATTTAGGAGAAAAAAAAAACTGCAGGGGCATTTTGCCCTCAGAGAAGGGAGTAAGAAGATGTAAGGAGCTGTGCAGGCACCAAGGCCAGGGAGGAGTGGGGAAAGTACCCCAGGTGCCAGAGAGAAAGACGCCCCTGCAGCCTGTGGAGAAACTCATGGTGGAGCAGGTGTCCCTCTGCAGCCCATGGAAAAGGCCAAGACCCCACCTGCACCTTTAATTTTGCTGTCTCTCTTGACAAGACTCCCCCCAAAATGCATTTGACATTTTGCCTGTAAATAGTTTACATAAAGGCCTGTTCCTCCACCCTAAAATGATGTCAGGTTTAAAGTAGGCTGAGGTTAAAGCAAACCGCTGAGCTGACAGCCTTTGGGCCCAGCACTGGCTCCCCCAATAAAAACACCAATTCCAGTCTCAATCTCCAGAAGAGAAAACAGCTTGAGAAATATTGGTTGTTTTCTAGAAGGAAACCCACTGTGTTTCACTCTCTGCAAAGGCCGAAGTCAACCATCAACTCTGGTCTCCATGCACGGACAGCTCATCACAAAGCTGTTCTGCCCTTTAACAGAGAGTTCGGCTCCGCTCTGAATCCCTTCAAAACAGGTTTGCAAAAAAAAGTAGAAAGGAAAGTAGCTCTGTTTGTAAGGTGTGGGAAGTAAAGCTATTTTAGGCTCAGAACAGCTTATGCAAGCCAATGTTGTACAGCAGCAGCTCAGATGATCTTCTTTATCCTAGAAAATGCTGGGCTGAGGTTTTGGCTCAGGCAGTTTTAGGTATTTGTGAACGCTCACCAAAGTGGTGAGTACATAAATGAATTATCCCTAATTGTTACTTGACCTGCCAGTCACAGCTACATAGTATCTGGAACCTTCTTCTAAGCAGTGGAAGAACTGCAAACACCCAAATATGACCAAGTCATCAGGACCATCAACTTTCCACAGATGAAAAGTACTTTATATTATGCACTATGAGCACTGCCATACAGATTGGTTAATTTCCTTATATTTTTAGGAGGCAAACAGGAAGAATCTCCTGTGACCATCAGTAGCTCCTTTCTTCATGGGCTGTTATACACAGGCACTAACTGTGACAGAAGATGCAATGAGTTGCATCTTGGCCTCGCTCCTCTTCACATTCAGAGAAGCAGAAAGTAACCTTACTAGGAGTAGGATAAGAACATCTATCTCTGAGCATCACTGGAGTGAATTTACATTTAATTTAATTTTGTATTGTTGATTTCAAGTTAACTTTTAGCATTTTTTTTTGTTTGCTGTCCCTTTATAATCTATGTGGACAATCTTAATTTGTTCCAGGCATTGCAACTTTTAGATGTTAAATCCCATCCTTCAGATCTGTTTGTAATAATTTGTGCTTTGTGTCTTGTCAAGTCTTAATATTTGTTATCCAAAAATGAAAATGAGGACTATTTATTCTTGGAAAAATAAGCAAGTCTTAGACATGAACGGTATTTAGATGTGGGTAGTTTTCTTAAATAAAGCCAGTGTTTATTTGTAGCATGGACTTGCTTTTCTTAAATATAAATACATGAACTTGGAGGCTGCCCTGAGAATCCTTAAAAATTCAAGTTGAAAAACAGCAAACTTTAAAATATTCTGTTTCAAATGTCAAAAAGCATCCTTCTGAAATTAGAAAGATCATTAATGATCCAAGAATTCAAACCAAATGCAATCTATGGAATCTAACCAGAAAATATGACTAGTTTTAAAACCCAACAGTATTCTCTCACAAAACACCATGTAATTTTAATGTTCTTATATACAAATTCAATAGTTTTATATAAGAATAAGGGCTTCAAGAAGATCTGGCCCACAATGAAAAGATAATCTTATCTATTGTCCACGATACTCATGTATAGCTCCTTATATAGATTTGTACAGATAAATACAGAAACTATTTAGAAAAAATACTGAGAAGGTTTTATTTTCACCATACTATAGTTCAGCTGCAGTTGTTTTACAAGAAGAAAACCTGAAAGTGATGTAGAGGAAGTTGCTGTGACATTAAATAGAATAGGAAGTTGTTCAGTCTAAAAAAAAAAAATAAGGATCTGTTTTAAAAGGGTAGTTAACGGTGCTTTTTAAAGTAAAAAAAATGCAAGGTTATAAGATTAAAATAATGAACAGGAAGTCATTTTTATATTTAGAAATATGGATTAGAGATTTTCTCAAGACACACGCTTTAGCAGGCGCTTTCAACATCTTTACTGGAAACTCTAATTTAAGAGCCGCTTTGGCACACATTCACATCTAAGCAGAAAAATTTCCGGTAGACAACTGACCTCTAAGACTTCAAACCTCATGTCATCATCTACCTCATATAAACCTTATCCATCTGCAGGGCCAGGTCATGACTTAACAATTCTCAAGTCTGACGTGCTGAGGAGGAAGACTGTGATCAATAAGGATATAACGTCCTTTCCCATCCAATGCCAGCTTTGGTCAAAGTACACCTGGTTTGTAGTACACAGCTCATGAGAGGAAAACCCCGGGTTCTCCAGACCCACCTCTTCCTCATTTTCTAAAAGCCTTTCCTTTATGTCTGAGAATCTCTGCCCTTCTCCTTTGGCCCCCAGTCCATGGGACCGTGTTTCCCAGCAGAGAGGTACCAAGTCTTCTCTAGCTGTCTGTAGTAACACCAATAAGGAAATGTGCAGATACTTTGTTCTACACTAAAGAGGCACACTTGAACCCTAAGAAAGTGTAAGAGTTGAGGATAAAGCATCATTATATTTAAAAATATTTTATTGTGCTTCTAATTTGACTCAGATTCTTTTTAAGGGAAAATATTAGAACGCTCTTACTCCTCAGGGAAGAACAGTAAATAAATGACTTTTAAATATTGCAGTTTTTTAACTAAAAACACCACACACTGATGTTATTCTGACTTGGTTGGTGCTTTCTGCTTGGTTTTGGTAGCTTGGTTGACAGATTGTAATTATTTTTTGAGTTTTGTCAGTACTTTCCTCCAGGGGAAGGGCTTTTTTTAATTGCAATTGCATCCTCCTTTACATGTATCTTTGCATGCACATGAAAACCTGGGTGCTTATCAGTCACAATGTTACTCACTCAGAGTAAAGTACTCCTTGAATCCACCGGTGCTGGTATACCTGCCACTCCATGTGGATCAGGGAAACAAAGGCAGGTAGCCTGGCCAGGGGTTAAAAGCCTCCACACACATGCCAACACCAGCTGAAGTAGGCAGAAAATGGCTTGAGGCTTTAAGGCTCAGGGTCAATTGTCTACTCTCCAAGCTGCTTTTTTTCTTGGAGAAGTGTGGAAGCATGCCAAAAAAGTATCTGGCAAAGCTTAAATGAACTGCAGCTTGCTTACTAGCAGTCTGGATTCTTTACAGACAATAGATTTTGAGCACTGCTGCTCAGAAAGTTTAAGAACTCTTTTCTGGGGAGCGCTATATACGGTGTGACAGTGCACACCCTTGATGTCTGGGAGCTGCTGCCTTAGACACAAGTGAGTTACTCTGCAGTAACTACCCTAGTACAAACTTCACTCCATGGAGGAAAATGGGCTCATCTCCCTCCCACTTCCCAGCAAAGGCAACTAACATAGGTAACTCGTGTAGCTACCAGGGTGTACTTGCAACTTGCCCCTGGGTGAGGAAACATTTCTTGTGCCTTCCACAGTATCTGGCAAAGGAATTAGTGCACATTTGGACTGAAGGTATAGGAAAGGCTTAGGAAGGAGGGAGAACCCAGCTGAGGAGATGGGGAGAGCAGTGGCAAGGTGCAGCAGGATGAAGGAAGGGGGTTGTTGAAGTGGGACAGCATGAGAGCTGGTCACAGAGGAGTTCTGCGAGGTTCAGAGGGGTCAAGAGTTTGGCTGCCCCTGCAATAAGCTCAATCTAAACATCATCTCTTAAGACCTGTTAGGACGTATTTGTCCCACAGCTCATGTCAGAAAACAGTCTATACCAGTGTCTGAGAAGGGTTGGGATGGTCTTATTGTGGACCTGCCATTTTGACCTGTCCTGGCAGATACAGGCTGATTTTAGCAGTTAGGGGGTAGGGACTGAGAACCTTTGTCACTGCAACCTACTCCAAGAAACTCCAGATTTCATTCACTGCTTCAAAAATCAGCTCTTGCAAGTATCACAGACAAGGCAGGAAAGAATGTATATCCTGTATCACAGCTAAGTGATTGCAGGACGACAAACTACCTGAATACAAAGAAAATTTCTGTCTTCAACTGCAACAGTGTAAAATACAGCTGTGCACTATTGCGGTAGTTTGGGGTGGTTTGACCCTGGCTGGAGGACAGACACCCACCAGAGCTACTCCATCACTCCCCTTTTCAGCTGGGCAGGGGAAAAAAATTTATTGAGAGACTCAGGAGTCAAGATAAGGACAGGCAGATCATTCCACAACTAGTATCATGGGCAAAACATCATTATTACTATGACCTTTTCAAGTAGCATAATAAACATCATAGCTTTTAAACACAATTGGGTCAGAGCTTATCATTATCCCAACCCCACATTGGCCACCAAAAAGGACTCATGGTTCAGCCCCAACCAGGGGCTGAGCACCACACACCACTCACTCCCAGAGAAGAAAGAACCTCCATGGACTGGGATAAGGAGAGTTTACTGACAAAAGCACCATGAACATAGAACAGTCATGGCCAATTACAGTCACACCCAGGGACAACACAAAGTACCTTACCAACCCAATGAGTACAGAGTGCTGCCTGATGCAAAGACCAGCCACACCAAACCTATCCTGGAAGCACCAAGCCCATACCCTTCCCCAACCAGCTGCTTTTATGGGGAAGTGGTGTCAGGTGGTATGGAAAACAGTCCAGGCTGACTCAGCTCACCTGGGCTGACACAGCTCACCTGGGCTGGCTGCTTGGGAAGGTTGGCTCTGGCCTGGCCAGAACCAGGACAGCTATGCTCTCTCTTTAGCAAAACAGTGAGTCCTGCTGCAGCCATCAGAACTGCTCACATGATTACATAATTGCATCACAGCGGCACTGAGGCCAGTTAGTCACTGCAGTAGCTTTCAAACTTTACCCAAACCCTGCCTCAGAAGCATCACAGGTCCCTGAATTGTTCTGGGAAATGTAAGATTATTCTATGAAAGATTTTAACAAACTCAAAAAATATGATCAATGAAAAATGAACTGGATACGTGTCTCCTCTTGGGCCACTTGTGGTCAAAATGAATTATGATATTCAAGACCCATCTGGACGCCTATCTGAGTGATATGTCCTAGGGACCCTGCTTTGGCAGGGGGTTGGACCCGATGATCTCTCGAGGTCCCTTCCAACCCCTACAATTCTGTGATTCTGTGATTCTATGAATTTCAACTTGCAATGGAAACAAGGAGAATCTCTGATATACGAGTAATACGATTCAGCAAGGGTGTTTCTAAGTAGGTGTTGGATAAACCTGGCAAGGAAGCTAAGATGCCATCTTACCCCACAGAGAATAAAGCAAGTGGCGCTCTAAACAAGTCCTTCTTGACATCTGCAGAGCCACAGCCACCTTGGCTACTAGTGGCAGCCACCAGTTAGAGAAAATCCACAAACCACTTTGTGCAATGATTTTACAAGCAGATCCAAAGCTGGCAAGGCCCTAGACATTCATCTTCCCCATTTGGGGGAGTGATACCTGCAGATGAACAATGCTCTTTTTTGCAATTAATTGTTTTCTGATGCCATTCAGTCCCCCTGCTATCCCTAAGCGCGCTGAACCAAACCTTCTTAAAGGTTTTGAGCGAGGACAACTTATTTTTAAAGTGGATTAATGTATAACTTCAATATGTGCATTTGTGTCTGTCTGTGGGTCTGATTCAAAGCCAATGAACTCATTAAGCTCAGTACCAGGCCCTAACCAATTATTTTCAAACTGAATTTTAGTGCTGTTCTATAAATACTCTTCTTTCCTGGCCCTGTGGCAATGTTTGCTACTGAGAGGTACGTCTGATAGGAACAGTGAGTCAGACGGATTTCCTGAGGAGCAACTTCCAGTGGCAGAGGCAGCATGCAAGGCTTCTCGACTCCCAACAATACCAATTAGACAGTCTCCTGACTCAAACAGACTGCTAAATAAAAAGGAACTTTCACTAAAATAACCGTAAGCCTCCTGCCTGGATTTAAATTAAATTACTTTCTTCTTTAAATATGCCAAATAAAACTCATCTGGGCATCCGAAGAGCAGTGCTGCTAAGGAGCAAGCCTCCCCCATCCAACGGCTGTGGGTATGGAAGGTGTGTGTGGAAAATTCAGTCAAACAAGGAACTTGTAGCAGAACTGCAAAAGGGTGAGTTTCATGGGGGATAAAAATGATAGGAGGTGAACAGGTTCCAATTTGCAAGGCAGGTTCAGAAAGGAGCTTCTTTTCAGACTCACCAATTAAACACCGCATACTCCTGTAAACACTTTGTGGCCTAACATCACTTTATGCTTAAAATAATCCTTGCTTTATTAATATGCTGCATTGTTCATATATTTGGACCTAATTTTAAAAGCAAATTAAGGTTTCTAAGATGAAACTCACTGCCTCGGGCTGCATCTCAATTTGGTGAAAAAGAAAAACAACAAAAACCCAACGCATGAGCTAAGCTAACAGATTAAAGAAAATATTTTCCTTCTGGTTGATCTGAACCCTTAGGTGCATTCCAGCATGGTGGCCTGCTCTGCCAAAGACTGCATGCTCCAGGTGTGGTTCAGGTTCTGAAGATAATGTCATCTGCTTGGTTTGTATACCATATTTTTCCTGGCCAAAATGGACAAATACCTAGGATGTAAAACATGCCAGTTCTAAAGTGATGCACAAATGACTTAGCACAACAATGGGAAAGCAACGAGAGCGATCCCATGAAATCTGTTTGAAGAGGAAAGGAGACAGAACCTCAGCACATGGCTGGATCAAGCTGTGTGCCAGAGCATGCAACTTTATTATGGAGCTTCAAAATAAATATTACACTGGAAGAGGGTACTTACATCCACCTCGCCTTGGTCAATAACATAGAAGTTGTCTCCTTCATCACCTGGAAACAAAACACAAAAGGTGATTGTTTCCTGAAGGTCTGCTAAACTATCCAATGATTTCCTGTCTCCGTATTTAATCCTGTACTATCTGCACGGGTTTGTACACCAGATTCCCTACCCAGAGGTTCATTTTCTGAAACATCCTCACCGATATGCCTTCATAAACCAAAATATGGCTGTAGTTTCTTCCTATTAATATCTTTCAATTGCATTAATTTATCTCGTTCAATTGATTCAACACTTCACCCTGTGCAAACACACGGGGCTTTAATATAGCCCGAGGGTAATGAAGTCCTCCACAACACACTGCAGGCACGCAGGTAAGTTGCCAAGTGCGATAACCATGATACAGCACAATGAGGTGTTGAATATTCCCAACAACCATCCAAATATTTTCCATCTCTAATTACTCTCAGCTAACCTGTGCCACCCTTACAATTTCTGAGCTGTGGTTTACTTCCTGACTATCTTCAGCTGAGGAATGAACATTTCAATTTGAAGTGCTATTTATCTATATTTAACTGTAGCACTTTGAAAGCCCTGAGATCTACCAGTGTGGTTTTGTAGGAGACCTCTGTACACGTAGCAAGTGACCCACAACTGTGAACTTATGATACAGCTGCACACTTAAAAGCTTTTGGAATATGGTTATTCTTCCCGTTAAGTAAGAGGGTGAAATCTCAAGCAGAGAGATGTGAATTGTGTGATCTTAGCAAACATCCAAGGGAAAAAAAGAGAGGAAGAATTACCCTGTTGTATGACTGTTTCTCCTGCGATGTGTGTGACGGGGAACATGGCATCGAATATGTCACTGGGGAAAAAAAGAAACTTGTATTAATGCATCAGACCTGTTTCTTCCCCAGTCAGACCCCCCTTTATTGCTTCCTTTAGCCTTCATTAACAGATTCTGCAGAACAAGAGAAGGAATATGCTAGTTTGCAAGTGGAAAACGAGCCCCTGCTTGGCAAGAAATCAAACTGCCTAGTTAGGCACAACCTTGTAGTTTAAAATTGAGACTTGTGATTCAGTGCATGCTATTTTGAAATGACTCCTGAATTATATGCATGGAGTGGCTTATATGTACACAAGCCACTTCTTACAGCACCACACGGCCTAGCCAGCCTAAGTGTTTTATTGTCTAAGCAGAGGAACTTCAGCTTCTCAGCTGCAATCAGTGTGTGTCACAGCAGTAATTGCTAGGTGCCTGAACGGGAGCTCTCCCCTTCTGAACATCTGGCCTCACGTTTACAAGCAAAACCTGTTCCGTGGTACAGAGCACATTCAGAAAGGTAGATGGCTCTGAATTCATGTAGCATAAGAGCTGGCAAGAGATTGCACTCACAGTGCAGAGGAGGCCGAACTCTGAAAATCTGAACGAGCTCCCCGTGAGAAGGGGATCTGACCATTGCTGCAGAAACACTGAAGCTGCAGAAGAGCCTTGTGCTCGTTAATCATCGCTGAATTACACACCTTACTGTGGTCTCCGGCATACTGTCACATAGCCTTAAAAGGCCAGGCAGAGCAGTGAGGACGGGAATGCACCCTGCACCAACACTTTGGGCAACTTGCCCAAATCCAGTCCTTTGTTTATTGAGGGAGACAGCAGGCTCCCTGGAGCCAGGGCTTCCTTTCCCCACCTCAGATTTTGGGGAACTTATTTTCAGAAGCATGAACCACAGCGAGACGGGCGCTTCCCACCTCTCTTCCCCTTCCTATGCATCAGTCTCAAGGGCTAAAGGAAATAGCTCCCCACCACAAACAAAAGGCACCAAGGAGGAATTGTTAATCAGTCTCTTCCCTGGTCTGGTCTAGGAATGGTCCATCCAGGGACCACTGACAACAGCGGTGAGATGAAATGCTTCCACCTGGAATGGCGCAAAGTCCTCATCATCATAACTCAGCATGAACGAGGAAGAAGCCTAAAATGTTCCCCAAACCAGCCAGGAGATCAGCAAACAAACCCACACTACATTTCAATGCCTTATATGGGAAATGCATATTGTAAAATCCCATTATTAGCTTATTTCCTGTTCAACTGTTCCAGAATTTATTCAGGCTCTGTTCTAGGAAATGTTTCACTCCTAAGTTCAAATTGGTCATGTCTTTCCTCTTCAGTAGCCAGAATGTTTTTGCTCAGTATCACAGCTCTGTGTCGGCACCGCTTGTAGGAGAACTGGGCATTTTCAAGGCAGGCACCTCCAGCTGCTCCACAGTACCTGCAAGGGATGCTCAACCTGGGACCTTCAATGAAATGCTGTATTTCACACTGTTGTTTCTTCAAGCCCACCTTGTGCTATTCCCACTCACATTCAGTAAATCCTTCTGCCATGGATAAAAAGGCTGCTCAGAAGCTCTAGAAGAAACCACTTTCTCACCTCATTTGGAGTAGCAATGCAAAGACCTGTAACAAACTACTCCGAAAAGTCTACAGACCATATTCCGAAATGCACTGAATGAATTTTTAGTGACTGCAAATGGGTTCAGCATTTCTCCAGTTCAAGGGGCTTCTCTGTTTACAGAAAGCATCTGCCTGGTGCAGGCTGTGGAACCAGGACACCAGGCTGGCACTTTGGTATCTTGGGGCTTCTTTTGCCTCCCCATGGTTTCCCCTTGGCCGTGCCCAGGCACCTCACAGAGCTTTAGAACAGTTCTACAGCCTATGGAAGCTTTACTGGGGGAAGAGGCACTCTGCATGGCAAAGAAAATCTCTGACGCAATACATCCCAAAATAGGCAAAACACTGAGTATCAATAACCAATCCAAAATGTGACTGTTTGAACAAACTTGGAAACTTTTTTTTTAAAATAGAAACACAGAGGAAATAATTACTCACAGCTTCAGCCTTTCATCTTTGTTTTAAGGCTATTTTTTATTTATAACTTAACAATTGACCGTACAAACAGTGCCCAATAAATTATGCATAGCACTGCACTCTTCTCCAAAATGTTCCCATCTCATTTCTACACCACCTTTTAGCTTTATCAAAAAAACTCATTAAAACTCAGAGAGGAAAACTTCCAGCAGTCAGTGTAATGAACCCAAAGTCTATTATCAGCAACAGCAATTTCACACTAATATTCTGCTGTGTAGCAGTGTAGCAAAATATTAGTGTAAGTATTCTAGCACCCCATGTATGATGTGCTTCAGCAAAGTCTTCACCTTCTTAGACCACGACTGGGATTTCTAAGGGACCTTTAAAGGACATGTGATCAAACATTAGCCTAAAATATATTAAGAACACGCAGACACACAAGGTCCCTGAAGTCATGGTGATGTTGATGTACATCTCCAAAGTGAAACAAGGGCATATCTCTGATAAATAAATGTAAGTGACCGATAATATCACGATTATCATGGGAATACATCCTCAAACCTCTTTTCTCCTAGGAAGCTGTTGTTCTTAATTGATACAGTTAGACCAAGATCTCTCATGGTGGTTAATGAGTCAGAGTGTTTCTGCTTTTGGATGCTCCCTTTGAGGCTGAGATGATACAGATCAGCAGGCAGCCTCAATGTTTCTCAACCTACAAGTCTGGAAGCCAAGAACTGGGATGTTCAGAATACCACCACAGAAAACCACCCTGCTAGAAACGATCATCTTCTAAAGTACCAAATGTTTAGAGTCCCCATATGAAATCTGGCTTTTGATTTAATTCAGACTAAGAGCAAGATCCATTTGGATTTTTTTCTTACTGCCTTTATCCTTGTCTGAAAGAAACACAAAAATGTCACAAGGATCAATACACCAAAATACTTTGAAAAATCTGCTCCTGACCTAAGGCAAAATCTGAATTACACTGAATAGACATATTGTCCACCTCCCTGATAAACACCCAATGCTTCATATTCAGTTTCAGCCATGTGCCCTGGGTCTGTACATGTAGAGAAAGAAAACAAGCTTTAAATACTGGATAAGTTAAGAAGTGGCACTTGCTAAAGGCATAAACAATACAGCCAAGGTTAAAAATACAGCCTGTTGGTTTTTTCCTGTGCCATTCACCTGTTTATAAGACATTCAGAATCACCCTGTGACCATTAGAGTTTAAAAAAGCCCTTAGAAATACAGTGCTGGGACCAGCTCATCACCAAGCAAAGGTTGCAGCTATGGTCTCCCACAGCTCTGCAAGAGTAGGTAGTCGTGATCCTTGGGTTTGAAGGTTTTGTTAAATAATTAGTGCCAAACATATGGACAAACATTCCTAACAATCAATCTTTTTTTCCAAGCAAAAGCAGGTTTTATTTCAGCATAAAGAGAAAGCCAGGAAATCAGCAGTTAAGTCTTCACCAAATGTTGAACTACCATGATTTCATCTTCTGTCTGAGCTGCAGCACCAAGAACACAGCAGTCTCTGTCTTCTGCCCCTGCCTCAGCCCTTTAACTGTTGACACCGACCGCGCTAGCGATGCTGTGCGCTGAACCGACATGGAAACGCTTTGAGTTCTTGCCAGGATTTTTATGATTGTGCCGTAAACGAGAACTGCTCAGAGGGATTTCCTTCTTTTGTTGAAAATGTATCGTTTGCCCTGTTTCCAGATGACTTATTCAGGTGATGGAGAAAGAAAATAGGGCAGCAGTTCTGGTATTTCAGCTGTTGTCTTGTGAAATTGCAGCCAAGAGAGATGAGCCCAGCGTGTCCCGAGCTCAGCATCAGTATTCGGGGGCACTCCTTCTGACCATCTCCAGAGACAAAGCTGTTGACAGGCTATGCAGTTTTTCCACAGCTTCCCTACCTACTTCCAAAGGATCTGTATCTGGTTACTCATGGTACCTGGAGAGGAAAACTTGTTCCAATCAGAAGGTATCATGGGCCACTTTTGGCTTGTGAACATACCACAGAATCACAAGGTTGGAAAAGACCTTTAAGATCATCAAGTCCAACCATTTCCATCCTATGCTAAACCATATCTCTAAGTACCTTATCTACCCGTCTGTTAAACACACCCAGGGTCGGTGACTCAGCCCCCTCCCTGGGCAGCCTGTTCCAGGCCCTGACAACTCTTTCAGGAAAGAACTTTTCCCTAACATCTGATCTGAACCTGCCCTGGTGCAGCTTTGTTCCATTCCCCCTTGTCCTATTGCCTGTCACCTGGCTGAAGAGACCATCGCCCACCTCTCTGCACCCTCTTGTTAGGTCATCGTAGGCAGTGATAAGGTCAATAAGTGTAGTTGCAGGTGGGACTGTATGGACATGAATATCCCCTTTTGGACCTAAAGGGAGACAAATCAGAACTTTACCTATGTTTTCCAGGGGGATTTCTACACATTTAACTCTGTAACTTTTTGCCAGGATCATTCAAGAAGAAATTGCAAGAAAAGATTGTGAGCAGAACAGATCATGCAGAGAGCAGTGAACTAGTCCAACAACGTGAAACCAAGAAATGCGTTTAGACATGAAACCTCTATCTATTCAATCAAAAAATACCAGCTGTCGTCTTAGGGAATATCAAAATTTAAAAGACTTTTTTTAAATAAAGGTCAAAGATATCAAAGGCTTGGAGCAAGTTGCAACACAAAAAGTGTCTTCCATGAGTGTATAAAACTGCAAACAACTGTGATCAGACCTAAGATGATGAGGGCTGATCCTCTGCTCTCTGTCATCTGTACTGACGCCTGGCTGCCTGTCCACACTGAGCTAATTCCCTTTTCATGTGAATAAGGAAAAAACCACTCAAATCAATGAGAGTGGAGCTCCACAGAACAGCAAAGAGTCCATCACAGTGGTTGCAAAATAAATATGATGAAACATGTTGCTGATTTAATTCAGTAGAGTTTTGTAGATCCCATTTGCCAAGATATAACTGGCTGTGCTAAGGGGAAGCTGAGAGAAAGAGGGCAGGGCCATGGGGCTCCCTTTCTCTGGAGAAAAAAGTGTGTGATAACAATAAATCATCTCATCTGCTTTCATACCAAGGCTGCTTGGAGCTCACACAGAATATGAGATTATAATAATAATAAAAGATAATGCACACTGTAGGTAACACAGCACTGGGGATGGGCAACTGAGAAGCAGCTTGTTAAAACAAAGTGAGAGAAGGAGGATTCCAAGCACTTTCAGAAACCAGACCATGGCAATGGCCAAAATAGGGAAACTATGTAAGACAATTTATCAGTTTCACAATCAGATTTCTTTCCAGCCCTTGCTGTGCTGAATGCATCGCAGGAAAGGAAAAAATGGCAGAGGCAAAATGTATATGTGTTAGGCAAAAATGGAAAATCCTCGTTATACCCGCAGGTTATAATTCCTCAGAGTTCAATCAGAACAGTTTCAACTGTGCAGGCTTCAATATGTGTGCTATACAGAGTTTTTTTCTTGTTTGCTATCTCTCTGGCAAAACAAAGGCAGCCCTGTGCTGTGGGGGAATAGCTTTAAAAGACATGTAGCTGCACTGGCATAATTCAACAGAAGCCACGCAAGATGTTCTCGGAGTGGGGCTGCCCTAGCAGGAGGATTCCAGTGATTTAAACTTTTCCTACTTACATACCTTTGAAGTTTAGTAAACAGAGTTGATAGTAGCTCCACCTTTCTTTAGCTGCAGCTCTTCTATCTGGGTGTTATTTTTAGGTTTGTGAAGTTTGGGGTAGGAGGGAGGGTTCCCTCCTCGTGTATGTCTGAGATTTTCTTATGATTCATTTCCTGAAAAGATAACAACTTTCTAGCAACAACTGCTTGTCCTGCCCTGTGAGGATGAAAGGCACAGAATTTAAACCAGGCAACTGGCTTCAACAAACATTTGAGTAGTGAAGGAATAAATCCAGTGCTTTACCACTGAATGAAATGCAAGGATCCCTGCACTGCGTAAGCACATGGCTTCACTCTGCATTCACTCCCAGCGATGCTGCATGTGTAATACTGGAACCACTGAGAAACAGTTGCAATTATTTACTGGCCAGTGAAATAAATGCACACAGGCAAAAGAAAAGGCTCCTTTTTAGGGGTATTTAAAATTAACAACCCAAATCTTACATTGCTATAATCAAATATGTGATGTTGCCAGCATGTACCTATGACAGTAGGTGCCGAAGCCTTAACAAACATCATCCATCTGCTTCTGCTCATTTCTTTTCTTGTTAGGACAGCAAAAAATTAATTATAGCAGTATACAAAGCTATTAATGATTGAGAGCATTTAATTACTTAAATATAATGAGCGCTGTTTACGCATTATTACAGTTAAGACATGTGTTACTTTCACCATAATGACCAAATAAGTCTTTGAAATTGGACATGAGAAGACATTCTAAATGGCAGGTTAAAATTAAAGTCCATGTCTAATTCCGTAACATTTATCAAGTCACACGTCTACATAACTAACAGGCACGTGAAACAGAAAGAAAAACTACCACCTTCTACTTCTGTGAAATCACTCCATTCTTACTGTTTTAAGAAGTCCTTTTATATATTCATTAAATATTACTGAATGCACCTTTACAATCGGAGCATCAATTCATTTTACAGACTCTCTACAAGTCACCTTCCACACATTAAAAGCTTCCAAAGAAAAGAGTTTCTTCAGGGATCTTCATCTGGAAAACCATCTGTCACAGCCAAAAAGAGGGTGACCCTCTAGATGCATCACTTCATGGAAGAAACACTGCCAATGCCTTGGTTGTGCCACGCTTGTCCAAGAGGCAGGGCTCAGTGAAAATGTAACTCAGGCCCACCTCTTACTACCATCTCCAGCAAACCTTTCACAAGGTTGAGGGAAGCCCATGCTTCCTTCAGGCAGTCCCAGTTCCAGACCCGTGAGGCTGTTTGGATAAGGAGCCCTGTGGCAAGGCACACGATGGGTGTGAGGAGATGGAGGAGGACACCGCACACTGTGCGTACAAAGCCACACACGCTATGGGTGACACTGAGCTGCAGCCATGCAACATCCCTTCTCACAGGCCCAGCTGAACACAGGGCAGCTCTCCAGAGTCTCTCAAAACATCCCAGTTTTGTATGTTTTCGTAGTTTGCAGTTCAAGAACAACTACAGACCGAGCTGTATCAACCAGGCAGCAGGTTGAAGGAATTGGCTATTTCCCTCTTATAAACCAGCCTAGATCCCCTATTCCCTATCTCAACCCCTGGAAACCATCCTAGGTTACCATGCCCAGTTTTGGGCATCCTCATACAAGAAAGACATTGACAAACTGGAGCCAGTCCACACTGGACACCAAAGTGGTCCAGGGCCTGGAGTGTACAGCAGACAGAGAAAGGGTGGAAGAACTGTGTTTGTTCCTTTACAAAAAGAATACTGGGGAGATCTTACTGCCGTCTGCAAGTGCTTAATGGGAGGGTGTAGAGAAGACAAAGCCAGACTCTTCTTAGAGCCGCACAGCAGAAGGATGTCAAGGCAATAGACACAAATGGGAACAGAGAAAATTCCCACCTGATATGAAGAAAAAAAATTTCACTCTGAGGGTGGTCAAACACTGGAAGAGGGGCCCAGAGAAAGGAGGGTGTTTTCAAAACTCAACTGGGCAAGGCTCTTGGTTAGAGCAGCCAACTCTGACGGGACCTGTTTGGAGCAGGAGGTTGGAGGAGGGATGTCTGGGAGTTCCTTCGACCCGCCGGGAGCCCAGAGTTTGGCACTGAGCTTCTCCCAGTGGGAGAGATGAGGTGGTCCTGCGCTCAGCCGCAGACACGGGGGAGGAGGGGAGTGTGAGTCAGGAGGCCAGCTGGAGGAAATCCCATGCATAATGCATGGAAAATATGCTCACTGTGTGCCGAGGTAGGAATAGCTGCATGAATAACTGCAACAAGACTGTATCCCAGCTTCCCATCACTAACAATCACTGCTCATCAAGAAAGGCCATGCCTACCAGGATGCCTTGATTGGAAATTAGTTAACATGTTTGGGTGTTTTACAGAAAAAGGCAGTTTAATAAGCTGAATATTCCTGTGGAAAATGGCTGATATCATTTCTCATTTGAAATGTTTCTTCAAGTTTTGAAACCCATCTAAACGTCCTACTGTGCTATCTTCAGAGGATCTACTCTTCACTACGATTTTTTTTTCAGAATGAAGTTTCTTAGTAAAAGATTGAAATCAAAATAAAGCATTGTTGTTGAAAATGGTATTTCAATGAAACTTAATCCCCTTTCTTTGCTTGTTTTCCATTTGTGAGCAGAGATCAAGAGATTTTGATCTTGGAACTCAAATTCAAGATGGGGAAAAATCAATTTTAAAAAATAACAGCAGAGAAACTTGGGTCAATAAAATTCTATAGGGTTACAGTATACAGACATACAGATAGGTCTACAGAGAAGCACATGTACTAGACTGCACAGGCTTCTTTTTGTTTTAGTAGGTACAGGACAGTGGTAGGAACTCTTCCCTTAGCAGGTACCAGCCTCTAATGTATAAAGACAGAGACATGCATGGAGTTACATGCTGTAAGAATACAGCACTGCTACAAGCATAATCTGCAAAGCTTTTACTCTGAGAAAACTCCACATACGTTACCATTAGAAGTACAGAAGGAGACTGTAACAAAGTCCAAATTGTCAGAGGCTTCCCTTGCATTGCAGAAGTGACCTGAGCCAATGAACCACATACTTCAGACTGAGTGGGCTGAGTTCATCCCAGGCATCACCAAAAGGAGGTTGGTGTATTTGAGCTGACTAAAGAGAAGGATCATAGAATCAAAGAATCATGGGATGGTCGGGGTTGGAAAGGACTTTAAAGATCATCAAGTTCCAACCCCCTGCCATGGGCAGGGACACCTCTCAAAGGATGGCCCTTTATGTCACAGATGAGTATATAGGATTTACATTTTCCACACAATTAATTACTTGCCATTTTTTCAAGCATTCTGGAAAGGCAATGGTGGATACCACACTGAGAAAATAAGTGTTTAAACTAATAGCTGAAAGAAAATTGCTTCTGGTGGGGCAGAAACATACCACCACAGGAGTAATTATCACCCCCAAAGCAAATCTCTGTGGTTATTACTACGAAGGAAATTCCACCAGTGATAAAGGGTGACCAAAACAAAGTTCCCATATTTGAACAATTTATTCCTCCTGGTACTTTTAAATATCTTCACTCTTTAATTTCAAGCTCCCTCTTCTGGACTATCCCAATGAAGCTCTAGAGTCACTATGCGCCACTTCTCATTCTTTCTTTAGTCATCAGGTAACACAGAGCTTGGGAAGTGGCACTGATACAGATCACTGCTCACTGTGTCCCAATTTCATGGTTACTGCAGCTGAAGTTCTTTAAAAATATAATATTATATGCTGAGATTTAAAGAGCTCCCAGAGATTTGCACTTCTGAACTATTACACAATCTCTGGAGCAGACGATAGAGGACATGTCCCTCAACACCAGGACACGGGACACACATCCCAAGGGATATCTCTATATAGGGATATAGGACATTATTTTAACTAGTGAACTAAGAAAAATTGTATTTCAGATGCACATAAGTAAATCTGAACTAAATCATCCTATGTACATTACCTTTAAGCAGTGGTGAGAAATATCTCCCCTGCACAGCAATAGCAATTTTTGTCTTGCCTTTGAGGTTGAGGACATCCTTTCACAAAAAAATTAAATTATACATATCCATGTTTTCTTGCATCCCTATGATTAGCAAAACGGAGAAAGTTTTATTCTAATAGTTCACCCAATTTTCCTATTCAGATCACACCTACAAACAAACCGTTGTGGTTGTGGAACTTGGACATGGACACAATATTCACCTGTTTTCATTATTTTATTATTTTATTTTATGTGATTTCATTTTACTCTTTTTTTAACTCTGTGCAAGAATAACTTCTAACAGTTTCCTATAAATATGGGAAAATTAAATTGTATTCAATAATTATGATTGTACCTTACAATCATATACTTAATGCTCCCACGCACTATTTTTATGACTACAGCTTCTGCACCTAGAAGAAAGGCTTGAGTGCCACAAGACATCACCTGTGCCTGACAACCAGCACAAAAATAGCTAAGAATTACCAGGTATTAGGTTAAAACCTTTTCCCCTCTGTGCCTGGCAGCCCTTGCCATTAACATAAAAGTCAGGATACTGCAAGAATGCTGAAGATACTAATGCTAAAGAATCACAGAATCCCAGGGGTTGGAAGGGACCTCGAGAGCGCATCGGGTCCAACCCCCCTGCCAAAGCAGCTCCACAGCTCATATTGCACAGATCGGCGTCCAGATGGGGCTGGAATATCTCCAGAGAAGGAGATTCCACACCCCCTGGGCAGCCTGTCCCAGGGCTCTGTCACCCTCACTGAGTAAAAGTTCTTCCACATGTTGGTGTGGAACTTCCAATACTCTAACTTGCAGCCATTGCCCCTTGTCCTGTCTCCACAGACCACTGAAAAGATGCTGGCCATTTCCCCTTGTGTCCCACACTTGAGATATTGATAAACATTAATAAGGTCCCCCCTTAGTCTTCTTTTCTCCAGGCTGAACAGACCCAGCTCACTCAGCCTTTCCTCACAGGGGAGATGCTCCAGGCCCTTCGTCATCTCCGTAGCCTCCTCTGGATTCTCTCCAGGAGATCCCTGTCTTTTTTATACCAGGGAGCCCAGAACTGGACACAATACTCCAGGTGGGGCCTGACCAGGGCAGGGGGAGGATCCCCTCCTTTGACCTGCTGGCCACACTCCTCCTGATGCACCCCAGGATTCCATTGGCTCTCTCAGCCCCCAGGGCACACTGCTGGCTCATGGCCACCCTGTCATCTACCAGGACCCCCAGGTCCTTCTCTGCAGAGCTCCTCTCCAGCAGGTCATCCCACAGCCTGTACTGATTCGAACGGTTGTTCCTTCCCAGGTGCAAGACTTTACACTTGCTTTTGTTGAACCTCATAAGGTTTCTCCCTGCCCAGCTCTCCAGCCTGTCCAGGTCTCGCTGGATGGCAGCGCAGTGTTCCTGCGTGTCAGCCACTCCTCCCAGCTTTGTATCATCACAGTACCTACTGAGGGTGGGCACTATGCTACTATGACACGCTGCTACAGAATGACAAGATGCTCAATGTAAACACAGCTAGAGGGGGATTCATCACTTTCTTGGCCAAGATTTTTGTCCATCAGGAAACTCCTGGGGTAATTTGGGTAACTTAGTGCCACTGGAAAAGCTCAGAAGCAACTGGAGACCAAAGCCAAGGCTCTGCAGAGTTGTAGTACCCAGAGTCACTCAGCGGCGTGCTGCAACTAATCAAGCAGTGTTTGACATGCGTCTCCCCTGGCTGACAAGCACATAACATACGGCTGTGAGCATCTCCCACATCTTGCTTAATTAATTTCCCTCCTTGTTGTGTGCTCCCACACCTGGGCGATATCAAACAGCTGCAGCTAATAAAAACATCTTAACCTGTGTTAGTGGATAGGATTCAATTTAGTTTCTAATTGGATCACGAAACGAAATCGTTATAAAAGAGCTGATAAAGGTTCTCTAGAATGAGTCAGAATGGTTTTTTGAAAGTGTGGAGATTGAGTGTTAAATAGCTGATGAATAAAATTCATCGCTGACACAAAACCACATGTCCACAAGCACTTGCTTTTCCTATTTGCATATCTTTTATAGCTCACAGACATGTGCAAACTCACACACCCACACATTTTCCTTATGTTTTCCCTAAGTTTATCGTTACTCCCCTTCATCTCTGATTCACAGAATTTCTGAGATACAATCTTTTACAATAAAACCAACCACAGATAAAATTTCCCCAGACAACAAATGCTTCTTTTGGAGGAGCTTTTTAGCAAGCTCTCACGATTAGAGCAGCTTCAATTTTGTACAGTTCTGCTAATTCAAAGAAAATAAGAGATCAGTGGGATTAGATGATACCTGTGTTTTTCCTTACGTGATATGTATTTGCAGGGGTCTGAAGGGCAGGGAGCTTTTTTGAGATTGAAGAGCTGTTTAAATCTAGAGATGCACAAACACAGACCTAAGGACTGTGCTTTCTTCATACCTATATAAATAAATTCAGACGTGGTTACGTGACTTTGTTCCGTCTTTCTTAGTTATTTTCTTTCTGAATCTTCACTAAGACATACATCAAAGGCATCCTGAAGACACCCAGCGCTCTCACTGGCAGCACCACCTGCTCCTTCCAACCTCCCAGCACAAATTCCCCAGCAGTTTGCTATGTTTTATAAAACCAGCTGAGCAAAAACATGCCCCTAATCTCCTTCTCCTGTGTTTTGCACAAGAAAATCACGAGTGCCCAACGTTAAATTCTGTGATGAAGTGTGCACGGGTCTACTTTTATCTTTCCACGGTGACAGGGAATCTGGCAATCTCAGCTATGCTGGGCTTCCACTAGCATTGCCAGGATGGGAGAGGGGGAAAAGCAGCGCTGTATATGCCTTCCTGCATATCTGCAGGACATTTTTTGAATGCCTGGTTGAAAGGGAACATGAAGAATTTGTCAGGCAGGCTGGTGGATCAGTAGTAACAGACGGTTTTGGTCACTCTTAGTCCAAACCTTCAAAGAGTTTTTTCCTTGGCTTTGCTAACTCCGTGTTTGCCTTCATGCTGGTATCATTTTTAAGCAATTTCTCAGCAGGAAGAATTGTATTTTGTGGCATTAAATAAAGCAGGACAAACTCAGCCCCGAAACAAATTGGAAAAAAACTTGCAGGAGTACATTATTACACGACTCATGTTGCTTCCTCCCAACCAAATAACCCTCCCGGTTCACAGATTTCTGTTTAATTTGGCCTCTGGCATGACAGAAAGGAATTTTTTGCCCATTTACACAACTCTATGAATCAAATGTTGACAACAGTAAGCTGCTCTTCAGTCTGACTTAAAGGCATGCACCGAAAAACAGCCAAGTGCTGTGCTTGCTCTATCAGGTCTCACGCATAAACCAGCTACAATATGGCCTGTAGCGTATAAATCCCTCTGAAAATTAAAAAAATAAAGCTTCATGCTTCCTTCTCTCAAAGATTTGATGTATCAGCAGGTATAATTGCTCTAAATCTTAAATCCTGGCGGGGTACGCTGCTGTGAACTGCTCTACACTAGCACATTAAAGCACTCTGTAAGGTGAGAACTGATTTGGGTTAGGTTTAAAACACAGTTTAAAAAAAATAGAAGATTTTGCTGTTTAAGAAACATATCTCCACTGGTTTAAATGTATTTTTAATGTAGGGCAAGCAGGCTTTATCTGTGTTGATAGGAAATTCCAGGATACAATAAAGAAATGAAGCAGAAATTTCTATACTAAAGCCCACTTAAAAATAAATCCAATTAAAAGGAATAAATAGGACAAGAGAACAACTAATTCCTTGTCTTTGCTTCTCTTCAAGGAATATTCATATAAATCCCCTGTCTGACATTTATGCTGTTTCATGTGACAGGGATCAGAATTCTCCATAGCACAATGTTTTTAAACCATTTACCCCAACAGCACCTTTATAACGAAGAATAGAAACCTCTCCACGTTGGCAGAACATTTTCTATAAGCTCACAAAGGGTTTAACCCTGCAAACCTTTATCCATATGAATGGCCAGCACTCATACTTGGAATCAAAGCAGTAATTTAATGAAAAGGAGGGGTGGCAGAATCAGGGATAGGGAGTGAAAATGTCCTGGGATGAAGAACAGCTCTCCCTTACCTGTCCTGTGCAAGTGGTTTGGAATCATGAGTATTATATATTTGTTTTGTAATGCAGTGATAGTAACAACAAGGAGAATTTTGAGCTCAGTGACTGAAACAACTAACTGTCCTGGATCCTTTGGGCTGTTTTATTTTAGAGAGGGTTTCACAACTCATGGACCCTGCTTCCTTCACACGTTCCTGTGGCCAGACAAGGTGGAAGAAGGTCAACCTCACTTTGCATCTCACTTTTTAGGGGAAGGACATCAGGAGGGACCCACCCAGGACAGAATGGCTCAAGATAACATTTAGGTGCAGTGCTCATGCCTAAGTATACAGCCAGGAAAGGGCAATTATTGTGTGTGTTTAGGGGTGACAGCATGGAGACACTCACAAAGCAATGCTCCAGACTTTGGGACACTTCAGTTTGAATCTAGGCTGAGATGTTATCACACCAAATCCAATGAAATTTGAATTGAAAACTTTAATGAGAACAGTGCAGAGAAATTTCATCTTAGTGAGGGTCAAAAGAGAGGGGAGGAGGAAGGCAGCAAAAAGTGTTTCTTAAGTAGAGGAGATAAAGATGGTAGGAGATAAGAAGGTCAGACTAGGTGGTCTAAAGGTCCCTGCTAACCCTAAACTCAGTGACAGATACAGAAAAGCAAATACTTGATCTCAGAAAGCTTTGCTCATACAAAGGTTCTTGAAAAAAGACCCAAAAAGAGGCAGCTATCAAAGCACAAACGGACACTGGTGCTACAGGCCACCTCCTCCTCCATTTGAAAGAGTAAGTTGCCCTCACATTCCTGAGATCCTCCTCAAACAAGCCTCCTGCACGCTTTCTGCAACACCTCAGTAATATCAGAGGTCATTAAAAAAAATGTTACATGAATAAACAGATCAGAAAAATAAACTACCGATGTGCCACAGGATTTGTAACATTAAGTTGACTTTAAAAAATTGACTAATACATGCAAAGGTCACTAAAATATTTATATTAATGATGGAGCTGAACACTAAGCAGATATTGACTTCTGTTAAGGTGAACCTCAAGATTTATTGGCCTAAGAGGTAAACACTGACTGAGATAAATCCAAGGTCAATATTTACTACCAAGGACAATAAATCCTGGTGGCCTATGAAACACAGAATTAATAAATACATATGTGTAAATATACGTTCATAGAGACTAGGATATCTACAGGTATTTACACAAATTATTTGGAAGAAGGATCACCAGCATCATTTCTGACAGCCTGTTTTCTCAAGTATGCTACAAAGAGCCAAAGAACCATCCTGAAGCAGTGTTAGATACACCTATTTGCACATGCCAACACTGATGATATCTAGGGGTGACATTTCTGCTTCTCCAAGTGACTCTTGTTGCCCACTGAGCTGGGTGAAAGGTTTCTAAGATATGCAGGGAAGTCAGGACCTCAATTGCAAATGAGCTGCCCTATTTCCATCTTAGCTTGAGAATCCATGCTTGTAACTTAAGAAGCAGAGTTACATACAGCAAAGTCATCTGAGTGATTGTCCAACTCTGGACTTAGTAGCCAGAGAGATTTCTGATGGAGCACTTCTGACTTCCAAGTGCCTTCATCTAAGGTCAAGTTTCTTCCCACACAAGGCAAGGCAGGAGGGGAGCACATGGATATTCTGGAAGTGTTTTAACAAGAGGCACTTTTACTGTAGCTGTGGTCAGTTTTGTACGAGCTCAGAACAAAGACATATCAATCAAACCAAGCAAAATAAATAAATAAAAGCAGTGGATGACTTTCAGAGTTACAGGCTTTTTTCCTTGAACTAGAAAAGCAAATAAATTTAACAGGAGTGCTGACAAAAGTAGACCTTCTTCCCCCAAACGGTATACAAGATCTAAGCCAAAAGGAAACAGATGACTTTGTGTGTTTGTAGGAAGTGATTAGAGAAGATAGAACTTAATTTATTAAGATGGGAGATGGTGATTCTTTTGTTGACTTTTCAGGTCAAGTGTTAAAACCTTCTGCAAATAGGGCAGCAGATATGCTACAACTAAGCCGTAGTGGTTCAGGACACTGGGCTTTTTTGATGCTCCAGGTTTTTCTTGTCCTTTGAACAATTGTTTTGCAAAGGCAAGTGAGAGAAATTTGCAGTCCTCATCTATGCTGCCTGGTGGCCTCACCTTTGCAAACTGCACCAGCTTGGGTAGTCGGAGGCTGGTTTGGACCAGCAGACACTTACTGTCCCAATGCACATCACAGAATCACAGGGGTTGGAAGGGACCTCGAGAGCGCATCGGGTCCAACCCCCTGCCAAAGCAGCTCCCCAGCTCATATTGCACAAATAGGCATCCAGACAGGGCTGGAATATGTCCAGAGATGGAGACTCCACACCCCCCTGAGCAGCCTGTCCCAGGGCTCTGTCACCTTCACTGGGTAAAAGTTCTTCCACATGTTGGTGTGGAACTTTCTGTGCTCCAACTTGCAGCCATCACCCCTTGTCCTGTCTCCACAGACCACTGAAAAGATGCTGGCCATTTCCCCTTGTGTCCCACACTTGAGATATTGATAAACATTAATAAGGTCCCCCCTTAGTCTTCTTTTCTCCAGGCTGAACAGACCCAGCTCACTCAGCCTTTCCTCACAGGGGAGATGCTCCAGGCCCTTCACCATCTCCGTAGCCTCCTCTGGACTCTCTCCAGGAGATCCCTGTCTATTTTATACCAGGGAGCCCAGAACTGGACACAACATTCCAGGTGGGGCCTGACCAGGGCAGAGTAGAGGGGGAGGATCCCCTCCTTTGACCTGCTGCCCACACTCCTCCTGATGCACCCCAGGATCCTGTTGTCTCTCTCAGCCCCCAGGGCACACTGCTGGCTCATGGCCACCCTGTCATCTGCCAGGACCCCCAGGTCCTTCTCTGCAGAGCTCCTCTCCAGCAGGTCATCCCACAGCCTGTACCAATTCAAGCAGTTATTTCTTCCCACTTCCTAAAGCCAATGGTGACAGCTTCCACATGACTTCTACATTTTCTCCTATATTCCCAAGGGATGACAGACCAGGCAAAAAAGAAAAAAGAAGAAAAAAGAAAGGGAGGGGTGGGGGGAAAGGGAGAAAAGGGGGAAAAAAGGAAGAAAAGACAAAGTGGTCTAAAAGATATTTCATTTACCTATCAGGTTGACATGTCTCAGGGAGGAATGTGGCACTGCACAGGCAGTGGTGGCCACTGGCTCTGCAGGAAGGAAGAGCAATTAAATGCACCGGGCAGGAAAAGGCCTGTTAGCACTGTTACCTTTAACTTCATCTTTAATCTCCTCCTATGCCTCCAACTTGTCACCACAGGCATTAATCACCTTGCAGGTCTTCTTAGCCGTCTCAGGCTCATTTATGTCATTTGTTTTAATGGCCCCTCTCATGGCACCAGCGTTGGGTGGTGTATGGCTCTGCCCTTACTTCCTGATGGCTGCTTTTGGCTATCAAAGTGGTTTATTTTTACTCACGTTTCCTAAGGCTACAGCAGAGCCACAGGTTTCAGTGATCATATCACAGTTGACCTCTACAGGGAGTACTCCAAAACAATCCATAAAATATTACTGCTCCAAATATTTTTTAGAAGCCTCTGAAGTCTCATTAATACGTGAAACACTTTGGGTTTCATTGAATTTTATGTCCTTAGTAATTCAAGGGATGGCAGAATGGCTGCACTCTTAATCAGGATTTATTTCTCAGCTGCAAAGAAAGGAAAAGTGATTTTCAACTATGCAAAAATTGGAACATGGAAGGAAGATAATAAACTGACAAGCAAGAGACAAAATGTCTTTGTACTCTGTCTTCTAAATCCAGAAGACATCTCAGGCTAAGTGTTCTCTTGACAGACAGAATCGCTATATAAAACTTATAGCCAAGATTTTCAAAATTAGAAGCCAAAAATCCAGATTTACAGGATTTCAGAAGAACTGATAATTTCTGAACAGTTCTGTTCTGATAAACATGATGCCAAAATTTACCTAATTAATAAGCAGAACTTTGACACTCTCAGCAAATGGACTGAGATCTCCTTTGAGCAGAAGATGTGTGCAGAACAGGCAGATCTTGTTTCTTGCAAACTATTTATCTCTGTGAGGATGCTCATAAAAGGGACTATCAGTGAACAGGGATCACATGATAATCTTCAGAACATGTACATGTAATGCCTGCCACTTTTGCTTTGAAACAGTGCCAAAAAATTTTCCATTAACTCATTTATATGGTGAAACATTTTCTATGGCAATTATTTCACAACAATTGGATGAGGTTTTAAAAGAAGTAGTGACTCAGTGACCTGCTGGAGAAGTATAAACCTCTTTCAGTTTGATTTTTAAAGTTAGAAATTGAGTTTTCTAAAAATACTGCCTACTTCACTGGCATTCTGAGGGGGAGATAGCCTTGTAGTTAGTGTTCATGCAGCTGAAAACTAAATCTGGTAGACATCCCAAAGTCTGAAATTCTTATTCTGAAAGGCCCAGAAAAAGTCTGTTTTATACTGATGGGGAATAATCAGGATTGCAGCATCCAGGTCTGATGCTTGCTTAATCAACCCAGAAAAGACTGAACTAAAAGGCACTTTGTTCACCATCTTTGATGGTTATAGATTGATGTCATCCCAAAGTAACCTATGTAGCTATAGATTCCCCATTAGTCCAACCTCAGTAATGCAAGGCTTAAAAACAAATTTTGCTGGCAAGATTAATGAAAGTCAGAGAGGTAATTGGAAAATGAGACACACTGCAATATCTGCTTTCTCCCTTTACTTGGTAACTGATGTTCTAGACAAAATAAATCAATTGATTCTTCAAGGAAGCACACTCAGTGCTAGGAGGTAAACTGCTGGTTAAAATGGGAAAGTGGATTAGGAAGAAGAACCTTAATGTGTTTAAGGCAATAATTTAAGGTAGATTAACAACAGTTGATATTGGAAGTGGAAGAACAAGCCCAGATGTACTTTTAGTAAGAATATTTCAAGGTGCTGCCGTGTTCAGAGGTACTGCACAGAGCATCACAGGGAAAAAATGGATGCTTTTGATGACTAAAAAGTCATAAAGATGGAATGAAATGCAGTAATCTAACATGAAAGGCCATGGATATTGAAGTTACAGGAACAATTTCTACTTTAATCTGAATTCATTAAATCACTGAGTAGCCATAAGCTACCCTTCTTACCCTTGGCCATGAAAAAAGGCAAAGCCACCCTGCATCAGTAGAAACTAGGTTGGTTCTAAATGAGAAATGAAGTGTTAATGCTGTTGTAAAATCACTTCTGTAAATGATCTCACTTCAATATTGTGCACGACTCTAATCCACCATGTGCAAAAGAAGCAAGATGCATCTGATTCAAAAAGATATAAAGAGGTTATTCTGGGATAAGTGTGATGGAAGGTCTATCTCTAATATAAAAGAATGAAAGATTTTGGATCAAAGTAAGTAAAGAACAGATATTTCAATTGATAATACGTTGAGATGAGAGGCAAGAGTAAGGGTGAACATCAGAGTTGGAAGAGTTATTTTAACTAATGGACAATGAGGACATTTAAAGTCAACACATATAAACATTTAGTCTGGAAATGAGATGCTCTCTTGCCATGGGAACAGTAGTGTTATGGAGCAGCTTTTCAACAAGTGTAGCCCCATAAACTGAATAAAAATAAAAATATCTTCATTTAGGTTATCAGAGGGGTCATATGACTTGGTTTTCTACAGCATCAGATGGCTGAACTTGATGATTCAAGACAGCGCTTTCAGACTGTATTCCCAAGGACAAGCAAAAAGATGTTTCCTACTAGGGCAACGAAGAGTAAAACAAGTGCAGGATCCCTGTCAGAGAAGACACGCTGATTTCTGACAGCCTGCTCTTGTAACCGAGACGAAATAACTGGAAACCTCATCAGATTTATTCCTCTCAACTTCTTTTAAAGGATGAGAGGCAGTGCCAAACACTCAAAACAATAACGTCTTGCCTTTATAAACAACCTTTAGTATCACTGGATATAAACCAGAGACTTGGACATCTGCTGAGCATGCTTATTGGATTGGCATCAGTGCTCTCCCCCTGGCTCGCACGGAAGGTGACGGGGTCAGGAATGAGACATCTTGTTCTTCAAAAACAATCTTCCATTTTGCCACTGGTAGCTTGCAGAGTCCATCTCCTGTGTAGCTGAAGCCTTGTTAAAAATTTGCTGGCTCTAGGAGCTTTTCAAGCATCCTCTAGATTTCAATTAGAGATGGAGAATGCATCTAACTGCAAGGGTTGTGCTGTATTTCTGGCTATCGGGAGATGCGTGAGTTGGGTCTCTTGGCACAGCCACGGGTAATGCTGCCTGTCCTGGTACATACTGGGAACAGATTGTCTGAGGCTACTGCAGGAATTTCATTATTACAGTTGTAGCTTGAGACTGCCTCTCTCGTCGTTCCACCAAGCATCCTTCTCCAGCCTTTCATCTATCTGCTCATCAATGTTATTTTTAAACTGCACCAGCCCTCTCCGTATTTCGCACGTTCCCACCAGACACACAGCCAGTGCTTATCCAGACAAACATGCTGGATGGACAGGGAATGGCAGAAATTGGGATGGGTCAGTACCACTGAGACAGCAAGAAAAAAAAAAGGTGTAAGCCCCAGATATCACTACCATTCCCACATCTTCTGAATTTCCTCCCAATTCTTCCACCCTTGCCAGGAGACAGCCCTACTTGGCACAGGCCGGCATGATGTTGGATGAGATGTGGAACAAAGCAGTGCCACATGCCACTAAAATTAAGCCAAAACAGAGTTGAGGATGAACACAGTAACTGGTAAAGGCGTTGGGTGATTCAACCAGGTCAGGAGGGAAGGCATCTGCGTACTGGAATAAGCAGTGTGAGATCATTAACACCCAGCTGATGGATTAAAAGAAAGGCAAAGGAAATCTCAGAGCTTCTCCCTCTTTCTTCCTTTCACCGGTCTGGAGACCGGACAGAAATATGGGCATGTGTAGAGGAGTGTGAGCTATTTTAACCAAAACATTTCATCCATCCCTAAATATGGTCACAAGATTTTAGATACTTGGCTTACTCTTAAACAGTAAGATTCTGAATTATCTCCAACTGTGTAGGCTGTAAAAGAAAATGCATAAACCAGCAATCCTGCAAACTCCCTAGAAACATATTCACTGCCAGTTTTTTCTCTGTAGCTGTTATATTAATCAGTGTCTTAAGAAATTAGAATGCCCTGTGATTGTATCCCTTTTGAACCTAATAAGCAATGCTTTGCAATTAACTTCAGCTCGCTCTCTTTAATGTCATTATCTATCATCTAGAGCTCTGAGAGACACCAGAGGAGAATGCCAAAGTTATGGCACCGTGTAGATAGGCTGCACTCTCTTTTCAACAAGCAGCAAACAGCAGTATTTCAGTGGCATCCTGGTTACTCTCTTAAGGTTTCTAACACAAATGGAAAAAATGTGAAAAGATCAGCTGTTCTTGAAAGTATTGCCAGGAAAACATCTTCAAGGGATCCTGCCTGAATCGGAACTCAAATCATTTTCCAGAGTCTGGCCTTGAATCAAAACTGCAAGAGATCAGCCCAGATTTCAGGCTTCAGTTTTAAATCTTATCAGATATTCAGAGACAAGTCCATCTTTCAAAGCAACTTGTATGCACATGCGTGTGAGTGTGAGTGTACACAGAGTGAGTGTGATGCTGGGGTGCAGTCAATGGATTTTCTCTCTGCACTTGTAAATATATATATATATATAGTCTCACAGAAACATCTCCCTTCATCTGCCATATGAAAGTGTGATCTATATGGAATGAATGGTGCAAGATATTGTCAACATGAAATTGGAATAGTCAAGTTATTTATCAACAGACTTGGTAATATCAGATTTTAATTGACAAATGTTGATTAAAATGGAATTTATATTGCTTTTCAAGTCTCTCAATTTTTTTCCTGAAATTGAACAGATGCCAGTAATCAATCAGAAATTGGGAAGTGGAGGAGAGATGTAAGGCAGCACACCAAGGTCCAGGGGGAGAAAAAAGTGGAAAATTACCAGAATGTAAAGCTGATGGATGTAGGACAGAAGAGTGGCATTGCTGTGAAGACCAGGGGAACAGCAATAGGAAGGGAATTCAAGTTGACCAGAAATTATAATCAATAATTTAAGTCAGGAGTTAAAAACATCCTGTGAGTTAAACCCTGCATTTTCAATAAAAATAACTGCAATATCCTATTAATCACCAAACCTCCAAGTGCAATAGATGGGTTTTGCCAAGCAACATGCATAACAAGCATAGGGGAGTCTTCATCTCATTTGCATTTCAGAGAACTGTTATAAAGTTGCTTTAATATATGACTTTTAATTATGCTGATCTTTCATGCTTCTGTGACTGGAAAGCTGGTTTGCCCTACTACCAAGAGACAGGGAGCAAAGAACTAAAAAACCAGTAAGAAAACAAAGAGATAAAAAAGAAACTTTCAAAACATGAGTTAGGAAAATACACTGGTTTTAAAGCAGTATTGTACTCCTGCATATTAAACCACCACAAATAAGGGAAGGAAAAGCAGATCTCACTAATAAGAAAACATTAATTCAATCACATTAGAAGTACACTCTATTTTATGTGAGGCTTCCAGTAACTGGGAAAGGCAGCCAAGTTTAAACCACTCCCAGAATTTGTAAAAACTAACTAATGACTTTCTGATTGAGTTAGTTTTACAAAAGAGTTATCTAGGAGCACAATTTAATTCTCTCCTACCGATATTTTCTGTTGTTCTGCTCCCAGTCCACAGCTCCTTGACTTCAGCCATCAATTTAATAGCGATTAATTCTGCTTGTATTAGCTCCCACTGACATCCACTGAGCTCTTCCAGACTGTAAGAGCCCGTTTGCATAGACCCCCTTTCAGTATCACGTACTCACTTTGCAATTTTAATCAACCACAACAGCAAAGGATATCCAAAGAGTGTTCAGCATAGACAGTGGTCACTTACCCTCCTTAATAAAAAGCCCAAAGCAGCACAAGCAAAAGGGCCTTTTAAGACTCAACCATTATTAATATAAATATACTTAACAGAGCTTTCCATCATTTGCTTTTCCCTGCCATTCATCCTTTCTACTGATCTCCTGCACAGACTTCCTATCAAGCTACAGATCAGATCCTACAGCCAGATTCTCCTTTGTCCTGAGACTTACCGCAGTTAGATGTCATTAATAGGTATTGATTTACATCCACAAGGATCTTCCACCTCATGCCTGAATCGTCTATCTGATCCATTAGCAGCAGCTAACTGAGGACCAGATGATGTGCTTGCCAGGGACTGCTCAAAAGTGCTTATAACAACTTAGGCCACAGCGAAGGAAACATCACAGCGAGCAGCTCCAAGCGGAACTAGCAATTTATCTTGAACATAGTCACTAACAAACCCACCCACATTTGCTGCATACTACTGTGCTCATGCTGCTGGGGTGCATCAGGAGAACCAAACCTTCCAGTGCCTACAGCAAGGAGTGGTACCGCCCAGCCCTCCGCGCCACCCTGCTCTGGAGATGGGACCATGCAACTGGCGTCTCCACACCGAACGTGGTGTCTCCTCACCAGGAGGGCTGCAGTTCCTCTAACTTCACATTCCACACATTTTCACATGTGTAAAGGGAAAGCAGCTGCACTGTATTTTTAGCTTAACCAGTTGAAAGGAAAAGCAAAGGAAGCTCAACTCAGAAATATTACTTTGCACAATTGAGCATATTAATGAAGCCTTTCCAACCTCATCAACATTCCCAGCAAAACTAACATGTTAATTTATATTCTTCATATAGTACTAATTATGTGTACAGCAGCATGATACCCTGTAAGAGGAGCTGTCTCACTATAAGAGATGAAAGCTAATGTTCTGATTCTGACCTCATGGTGATATAAGTAGTGAATTACTCCAAAGAATACTGATTATAATAGGACTAAAATGTGGTCTTCAGAGATGCCTAAAAAAAAATCATGTAATTATGAAATACGCTAAATAATTTTATTTGGAGGTGATTCCAGTGATGCAAATTTGATTTGAAAAGGCAGAGGAGAGAGGAGTAATGCAATTCTGACTTTATAACCCTTCAGCTTGCAAAGAATGGATGACTTCTGTTCTCAAAGAGCTGTAGAAGAAACACTCCTACCTGCAAAACTGTTCTCACCATCCTGTTCTTCAACCATACCTGTAACTGAAATACTTATCTAACTGAATTCCTGGCAATGTCTTGTACAGCTCCATTATGTACATGTTTCCAGCAATATATAGCTGTGAAAAAAAACCCCACAAATCACTCCATGGGTAGACATTACCTTCTTCATCTGTAATGGAGGCCGACCAGTGGCCAGGTACAGCAGCAGCAATCTGTTCTCTGGGCACCCACAGGTCTTTATAAAAGCATTTGTGAACAGAAAAGAGTGGAGAAAGGGTTTCTGTGCCTCACTGCTTTAGCTTTGACTTTCTCTTTCAGGCTACTAGGCAACAATTTTACAGGTGCTGTTAGAGGCAGCTCTCAGAGAGCACCAGGGCATCGAGCCTCTGAGCAGCACACACAGTGCTGAGACCATTCAGACAATAAATGGGGTTTGAAGTACCATTTGCACTGTCTGGAGCTGCTCTTTTCCCAGCACACAACCAGCCTTTTCTCTCCCACAATGCAGCACCTCCACAGAAAGATTTACATCTGCATTCTGAGGATTTTTAACATAAATACATATTTTGACAACTTTAAGCCTTGCCAGCTTGAAAATTTAGCTAAAGTGCTTTTAAGAAGTACTGCAGGTACATAATACATCATGTGGGGTTAGCTGAGACGAAGGTTTAAATAACAGCACACTTAGGAAATTCTCTAAGATGGGTGTAGGTTCAAAATAGCTATTAGACTCACCTATAATCTCATGTGTGTAAAGAACACGTAAAGCCAGTGAGATATGTGCAGTAATTCTAGTGTAAAACAAGATCAGCCTCAACCACAAAATCACGCTGCTACAGAGGTCTCTAAAGTGAGTTCTAATGCACTGTATGAGCCAATAGGTAGAAGAGCTGAGACAAAATGCAGTAAGGAAAGGTCTAGGACAGGTAAGGCTGCTCTTGTGGTAGCTCAGCTCCTGCTTTACACACAGCTCTGACCTGTTACAGCAGTCTCCTGTTTACACACTGAAATACAGGGCTTCTTTTTTTCACACACAATAAAGATTTCAAGTAATCTGTGTATTTCTTGCAATCTCAATTTCAGCCTCCTGGGGTTGGGGTTTGGAAGGACGTTTTTTGCTGCTCCTATTTTCTTTGTTACTTTGTACTTATCCTTTTTAATAACCTTGAACACAGTGACCCCAGGTGGCAGATACAACCATGGCTGCTTTCAGAAGCTGAGCCAGACCTTCCTATTTCATCCCGGCACTGAGAAATCTCTCCGTCCTAACTCAAGAGTCCCCAGTGTCAGTCTAGGACAGCTCTGTCCCTGCTATGGGACTGGAGAGGGTTCTGTCCAAGCAGGACGATCAAAGTGCATAAGGGACTGCACAGTCAGTCCTGGTCAGGTTTTCGTCTCAGAACTTCCACTCCCCGTTCACGCATGGGGGTTTCTCTAACAGCACAGCCTTCACAGCCTTTAGAGCGGTGAGGGGCTGGAACAGGCTGCCCAGAGAGGTGGTGGATGCCCCGTCCCTGGAGGTGTTCAAGGCCAGGTTGGATGGGGCCCTGGGCAACCTTGTGTAGATCCAGGCCTGGAGGTTGGTGGCCTTGCCTGTGGCAGAGGGGGCAGAAATCTGTGCTCCTTGGGGTCCCTTCCAACCCAAATCAGTCTGTGATTCTATGATTCTAGGATTCAACTTTGTGTGAGCATTGCAAGGAGTCCAGCAGCACAGACCTCTCTGTCTGGGCTAACTCTGTGAAGCCAGGTGAGGTCCCAGCACCCATCCTCCCACTGCCACAGCCAGGCAGTTTCTTCGCCCTAACTCAACGACCGAGGCAGTGCTGTACTATCACCTTGCCCTCTAGATGTGCACAAAGTTGCCTATCAAAATGAGACCTAGATCTGACAAAAAACATTAAGTATTCTCCAACACCTTGATTTTAATAGGATTTAGGCATCTTAATGCCTTTCTCCCAGCCTCAGCCACCCCACTTCACTGTGCCAACTGCCTCAACAGCTTACTGGGTTTGCTCATTATACTGCCTGGAAAAAAAGTACAGCTGCAAGAAGCTCTTGTTTTGTGACCCACGGTGTAAAAGACCACAAATAAAAGCATTACCAATGCAAAATACAAAGCTAACAGTAGGCAGACAACTCACAGTTGTTTTTCCATCATTAAAAACCTGGTTTATTCCACAAGTAGAAGGGATCAGGGATGTCATCTCTGCTCTGGTGCAAGCTGCACGGCAGCCAGAGCATCTATAAGGCTTTGTTCAGGGCCTGCACTCCAGAAGAGAAAAACATGCTTTAGAGCTGATGTAAACAAGTTAATTGAAGTACAAAGGGAGGCTTTGCAAGCTGCTCACCAAAAAAAAATCCTGCCCAACACTATTTATTACACAGTACTTTAATTTGTGTTTGTAATTAGCCGTCATGTTCACATACAACATTAATTAACTTCACGTGTGTTTTTCAGTCTTGAGCCAAACCAGCGCCCAGAGGAAGGAAGCCAAGGGCATGCCAATGCCTTCCCAGAGAGACTGCTCACCCATTGCTAAAGAGCCCCCCAAATGGCAAGGATACTCTCCTGCCATTGCCAGAGGGTGTCACTACGGCACTAGAACAAAGCAACAAAACAAATATAAACAAGAAATGGGGAGAAGTTTAGCAGAGATAAGCTCTGTGCAACCTTCCCATGAGTTGTTCATCTCATCCGTGGGCTTTAGGAATATGGTTCTGGAGTCTAAGATCAACCTAACTCTGAATTTTCTTTCCCTCCCTGTATCTCTTGTGATCTGACTTGGAACACCAAGTATTGGAAGGAAGAAAGGAACTACCTATCAGAGCTGTTTGCAGAACCTCCATTGTTCCCACACAATTTAATCTTGTTTTCCATGAAAGCATCCTTTGAAAATGAAACTGTTCTAAGTGCACATCGCTCACACTCACAATAACCGTGTTCCTCAGGCAATTGTTTTGATAGGAAGTTGCTGAAATCTAAAGATTTCTAGATGAAATCTAAATTTTATGATCTATAGCCCAGGTAACTAAAAAGAGCCTACACTGAGCATATAAGAGCAACGATCAGATCTCAAGTGCTGAATTTGGCTAAAATCCTAAACCAGAGGAGGAAGGAAGTCCCAAAGCCAAAGAGCACAGTAAAAGAAAACACTCAGAAGCCAGCTTATTACCTAAAAAGGCCAGGAGTCAGATGAACCATGAGTCTATATTAATATGGATTACGAAGGCCAAGAAAACTTGATAGATGTTGGACTCTATGAAGAACTCAATGGGGATGTGTAAGGGATCAGACACTGAAAAGGCGCATGGTGCTAACTCCTGCTCTGAAGATGACTGTCAGCATCACAGGGTAGAGGGAGTGTGAAAAGGGGAGCATTAAGCCCCAGGTGCCACCACACATTGCCCAGGTGACTGAGAAGCTTTATTTTGGCTGTATCTTAGTACCAGGGTAGAGTCCCTGGCATTGCCAAGGACAGTTTTGACTTGGAAGAGTTGTTCCCACAAAGTGTTGCAAAGCTCTTGTCAACCTGTCAAGGAATCCAACTCTGTGCACTATTAATAGAGCAATAATTTCACATTCTTAGAAATAAGTTCTAGTCAAAGCACAGGATTTAATAAATAAGAGAGGAAACATGACACACAACATACTATTAAAGGACAGCAAGGAAACTTTGGTGAAACACAACTTACCACTATTTTAAAGCAAGTTTCTAAAAGCAAAGGAAAATTTGTGGAGATGTTGTAACCACGCTGCAGAAAGCAGCTGTAGGAGGAACACGGGTCAACTGCAGTGATGAAACCATCAGGACTTGAAATCAGGGCACCACTACAACATTTTAACACAGCAAATCCAGTCTATCATGGTGAAAGTTCAGTTTGCTGCTCTGGGAATGATTAGGATGTCAAAATGGCAAAATCTGTCTCTGGACACTGAGAAGTAATTCCCATTCACCTCGTAAGAGAAGGATGTGCCTCTGCTAAGGAAGAGCATTTCAAAGGCAGCAGCCAACTCTTCTTGCAAATCTTTTCAACAAAGAATGAAAAAAACCCACAAACTAAATTCAGAAAATCCCCCAATCTGATGTTTTGTTTCTCCTGTTGCTCCCTGACTTTTCATGACAAACATCTCACAGACTATCAGACAGAAAAATACAAAGATGTGGAAACCTGAGCTGGAATTTGGCTTAATCCCATTTTGACAGCAAACTTGGTCTTTCACTGAAAATAGAGAGAGGGGTGTCAGGAGGTCTAGCATTCATCTAGGCCTTGTAGCAACTGTAAATATTAAACAGACTATTAGGACAGTAAAGTGCTTTCCTATTAATGAGAACTAAAGCTCTAGATTACACCAGTTACTTTGCTTACCTCAATTATCACATCTGGAAAATCATTCAATTTATGTCAGCCTTTACTCCAAGACTTTGATTCACATGAGCAAAGAACTTTCAGATCCTCTGGGGTCATGATATAAATCTATTTTTTTCACACAGTCATATACACAACCAGAAGTATAAACTAAACCTGATTCTGCAAACCATGATGGTAATTGCTGATCTTTTACTTACTCAGATGGCACAGGATCAGGAGCTGGGAGTGCAGAGCACAAGAAAGTAGGTTATATGTGATCAGTAGAACAGTTTTTATGAGAAGCCATCACTATGCACTGCTTGGAATTACTGAAGTAAATCACTTAGGTGCAAACTGGAGCCAACACAGCTCTTTGGGCAAGGAAACAGAGTGCTTAGTCTCATTGTCTGATCTGCAGCACTCTTCATGAAGCAAAGCAGAGGGCTCAGGGTACCACTTGCTGGGTGCTTCACTTTCTCCATCAGCAGTAAGAGCAGTCATCCTGTGCAGCACTGAGAGGTAACTGATGAATGGCAACTACAGCTTTCCTCATACTATCTAACACAGACTATAAAATGTCAGAGACTCCTGAATAATATCCCATCCTTTGTAGCTGAACTGAAACAATAGTTTAGCAAGAGACCCAGTATGTGCCTATTTCAGGCTCCAAGTCGTAACAGCTTGGCTTTCAGGCAGACCAAAGTCATACAGGCACTTTGTTCACAAGAGATGGTTGCTGACTCTCCATCAAGTGAAATAAATTGTCATGTCATCACATTTTGCCATCTTTAAGGAAAAAAAAAAAAAAAAGAAACAAACCCACAATATTCTGGAGCACTTCAGAAAGTGCTGCAAGAGCTAGGAACAGTGGAGAGCCAAGCTTGATCTGAGGGCTTCATGCAATGGAAAATCTGCCACATCCCAAGCTAATTTAAATTATGGAGCAGTTCCCTCATTACTCTAAAAGAAAAAGCTACATTTTTCCAGTCTGAATGTGCCCAACTTCAGCCACCAGCTTTTGGATCTCACATGCCTCTGTCTATTAAAGAGACCGTTGCTATCACCTGCCTTTCCCTTACAGTCATTATCAATTCACCTTCATTCTGCTCCATTACACTAAGTAATCTGAGTGCCTTAACACAGCAGGTAATGCTGTTTTCTGGATACACACTGCTGTAATTCCTATTTAATGCACCGCACAGAGAGGGCTGTTATACTTTTCTAATACAGAATTTATCTGTCAAGAAGCATGTTCTCCCTACTGCTTACAAACCAGAAGTTGAATAAATGCAAAAAACAAAACCCCAACAAAGATAATTATGGGTTTATGATGGGGGTTTTTTTATTATTTCTGAAAGCAAAAGGCAAACTGAAAACCCAATTTATTTTTCTGGTTTGTTTTTTAAAAGAAAAACAGAGGGGAAAGGAATCTGATGGTGCCAAAGGGTTAAAGTATCCTGTTTTGGACAGTCTGAGTATCTGAATTTAGCAGCTGACAGCGCATGGTGTGTCAGTCTCTTACAGCTGTTCCAGTTGATTCAAAGACCATCTTTGTTTCTTGAAATCTTAGCAACTGCTACTTTTTTTTCCCAAAGACAGTGATAGACCAGCTGTTACCTCACAAGATGCGATGTACTTCAGGTCAAAGTGTTTAGTAAGGAACTTGTAAAACAAGAACTAAATCATTGTTTGGGTTTGTCAGGGTTTTTTTTTTCATTAAAACAGAGTTAGCAGCCTAACAGTCAAGTAACTTACACTTGGTATTTCCATTAAGTGCACTGGAATGACAGAGAAATTTCATCTGGTTGCTGAGCTGAATCCTCTATTTCTGTAAGGAAAAAAACCCCACCACTAAACCTCGTAGTATTATAGACCATTTTTTGTTTGAAGGCTGGGTTCTTTCTGTGTTTCCAGATGTGGTGTTACTAAACAGATGTCAGCCCATAATGGAAATGCACCAGTCTAACTGTTCAGAGCGTGAGATGGGGATTTTCCACTGGACCTTACAGGAGTTAAACGCTCACTTCCCGCTATATATCAATCACCGTGAATATCTAGTTCCTTTAGGCTCTTTGAACATCCTCTTCTAAATGCATAACTAAGCAACTTAATCACACAGTTGATCCTCCAGCACCAGCACTGGTAATACTCCCACTTGAAGACACGTAGGCTTCTTCAAAGCCGTGCAAGGTTGCAGAATCAGCCACCTAATGAAGACTTATTAGAGTAGGAGTAACTGCTGACAGGTTACCTACAACCCTTCTGATGGGAAAAGGAGGCAAAGGAAGCACCATTTTACAGAGCTTTACTTGAAATAAACCCTTGTTTGCCCAGCACAAAGACAAATTACTGCTTGCAGCTGCTCCGATGCAGAAAACAAAGACTTGCTGAGAAGAGTGGATGTTCTTTTATTCAACCTTTGTGTTGAATTCTGAAAAGCCTTAACATTGAGTAAGGCATTTTCAAAGCCACTGCCAGCTAATTGTTGTGTAAAGCAGCACACAAAGGCTCGGTCATATATACTGGTGGTAGAAAAATTTTTAGAAGGGCTGTTAAATTTGGCAGTAATCTTAATTTTTCTATTTTATATATATAGAGAGAAGTTCAGATTCAGTAATTTTTTCACAAGCATGCCTGCATACTATTTGTCTCAGGCTGTTTTTTCTAGATATAAAAAGGATTTATGTAAAAGTCTTCTCCACTTTAACTCTGTATTTCAGAATGGGTGACATACTGCCCGTATGGAAACCCTAATTTATGCAGAATTAAAAATAACTCCCATTAGGAATGGCGCCGCTGGTATTTGTGATGAAGAATATAAACTGCCTCACAAAACACTGCGGGTGAATCACAACCTCTAAAAAGCTATAAACCAACAGGATTTGTTTCTCAAGATAAAAATATCCATAAATACCAAATGTGTGTGCTTTTAGTTATGTTTAAGGGAATAACCTACCTACCAGGCCAAATATTGACATCACAAGAAGTACTCCTCTAGTACCAAGTCTGCATGCTGTCAGGCTGTTGTACAGGGATTGATACTAAAGCAGATACGATCTCCTGACAACTGCTGAGAGCAGAACTCTGCATAACTAATTTAAAGACTGCTGCCTGCAGGCTCCACAATGGTAATTAAAGACAATAATTCCTGGGTAAATGAGATGGATGCACTGGAAAATAAAGTCACTGTTAAATTCATGGCTTATCCTTGAATGGAGAATTGGATCATTTATTTTCCAAACTCCTGGGCAATTCTACCTGGTTTCATTTCCATCGCTGCTGCCAGATGACTGTTGTCTCCAAAACCCATAACTTTTTCTAGTTTGAGTAGTATTCCTCATTAGCAAGCTCCAATTCAGCAGGACTGAATGTGCTTCCATTTAAACCCATGAATAGTTGCTTTGACATCCATAGGAAGTCAATGGAAACACAGTTAAACATGCTCTTCTAAACATCAGGCTGAATCAAGGCCATAAAAAAGGCATAAAAGTCACAAACAAATGCTGGACTGCCAGGCAGTGTACCTGGAAAATACCTTGGTGTTCTCCAAAGAAGGAAAGCTTTGTTTAGCATGCCTTGGATGATCTGAGAGATGCGCTTACTTCTCTTGTTTGCTTACAAGTTCAAAGGACAGGCTAATTATCTAATATGACTGATGAGCAGAAGAGAGACTACCACACAGAGAGGTTTCCCACCAGTCTCTTGGGTACCAAAGCTGTTACATGTCCATGTATCTTGTACACACACATCTCCTCTGTCCCCAGGTGACCAGAGTCTGCTGACCATTTCCTGGGTTGGTGGGACATTTATGCAAACGTTCATGGGGCACAGCCCACCCCAGTGTGCATCCTGCACCCAGCTCTCTGATGCTACTCCTAGAAAACATCCAAATATAACCCAAGGAAACCATATTATTGACCCAACAAAGCCCTCTGCCCCCCAACTCTGCCATGCCTTGCTGTGCAGTTTCTCTCTCATCTCCTTTCTTTTCATCTCTCATCTCCTGAGTGGCTTAGCTCACTGAAAATGCTGAAAAGCATTCTTGGCAAGGAACAGCAGCTTGTTATAGAGGTATTTGTACCATTTATTTCCATGCCCTTTGTCCAAGGACTAGTAAGGGAAATAAAGGCGTGGTTTTGCCATCACTTCATTTGATGTCAGCCCCAGCTACTGCCAAAAGGGGAGGCCCTGCCCTGCCCTCTCCTCCCTTTGGCTAGGCAAAGGAATTCTGCAGCCAGGTAGAGGGTGGGAGGAAGGACCCGATCTGACTGAAAACTAACCCTTTAGGGCAGGATCTTTTTGAGAGAGCTGCTCTGGCTAACCACAGCCATGAGAGCAATGGGAACATGCAGCCAAGGTTTGGAACTCACTGTGTTACTTCCTCCTTTGCTACCAGCTTGGAATTTGGCTTACATCAATGGTGAAACCATAGCCCAGGGCTCCTAATTGAGGTGTTCCAAGCACCAGCTAACTTAGACACCTACAACAGGCAGAGTAAATATCCCCCCCTTAACATCCATGTGCTCTTAGCACAATGTGGTCTCCTGGAGATACAGAAATACCACTGTAGTACCATGGGAAGGGAATTTTTCTTGCACTGCTCTACACATTGTAGGCATATACAAAGCACAGGCAGAAGCTAGAGCCGTATTTGTTTTTTAACAACAGAGTTAAGTTACAAATGCAAGGAAAATACAGGATGTGTAATGACTATGTCATAGCTGTGGCATCCTGTTTCTAAAATATCTTGCTCCTGAACGGTGCCGTCTTAGGTTTCTTCCACATATAGGAGGCTTTCCAGCTGGCCTGCAGCCAGTGCTTTAATAAAACATGGTATTATGCAGACAGGAATAAAGCTTATAGCAATAATAATGTGCTTGAAATTCACTAATCACCAGAAGTTTCAAGATCTTAATATGAGCTCAACAGAACAACAGCTAAAATTCATCTGTTAGCTATGGAAAACCACTTTTCTCATGTTAACTTATGCCTGTGCTGAAAAAAGTACCCAAATCATTATTGACCTGGATACAGAGTGGGTTGTCTGAATTTGAAGACAATACCTAGCTGTAAAGCAGCTGCAAGCACTTCAAAGAAACAAGATTAGGATGTAAAATGATTACAGATTGAAGAAATTGTCTGAGAAGATAGATACACTTTAAAGAAAGACACAAAAGCTGAGTATATTTGGGTAGGAATAACCAATGGCATAAATACATGGTGAAGATTCACTGCCAAGGTAGCGTTTCTGCAGGAAAGGATCCAAGGATCCTAGTGATTCTACGTGCAAAAATATCCTCTTGCTGTGAAGAATATAAAGGAACAAGAAAGAGGTGGACTAACTGGAGAAAGGTGTGGAGAACAACTGAAATACTGGTCTGAGGACTCTGGTCTGCAAAGGAAGATGGGGTGAATTAGATTCATCTAGCTGAGAAAATGGAAGGTCTGTGAAATAACCTTTCAAATAGATTTAGAGAGAAGAAAAATGTATAAACAATGCATTGGTTTCCCATTACTGAGGATCCAAGAATTACAAAAATAGAGCTGAGACTTCTCCCATCCAAACAGAAGACAAACTAAATTACGTTCAAAGAGATTTGCCTAACAACAACTGTTCTTAACAACTATAGATTCTACAATCTATTTGAGTATCCTTCCTGCTAGAAATTATATCCACACATGTAGTTTTCACCCACCTTGTACAATTTAGGCCTAATTATGATGCTTTGTCTTCAGGGGACAAAGATACATGATTAGTGATTGCTCCTCTGTGGCAGCCCTTAAGACATTTTAAGAAGGTTATTGTGTCTCCCTGCTGAGAAAGTCTTGAATGGCCACTAATGTCTGTCAAATATCCTGTTTACGCCCAGTAAATCCTTACAGGACACCACTCTGCCACCAATCACAGCTTACAGAACTGCCTGGATTGCAGAACAGGCGTTATTTAAAACACATGTGAGGTAGTAAAAGGCTTTTCTGAAGTGCTAACAGCAGATGATGGGATCTACAACAGCTTGCCTCCAATTTTATCAGCAGTATCACAGTAGAATGTGCCCTCCACAATGTTTGGGAGGACACTGGGAAAAGGGTAAGAATTTGTGTTGGAAGAAAACTATTGCTTGGCTTGCATGCCCAGTACAAGAGCCAGTTTTCATCTTCACATCTTGGCCTCGACGAGCATAGAAAATAAACCCCAACCTTTATTCTCACCCCTCTGCCATGCAGGCAACACACAACAATAAATGCAACACTGTGAGTGGCTGTAGTAAATACAGCAGGTTTGTCTACTGTTTAGTTCCTTTGCCATTGCTGGTTTTGTGCCTTTACAAGAGCTTGTTATTCTAGGAAAAGCATTTAATACAATTTCTGACTCATTTCCAAAGCAGTTTCCCACCAGGATACTGTTCAAACAAACCAATTTATTATTAATCTAGAAATAAAATACATAACAGTATTCTGAGAGCTGTTGCAGGCATTACAGCCATACTTACATTATTAATAAAGAATAAATGCTTGTAAAAAATATTACATTAGCTAAAATGCCAGCAGTGGGTTTGGGAGTGTGTATTAAATATTTATCTACTCTCTTTACTTCTTGATGAACAAGTTTTACATAGCTTTTACATAGAAGTTTACATGTAATTTGCATACAAATAGGGTGAACGTTTAACCTTTCCATTTCTTTATGTGGTCAGGACTGACAGCAGAGCAGACATCCTGGAACCAAGATGGACACTCCTGCTGCTCTCAGTCCTGCTCTCTCACCCAACAGTTATGCTTCAGTTGTATTTCCTCCTTCTTCTGGACAACCATCAGCTTTGGGTCCAACTTCCATTCCCACAGCAGGTCGCCTCTGAGCCTTCTCACTGCCTGCTTCTCAGTGGCTGCCCCCATCCAGTACAGACAGAACATCCTGTCAATGAAAGGATGAAAAAACATCTTTTCTTTTTATCCACAGAAGGAAAATGAACAATCTCTTCCTTCCCTCTGCCTCCCCATCCCCTCCAGTATTCAACATCATGGCAAAGCCAAGTGGGCGTACTCCTACTCCAGGGTTACATGCTGAACCAGTAACAATTCTTGCTAGCTACACTGCCAGGTTAGCAGAGATCAGGACAATCAGACTAGTCCCTTGTCACCAATTTTGACTTTATACACCATTTCACAACTAGGGAGCCTTAGAGGATGTTAAATCTGCTGGAAATGCGAGAGTGGGAGAGGAAATCAAATGCTGCCAAGTTATGGGTGTAATTCTGTCTTTGCATAGATAGGAATTATTCACTGCCTGCTGAAGGAACAAAACCAAAGCAGCAGAGAGGGCACCAGGACAACACACCCCATCCTGCTCATTTATTTCATATGCAAAACTTGCCAGCTCACAGCCCAAAAGAAGAGGGAAAGTTTACACAAACTCCTAACGACCTTCAGAGTGAGATCACCTTGGAACCAGGAGGGATAAGATCAACTAGATCTTCCCCTAATTCAGCCCTTAGAATCCACAGCACAGGTTACCTAAGACAACGCTTACAAGTCTGTAAGTTCCCCTGGGAGTTCTTTTTATTAGATGCAAATGCCATAAGCAAGGATTTTAATGTATTTTTTTTCTGGGACTTCCCTTTGGATCACAGGTGCAATGAAGAGCAGAGACACAAGATGGCTTCTGCCCTCAACTGATGTTACAGACAAACTGTTGCAAAGAACATAATCTATAAAAAATAAATCTATGTTTATAATGCAACAATCCCTCAGTTAATGTTGCTGTTTCCCCAGTATAAGGAGAGAGAGGGTGAATGCCTCTTACCTGGCTGTAGGTCCAGCTCCACCGTCTTCTCTCAAGGCTGCTGATCCTTGAACAGGCTGCAGAGTAATTCCTAGTTCTTCTAGGTGCACAGCCTGCACAGTGCTGTCTTCTCTATCAGAAGTTGTTCTATGCTGCAAGGAGCTCCTGCAGAGCTGTCACATGAGAAGCTACTTTGCAGGACTGTACATACACACGTAAGGCTTTGGTGAGCACCAAGCCAAGACCAGAGCTCCTCATCTTGCAGTGATCATAACTAGCAGGTCTTGCTGACCATCTCCACAGCTTCTGCAAGATGTTTGCACACCACTATGAACTACACTTTTCCAGAAAACCTTGCTGTGGTCACATCTGAGCTTAGCTAACGTGCTTCACCACCCACCTAAGAAAGCCCTTTGCACATTCTCTTCCAAGAGGTTTCGAGTGGAGTCATTAAGTGGAGTATGGATGAAACAGAATGAACAGCAAAACCCCAATGTGAACATAAGCAAGCCTCTTGACAAACAAAGCCAGACAAGGGCAACAGAATGATGTCAAGAATGAGCTCAGTAAAATGCAGAGACAACAATTTATTTGTGTGTTGCAATCCTGTCTGCAGAAGCAGAATGCACGTGTCCTTCTGTGAGTTCCTTTCTCCCCCCCAATGTCAGCAGTAGTTTGCTGTGCTCATCATGAGCTTGGATGTGACACCCAGACACATCCCTGAGCAAGGAGATGGTATACGGCTGATATGCTCCAGTGCACAAACCAAAAGCCAAGAACCTTCTAAACCTTTTGACCAGTAAAGAGCTGGTCAAGCCATAGTTAGAGGACTGCAAAAACCCAGAGTTTACAACCCACCTGCAGCACACCCATGGGCACCTACACACATCTCTTCCCTCCTAACACGTATCTGTAACAGCACAGTCTGCCTGACAAGAGGTAAACAGGACGTGGGAATGGATAGGAGAGACTGTGACTATGATGTACAACCAGCAAAAGCACTTTTCCTTTGGTTCTTCTCTCCCACCCTACTTCAAAATACCCCTTTTCCAGCCCTAAACCTGCCCTTTCAGTGCCCATCATGTTAACATGCCAAGTGTGTAATTAGCATTTTAGCAACTCTGAACAAGAATTCTCTGCTGTGGGTGAAAAATGTGCAACATTAATCCTCTTCTAATTACTCCAGATTTCTGCATGCTAATGTGATACCATAATAATTAGGATTGCAAAGTAATTAAGGATTGTGAATGCCTGCAAAAGGGAGCAAAATTTGCACACGTGGAACGTGCTTTGGCTGAAAGCTTTTGAGTGGCCCCACTGAAGGGCTGTACTGCTGATGTTCTGCCAGTACAAGAAACGTCAGTGGAGACAAAGTCTTTGCCCTTTCTAACCAGAGAAGCACAGAGAAGTAGGGTTGGCACAGACCTCAGGGCATCACTTAGCCTATCTGCTGCGAGGCAGGATTGACACTACTTATGTCATTCCTGGCAGAGCCCAGTCTAATCTCTTCTTAAAGACCTCAAGTGGTGGAGACTCCATGACCTACCCAGTCACAGACCTCGTGCTAGTATCTGACTTGACTCTTTCCTACTACACTTCAAATCTATTCTTCTTTACCCTTTGGCATACACAGCAGTTTATTCCTCATATACCATTATTCATACACAATTATAAACTATTACTGCATCCCTCTGCCCCCAACTTTCCTTCTGCAGGCCAACCAATCCCATTCCTTCTTCATAAGTGATGTTATTGAGATCTGTGATTGTTCCCACTGCTCCTCCTTGAGCTTCCTCCAACTGTTTATTCTCGAAGAGCAGTGCCCAAACTGGACACTGTGCTCCAGCTGAAATCTTTCCAACAGTGGGACATCTTGCACGTTCCTCTGTCTAGTTACCCCAGGAAAACATTACCATTTTCAGAACAGCTTGATGTTAGTGACTGTTCCACTACTGAGGTCATTCATGACAATGATCAAAACCAGGCCAACTGTTCCCACACTTCAATGTATCTCTCCATTGGCACGATGGATGTTGACAACTGCTGTTCAGTATGCCAATCCAATCAGTATCACAGTATCCATACTGGTTTCACTGAAGACATGTTTCCCTTCATTGTTTATGAAGCTGTCATATGCATTCATGTCAGAAACTAGAAGTTGAGCTGGTTTGGCCTCTGTTGGGCCTTCCCTACCTACAAGACTTGCTACTCAGAGAGACATTTTTTAAAAGCCATGTTGGCTGTTACTGAACTCCTTGGTCTCCTTCAGGTGTTTACACATAATGTGTTTGTTCCACTTTTTCAAAGAACAAAGTCATTTACCTGTAGTTCTCTTTTACTTCTTTATAAACATTATGCTTTTTCTTTCCCACTCTTCCAGCACTTGACCTGTCTTCCCTGAGTTCTCAGAAGTCACTACAAATGCTTCTGAGATAGCTTTAGCCAACCGCTTAAGTAACCTAGAATGAAGTTCATCAGGCACAGCTGATTTGCAAATACTAAGCATGTCTGAATACATTCTAACCTGTTCCTGCCCTTTTTTAGGGTGTGATCTTACCCTCTGTCACAATGCCATACAACGTGAGTGAGGGTGCATCTAGTATGGCTGACATGTACCAGTGAGAGTAGTTTTGATTCTTGAGTTTAAATTTAATGTGATTTCCTGTTCTCAGGTCAAGCTAAGAATTCCTTTAAATCATAAAGCACCTCATACCTTCGTTCATTGTCATCAAGATGAGCAAAGAGCACGTTCTTGGAGATGGCCTTTGCCAGCGCCGTCATGGTTTTATAGTCCTTTGGAATAACCTGTGGAGAATAGAAGGAAGGCTCATTACATGCCTGGTTGTATTCCTTAATATTCCTTAATAGACCTTGAATCCTACAGAAAACTCAACCATTCAAAATAATGGATGCAATTTAATTTCAAACACTGAGGCAGGCTTAGGCTTTAATATAAAGCCACTAAGAAAGTAATAAATTACAGGTTTGATTATATGAGGATAAGAATTTATGTTCTCAATATGACAAGCAGAAAAGAAATATAAGATCCAGAATGAGTGAGAATATCCATAAAATACTATAATTAGCAGGTACTTGCAGCTATGTGGCCCCTTCTCAAATCTCTTGGACTAAGGAAAACATATTTCATATTCTTCTTTCCCTACAAAGAACATCAGAAGCAACCTGCTTTTAAAACTAGGGAACAAGCAACATTTCTTCAGGTAAAAGGAAAAAAGTGCTGATTACACCATACTTCCCAGTATTGACTGTGGTATAAGGAGCTGAGCCCCTAAGGGGCCCACCTGGGTCAAAATCCTGTGCCTCTGCTTCAGGGCAAGCAAGAAGGACTTCCATTTGAAAATTAATAGGCATTTTTATTTGTCAGTTGGAGAGACAGTAAAAGAACCTGTTGTACATGAATTTGCTCAATATATATGCTGACATTCAGGGGTATCTTTTCATACTAGGTTAAGGGTTTTTTTAATAAGACTTTTACAAGTTAGGCATTCATTTTGGTAAGTATTTTGGTAAGATATTTGTGAAGATATTCTATCTCTGTATTTGCCAACATCACCTTATGCCAGTCAGAGTACTTTGAGATTATGAAATTTGTAACACAGTTATGACTTGTAAAAGATGTTCTTTGACTTCAGAGACATGATTTTTGTTAACAGCTTTGTTACAACAGAACAGAATCAAGACTAGGAAAAGTGTTAAACCTTACTCCAATCTGAAAATCAACATCTGGGGCCAGTTCTGTTTAATATCTTTATCAACAATCTGGATGAGGGGATTGAGTGCACCCTCAGTAAGTTTGCCAATGACACCAAGTTGTGCAGGATTGTTGATCTGCTTAAAGGTAGGAAGGCTCTGCTGGGGGATCTGAACAGGCTGGATCAATGGGCTGAAGCCAACTGTATGAAGTTCAACAAGGGGAAGTTTAGATTGGGTATTAGGAAAAACTTCTTCACAGAAAGGATTGTCAGGGCTTGGAACAGGCTGAGACAGTTTCTATCCCTGGAGGTATTTCAAACGATGCAGTGCTTAGGGACATGTTTAGTGTTTGAACTTGGCAGTGCTACCTAGGTTAGCGCTTGGACTTGATGATCTTAAAGGTCTTCTCCAACCTAAAAAATTTTACAATTCTATGAACTGTTTGTCTGTTTCAAATACTGTACAAAAAAAGGTCTGATAATGAGCAGTTATCTTTCATATTTTCTTAGGACAGAAATAGTACATCTGTCTTCTTTAAGTTACTAGGTATGCTGATGTGTAGGTAGTTTCCTTTCCTCATTCAGAAAGGCAAGATATTACCCATCCAACCAGAAGGAGGATGTCTGAAATGAGAAAACTAATTGATCTAAGAGTTATTTCAAGGGAAAACACTGCTCTCTGAAGACCTGAAGTTAAACTCTGGCTTCAGCCATCACTTGTATTGACTGCTGTAGTCATCAGACTACTAAATTAAGTCTAGAGGAGCATATATGTATAAACTTCATATTTGTATCAGTAAAATGTAATCTAATTTAGCTAAAAGTTTAAATTCATCAATGTTAAATAAAATGAGCATTTAGCCAGGATCTTATTCTTGGTTTTTACTGTATCAAACAAACCCTGGATTGAATTGCAGTCCTGTACCCTTGCTCTATGAAGGATACCCTAGCTGTTCAGCTTACTGCTGATGAGCTAAAAGGGTAGATAATCAAATCACTGAAACATTCGACTTCAACCTTTCTGGCTGATTATAAAATAGCATAGACTAGCCTCTCTCAGCTTAAGTCTGCAGCAGGGAAAGCCATAAGGCAGAGACCAAAGGGGGTCTGTTGGGGCACGGACACAGAAAACACGGGAAAGGTTCTTTAGGTGTCACAGTAACCAGGCAACTGACCAAAATCAGATGTCGGGAAGAATCACTTGATCATTTCTTACATCACCCTTCCAAGTAATCACAGAATGTTCTCTTCAAGCCAATAATCCTCTTCACAGCAAGATTTCTATTCTGTTAGTTGTTAACTGTATGCTGTATCAGATGTGTTGACAAATTCTGCTTTCTCTGGTTTTGGGAATGAAGCAATGAAATAACTCTCCACAGAGATCTTCTGCTGTGCTCCTCAAAATGGAGCCATGCCACGTTCTTGCTAAATCACAAAGCTAAATTTCCTTTGATTTTCTCTCCAGTGACATAACTCACTGCCCTGCCTTTAGCACTACTCATCCTATAGCTCACCCCTTCAAGAGATATTTTAAATTGGCTTATGACCCAGATGTGTTTCTACCCAATACCTGAATTCAAGCCAGCAGTTCTTCCTGGCTACTATCTAATATTCCATCTGTTTGCAATAGCCTAACACTACCCTTGCCCTGCTTTTACACTTTTAAATTAGTTTCATAATTTGTCCTTTCAGTGTTCCCCTTTATTTCTGTATTCTACAAATCTCCTTCATAAACACACATCCATGGGACTCACCACGGGATTCATCTGCTGACGGCAGAAGACAAAGCACTGACACAAGCCCAGTGCTAGTTCTATATTCCTTATGGCATCTGTAGCCTGACAAGAATCCATCCCCTAAATCATTATTATTTAAGCACAGTTGGTTCCTAGGAAATTAAAACCATAACAGCCCTAGTCACGGAACACACAGAATATGATCTGTATTGCTGCTTCTGGTTCTTGCCTACCCATGCTACTGTCAGGGCTCATTGGTATTACTGTTGAGAAAGGAAGAAAACAAAGCTAACTTCAGGTTCATTATAAACATAAAAGAATTACTCTGGGGTGCAGGAAAGAATCCTTCCTTTGGTTTTCCAAAGAGTCAGATGGAGCCCGTATTAGCAGAGACAAATGTGATCTCCTCAGTGAAGTTTTTAAGGGGTATATTGCAAACCACACAGAAAGAAAAGTGTTTGGAAGTGGTTTATAAATTAGCACATAAGTTTTATAACTGTTCTGTGTATTAATAGATCGACGACAGTGCTGTTAAAATTTACCATACACTTGCAAGCATTATTTAACTGCAACAAGAATACTCCTCCACACTTGTTTTTAGGATGAAAGGCTCTCCTAATTCTTTGTCTTGGGACAGAAATCCCCAGAGCAGCCAGTGAACTTGTATCATGAGTGGATGACAAAAGCACATTTGACTAAAAAGGCAAAAAGTATTCTGCTAAAAAACAGTGACTGACAAAATGTATTCCAATAAAGAAAAAGCAATTTGGGTTAAAGCTACTCCAGGCATGCAAAAAAGCACATCGGTAGCATCTGTCAACCTTATGAAATGTATTTGTAGCCCAGCTCCCTAAACAAACATGACATGTACTATTGTCATGTCTGTCTGTTAATAACCTTTGAAAGCTTTGACCAGCTTAAAAAAAACCAACCTGCAGTTATTAAGAGGTATCAGAAATGTAACATAACTAGGTATTTTTGTAAAACAGGCAGTTTAAAAAAAGAGAAGCCCAAATTAGTGGTCCTACTGAAGAAATTACCTAATTTGGGATTGGCATTTCTTCAAAGACAACAGTCACAGAACAATTGCGTGGTGGTCAAGAGACTTCCAAAAACTCATGGGTTAGGTGGTACCAAATCAACAGGGGAACCATGTGCCTGAATGATCTAGGGAACCTAAATGCCTAGGTTTGGGTTGAACTGGAAGTGATTTTTTTGGGGGAAAAATAATTAAATCAGGAAATGCAGCAATAGAGAGGCTGCTTCCCAAAACAGTGAGGTTCTGACAAAACCCAGAAGCTGCCAGAGTCTGTGAATATCAAGGAAATGGCTGAGAATTACTGACCCTGTTAGAGAGGGAAACAGATGAGCAGCACATCTCAAAAAGGAAAGAACAGAGAATGCTGAAGCCACACTGATGGGGAAAGTACTGGTCGAGCTGGGCATATGCCAGCATGAGAACACCATCCTACAGGCTGACCGGCGAGAACAAATTACGGGCAAGATATGAGTCACAGCATCTTCCTGTACACCCCAGAGTCGGAGAGATGGCAACACGTTACCTTCCTGACATAAGAAACAGCATCTTCCTCTGTGTACACTTCTGCACTGACCCCCCTCTCCTGCGCCGGGCTTTTACCACCGGGTTGGGAGGAGGAGGGGAAATCTCATCGTCATGAGAATCAGACTGGGAACTGGATTTCTGCCGAGCCAGGATTTGTTTGCATTCTTCCTGCAAGGCAAAAAGAGACAATGAAACACCTCTTACCCATTCAGCCAACTTGCTGGGCTCAATACACTCTTCTTTTCTAACTACCAGCAAGCCCTTCACTTGTATATTTGGACAGCTGTCAATTTACACACACACTGCTGAAAGAAAATCAAACATTTCATGTGAGCAGCACGATGCTCACACACTACAACGTGTGTACAGGTATCATCATGCCAATACTTGGCCTGTTCAACTCTTCTTACATGTAATGGAAACCAATGTATTATAAACTGCAGGCAGTGTTATAAACTGGCTGAGAAAGCAAAAGAACAAGCCTCTTCTGTGTACTCTCCAACATCACAGCTGTTATTTTCTCAGCTGGCTTGTACATATCTTTGTCTCTTGTACAAAGAACACATCAGAAGTCACACATCAATATATTAGATAGGTTTCTTCATCTTGTTCTGCTTTGCAGGCTTACTTTCACCAGAAAGAACAATGCTCACTACTCCAGAATTTCTGCCATATTACAGATTTACAATCAATGGGACTACTTCCAAGTATATAAGATGCAAGGTAGGCTCCAGAGGACCATGAAAAATGATGGCTGGCCTAGTACCAGCTGGCCAATAGGGAGTTTATTCTCCAGATTTCACAGGCATGGAACAGAGAACAAAATATGAAAGGGAATCCCTGAAGACAGAGTAACAACAGCAGGAAACAGTATAGAAAACATTCTAGAAAGGATGTCAGAGGTGCAAGGCTTTGTCAATTCATACAATGAATTATTTGACTTGTAAAGAATTAAGGCAAACAAAATTACTCATAATTATATCTTCCTATATTTTCTCCAGCTTCCTGGGATCCAAGGGAAAGCACACTGGAGTAAAACTCCCTTTGCATCATTTATGTCTATGAGTCTATGTGGACCTGTCTGGTCGTTCCCAGCCCACCCCTCCTCACTGCCTGGTACCACCTCTGCCTGCTCTCAACACACCCCACTGCCTTTGCCACCTCTTCAGAGCCTTCCCAACTGGTTCCTTTTAGTCTCCACAGACCCTGCCTAAGGCAGGGGAGAACTGGAGATGGCATGGACCACATGTCCTGTCCTCAGCTTGTCTGGTACAGGGAACTGAAGAGCACATGCAGGAGAGACATGAAAGCGATAAGGAGACAAGTCACCTTGTGCAGCAGTAGTTAATTTTCTTTGCTGTCATCTAGTATCCTGTCATAGGCATAATCCTCTCCCTGACAGTCTCAGGGTGATGTTGATAGACTTACACACAGCCAGCTATCATCCAACAACTCTCTGAACAACTCCAGTATTTTTGAGCCAGCGTTGCAGGCTGCCCAAAAGAAAAGGCAGTAATGCCAAGGTCCCTGTGTGACCCCATAAAACCAGCGTTCCTTGGGCAGGGGATGCCAGAACCTGGCTTCTGTCTCACTTCCAGCGTGGCTTTCCAAACAAAGCTGGTACATGGAGTCGGTGGAGGAGGGAGGCTCTGGGAGCACCAGCACTAGACATGTGGCAGATCACCAACACAGCCAGTTGGTCTCACTGACAGAGGAAATGAGTTATAGATAACTCATCAGGTATGACACCAGAGAAGAGTGGTACATAAAACTGGCACAAGTTGCAAGAAAAACAGATGATTAATATATGTTTTGCCATTGATGTTTACAAATGTGAATGACAAATCCAGTTATGCCATTTGTCTTTCCTGGTCTTATTCCCGTTTCTTTCCTCACCATCACTGACATTGCCCCTCTCATTAACCCAAGGAGCCTTTGACAACAACCTTTGATGCATTATTACTGCCTGAAATAAATAACTGAATAGTATTTCCCATGCTGTGTAATCCAAAGTCACAAGTCACACATTCTTGCTTTGATTGAGAGTCAACTGAAATATTTAAGAGACAAGCATAGACATAAAATGCAGAAGGCTGGCTAAAGATCTGACTTTTCAAGGTCCTACCTTGTTCTTTCTGAGATTATTTGTTGGGGTTTTTTTTTTTAAATTAGGATTAAAACACCACAAATCCTGGGCAACAAAAGAGTTGAGATAGGTGTTGTAACTAAAAACAAAAACGCAGAAAAAACTGATTTCAGCTGTACTACATCCTTACTGAAACCTTTTCATTTCCAATTCAAATTTCAAACAGCAGCACTGGGCATGTAAAAAATTACTCTGATTTTCCTATCACATAAGAACTGCAAGTCCTGTGTAAGCATTCCCATCAACTTCTTCCCTACTCCTCTCTGTCTCTAGCTTCCTTAACTCCAATTATGTACTTGCAGAAACACAAATATTTAACATACAAATATGTGCATGACACGTTATTGTTATATTTAATACCCAGTGATCAAAACCAAACTTATGACTGAAGAATTCAAATAATATTCCTGGCTATTCCAACTTACACATTTCTTTGAAAGCATTAAAGTTCCCTGTTTATATTAAGGAGCACAACCAAATGCACCTTCTTAGCTTAACTGAAAGGTAATGAAGACATTTCTGGACAGTAAGCAGCTGAAAGTATACTAAAAGCTAACTACAACAAGAAGGCAGTCAAGTAACTGTTTAATGGTATGCAGCACTTACACAGTTCTTTTTATGCATAGCATATTTACTCACAGAGTAGTAGTCTGCCCCATTTGAATATCAAACATACCCTTCACACTGTATAAAAGGCACTTCCAAGGAATTAATAAATAATATCTCCTCTGCCCCAGCGCAGATTTATACAGGAAAGAAAGCTCAGTGAGATAAAATTAATATCACAAAGCATGCTCTTAAACCCAAATACCTTTTAAAGCCAAAAAGATATTAAAGGATTATAAAAGTGAGTTACCATATGATTCATTTTAAAGGGAAGTCTCTTCGCTACAAACTCCTTTTATATAAACAGCAGATAGTTGACTGGCTGGCTTTTCCATATGCTGCTATCTGTAGGCTAGGTAGGATTTCCATTACTGAACTAAAGAGTGCCTTTGGAAAATAAAAGCATACACTCTGTCCTGGGTTAAGCTTTCAAAGAGCCGTCTTCCATGTATCCTGGGGTGAAACTGCACAAATACAGCAAGTATTTTAAAGGAGGAATGGACTCTCTGAAGAATAGTTCTTCAAACACTGATCTTCAGACACAGCTTGATGTGAATGCTTGTGCAGAACTCACTTTCAAGTAAACACCTCACCATCTTTTGTTGTCATGACAACAAGCGATCTCACTCTCTATTCGGATGGCACTGATAATTCACAAGCATATTGCCCAATTATGTCCACCTTAAAATGAGAAAATCCATGAAGGCACGACTGCAAATCAGTGTAACTGCCTTTGAGCAAGCCCCAGTGAGCATCATGCTCTTCCCTTCACACCAGTAACCGCACTGGCTTCGGTGGAGACACTCCTGACTTAGAGGACTGGTAGAGTCTGATCCAGTTATCCAGAGTCCAGTGCTATTTTGGGTGACCTTGATTGACTTCCAGCTGCCAACTGAGGAGGACACAAGTCTCCTGCTGTTCTGTCACATCTACCACTCTGAGTGGACATCACACACAATTTTGAGAGTCATATGGGACTAAGGTCTCCAATGTCATAGCCACAGTCCCATACAATGAAATATTAACACACCCCAAGTCTGCACACCAACATTGCCACGTGCCAACACCTTATTTCACATAAACATAATCTAATCCTACTTCTATTCAAACCATGTTGAATAGAAGACAATAAGAGACAAAAATCTATGTGAAGAACTAAAGTCCTTCCTTGGGTTTCCTGGGGGGCATGGATGGTGAAACTGGAATCCCATCACTGATTTCTACTACAATACATGGGAAAGGAATAAAAATATACCATTGTTGCCTCAAACAAAAAGAAAGAGCCAATAAATACAACTGCAGTGACCCATTTATGCTTCAAATGCTCACCTTTGACTAAGACATTTATGCTACAACAGACTGGAGTATAAAACACAGGAATTTAGTGCACTGACCTCAGCATATGGGGTCACTGCCTTTCCTGATTAATGTTGCCAAGAGTTTGTAATGAGTTTGAACGCTGCAAGTGAGGCAGCCACAATGCAGAGAGAGCTTTTGGGTTCACCCATCCTCTCAGACTGAAGAGCACACACGCTTCCTGACCCAGAAGCTTTCTTCTCTATCAGCTGCAGCACTCCCAAACAGAATATCACTTCCAGTAGTTCATCTCCTGGTCTTTCCTTTCAGGCTTTGTCACTACCTGGAAATTCAGATGTTTCAGCTGAAGGAAAGACAGTGCCTGAGGAGGCTCCAGGTAACTGTGTAGCTTTACAACAACAACCCAAGGATACCTCTCAAAGCAAGTCAGTCATTCAGCATCACTGCATCCTACTGTTTATTCCCTGCACAGAAAAGCAACAGCATGAAGTACACTCTAAATGAAGTATTTCCCCTTTTATTTTTTTTCCCTCAAGAGCACTCAAAGTTTTTTGACTGGCAGACCTAGAATCACTCTATTTATCCACGGAAAATGTGCAGGATAGTTCATGCACAAGTAGCTAATTTCTCTTTGCACTGGAACTGACCCATCACTCCTGGAGGCTGACACTAGGATTTATAGCAAAAGGCCAAAGGCAAAGCACTCAGCTTTGTTCCAGTCACAGGGCTGACTGATGCCATCACTGAAAGCTGGAGAAGTCTGGGAGGTCTTGTGTCCTTTCCAGTCTTGTCTTTGTCTACTTTCTATCTCTACAATGGTCCAGCCTTGTAACCAGAGCCTTCTCACACAATTCCAGCTATTGTTCCACCCCTTTCCCCGGGTGAAATGCCACCTTTTCTTCTACAGCATCACTAAGAAATATCTAACACCCACCCCTCCTACTAACATATTTATCCACTCCATAGTTATCCACCACTTTTAATGCTACTACTGCATCCTCAGTGGCCTCTAAGCATCTCGGTTCATTCCCAACTTCCACTCTAGGCAAAATTCTCCTGCCAAAAATCCGCCTACTCTCCTGCCGCTCTGACTGCATCGCTCGCCTTCTTGAGTCACTTCACTGGCGTCCTTTTACCTCCTGCAACATGTTAACACTTCTTGTCTTCCCCTCCTGTGTCTTGCAGTATCTCAACCCATCACCACCTCTTCCCTAATTTCCTCCATACGCCTGACAGCGAAGTAAGAGAGGTTATGTTACAAAACACAGACCATATTTTTGATAGTTAAAAGCTGAAAGCATCAAAGAGAACCATAGCCAACACTTGTGATCTTTAAAATACAGCCAAATAACAATGCATGCACATATACCTTGCATAAGAAGATGCATGCCCACAGAAAAGCTTGATCTCCTCTAGATAAATATAATTTCAACTAAAATGGTAAATATTATGCCACGTTTTTCAGCCACAAACAAAACACCTAAGTCACTCTGAAGGTTTTAATCGCTGGATATGTAATGCCAAAGCTGCTTATTTATGTTTAATTCCAGCCTTCTAACACAGCAGAGCCTTAATCCAAGAGAAACACCACCCTCCTCAGCGAGGCTTACAAGCAAGAGGCAGAGAAAGACCACCAGAGCATAGGAAGAGAAAGCTGATAATTGAAGTCATCAAGAAAGAGGGAATCCTAAAAGCCAGCCTGCCGTTTTGCTCCCTAAAACATTTGTGTTGTGCAGGCCCACTTAACATTTAGAAGCATACTAATGCCCTTAGATCAAATGTGCTGTTGGCAGCAGGAACCATTACTCAAATTTGGTCATTCCAGGGTGGAAATCATCTCTAAAACATGTCTATATTTTGTACTCTTCAGTAAAATTCTACTGAATTACTTCTCTAAGAAATTATCTGATGTTGATACAATGATGAAAATATGTGTGCTGGGCCACCCACCCTAAATATAAACTCAGGATTTTGGTTTGGTTTGGTTTTTTGACACTTTTACCCTCCTGCCTTCCACATGTGTTTAATTTTTGAACCCCAAAACAATTTCCAAGTGCTATGAGTGCCTCCGCTGGTACAGGGGTATTAAGGCTAACCAGAAACTTGAACTGCAACCAGGCAAGAATCCACACACCCCTCTTAACCATTCAGTAGGATGCTCATAATTCATTAAATACTTTTTTCCTTCACAGTTTTCCAATGAATCCAAACTAAAATAATTACAGAGATGTTTTTACTTCAGGTTTCCCATCACTCATGTTCTTGGTTCCCTAGGGTCATGCCCAGGGGTGATGGAGCTGGCAGGTTGAGCTCCCAAGAGCTGCAGAACCTCAACAGCTTGAGCTCAGAAAGCTGTCAGGGTACAGCTCCAACACAGGCTGCCAAGCAGGCAGCCACAGAGGCGCAGACCTCAGCAGAGCACACCGGAAAGCAGTTAATTCCCCTGCCCATAGCATTTCAAAATTAAAGTCCTTAATTGAAACAAAAATCACATCTCAAATCATCTTAGATCTGCTATGAAAACTGCAGTCCTCCACCCAGCCTTACTGGTGTCCAGTTGGACAGTCTCAATACCAGTCCTGCATGCCCAATGATGTGAATTCATGCAGCATTAGAAGGGATTTCAAAATAAGGAGTATATTTTTTCCCCTGCACTTAAGAGAATATTAATGAGGGACTACTGGAAAACTAACTGAAAAACAAAAGCAAAACCAAAATTCATCTTCATGGTAGAAATGTGGTTTGATTTGTATCATTCCCTTTACAAGTCTTTCTTCTTGCTATCATTCCTATTTGCTATGCCTCAGTTTAAAGTAATTACTGCGGGAAGATGGACAAGGCTTCACTACCTTTGTGCCTGCAGACACCTCCTGCAACTGGAAGAGGACAAAAGGAAATAATTTTGACAATAATTTAGTGCCTGGGAGAAAAGCTACTGCCTCACCTTGGCTAAGCAATCAGCTGTAATGGAAAGGGTCGATAGCTGTCAGAGCGCCTTGCCTGATGCTCTGATGACTGCAAAACACTGAGAATGAGGAGGAATCACACAAGCACAGCTCCAAATGCTCCCACCCCTGAATGTGGAGTTCTACCTTAGCCAAGGAAAGTTGCTATGCAGTCTGACCAGCCTCCTTGAAGATTAGGGAGGGATTTGCTGAGCTGTGGACAAGCAGGGGGGTAGGTAGTCAGCCAGTTCTGCAGCCACAGACTACAACACAGGCAGGATTTAAGCCTGGAAAACCTGTCTTTTCAAAAATCAGTCGGTAAAATCAGGTTTAAGGGCCTCTACATCTGTTTGGGAGCCTATAAAAAGCTGTGTCCAGCTGAGGGCAAATATGTGTATGTACCTGTTCCTAGCACTAAAGGCTCACTAATACCAGGAGCTTTCCCAGATCCTGTGATCTAGCAAAACCTGCCATCAGACCGTGCCTGGCTCAGCACCCCCGTGAACTTTACACGAATCTGGTAGGATATTTCACTCCTGTGTTTAAAGCTAAGTACAAACCTGTTTCTTTAAAGCTACTCAGATGCTTAAAGATTAACATGGATTAAGTATCCTGATGCATGTAAAGCATAAGAACTCGAGGTGTTACAGGCTTCCCTTCTCATTCCATCCCTGGGGTCCATTTCTATTAGTTTTTGACTTTGAGACCAGGAAAGCTACTCGTACTTGTAGACACACAAATTAAGGAGGGAGCTCAGCAATGCTCTAACATGTCTCTGCACAAGCTCCTAAGAGCACGGTCTTGCTTATACAGAAAATTTTATTCCTTAGGAAATAAACTTTTTTTCTCTTTCTGCTCTTATCCCTTTCATCCTCTGCCCTTCCCTAAAACCTCCTGCATTTAGGAAAGCTTTCCTGAGATGGTCTTAAAAACTCACCTACTTTTTCCTTCAGCTGTTCCAAGAAAACTGTCCCCTCTCAGAACACTGCCTGTGGCTGCCTATGGCAATCACAAAGGTCCAACATGAGAGAGATGTTCATCCATCTCTCTCTGGTTCTGATGTCCCAGGAGTGGCAGAGGCAAAGGCTGCCCAAGCCCACTCTAAACCAGTCACCCAGCGATGGCACCCAGTGCTCCCACTGGTGGGCTGCAATCAGCATCCAGGGTGGCTCAGGTGTGTTCCCACCAACTTTAGCAACATTTCTGACCACTAAGCAGACACCACCTGACTGCTCTGCAAGCTTTGAAAGATACAGAAATATCTGTCTCATTACTCTTATCAAACCACAAAGTTAATGCCTTTTCTCAAGAGCTTTTCCTCACTGGATTGTCCTTCCAATCCATAACCTCTCCCCAGCTTATCTTCAAGGAACAAGTTAAACTTAACATCACCACCTGCATTTGTAAGATTGAATTCTATTGTTTTAGCCAGGTTCTGGTGGAAATCACTGATTCTTGTTGTGACAGACTGTAAATAGAGGGAGACTACTGTTGCAGAAGAACAGCCTGAATCTCAAATTTTGATGCTCAAATACCTTTGGTCCTGAAACTCTTTATAATAAATAAATGAACTACATTTTTCTAACAGTGAAGGAACCTACACACTTTCTCTTCAGTGCAAACCTGTCACACAAAAAAACGCCTTTATTTTCCTGAGCAGGTCTGTGTGTGATACTGTCTAATATCACTAGGTGGAGCTAGGCAGATAATCGCATTTTGTTTTATTCAATTATAAAAGAGAGAATCCAGCTTTTCCTGAAACTCTCTTTTTGGATGATGCCCTAATCCTTGATCCATAAAACCACTGCCAACCCACAGCAATCCAAGTTGATTATAGACAACATATCTTGTATGTGCACAGGGCAAGAGGAGGGACCAGGACAGGGCTCAGGCCCAGAAGGTATCAGCAAAGACCCTCTGGCCCCGCTAGCAAAGCTGCTGCTCTGACACACTCTGCATTGCAAACGGCTTCAGCAAAGTACTTGATAATGCCTGAACAGAGCCTGCAGGTCCCTGCTGCTTCCCCTTCTTTTGTGCCATTTTCTTCATTGGTTCTATTCTTTATTGTATGTTTTTCCTCTGCTGAACAAAAGCCTGGCTTAGCCTGACAAGACATCCCCACCTTTGATCACATAATCACAGCACTGAACCAGCCTGACACTAATGAAAGTTCTGCAGTCTCAGTATAGCTGAAAACACAGGGCTTTGCCTGTAACTTCTTAGTAATTAACTTTTTAATATAAGGTAAGATCCAGATTTTAAAAAACAAGTGTTCCCTGGTTTTTTCTGCTATGCCTTCTTTAGTCCTCAAGTAAACAGGACCTAATTACAGCTGTTAAAATAACACCATGGTTTCCCTGCTCTAAAATAGTCAATTAACACCCCTAAGGGAAAGGTTTTCCTCACCCTGTCTACCAACAAGAAATTCTATAGAGTCACAGGGAAATGTAAAACAAATTATTCAAAAGAAAACATTACATAATTTTATAAATCTCCTGCATCTAAAACATTTTTGACTCTTCCCTGTGCTCAGTGGAATGTCAGAGGTTTTTACAAACTAACTGCTAATGTGATCTTGAAGTTTGTTGGTCACAGCCTATAAAAACTGACTTGCAAACTTCAGAACACAGAAACTTAGGCTGATGCAATTACTGGCATTTAAGACAAGCAGATCTTGCCAGTATTAAACAAAAAATTACATGTTAATTGTAATTAATTGACCAGAAAAATACATATTAAAGTTTTCCCACGATTATTTTCAGAGTTACATGTTTTTAATATTGTACTTGATACAGCTAAGCTGCAAACTTGGAAAGGCATCAGACCTTTCTTTCTGACCTTGGCTGAAAATGATGAGTGCAGAATCTCCAGCACTTTATTCATTAGCATCTATTCATGCTCTCACTTTACAGCCCTCACAGGCCCTGTCAGCAGGAAATAAAAAAATGGCCCAGCCATGGACCTGAATGTGCCCAAGACAGTCCACATCTCTCAACTATTAGCTCACTCCCTGGCTCTGTTCTGAGCTGCCTGAAGTCACTCCTGCCAAAACAAACCTGCTCCTAGACGTGTTAGACCCAGGAATTCTATTTGGGGCCAGTTAGTGTCGTGGGGTCAGGGGTTAGTCCCTGGTGCCTCTTCACTTAGCTGTACAGATGGGAGGCTGAAGGCAATGGACCTAACTCTGATGTAATCAGAAGTAAGGTGAAAAGCACTCATGATCTGGTCTGATCTTGCTTTTCTGAGTTGATTTTATGAGATGCAGCTAAGAATTAGCATAATGAAATAAACCTTTTATCTGTATTCACCTCTGAGGTAGCTCCAGTACACTGATGTGGATTGAGCTCTCCATGTTTTCCATTAGCTCCTTTTTTATCCACTTGAAAAACATCCCACACTTCACCTCCACACTGCCCACATGAATTTTTGACAGATGCACTGTTATTCTACTGCTCCCTTCAGCGGATCGTGTTGTCTATTTTAAAGAGTTTGGAAAACAACCCCAAAACACCACACATTGGTGGAAAAATGCAGTACTTCATTTAGAAAATCGTGCTTAAACCCAAAGATTTTCACTCCTCTCCCTACACAGGACCAAAATTAAAGTAGTTAATAGCAAACATGTGGTATCAGTGCATTGCTCATCCACACACAAAGACCTCTAAGAGGCAATTGTTAAATTCATAACTCAATTAAGATCCTTCAGAGAACCTGTATGTGACAAGTGTCTTCTAAAAACAGGATAGAATTTATTGAAATGATTTCTCTATCTTTACAAGCTTTCCTTCAACTGTTATTATGCAACCCATCAAGTCAAAATATTACCCTACAGCAGAAAATCCTCCACAGCGCAATTATCTCAAGAAAATCCTCAGAGGTGGTTGGGTGAGGAAGTCAAACTGTAGTAAGAATAAGCACTACAGTGCTAGAAACCTCCAGAAGCATCCTAAAGCCTTTACACTCAGCAGGTGTAACGCCCGGGCTGCTCGACAAGAGTCAGTGATGGGACTACTTCCTTTCATACCAAGTGTGACACTCGACGATACCTTGAGAGTGGTTGTTTCTAAACCCTCTCCTTCTGTTTTTCTGGGAAGTGATATTCATCAGCTTCTGTGTTTGCATCCTGATCAACATCCTGCTACCTGCTGTTCTTTGGGGAGTAACAGGAGATTACATGAAAGAATATAAAATATCCCAAGGGCAGGAACTGCTTTCCTTTCTCAACGCTTTGTACTGTGTTTAGATCAATAGAGGCAAACTCCTCCAGTACACCTCAAATAATCCCACTAGCTATGGAGAAAGTTCTAAAATACTATAGCATATTGTAACACTTTTTGCAAAAATAGTGTGCATCCTTCTTGCCAGGAAGCCCAGAAATGCACACATTGAGATGGGTAATAATTTGTAACATGACAAATTCAACAGATTTCACTCCTTTGCGATGAGTCTCACCTCTCAGAAGTTTCCAATATGCAGAAATGAGAGGTTGGGGTTTTTAATAGTAAGTGTTACAATTAAAAAACATCTTGTGCTTCCTACCTCTCCCTGATCTTCCAGGCATTCTTACTAGGCTTCCAAAAAATGCCACATTTGCCTTTTTTAAAAGCTATACAAATTTGGGGTATACTCACCTATACAAAACCTTCTCTGAAAAGAGAACAAGAAGATGTATAAAGTGCTTCTATCACCTGTCATAAATCACAGAATCACAGAATTGTAAGGGTTAGAAGGGACCTCCAGAGATCACTGGGTCCAACCCCTCTAGCAAAGCAGGCTCCCTAGGACAGGTCACACAGGGAGGCGTCCAGATGGGTCAGTTGTATGTACTATTCATTAATTGTTATTGTTCTTGCTCTGTCCTCACAAAATTCTGTCTCTACAAGGAAAAATCTACATAAAATTCATTATCTTAAGCCTACAAACTTTATATGTTTCCTTCCAAAAAAGCAAATAGTTCTCTTTTTAAACTAAGTATAGGAATAAACTCTCTGGCAGCCTGAAGACTTGTATAACCAACAACTTAGAGCCCAGTGGTCCCATTTATTTCTGGAGGAATCCCATCCCCAGAGAAAAGTTGTGCTCACACAATATGCTCTTCCTGCAAAAGGCACCCACAGACTTTAGTTAAAATTTGAGCATGTTCTAAAATATTTCCCCCTCTATGCTGCTTTTGAAGACACAGTGCACAAAGTCTCTCAGAAACACATCTCTTGTTGGAGGATCCTGGGATAAGCAATATAGATGGGCAAAGGCAAGGAAATGAAACTACAAATTGTTTGATGGTTTTCTCAATCTGCTGGTTCCCTGATTTTGCTCAGGTTTAGGGGAAGGGAAAACCCCATCACCCGAGGCTGGAATAAGTAGGGAACAGCATCTTTCACTCTTGCAGGCAGATTCTTCCTATAGATGACAGTTCAGGACATCATGTATTGTAACACAAAGTATGCTCATAACTCTCAGGGTCATTTTTAACATGTGCAGTTTGATGACAGATTATAAACTTGGGTGTTAGGTATCAAAAATTCCATATGATAGCAGATACTATAACAGACATCAGCAAACAGAGAACTGGGTTTTTTCCTTCTAACAGCCTGTTTTTTAACAGTAGCCTGGTAATTTAAAAGGAAAAATGTACCAAAATATTTGAAACAGTCTTTTTCAGTTTAAAAATAACAAACTTACAAGTCACCTGAAAATCACTGACCTTTTCTAATTTTTCAAAGTGTTCTCTGAGGAACTTCATGGGTCGGTCTGGCTTTGCTATGCAAAGGTTTACAATGCATTCTTTTAAAATCTGTTGGATGTTGTGCTTTTGAACGTAGAGTTCACATCCCTTCAGGCTTTCATCTTCTTCCACATTGCAGGAAGGAGCAGCAGCCATCTTCAGGCTTGTAAACAGAAAACAGACCTAGGTAAGAAAATGGTGCAAGAAAGAGATAAGAGACAGTTCCCAAATCCTTTGTCAGGGAGATCTGGAGGAGCAGAGGCATTTTAATATTGCCGGTTGCCTTTTCAAGAGCTGCCGATTGATTCTGAACCTTTTAATGTTCTGGGGTTGTGCATGCAAATGCTGAACCGTGTCATCTTTGTAGGATCATCACAGCAGTAAGTACAAAAAGAGCATTTTAACTCCCGGGAGGCAGTCAACCTTTAGAAATACCGGTGCAATTCATCATACAAGGCCATGATTTTTAAAGGCAGCTATTAAACGATGGTGTAAAGCCTTGCTTTTCTACTCCCTCGGGGACTCCCTCCCCAGAAACGCTGTCTTCCAGAACAGAAGAATTTTTGGTAAATTTTAACATCTCCCTCCCCCATTCACATGCGAACGACCCTTCCCAGTCCCGGGGGAGATGAGGAGGAGAGGGCTGAACCTCCAGAGGGCAGCTTGGTAGCGGGGGGACAACAACCCCAAACCCCTCTTTATTTCCCCCAGCGAATATATGACCGCTCCGCTCCAAACCAAAAACCGCGAGGGCAGCTCTACACCGGCCTCCCAGGCCGAGCGGGGCGGCGGGCAGCGGACCGGCCCCGGGAGGCGGCAGAGCACCGAGGAAGGGCCACCGGGCCCGGCGAGAGCCCCCCGGTGCCCGAGGCAGCGCATCCCCCGGGCCCGGGTCGGCGGATCAGTCCTACCCTGACATCCCCTCACTGGGCTCGGCGCCCAACTGGGCTCGGCCAGCGCTGCCAGGGAGCGCGGGGCCGCCGGGGGACGGAGAGGGCCGGTAAATACCTGGGTGGCTGGCGCCGGCGGAGCGGCGAAGGCTCCTCTCTCCTTCGCCGGCGGTGGAGGTGGAGGAAGGGGCTCCCCTGCCGGTATCCGCACTGCAGCCGCCTCCTCCTCCTCCTCCCCTCGCCGCCCGCCCGGGGCCGCGGGGCGCCGCGGGGACCCTCCCCCCGCACCCCACCGCTCCCGCACAAAGGCTCCGGCCCCGCCGCTCGCCCGCAGGAAGTCCCGCCGCCGTCACTCACCGGCGGGCGCGGCCTTCTCGCCGCCTCCGCGGGAGAGGCGGCACGGAGCCGGAGCGCACCGCACGGCGCGGCTGCTACACCGGCCGGGGGAGAACGGGCTGGCCTGGAACGGCGGCCTGACCACGGGAGAACAGCCGGGCCACAAAGGGCTGGCCGTGAAGGATGGCCTGGTCTCAATGGAGAGGAGAGCCATGAAGGATGTGACTCATGACAAAGGGCAGCCTGGACATGGACAGGCCAGCCATAAGGATGTGCCTCATGACAAAGGGCAGGCTGGCCATGAAACACGACAGCCTGGTCACAAAGAGCAGGATGGACATGGGCAAACCAGCCATAAAGATGTGCTTCATGACAAAGGACAGCCTGGACACAAAGGACAACAGCCTGGTCACAAAGGGCAGACTGGCCATGAAACACGGCCAGGCCAGGAAGAGCAAGCTGGTTGTGAAGGATGGCCTGGCCATAGAGGACAACCATGAATGGTGGCCCAACCATAAAGGACAGGCCTGGCCACATAGCATGTGCCTCACAGCAAAGCACAGCCTGGCCACAAAAGGCAGGCCAACCGTGCTGGATTGTAGTGTGGCCACAAAGGACAGGTTGCTGAGCAAAGGCAGGAGCGTGGCAGCCCCAGTGCTCTCTGTTAGGGGAGCCAGGCTCCAGGCGGGCTGCAAGGGCAGCTCACCAGTTCGGGTACTTCAAGCAAAGCCAACAGACCCCGGAGCACCTCTCTGTGCAGCCTGTGAGGAGCATGGCCACCACGGGGCTCAGCCACAGCCCAGCACCCATGCTAGGCTGGAGCCCGTGTGGGCTGTCAGGACTTCTCCAGTGTACAGTCATGTTTCACTCTCACAGCAAAGAAGCCCCCAAAGGGTTCACAGACAAGCCAGGAACACCACAACACGGCACTAAACTCCTTGATGGTAAATACAAGGCTACGCAAAAAGGATGATTTTAGTTAGCTCTGTAGTTTATTGCACTTTGAGTAGCCATGAAAAAGCCCATAATGACCCTTTTGGTTTGATGTGTGCTTGCTGCACGAACCCCAGGCCAGCACTCACATCACCATGTGGTGTAAACTGTGTGTAAGTCACATCACCAAGTTGTGTAAGGTGCATGTAAGTACGTGAACATGACATAAAAACAAACACTAAAGCTTACACAGCACTGTCCCAGGGCAGTATCGAGCCCCACACTGACCAGGAGGGCAGGGGATGCGGTAATGCCTCACCTCGGAGCTGTGCCGGGCCGCCCCGCCTCTCCCCTCAGGCTTCCCGCCACCCGTGGGCTTCTCTCAGTCTGTGTCTCCTCTCCTGCGCGACACTAGTACCGGACGCCAATCCTGCCGGCAGCTGCCGTACCTGCTGGAACTACCGCCCTGCCTCCTCGGTGCTCCGCTGCGGGGTCGGCACGTCCCCTCAGAGCACCATAGACATTACGAGAGCGAAGCTGCGCGCTCCCACGCCACCGGGGCCTGTCATGCGTGGACCGGTACCACTCCACCGTGCCGTAAAGCGCTCGCTCGCCGCCGTAAAAGCCTCGCGCGTCATTAGCAACGCCGTCGCACTTCCTTGGCGACAGGCGGGAGCATGGCGGCGGCCGGGGCGGCCGAGGTGGCGCAGGCTTTGAGCCGGCCCTTGAGCTGCCTGCGGGAGCCCGACAGCGGTCGGGCGGCGAGGCTGCGGGCGCTGGAGGCCATCCGGGCCGAGGTTCAGGAACGGCCGCTCTCGGGCGCCGTGGTACAGGAGGTGTTCGGGGCGCAGCTGTTGCGGCCACTGGCACGCTGCCTGGCGGGGGACGCGGCGGAACGGTGCCGGGAGCTCGCCCTCCAGCTCCTCTGCCACGGGCTCACCCGTGGTGACAGGCCCGGCGAAGCGCTGCCGGTGCTCCTGCCGGCCTTGGCGCAGCGCCTCTGCCCGCCGCAGGGTTTTGAGCCCAGCGAGGAGCTGCGCCTCGGCCTCGTCCAGCTCCTCGGCCTCTTGCTGCAGCGCTGCGGGGCATCCATGGTCCCCTACCTCGACGATGTTATCCGCATCCTCCAGGTCACTCTCCTCGACCACTATGCCGAGGTCAGGCGCGAAAGTTGCAGGTGTGCCGTGGCCTGCAGCCAGGCCATGCCAGGTGGGGCCTGGGGATGGGCAAAGGGGGTTGGTGTGAGCCTGCAGTCTCCTGGGGGAACAGGGACAGAGGTGGGGATTGGCAGGAAGTTAGAGGATGCAGTCAGCAGAGTGGAGGAGAGGTGAGAAGCCATACTCACTCTCGGAGGTGCGCTTTGCAAGCCCCTGGATCTCTTGGAGAAGAGCTGTGCCAGCGGTGGATGCTGAGCACTTAGAGCACTTAGAGCATGGAGGTAGTAGTGGAGGAGGGAGCCAGGGGGATATGTGTGTGCTGCTGTTCAGCTCTAACATAAAGTTAAATCCGCATGCTGCATAAATGCAGCAACATTAATCCAAGCTGCTCTTCCCAAGGTTACAGAAATCACATCTGTCATGCACATAGAGTATGGTGTGATTGAAGTTTCTGTCTCTCTGCCCTAACAGAGCACTTCCACATGCAGTCAGAATCGCTGATAAAACCCCTAATGCAAACAGTCTCCCACCAGCACTACCGAGTTCGTGTTGATGTAATTCAGGCTACTGGAGCAGTGATACAGTATGGGAATGGAAAGTCAGTGGATGATGTTCTGTCTCACCTGGCTCAGAGGTTATTTGATGAGATTCCCAAGGTGTGCTTTTCTTTTCTTTTTTTTTTTTTTTTTCCTCTCTATCTATTTTTAATCCAGTTTGGAGTGAGTGTTTTTGGTGGATTCTCCCACCCTGCCATTTCCAGCTTTCATTCATTCAATTGAGATACATAAATGTGTCACATACAGGTGTTGTCAGTTGTAAACTCTCCAAAACCAAGGTTGGTGACCTATTCAGTTGTTGTCTAATTCTGCAGGCTGTCGAAGTTTGTATGTACCTCTTATTTCTAATGGGCACTTTCAATTCGGTTTTCAATTCTTCTGTCAGATCCCTCTAGGACTTGAATCTGTGACCTTTTCAAATGCTTTTCAAACACTTATGATATCGGTGCCTTCACAAGGCAGTGATTTCAGAATATGCAACTTAATCATAATAAAAATATTTTAATTTTGAGTGGGTGTATTCATGTTATTTGAGAACAGAAAATTGTTTTCTGGAGCTTCACATTCAGGAGAAATGCACATTTCTTACATTCTCAGAGAGGTATTAACCATGAAAATTTAGAGTTCTCTGAGTAAGGTCTGTATCTTGTCTTCCTCTTGGAGATGTGTTTTTGTGCAGCAAATAGGCTAAGACTAATTAAGCCAGAGTGAGAACACAAGAGGGAGCATGCTCCCTTGCATGTTACTTAAGATGCTTGCTGCAAACCCTGGGTTCTTGTCGTTTCTTCTGACACTATCAGGGGACTTTACCAAGTCTTACACTTTTTTATTCTCTAGGATATTTTCCTGACATATTTAAAATAGTGTTTTTGTATCCATGTAGGTTCGACATGCTGTAACAGCTGTTGTTGGAGAATGGTTGTTGCACCTACGAGATAGATATTCATATTTTCACAAGTTGATCCCTTTGTTACTTGGCAGTTTTAGTGATGAAATTCCTGAAAACACGTAAGCAGATCCCTGATCTTTCTTTTCTCCCCATCCCCACTCCTCCTCTCTCCCCCCTCCCCAAAAAGTTGTTATACATGGAAGTGTTTCTGAGTTCACGGGTGTATTGCTTGGAGGAAAAAGGAACAACATGGGTTTGTTTCTTCTTTCAACCCAAAATGACAGTATTATCTTTAGTAACATTTTTTATAGTGTCCTTTTATGCTACCTTCAATTAAGAGAGAGACAGAGAGGTAGACATCCTTTAGAAGAGATGACCTCTGTCTCCTGAGTACAAAAGAAGCATAAACTCTTGACTTAAAATGCCTAGGTTAAAGGCAGGAATGCTCTCCATCCTTCCAGCTGAATTGAAGAAGTCGGAGTTTCCACAAGTTTATTTTAAAATGCTTTTCTTTTGGGGGCATGATGCTATAAAACTTATTTTGTGTCTAGGAAACTGGCTTGGACTTACTGGGAAAAGGTAGGCTTGCAGTGGGAGAAGGAGAATGAAGAAGATCTGAAGGATAAGATGGATTTTAGTGTTTCACCATCTCATTATCCCAAAGGAGGTAAGTGCTGCACTGAAAGTGTTTTTTGCTTCTTGAATAATCCTATTTTTTTGCAGTGCAGTAAGGATGGCAGCACAAGATGTGTACTACTCATTGCAAGATACAGTGCCAGTTAATGTATAGGGGTAGCATAGGTATATAAAGTCTCTCATATATCTGTATATAAAATGATTTATGTTAAATTTTTTAACCTTTTTGTTCAGTACCTACATTCAGTTTTTCCATTAATCCCAAAATGCATTTTGGAGAAAGAGTAAATGAAAATGCAGTGATGCAGCAGCAGCAGCAAGTTCTACATCAGTCAGCAGAGAGATGATGGGAAAGGAAAGCAGGGTGGAAGGACCTGTGAGCTGAGTCCTTGAATGATGAGAAATAAACAAACCATTAGTGATCCACAGGATTGGCATGGAAGAAAACTTCACAGTGAAGTAATTTCAGGCTTCTTTGTGAGACACTGGGATGCTAACTAAAATCTACAGCCATATAGAAAAGATGTAGGAGCAGAAGGACTAATTTATTATATACAAAACCCCGAGACATGCAGCATGTGTAGCTTACCTATTAGTACCATATAGAAACACAGAATGGTTTGGGTTGGAAGGGACCTTAAAAATTACCAAGTTCCATGCCCCTGATATGATGTGTAAATCACTTTAAAACCCTGTGTTTGCAGTAGCTTCAAGCTTGTTTCCTGTCTCAGGTTCATAATGTTAATATTTAAAAATATGCACATAGGTGTTGGTGAGAGAGAGGGGATTTAAATGGGTCATCTATCCATTTCTGTACTCGAGTTTGAGAGAACAAAAACTCCTTTGGTGTGAAAGAACAAGTTCATGCTTGACTTGTGCCTACCTGACAATCACATCACAGAATACCCAGCAGCAAAATCCTTTCCATGACGATGGGTTCCGGAGTTCTTTCTCCTTTGAAATTAGAGGGGTTTTTTTTCCTTTTAAAGTTGCTTTACTCAGTAATGCTTGAATGAGAGGGGAAGCACTTCATAATGGTGACTGGTTTGACAGAACTGTTTAGCTTTGAAGACAGTCAAGTTGATCTGTTATCCTTTCCAATTCTTTTTTTCTTTTTCCCCCTATGTATAACACTACCTCAGGGGTGTGTAAATGATAAAGCATGCTTTTACTTCTACTAGTGATGGCAGAAACATACTTCTTTTTTGGCAGTCAGAATTTTTTAACATACATAAACTGTCAAAGTTCAGTGTCTAAGCTCCAATCAGTTACTTTGTAATGCCCATAATACAGTGACAGTCCTCAAGGCCTTGATGTGCTAGTCCTTGAAAGACTTGTTATTATTTATGTCCCTAATGTTGTTACCTTGTTCACTTTTCTGTGAGCTTGTGTTGGGTTTCCTCTATAGACTAGGGTTTTTTTCTGAAAGGGACATCTATCAATTGCTTCACAAATTAAGTTATATGAACTTTCTGAAATAATCTTCTTAGCATAATAAATATGGTTCACAACTTCAGGCAATGCTCTGGCCCTGCATTTAATTGACTTTTCATGCATCTTGCTTGGTAGAAATATGCAGTTAGGGCTTGAATGTGACACATGTACACACTTGAGTCCCAGGCTGATGAGGACTTTAAGATGTAATTTCTTATTGCTTGTTTTTACTTCCAAATTGTACATCCTATTAACAGTCAGGTTTTATGTGACAATTAAAATGAGAGGAAAGGGTGAAAGTCTACTTAATCTTACAGATAGAAAACTTCATCAAAGACACTAGTGTACCTTAGTTTCAAGTAATGCACAGATTGTGTGAGCTGTTTTCATGTCTGTCCTTCCCCCACATTTCCTCTCCATGTGCATTTTTATAATATGATGATGATGTATTTTAAAACTTCATTGCTCTTGCTTCTGACTTATCCAGCATCCTGGAATATCTTTATGGTCTATTTTACTTGACTATCTAAGTCCAGCTGTCGAGCTAATGAACCTGACATAGGAGCCTCCCTGTGCTTTGATCTCAGGATGCCAGATAATGCAGGACAGAGGAAGAGTAGTTAGACCTCATACCTCGTGTCATCCCACCAAGTGAATAGCTTTCCATTGAGCAAGAGCAGTCATCGCCTTAGGATACAGGTGCAGACAGTTTATAGCAGGGAAGTCTTTGACAGTAGTAGCTACAGGGAGAAATGCCTGCATTTGAACATCTGAAATGAGGGAACTACTGATAAAGAATGGCCCAAATTCTTTAAACAACACCCTGCCTCAGGTCAAATAGGATGCCAGTCTGTATTTGCTGTCTCAGGTTGATTTCTTTATTTGACCTTTTGCTATTCATTGTCAGTTTTGATAATCCAGAATTTTACCCTCCATTGACAAAAGAAACAGCAATTCATGTCCTGATGCTTGAATTTTATTTTTCTCCTACTCAAGGTATTTCATAGACATTTCTATAAGGCTTTTGTGTTCTTCAGGCCATTTACTTTAGTCTCTTTTCCTTTTAGTGTTTTTAGTGACACAGACCAATTGTGGGAAAATACACTGAGACAACTCAGTCATTTCTTTTTCAAAGCATTTACAGAACTCTGTACCAGAAATAATGCTGGTTTTCAGCACCTCATAATGAATAATATTTATTTTTCAAAACAGTATGTGAACTTTGTGAGTGGTGGTACTAAATTTGTGGTTCTTAGGGAACAACCTTTCAGGTTTTGTCTGTGTAAGCGAGGAAAAAAGAGGAAATAAGAAAAGAAACTCAGCTTGTGCAAGTAAATTCCTCAGCAGCAATTGGAATATTTTGTTCCACACAGAAGCAGACACCCTTGTTTTGGAGCCTTTGAACTTTTTAAGGATTAATGTGCCCTGGCTTTTCCTTTTGATATTTCTTTTCATTTTGGTTTGGTTTATTTATTTTCTTCTAGTGACTCGACCAGGACTAGGTTGTCGGGAGCTTGTGTCAAGAAACCTCTCCAAAATTCTCCCAGGTCTCTGTCATGATGTAACAGACTGGGTTGAAAGCACAAGAATAAAAGCATCCCAGCTTCTGTACACGTTATTGTTACATGCAGAGGATCACATAACACAACACATGGAGCTACTGCTCAGAACCCTGTACCAAGCGTGCTTGGATGAAGAAAGTGAGGTGGTTAAAAATGTAAGTTTAATCTGTTAAAGTATCTGTTGTACCCTGAATAAAGACTTTATAGTCCTGAGCCCATTTTCTGAGGGTTCACCCTACTTCAGGTCACTGGAAATTGCCCATGACTTCACGCTCAGGTATTTATGGATGTTAAAAACATATGAACATTACTTATGCCTATTTTAACATAATAAGTATGTATTCTTATGTAATTGGTATGAAGATCAATAGTAAAATTATTTAAATACTGTCTAGTTTATGTGCCAACCCCATGAAGCTTTGATAATGATTTCTTAAAAAATTATAACAGTGGATTAAAGTATAAAAGCCTTGGAGCAGCAAATTCCTCTTTAAAAAATGTGCAGGTTGTGCCCTTTCAAGTTAGTTGCACTTATCTCTCCCTGCTACATAATCCAACCATAATTCCAAACAAATACTGAGGTGTGTTCTTCCATGTGACACCCATATTCTGTGTTTAAATCCTTGTAATACACCTTTTTTTCATATTTGTTTTGAATAATAATTAGCATCACTTTTTTTTAACGATGCCCTCAGCATTTTTGATCAGCAATGAATCAATGAAACAGATGTTGTTGAAGGCATGAGATGAATTTAGCTGAGGATAGACAGGTGATACAAACATTTTTACAATTTTAAAAGAAAATCTGTTCGTATTTCTACATGAGCAAGAGAACATATATAGGTAGCTATTCAAGTTCCATAGTGCTTGTATGAAATATGTAAGCAATTAGAATAAACACATGTAGCCCTGGTGTCCTGGTCAAATTTACTACTTAGTGCTGGTTGTTATAAATATAAATTCAGAGGTATCTGTTCAAGCAGCACGTAACTTCCCCTTCCCTTTTTCTGACCAGATCTGTCTCTTAGAATTCCACCACTAATCTCCTCACTGGTGCTTCCAAGAGATTCCTTCCCAATTAGGAGATGGTTTCTGTGTTTAATTTTACACTACTTTGTGCCAAAATTGATGATTCAACAACTTTTCTTTGTGAATGCCTTTTATCTCCTTAGCAGTGCTGCTTTCCAGGGCACTGTGGTTATCTCCTCTATCATTTGTCCTTGTAGAACCTATGTCAGAGCAGCCACCAACTTGGAGAATATGCATGTCTTTCTCCAGCCTAAGAATACGTAAGAGTTAAAGATGAGATAGTATCTTAGCCTTTTTTTTTTTCCTTTTTCCTCTGCTGAAATGCATAAGTAACTTCATTCATATTTTTAGCTGGTTTATTGTATTGTTCTTTTCCAGTCTTCAGAGCCTTTTTATTTCTCTACAGTAAATATGAAGGAGGACAGGGTTCACATCTACACAGAGTATGTTCTAGCATTTTTTTAATCTCCCCCCATGTAAAAGGAAACAGATACATATAGTATTTAAACCCTAGAGTTCATGGCTACATCTTCAATTGAAACTAAAAAACTAGGATAATTCAAGTATTAATTAGATGCATTCAAAAATCCATGGCTAAATCACTAGACTAAAAATTAGATACAAAGGGAAATAAGCATTCATGTTTGGGGAAATGAGCCAACCCTTAAATAATGGGGTTAGGAAGAAATGTTCCTGTTGTGCAGGTAGTGGCACAGTAGTTGCCTGTATCTTCATTCATGCACCTGCTTGTGAATATTTGGTATCAGTCAGGAGTAAGCAGGGGTGTGCTGCTGATGTTTTGTGTGGAATACAACCTATTGATATGTATGCAAGGCAGAGATGGGATCAAAGGATGTGAGTATCATGAGGAATACACAGTAATTTTAAGCCTCTTCTGTTACAAAAAAAGTTATTTAAAGCAGTGGGCAGTTCCCCCATGGCAGTGCTTCCATGCTAAACCAGATCTGCAATACCACTGTCAAAATAAAGTACAATAACAAGAAAATACTTCTTCAGGCTTCTACTGTTGATGCTTTTAATAGATGAGTGGTGATTGCATTGAGAGCGTTCCTCAGAACAGGTTTTGGAGGACAAAATGCTAAACCACTATATCTGCAACATCTGGTTATTCAAAGCTAGAGACATTACATAGAAGGCTGTGCACTTCATTTCTGTGCATTCCTGTCTCATGGAAGTTTGTGTGATGCTGAGAAGAGTGCTTGCATGCCTTATTATGTGCTTACTGAACACATGTCAAGAAAATTTCTTCATGCCTATAATCATTACTGAGTGAGTGGAAATGGCCTGTGGGGTGACTGCTGGAGCGTTTAAAAGAACAGCTGGAATCATAAAATGTGTAAGCCCATGATATGTTGGATGGTCTTTGTGCTTTCAGGAAAACCCTCAAGTTATTCCTGTTCTTTTCTCAGTGTGTGAAGGCAGCAGAATTGATTGGAACCTTTGTCAGCCCTAAGGTGTCATTGAGATTAATCACCTCAGCCTTGGAGAAGACATCGAAGCCATCCTGTATAATGGTTTTAACTGCAGTGATTCGAGGTAGCCCAAAAGAGATCTTACAGCCCCATATTGCTGATCTTGGCAACACCCTGTCACAAGCTGGAGTTTGTCAACGATCTGAAGAGGTAACTGGAAAATACACCACACACTAGAGTTGTAGGCTGATGGTTCTCCAACTTTTTTTCCCCTTGTTCTCCTTAAATGCTCCCACTCCTATCCCTCCGTCACACACCTACCCCACCCTATCTCAGGACATAGTTGTGGATGTGTCTGAGACAGAACGGGAGCTTCCCTGTCCTCCCTGGGCCATGTTGTGGTCTCCTGGCCAAACCTGTTGTTCCCAGAAGTTTGGTTAGCAGTCCATCCTCTCAGCAGATGTGGGCTCACATTTGAGAGCTGTTGTAAAAGGCTTCAGATAGTGGGAGGAAAATGAAAAAGCATGATGGGGAGAGAAGCAGCTGTTTAGTATGTACTACACCAGTAGAGGACTACCTTGGCTGATCCAGAGGCAGAATTTGGCCCATTTTTGCAATGCCCGGTGTTCAGAATCCAGTCAAGATCATGTATTTCTGCACTCATCGGTAAAAATGCTCGAAGATTTTTCACAGTCCCTTGTAACTGGCATGTCAGGTTTCACAAGAAAGATTCCCTCTTAATATCCTCTCATTTTTGTTTTGTATTATTATTGTTTTCCATTTGAAAAGGAAGATACCATTCTTATGTGTATGTTTAGGAGCATGCTTTGTAGACTGTTGGGCCAGGGCACTGCTCTTTAAGTGTGAGATTCTAGGAGGAAAACCTTGACAAATTACAAATTTACTCCCAAGTGTGCCTTGAATTAATGACTGAGGCTGAAGACCATATGCATTTTAAGCTTGAATATTCATCAGGTGCCACATAAGGAAATGAGAGATCATATTCAATATGGAATGGAGATTTTTAACTTCTGGGTTTTGTTTGAGGGTTTTTTTCCTTCCAATTTCTTGGATGTGGAAATGGGTCTGTTAGAGATACACAAGAAGAATCCCTACAATTTCCCCCACAAATGATATCCAGCTTTCATTTTACCAAAACTTTGTTGGGCCTCTGCTCTTAAGGTGACCAAAACAGGGCCAGCACTCTGCCTTCAGAAAACTCTGACTTCATGTCAGATGCAGACTTCCCTTGAAAAGAGTTAGTCATGTGTGTAGACAGCACCTAGCATAATTGTCTTTTTGAGCCAATATAAGATATATGTTTGAAGTTCTTCCCTCATTAGGTTTCTTTCCTAATGAAGTATGTACCAGTGATGCAGGGGAATTAACCTTAATCTCCATGAAGCCCGTAATGATTAGGAACTGGGAGCCCTATCACCTGATTGTTCAAGTAACAGTTCCCTTTAGTCTAAAAAAAATAGAATTCCTCTAATTTAGACAGCAAATGCCATGTAGATGCTGTCTAACTAAGGCTTGATCACGGCCATGAGATTAATAACACTTAGAGCTAGCCTATTCCTAGACTTGGTTTATTTTTTGGAAGTAAATTTGTAACTCTGTCATCTTCTGTTCATTGACTGCAATCTGAGAGCTTCGTGGAATACCTGATGCACTCTACCAAAGAAGCTACTGGAAGTTAACTGACAGCAGTATTGATTTTATCTGTTATCAGTTGGATCAAGATAATGTGATTATATTGCATCAAATGAGATAAATTGGCTGAGATAAAAGCAGACACTCGGGTTTTCTTGGTTTATTTATTTAGCCATTATTGTTCCATTTAAAATAGCCAAACATGGGATAATCTTGGAAAGAGTTGTAACAAATGTGTTACTAATTAACAAATTGCACTTCAGAGTGAGAAAGTACTATCAGTAAAGCATTCCAAAATACTTGGATGTTTTTATTCACAGTGGAACAATTGTGTGATTAAGAGCAGGGTAATTTATTTTGTTAACAGGACAAGGTAAATGCAAACAAATGGTGTGGGAGGCAGATTACATTGTGTTTTGTACAAAGTAAAATCTAGGTAATTAATAGAACTAACATGAAATTATCAATATGTTACCAATTTATACAGTGCTCAGACTTTATTATTGTCATTTCCTATATCTCTCCCTAAAAGGATGCTCTATTTTCTAACACAGCATCATACATTCATGCTTTTGTTTCAAAAATAGGTCTTTTATATGGAGCAGTTGCTTTCTTGTGTACAAGCATTGATTGAAGTATGCCAGGAAGACTGCAGAGAAATCAGCTTGCAGCTAATGAAGGTTCTGGTGACAGTAATGGCAGTGCCATCTTCTCAGCACCTTAAAGAAAAGGTAAACTATGGGCTGCTTTCATATTTTGTTGCATTTCTGATTTTTTTACTATTGATAAGACACTGTCTACACAGAGCCGCAATAACCTTGCTGTTAGGTTTAAACCACAGAAATCCTGAACTAAAAGACCATCCACAGAGTGGATGAAATTATTTGGTGTTGCATGACCTTGGCTGTACCCTCTGTCTGTCTCCTCATCTTTATCCATAGCTGAAATTACTTGGAGTTTAGTCTGTTTAAAACAAATAACAGCAACTCCTCCAGAAGAATAAATCATTAAAATCTTACTTGTAAGTGCTAAGAACTTGTACAATACTACCAGTTTTGTTTGGGGATTGCTTATTTTTCATCTCTCTGTATGTGTGCAGCAATGTGTTTCAAAAATTATGTAGAAATATAATAGTTAATCATTTAGATATATGTGTAGGATACTTGGATTCTGTGTTTAGTCATAAAACTGTTCTGCAAAGATCGAGCCTGATGGGACTGTGGTGGTGGTTAGCTGGTATTTAGAAGTCACTGTGAAGTCTAGAAGATGTGTGAATGTTGTCATTTGTCAGTCAAAATATTGACATTTCTGCTTTGATAGATCACAGTTCATAGTTACTTGGTGCTACATCTATTTCCAGAGAGCAGGTCTCAGTTCAATCCTGAATCCTGCAAATTCACAGGGCTGTGATTAAGATGAACAGCAACAGAGACTAGGGTCATCTCAGTTGTTTCTTTAAAGGAACTGGAAGACAGGGTAGTGCTAGGGTTAGGGTGGGACTAAAGTTGAGGTTAGTTAGTTGAAGTTTAGGGCAACAGTGGTGCTGAAGAGCCTAAAGTACTGTTGCATCTTGCAAACACCATAAGATTTGAACGTACACTGGTGTTTCTAAGGCAAGTATTAGCTTCTTCATAAGTGAGACCTGTAGAAACCTGATTAGTGCCTGGATTTGGCTGACATAATGGGAAAGGATATTACTCAGGTAAGAAACTTTGGAGTTGGTGTCATTGCTACATCTTACAAGGCTGTTCAGTGGCTGTGGGCTGTACCAGTGGGCAGTAATGGCTTCACTTGGGTGGAGCTGAAAGAAGGCAGGTTTAGATTAGATTAGAAATCCTTTACTGTGAGGGTAGTAAGACACTGAAACAGGCTGCCCAGAGAGGCTGTGGAAGCCCCATCCCTGGAAGCATTTAAGGCCAGGTTGGATGGGTCTTTGGGCAGCCTGGGCTAGTGGTGGGTGTCCCTGCCCATGGCAGGGGGTTGGAAATAGATGATCTTTGAGGTCCTTTCCAACCCAAAACATTCTGTGATTCTATGATATTAATCACATGGCTTAGGTAAAGTTTTGGGACCAGAAGTGTTCCAAGAGTTTATGTTTCTTGTTGGATTCTGCAAAGCCTTAGGCATGCTGTTGGTGCAGGTTGGACTGTTGATGCTTATTTTTTCAGTGGATTTAAGTCACTGGATTACTGATAGTGTTAGGTTGTACACAGGAGCACACAGGTGGCCAGGAAAAACTTCAAATTTATTTTCTATCTGTTAAAGCACAAATCACCTATAGATCAAGAGCACTGCTAGCCTTAAAAAAGTGGTCGTTTCATAATCTTCTTTTTTCCTTTAGATCAAGATCAGATTGATTTTTCAGTAATTAACCTTTTTACCTTCCCACCAGAATCAAAATTTTAAATGTTGCAGGAATGCTTTAAAATGAAGGACAGCTGCAGTTGCCCTCATAATAGATGAGCTTTTTTGGCTAAACATTATCTCACCCTCTTATTCCTCTCTTCTTTCTTCCCCAAGCTAAATATCAAATAAATCAGCAAGCCACCTTCAAGTAGTACAGTTGTGACCTATCAAACTGTCTTTTTTCAAACATGTGCCTTAAATGCAATGGCTATTCTCCCTCCTTTTCCCTTGCTCCCAGGCATAGTATTCCAAAAGCCTGTGTAGCATCAGGATTTATGGCCCCAAGGCTGACAGGCTGCCTCCGAGGAGGCTTATGCTTAAAGAACTTTTCTGAAAGAAGTAAAATAGAACTAAGCTTGAAACCAACCTTGAAAAGCCTTTGCAGGTCAAAGAGGTATGGCATATAGAGCCAGTGTGATAGTGGGGGGTTTTGGTTGGTTGGTTTGGTGTTGGTTTATTCTTTGTTTTGGTTGGGTTTGTTTAACAGTCTAAGTAAGCCCTGGACAGAAGGATCTGGTACATTTTGCAGTATCTTGTCCGTTTAGCCCTGCAATGATCTATGAAGTCAGCAATGGGCCATTTAAAACCTTTAAAAAAATCCCATCATACTCCTACAAAGAAAGCATTCATGGAGATAATGCCTGATCTTCATTTAATCTCCCAAGATTATTAAAGGTTCAAGATATTCCTGCAGTTACAGATGATTCTTAAAGTTGACAGTACTTTGGATAAGAATCCTTTTTCTCATTAGCCTTCCTTTCAGCTAGGCAGAGAGCAAATCTGGCCACAAGATTACATGATTGTGATATTTCAATTTTTCACACAGACAAATACAGCTTGGGTTTTATGGTTTTTTCCCAAGTTACTGATTATTCTGGAATTTCAGGGTGAGCTGTACAACTTGCAGAAGATGAGAAGTCCCTGGTAAATTAGCTTAAGATGAGAAGAAAGAAATGTATTGCTTCTAGTCTTAGAAGTAAGAATTTCTTGTGTGGAAAAGTTGTTTGTACTTAGAATCATAAACATGAATTATTTAAAAATTCACATTATGGAATTTAAATTCAGGCTCTAATAAAAGGGGGCAGAAGATCACAGAGATTTTGGAGACTGCAAGTGATGTGACCCGATTAGGAGTGTCCCTGCTAATCCTCCTGGCTTGATTTTTGTTCCTTTTGCTTTGGGTTCATCAGTGTTTCTGGTTGCTCAGGGCTAAGGAAAAAGATCAGGACCACCAGCCGAGCACTCGGGTAGGGTTTACAGCCCCACACAGACTGAACCCCTATCAGTTGTTAGTCTATTAAGCACATATTGAGCTTCTCAGCAATTTAACTGGTGACCTAAAGATAAGATTTTGTTTCATGACCAGTGCCCTGTGCTATCTCAGCTCTTGTTTCAGCACGTTGGTTACTAGTATGAAAATAATGTATCATTAAACTTTCACATGTAGGAAAGAAACTCACCCTTGTGGTGTTTTTGGGTTGGTTTTTTTATTTGAGACACTTCTTATTAAGAAGATATGCATAAGTTTATTAGTACAATTAATTTATTATCTTTTTTTTTAAATTGCACTCTAGAAAATACTCGAAGAATTCAAATCCCCTTACATATCTTTTGTTCAGTGGAAAAAAAACATCTTGCAGGTTGTTGTAGGAACTGTTACTAGGAATAACAGTTATTGTCTCATAAAATTTTCCAATTAATTTACAGATAAATTAATATTTTACATATAAGTTATTCTGAGTTAGTTTGGTTGGCTGGCTGAATGCTTCCAGAAAGGAGAAATCGGTTGTGCTTGAGGCAGGCAAACCTGCTTTATGAGTAACCTCTGTCCTTGGGAAATCCTGGTTGTGTTTTGGGTTTTTTTTCTTTTTGGTTTGTTGGGTTTTTTCCTGGAAATCTTGTTTATGTTCTCCATGTCTGGTACTTCCACAATGCCTTCTCTGCCTGGCAGGTGATCAGTCTGTAAAATTCTAAAGGTCCTGAACATCTTTCAGCTACTTTACGTGGTTGAGTTCAGCTTAGAAACATGACTGCAGTCTGTCATTCTACTGAGCCACTTAGTCAGATGATGTCACTCACAGCGCTACACTACGTCATTCCCTGCTAGACCTGGCCATGCTGGTCACATATGTTATTTCTCAGGAGGCTTTCTGATGGTCTCTTGCTCCCTATTCTCAACTTCTTGTCCACTGAAATCAGGGCAGCGATAGATGTTGCTTTCAGCATGCTTTTAATCCCTTAACCAAGATTCATACCCCTGGTAGGAGCCCTCAGGGAGCATAAAAGCAAATTTCTATTTGCTTCAAAACTCTTCTGCTACAAGTGAGGAGGAAAATCAGTTTGCTCCCTGGCCAAGCATGGTCATGCCTGGGACTCGTTTAATAGTTCTTCTTGCATCTCTACGTGTTTTATTTGCCTGTCTCATAGAAGAGTCTCAGTGTAAATGTGAAGCAGATATTTCATATGTAACAGTGAATTTTGGTACTTCTGAGCATTAGAAGTGGAGAATTTTCAAATGAACCTGCCCAGCTGCAGTAGGGAGAGCACCCTGGATAATTAAGATGGGGGGAGTGCTTCTCAGACTTGCAGTAGCAAGAGGTTTTGAATGCTGCTAGATGAGATTGTGAGAAATTCCCTTTACAATAAATACTTTAAAGCCTTCTTAAATTAAGAAGAAAAATCACATCTTTAAAACTAGTAAGAGCTTATTTTATGATGTGGGTAGATTTTTTTCATGCATTAGAGATCCTTTCATTTTGCTGTTGCATCACTGTGTTCCTTATGACTTAGCTTTTCAAATCAGCCCAATATTTTGCTTTTAGTTAGGGTTACTGAATGCAGTACAGGCAGGCATTACATAGCAGTCTTGATTGTCCAAGTAGAAACTATGAAAATCTCCTTGTGACCCTTCTGTTCTTGCATACATAATGAAGAGATTTAAAGGTTTAATTGATGGGTTGGGTTTTTTAACTGTTGCTTCAGTTAAGTTAAAAGAATCCTGTCTCTGTTTTAACAGGTAGAGGAAACAATGTCTTCGTTAGCTGAAGTGCAGCAGTTGGATGGTTTTCTTTACCTCTACAAACAGCATGTGACTCAGCTTATGGAGTGGGTTTCAGTATCGTGTGATGGTTGGACATGCTATTCTCCAGAAATACTACAGCTAGATGTCATTGCAACTCATTCAGGTACGAGTTACTAGTTCTAAAAGGGTAATAATCTCCATAACTGCAGGCACATTGCATTTCATAATGAATAGTGTAATATTCAGAGACTTCACAACAGAAAACATTGGAAGCTGCTCAAATTCCAAAAGACTCCCTTGGCTGCAAGGAACATGCTAAAAGCACTGAGGTAGCAGTACGCTTTCAGGTAGAAGATTATGGGGAGACAAACTCATGTAGTTTATATATCCAAAACTTTATCTATTTTTCCATCTATTCACTAGTTCTATAAATGACACAGTCTTTCTGTACCAACATTTCCCCCTGTATGTGCTTCAACACATTGCTGTGTATAGATTAGTGAAAAACTTTGGCATAGGTTTTGCCTAACTTCAGATCTGCTCAGTGACTGTTCCTGTGCTGCAGCTATCCAGGTTACATCTACAGGTAAGGGACACAGAGACAGATAGCTCTTTTCACCTCAACACCTATTTTTAAGATTATTAAAATGGAAAGTCTTCTTTGTTTAGTTTAGTTTCTTTTTTGTCTGTTAAAATGGGGATATAGACAGCTACTTCAGCTACAGGGGGAGTAGTGTTGTTGCTACAGCAGATAGTTAAAAGTGTACAGGTATGCTTTAAGGGACTATAACTTCTACGTTTAGTCATTGAACCTCAAAAAACCCTCAACAAATTGGTGATAAGCATTCACTTGCTTGTTTGTGCAGCAACCAGCATAATTACCCTTTCTTTTTTCATTTGTGAAAAGAACAAAAAGGGATTTTTCAGTGCAAGATATGAGAGGCCAACTCTTCTGTATATTTGTGCTTCTATTTCCATGACTGAGGGACTTGTAGACAGTTGTCTCTGTTTTCCTTAATGCTAAATAAATCATCAACTGTCTGGGCAAATATTTTGGCTTGCCCCCAGCCCTGGTAATACGCTATTGTCTGTGCTGTCTGTCTGACAGCTTCTAGTGGTTTTTAGTTGGGTTTTTTTCTCCTTTCTTCTCATTCCCACACATAATGTTGTTTTTAATCAGTTTAATCTGGTTTACTCATTTCAGATTTCTTCGTTTTTCCTGTTTCTCAGGCAGGAATGTATGCTTAAGCTGGAATCAGCAATGTGATTTTGTTTGCTTTCCATCTGTTGAGTTTGCTGTTACTGGTTTGATACAATAGTAGTATCTTTTCTTAAGTCACAGAACTCACATGAAGCAATGCATTTTGAAGAAATGCTGCAAAAATAAAGACCTATTTGTTGGCACAGCAATTTAGCAAACTGCAGCTCTACCACCCTGTATTGCTTCAGTCTAGACAGCGAAGATTTGGGGAGGGAGGGTGGTGTTATTATTTTAAACATTAGATTTCCAGCTGTTATTAAATGCTGTTGAACTTGTTTTGGAAACTTGAGTGCTTCAGTCTGTCCGTTCCACGTGTGAAGAATATTCTTGTCATCAGAAATGCCAGCGTTGTGTCTCCTTCTGGGAGGATTTTCTGAGTGGCTGGAGTTGAATGGAATGTGCATCACAAGGATGCAGAGCTGAAGGACTTCCTACAGGGAAGTAGTTCGTGAACTTAGAGCAGAAAGAGCATTTTACAGCAGGAAGCTTGCAGGGTAAAGCATGAAATCAGTAGGTTTTCTTCCTCTTTAAAACCACGCAGATGTTAATCATTATCAAGGAGAAAGGGGCAGACTTCCTTCTGTCTGGGGAAGAGGATTTCTTCCAGTGTTGGGATAACAGTTCAGGAGGTTGTTTGCTGTTCAGTGGTGAAACAGCATTCATCTTCGGGTGGGAAAATGGTAACAAGCTAGAGAATGAGTTTGGAAAATATTTTTATTTGAAATAATCAAAAATAGGATGAATTTTAGAAGCTCTCTTGTAAAATACAAATAAACATTATGTAAACATGGAGAAAGAATACTGCTGCAAGAATTTGATTAACCAAGTTCTAAGGCTGACCTTTCAACTGTCCCCTTTCCTGTGCCTCCAGGACTCCCAAACAGCTTTTCCTTGACGGTGCACATGTTAAAGCTTGAAAGAAGCAAAAAGCAAAATGCTGCTGTTCAGAGCAGTGTCCTGGTCATGCCAGATTCACTATGATTCCTCATTAAGTTCAATAAACCCCAAGCTTTGTGCATAGCCCAAATCTTTCAGAGCTGCACAGTGAACCACATTAATCCCCCTAAATTCATGAGCCCACCCAAAATGCTGTCTTCTGACGCTGGTCCCAGCAATTAGCAGATGTCATTGATGTGTTTGCACTACGAAATGCCATGCACAACAGCAGTGCCACGCTGGCTAAAGGAGAGGTGGGGTAAACCAGTCTTGAGGGAGCTGACACTGGTACCTCAGCCCACAGAGAGTTAGCTCTGAGATTTGTACATCGCCTAAGGGGATGTGACATGGATACTTCAACAGCTGCTGTGCAAGAGTGGGAAGCTAAGCACTGCTTTAATACCAGGCATATTACAAATTGTAATGCACCCACATAATAAACATCTAAATAGAACTTATTAGAGCTCTGAAATAAGTCTTTATGTCTTTGTTTTCTAGGTCCTGTCATTGGTGAAGCTCTAAGTAACTTTATTCTTATTCTTAAGACGTGTCTTCAGCCAAACAAAGATCCCCAGATGCGGTTGAAACTTTTCACTGTTTTATCACAGTTGCTGCAGAAAGCCAGTGAGACCATCAATTCTCAAGGGTAAGCTGAGTTCTCATTTCACACAGCTATTTCAGTACTGCAGCGGCATTAAAAAATAACCAGGGTAGTTAATTAACCCTTACAATTGTGTCACAGAATCACAGAATTGTAGGGGTTGGAAGGGACCTCAAGAGATCATCGGGCCCAACCCCCCTGCCAAAGCAGACATCCATCTTGGCACGTCTGGAAGAAGAATCCAACATGACTGAGGTAGATAAGGATAGGATAGGCTGAAAGAACTGGGGCTGTTCAGCCTTGAGAGAAGAAGGCTAAGAGGGGATCTTATTAGTGTTTATAAATATCTGAAGTGTGGGACACAGGGGGAAATGACCAGCCTCTTCTCAGTGGTCTGTGGGGACAGGACAAGGGGTGATGGCCTCAAGTTGGAGCACAGGAAGTTCTGCACCAGTATGTGGAAGAACTTCTGTGAGGGTGACAGAGCCCTGGGACAGGCTGCCCAGGGGGGTGTGGAGTCTCCTTCTCTGGAGATATTCCAGACCCGTCTGGACGCTGACCTGTGTGACCTGTCCTAGGGACCCTGCTTTGGCAGGAGGGTTGGACCTGATGAGCTCTGGAGGTCCCTTCCAACCCCTGTGATTCTATGAGCCTGTGATAACTGCCAGATCCTGCTTTACTGATTCTGTTTCAAGGCGCTAGCGCAAATACTCTCATGAGTAGCTTGATTAATGTAATGCTGATAGACTGTACCTTGCTGTGTGGACAGATTGGTTTTTCGTTGCAGTATAACAGGGTTTTATTTAAAACAGAAGCAGCTCCTGAGCAGGTAGTACAGATAGCACAAAGCTCATCCAGGGTTTTTTTCTTAAGTTTTGCTGCTCAAAGGAAACTTGGAATGATGGTGAGTGTTAGTTACATCTTTTTCAGGCAACTTTTTGAATAGAAAATTAATAATTCTCAGAAATGCATTTAAAATAATAAACCTAAAGGTTTTTGACAAATTTAGATGTGTTTTGACGTCAGATTTGTTATTGCTGAATCATAAGTGCCACCTGCTGGGCAGGGAGCGAGGAGGGATCTCCCGCTCTCTCTCCCCAGTGCTCCCTTGGTCAGGTGCTCAGCAGCAGCCAGGTCTCACCTGTTTTCATCATGTAGAAGACAGAGATCTCCAGGTTGGCGTTGGCGCAGCAGGTAGCAACAGACTGGCAGGCTGGCTGTACTTCAGTCAGGATACACTTGGGTGATAATGTCTGACTGCAGTGGGCAAAGGGTAGTTACAGGAAAGAACTGGATCTGATAACATTTCATGTGAAATCGATACCTGATTCCTGTGGAAGCTGTTATTGCTGGCTTATCCGTTGCTGAGTGATTTTGGTTTGCTGTTGTGAGGGGTTTATAGTCTTCTATTAACATCTGTGCATGTGTTCCTCCTGTGGCTTGGCTTATCACTGTAGAAGCCACTTACTCAACCCAGAAATGTAGGGCTTTTTTCTAAAATTCAAGAACAGCTTCTTCCCCCTTCTGCCAAGCAGCAGGGTGGGATGTGCTGTTCCGCTCTCAGGTGGCCACACTCCAGGTCTGCAAGATGTTGGAATACTGGGACACGACTCAAGGTAGATTCAGCCTCTTGTCAGTCTGTTTTGCACACTGCCAGCTGCTTTTTTAAGGTACAGTGAATACCCTGAGCCTTTGTTACGTAGTTACAGGCCAGGCACACATCTTTATTTTTAACTTCTGTGTAATATCTCTCCTTTAATTGATAATTGTTTGAGGTGGAATTAAATGGGTGTGAGGGAACACTGCCTGTTGCAATTCCTAGTGCTCATAACTTTTAGTATTCTAACAGCCCGTGTAGTGGAAGAGGAGGAAGAAACAACAGCAAAAATAATCATGTAGTTGTGTGTTCATAGTGAAAACAAACTAGTATTGGGACTGGCACGTAGAAAATCCTAGAGACCGAGTCTCATCCTTGAGGGAGACAAGTTTCTGAGCCAAGGGAAAGCTGAAGTATTCTGTGCAGACTGCCTGAAGTTCAGGTCTCCTCGATAGCATTCATACTTCTCACGTTATAAATACATTTCACTGGCCAGTCTCAAAGGGCCTTACAAATATTAACGAATCCTCACAGCATTCATAGGGGCTGTTACCTCCACTTCATGGACAGGGGAAATGAGGCACAGAGCAGGTAAGTACCAAGATAATGCAGTGAGTCATGGGCATTGTCTGAAGTGGGAGAAAGTCTACCTTCCCTTTCCATGACTGTGAGGTATTTGTTTAAATATTATCTAGAAAAATGAAGTTATGACAAGCTTATCACATCCATTGTAATCACTATTGCTATAAGATTTCTTTTTTTACAGTCTTTTTTTCCTGCCTGTGCTTCTATGACAGAAAATTCTCATTTCCATCCTGTCAGTCACTTTATCACTTTCTCATGAACCTTTATTTTGCTTTCTTATTTTTGGCTTCAGGCTGTTCCCTAGCTACCTTGAGACTGTGATAAAAGACATACTGGCTCCTAATCTGCAGTGGCATGCGGGAAGAACAGCAGCTGCCATCCGCACTACAGCTGTATCGTGCCTTTGGGCTCTTATTCACTGTGAAATGCTTTCACCAGAAGAGGTAAATTCTCTCTTTCTCATTAAATGTACTTTGAAATCTTAGGCAGGAAGAGAAAATGAGCACAAAGGGAAAGAAAGAATAAATCCTTATAATAAGTAGTATTTTCAAAGGGATGTAGAGCTGTCATAATGCATTCACTGGAATTGAGTATTATTAATTGAAAGGATCAGTAACACAAGGGCGCTGATATCCTGATAGGAGACCTGAGGCCAGTAATATGATGAGCTCTAGAACTCTCCATTGCCAAATTTTTAAATCTCTGTGCTATCACAGCAGCTGAGCGCTGCTAGTACAACAACTTGGGTACCTGAGGGTATCGGACCATAGGCAGCGCCTGTGCAGCAGCACCTGAGGTAGCCAGGACCTGTGCTCAGGTGAGGTGGCAAAGACAAGTTGTCCAGTCGCCTTAGAGCCCACAAGTCCTCTCAGAAAATAAATAAATCACAGAATCCCAGAATCTCCTGAGCTGGAAGGGATCCATAAGGATCACTGAGTCCAACTCCTGGCTCCACACAGGGACAGCCAGGTCAGAGCATGGGACTGAGCGCATCATCCAGATGCTTCTTGACCTTAGCCCAGCTCAGTGCTGTGACCCCTTCCCTGGGGAGCCTGTGCCAGCGTCCAACCCCCTCTCAGTACAGAACCCCTAAAAGATTCCTGGGATGGGCAGGAGGACTTGAGCTGGAGCTTGAAGGGTATCTGTAGAAGCTGAAGTAGAGAGCTAACAAGGAGTACGCTTAAAGGAATGTTACCTACTGTAGTGACTATGGATTAATTAAATCTGAGGGGGGTTTTGAAGCTGCTTTGCTAACAGATTTGGAAATGATGCCCCGGAATTACGCTAAATATAAGGGCATTTAAAAAAAAAAATCAGAATTTAAATGTTATTAAATGTTAATGGTCTTTATGGTCTTTACAACAGCCTGTAATTGTCCAAAGTCCTTAAATACATGGAACTGGCTGAGTTCACGTGTATAAAAACATTTCTGTCAGATTCCTGTTCTAGTCCAGTGTTTTTCTGAACCAGCCTTAATGCCTCTTGGGCATTAATGAGTGTGAGATCTTAAAGTTGAACTAAAACTCAGTCAAACATTGCGATGCAACAGCCTTTGCTTTAGAACAGAGCACCATCTCCTGGCACGCACACGGAAACCGCATCGCCACATTAGGTAAAGGCTGGCCCACGGTTTGTTTGGCTCTTTTAAAATAAAAAGGCAAGTAAGTGTAAAGCTTTTACAAGTTACATAAAGCTCATCTGCATATATACTGAGCATTCCTGAACTGGGTGATTGACTGGTGGGTTTTTGGTTCTCAAGCTTGCTTAGAAGCAAAAATAGAGCTGTAGAAGTTGAAGGATTTTCAGGTTAACTCTTACAGTTACCTTTTCAAATTAAGCAAGCCAGTATGGGTCAGACCAAATAGTAACTGGTGTACCCAGTAAGTGTAAGAGTTGTTGTTCTTCTTCTTCCATGCTTTTTCTGTTAACTGTAGATCTTAAAAGTCAAGGATGAGCTGATGTCCCAGATTGTTGCTGCCATGGATGAAGACTCTAAAATCAGCCGATTGATGGCTTGTCGTATTGTTGGTGTTTTTTTGAAAGTCTGTGGGAGGCAGTTTGGTGAAGGTAACTTTACCAACACTTACACAGGTAAGTGTAAATTTTTTTGTTTGGTTTTTAAATCAAGATCTTCGTATTGAAGACTTAGAGTTGCTTTTTCACCTGAAGCATCATAGTTAGCTTAGCTTTGAAGGATGAAAAGCATCATGCTGGAGCAGTAGGCAGGTTGGCTGCAGGGATTTAGGATTCACTCTGCAGGTTGTCCACCTTACCTGCAGGTTCACTGCAGCTGGTGACACTCAAAGCTCTCAGACATGGGAGGGAATAATAAAAGCTGCTGCGTGTCATGATGGCAGCTGGTGTCAGTCCCACATGAAGAGCAAACCACCTTTAAACAGTTTGAGGAGCAAATAGGGGCAGATTTTATGCAGACTCTTTTTCTCAGCCATTCTTATTTAGTTCACTCCCATCCACACATTCTAATGCCATTTCTGTGTCCTTGTATCCAGTATTTTAACCGTTTTGGGTGGTTCTCCCTCAGAATAGATTTATAGATACTAAGGAAATGGAAAAAACAAAGTGCTGCACAGAATCATACCATTAGCAGCAATTTTGTGTATGAGAGACAATTTAATGTCTTAATCCTCCAGAGACTAAGACATGGTCTTAAACCGCTAGTCAGGAGCACTTCAAGCGTGTAAAGTACACACAGACATTGTAGGAAATGAAGGTGTTAAATACTTGAGTAGGTGTTATTAAGCGTGGCTCCACCAGCACTGCTTCCTGCCAGGCCTTCCTGCAATAGTTGCTGTTGTAACTGTGGTGCTCAGTTAAATTGAGGTGGTGTGTCCCTGATGAGTCCAGGTCCCTTGGAAGTGCCCTCCTTCCCAGCAGAGCAGATCCAAGCAGTATTCCCGAGGTTACCGCACATTAGACCGCTAGATGGAACTTGGCGCAATGCTACAGCCTTCGCAAGGCTTTTGCCAGTCTCCCCTCTGCACTGCTTCCTAGTTTAGACTATGTGAACTAATGTTCTAACTATAGTGGAAGCAGAACAGCAATGCATTATATAAATGGTAGTCACATTGTTCTCCTTGCTGCATTTCAGAGCGCCAAGAGCAAACTGTTTCATCATGCCATAAATAGACCTGAATAGGTAGTGGGTTGTTTTGGGTTGTTTTTTAATTTTACAAGGGAGGAAGAAGAAAACCCTGATCTAGAGTGCTGTAATGTCAAATAGAGCTATTATCTGTAAGGCATCCTGGGGTGATGTTTGAATTGTGATGTTTAAATGCCAAGCATTGAATCGGGAGAACTTTGGCCTATGCTATGTAACAGGATTTACAGTCTCAGAGATACATACAAATAAACCAGACTTTCCCAAACATGGCATCCTGATGGCTGGTACTTCTTTCTTACACAGCACAGTAGAAATCTAACAACAAAGGTTTTTATTTTGGAGAAATACATGGTTGATACGTGATGTTTTTCAAGTATATCTTTGCATCTTGTGTATCCAAATAGTCTGCAATGCAGCCGTTCACTGAAACAGTAATATTTGACAGAAATACTGTGCTTTATAGAGCATAAAAATAGTTAAACTCTGTAAGGCATTAATAGACATTCATAATACCTTGTTAGAAAGAGCACTGGAGAACATTCAGTGCATGTAATTACTTTGTTTACATTTATTTTAATGTTTTAACAACAAAACTCAACACCAGTGTGCTGTGTGCTGCTAGGAGCTGTGTACTACGCGTATTAGCAGTGCTCAGAACACAGAACTAGGTCGTAAGTGCCACAGTGCTTTCAGTGATGAGAATACATCTGTTTTCTCAAATGCAAAAGGTAACTTTGCTGTTGGTCCTGTGTATGCTCCTTTTCAGAAGTTCTAAAGCGTCTGGATGATGCTTCGTGTGATGTACGACTGGCAGCTGCTCACACCTTAACGAATTGGTTTGAATGCCTAAAGGAGAGTGATGTGAAATCCACAATGGAAGGTCATGTTGAGTTCCTGTACCAAGAACTGTTGGTACATCTCGATGACCCAGACGAAAATACCCGAACTGCAGTCCTAGGTAAGGCTTCCAGTCATGCTCATCTTTAACAGGGCTTTTCCAATCATGTTTCCACGTGAGGCCTGTCTTGCCAGGCTGGAACCTTCTCTCTGGGTTCCATCAAGTATGAGCTCAGACCTTTTACCTCTATGCAGAATGTAATGTCTTATCCAGTGTGCACAGGAGGGGTGGAATATCAGCACATCAGAAGATTTTATAGATGGCAACCAGGATACAGAGTGTAGCCACTAGCCACTGCAGGATGTGACCATGTCCCAGCTTGCTTGGTGATTCCTTGGAATTTATTACTGAGTCAATCTGTGCCCAAGCACACAAAGCACAGACCTCTGCAAACGAGGGAGGACTCTGGTTGTTGTGGCTGCACAGCTTGTAGGAGAACACCTTCCAGTTGGGTTTCATCTACTCTGAGGGGACTTGGGTAGAGAAACGCAGAGCAGCTAATGATTTATAAACCATGGTTTTGTTTTACAGAAGTTTTAAAGGAAGGAAGCGTTTTATATCCAGAACTGCTCGTGAGAGAAATTGAAGGGGTCATACGTAAGCACCAAACACCCATCTATTGTAACCAGCTGCTACATCACATCCAGTCAGCCAGAGAATCAGCTTGATGAGTCAATGCTGAAATTCTTCTTAGTGAACTGTATGTGAAACCTGTAATGTCTGGATTCCTTTGTGTTTTTGTTTGCTTAAGAAAAGCTGGGCAAGAAATAGATGGATTTTTTTCTTTGTAAATTCACTGTTAGCTCATTTAAAAGTCAGATTGGCACAGCTCTGTGTTATTTGAACAGTTCTTTGTATTTGCTAGAAATAAAACAATGTTTTCATTCACTTTGCATTGGAAGTTTTTTGGTTTAAAAGAGGGGTGTTTTTCAGGAATTTGATACTGTTTATAATTGAGAAAGATTATTTAACAAAGTAATATTCTAATGTCAAAGTTATAAATTTAATTCAACGAGGGCTTGGTCTTTCAAGGAGCATTCTAACTCTGGATAAAGTTCAGACAGCAGAGTCAGGTCTGTGAGGATCACAGGAATAAATCTCCTGTGTATTGCAGCAAAATTCTTGTAACGTTCGCGTACTCACACTTACTCTGCTGGTATAACAGGGACATGTTCTGAGTAGGTGTCAGTAAAGGAATAATTTTTACTGCCTTTTCATGGCTGAAAATAAACCTAACCTTTTTTAAATTAAGATTTATACGTGGGAGGAAACGTGCTGTTTTGTCATTTAGATTAACAGTATTTATATTTTTGTATTAAATATATGGCGCCTGCAGTTTTTATGTTTATACCATTGTGCCTTGGAAAGGGAGCACCATTTGTGTGCAGAGTACTTTGCAACATTGGGTTCAAACTTGTTTTGTTTCTTAAAAGCCCTTTGCAGTGTATGAGTTTGTGTCGTCTTATATTCCCAGCTATGTAATAAAGTGAGCACCCAGATTCTTGTCTGTGTCACTGTGGGGCTGTGAGATACTTGTTGCACACACAAATCATGGAAAATCAAGATCCTGGGTTTTTCTTCTTTTTTTAAATTATCTGTATCAGAGACAAAAAGGATTCTTTGGCATCTGACTCCCAGGGCCTTTGGCTTTGTGTTGAATCTAAAGCAAGGCTCCTTGGTGTTTGGTAAAACCAAGGTACAGTGTTTCCTCACACTGTAGGAAGTCCTCACTCATGTTTGTTTATCCTCCTGAGCTAACTTTACCTCTTCAGACTTGTGACATAATTGTTAACCAAATCCTACTCAGCTTGCAGCACTACCTGCCTGCATGCTCACAGAAAATTGGTGAGATGAGACACACAAGGCAAGTCCTATTCCTGGCTTAAAAGCAAAGCCATGCAAACTCCTAGCCACTTCTCCACAAAATACTGCAGCAAAGTGACAATAGTACTAATTATACAGAATAACTGTAGGTTCTGATGGATGCAAAATCTATTTTGCATTCCTGTAGAACAAAATGCTCATTTTGAGACCCCATGTGCTGTCTTTGAAGTTGACTGTTCATGAAAACCAAGCTACAGCCCTTCCTGTACTGAGCAGCGGTTTAGGTGACTCAAAGCTGTGCACTGTTTAACTCGCTGTAACTGGAGGGTCAGCTGAAATTCCCAGAGGTGCAAGGTGAGCAAAGCAAAAATCCCTGGAAGATGTTACCTAGAGTAAAGACGCTGTGGAGGCTCCAGCCTTAGGGCTATTCAAGCCTGACTGAAGCTGTCCTGGGGAACCTGTTCTACCCGACTCCTGGGGCCAGGATTTAGACTACATCATCTCCAGCAGCTTCCCCCAGCCTCAGCTGTTCTGCAAAGCTGTTTCTTCAATCTAATCAATTATTAAAAAGCCAGTTTAATTAGACTGGAAATAGAAACACTTTTAGTTGTGTGGTCTAAGTGCTTCCAATGCAACCTAAGTTTTGCTTCAGCGGTAAGAAGCCAGTTCTTGTAAAGCACCCTACTTACACTGTTACTAAAGGCACAACTTAACCTTAGCTTCCTACATTGGCAAAAATTAGGCTCTTTGCCACAGTGCAGCCTTACACTAGCTGCAGTACTAACAAGCAGGTCCTTTAAATTGTTCTTGTGGGCAATGTAGGAGAAGGGAAGGGAAATCAGCTTCAAATGTAGGAGAAGGGAAGAGAAATCTCCTCAAAAGTTTTTCAAGATGTTCTAAAGCTGCAATATTCACCAAGCTTTGTATCTGCAACAGGCCAGGAACATCTTTGTCTGCCTACGTTGAGTGTTTGATTATCTCTCAGAACAGTCCGTTGTGGGATGCCTCCCAAAGAAAAATCTCCGCATCATCTGACAAACCAGCTTTTTTTCCTCAGAGCCAGGACAGCTTTTTGAATATTCATCTAGTCCTTCTAGATACATGTTGAACAGAAACATGGTTATGTGCATGTGACAAACCAGATATTCTCCCCTACATCCAGAAGTGTTCAGGACATGGGCCTTCAGGAAGGTGCTGCCCCCGCTCGTAGTTTGCCACACCTGAACTTGTATAACCCAAATTTCTCAGTTCCCTTGTGCAGAAGTGGTATTACTGAGACCCCTGTGGATGCTGTATGTGCCCGGGTTTTAAAGTTAGTTTATTTGAGGCTTGACTTTCTCAGCTTCAACTTTTACTGTCTCAGTAGGAACACCGTTGAAATGTAGGGGGATTTTTTTCTACTTTACCAAACCAGCTGTTTTAGCTACTAGATTTTATTTTCATCCATTGCATAACGTTACTAGGATCACATTCATTACATAACCTTTAAGCAAGGAGAATTTTTTGGGGGCAAAACGGTTATCTCAAACTTTCAGACTCTCTCAAACTTTCAGACTTGTTAGATAAGCAGGCTTTAGCCCTGCCCTTCCTGTGACAAACAGATGTGCTTCTGTCTTCGCCCTTGTAAGCTAAAAGACCTGTTGTGGAGGAGGATCCTGGGACTCGGATTCTCGGCAAGACAAAGTGTTTTGGTAAGTGCCTGCATTTGACTAACTGAATATAGAATCTTCTAAATATTTGTTGACTGACTTAAATAGAATCAACTAATCAGACATTGCAAGAGTGCTAACAAGGCACCCGGGCTTTGAGTGAAATTTTACATCAGAGAGCATTTTGGGGAGAGACTGGAGGTTAAGCATGTTCCCTCTCATCTGCGCAGGGCCCTTACAGGCAATCTGCAGGTTTCAGGTAGAGCACAGGCAGTTCTGCAATTCTCCAGCAGTGCACCGGCTCATCTGAGCCCACCATAAAGATACACTAATGAATCTGCTGGCATATGCAGTGTGCTCCTAGAGACCAACCTCCAGTTACCACCGGAAACTTGCTATAAACTGTAACAACCAACAGAACTCGAATCTAATCTCTACATACAGAACTTATATAGTATAATAACTGCAGTTATAACTTGAATTAACTATTACAGTATATAGTAAAGACTTAATATACTAGATACTACACTATAGTAAAACTATACTGTTATAATACAACCATAATAGTTATATTACTGTATTTATTATTTACTACATTTAAGTTATTAAACTCTAACAGCTAAAGTCCTGTCTGTGGAGATCAGATCTCTGAGGGGTGAATGCATGGGCTTTACGTCCCTTGTCTGTATGACACAAACGTGCCAGAGCGTTGCCCCAAATGGTAAATAACTTCTCAGCTTCAGGAAGCCAAGCACTGATCTGAGAGGAGCCCAGTTTCTGTTTCGGTTGCACAATACATGTTAGGAGCGCTGCACGGCAAGGTGAGCCACTGGTGGCTGGAGGAGCAGCTCAGAGCCAGGCCTGGTGGAGAGGTAATGGGCTGCTCTGTGCCTTCAAACCTTAAAGCGAAACTCTGAGCAGGTTTTTAAAAAGAGAGAAAGAAAAATAAAGCAATATGCATTATTAGGCAGCTGAAGGATCAACAGAAATTACAGCTAACAGGCTTGTGGCCATTTACTGAGATCAATCCCCCAAGGAAGCGCACCAACAGCAGTAACCGAGATGAAGCAGCAGCTGAGAGCTGTGAGGAGAATGGCTGCTGTCGACCTGCCTTGCACATAATCAGCTTTTCTTGTTAATGTCTGAAATCCCCTGTAAGTCGGGACCATGGCAGGATCCAGCTGCAACTGAAGTGCTTTGCAGTCCCCTCTAACATTGCCAAATTACAGTGCATGGAGCACCCATCGTCTTTGGCTGACAGCTGCGGTGTAGAGAAAGGCCCCTCCTGAGCTTCAACATGAGGTGTGATCCAGAAGGTGAGAAACTTTTTCTTTCATGAGCAAGGAGTCATATTTCCAGATACTTTAGGTAATTTTCATACTAATGCATATAAATAATCATCTCCCCACCCTCAGACATAAAGGTTACCTCTCTTCCCCATGCTCAGGACCAATCCCACAGCATTCCCCTTGCCCACATGTCCCTGCTGCACACTGCCACCACACCCGGACTCCAGCATCCCTCCCCAGGCTGCTGCTGGGCTCCCTGGGACTCAGGTCAGCGCTTCCCTGGCATGTAGCAAGAGGACAAGGGGTGATGGTTTTTAACTAGAAAAGGGGAGATTTAGGCTGGATATTAGGAAAAAGTTCTTCCCTCTGAGGATGGTGGATCACTGGCACAGGGTGCCCAGAGATGTAGTGGAGGCCCCATCCCTGGAGACATTCAAGGTCAGGTTTGATGGGGCTCTGAGCGACCTGATCTAGTGAAGATGCCCCTGCTCACTGGGTGGGACTAGATGGCCTCTAAAGGTCCCTTCCAACCTAATGCATTCTATGACACTGTGATTCCCCAACCCCAGCACAACATCACAGAATCACAGACTGGTTTTTACTGCCCTTGTCACCAGACCCTCTCCAGCTTTTCTGGAGCCCCTGGAGGGACTGGAAGGGGCTCTAAGGTCTCCCCAGGGCCTTCTCTTCTCCAGGCTGAACCAGCCCAATTCTCTCTGCCTGTCTTCAGACCCTGCAGCAGTGACCCAGGCCCCTCACAGACTCATCATGCAGCACTGTCCTGTGCTGAGCCATCCCCCAGCCCGCACACTGCTTCCAGGCACCCCTGCCTTGGCAACACACAGACCCATGGAGTACTGGCCCTTTTTCCCCTCAATTCTTAACTGCCCTTGAGAATGTTAAAACAAACATTTTTAATATGATCAATTTTCATTTTTAGTGACACTTCAGCATAGCCAATAAAACTAAATGAGTGTACTTCATGTTCAAAGTTCATTGTTGGATACTGAAAAACTTTTTTCTTTGCCTCGAAGCAGTTTCTTCTCAAATGTGGAAAAATTAACTCCCTGCATGTACCAGCTTCTTTTAACAGAACTGGGACATGCGATCAAGCTTCCCCTAAATCCTAGAAGCCAAAGGCCCCACTGTTCCTCACAGCTGAGGAGAGGAGGGAAAGCTGAGCGTCAACCTCCCTCCTCCAGCCTCTTGGCCTGGTCCCGATGGAAAAACAACTGTTTGGGACAAGTCAGAGCAGCCTGGGGAGCTGGAGCAGCGCCCGGGGAGCAATGCATGCCTCGTCTTGCTGGAGCAAAGCACAGCCTGCCCTGGCTGGGCTCCAGGGACACAACGGGGAGAGAAACATCTCCCATAAAATTTCAGGCAGATTTAAACTAAGAAGTGATTTTTGTCCTGAGTATCTTAAGCCCTTAAGTGTTATCTACTCTAAAGATAAGAAAGCAGGTGCAGGGTAAGTACAGAAGGAGAAGGGGTGGTCAGAAAAGTGAGGCGATTTACCCTTCTGCCAAGTATTCAGCCATCTGCCAAAGGAGGCGTCTGGTGAGGGCGGTGCGCTGTACCAAGTGATGTGCTGCCTTCCAAGTGTCACGGGGATCAGCCCAACTTTGGTTGCAGCATCTTCAAACTTTCACACAGAGCAAAGCGCTTATAAAATAAACGTCAATTGCCTAAAATCAGCACTACATCAACATCATCTCTCAGTTTATGTAGATGTCTTTGCATCCCTTTCTGTTTAAGGATTGGCAGCTTTTACCCATTTTGTATCCAAACAAGTACACAGAATCTATTTATTTATGTGGTAATTATGTATTTATTATTACCCAGTCCTTCCCAGCAAGCTACTTCTCTTGTACACACAAGTAAACAAGAGTTTTTGGCCCAACTCCCCTTTCTAAGTGGCACATTCCCCACTTGCAGCTTGCACCGCCCTTGCCCGCGGCACACAGCACTGCCATGCCTGCAAGGGAGCTGTAGGCTTGAGGAGACTGAAGGTTCAGTCAGGAGACTGATGGCTCAGACATAGATTTTTAAGTTGAATTTGCATCCATTCCTCAAACATTTGTAGGATGGGGCTTGTTTCACACCACGACTCCTTTGCTGAAAGCAAGCCCATGACATTTGTTTCCTGTGGTTGTCCAGTGGTTACCGCGCCCTGGGCTTGGCATGGGTGAAGTTCGCCTGAGCACAGAGCTGGACCCGACGCACGCAGATCTCGCTGAGCAGCCGGGTCTGCTGTGCAAGAGGAGAGCGGCAAGTGAGAGGAAATCCCCGAGAAGACTGGGAAGGAAACAGCCAGGGGAGACACAGAAACACTGGGAAAGTCACCGAGGATTCAAGCAACTGAGGCTGAAGTGAAAATCAGTGGTAACTCTACGCATGATTTTTACATTTCTCATTCTGGAGGCATCTTCAGGGGAAACTGAGGCAGGGGACAGCCAGCAGGGGGTGCTGCCGAGGGAAGAGCTTGGGGCCGGGAAGGGCAGCCCCAGGGCCGGGAAGGGCAACCCCGTGCCCGGTAAGGGCAACCCCGAGGATGAGAAGGGCGGCCCCGGGAAGGGCAACCCCGGGGGGCGAGAAGGGCAGCCCGAGGGGGGCGTGAGTCACCGCCGCCATGGCGTGCAGGCTACCCCCCGAAGGGCGATTACCTGTGGGCGGGGCGAGCCAGACCGAGGCGGGGGGGCCGTTAGCGGCACGCGCCGCGAGGGGCGGGGTCTCCTGGCGGCCTCGGCAGTGGGGGCGGGGCAACGCCAATCTCAGCCGCCGCCGCTGGCGTTGCTGCTCCCTCGCTTCTCCGGCGCCAGGTAATCGCCAGCCCAGGCACCGGCACCGCGGCCTCGTGTGCTCAGGGTACGTCGTTTCCTTGCTCCTCCTCTCCGGTTTCTGGGGGGACCCTCTCCGTCCTAAGGTGCTGGGGGCGTCCCCTTTCCCTCGCGGGTCAGGCCGCGCTTCCCCCGCCCTTCCTTGGAGCGTGCGTGGGAGGGGGGTTGCTGGCGAACAGCTTGGCGCCAGCCCGTTCCGGTCGCTGTCGCGCTGCCAGCCGCCCTCCCCCGTCCCCGCTTACTCGTCACCCGCTGACTGGCGGCAGCTGCCGCCCGCTCCCGCCTCGGCCCGTCCGCCCGCCACCGCTTCCCGCCGTGAGGGCCGGTCCCCGGGGCGAGGCGGGCTCCGGCGGCCGGAACCGCGTCAGGCAGCCGCCTGCCTAAGAGAGAGCCCTCGGGCCCTTGTGTCTCGTGTCTGCGTTCCCAGTGGGGCGATCCGCGTATTCCTCAGCCCGGACGTGATCTGAGGGCGTGGGGAGAGCGGGCTGGAGCGGCCGGGTCAAACGCTGACCTCTCCCTGGGGCCTGAACTTACCTGTCTCGGCGGTGTGGAGCTGGAAGGAGAGAGCTGGAGCTCTGCCGTAGCTGCCCGCATTCTCGGGTGTCCCTCGGCCTGACGCTGGAAGCGTTTCCTTGTGGGAAGTAGCTATACTCTGCAGCTTTCCACTTGGATTTAGGAAGAATTGATAAGAGTGCTGCAGCGCCTGTGCTTGCTGCAGCTGCGAAGCTTTAGTTGCAAAGGTAACGTGCAGTATCAGTGGTGCCAGGCAGTGCCAAGCCTGTCTTTGCTGTCCCCCAGGTTGTCACCTCAGGGTGCCTGCTGTCAGTGAACCGCTGCTGCGGGGAAAGTGTTGTTAGACAGCCAGGGGTTGTCTGTAAAAGAGTTTGGCCTCACCGAGTGGGTCATTGCTCGTAGTTTTACTGTAGAATACAGTATTTCAGTGTTGTGCCGGTTCCTAGATGATAGAGCTGTGCTCCTGATGCCATGATCAAGTTTGGTGGCTCTTCCGTATCCGCAGGGGCGTCTGGAAAAATGAAACTGTTCAGAGGACGTGTCAGTTTTCCCACAGTCTCAAGAAGTTCTGTATCTGCTGGAAAGAAAAAGTATTTGGTTTGCCTCATTTTATGTTTCTTTTTTTCCTTTCCTGTTTTTAAAATATCTCAGCTAGCAAACTCCAGGTCCTGTGTTTCTGCAATACTTGCATCCTCCCTATCCTACTGTCTGGTTTTCAGTTTAATATTGCACAAAGGAAGTTAAATCTTTGCGCTTCTTTCTTTTTTTATTTCCTTAACTTTGGGCTTTGCAAGTGACTTTCACAGGCCAATGCTTCTGTTGAATTTCCAAGTCAATCTCAATGTCTGGTTCCTCCTCTCCCCTTGGGGGTTGTGTTGCTATTTGCTGATTTTCGTAATAATGTTACAGAAGTGAGTTGCGGGGGGTGGGTGGGTGTTGCAAGTGCTCTGTACGGAGGCCCTTATGACAAGCTTAGGAAGCTCCTTACATCGATGTCTTAGTAAGGACGGTGTATAAGCACCGTGAAATCCACGCCGCAGCTGTGTGGCATCTTGTGCGGCTGGGCGCAGGAGCTCGTTGGGCAGAGGAAGGTGTCGGGTCGGTTCTGTTTTGTTAGTCAGTAGTGAGGTTGGGCAGGTGAGGCGTGCTGGGAACGTGAGGCGTGACGTCAGACGTGCCTCGTGCTGCCTGCCCGCGAGCTTACGGTAACGTAAACAGGAGTGACGTGGGCGTGCGCGGTAGCGGAGCGAGGGCTCCAGCACGGAGACGCTTGCCTGCCCGGGAGCCAAGGGGTTAAGCCTGCGGGCCCGGCCGCGTCCAGTGAATTCAAACTCTGCCTGTGAGCGATGGGGCGGCTCCGGGAGGCTGGGTCAGATCCGCCGGATCCTGCGGGCTTTGTTGGCCCGGGCAGCCATTTTGGGATCCTGCGGTGTGGCATGGAACAGCATGTCCCGTCCGCGGGCAGCGCGCCCTGAGCCCGGCCCCCGGTTCCCCGGCCTCGCTCTCCTCTCCCTCTTCAGCCGGTACCGCCGGGCCCCGCCATCCCGGAGGTGTACCCGGGCAAGCCCCGCAGCGCCCTGAACGCCGCCCCCCGTCCGTCCCCCGCGGCTGCGGCAGCTCGGAGGAGCTGATGGGGGACGCCTTGAGCGCAGCGCCGGCTCGCTTTCCGTGCGGAGCGGGGGCTCAGCTGCGATCCGAGGCGGGTCTCCCGCTCATCGCGGGGCTCGGGGTGTCGCCGTGCGGCGCTTCAGGCCGCTGCCCGCCTTAACAGCGGGCGGGCGTGTTCATTGTTTGACTGCAGCGGATGGTACGGCTGGGTTCTGCCCACCTTCCTCGCAAACACCGTGTGAAGGGGTGCCTGATGTGAGAGCGCAGTGTTTCTGCTTTGGGGTGAACCCCTTCTTGTTACTGTTCTGTTAGCGGCGTTACACACCTGTGTTCGGGGCTCCTCGCCGTAATACTCAATGGTAACGTCTGCTGTGAAACGTCAATGTTGTTATTCTAATTTTCTGTTTGTTTGCTCGTGTGTTTCTGTTTTAAGGGAATACTTAAGTTTTAAGAATGTGTGTTTTAATAAAATGTCGATTTTGCTTGGAGCTCTTTACTCTTCAGCCTGTTTAAACTACTAGTTAATTGGGTATGTGGAAACATTCTCTGTGGAGCATATTTATTTAGGGATTTGCACTATTTTAGTAAGAAGAGTAATTTCATTGGTTACTCTGAATAATAGTAGAAAATAAAATTTGAGATTTTAAATTAAAATAGCTTGCTCTCAGGAACTGATAGGGTTGCATACTCCAGTTTTGGTAGTGTTAATTATTAGCCCAAAAGTCTGTATAGCTTTTTGTGGTGTTAGTATGTCAAAATCATTGTGACTTAAACTTAGTTTGTTTTCTTGAAAAGATGGAATAGGTTCTACTTGTAGTAGAAAACCTTGCTAAGACTTCATTTTTATCTCTTGCAATATAAAAATTATAAAGACAAGCTTTCTTGCCAACTAACAGACTTCCTGGTGAGTATTTCTATTCTGCCAGAGTCCCATTTGTGAAACATCAGTTTAGCACTTTGTGACAAAGGTTGGTTATGAGGAAATGCCTAGGTAGTATGATGGTGGAAGACTTATGTACCCAAAAAAGATGTCAGTAGAGGTTCACCCTTGTCCTTGCTGCTGCTTGTGGATTATGTGCAAGTGTATTTGGTGCTGCTTTGCCTCTTGTGATGTTTCTGTGCATTGTTAATAGGCCACTATCAGAGCATCTCCTCACCTTCCATGAAAGCCAGGAAGTTTGCTGCAGCAGTGGTAGGGTTTCACTGAGGCTGGCTGATTCTGAAAGTGATTTTCAGATGAGCAGGTTTATATTAGTGGCGTGTCCTGGTGTCACTCAGATGCTCCATAGCTCACACCCTTTGGAGCCAGCCAAGGGACTTGGTGTGTAGGTGCTGCCTTGATTACATGCTGCCCCATGCTTCCATGTGTCCTGACCAAGTCAGAATCTGTGTCTTCGCTGCTGATATACTGTGACACTTGTTCAGTTGAATTACAAGAAAGTGGTGATAACTTGAGGTGATTTTTATCTGCTTCCCCAAAAAGCAAAATAATCTAGCTGTTTGCAGGAACGTGGAAGTTAGCTTGTAAGTTGAGGTGCGTCTGCTAGAATGCAAGCAGATCCTAGAAGTGTGGGCTTCTCTTTAGTTGCCTTTAAGATGTCTTACTAGTGTATTCTTATTTGGGTCTTTTCTTTATGGAACTACATGCCTAGTTCTTTCACTATGCATCCCTTAGTACTTAGAAATAGATCACAGAATCACAGAATGACTAGGTTGAAAAAGACCTTTAAGATCAAGTGCAACCATTCCTGCCCTGTACAATGGGATGCTCTGGGGCTTCTGAAGAACAACAACAAAAAAAAAGACTAGTTAAAATGCTTGCAGCAAAGCTGATACTAAAAGCCCACATCAATCCAAGTCCAAACAGGCCTGTGATACCTAAATCAGAAATCAACATGAGTGAACAAATTAGAGGGTGTTACTGTCCTCCACCCACCCCTGGTCTGGTCTGTAGTTCAAAGTTCTGCAGTAATAAGTGTGTCTCATATTTCTAAATAAATTGGGTTGATCATTTGCTGCGTGGATTTTGTTTCAAAGAAATTAACTGAAATGAAGATGTTGAACTAGTAGCTAGATTTTTTTAAAATCCAGTTTTGTCATCTTACATGCCTGTTTTTGAAAATCATAGCAGTTTCCTCTGAAGATTATTTTCAAGTTCTGTTTAAGTCAGTTAAGCCTGTTATGTTGCTTTGCAAAACTGAGTAAAGGTTTTTCCCTTTGAGTCTGAATTAATTCTAGAGCATCAGGCAAACAGTGAACCAAACCAAGGCCCTAAATCCTCTGAGTGATTTCTAATTACATTTAGATGGCTAACCTGTTACCTTCACTGGCAGTGTTGGTGCTATGAAAACCAGCTGTTAATAGACCTATGCATAAATAGCTTTGGGGCTCTTCAGTTAGCAGTGCCATTGTCAAGTCTAATACTAAACCCAATGATACGTTTCAAACATGATCAAATAAATAGGATGTAAATTCTAGCATTTGGTTTCTGAATAAATCAAGTACAGAGGCAACTGGTGGGGGAAAGGAAAAGAACAGGAAAGAAGCTGGTTTTGGAAGTCTGCCTGTGCCCTGCCTGTGTGGGTGGGAGAGGGAGGAGCGAGGTTGCTACCGAAAGCTGGCTCACGTGGCTGGGGTTTCCACGTGGGAAAATATTGCTGGGTGTCAAACGTGTTTCAGCTTTTGGGTTGACAGTTGGAAGTCAGGTTTGTTGATGAAGTGGTGTGTGCTAAGCAGTCAAGATCAGCTCCAGTGGAAACTTAAGTAGGGGTTTCTTTAGCTCGGGGTTTCAAAATCTTGGGATAAACCAACTTTAAACAGATCAACGTGAATTTAGTTTTGAGCTTCAGTAGGTGTATGTTTGAGAAATCTGTTTTGCTGCTGTTTGAAACAAGTGCTATCTGATGCTGAAAACATCCTTCATCTTGGAATTCACTGTACATTCACTTTTGTTACTGGGGAATCATTGTTACTGTCTGGTTCCCATTTGCTGTGTTCTAAACCAAACTCTTACTTCTTGTTAAAGTACAGCAGCAGTTAATGTATTCTAGCAGTATTTGCTGCTTTCTCTAGCAAGAGAGTCAAACTGCTTTGCAAATACTTCTGCACCATTGATGTAAGCTCCCTCTAAACAAACCAACAAATTTTATATGCAAGCCAGTGAAAGCATTATGGCTCTGGGACAAGTGAGGTTTAGAGAACAATCACAATGGAAGTGCTCTCCATACACATCGGGGGGTTTAATATTATAAATAACAGAAGTGAGAGACTTTATTTTTTCATTAATCCCCTAAATACATGGAAGGTGCTTGCTTTCAGGCAGCCACAATGTTTGGGCCTGTAAGCTTAGATTTTTAGAAATGAGAAAAAAATCTCTGTTTCCAGTAGTAATGGAAATACTCTCCTATCCTTACTGACATCAGGATTTGGAGGCTACAGGTGGAGTAAGAGCATTTTAGTGCTATGTGTAGAGACTTGGTTTTTTTGAACTAACACTACCTGTACCTGTGGCTCTGTGCTTCTTGCTGTTTCTTAGGTCTATATGGCAATAGAAATAAAAATCTTATTTCAGCATAGAACAGTGCATCTCAAATGAGGTACTTGTTTATGCTTTCATTTATAAGAATGAAAGTGTAACTGGGATTATTTTTACCTCGGGTTTAGGCGTATCAGTGCAGTTATGTAGAATATCTTTCACTGCTGTGAAACAGGAGCTGTAGATAATCTGAAAATAGCCAGGATTCTGCTTTCCAAATCATACAAATCCAGGACAGCCAAATCCCTGTTTATTAATTATGAATAACCTACTGTCAAATAATCTTTTCTAAAAAAGCAAAACTTTTCTTGTGCAAATATTTTGAACTTCAAAGTCAAATTGCAGATAATGCCACAAGTAGTGACCTGTGTAGTTCTGAAGGTTTTTTGATACGACAGCATTAATGCTTGTTTTCTTCTTAAACTTACAGTACTTTTCAAAGACAAGTATGGGGTGGGATTTTTGAAAGTGGGTGGCACTCTGGAAAATTTGCTTAATTCTAGTGATGTGAGTCACTTTGCAGTTGGCTGTTCTGTTAGGATGTGTCTTCAGTGGTTTTTTTTATGGTAGGAATAAGTTAGCCAATACCAAATATTACAATTTTATGTGAAATGAAGGAAACTTCCCTCCCTGCTTAGTGGACGGTGTTCAAATGTTGCAGAATAAAATGATTTGACAGTATGTAAAAGCTTTCTCAAGTTTCATCTGTGTTAATCTTTGTTGTTGTGCAGAACAGCCTGTGCTTTGCTCAAAGGGCTTTCAAAGAGATCTCTGAAAACACGGCAATGTAGCTTCTTAAGTCTTTGTGCTTAGCTTGCCAGAATGTAGCATCACTTAGTTCCCGAGGAAGTGTTGTAGGGTAGTTGTGGTAAGCATTGTGGTAAGGGTTTGGCTCTTGTTACAGTAAAGTTCCAGGGAACTTAGGCATTGATGAAAATAGTGTCATGAAGAAAGTTGTGGTCAGAAATACACTGAGCTTCATGCGGCAATGATAAGGGATATCTAGCAGTAGCAGCAACACTGCTGAAATACTGAGAGCTCCGTATTTCTAGTAACAGTAGGGTGTTTTTTTTATTTCCGTACTTCCTAACACAGGCTGAACAGTTCAAGGGCTCTTACATTGACTTGACTTAATTTTAAGTGGTTCCATTACTCTATTTTCACCTTTTTACAGTATGATTTGAAACAGTCAACATGGACTTTTCACGTCTACACACGTACACTCCTCCCCATTGTCTGCCAGAGAACACTGGCTATACATATGCACTCAGGTGAGAACTCTTTTCTTCTTGTAGAGAAACTCTATGTTCTCTGAATGTTGTCAGTTCGGGAGAGTTTTGTTTTCATGGTAAGTATCTGTCTGCTTTGGAAGTATCCGCTGTGTCCTATAGGGAGAAAAGAATAACAGGACAATGACTAAGATAATGACTCAGTGTTTATTAGTTGCTAGGAAGAACTAGTCTCCGCCTAGTTACAACTGCTGTTTTATTTCTATAAATACGTCAAAGTTCTTGGATGTTTCCTGGTGTGTCTTCTGTATGTGTGTTCTTTTGTGACTTGGCAGTGCTTGAAGGTGCTGATTGATGTGCACTCATTGCTGCTAGTGTGGAACTCGGCTGGAAGTTACTTATTGATTAGTTAGTTGTTTGGTTTTGGTTTTGTTCTTTAACCAAAAAACTGCTTGTTGGGTGAAAGTAAATTTGGTACTCTAATGAACTCTGTTTTTCTTGTGACTTTTTTTCTTAAACTAACCATTATTAGTCTTTTTCTTAAATCACTTCAATTTTCTAAAAATCTGTTGTGTGTTTGCTAGCTTTTATATTATGTATTCAAAATAAACATTGTGATGTCCATTTGAGCCTCTTGGTAGAGCAGAATGTGGCTGTTGATTGGATCTAGCTTTTCCTGTTGTTGACTTAGTAGATGTATTTTAAAGCAAGTGTACATCAATGAGCCTGAGTTACTGGTTTAGCTAACTTTTAAGTTTAAAATAAAATTTTGTTTGTTAGGATGCAGTTTGAGATTGCTTTTCTACTCAGCCTGTAAATTATTATATACTTAATGTGTATTAAAATACAATATTTAGATTGCAGAATACATGGCTACTTGCCACTAGAACATAAGTTGGCAAACTCCAGATCACTAACTCTATATTCTTGCTTGCCTTGGTGTACTCTCGAAAGTGTAGCATTGTCAGGTTTTGCTGCCGAGGGTGGATTGTTTTGGCTACAACCTGATGTTGATGGTGCAGCATGGGAGATGTTTTATGTTGCATGAATTAAGTTGCAATGTTTCCTGAATTTTTATAACACTGGTAAAATGTTGGTGAGATTCGAGTGGCTTCACTGATTTCAAGAGCATAATGGACAATGAAAAGTTATTTCTGTGCCTTGTGTCAGCCTGCAGATTTACTATTATGTTACTAACTGCTTTTTACATAGCTCCACGTTACAAATGTACCTTAAGAGACTGGCTATTCTATTGTAACTGTAACAGAGGGCAGCCTTCCCTAGTGCCAGCAACAAAACTAGATTTTGATTCTTCAGATTTAGACAGTGGTTTCTATGTCTCTGAGCCTATCTTTCTTAAAACAAACTGTGAATTGACATCTAACTTGATTTTTGTTTTATGTGTCTGAAATAACACTGGTACATTTTACTGTAAAATCTTTTCCACAGCAACTAATCTTTTTTGTAGACAAGAGAGAATAAGTAGGTTTTAGTATTAAGAAATTAAGATTGATTTTTTTCTCTTAATTATGTGTGTTTCCAGAAGCATTAACAAAGTAAAGTTCAATGACTTGCTTAGACTAATCTGGGGTTAAAACCCTTCTGAGCTGGGTTTTTCTCCTTGCATGCTATTTTGTTGGGTAAGTTTTTGTTTCTCACTGAAGCAAACAAGAATACTACAGGAGGTCAGATTAATCTGCCAGGAAAGGAAGATGCCAAATGATAAATCCTATTTGAAGACTGGAGGATAGTTCAGCATGACTTTGGGTTTTATGCAGAAGACAACTGGAGTACTTGACTTCCTACATAAACAGAGGTGGTTGTTTTGCAAAACTGAAACTTGTGCAGAGGCCTTTGCAGAAGGGGGTTATGTATCTTGAAACTTTTCAGCCTCCCTTTCAGTATGGGTGTTCAGAAGTGGATAGAGCTGGGTAAACTGAAATTTAACTGAAACTTAATGAAGGCAAGTATAGCTAAACTAGGTTGAAATTAATTCATTGCAGTTCTTCCTTGTGTAGAATGGAAGGATGAGCACGTTCTTTGAAATATTTTCTTGAAAAATTCTGTGAAGCCCCAAATAGTTTCCCCTCATTATTTTACTACTTGGTACACTACCTGCTTTCAGGGTGTCAAGAGAGTAAACTACAGTGTTCTGAGCAGATTCTTACTGTGTCTGATTGTTGAATCTGTGCAGAATGCTATGTATTATTGATGTAGCTCTTCCTACCTTGGGTCAAGCAGTATTTGAAGAAAGGGTGAGCTAGGCAGGTTTGCTAATCAGAAATATTTTCATAGAATGTTTTGGGTTGGAAACGACCTTAAAGATCCTCCCAGTTCCACTCCCCTGCCATGGGCACAGACACCTCCCACCAGCTCAGGGTGCCCAAAATCCTATTCAGCCTGGTCTTGAACCCTGCCAGGGATGCAGGGGCAGCCCCAGCTTCTCTGGACACCCTGCCCCAGGGCTTCACCGCCCAGAAGAATTTCTTCCTGATATCTAATCTAAATCTACCCTCTTCTAGTTTAAGCCCATTCCCCCTTGTGCTGTAACTCGATGCTCTTGTCTCAAGTACCTCTCCAGCTTTCCTGGAGCCCCAAGCTCCAAGGTAGGTCTCCCCTGAGCCTTCTCTTCTTTGGGCTGAGCAACCCCAGTTCTCTCAGCCTGCCTTCATTTTCATGCTGTGGTTCATTCCTTCTCTCCCCTGGACCTGTATTTGTTTTGCTGATGTTCTGATGTGGCTTTTCTCTCTTTGCAATTCAATCTCTACAACATATTGTATGAGGTTCTGTAAAGAAATTGGCTCATGCTTGTGGCACTGCAGAAAGAGTGCAGTGAAGTTAGATACCACAAAGCTATTAATAGAGTTGGTTAAGAACTATTAATAGAATCTATGTTAATACTCACTGGGATTACTGTGTATTCATAACTGTTTGTAGTGCTGCTGCTTTTGTGCTTTTACTCCTCCTGCCCAAATAAGAAAAACATTAAACTGATACAGCTAAATAACCTTTTATCCTCCTCAAAATGTAAGGCAGACTTGTGAATTTCACCCACTTGTCAACATATCATTTACGCCCTGCTCTTCAGGCTGATTTTTCCTTCTAGTCACTGTCATCTTTAGAGTTGTGCTGGTTTTGTCAGTTTGGGTATCTTTAACACCTCTTTTTCTTCACAAATATGGAATAAATTGATAAGAATTTGGTTTCTGTGTCAGAGCATTAAATCAACATGTAATCTTCTTTGAAATAGTTGAATAAAATTCTTGGGGTTTATGTGTGTTGTGGGACAGAGCAAAGCAGTAGCCAAGCAACTCAAGGTAGTGCCCTTGGTCGGTTAATATAAGTAGTACCCTGGTCAGAAAGCATACGTATATTAATTATGTGCCTGTGTTCATGTTATAAAATGTCTGTTTAGCTGTAGTTCTTGAGGTGTATGGCATTTTATCTGTTACTATCTTGAAGCATCAATGATTGCCCGTTTCCTTCCAGGGAGTACTAGTAAAATAACTGACTCGAGGTCCTCCAGACAAAGCTATAGGTGTGCTAAAATTGCCAGACCTCATCAGCATTCCAACTTGCATAACTTGAAAATGAACCCACTGAAGTCTTGGACATCCTTGTTCTGTAGAAGCTGGTGAGAAGGTCGTGTTGAGGTAATAGCCAAGAAGCTGGAGTAAGACTGGGTCCAGTCAGCAGATCTGCCAACAACCATGTCAGGGGAAGGAACCCCAGCCTGCCCTGTTTGTGTAGGCTAATAGTATCCACTTCTAAGATGGTTTGGTTAGCCATACCATCAGTGTACATGTTCATTTCTGTCCTGTGAAAGAAAAGGCTGGGTGGCGGCGGTTATTCACTGTAGTGTTTTCTGTAAAAGAAAGAGGCCACTTTCCAAAGCACAGAAAGTGAGATAGCAAGTTAGGAGATTTCTGGATACTGTCCTGCTGAGAGAGGACAGAATTCTCTCCACTTCCAGTGTGAAGGGAATTGTTATCCTGCATAAGCAAGAGAAGCTCTCTCTTTGTTTAGAGATATGGAAAAGATCCTATGGTTTTTTCTCTTTATGGTGGAGCCCAATTCTGAGCTATGTATTCAACCCAAATTGATATAAATGCTTATTGAGTTGTTTTGTAATGCCAAGTGTTCATAAACAGAAACAAATGGAGGCTGGTTACAGCTGTTAGCCTCTCCTGTGTGCTTGTGTGTTCTTGTGAATTGAGTATCTGTAAGAAAGGTTGGATGAAGATGAGGAACAGCAAATGTGTAGTGGCAAGTGTAAATAGCAAAACTGAGTTCTGAGACATCTGTTTAGGGAGGGACTCAATAATAAACTACCACAGCTCTCACCCTTCCAGAATGAACTGGAAGGGCTGTCTTTAGCTTGTATTCTCGCTTCACAACTATCAGTGTGAGCTGCCTAAATACTATTTTTGAAAAATGTAAAAATTATATCCTTTTGTCCTTAATCAAATGTAGACTAGATACTTTTGTCATGTGAAGAGGTTCCTGTTGTCTTTTCTCTTGCCTTCCACCCAAACATAAGCAAGGATTAATAAGTGTAATGTAGGCTGGATTTGTCCTAAACTGAGTTTAGACTCCTGCCCTGCACAAGGTTGCACTGCATGTTAGCAGGAAGTGCTGAAGACCTGCCATGAAATTTGTGTACTTCTGGGTAATGGAAGAAGTTACTTTTGACAAGGTCTGACCCCGTGGGCTGGTTGCCTGTTTGCTGGATTGGAGCAACTAGATGCTTTCCTGCAGTTCATTGTCTGGGTTAGGGGATTGTTTTAGCTGAAAGAAGTGCAGTTCACATGCTCTGACACAGTCTCAGCTTGCTTTGAATTGTGGGGCAATCAAGCAACACGCTTCAAAAGCACCTACCTTCTCTGAATTAAATCACTACTAGTGTAGCTACTAGGCCTTCTGATGTTAATCTATTTGTGTATCAGACTAATAGGATGCACGTAATACTACTTTGTAATGTTCTGGGGTCTTTAAAGATTGTGTAAGAGAATGACTTCCATCAAATTGTTTTTGCACAAATATATTTTATACTGGCTGTTTATATGCTTTTTTAAAGGAAAAACTTCCAGTTCAAACACACTGCACAGTAGAATCTGCTCATTCAGACCTAATTCCCTTGGTTTTGTTTGGAATTTTGGGGAGAAGGTCATTTCCTTGGCAATATTCCTTGCTCTGCTCTTCCTAAAAATAAAAAAAAACCCACACCAAAAACCCCAGACATGTTGAAGTGACTGCTGTGGCAGCTCTGTCCCTGTGGCCCAGGAGAGGCCAGGCTCCTTAGGAAAGCTGGCCTAGGGCACTCAGCCTTTCCTGCTCTGGGTCACAGGTCTGGTTCTAGGGCCTGGCCTCCTGCTGCACAATGCCCTGAAGCAACAAGCTCTACTCAACTAAAGAATTGGACGTTTCCTTTCACTGTAAGAATAAGTATTCTGCTCTAGGCTAAACTTACTGTTTTGCTGACTCCTCTGTTTAATTTGCCTTGTGTTGCTGCTTTGTCTTTGTGTACAAATTTTCATGGAGGTTCTGAGAGAATCAAGTGTGGAGTAGAGCTACTGGGATAATGTTGTGAGCCTTGTCTATGTGTAAACTTGCCTCTCTAGAGTAAAACAGAGAAAAAAATGGATTAAAGACTCTATAAACATATATTTATTTTTTCAGAGTTAAATATTTCTAATGGCTTGCATTAAATTAAGAACTCTTGAAAAAGCACCTTTTTTTCTTTAAAGTAATGGTAGTTAAACTCCAAAAGTAGAGAGGAAAGTTCCTATTTGGGAGATGGAGATTCAGAATGTGTGGCATATGGATCTCTGGTTCTCAAAACAAGGAACTGGCAAATAGAAAAGCCCCTGCCTCTCACTATTAAATGAATCTTTACCTTACAACTTAAGAGTGCATCATGATTTCTAATTTGCTCCTAGGCGTGGTGAAGAAATTGTGTCATGAGTGGCTTCCTCTCTTAAATTGGTCCCAGAAGAGCAATGTGTCTGAGGCTGTGTAACAAATGCTTGCTCTGGCTCAACTTCAGACATGGTTTCCATGGTGGTTGTTTCTTTCTAACTGTGATTTGCTTCCAGTTGTTAAACTTCCAGTGTGAATTGCTTGAAAGAACTTTGAATATCTACGTACTTCTAAGTTACTTGGCTTACTTGGCATATATACCTTGTTGGAATAGCTCTGTAACACTGCATAAACAGCTTTTTAATGGAAACCTGCTGAAGTGTGTATTTGTTACCAGGGGAAATTTTCTCTTAAACTTTGGTAACTTTGTTCTTATTTTGCTTCAGTTCAAGTTATTCTTCGTCTGCTTTGGATTTTGAGATTGAAAACAAAATAGAACCAGTATTTGATTCACCGAGGATGTCACGGCGTAGTTTACGATTAGCTGCTGCAGGATTTAATAAGTCAGATGATGCACAAAATGACACCTTTCATGACAGCTCTTACGCTGGAAACACGTCCTTCAGAGAACAGTCTTCTAAGTAAGCATTTTTTTATCATCACAAGTTCATTTATTGATGGGTCTTGAGACCTCCTGTTTGAACTCAATAGTACAAACATAGATTACCTATTGTTTTATTCTTTGTTCTCAGTATTTACTGCCATGCTTTGAAAATTGTGTTGATTGTGTGGCTTGCAATGAAGTCTTTGCAAATGTATAGATGCTTGAAGGTGAGGATTTCCTCATTTGTGCTGTTATGTCAGTGTTAAAATACCTTGACTGTGTGTTTCTGGGGTTTTTTTTTTGTTTGTTTGTTTCATTGGTTGTTTTAACTTTAAATGAGAAACAAAAAAATTTGCAACGTTAGTGCCATGTCTTACTTGTCTTTGCTTTGTTTCCTAGGATGCTGAAGCAACGCAAAAGTATAAATAAACAATCTGGCAGTGTAAGACACACACCAAGGAAAAATCTATCCAGCTCTTCCATTTTCAGCCAAAGCAGTTTCAATAGCCATGCCAGTGACACATCAATGAGATCCACTGTATTGGATGAATCTTTGATTCGAGAGCAGACAGAAGTTGATCACTTCTGGGGTAGGCAGTGATCGCCATTGCTTGTATTAAACTGAAAACTGTGTAAGGTTTGGTGCGTATAAATGTATGTTCACATCTTTTGTCTCTTCCCCATTCATTTTCCTGTCCTGCCCCCAAATATGTGCATGTTCTTACACTTCTGCTGTAGATGTCTGCTTGCTAAGATGCAGTCCAGCACGTAAACTTAATTTACTGGCCTAGTCACCATCAGGACATGTTGCATGATCAAGTTGATGTGCCAGGCAGACACGCAATTTTCTGATGCAACACCACAGATTGTATAGGTTTAACTATTTCTTATCATTACTTTTTTCAAAATGTGTTTAGAGTACTGCATGTAAGGGATGGTAAATATGATTTTTTTCCTTTGAAATACTAAGGAAAAAGCACTTTTCTGTTAAACAAGACAGAGGTGTGTTCCAACTTTAACATACCATAGTCTGAAAGTTCCAAACTAGTGGTGCTTGAGCTTCTCCCAAGAGGTTTTTCATGTGTTTAGCTGGCTGGTTTGGCTTTGCAAATGTATACAAGTGTACTTCCCTAGAACCTCCTCTCCTCACTGAAGAGGGAAATACAGAAGTCTACGTAAAATATTGTGTAGAGGATCAGAAACTTGACCTCCCAATTCAGAATATTTGTTTCTAGTTAGTATGTTTGTGACCTTCCCAGAGTTCAAATGTAAAGAATTGTTTCAATCTTAGAACAACACATTCTAAACTTTAGATTACCTGGGTCTTAAAACAGGATCTTAAAATACTGTAGTATCAAAGTAGTTACCAAGCAACAGAAACAGCGTAAGCTTGTAATTAGCTGCTTTAAAGTCACATGGGAGCTAAGAAAAGGTGTCGTTGTCATTCATATTATTTTGTCTGCCGCTTCTGTGGTAGAATGCTTTTCACTAACTGTTACCCTACTACATTAATGTCTGTGTATGTGGATGTAGTCATGTGACAGATTGCAAAATGTGAGTAGTATTTAATAAGTGGCTTTTCTTTGTAGTCTTAAAATTAGTGGAACTTTTGAGTTCATGTTGATATAGCTGACTGGAAGACTATTTTATATTTGGGACCAAATAATAATTTATTTTTTTCCTCTCTAAAGGTCTTGATGATGAAGGCGACCCTAAAGGTAACCACGCTTTTCTTTTCCTTCCACATGCAGTCTAGTCATTGTAACTAGTGATGACAATACTAACGTCAGTGCCCTGAATGTTCTGCTCTTGGTTTGCTAGGTAGTAATACTACACTGATGCAGGGAAATGGTGATGTAACAGCAGCAGAAACGCAGACCACAATGATCAATGGCTACACTTGCAGTGACTGCAGCATGCTTTCGGAACGGAAGGAGGTTCTTACAGCATACTCAGCTTCTCCTGTGCCATCTTCCAGAATTTACTCTAGGGATAGGAGCCAGAAGCATGCATCTAGTAAGTTGCTTTCTCTTATGTTTATCTAGATATCAGAATGGTATGTCCTTGATCTACATCTTCCCTGTAGTGTGATTTTTAGCACTTTCCATAGTCTCCTATATTTAGAGATAAGCTTATATGAAATAACTTTTTCTGTATCAATTGAAACTTCATAGAATTGTCAGTTTCTCATAATAATTATCAGCTCTTTTCAGTGCTGCTTTAGGATTAAGACAGCTTCAAAATTAAAATGCTGTGGTATCTTAATGAGTTTTATTTCCAAACTGATTTGGAACAAAACAGGTTGTTCCAACCAATAGTGATCATCAGTGTTTCCTAATCTGGTATCAGATCTGTTTGTATCTGTTTATGAGGCTTTTGATCTGGGTTTTCAGATAAAAACCTCTTTCTATGTAGTCCAGTTCTATTTATTCTCACATGAACTTTCAAGACTGAGCAGAATTACTAGTTTGCAGTGCTTCTGTTATCCAGGAAGTCTGAGAGATGTCTTCCTACTTCCTGCTTTTCTTTCTTTCCTCCTTATTTAACCTTGCAGCTTATTAGAGTGTTTTTAGAAACTAAACCTCAACTACTCAAACTCCAAAGGGAAAACCAGATTCCAAATAGACTTCCTAGTGACTAGTTTCCTAAAGCTCAAAGCCAACTGAATCTGCAGTAAACAAAGTTCTGCTTTTCCAAGGCAATCCCCATTCTGTGGGTGGTTGTCCTCAGTTCTTCACTGTGTCTGCCTGCCTCTTGCATAGCATCCTGAACTTCTTGATGATTGGTAGTCCACAGTTACCATGAAAAAGTTTTCTCAGGTGGCCTTGAATTAGAAAGACACCAATTTGGGGATTCTCTAGGTGTGTTATTCTTGAATGAAGTATGTTTTCTGTAGCAAGACATTGGTGCATTTAGACTATAAGGTATGACTTTAAATGCTTTGAAGCAAACACTACTTTTTGGTAAATGTGTAGCACAGGTGGGAATTCTGTTGGCTTAGCATAGTGAGCTCAAAGTGACACTGCATGAGAAGTGCTCCTGAGTTTATATTAACACCAGAGAACTTTAAAAGAAACTCATCTTTGTATGTTCCTTGGAACTTTATTCCAGTAGTTTGGGTTAAACTTGGGGAGGTGGGGGAAGGAGCACCCAGTCACAGCAGGCTTCTGGAATGGGGCCCATTCTAGGGACTGCAGCTTTGGCTCTGAAGAAGTGTGTGTCTGTAGCACGTGAGGCAGACCACTGCAGTAAAGGTGGAGAAGGTGAAACTGCCACACCCTTCCAGATAGAAAATGAGTGTGGTTTGTCTCTCTGCAGCTGTGACACACAAAATTGTTATCAACACTTCACACCATTGAGAAATTCTGAGTTCTGTAAGCAAGGAACTCTTTGCTGTTTAGCATTCTTTATTCTCACAAAGAAATGGAAGTTGTACATGCTGCCTTGAGGGTGTTTTCCCTAGGACTTGTAGTTCTTACAGAAGCTTTGCTGTAATACCTCATGCATCCAGACTTTACAAACCACACCCGCCTAAGTTTCATACTCCTGACCAAACAAAGGCTTTTCATGCTTCATCCTCATTCTTCCACAAGATAATGGTCACCAGTGAATAGAAGTACATCTTCATGTAGGTGAATAATTTGTGTTCGCGCTGTTTTTTTTTCACTAGGAGGAACCTATTTCTACATGAGTAAGATTCTGCGATCAATCAAAAATGCTGCAGCATCTTTTGCATCACTGTTAGTGCAACTGTTTCAAATGGTTTTGCTGAAGCTGGGTTATGAATTTAAAGGTACCTTTTCAGTTGTCTTCCTTGGTCTCCACACAAAGCCAGGGTGTGTCTTGGGGGTTTTTTCCTCTTGCAGACTTCATCTTTGGCACTACAGTGTTCTTTTCCTATACTTTTTTGGCTGGCTCCTGTCTTTCTCTTTATTATTATGTAATTATCTCACTTTCACTGCCCTTTGCATTCTTCTGTTTTGGAAGTGTCAGGATTCATGAGAGATCGGTGTTACAGTTAAGAGTCACAGGTTGATTTTCCTAGGAAGTTGTAGAATGTAGTGTTTAAATTGAGAGACTTAAGTTGACTTTTAAAAATTGCTTGGTGTGATAGTGTCAAATCCTAACTTTTTAATGTCCTTAGGTTTGGGCTGTCTTGTTACCTTTAACCCTGCTGTACACTTAAAGCTTGCAAAACTAAAACTGCCATCATCACTCTGCACTACTCTGAAGTTCTCTTATTTTCCTTGAATATGTTCAGTTCTTCCTCAGTGCTTTCTTTTCTAGAATCCATGCTCTCAGAATATGTGAATAAAACTTTGTTCTCTCCCACTCTGAATGCCTCAATGCCTTATAACTTGCTAATGTTCTCTTTTCCTTCTTTTAAGATCTCTGGTAAAATCAACACAGCTGTAACCGGCCCATTTGAAAGACTGTTGGGAATAGAGACTCAAGATTTGATGAGCTGTTGTTTAGCAAAGTTAATTAAAAAAACCCAAGCAAAACAACAAAAACTATTTGAAAAGAAGCAGAAATATTTTTGAAGCAGTAGGCCCTCTTACTTAAATAAGAAAAAATGAAATTGCACAAACTAGGCTTCTTCCGTGATCATTTCTCAGGTTTCCTGTGGTGGGTAACCTAGCTTTAATACTGAACCAAGGCAGTTCATCACGTATGCAGATTTTAGCTATCTAAAATGTGCATATATGAGCAGCTTTGAATTAGTGTTACATCCCATGTATGCGTTTTGAATGTGTTGCAGCTCACTCAGACTACTGTGGAAGCATGAATGTAAAGGAGTTTTACAGAGGAGACAGCCATCTCAGTGTAAATGAGGAATCAATATGTAAGTATAACGACTGATGTTGTCTTTTAGCCTTGGGCTGTACAACAGGTTGTTGCTTTAACAGTAGTATCAGGTGCCCCATGACTCTATGGAAACTATAGAGTAAATATTTGGATGTAGGGAGGAGCACAGTCACTGCCTGGTATTTCCCCAAACAAGTTTCATTCCACTGAAGTTTGCTTAGTGGTTTTTGGTTTGATAAAAAATGAAATAAACTTGTTCAGATAATCTTGTAACAATCTTGATTTGATCCTGGCTTTGTCCCATTAACCCACTGTTACCACAACCAACAGGTGCTGTAAGGGGAAGAAACATCTTGAATTATACACCACAGACCACATGCAATCCTCATGGGCTAAAGGTGTAGCAAGGACCATTTGGCACACCTTTTCTTATGCAGGTTGACTTGGACTTTTTTTTCTTTTGCTTTTATTTTGCACTGCAATCTCACAATATTAATCATACATACTGTTTTGTGTTTGGGTTTTTTTACCTTTATCACAGTAGATTAGAAGTGTCTAGAAAATTAACTTGCTTAACACCTTTCCTGTTCAACTTCTTGCTCTGATACTGGCCTTTGTACAAGCTTGGCAGCCACAATGCTTACCTGTTAGTAAAAGCAAGGTGTAGGGATGGGCAGCATACACCTTTGTGTTAGAACAAGTCAGGCTGTTAAATTATTGAACGTTGGGGAAGACTGTATGCTCAACAGGTTGAAAAGCTGTCTTTAAATGATAGCAAGTGTGAGGTATTGGTATGCAGATTATTTGAAATAAAGGGTTTTAACAATTTATTTTTGTTCTAGTGATAGTCAATTTTTACAGGAATCTTATATAGGGATAGAATCTTCCCTGTGAGATGAGCATTCCCTAGCTTGAATGACAGAGGCATCAAGAATCTATTGAGTGCTCTTTATTCAACAAAGGAAAATGATTTGAGACACTTCAGTCACCTAAATGCTTTGCAAAATCTTGGGTTGGTATATCTATAATCCCTCAGATTAACCCAGACCTATCTGCTAATCTAAAAATGTAGGATTACTACTTAAATGTATGTGATGTAGTTGGTTCTGTAGAATGAACAGTCCTAGTCTTGGATGTAGCAGTTGTTGGCTTCAGTGGGCTTTAAGTCACAGCATTTTGTTACGTTGCTTCTTACTGGTTTTGCTTTTTATAAGAGACTGATATACTGAAGATCCTTGGGAACATTCAGTTTAATGATAATGTACTGCTTGCATTTTTAGTAGGGAATATTTCCTATTACTTGACAGTATTTCTTTGACATTGTTATTTAATTCATTCTTTCATGGGATTTAAATTTTTTAATTGTTTCCTCTTCTACACATGAACCTAAGTAACAAGCTTCATGTATCATTTGGAAGAAATAAGATGCCATTAAAGCAATGGTGTGCTTAAAGCTTGGGTTTATGGTAGTACTTCTTGCTATTCTGGTACACTTAGCATGGCATTGTTAAACAGGCTACAAAATGTAAAATTTGTATTTATTTTTTGAGAAATTATATTCTAACCACACAGATAATCAGTCCATTTATACATGGGGTTTCCATTTATAAGTTGTCTTGGTTTTACTTGGCTTCATAGATGTTAGTGGCTTGCTTTGCTTTTAAATAGTGAAGAACCAAGCTTGTAGATGACTGAAAGGTGTGGTTTAAAACCATACACAACCTGGAATTGGCAGGAGCATGTACTGCAACAGAACCTTAAACCCACTTATGTATGTTACCACATAGAGTTAATTTGTTATGATCTAGGTTACTCTATGCTTCATATGTTGCAAACAGTGGGAGCAACAGGATGGCTTGTGTCTCAGAAGGTGGTGTCTCTCCTTTGGCTGGCCCTTCTTTCTCCAGGTTACTATCCTACTGCGTGTGTGTGTGTGTTGCCTGTTCCTTTGACAAACTGGCAATCTGCAGCATGTGGCTTACACTAATTCAACTGTTGCTTACGATGGTGGAGCTCTTGTATCTTGAAATGCATGTGCTACAGCACTTTATCGATCAAAGTATGCTTAATGAGAGGGTATATCTCTGATCACAGGCATAATGGGACACTAACCAGGCTGTTTCATGGGGATTGGGTGTGTGAATAATGTGGAATAATTGTGTTGAACAGTGGGGGGCTGTTCAGTTTGGGAGTCGCTTCCTATCATGGCATTTCTCTTAGCAAAAATTGATGCTGCTAATCTGTGTGTTTCTGGAAAAAATAGTGGACTTTGGCATGTGGTAACTTGGATTCAAGCATAAACACTGACTTTGCAGCAAGATAGCATTGTTGTAACAACTGAGCATTTCACCTTTTTTGCATGACTTGTTTTTGTTGAGTAGCTAATGCCATAATCCTGTCATATTTGTGGTATCTAGGTATTAATAAGCTGCATGTATTGCCTGTACTCATGCATTTCTCTGCTGTGCAAAGTGCTGTTAGCCACTGTTGCATGCCCCTCTACTTGGTGTCTTTGAACACGTGCTGCTGTAATTATTTCACACTACCACTTTTTGTCTTCTAGGGAGGGCAGTGTCTGGCATGTTCAGATTGCTTAGAACTGGGTGGTATCAACTTGTTACTCTGATGTCTTTGCTCAAGGTGTTTCTTCTTAGAAGGTGTGTATCCTTTGGGGGAAAAAACCTGTTTTGTGAGCAAATTATTTACCCAGTTATAATACAAATCAATGAAATATAGTAAATGTATTGTTTCTTGTAAACTCTCCTCTCTTTTTCTTTAGATGCCTTCCAGAGATCTACAAGCTATTACTGTTTCTTATCCCACTCCTGTTTTTACTAGGTATGTGAATGATTTAGTTACAATAAAGCTGTTCCAAAATAACATTTTTAGTTGTACTTTTGGTCATGAAGAAGATTCAGAAGCAAAAAGAGCAAGCTTGTGTGAACAGGACAGTAATTCAAGGTTTCAAAGTTCTGATAAGTCAGTGAGCTTTCCCCCTTGCCATGAAAGGAATACCCTTCATTTAATTTCATAGACCTCTTTAGAGAGTGGGGGAGTAAGTAAATAAATGCACTGAAGTTGGGTTCTTTTTTTCTTAACATCCCTTCATAGGAATAGCAATGAACTCATGAAGAGTAGGCTGCACCCTGATTGCTATGGTACCACACCATAAAAGTGTGGTTAAGTTTTTACCCACTCATCCTCAATCTTTCTTTTGCTCTAGGACATGCTGTAGTTACTTAAAATACTGCTATTTAGACTGGTTAGTTGACAGTATTCCAGGTCAACTGCCTAACTTGAAATAAACAAAGTGAGTTTAAAATACTTACTAAAAGTATTGGGCCATTTCTGTAAAGTTTCTTGGCTTTGCCTGTCCTAAAGTCTTGCAGCTACTCTGGGGAGGAGATGAAGCTTCTCAGACTTAGCAGTGGGGATTCAAAAGCACCTGTACTAGTGAGAATAAGATAGGAAGCAGTTACCCTGTATAGAAAGTGCTGCTGCTTCTCACTAAGATACTACAAAAATAAGTGCAGCTTATCTGAAATGCAAGGTGGTTTTCTTGGAAGCTTAAGTTTTCTCTAACTTGTAGTGGATGTTATGCAATGGCGTATGTACTAAGTGGGGTATAAGGCAAGATATTTTCCATCAAGATAACAAGCAGTATTTACATTTGCCTATCTTAATCAGTAAATGAGGTCTAGGCCCCAGGGAAGCAGTAGTATGAGATGAAAGAGATACCATGAGATAGAAATACAAGTTGCTTCCCATACAACCATATGAGTGGTACTGATGGATGTTCCCTAATATGCTTGAGTGCTTGACTTAACAATTTTAAAGCTGGCTTACACTGATTTTTATTTAGACTGGAGTAGTGTCCACTGTGGTGTTTTCCTTGCAGACCTAAGGTACCTCATGTCCCGAAGACAGTTTGCAGATATAAGCCATCTTAAGGGAGAATACCTTGTGTAGCCTTTTTGCTTTTTGTTTCTGATCTAGGTATATGGTTCTGGGGGTTTGATGTCTTTGCTTCATTATTACCTTCACTGAATTGGACAAGAATTGACAGAATGCAGAGAATAGATGACTCCATCCGTGTTCCTGAACCACAGCCTGATTCTTTTCACTCTGTGCAACCTCCAAAGGTAAGGGAGAACAGTCTAGGGAAGAATTTTCATATCTCTTTAAGACTTCTGAGCTGTCATGCCTTCAATATTTTGCAGTAATTACTTCTCACACAAAGATAATGTAAGTAAATTTCTTGATTTTTATATATTGAAAGTAGTCTTTCTACTTTAGGATACCATAAGTATCTTCGATTCCAGTCGTATAAGTGAGCTGGAGAAGCAAATGGCCTTCGTGTCTGACAGATGCCATCACCATGATGAAAAATACAGCAAAGTGATGCTTCTACTCAATAATCTGCAAGATCAGCTTGCCCAGATGAGTGACAAAAGTGAAACGTTGAGGCTAATAAAAAATGTGATGGGTCAACATCTTAAAGATATGAGACTGGAGGACAAGGTGAGATTGTTATTGGTGTTTTCTGATCAGAATACTTTGTTTTAATAATGCAGTTTATTAGCAATTTGATTTGCAGGTTCTTTTAACTGATAGGTGGTAAATGCCAGGGAGTAGACATTGGCATTGATTCTTCCTTTGTTCTTGCTGACAAAGAATTAATTGCAGATAGGTCATTGAAAATAGAACCTTACATAGCTGAAAAGCAGATGAATTTACCCCATTTTTCTATAGTGAAAGAAGACTGTAGGAAGAACTAGTGGCAAAGAAGGGGTTTTGTGGTAAACTTCCCTGTGTATAACCCCTACTACTGCTGCATAAGGCCTTTCTATTTCTTACAGATTCTTTAATTTTTCATCCTACCTACAGGATAGTATGAAAAACTAAGTATGAGTAGCACTCACAGAACAAAATTAAAAGTATGCTTTCTAGAAAATACAAGTTATGCTGTTTGTACTCCAAAATAAAATAACCCCCTTTTTCTTTCCCTGTTTTTAAGACTGACTTCCTGGCTTTACATCAACAACATGAGTTGCGCATCCGGACACTGGAAGGGCTTCTTGAAAAACTCTCTGCTGAATCCAAGGTATTGGAAGCTAGCTTTGTTAGCTCACTCTAATTGTCAGCTGTTGATTAAAAAAACTCCACAGTTTTTTGTTGGTTATCCCAAACCCAAGTTTGCTTTACTCTAGCTGTTGCAGGTCTGTCTCAAAACTTGTTTGGGCTCTTGGAGGGGTTTCAGTCCAAAGATGAAAAAATATTCACTTGAGCTGTGAGGCAGGTTCTACGTGGAATAAAATTCTGCTATACAGAGGCACAAATCTAAGTGTGGGGGACAGTTCTAAAATCTGTTGTTTTCATTTAACATTTCTCTCTGTTAAAACTAACTTCTGTATTTTACAGGACATCCAGAAGGAGCTTGATACAGCCAAGACAAAATCAGTGAGGTATAAGCACTTTTCAAGTATATTTTGCTTTTTCAATCCTGATGCTAACTGATGGTGAGATACATGTTGCTCTTTGAAATGCCACAAGACTTTTGTGACAGTTAACTGACCTGAATAGTTTTTGTTACCAGCAGGAGTACTTCTGTCTTATAGTAGACTTTAACTGCAATGCTGAACATAAGGCCCGCTTCCAGTATGTGAGCAATCCTACAGTGACATTTTCTTACTAGAGAAAGCTGTTTATGTAGGGGAGGAGAATGAGTAACTTATCTTCTTAAAAATGCATTAGTTTTTTTTAAACTGCTTAGTGAAGTAAACAGAAACAACTTTTTAAATTCTTGTGTCAGTTCTTCTGTTCATCTCTGGTTTCAGTTTGTCAGCTGTACTACTTTCCACTCATGTACAGTGTAATACTGGGATAAAACCTGCAGCACTTCATTTAGTTTCCCCATTGGAAAGAGAAGAAATACATACTCACTGAAATGTCTTTCAAATGGGATCTCAATGTAAAGTAGCTTTAGAGTGCTGGGTGATAATTTTTTTTCCATAGCATGCACTGAACACTGATCTATGTTGGTCATATGTGACCTGCTACTTAAGCTTAACTTGATACCTGCCTCTGAATTTATTTTGGTTTAAGTAAGGTAACCTGAAACTAACCAGTGGCAAACTAAGGCAAATAAAGTTTGTCTTGTTTGCCAGAAACCTGAAACTCCTTCAAATCTATATGCTTGAGTTAGTAACTTGTCGGCCTGGTGATGCTTGTCACTGCTGGATTTGTTCACTACCTCAACATGTGTTGCTTTGAATATATTCCTTATGCCTTAAATAACGTCTTCAAGGAACTGCAAGCTCACAGTGTCTCTCGTGGTGAATAACTGAACATGGGAAGCACTTTGTTTTAGACAAGTATGTTCTCACACCTTTGGAATTTGGAGGGGTTTAAACTGCTCTCTTCTAATTATTGAATCTTTGTTTTTATCAGAGATGTTGATGAACATAGTCAACTTCTCTCCAAAGTTAAAAAGCTGGAACTGGAGTTGTCTCAGATGAAGTCGGACCTGTTAACTTGGGAAAGTGTGAAGACAAGTTGTGAAAAAATAGATGCCATCCATGAGAGAGTACGTTCTGTAACGGGCCCAGTTGGTGGTAGTGGATTTTGTTTGCTTTCTTGAAATGTTCTGCAATAAGTAATGGGGGGGTAGTATTTGTCTTAGAGAATGGCAGTGTTTTATGTAGTGAGACAGTAAACTTTCTCCATTAATGCATTGCCACTTTACTAGACAAGAGCTTATGGCTTATTTTCTACAGCAACAGGGTCTCCTGCTACAATGCTAGCAGTTCCATATACAGAACTCTGCTGCCTTTCCTGGTATGTTTTGCTAGCCCATGGCAATGTAGAAACACTTGCAGAAAAGCAAGTTAGGTTTGTCACCTGAGAGTCATTTTTAAAAATTACAAGTAAGGTCTTTTGAAGCCTTTTATAATGTCTGACTAGAATTTAGCCAGCAAAATACAGTACAAAGTGTAGATATGGGTTTATCAAGTTGACTAAAATGCACCCTTGTAACACTCAAATATGATCTAGTGCCTGTGTGTGGAATCAAAGCCCGCCGGGAGTGAGTGATGAAGCAGCATGTTTAACTAGACCTCAGAATTGCCCCACTCCCGTTAGCGTTGCCCCAGTGCCACCTTTGAGCTGTTGCAGACAACTTTTTTTATTCTGAAGTGTTAGCCAGACCACTTATGTAAATTGCATGGTCTGCTGGGGCTCTTGGGTGTCTTCCCCAAACCGATGAAGCAGCCAGATTTCCTATACCACCTTCTGCACAGCTGCCTGGTCTGTTAGTCCAGTGTGAGTCACTAGCTAAAACCCATGTGAAAGCTAGGCTGCTTACATAGTACTGAATGGGGATTTTTGCCTGTTTTATATGTAGATAAATAGATAAAAGGTTATTATTACTTAATGGTTATTAAGACTAATAATTTCACTTGATTGTTAATGGCTTTTAGGTAGATGCCCAGGTCAAAGAATCTGTCAAGCTAATGCTTTTTGGTGATCAAAAAAAGACTTTCCAGAATCACTTCTCCAGTGGCTTGCATCCAATTTTGTGAGCAAAAGTGATTTGCAGACTTTGTTGCGAGATCTGGAGTTGCAGATCCTCAAGAATGTTACTCTCCATATGTCAGTTACAAACCAGAAACTAACACCTGAAGTAGTAACAAATGCTGTGGCTAACGCAGGGATTTCTGGAATCACAGAAGCGGTGAGTGAGTTTAAGTTCTCAAAAGCTCAACTAAAACTGTAGAGAGCCCTTTGATAGGGGTTTTGTTGTAGCATGATCAGTAATATAAATGTTAATGATTTTAAGACATGCCAGGCATATTAATTGAAATGGAGAGGATGATAGAAAATGCATGTTCTTAGTGTTGCTTACTGCTGGTTGTGAACAGTTGTGTTTTTTCAAAGTAAACTGTCTTGAAAATTGAAGAATTCCCCAGAAATGAGTATACCAGAGAAGTGCAGCTCAGGGTACTGGGAAGGTGGGGAAAGAATGCAACTTTTAAAGAAAACACTAGTCAAGATAGAGTATGAATTTGTATTTTAAAATAACTGCATTAAAAATAAGACTTGTCATGGAACGCATTATCTTTGAGGTGCTTGTAACTTCATCAACCTGTGTATATCCATTATTTATCACTTGGTCTGTTAAAATCTTTCTCCTCTTGTGTATGTTTGTAGCAAGCACAGATTATTGTAAACAATGCACTGAAACTCTACTCTCAAGACAAGACTGGTATGGTGGATTTTGCCTTGGAATCTGGAGGTAAATAGTAGAGGAAATGCCAGTTTTATGATTCATGTTACTTAGAGTAGTTATTAAAAATCTTAAAACACACTAAAGGTCATCAGACTACTGCAATCTGTGTGCTGTTGATGGGTGATGTAGCAGCCTGGGTGTGCATGGGCAGGGACAGCACATGTACAGCTGTACAGTAGAGAATCGCACACCACTGAACTCACCAGGGGAAATGTGTATTTTGAACCCTCTTAAATGCAAAGCCTTTAACATTCTTCAGCTAACACTGTACTTTGTATGCCCAGGCAGTTGTTAGACTAGTGATACCTTTAATAGGCTTTTTCTAAGGAAAATGACATTGAGCTTTGTACATATCTCTAACTTAAAAGTCTTCAGGAAGAAATGACTAATTCTCTGCTAACCTGATGTATCTTTTTTGAGGTGGCAGCATTCTGAGTACTCGCTGCTCTGAAACCTATGAGACCAAGACAGCATTAATTAGCCTCTTCGGAATTCCTCTGTGGTACTTCTCTCAGTCTCCCAGAGTGGTGATTCAGGTAATTAAAAGCCAAGTAAACAAATTCAGCAATCTTATTTTGTGTTGAATGATTTGGATTGATTTTTGGGTGCTGGATGTTTCTGTCTGTAATTTATTGAGGGTCAGAGGTACTTGGAACTGTTTTCCAAAGAGTGGGATTTTTCTGGTAGCTGCTGAAGTCTTGCTGTAGCAAAATTAGGTCCCTTAGCAGAGTTTTGGGTGGTGCATTACACCTCTGAAGTATGAGCACTTGGAGGGTTCTTGTTGAGGCATAATCTAAAGATGGGTCTTAAACAGTGCTGGTAGTTCAGGTGGATACAGTGTCTTCCTGAAGAGTTCTACCAAATAGATCATATTCTGCCACTTGCTAAGACTGTCCCTGATAATCAGAATTCATTACAACTCTTTATTATGGGAAAAAAATCATTACAAAATACTTGTGATTTTGTTGTTTCTGTTGTGTCCCATGCTGTTCCCTCCCTCTCCTCCTTTCTAGCCGGACATGTATCCAGGAAACTGCTGGGCTTTCAAAGGATCGCAGGGCTATCTTGTAGTTAGACTGTCAATGAAGATCTATCCAACTGCCTTTACAGTGGAACACATACCAAAAACACTGTCACCAACAGGAAACATCACCAGTGCTCCTAAGAACTTCTCAGTCTATGTAAGTCTTGTCTCTCAACTTAAGCTGATGCTTGTATGCATGATGAATACTTGTATTACATATTCTGGGAAATAATGACTTCAGAGAGGACAGCTAAGATGAGAAACTGTTAACTGCTTTTAGAATTGCTTGTATTTCTGAGCTGTGAGATTAGGAATAAGAAGTGTTACAACTGATTTTGGGGGGAGGAGTTTCTTTTTATGAAGTAGTAAAGGTTTTGAGGGAGGTGATGGTATAATTCTTTAATACACTTGATTTGTCAAATTTGAAGCAAAAATCTTTATCCTGTTACAGGGTCTGGAGGATGAATATCAAGAAGAAGGTGAGCTTCTAGGACAGTATATCTATGACCAAGGAGGAGAACCACTGCAGATGTTTCCAGTGATGGTAAGTCTGGATGATAAGATTTAAAGCATCAGGAAAAAGATGTTCGTATCCTCTATGGAAGTGCGAGATGAGCAGTGAAGGAAAAAAGTCCTGTTGGTTGAGCAGTGTTGAAACTGAGGTAGAAAATACCTATGGATCTGCCACAAAACCTGTGGTCTAGAGAGATGAGAGTGGAGGAAAGGTTTGGGCCATCTGGTGTGAGGATGATAAGCACATAAAACATGCTTCATGCTCCTGACTCCCTTCACAAATAACTGGTGGTAAGGCAAGGCAGGTTCTGCTCAAAGTGCTAGAAGTTCCCACAGCCTGACTCAGTCCTGCAACCCACCAGCATTTATTAAGTAATCTAAGAAAACAATGTCACTTGCTCTTGTTTATGATAGAAACCTAACTCTGGTTTGTGTGTTTGCTTTCTTCTCCAGGAGAAAACTGAAAAAGCATTCCAAATAGTGGAACTGAGAATTTTTTCTAACTGGGGTCATGCAGAGTACACATGCCTTTATCGGTTCAGAGTGCACGGGAAACCTGCCGAATAATCTCCTACACTACAGCTTGGCTTGGGGTTCGTTGTACATTTTGTTCTCAATTTGTATATACCAGAAAGCCTAGAACACTGGAATCAAAAGGATGAGGATGCAAGAGATATACTGCAGAGCTATCAATCCTCTGGTAAAAGCAGAAGACTGTCAGCAGAACTGTATAAAAATAATTTTTACTTGTTCTAATGCTCAGCTTGTATTTGCCAGTTCAGCTTTCTATTTTTGTGTCCATGCTCAGAGAAATAACGCATGCAAACTGCTATGGTTCATAAAGCCCAGTTGGCAAACAGGTGACACCTATTTTATTACAAATGAATGTATAGGCTTGGTTTTTTTGGGGTTCTGTTTTTGGGGGTTTTATTTTTAAAGAATAAACCTCACTTTCTGCAACTAGGAATCTGGTTGTTTTAAATCCAGGACTTACCTACATAACTTCTGTTAGTTTTTGGCTTGTGGTGTCAAGCTGTGGTCTATTTTAAACACTGCCTGTGGCTAAAGGTGTCCTTCAATTGACCCTTTGTTTTGCCTTTCTTGGTAGATCCAGAAGGGCTTCTTTTGATACCTGTTCATTATAACAAATACTACTGTCAGGGAAAGTTAATACAACCAAAACTAGCTTCAACACCAGCGACTGCGAATGTTTTACTCTAATTTGTGGCCACAAATTGCTGTGAGAGTCAGGGATAACTTTAACTTGAAGTTATTTTAAGGGTTTTTCCCATAGCAACTTGGCCAATTTCTTCTTTAGTGTTAATTCCAAGTCAACCTTGATATACTGACTAACTGGATCGGAGCTGATAAGCTTGCTATAACTTGTTCAGTTAACGTACAGCAATTCAACTGTCTGTCAAAAGTGATCTCTGGGGGACAGCAGCTCCTTGGGCTGGTTCATTGTTAGAATGTAGCCAGAGAACACCACACAATGAAAACAGGGCTGGGCTAAACCTCGCTACTTCACACTGCTCCAGGGACTCCTGCTCAGTACTGCCAAACCCGAACACATGGGTGTTCTTTAGCTCATCCCCAGAAACCCTGGCCAGGTACAAGACTACTTGAGCTGCCTTGCTCTCGGAAGCAACTTTTCCACGCAGAAGGAGATGAAACTGCTTGTTGCCTCCCTGGGGATTGCTGCTTCAACGATCCTGATGCATTTTTTTTATCTTGCTGTTACAATGCATTTTAAAGCTACCTGGGAACTGTTACCACATGGAACTGCTGACTGGTTTTCTGAATCAAGTGATGTATGTTGCACAACAGTCCTCGAATGTTTAAAAATAAAGTCTCCAGGTGAAGAACCTTTTATTTTCACTTGAGCATGAGACAGAACTTAGGCCCTGTGTGGAGGAGCTCGATCACACATGTACAGGTGTTTTCATATTATAGGTTACATATTTAAAAGTAGAGTTATCCTGTATAAATGGAAATTAGGTAGTGGGGGTGGGAATATTTTGAATAACACTAACTTATTTTTAAAGAAGCAAGATAGGACTTTGTGCAATGTATTTTTGTAAATGCTTTTCAAAACGTCTGTTCTTCTCTGCTGCCTCCACCCTGACCAGATGCTATTGAGATGTTAAATAAAGAGGTTTAATTTTCGAAAGCGCATGTACTGTTTGAAACGAGAAATAAAGCTGCTCTTCTCTATCCTGATCACCCCCAGCCTCGCCTCTTGGGCCTGCCCTGGGGCTGCTCTCGGCTGTCCCCGCTCGGCGCTGAGGCGTGGGGTAACTCCCCGTCCAGGGCCGGGCCGCGCAGCCGGGCGCTCTCCGGCAGCGGGCAGCTCGCCGTCCCCGCATGCACCCCGCCGGGGTTGCGCCGGGCCTGGGGCGCCAGCCGGGGCCGTGCCGCAGGCCCCGCTCGGTGCAGCGTGTTTACAAGGCCCGCCCCGTTCTCCTCCCCGGGCTCGGCGTGCCACCTTGGCGGCGGCCGCGGTGCCCGGCACCGCGCCGGCTCCTCGGCGGGCGGGCGGGCAGGCAGACGGACTGATGAGGCCCCGCAGGCCCGCTCCGCCCCCGAGCCATCACGTGACGCAGTGCGTCTCCGCGCAGGCGTACCTCCTGAACCTCGCGGGGCGCCGTCACAGTGGGCGGAAGCCGGGCAGCGAGGCGGGCCGCCCGCGACGCCGTTTCGGGGCTGCGCGCGTTTGCGTCCGCGTCCCCGTCTCTTCCCCCACCGCCCCCGCCCTCCCCTCCCCCTCCTCCGCGTCGATGGCGGCGGCGATTATGGCGGCGGAGCAGGAAGCCGGGAAAGGCGGCGGCAGGAACCGCGGCGGTGTGCAGCGTGTGGAGGGCAAGCTGCGCGCCAGCGTCGAGAAGGGCGACTACTACGAGGCGCACCAGATGTACCGGACGCTCTTCTTCAGGTAGGGCCCGGCCCGGCCCGCCGCCCTGCCCCTCCCCCGCCCGGCCTTCCAGAGCCTTCCCACGCACTCTGCCCTGCTGCCGCCCGCCGCGCCCACGGCCGCCCACCATTGGCCGCTGCTTCTGCCCATCTCTGCCTCCTGCTCTCTCATTGGGTCTCGGGGGGCGGGGTAGGGCGGGTACGTGCCGCGGAGCGTAGGGCGAGCGGCGCCGGCCCAAGGTGGGCCCGGGCCTGGTCTGGGAGTACTGGGGGCTCGGCCGCCTCCCTGTCCCCTCCTTCCCCACCTCCACTCGGGTGCGGCCGGGCCGTCGCCGCAGGGGCTCAGCGGTGGTGCGGGGGGGCTTGTGGGCCGCGCGGGGAGCCGCTACTCGCCGGGGTTCGAAGATGAACTCCGACCGCGGCGCGGCCGGGCCCAGCGGCCCGCCCTGACCCCGAGGGCCCGGCTGGGGAGAGGCGGCGGCTGCAGGGGGCGGCGGGGGCTCCCTTCCGCCGCCTCCCGGGAGAGCACCGTCCCGTCCCTCCGACGTGCGGGGGGCCGCGTTGCGTCATACTGCCCAGCGGTCACGGACGGAGCTGAGTTTTGCGCCGCACGTCCCTTGGCGCCCCGAGGGGCCGAGTAAGGGCCCCTGCCAGGCAGCACGGCCGCGGCTTTCCTCCCCGGGGCATCCCCTGGGCATCGGGTCTGGGCCGCCCGGGAGCCCCTCGAGCAGCCGTTCGTTTGGAGCGTCAGCTGGGTGGCAGAGCGGCCGTTTCGGGGTTGGAGGGGTCTCGGTGCTGGTGGTTCAGACAGGAAACGGATACATTGTTGCATGGTAGTCACCCTCTGGCACCACCTTTAGGAAGGGGCAGCTCTCAGGATTGCAGGAGTCACCAGCACGGAGGAATCAGAGTCATAGGACATTAGGAGCTGGAAGGGACCTCCAAAGCTCATCTAGTCCAGTGCCCTTGCCAGAGCAGGATCACCCAGACTAAATCCCACAGGAACGCATCCAGGCGGGTTTGGGTGTCTCCAGAGAAGGAGACTCCACAACCTCTCTGGGCAGCCTGTCCCAGTGCTCTGTCACTCTCACAGTGAAAAAGTTCCTCCTTAGATTCACATGGAGCTTTCTCTGGTCCAGCTTGCACCCACTGCCCCTTGTCCTATCACTGACCATCACTGAGAAGAACTACTAGAATAAATTCTAGTTGATGTAACATTAGTGTGTGTCACAGTTACTAACTAGAGCAGGGCTGGGCATTTATTCAGAAATATTACTCCTGCCTGTTAGTCATTAGAAACTTAATTTTATTGCAAAACTTTTTAAGGTGGTTTTTTGGGGGGTTGGTTTTTTTTGTTGTTGGTTGGTTAGTTTTTTGGTGGGTTTTTGAAATTTATTTTTCACATTCACCACAACTTGCAGTGGGCACCCTTTCTCTCATCCAAATTGAAAATGTAGACCCTTGTCTTCAGGGCCACAAATAAGATAGCTCTTCTGGGGCTTCCTCAGTTGGTCCCAGCTTTGTTCACCTATGGTTCTGGTGCAAGAAGACAGGCAGCAAAATACCTTCAGAGTCTCAACAGCACACTCGTGTGTGGCCTGTTCTCAGACCTCATCTAAGTTAGAAAGGGAACAGACCCATGGGTATCTACAGAAAAATAGCAGCCAGGTCTGTGGGGAAGAGAGTCCTTGGGGCACAGCCCTGCTGCTGGGCACATTAAGCAGCCTGCCCTGCCCGGTGTGCCAGGCACCACTGGATGGAAGCAGCTGTGTTCTGCCGTAGCCTTCTAATGCGATCAGCAAGGGCACCATCGAAGCCTGAAGTCTTAAATTGTATTGAAGAATAAGTCTAAATTTAAGGCAAAGCACAGCCTGTTTTAGAGTAAGGATTATGTGATGCCACGGCTGCAGTGGCAGAAGATGACTTAGCTCAGCAGGTCACTTCTCATCCAGTCTTCTGAATGTATTAACTCACATGCTTTACTTAAGCCTCCCTGAATTAATTTGGCACCAGAGATCCTGCCTTTTCCATTTCACATGCAAGGGGAAGGAGGTGCTCAGTTAAATGAAAAGGTGACATTTGCATAGGCAGGGTTTCTTCTAGGCAAAAAGATGTAATGTGATTGTGAAACTTGTTTGGAAAGTTACTGAGGCCAAGAAAAAAAAAGAAGAGCCCTGGATAGTCCGGTCTGTCCTCTGTAAAACGTACTTTAAATGTCAACAGTTTTCCAAAGGCATAACAACACAGAGTGAGGTGATGTCAGCTGTGGAGTTGTAATTGGGATAGACAGTGCTTACTCCTAAACACCACCGGCCTGTAAAACATTGGATTGTTCTGTCAGAAGGTGCTTGTTACACTTGAAATCCTGACTCAGAGTTGCAGAAGTCATGAACTGAGATGTGTTTGAGGGCAGAGGAGGGCAAGAAGTGAAGGAGGGCGGATTACTGTGAGCCTGCCTCCTGCAGATTTCTTATCCCTCCCTCTGACCCATGGAGCAGGTGGAAAACTGCTGTTCCCTTCTGACCCTGGGCAGCAAGACCTCTGCTCCTTCCTCTGGATGGGAGTGCCTGGCCCAGTGTTGTTGCTGTACAGGCTGGCTGGGTTGAACTCTTCTCTGAGTTAGTTTTCCAAGCTTTATCATGCCTGTGACCCTGGTTTCTGTCTTCCTGATATTTGTAGGTGCTTTTTCTGATACAAATAATCTGTTCCTGGATTTCTCTCATTCTGAATGCCATTCTGATCAATGTCATGAATATTTATTTTAAGAACTTCTATATTAAAAGTTCTTTTAAAGAAAACAGCTCTCTTAAATGTATGTACTAGAGCTGTTTTTAGCATATTTTATTACCTGTTGTAATAATTCCTGGGTCAGGACCTCCCAGAGGGTGCTGGGAATCTACTGAAAGTAGGATTTGTGGGAGTGGATCCACACTGAGATTGACACCTCAAAGCAAACCTGGATGTGAGGCCAACTGTGAAAACACTGGAGCTGCTGCTCTGTTTGACTCACATGCAGGGCATTTGCTGATTGCAAACCTGAACTGTTGAGGCTGCTCATTCCATAACCCCACTGTGGTGCCATCCATTATTGCAGTTCTTTGGATAAAGGACCTTGGGGTTGTTGGAAGTTGATGAGCAGGATGGGAGGACTAGCTCCTCCCTTGTTTGTTTCTGATCTGATGTAACTGGTAGGACTTGTCCTTGGGGCTGTTACAAGAGCTTTTGGAATCCACCCTTTGCTTGTTTTCCTTCTGGTTAGTGTGACCCCTCCGTGCCCACACTGTGTCCTGCCCCCTGTCCTCCTGTCTGCTTATCTTCACCCCGGAGCCACCCACCCCTCTCTGGTACCCGTGTCAGATCGGCTCTACAGGGGTGCCTTGCCGCAGGAGCAGCAAGGGGGTCAGATCCTGAAGCAGTGTGGCAGAGCTGATGTCCTTCCCACTCTGAGCAACTTGGCTGCTGTTAACCAGTCAGAAAACACGATTTGAGAAGCAATTAAGAGAAATGGGCATTGGGAACCATCTGCTGCCACACCTTAACTGCCTTTATAGGGAATATCACTGTTATAACCTAGGGATGTGAGTGTCCAAAACCTTTAGTTACCGATAGTGATGATGGGCAGGAGGCAGCAGTAAGAGGCTCCTGCTCTTGAGGTGACCATTGGGGAAAAATTCTTGTGTTCTTCATTTCTTGGCTAACTCCAAAGTGAGAGAGGTGTGTTTGCAACGTTGTATTTGAGACACCAGACCTGTTTCTCTAGTGAGCTGGTGAGTCTGTAAAGTGTTGCCTGGTAAATCTTGGTGACTGTTCCTGTCTTCCTAGGCCCCATCAGGGAGCAGCTTTTGGTTCAGCAGAGGGCTAGTTTGTGGCTTTGTATTCCAGCAGGTCTGGAGCAGAAAACCAATTGTAGCTTACAGTTAAACCAACCTGGTTATCGAAACTACCCTGATCTAAAAATAAAACCTTTATCTTAAATTGTTACCTGTATCTTAAGTTGTAGTTATCTTTAAGTTTTGCTGTTGTTTCCAGGTATATGTCACAAGGAAAACATGCAGAAGCAAGAGAACTAATGTATTCAGGGGCTTTGCTGTTCTTCAGTCATAACCAGGTAGGTCACAGTGTTTGTGTGGGGGAAGGTTGTTACTCAAAGATTTTGAGGGGTGGTTGGTGGATTCTCAACAGTGAATGTTTGGGGTAGTTGCTTTGTGACCTTTTGTTTTACCTCTGTGTTGAGCCTTTCTCCACAAAGAAGGTTTATGCCAAACTGGAACCTAAAGCAGAAGTGTTCGTGAGCATCCAGGCAATAATTGTAACCACGTTTGTTTGGCTTTCCTGGAGTCTCTCTTTTGATTCCATCAAATTACTGTGTTTCTTTTCTAAGGGAAGGTTGAGACTTGATACTGTGTCTTAGCTGGAAATGTGGAGAAAAGCATTAAATCTACCTCTGACAGAATTCTGGTTGATGTTTTCATTTATTTACTGATACGTCCATCGCTACCAGAATGTGTCTGTTTTGTAGCAAAACAGCGCTGCTGATCTGTCCATGCTGGTCCTGGAGTCTTTGGAGAAATCAGATGCAAAAGTAGCAGATGACCTTCTAGGTGAGGTGACCTTTGTGCTTGGTTTGACAGCCTTCAGATGTGCTTCCACTTCACAGGGACTGTTAACAACAGTCTTGAAACCCGAAATCCTTTCCATGGGCTCTCCCCCTTGGCTAAGGGCTACCCTTCATCGTAGAAACGGGCTGGGGGAAAACTTATAGGGATTCCTGACAGTTTTGTGAGCATGCTTGTGGCTGTGGAGGGATCATATGAATAGTGACAGTTGATAGATGCAAGATTGACTTGTATGAGAAGTGGCGCGACTTCAAAATCACTCTTACACCGTTGAACTGTAACTTAAATGCTGTATCTTAAAAATGCACTTGAAGGCACAGATTGTCCTGTTTCTATTAATGCTAAATATTTGTGGATCTTATTGCTTCTAGAAAACTTGGCTAAATTGTTTAGTTTAATGGATCCAAATTCTCCTGAAAGAGTGGCTTTTGTATCCAGAGCACTAAAATGGTCTAGTGGGGGATCGGGAAAGCTTGGACACCCCAAACTACACCAGTTACTAGCGATTACCCTGTGGAAAGGTAAGAGAAATCAACTTGCTTTTCTGTGTTTTGTTTGGAAAATGTGGAATGTACAATGTGATAAGAGAGCTACTTTGGAAATAAGCTGAAGAGGCTGTGATGGAAATGATTGATTCCTACTGTTCCCTGTTTTGTGCTGTAACATCGCCCTCGTGTAACTAGCAAAAATAAAAACCCAAACCATCTAGAGCTGTAACTCTGTGTTAGTGCAAAACCCAACCCCCAGCTGTTGTGAAGCTCTGCAGAATGAGGGATGATGCTTTTTAGACTTTGAAGTAGTTTGAGTCAGCAGAAGGAAAATTTTTTGGGGATCAAAGCTGTTCTGTTGTTTTGTTTTTAAATCCTGGATAAACATGGCAAAGATTGACATACATCACCTAGCACCCTAAACAGTCTTTGAGTCCATCATTAGGTGCTTTTCAAGATGTTGACCAGCAGGCTGATTCCAGAATAAATGCTGTTGCCTTTGATTTGTTTCAGATTTTATCTGTAATGGGATGTAAGATAACCCAAAGATGCACTAAATCATTGTTTTCATTGTGGGTGATAGTCAGTTATTAAAGTCTTATATTCAAAACATACAAAGGCGAGTGAGAACAGCTGAATAGATGTTTTGTCTTCTGTGGTTTCTCATGAATTAATAACTCCACAAGATGATTGTTTATTTTAAATTCTTCAGTAGCTGCAGAGTGATGGCAGTGATTTCATGTAACAATGCTGACCCTATGGTCAACATTCCAGCTCATGGCTTTTCTGCGTGCCCTGTGTGATGCTGTAGCTGTTCTCACAGAACCACAGAATCATAGGGGTTGGAAGGGACCTCGAGAGATCATCGGGTCCAACCCCCTGCCAAAGCAGGGTCCCTGGGACATTTCGCTCAGATAGGCGTCCAGATGGGTCTGGAATATCTCCAGAGAAGGAGACTCCACACCCACCTGGGCAGCCTGTCCCAGGGCTCTGTCACCCTCAGTGTGTAAAAGTTCTTCCACATGTTGGTGTGGAACTTCCTATGCTCCAACTTGCAGCCATTGCCCCTTGTCCTGTCTCCACAGACCACTGAAAAGGGGCTGGCTGATTCCCCCTGCATCCCCTGTTTAAGATAATTATAAACATTAATTAGGTCCCCCCTTAGTCTTCTCAAGGCTGAACAGTCCCAAGTTACTCAGCCTTTCCTCACAGGGGAGATGCTCCAGGCCCTTAATCATCTTCGTAGCCCTTCTTTGGACTCTTTCCAGGAGATCCCTGTCCTTTTTTTACCAAGGTGCCCAGAACCGGACACAATACTCCAGGTGGGGCCTGACCAGGGCAGAGTAGAGGGGGAACTCATGGGACTCAGTTAAACTTGGTGCCAGCTGCCAGCCAGAAAGGGGGATTTTCCTCAGAGCATTTGAGTTAGAAGCTGAGATGCCATTAGGATAAGAAACAGTTGCATTCTGAAAGTAAAGTCCCCATTTTGTAGCTGCCTCCTCACTGTTCTTTTGAAGGGCAAAACCCATGCGTTTCCTTGGGCTGTAGGTTGGGAGAGCTTCATCAGCAAAGCCTCAGATTGTTCAAACAAAGCTTTTGAATTCCAAAAATGAGCAGCTTTCCCGTTTTGATTTGTCATCACAGTCATTCTACACGATCCTTTGCTTCAAGCTCAGTTCTAACAAACCCTTGTCGTTTCTTACACCTTTTTCCTGTGTGATTGCTGTTCTGCTCAGCATATGGGAGCGACTTTAATTTCGTTAGCAAGAGTGGGCTAAGCTAAAAATAGGAAATGCCTTCTTTCTGTGCACTTAGAAAGAAGGAGGCTGAAGGGGCTGCTTGGCTTCTTGCTGCACGTGCTCTGACGTGGAACTCGGTTCCTCCCCGAAGCACTGACAGCAGCATGTGAAGAGCCACCACACTCTTGGAGAAAATTATGTGACCCCAGCTCAAGCTGTTTGTCATAGTTTTGTGGTGGCATCGAATAAACTGTACTTAATAGCTGTTGTTAAATGTATTTAGGATAACATGTTTATTATCTCCCTTTATAAATAAGCTGTAAATTAGAAAAAAACCACTCTCTTTTTGCTAGTTGTGTTTGTGTACCTTACCTGTAGCTCTTGTTCTTCTGCCAGCTGAGTGTACAAGACAAACAAATCTGTGTTTATGTTTGGTTATGATGAACTGATTTCTTAAAAGCCATTTTCTTTTTCCTTTTGTAGAGCAAAACTATAGTGAATCTCGGTATCACTTCTTGCACTCCACAGATGGCGAGGGATGTGCAAATATGCTAGTAGAATACTCCTCTTCCAGGGGATATCGCAGTGAGGTGGACATGTTTGTAGCACAGGCAGTACTACAGTAGGTGTTAACTTCTTTTGTTTTTTTACTATATTGCTGAGATGACACTGTGTTTGAGGCCAATCTAATTTTGTAACTGTTGGTCAACTGTGTATCGTTCTCAAAAGAAACTCTGAAACTGGCCAGAGCTTCCAAAGCTTATTTGGTGTGGTAATAACAGGAGTAAACCATCTCAAAACTGGTGCATTGAATGGGTTAGACTGGGGAGAGGAAAAAAACCAAACCCAACATGCTAGGGTTGCAACCTGAAATCATGTTAAGTGCCTGAAGAATTACTGTAATCTGTTTGACCCTGAAAGCACAATTCTTAGCTTTGTTAACACCACTTTAAGTCTAGTTAGCTTTACCTTGATGTTCTTACCAAGACTGGACCTAAGTAGGCTCCATATTGACCTTTAGCACAGTACTTGCTCTCAGTCTCATTGTTCTCAGACAGAATTTGTCTTGGGTCACCCTGGTCTGTGAGCAACAGTGTAATGGTTCCTGATTTGACAGAGTTGCTGGTGGTTTTCATTTACTTTCAGAATTTATTTTGTAGGAGGTGGGAATGCAAGCTATTATGTGCCTTTGCAGAGCTCATGCACAATTAAGGTTGACAAAGCCAATTTTACTGTGTTTAATCAGCTGATGGCTTTCTTCAGGCAGGGAAAGCAGCTCATGGAGGAGTCTGAGGAGGAGGAGGTGGAGACAGGACTCTGCAGCAGGGAGGCAGGGAGAGAGTAGGTGTTGGGGAGAGGGAGGAGGTGAGAGCTAGTCTGTGTCTCTTTTGGCAGCAGTGAGCTGTCATGTCAGGTTTGTCCTGCTTTCAATAGCTGTTTGATATGGATCTCAGGGATTTTGAGCAGTAGCAAATCCTTTACAGAAATCCAGTATATGCAGGACAATTTTATGGGGCTTTGTTCTGGAGGGGAGGAAATTCTGGAGAGAAGTTACGAGATGAATTTTTCAGTGTTTATACAGCACTACTACTGCATCCCTTACCGGCCTCAACTACTCTTACTGAACTAAATCCTCTTACATGGCAGTTTAATGGAAATAATTGCAGTCCCTTGCTCAGCAGGAAGGCAAAGGAGCCCGGTGCCCTTGCTGGGTGTAAGGGTACAGCACTGGAGGCCATCCTGCAGCCAAGCATGAGGTTGCTCCTGGAAGCCTGCCCAGGGCGCATGACAGCGTTTGTCCCAGATCAAGTCCCTTGTTAGGCCTGCGGGACTTGCAGAGATTGCCAGTTAAATTACCTGGACCTGACAAAGATGGGATTGATTTGCGAAATCGATATCTTAGCTGGTGACAGTTGGCTTGGGAGCTCCAAGCACAGCCTTACTGTGAGACTTTGACATGGGTATCAAACTTAGTAGCGAACCTGATGCCATGTTATTCTGGGGTGTGGTACTACCTGAATGATGGAGTCCTTAGACACTGGCAGCAGACGTGTTTGGGACCACGAGAGGCGCCTTTCATTAGGTTTTTACCCCAGCATTATAAACTCTGGACCAGTAAATGCAGTGTCGTGTTTAACTTGAATTACACAGTAGCCAGTCTTTCCACATTATGATTTAATTAACGCCCTCTTTTAATAACTGCCCTGTACACAAGCTGCTTCGGTAGCGCTGTTCCCCTTCCTCAGTCGATAGCCAAACCACTGCCAGAGGCATCCACCTCTACCAGTGCGAGCTTTTGCCATCAGTTTAAGCCTGAGATGGTTCCTATGAGTAAACAAATTAGAAATTGTTGAGCATTTGGCTTTGCTTTCTATTTCTGCATTGAAAACCACTTCTCTGCCTTTTAATCTTAACTTGCCCTGTTCTGTTTCCTTTTTCAGATTTCTCTGCTTAAAAAATAAGACCAGCGCTTCAGTTGTTTTCACGACGTACACACAGAAACATCCTTCCATAGAAAAGGGTCCTCCCTTCGTTCAACCACTGCTAAATTTCATCTGGTTCCTGTTGTTGGCGGTTGATGGGTACAGTCTGACTTCTTTCATGTTGTTCTTGGTTTCCTACTCAGTTGTTACTCTGATTTACATCTCTGGTTATTTCCTTTCTAGAGGAAAACTAACAGTATTTACAGTATTGTGTGAACAGTACCAACCTTCGCTGAAAAGAGATCCCATGTATAATGAGGTGAGCTACTCATAAAGAGCATTTAACCTACAGAATTAGTTCAATAATAGCTGATTGTCTCCTGTTTTGCAATTTATAGTCTAGCTCACAGGGTGTGACTGCTGCCTGTAGTATTTCCTCCTGGAATTAAAGCAGCTGATGTTGTTCTTCCTCTTGTGTCGTTGCAGTACCTAGATAGAATAGGACAGCTTTTCTTCGGTGTTCCACCCAAGCAGACATCGTCCTACGGAGGATTACTAGGTAAAGGTTTGTGCTCACAGTTGTTAGAGATACCACCGGGCTTCTCAGAGCAGTGGCTTTCATAAACAGCTGTGCTGGAAACAGATAACTTGTTCTAATGGATAGCAGTTTTTCACTGCCTGTAGGAACAGTCCCTCCTGTAGAACACAAAATGAATTGGTTGCATGTGAATTTAATTTGGTGAGGCTCGTAGACGTTGTGTCTTTGAGAAGAGTGTAGATGACTCTCACAGTTCATTCTTGACATTATAACTTCCAAATGTAAAGAAAAGTCTTAGTGTTAAAGCCGAATTTTCTGAGGCTTCAGTGCCTCAAGACAAGTCTGGGACTTTGGCAGAGATCTAACTGGTGCTGATATAAAATGATAAAACAAATGTTCCCAAAGGACAAGTTGTGAACTTCCTACTGCCCTGCTACAAGAAATGAAAGGGAGTAGAGAAATTCAGCCCTCATTTCCCAGCTCTTAAACCAAACGTGAGTGAATCGAACTGGGTTACTGCTGTACAATGAAATGGTTTTCCTTGAGAACTAAGTTTTTCTGTTTGTAAATTGATGGGAAGCTTTACCTGCATGTGTCAATTCGCTGCTACCCAAAGTTTGGTGAGATTCATGAGCATCATAGATTCCCTAGGCAAATAACAGCTTATCAGCAATTCAGGGTGCTGGAAATGGAACAAAACAGGGAGTGCAAGTAAACACTTTGAGTCTCAAACAGGTTCTTTATAGTGTGATGCAGATCATTGCTGCCCTTAGAGACTGGCAGTGCTGGAGGTGGGTCTTTCCTCCTTCGATTCTGGGGGTTTTTCCCTCTTGGGGTGCAACTGTAATACACAGGTATGTGAATTTGATCTTTTTTTTCCAATGTACTCTTAAAAAAGGAGCAGTAGCAAATATACAGCTTCCCAAATCAATAAATTCTTAATGAAAACTTGGTGCAGCAACACTAATGTCTCGCCAAGACTCTTGTACTTCAAAATACCATTTTTTATTGTTATTATTATTGTTATTATTATTATTATGAAATCTGCACCCTAGCAGGATGGAAGTCGTATAGTTAAAAGCTTTTGAGATAAGAACATAAACCCAGCAGTTCCAACTGTCCTGTATTTTGTTCTAGGAAATCTTTTAAACAGCCTGATGGGAACTGGAGAAGATGAGGATGCAGAAGATGGTCAGGAAGACAGCAGTCCGATCGAGCTGGACTGAATGTTGTCATTGGGTGCCCTGTAAATCTGACGATTCGATGACTCCAAAGGCAGTTTTGGAATTTGAATCCCGCAGTTGTTTCTTGGCGCCTGAAAGGGCTCCTCTGGTCTTTTAGAAATGGTTGCTGAAATGTTCATCATGTTTGGTCTATCTTATTTATGTAAAAAAAAAAACCACAAAAAAAAAAAAAAAAAGAAAGAAAGAAAAAAACCACCAACAAACCAAGTAGCCAAACGAACCAATGGGAGCAATTGTGAGCAGGTTCCCAACAGCGGCTGGTGACTGATTACAATATAGTCTTGTACGGTTTCTGATGCAGTATTCCCTTTGCACGGTGATTCGGTAAAGCATAGCGATGGGTCTGTACCTGAGGGCCTACCACTACTGGCTTTGTCCCGAGAAACCCTCCCTGCCCTCTGCCGTCCCTGAGGAAGGTCTTGAAAGGGCAGGGGGATCCATTGAATCCTTTATTAGCAAGGCTGGTGCCAAACTATGAGACAAGCCAGGCGGCATCCGAGAGACGTTGATACCCAGAACTCGCTTCCGCGGCCGTGAGCGACGCGCATGCCCTTGGTGCTGCCTTCCGCCCTCGCTGAGGCCTGGCTCTGGCCGAGCCCGCGCCTCCCTTTAGCCGACACTTCCTGAAAAGCACAAGATTGAATTGCTCCCGAGTAAAAACCAAGCAGTGGAACACAGGTAATTGGTTTCTGTGTGGATCTCTCTTGCCTAGGCGTAAAAATTTGGCTGCTGGCTCTACTCCTTTGGAACAGATTTCTCTGCCAGCGTAAGTTCACCACCATACGTAAAGGTGACGGCATTCTAGTGAGTGAAACGATGCGCCACGAGTCACACGTGTGTTTGAACTGCAGCTGTGTGTAAAGGAAAGGGATACTGCAGAACTTTAGGTTCTCTAGGATATATTTATTTTTCTTGGGTGATTGATTCATTTAACACTTTCTGTATAAAAAAAAGAAGAAGAAATCAATAACTAATGGAGTAAGGTCAGGCCCAGTGGTAGGCATAGCCCTTCATGTCCTCTGGCACGCTGCACCACGGCCAGCAGAGGTACAGCGAATGGATGGAAGGGTGGGGAAACGCTTTATTTTTTCATGATGAAAATAAAAAGGCTTAGATTAATAAACAGCAATCATGCATGGGGGAGGAGGGGGATTAATACAAAGTTATTGACTGTATGACAAAAGAAAAGGCATCGAAAGGAAGACTTTGTGTTAATTGTGAAGTCTCAAATAAACACTTTATACCAGGCCATGTGCCTTTGCCGCTTTTGCCAGCAGCGCTCTGACTCCCCTTGCTGCAGCTTTCCCTCACTGCAGTAGCGCTGTAGTTCGAGTCAGGCTTTGCAACACCCGGCACAGATGTGGATCGCTCAGCTTTGCCAGGATTGAAGGAAGAACACCCTACCCGGTGTAATGCTGTAGACAGTTAAAAAAGGCTGTGGGATGGCAGCAGGTAAGAGCTGTGTCATGGGGCAGCAGTGCTGGGGCAGCTCCTGGTTTGAACCTCATAGTGCCCTTGCAGCCTCTGTGTGTGTGTGTGTGTGTGTATATATATATATATATCTCATATATAATATATATGTGTGTGTATATATTGTGTGTATATATATACACACATTATATATACAGCTATATAATTATATTCCATTTATACATTGCATATAATGTATATAATGTGTGTATATATACCATATATAAATTACACATATATATAACGTGTGCTTGTGTATATATATACATATATGTATATATACACATATATGTATATACGCATACATATACACACAAATTATATATATACACATTCATACGTATACACACATATGTATGCATATATATATGCACACACACACATATATGACATAGATGGAAGGCTCTAAGTGTAGGGCATGTAACTGCTAATAGTAATTCTCTTATTTTTAATTGCCACGTGCATAATGAACTGTTCTCGTTCCCTCTGCAGCCAAGCAGCCCAGCCCAGCCTCTCCCCATTGCGGCAGCCCTGGGGTGAGCACCTGCCTCTGCACACTGCTGCTTTATAAACAGTGGTAGTGCAAACCACAGTTACAGCTGTGTGCACGTAGGTAGACAATATATGGATACCTATTACTCATAAGAGCTAACCTGTAGCTGTATAAAAAGCATGCATGAGTATATTTATATAATCAAACCTTTTCTGAATTTGCAATTATAAAATCTGTCCCCTATGGATGCAGATGTGTGTAGGAAAGATGCATAGCTCCTGTTTGGAAAGTAAATGGAGATGCCTGATGATAGCTACACACACACCCCCCCACACACACCCCTTTTCACAGGAGCTGTATCTACTCACATGCAACACAGCGCAGTACGAACTCTGCCCAGCAGTTACACAAGAGTTGTGACTACTCAACCACACCTCCACCCTTCGTAGAGTTTACTACTCTAGTCCTAAGAAACACACCTTCAGTGTGTGTGTGCATACATCCACATAAACTGAGGGTATATAGAAACTATACACACAACACCCTGTAACACACACACAAGAAGTGTAACAGGTGTTGCATGTGCTGGGGGGTGATGGGTTGGTGGGTGTCCTGACTCCCAGGGCTCAGCCAGCACCCTCACCTCGCGTTGTACAGCCCAGCTCCCCTCCCCTGCCCCAGCACCACACAGCCACAGCTCTTGACATAATAATTTATTGGTTTGAATGACATTTAGTACCACAGTTGTCTTACCAGTGACAGAACGAATGCATACAGCCAATGAGATGCTCTCATTTACACACACCAACGTAAGAACTGCGTTGGACAGGGCCGTGTCTGGGGCTGGTACTTCAGTGGACGATGGAAACTTCATTTTTTTGGGTAAAAATCCAGCACATGGTGTGCAGGTCCCAGCCTGCCTGCCCTGACCACAGGAATTACAGTGCTCAACACAGCGCTGAAACGTCACTTCAAGCAGCTTTTTCTTTTTTTTTTTTCTTTTTTTCTTTTTTTTTTGGCAGAAAAAGAAAAAAATCAACATAAAAATTTGAGAGAATTATTGGGGGGGGAAAAAAAGTGCAGCCACCAGTCTGGAGAAGCAGCGTGCTGTCGGCTGGAGGGATGTGCCGGCTGGGATGGGCTGGGCCAGGTGCTGATGGTGCCTGTTGGCAAAACTGCACCTAAAGCTCAACCCCCAACCCCTGCCAGGGTTTCCAGGATGGGGTGAACCCCCAAATGGTGAAATAGGAATGACCTGGGGAGCAGAGCACAGTCTCTACCCCAAACGCTTTGCTTCCTCGGCCCTCATCTTGTGGCTCCGTGTCCCCCTTGCAGGGCTGGGGAGTGGTGCTGCTCTACCCGCCCCACACCCTTCTTTAAGAGGGTAACAAGGCCAAGGATGTTGATTACCTTATTTCTAACTTCCGTGCGCCCCTCACCTGGCCACAGTGTCACCATCTCCCACCTGAGGTCATTTACTTATCATTTATCCCAGTGTTGTTTCACACATCGCCACGTCGGGTGTCTCCAGGCTGGTGCTTCACATCCCACGAGGACATCACAGCTCAGGGACCCACAGCCCCCGGGAAAAGAGACAGCTGGGGCTGTGGGGATGCTCACTCAGCTCCAGCCCCCAGCCCCCAGCATGTGGGGACAAGCCCCACCTCCCCCCGAGATGTGCCACCAACAGTCTTCGCTATGGGACATCCTGTTTCGGGGCAGGGGGGTGATGAGGTCACAGGACCACCTGTCCCAGCAGCACATCCCGCAGAGCCGAATTTCAGGTTGGATCAGCATCTTCTCTGATGTTTCACTGCCACCCTTCATGGCTTCCGGCATGATCAAGTGAATGATGAGGGGAAAGGGAAGTATTATTATTATTATTACCGTTATTATTATTATTATTCATTATTTTCAACATTTCAAATAAAACCACGTTGTGTTGTAAACAGAAGCTCACTCCTCAGGTCTGCCTGGCCAGTCCCACTAAGGTTTATGTTTGAAATGGGCTTCCACTGGAAGAGAAAACAGAGCATGAAGTTAAAAGCAGCACTGCCAGTTACGGGCAACAGCCGGCACCAGCCCACCCCATGCCTAGTCCTTGTTTGCCGATGCTCCTTGGCCCCCGTTCTCCTTATAACTGGGCACACAAATGTCCTTAAAGCACCACGGACATGATGGGAAGATGATGAAGAGGAAAAGACACCATCCTCCTCCTCCCAGTGTGAGTCTGACTTGGACAGACTTTGCATCCTCCCTGAATGTGAAGGAGCGATGCCACAGCATCCCCAATCCCCCTCCATCCATCCATCCATCCATCCATCCCATCCATCCATCCCATCCATCCATCCCATCCATCCATCCCATCCATCCATCCATCCCATCCATCCATCCATCCATCCATCCATCCCATCCACTAACGCCCGGGAAATAAAGGGGCTGTGGCTGACTCCAGCCCCCAGCAGCACACACACACCTGCGTATTCCTGAGGCAGCATCGGCCGGCTTATCACTTTCTGGAAAGTCGTGATCCACTCGAGCTGGTCGTCCTCCGTCTCGCAGGCAAAGAGGAATTTCCGATCCGGGGTCACGATGGTTATCCCGTGCTGCCAGTGGTTTCCCTGCGTGGATGGCGGGAGCCCTTCCAGGACCTTGTAGCTGTTTTCCTTGCTCCCAATAAAGACTTCCCCCTCGCAAAGGCATCCTAGGAGACAGCAGAGCGGGCAGGCAGGCGGGATGGTGGAGGGGAGTGGGCAGCCGGGACACTACTCACTTGGCACCACAGAATCATAGAATGGCATGGGTTGGAAGGGACCCCAAGGATCATAGAGTTCCAACCCCCTGCCACAGGCAGGGCCACCAACCTCCAGGCCTGGATCTACACAAGGCTGCCCAGGGCCCCATCCAACCCAGCCTTGAATACCTCCAGGGACGGGGCATCCACCACCTCTCTGACACCACCTGTTCCAGCACCTCACTACTCTCCCTGTAAAAAACTTCCCCCTGATCTAAACCTTCCCTCTTTTAGCTTTAATCCATTCCCCCATGTGGCAGCCAAACATGGGAAGCGACGGCCACCCTCTGGAGCCCCACTCCAGCTCCTCCCAGGGCACCCACGACATGGAACCTTCCCACCCCCACACACCTGGTATATCCAAAATCCAGATGCCAAAAAATCTACAGCCAGAGCAGAGCAGTTCCAAGGCACAGGCACACCAGGCAGGCCCCCTGCCAGTGACAGCCCAGTGCCCTCCACTCTTCCACCAGCCAGAGCTTCACTCATTACTATTGTTATTATATCACTACTACCTCTACTATGAATAACAATTATCACCACGGATTACACCCCACAGACAGCCCAGGCACCTTTGTCTTACCAGGGGATCTTTGAAATACATGAGCCGCCGGTCATCCATGGTGAACCATCGCTTCTTGAACCCCTCTGTTTGCTGGGGAGCCAAAAAACACCAGGTGACACACTGGAGCAGCACAGCCACCAGCATGACCCGAGTGCAGAGGAGCTGCAGGAACATCTGGTATCCTACCTTTGGCCCTGTTTTCTCCATGTACCCTTCCTTCAGGTAGTTTCTAGAAAGCTTTGGCACCAGCTGGAGCAACAGAAGAGGAGGGAAAAGGGAGAGCAACATGAGATGGAGGGAGCTGGGGAATCACCAGGCATACAGAGCAGGGCTGGGGGGTCACAGGAAGGAAAGCCCACGCTGAGCTCAGCCCAGCCCTGAGCCCACCCGACAGCTCTGGTTACAGAATCACAGAATCACCAGGTTGGAAAAGACCTTTAAGATCATCGAGTCCAACCGTTCCTGTCCTGTGCTAAACCAGATCCCTAAGTACCTCATCCCCCTCTGTTAAACACACCCAGGGATGGTGACTCAGCCCCCTCCTTGGGCAGCCTGTTCCAGGCCCTGGTCCCAAGTGGTGGGTGCAGAATCACACAGCATCTTAGAGCACTTGGCCAGCAAAGCCACCAGCTTCCAGCAACAACCCTGGGCCCAACCTCACCTCACCAGTCAGCTCTGGTGATGCATCTCCCCCTCAGACACTTTGGGGTGTCCTCACCAAGCCCCAAGCCATGATGTGCCTGCCCACCCCACAAATACCCACTGCCTGTGCCCTCCCCATTCTGGCAGAGGTCAATGACAACAGTGACCAGCATCAGGTGTATTTTTAATGCCACTTCACAACGACAAGGCAAGAGCTGTGAGAGCTTCACAAGTGCCTCTGAAAAGTGCTTGCAAGATGACAAATCTCACCAAAACCAGGGCTGACAAGCCTGGCCACCTCCCCACCCCTGCTCCTGCCCTTTGCTTTGATGGGTTATTAACGGCTCCACCTGCCAACCTGCACTCCCCTAATACCCATCTCTGCCTGAGGTTGAGCCAGTGTGTGCTTGTAGGGCAAAGACACCCCAGAATGCAACAGCCTAAAGCATCACACAGCTGCTCCGCAGCAGCCGGGAGCATCGTCATGGTGAACACTTGGTTGCAGGCAGCAAAGGGCTCTGCAGCGTTTGTAGCTCTGGCATGTAGCTCCTGGGACAGGGCTGAGGGCACTTTGCTAAGCAAGGAGCTCATCACCTTGGCCCAGAGAGGTTTCCCCCAGCCTGGAGACAGGTACCCAAGATACCCTTCAAGAGCCTCGCTGCCTCAGAGGTGCAGAGGCAGCCTGAGCATCCTTAGCGTGGTGTGTGGAATTTATACCTCTCTGCTGCCCTTAACCTTGCTACTGCTTCAATGTAACACCTTCTCCTCTCTGGCAGGGAAAAGGGACCGTAAATTAGATGCAAATGATGGCAACACCCAGGACTGAACCACCTCACCAGTGCTGTGGGGTTGTCCCCAGGCTGATCACTCTGAGGGGTTGTGCTCATAATTAAACCTAATAATGAACACCTCATAATTCAATCTAATAATAACATAATTAAACTACTAAAGGATACACAACTCTTCCTCCAAGGACTAACTGATGGGAAGGGGATGGGAAGTGCCATGGACACTGCCAGCTGGTGAGTATACAAACCCTCAGCAGCTGCTGGACAACTGGATTGGCAACTTTACTAAGGTCTGGGGGGCTTGGGGGCAATTCAATTCAGACATGCTGAGCAGAGGAGATAGGGAGGGGGAGAAACAACTATGGGGCGTATACGCTGCACAGTGACTGAACTGCACCCATCAGTGAGGCTCTTCTCTTTGGTTTTCGTATCTGCCTGGTTTAACTTTCTATCAGAGAAAGGTCTGACATCCCTCAGGCCCTGGGACTGCTCTTCATTCTCCTGTCCCCATTCTCCACAGGGATAAGGATGCTCTGGGGCAGCCAATGTTGATGCTTGGGTCTGATGGGAAGGCTCTGGCCCTGCTTGGGCCCTTGGGGTGCAGGGACAGCCATGGGACTGAGCCACCCTGCAGTCCAGAGCTGGCCCTGGACCACCACCAGGCCAACCCCCCAGGTAATTAACAGAAGGTAATGCAATTAGATTTCAAAATCTAGGAAGCCAAGGAGGTAACAGAGCAATTGCCAACAACAAAAGGCCCAGAGCCAGTGATGTTACACAGCAACTGCAGTACAAGGCCCTTAGCGTCAGCCTGCGCTGACACAGCCTCGGGTATTACATTAGCAGAAGATGATGCAATTAGCAGCCCCGGCTTCCGGAAAACACCAGGCAGAGATTAATGGGACAGGCAGCATTGGCCTGCACAGCAGAACTAACTCCAGAGGCTGGGATGCAGCACTGACACCCTCCACTTTCACCTCTTCTACCTGCAGCCTTCAGCAGCCACTCTGAGGAAGACACAGGGCACTTCCACACGCCTGACAGCGCCGGGGTTACTCACAGGCACGACTCTGTGTGTTCTGTGGGTGAACACACGTGTAGACACACACATGTGCACACACACACGGGTTCCAAGGCAGGGTGTTGGTAACAGGCGCTACACATGCCCACCACTAAGTTCAGCCCAGTCACATTAAAAACACCCTCTCTGAGCCTTGCCATGTGTTAAACCAGATGCTAAAAATGGGCAAGAGGGAGAAAAAATAAATTAAATTATTAAATTTAAAAATAGGTGCAAGGAACTCACGTCAACATCGCTGGCTCCAGGGAACGCCACTTGTAAGTAGTGAAAACGCGCTGCCCGGATGGCGTTGAACCAATCCACTATTTCCTAGTAATGAGAAAGAAAAGTGAGGGGGGCAGTGTGCACGTAATTAACATGACCTGGCTGAGATTCATCCCTCCCCTCACTCCATCCCAAGTGACAGAGGGCAGCCTAGCAGCATTCCTAAAGGAAAATGGCATACAGACTTGAAAGAGGAACATCCAGCCCCTGCCCCAGGCTTCCGGAGCTGGGCAGAGCCCTGCAGCGCCCAGGGAGACCCAAGGGCTTTTCAGCAGAGGGAAGGATTTAAGCACATCTCTGAAACCAGCATTTCTGGTATCAAGTTCACCCGTAAGAACTTTGCTTGGCACAAAGGCAGCTGGACAGCCCAAGAGCACTGCCCAACCCCCTCCCTGCCCATCCCCGGCAGCCACAAGCCAGCTGCAGGCAGGATGGGCAAGGAATGCCTGAATCCCACACAGATTTTGAGCCTTTAGCAACATATTGAAGTGTTTTGCTGTAAGGGTGGCTGGATATCCCTTTGTATTTGTACTCCAGTCCATTGGCCCTATCTGCAAGTCCCCAAGGGACAAGCATGGTGACACTGAAGTCCCAACTCAGTTACCAGGTGCTCCGGCATGGCATTCAAGGTCCCTTCCAGCTCCTAATGTCCCATGAGTCTGTGACACCTATAGGTACAGACACACAGATCTCATCTTTGATTGTGATGGGATATAAGCTTTCACCTTGCAGAAAAGCAAAGGCTGAAGCCCTCACTGGCTCCCAAGTCAATTGCTCCTTAATGTGACCATTCATGGCTGGAGGAAGGGCACCACCCTGTGCCCACACAGGTGAAGCCGGCAGGTTTGGGTGCTGAAGCTTTCTGGGTGTGCAGATGCCACAGAGTGAGGAGATGGCATCCGATGCATTAAACCAACTTTACGCTGCTCAGTGAGTTCAGATGGGGAGGTGTCATCTCCTCAGCTCGTTCACAGAGATTCCTTTCAGTGATTTGTGCCTCAGAGCAAGCAGAGAAAGTGAACTGCTGCCTGCACCTTTGGGGATGGCTTTCCCAGGCTCTCCAGCCCTCCTGGTTGGTTTGCAGTGCCACAACACACTCCCTCTCCACCTGCCGCCTCCGTCTCTCTCCTGTCTCCATCCTGAAGCGGAGCCACCCATGCTGTTGCGGCAGCTCAGACTGACAGCCCCACACCAAAACCCAACTTCTTCTCCTGCTCATCCATCCCTGCAGCCCAAGCCAGGAGCCACCCCGCTGCTGCCGCCTGACCCGACCCCTTGTGCCCCTTGTCCCAGCCCTGAAAGCTGGCGTGACTTGGGAAAGGAGCAGCGTGGGGAAAGAGCGTTTGGGTGCTTTGTCCAGAGGAGGAGCAAAGATCTTTTTATGCACCCTGATGGGTGGCCTTTCCTGGAGACTCAGCCCACCTCTGAGCATCCTGAGGGGATGAGAACAGCAGGCAGCAGCACCGCAGCTTTCCAGCCGCTCCGGCCACGGCTTCCAGGAGGAGTCCTGCAGAGGGAGCTTCAGCCCCGGGCAGAGCTCGAGCAGTGGGAAACCCACTGTTGCAGCATCCCTGCCTCCCCAAACTCATTCCTGCAGCATCCCTGCTCCCCAAACCCACTGCTGCAGCTTCCCTGCCTCCCACGCACAGACGGGGGCTTGGGGGAAGGTGAAGGCTGTCACCCCTTGCACAGGCTGGTCTCCAGCTCTTCAGATGCCCCAGCTTTCCCGTCTGCTTTACGGCTTGACTAAGAATCCTTGGGATTATCCCACCAGAGATAACCCAGCTTCCTTCTGGGACACTGCCACAGAACGGCCAACCAGAGACCAGCCCGTGCTGCTGGAGTGATGGAACAGGATCACTGACCAGTGATCCTGGTTTTTTTGACATGACCCTGATCACAACCCAACCCTTCTTTCAACACCTCCGTGCTCTCACCTTGCCATCTTCATGATAGACAAAGATGTTCCTTGTGCTATTGTCCTTCAAGTAAGTGATCTGCAGTCCATGTGGGTTCCCAATTTTTGCAGGCTGGAAAGTCGCATTTAGATGTTCAATCTTCATAATTGCTTTGGGTTCTTTTGCCTGGAAAACACAGCTGAGTGAGCAAACACCAGAGAATTGGCTTTCAAATACAATTCAAGCGGTTCACTTGGTCAGAAAATCTCCTGATTGAAGCCATTAGCTAAAAGAAGAATGACTCCCAGCCCACAAAACTGCCTGGTGATAAGGTATCAGAGACTTTTCTCAGGTGGCAACCAGAGCTTTCTGACAGCCTGGGAGAACACTCTGCTCCTCTGTAAAATTCAGCAAGGTTCAAGGGGAGAAAGGTTTCAGCTCAGAAGCGAGGTGGACAGGCTAGGTCTCAAGATAGGATGCTGTGCTATGAAGATGAGCATCTTCACCATGCTTCCTGCCCCAGCCGCTGTTCAAACGTCTCTTGACTTCTCAATCAGCCTCTTTACCTAATGATAAGTGACTATCAAAGAAGAAAGAAACCCATTCAGCCAAACCAAAAGGGTACAGCCTGCCATCTAACCAGCCAGGATGCTTTCTGCATCTCAGACACTCACAGTCAGCTCATCCTTGCCTGAGAAGATGGAGGATTATCCCCCTTGTCAATGTCTGGCCAGAGGCCACTGCGTCCATGTCCCCACGAGTCCCATCCTCTCACAAGAGCCATTTGCTCCTGATTCTGCTACTCCATTTACCCTCCAAACTGGGAACTTTCCAGAGGGACAAGCATCCACCTCACAGCCCATCTCTTGGGTGGGTTAGCCCAACCATGAACCTGGATCTGACCCCCTCAGGCACCAACCCCACCTGCACCCTCTGTGGCTGGTCACTCAAACTTTGTGGCATGGTTTATCTTCTTACAACACATCTCCAGAAGTTTACCACCGTACTGAGAAGTGAAGTAGCAAGCGTGAATAAAGCACCCCCAAAAATAGATTATGCACTTGGTAGGGCATAGCCTAGAGCCAGCAGAAGGTCATGCAGTAGTGCCATGGTCCCCAGCACCACACAGAAGTCCCTGAGCTGGGGGAGATGCTAGCACTGGCTTTGGGAACTTGGGGACTTGCCCTGGACACACAGCTGCCGTGGGTGACCACAGTGGGGAAATCCCAGCCAACAGGATGCATCTAGACAGCGCTGTTCCCACCATGACTATGGTCAACAACGAAGCAAAGAAGCTTTAAACTACCAGAGCAGCCAATAGCAACTGCTGGGACTTTCACTTCTCCCTTAGTAATGACTGGCTCCCTTGTTTCCACAAGATGCAGTTGCACCACACCAAGCTGAAGGAGAAGACTACCAAAGCTGTCTGCTGGGCATGGAGAAGTGTGGCTGGATGTTCCCCCTCCTCTGCACAGCATGGCTCATCAAGACACCACGATTGCATCAACTATTTGAGAACTGGCTGGCAGCTTGGCCCAGACTGCTCTCAGCTGCCATGTTCAGGGGAGACTCAAAGGTCAGAGAAAACACCTTGGCTTCCTCCATTCCATGGTGCAGAGTGGTGGAGGGGCTATTCCTCCATCACAGATGCAGTTTTCATGATAATGGCTCTGTTTCTCACAGTGAATGAATTGTGCTCAGGGGAGAAAGAGAAATGCTTCCAGTGCTTGATGCTGGAACAGAAAGCTGGGGAATGTTTCCTCTGGATCACCGGGCAGGCCATGTAAAGGAGGTCTCAGACCCCGGTGACCTCTGTGAGGAGGTGATGTCTCCATCACAAGATAGCCACAAATACATCAACTGGGTGATGCAGAGCCAGAGCAGAGAAAAATTCCTTCACTGCCCCAACGGAGCAGGGATGTGTGAGATGGCCAGTTGGGAGGTCCCACTGTGACAGCATGGACCAAGAGCAAACCCTACTAAAACCTGTACCCAGCACCCTTCTGGAGCCATCAGGGACTCACTTAGGAAAACTGTAGAATTACAAACCAAAGGGTGGCCTGGGAGTTACTAGCTCGAAGATGCTCCTATGGGTGCTATCCCCCTGCCCACATCCCACGGCCCCAGGTACTCACGTCATTTTTGTTGAAGTACTTCAGTGCACCTTCCCTCTCCGATAACACGAATTTTCGGCTTAGGAACTGCCCGTTGTCACGTCCTCTCTTCCACAGAAATCCTTCTCGGTAGCCTGCAGCAGAAAGCAGTTGCTGAGACCCAGGGATAAAACACTGCCTTCAAAGAGGAGAGAGACTGGGTCAAGAACAGGAGAAGAGCTTTGACTTCTAAACCAGGCAGGCTAAACGTGTGGCTGGATTGCTCAAGCCATGAACAAAAGAAGCCTTCTCCTTCAGATTCACCCTGCTTGCTCCACTCCTGCGCTTCCCCAACAGCTTGAGCTTCCCAGCTGTCCCTGCTGTGACACCACGATGTGGAAGGTGCAGGGGGATTCCCCTCTCCGTGCTGCAACACAGGCAAAGACCTGAGGAGCCACAGCTCCCCACGCCAGGGGTGCTGCTCAGCTTCCCTACGTTTCACTTCTGGAGCACGGGAAAGGCAGGTGAGATCCATTCTACAGTCTCAGCGCTGCTAAGAAATTAAACTCAGCATGTGGGTGCAGGGAAAGGGGCTCAGGGTGAGCAGCTGCATCACAACAAGTCATTTTTCACATGGAAAAAAAGGGGAAAACTCTTGCCAGGGACTTCAGGGCATGTTGGTTCAGCACACCACTGAGCCTGACTTGCACCCTCTCCCCTCGGAGTGGGTCTCCTCCAGCCCTGGGCACAGCAGCTGGGCAGCCTGGCTGGCCATCCCACGCTTCATCCCTCCCCACGGGTGGATCTGCAGCTTGGGCAGAGCACTCTTCAAAACACAGGTTCTTTATCTAAACTCAGAAGAGCCAGAGAGACAAAAAAAAAGAGCCTAAAAGTCTTCCCCCCTCAGACCAGTGAAGCAGTGGTGGCCAATCCCTGCCAGCCGCTCCCACAGCTGCAACCGGCCTCACAGGTTCAACACCCTTGTTGTAAATGCATCAAAACAAAGAAACCCCAAGAACTGTAGATAAAAGTACTGTGAGCATTAACAGAGTGAGGTTTGATGGCCCTCTTCCATTTATTTCAGATGTTTAAGATACAATTATACAAGACTCCCACTTACGGTGTTCCCTGTATCTCTCAGTTTCACACACATAAAGATTTATCTGATTGGTTCTCCTAGGATTTTAAAGTTAAAAACTGTTTTATAACAACTTCCAGCTAAGTAATGAAGCTTTTTCTTTTAATTCATGAGGTGGCTGTGGAATTGGCGGGCAGTCCCTCCTTCACCTGCCTCCTACAAACCAGTGGTGTGCAGAAACTCCTCATTCAACCTGCTTTATACTTGTCCATCCAGATTTAGGATTGATTTAAACTGCAGGTGAAGAGATGCAGAGAAATCCCTCAGCCAGCTCCTCACGCTGACACAGCTACAAGCAGTTTAACCTGGCTGGCAGCTAAAACCACTACGCAGCTACTTGCTCTCCCCACCCCAGGGTGGGGAGAGAATCCGAAAGAAAAAGGTAAAACCAGTGGGTTGAGCCTGACAGAAAAGGAATATTCACAGTATTAATAGTACAGAAGATACAGAGCAAGTGATGTCCAGCACAGGTGCTCACCACCAATGCCCAGCACAGCTGCTCACCATCAATGCCCGGCTAGTTCCTGAGATACAGTCCCAGTCACAGCCAGATTCCCTCCAGTTACATACAGAGCGTGACATCATATGGTATGGAATATCCCTTTGGGCAGTTGGGGCCCTGGCCATGTCCCCTCTCAGCTTCTTCTGCGCTGCTGGCAGGGTAGTAGCCGTGAGAAGCCAAAAAGTCCTTGACTGCTCAGCAACAACTAAAGCATCAGTGTGTTATCGACATTATTCTTATCTGAAATCCCAAGCACAGCACTGCAGCAGCTGCTAGGAGGAAAATTAACTCTATCCCAGACAAAACCAGATCAGCCATAAAAACTAAAAGCAAGAAAAATGGGCAGAAACACACATTGAATGACCAGAAAAAACAGGAAGGAAAGAGTGATATCGGCTACAGCTAAAGATGCCCAAAGGGAAAGTGCCCATCTAGCTAACAGTGTCTATGCTGGTCAACAAAATACTGGTTTCTTCTGGTCGGACTTGCAAAACTCAAATACTTTCTGCAGATCCTCAGAGGGACTTTACCAAACGCCAGGCAAAGGCACCGACACCTGCCAAAGAGGAACGTGTGCCCCCCAAGAGCGTTACCAACCCAGCCGGCACATCCGACTGCTGATAACCTGATGGGGGTGGAAGCAGTGGAAATATTTAAAGCTTAACAGGCTTTCCTTTCCCTTTTCCTGAGTCTGTGCACTGCCCAGCAATGCAGGCAGGGCAGCCCAACCCCTCGTGTATCCCACAGCCATGGTCAGATGGTGATGTCACACCATGTCCACCCACTGCTTCCATCCCCAAGCCTTCCCCATCCTTCCAGCCCAGGATAAATGCTCTGCCCCAAGCTGAGCAACGTTACCCACATGTGCTGGCAGCCGTACCCATACACCAGCCCTGTAACCCAGGGGACCAATGCCAGAGGGAATTACAGGTCTGAAGCATTTCCTCTGATCCACCAATCCGCCCTGGAAGAGCCTTCTCCAAAGCCACAAGCAGAAACAGCTAATTCAGCCCATCAGTCCCATCCCAATTGCAGGGTGGCTACACACCTTTTCAAGCAAAAAACCCAACAGCTAACCTGCCAGAGGGCACTTGCAGTGTCAGAAAGAGAAGAACTCACAGGGAGCAGGATTATCCCAAGTCTGAGCAAGGGGAAGCAACCAGGAAAGACACCAAAACCCAGCCAAGGGCAGCCACATCCAACAGCAGCACAGGAAAAGCCCAGGCTGAGGCATTTGTATCACTGCCGTGGTAAGAATCACTTGTTAGGGAGCCAAAGCTCTGACTGATTCAAAGTCAGATGCTGCTCCCTACCTTGGCTCGTGTCAGGGAAAACACTACATCACCTACAGCGGGCTGTACACGACGGAGCTGGATAGGAACTGTACCGCTCTGACAGGAGACAGGCAGGCAGGAGGTGATGCTCAGCTGATACACTTATAAAATGCAAGATTTGCTTAACGTGAGGCAGAGATGCAGAGATGCTGCTGGGGCTCTGACAGACGGTGTTTGCTGCCTGCTCTCCTGCATGGCAGAACATGAAGCAGCCTGGTCTCAAGGTAGACTGCTCAGAACCCAAGGACGGGTCCTGTTTCCCAAAGGGTGCCGATCTTTAACCCCAAGCCAGTCAGAGCAACAGGAGTTTACTTCTACATGGCAGAGATGGCTCCAGAGCCTCTCCACCACCTCCCAGCACCTGACATTTGGGGAACAATAACATCTCAGCAGGGGCTGAAGAGAGCTGGGTCTGGGGAAAAGGACATCTGTGTCAAATGTAAGACAATGTGAGGAGGACATCTCCAAATTCAAACATGGGGTGATACAGAAGGGAAGTCCACCTTTTCCTTCAGAAATTCCCCTTCCCAAGGGTTAGCTCAGCTCAGCAGAGCACGCTGGGCACAGAGAGCTCAGCTCTCAGTGAGTCCACCTCAGAGCAGCTCCACTCCACAGGTCTCTGCTGCAGGGCTCATCCATGCCAAACATCCGAACAGTGAAGGATGCCACAGGCATTCCTTGTTAAACATGTTCCCATCCACCACACATCTTTTATGACTTTTTCTTAACACTTCAGGGATGAAGGATAAAATTACTCTGCATTTCCCAAAAGAGGAACTCAAATTAATTGCAAATCTGGGAAGTCTACCCAATCCTTACCTGTGGCAGGTGGGCATCGTAATGGTTATATATGAAGAGAGGGAAGCCCAGAGAGGTTTGGTGAGCTGCCTGGGATGAGACTGTGAGCCAGCAGGTTGGAAGCCCAGCTTTCCTTGCCCTCTTACAGCCACACATTTCACTGCTTTATCTTCTCTTTCCAATCTTTTGTAGCAACACACAGTATCCAAGTTCCCCTCCAAGGAGGAGTTAAACAAACCCCACACAACACAAAGTGTTACCCAGTCTTGTAGTTCACAGACCGGCTCTTCCCAGACCAGTTGCCTCTGTGAAAGGGCCCCAGGCTGCTGAGACAGAGCCAGCTGCTACCTCCACTGTACAGCAGTACAGATTGTCATAGATGGTTTTATTGCTGTTTTTCTTTCCTCCTCCCCCCAGGGCTGCATCCTCAGGAGCTGCTCCTCTGCTCTGCCCAAACCTGCTGCCTGCACCCCTGTCAACTACGATCAGTGCAACGCACCAGGATCTGGACTTGAACCCAGCATGAACCCATCCACGTTCCCTAGGCAAACAGCATGTCAGCAAGACCCATCCTGATCTAAAGGACTGTGAGAATGGCTAGAGAAGGTGCTGAGAAACCAAGCTGCAGGAGGCTGAACAGGGAACAGATCTCACACCGACGGGCATCGGAGCCGGAGAATGAAACCATCTCTTCCTCATCTCTGTGGGCTGTGCTACCTTAGCAACAGCTTCATATTTAGAGGTGTCTGGCCAACTTCAGACCTTCCCAAGGGCTGTTCTGCTTATGCTAAAGCTAAAGAACCGCCAACCCTACAAGGCTTGCTGGTGTCGGACCACACAGCAGCAAGTCACCAATGCATCTGCTTCCTCCTCCAAGGCGCAGCACAAGGGACGTGGCCACCTGTCACCATTCCACTTGATCACCAGCACCCAGCCATGACTGTAGAAAGGACTACCTAGTGAAGACCAGCTGAAGAGCACCTGTGGACACCCTTCATAAACATCACGCTCGTGTTGCTAACAGCGTGGTTGTTTGGTCATCAAGTTTTCTGCATCACTTCAGCCTCCTGCCAAGGAGAAAGCCCACTCCCTGCCATCTGCAGGCAGTTCTGGCCCAAACCTGGGGCAACAGAACCACCAAGCAGCTGTGGCACTGTCAGCCAACAAATGGCACACAACATAATCTGACATCACCCAGCCTAAATGGGTATTTCTGACCCATTGAGTAGCTTCCAAACTAAAATGAGGCCCTGTCACTTCCACACTCATTTCAACACTGCAGCTAAAACTCTGTGAGGCAAACAAAACACAGGGTCACCACGCTGGTGGACCAAAAAGACGATACTGGGTGGCCTTGTGTCAGCTCTGTTGAGCTGGTGGCTGGAGCTCCTCTGAGCCAGGCATCTACATCTGGCAGCACCCATTGGGTGCTCTAGCCTTACCCAGCTTTCTGATTGTCCAAGAGGCCACAGAGGAAGCAAGGGAGAGGATTTTCTGTCAAGACAACCTGACATAGGGCAGACACTGTCTTCCATCCAACTTCCGCCAGCAATTTGTTCAAGTTCCTCTTTGTTTTTTTAAGAAGAGGGATATTGCTACTTCCCCACCTCAGGGAGCTGTTATTGGTGCTTTGTTAATGATGGGCTTTTTGGTCTCTGAGAATGTGGATTATAGGAAGTACCCAAAATTACTCTGATTTCAGTTTCAGCCTTTGTTCTCAGAGAAAACCACCTTCCTGTGAGGAGGACAATCGGATCCACGGGCTTGTAAAGAAACACCCCTTCCCCCCAAACATGCATGGACTTTGCTTTCTGTCATCCTAAGGAAAGCATGATGAACCTGGAATTAAACCACATCTGCTCTTCAGTTTCTTTGGTACTTTAACTTTGCAATTTTGCCTGGAAAGAGGCACCATAACTGCTAGTTTCCATGAATTTGCCAGGGCTGTGGTAAAATCAAGTCTGGTCCACAGCTTTTAGGAGAAACACATTAGCATATCCAAAACTGAGCATGGCAACGGAGCCAATACCATGCCCAAGCCCACGTGCATCACTGTTGCTTATCATCTTTTTGTTTCACTGCAAGACAAAGCATGTGAGGCTGAAATAGGAGAAAAAAGGTTACTTGTCCATGAAATCCAAGAGCAATCACATCTTCCTAGAGTTTGGACAGGGCGCCTCTGTAGATTTTCTTCCCTCCAAGCAGTTCAAGTGCTTTGACCCCAATTCAGAGCTTTGGAGAAGACTTAAATACAGATACATCACTCTGTTGCTAAAATTGCTGGGTATATCTTACCACTTCTCTGCGTGCCAGAAGCTGAGTAGTCAGCTATATTAACACTGCAAGATGTTAATTAAAACAAAACAGTAGATAGGTACTTACTGGAGATGATGTGTGGGCCTTTTTCTCTGACCTAAAGGAATTGCATAATTGTGGAGCAGTTGAGTGGCGAATCCCGGACATCCCACGTTACCACTGACACCAAATGTCACAACCTCCTTTTAAACAAAGGCTCAGAAGTGTGTTTCCTCTGAAATAAACCACGCTGCCTGCACATGGGTCGGGCTGATCCCAAGCACAGTGGCAGGCTGGGCAGAGAATGGATACAGAGCAGCCCTGAGGAGAAGGATGTTGGTTGATGAGAAGTTCAGCATGAGCTGACAATGTTCATTTGCAGCCCAGGAAGCCAACTGTGTCCTGGGCTGCATCCCCAGCAGTGGGACCAGTGGGTCAAGGGAAAGGATTCTGCCCCTCTATTTTGTTCTTGTGAGACCTCACCCACAGTGCTGCATCCAGCTCTGGGGTCCCCAACATAAGAAGGACATGGAGCTGTTGGAGCAAGCCCAGAGGAGGCCATGAAGATGCTCAGAGGGCTGGAGCACCTCTGCTATGGAGACAGGCTGGGAGAGTTGAGGTGGTTGAGCCTGGAGAAGAGAAGGCTCTGGGGGACCTTAGAGCATCTTCCAGTCCCTAGAGAGGCTCCAGGAAAGCTGGAGATGGACACAGGCAGGGAGGGACAGACAGAGGGGAATGGGTTTAAACTGAAAGAGAGAGAGTTAGATTTAGATTAGGTATTAGGAAAAAATGATTCACTATGACATTGGAAGAGGTTGCCCACAGAAGCTGGGGCTGCCCCTGGATCCCTGACAGGGTTCAAAGTCAGGCTGGATGGGACTTTGGGCACCCTGGGCTAGTGGGGGTGGCTCTGCTCATGGCAAGGGGGGTGGATCGAGCTCATCTTGAAGGTCCCTTCCAACCAAGCCCAGTCTGGGATATGAAACTCACCCTTCCCATCCAGGAGGTAGTGTCCCCTGCAAACCTGGCCAAACAGAGCTTGCAGTCAAGGCTGCAACCACTCCCTTGCTCCACCACACAGCACCAGCAGCTTGTGGGATGGGGTTTTTTCTTCCCTCCTGTCTGCAGCTGTGCTGAGAAGCTTATAACTTCACTGAAAATAATTCTGCACTCATCTCTGGATAAATACACTTCCTGCTGGTTACACGTTCAGCAGTGCAGATACAGGCACACTGGAAGTGTCAGCATCCACACATGCAGGAGGCACAGGGGATGTGGGAGGCTTACTGAGGAGATGGGCATCCTTCCCCCCAGGCGTTCTCCTGCACAGATCAGGTGAGAAGCCACCAAGAGATGCTGCTCTTCAAGCACACTTCAGTGCTCTGGAAACGAAAGCCTCAGCAAGGAGCTAAAGAGGATGAGGTTATCGATCCTGCAGAGCAGTCTCTCTGAACCTAGATGGGTACCTGGGAGTTAGGCTGTTGGTGCTCCTTAGGTAAGCTCCAGTGCCTGGCACATCTTCCCTCACAATCTCACAAGCAGGAGAAAGGAGCCATCTCCCTTCCAGCCTGTAAGACAACACATCCTCACCACATCTCACCCAGCCAGGCAAAGGAACCCAAGACTGCCCTTGCGCCCCCATCCTGACACCAACACCAACCACTTTCTCTTGTATCTTTCAGAGACAAGACTTTCCCAGCTCTTAATCAAGCAGCCCTCTCCTAATGAGCACTTAGCATGCAAATTACCTTTCCTAAAGGCAATTTTGCAGAGAAGGGTTTCCTGTTGCCATCCAGTCTGCCTCTGCTGCCTTCCAGTAGCTCATAAAACAATTATTGTCCTGCTGCATTGTCGCACCTCAGCTATGGATGCAAGCAGCTGATTAGATTGATTGCTTCCACAATACCCAATTAACCCACTCACTCTGCAAATGATTGACTTAATCAAAGGCAATTAGCACTTGAATAGCTACATCAGAGAGAAAGCCAGGATTTAGTAGATGATAGAGATAAAACCTTACAGACATCTCCTTGGCCTCCTAAGGGAAAGCATCATCATTAATGCTTGGCTCAGAGTTGGAAGTACCTGAAACCTCAGGTCCCTGGTTTTAGGTGGCACAGTAAACACACGCGAGTAGAACCATGTGCTGACAAAGGGAACGATGCCACACTGCTACTGCTAAGAGGAAGTTGAGAAGCCTCAGTGTTCCCCCTCTCCCTCTCTTCTTGCTCGTGCAGGACTGGGAGCACCAACCAGTTGAACAGACCTCAACGACCAACTGTCACGAAAGGAGAGGTTTTGTCCCTGACAGCTTTAGGCAGTCGGTCCTCGAGTGATGGATGGGTGGGTGTACAAGTCCATCTCCCTTTACCAGTCCCCTGAGTAAAGTCAAACTGGCTTCACAAAACCATCTTCAATATTGATGTCTTGCAAGGTGTCCTCTCCCACAACATAAAAAAGCCACCCAGAGCGATCAGGCTTGGAGGCAGTACTATGAAGCTACATACAGGTGTCAGTGTCCTCCACGAGTGTTTTCCCTCTACCCAAATCACCCAAAACTTGCACAACCAAGACAAAGGCTCACCATGGGAAGGTCAAGGAGAGCAACCCATGCCACCTAGAACCGAGGACAGAGACCATGTTAGATCATCCTTAGGATGACTTTGAGGCTGAAGCCAAGCATGGAAAGCAAACTCTCCAGATCACTGCAAAAATACATTGCCATTCTGCTTCATCTTGAGCAATGAAGTCTCTGAAAGGGAAGAGATTTGTTCTGCTACCCAGCTGCCAGGATCAGTGTGTGAAACGGAACCAAAGACAATGTTCCTATGGAGAATAAAACACGGGGCCAAGCTTAACAACACGGCGAGGTCCTGAGGTTGATGGACAGAAGATGAAGTCTGTCCCTGTACGTAGGCACACAGTATTTAAATGCAAGGTTGGTCCATGGGTTTCCAGCCCCTTTTAATGTCATTGCGAATACACTCTCATCGCTGGCTCACAGCTGAAAATCCAAATTGCTTCTAAGCAAAGCCCCAATAATAAAGCTGAAATCCATTAAGCCTGTGATGTTTGCCACTATTTAAATCTGATTAAAATCGTACATGACACCACTAAGCCTAACAGTCAGAAAACACTCCCGTCAGGTCTGATGTTTCCCCATGTAATCCAGACCCCCCTTCATTCACCAGGCTGTCGGCTAAAAGGAGCCACAATAAGAGATCATGTACCTAATCCAGCTTCCTAAGCTGTTTTTAACTGGTTTCTTTAATCACATGTTACAATTCCCCGTGGAGAAGCTCTCAGGTGACAAAGACGTTAATACAGTCATTACTACTCCCAGAAGGTATCTCAGATGGGATCACATCGCCCCTTGCGCCGCTCCAGCGCGGCAGAAACAAGCCAGGCAAGGTGCCTCTGCGGAGCATGGGGAAGCTATAAGTGGGGTGGAAGGTGGGAAATCAGGGTAGCAGGAGGTCACAACCTCAGGGTGGGCTTTGAGCAGCCTGGTGTAATCAGAGATGTCCCTGCCCATGGCAGGGGGTTGGAACAAGATGCTCTCTAAGCATCTGTGATTCTATGAAAGCGGAGTAAAGGATGTTTGTCCAGAAGGGATTCTCCATCTCCACTCACCTTCCTGCTCCACATGGGAATGACTATCAGGAGAAAGCATCAAAATACACAATTCCCAAGTCTTCACCTGACCGCTGCAGGTTTAGCTTAGTGTCCACGATACAGAACACAGCCACAACCTCCCTTTTATCAGTTTGCCTTATAACTGACCATCGATACCATATGACTTCCACCGTAGCTGCATTATTAGGCACGTGTTTCCATATGAAAGATAAGACAATAGCTGGCTGCTGCAGAGAAACCCGATGGTATATGCCAGGAGATGTTAAACTGCTCCACTACAGGCAATGTCTCAGTGGAAGGGTTGTGCTACTGAGAACTGAATTCAATTTTTACTTGGAAATCAAACACTTCCCTCTTGGAGCGGCAGCCCCACATGCCCACTGGGGAGCTGATAGCTGCTCGGAGAAAAAAACCCCAGTTACAGGTAAATAACCTTCAGGTTTGGATCTTTTGAAGTCAGAATTTTCTTATAAAAAGGCAGATGAAAGCAGAGAGGTTCCCAGTGCAATGCTCATCCTGGTTACCAGCACTGCAGGCACTCCAAGCTTGATAAAGCTTGAGAGCTGGGTGAGAAAACGCTTGGGGACAGGGACGCGGTGCTAAGTCATAATAACATTCATACAGAAGCTGTCAGAAGCTGAGGTTTGAGAGCAAAACCACTCCCAAACCAGAGACCAGGATCCTCCTCAGGCAAGACACAAACACCCCAAGAAATCCTCAGTGCAGCCAAGGCAGGGCACACACACAAAAGCCGTGCGGGAAGGTGTACTGCATCTTCCTCACTCAGCATCTGGAGGAACCACATCCCACACCCACAGCCCCCTGCCCAACTCTGCCCACATGCGGAGCTGGTCCTGTCTGGACCTCTGCATGGCAAGGGACAGCCCACCAACAGCCTTGCATGCAACCACGACTTTCATACAGAAAGGGAAGAGGTGAGACACCAAAAGGCCTTGGGGATGAGGAGCCTTGACACCCTCAACGCACACCTCAGACGGGCTACGATAGCCCACGTGCCGCTGAGGCTTCAGCATGAAACAACCAGGAATTGCCGGGAACCACCTGAAGGTCTGGATTTCACAGAGGCATCCTGCAGAGCCTCAAACCACAGCCATGGGATCAGGCTGAGATGTCCTCTGAGCCCTGAATAGTTTTAGATGGGTTTTTTAACCACACGGGTAAATACAATCTCAGCCTGTGCAGCTGCTCACAGAGATCAATCCAAGCAAGGACGAGATTAATTTAATCCCCCAACAGAGCTTTTCAGAAGGCAGCAGAGAAGAATCGCCGCTGACTTCAGATGGGTTTAGGACTCTCTCTCCAGGGCATCCCAGAATAAAGCATTCCCCCCACGTAGGCAGCACTGCTGTACAACCACAAATCATGGAAACCTGTCCTCACACACACATAACATTCCTCTTTGTTTGCTCTGAAGAGAAATCCAAATGGCTCTGAGCACATCTGCTGCGGTGCTAATGGCTTCTGATCGTCTATTACCAAGTGCTGGACACATTTACAGTCAGAGCTATTGCTTTATGAAGGGAATGGAGTATTTTTTAATTTAGGACTCGTTCCCTCTCCTGGCTGCTGGCTTTACAGCTGCCCCAGAAATTGGCTTGAATAGGATGCTCTGGCAGCTGTGGCATTGAGGAGGGGGTCATTCAGCAGCACAGTCGCAGCCTCCAGGTTGCACGAGGACATTTGCTCACCTTGGTTCTTCTAAAACTACCACTCCCCTTCCCCTGGAGCAGTGTGACCCTGCTTGATGAACTCCTATAATTATATAAATCAAAGCTAAATTCTAACCCAAATAAATCAGTGCCAAAAACCCCCATCGCCTCTGCCAAGCTGAAATTTCTTTTTCCAGCTACCACAATGCATAAAAGTTTGCAGATCACTCCCCACTGAGCTGCCTCCTTGTGTTTCAAGTATTTTGGGGATATACTGTATGGGACTGATGTGTCACATAACTCCTTCCCTCAAGGGCTGCTCTGGTTATAAAAACAGACCTTATCAAGGTAGCTGCTGCATGCACACCTCGACTGCAGCAAGGATTTCTTAAACCCAGTCCCAGGAGGAGGCACCTCCTAGCCCAACTCTGCTGTAAGCACCCAAGAGGTGGGGTGTGGACAACTCCGCTGCTGCAGATTTCTCTGCTGCATGGGACATTTCAAGGTGAAAACTTGCTGTATGGGGGAGATGCAGATGGAGCCAGGCTGGTGTCAGGCAGGAAGAGGCATTAGCAAACACTTGCAGTTCTTGGTTGAGGTTGGTCTAAGGTTCAGCTACATCTTTGGTAAACTCCAGAGAAAGATATGACCTCACTCCGGAAATATGTTCTTTATCTGGTGAGACACAGAAACTGCCCGGCCCTGCCCAGGTCTCCCAACATAAAATGGGTCTTTAATAGAATTTTAATTAGGTTAAGGCAGATTGCCATGAAATCAGCCTTTTCCACGTGCTTTGTTACCTTGTTGCTTCCTAGTCTCTCCCTTCTCCTTAGCAGAAGATGGGGGTACCAGTCTTTTGGTCCTGCATCACTCCACAAGATGAACGTACACACTATCAACACGGGAAGGTCCAGGACACTGAGAACCACCTCAGAAACCACCAAAAATGAAGGAAAGGATGGTTCCCCTATTCTTTCCTTAAACATTTATCATCAAAATCATGGAGAAACAGCCTGACACTTCTCCTTAGTTCTCTCCAACTAGCACAGACCCATCTTCTTGCCCATGGCAGGGGGCTGGAACTAGATGATCATTAAGGTCCCTTCCAACCCAAACCAGTCTGTGATCCTGTGATGACTGGCTGTACAGACCCCACAGGTACAGGAACAGCCGCAGCCCAAGCAACATCCAAATACAGCATTTCAAGTAGGCTGGCCTCAAATAGTGAAAGCTCAAGGACAGGAGTGACTCAGGGTGTACAACTGGGGTGTTTCATATACTTATGGATCTTACAGTCTGTACTCACCAGGTAGACTGACTCGCCCAGGGTGCATGACAGCCCAGGGAATCTCTTTGCAGGGAGCACCCGGAGCGCAACCCAAAACCCAGGCAGTTTATTTTGCTGCCAAGGGAACCTGGGACAGGAGGGTCTCAGAGCATCTTACCTATGAGAAACTGTACAGCTTCAGCAAATACAGCTGACCTCAAATCGACCACAAAAGAAATGTTTCTGAGTTCAGTTGAAAACTGTAAATATCTCTGTTACAGATGACGCAGAATGAAGCGGCGCTTGTTAGGTGTGCTTTTTTTTAGAGAATAAAACCTAAGCACAAAGTGCTGAGAGGGGAAAAAAAGAAAAAAAAACCCACAAGACCAAACCCCAACTATCTAACACTTCATGGGCCAGCCTTTTCCCCTTTCAGGAAGGCTTGCTCCCATGCTCCTCCACTTCCCCTGCAAGGAGCATCACTGCTGCTTTACTTTTCGCACACGAGCTGCTGCTCTTTGGCTAATTATAGCAGCTTGGATCAGAGCTGGGCTGAAGGCAGCCTGACAGAACCAGCTGTTAAAATTACAGCTGGATCCCAAACTAGCTGTGAACATACAGCTTTAGCTTGTGGTGTTGTTACCCTCTCCCTGGAGCTGGCTGCCTGGCTGACTACGCCTCCTTCACTCCACAGGTCCTCACCCATGATTTTGGCTGCCTAAAATGCTCCTCTGCTCTACAGGAGCTGAAGGCATCAGCGTATTTCTCTTTGCTGGATGTTCTTCTTCCTACAGCAGCTATCTGTAAAGGGAGTATTGATTTATCTCCTCCCCATCGGCTGCCACGTTCCCGGATTTCCTGGAGAGCGTGACAGCAGTTGCTGGACTCTTGCCACGGCCCAGACAGGTAGGGGAAAAAATAAAAATGCACCAAAGTTGTCTCTAAAAGCAAAGCTTTTGCATTTGGAGCCTTTTGCATTGTCTTCTGGTGGTGACTGTGTGCAGCATCTCCTCAGTAAGGCTGGGAATCAGCGCAGCATCCTCCTTTGATTCTACCGGAGCTGCACGAGGTGGCGTTACCCTGCACGGAGCCTGAATCAGCACTTCCAAACGCTGCTGAGGGCACTGAAAAGCTGCTCCTGGGTCCTGGTCATATGATGCCTGCCCTGCTGAAACGTCAGCGCATCCTGGCATGGGAAGGATGCCACGCATGGGTCCACGTCACAGGCCTGCTCCCCTCAAGGAATTAAAAATAATAGCAAGACAAACACTGTGATCTCATCCCCCTTCACATCCTCCCCCCAGTTCAGTTTGTTAACCAGCTCTTCCATGTGTTTTGTCTTTACTGCAGTGAAGTCCATGTGTGATGTTTAAATCAGGGCCCGGATCCATCTGACACAGCCGATGCTGTTAGCCCAGGCAGGGATTGTATCTGCTGCTGGGTTCTTCAGTGTGTTTTGCTGGATGGATCCCTTTCCTTCCAAGGGAGTTCAGCTCAATATTTATTCACCCTGGAGACAAGCTGCTGTGGGAGTTTTTACTCCGCTCCGGATGAGGCTGCAGGGAGCAGGAGAGGTGACCTGCACAGCATCACTGCCACCACCCCCACTGCCTGCTCTCCGCAGGAGCGATGTCAGGGCACAGCGAGGAAGCAGCAGTCATCTGTTTCAAAGCAATGACTACATTTCCCTCAGTCCTCCAAGAAGAGGATGGGGAAAGGTTTCTTGGAGCAAGTCCTGACAGGGAGTTGTGTAATGTTAAAGGCAGCATCACACCGGAAAGAGAGGAAAAGGAGACTGAGCATCAGCAAACGGTGCCCAGTCTGCTTCAGCTGAACATGCTTTTCTTAGGCTTTCCTCCTTCCTCCATTTCCTTTCTTTCCAGAGCCTTTCATCCTGCCCATCAGACAAAAATATGGGGAGGAGAAAAAAAAAAAGTACCCCAGCTGTCAGTCTCTCTTTTCCACACCCAAAATCCACGGCACAAGAACCAGTGCATGGTGCAGACACCAGACCTCACACTCACCCCGGGGCATCAAGCCCTGCTCTGCTCCCCTGGCTGTAAATGCCACACCTGATGCATGCCCAGTGCCCACCCTGGCGAGGATGGAGCCCCACTGATGCCCATCCCACTGAGCAGCACTCAGCCCAGGAGCACACATGCTCTGAAGCAGTACCATGCCCATGGTATGGGAGATGTCTAACAGCCAGCCTTAGGGTGCAGGGAGTCAGCACCCCAGCACCCACTGAGCCTGGCTCCCCGTACGACCCACATCCCGGCCGTGGCTGATGTCAGTGCCCAGAGAACAGAAGCCTTCTCTGTGGCTCCAGCAGCATGAGAAGGAGGTTTCTGTGCCAGGCAAGGTTGCTCACTGGATGGATTCTCACGCTTTAACCCCCTCCTGACAGCAGCACGTCAGTCTCCAGTAACCTCAGCGCTGGCTGGGGAGAACTGCAGGGTTTGAGATTTCTACCCAGACACTCACGTACCCAGCCTGCTGCTAAATGCTCTTTGATTAAACCTCTCTGGACTGGGGATACTTTCCCAGAGCATCTGTACAACACCCTGAGTACAGGATGCAATATGCACCCTTGAGAAGTGAACCCACTTTATCCTCCCTTGAAATTAAAACAGTGATGAGGTCTGCATCCTTTTTGGAGAGGGCTAGTGCCCTGCTGCCATTGAGCTTGTGCTCCTGCATCCCTCACCACGCTCTCTGCTGCTCCGATCACAAGAGACGCTCTGGCAGAGCTCGTGGCAGGCTGCCAAACTCAGCCAAGAAGCCAAATTCCCCTGGTAGGGTCCCTGTGTGCCGCAGGCTGCGGTCCCAAATCAGTTAATACTCTAGCACGTCGAGACAGGGCAACATCCCTGTGCTCCTCATCCAGGCACAAGTCCAACCACCTTCTGAGGTCATCTCCATTTTTGCATCTCCATCTGCCCTGGGAGTGCAAGGACAAACTTCAAGGGGGTCTCAATGTCAAGCAGACGAGCTGCTGGGGAGAGTGAAAACACAGTCAGACTCCAGGGCCGACCAGCCAAGGTCTTACAGAGGTCAGGAGGGAGCATGGAGAGCTGTAGCAGACTTCTGCTGAAGTTCAGTAAGAGTTGAACCTGGTGCGTTGGTTCAGGCAAATACCGGAACCAGCTGCTGGGAATTTACTGGAAACCATGATCTAACAGAAGGCACCAGTGATGCAATCACTGCGTGTGCACTGAGCACCAGCACACGCTGCAGGGAACTGGTGTCACGACTTCCTACCACAAAAATATCTCCTCTGTCACATCCAAATCTCTGCTTCACAAACGCCTATGTGAATTTTCAACCAAATTCCAAGCTACCCTGATTTTTGCTGCTTTTTAATCGCACTACTATTGATTTTTTTTACTTCCATCTCTTGGTCTAGGAGGGATCTGCTTAGTGGGATGGGAGAGAGGAGGTCAGTGGTACCGAAAGGCACCTCACAGCAAGGGATTCTCCACAAATCTCGCACCAGCTGCACCTTCCTGACGCACACTGCAGCCCTGCATCACAGAGCCAAGCACTTCCCATCAAAGAGGGACAGCAGCAGCAAACACCCAAGCTTGTCTCAAAGCCCAGCTCTAATACTTGAGCCTTTCAAGCACCAGAAGAGAATTTAATCCATTTTACAGCTAGCATCAGATAACAGCGACATTAAGAAGCAGCAACTTCTCTTTGAGGCTAATAAGTAGAAATAAATTAACTGATTTCTTTATATTGAAAATTCCTCTCTATGGACTAAGATTAAGGCCTGCTAAAGCTTTTGATAGCTCCTTCTGCCCATCAGGCACGTGTGCATTGATGTTAAATAGAGATTTACATCCACAGAAACTCCTGACAAACTCTTTGGATCGAGATTACAGATGCAGCCAGCGTTTTCACAAGTTCAACTCAAAAAATGTCAGAAGAGCCAGTTATAATTAGTCCTTTTCTTTAGATGGCATAAATTGAGAGTCACTGGCATCATGGGAAGGTTGCTGGGAAATGCCAGACGGGGGGAAACTGGATTTCCAGGGCACTATTCACTTTACAGACACAATGCAGGCTGGGCTTTAAAGGCAACTTAAAATTTTGCAGCATCATGTGGCTTTAAAGCTTTTACCCTGGTATTCAGAGACTACTGCAACTTGATTTTTATCAAGTGACACATCCAATCCCACTGCTGTCACTAGAAATTCCTCTGTGGCCATCACTAGGTTCTGGGTTCATGAACAGAAACCTCCACAACTGCTTGGCAGAGATTCCTCCACCCCTCATTGCACCCAACGAGGTACCAGAGGTTGTAAACTGATTTTTCATTAACGAAGTGTTTAAGGCCCAGTTACAAACCACTCCAAGCTGCTGATGCAAAGCCAGTCACACCAGTCAGTGCATCTGCTCTGGGCTTGTGGAGCAGATGAGCTTCCTGAGCTTGTGCTGCAACCCCTTGAACAGAGTGATGGCAGCTCCATGCAGCCCCACACTGTCACTGAATGCTATTCATAGCCTGAGGAGATGCTGTAAGCTCACAGGGAACTGGTGGGAGGGAGAGAAGGTGGAAGAGGAAAAGAAAACCAAAGTGAAAGTGTCTATATACCTCATTGTGTCATACAAGAGAGGTGGCACATCACCTGGTGCCATGGCCAGGTGCCCTCACCCTCACACCGGCAGCCACATACGTGTCCAGCACAGCGCGGAAGGGTCAGTAGATACTTTCAAACACACAGCAAACCCAAACCAGGCAAACACTGCTAAAAAGGCAGAGGGATGCTCCTGCACCCCGTGCCCTGCACCACACTGCTGCCAAGGGGTGAGCTGGGAAGGTGACCTGTTTTTGGACCACCACCACGCTCTCCCACAGCATGCGCCGGCACCTGGCCAAAGCCTGGCGAGTTCTTGCAGATGAATTTAGAGTTGGTGACTTCCATCAGGCAGTTTCTCTTACCACTCCCATGAGGCCCCTAAGGAACCAAAGTTTATGGGACCATCGTCCGTCCATCTCCCTCCACTTTGGCTTCCCAGGATCCTGCACAATTCCAGTCAGGTGTAGCTCCCCGTAGTCCCTAAACACTCTGCTCTCTCTTGCATATAAAGCAATCAGACAATTCACAAGTTTAAAATTCAGCCTCAGCCCTGCTTTCTGCAGAACCACCCTTGTTTGTAGCAGGGCACTGCCTCTTTTATCTCCACAGGGCTGGCACCTACCCTTATCTTACACTGGACTGTACTGCCATCCTGCTCTGCATTCATACAGTGCTTAGCACAGCATCACCTTGACCACCCGCAGCTCTTCACCGGCAAAAAGCCAGGAGAACTTCCCTGGAGTCAGTGGAAATATAAACAGGAACATCAGCCAAGGACACGGGCTGCATTTTGAGGAAAAAAAAGATGACAAAATAATCTTCATGCTAGTCTGCATGAGAGAAGCTGAGATGGCAGCTGGCCATCGTCCTGACCACACACACATTAGCTGGCTTAAATCTTCCCCAGTGTTAAAAGCAGCTCCTGATGCAGCTGATAAGGCCTTCACAAGAACAGAGTTTCAATGCGACTCTTATTTAACGGGCTCCTCTCATCAGCAGTTAAAGGATGACACAGGAAGCACCTACAGTGCTTCTCCCCACTCGTGAGGAGATGGTTTCACACACCAGCCTTGTGTCCTCCACATCGAGCTGTTCCCACAGTCCCGGGGCTGCAGCAAGGAAAGGCACCTTGCTGCCCACGGTGTGATGCTCCAGCCATGGAGCGTTCCTGACAGGAGGGAGCAATCTCCTGCATCAAGGGTTTCAGGCAGCATGAACCAGCAGAAGCATCACCAAAGCAATATAGATTCATACCTGTTAAGGCAGAAATAGGGCAGGGGGGCAAGCTGACACCCTTGCCTCTCTAATGCCTCTCATGGAAGCCTGGATCCAGGAACAACCTGCTGCCATGACCTTGATACCACGGCAGAGCCCTGAACTGAGACTTTGCAGATGTCTCTTTCACCAGCATCAGTCTCCCTTTCATTTCAACCACCCTCCCCTGCAAGGGAGCTGCAGCCAAATAAAGCTGTATTGCAGGGCAGTGATTTACTGGCACAGGCAAGTATATGTATATAAAAGGATGCTGGAGAAAACGCCTCTCCCTTGAGCTGTGTGCTCTCTTTCACTGCTTTATCCCTGGAAGTTTGCAGCATAAAAATCTTGCTGGCTGCACAGAAGATACTCTGGTTCACCTGAGCCTGAGGGTCCCAGCAAGGATCTTCCTCCTCTAGCAAGGTGAGAGAACACAGTCCCACGCCAGGCACACAGCAGGCTCTGCTAGCCACAAGGCACAACTGCTGACTGCTCCACGCACTCTTCTAGCAGCTGCAATGCCAAACACGTCATGTGGAAGTCCTACTCTTCCTCGGGCAGAGTGCCACCATCCCCACAGACAGCAATGGGAGATGTCTTTCCCAAGACTGAGCCTCCCAACACGCCTCCTGGCACCCTCCTGGCAGTAACAAGACTGCCATCAGGAGCTAAAGCCAAGTTCAAGGAGCAAATGACTCCTGTTTGCTCTCTCTTGGCCACCTGCACATCCTGTTCTCTCACTGGTCGCCCAAGATGCATTAGAGCAGCTGCACCTTCACCCGTTTATCATATCCCAGTGCTCCAGCCCTGCAAATCCCTTTTGCTTCCTCCACACCTCCCTTGGTTAATAATAAATCCACTTGACTAAGAGGAATCAAAAGCACCAAAATGAATTAACTTTCCACAGGACTTTTGGGAAGCATTGCTGTAATTTCTGCCTATCAGGAGCAGGGGGAAATGTCCCAGCTTTTTAAGACTGATAAAAATCTTTTTAAAAATGATCACATCTTCAGTCACCCTGAGATCCAGATCTGGACTCTGGCAATTACTGCCATCCTCCGTTTCTAGGAGAATTCAGCACCTGTGCCCCATTAAACGCCATTAAAAGGGATAATTAGTAGAAGACTGACAGTAATTTAGCCACTTCATTTACCAGAAGGGATAAAGACAACCTGAAACACATTAATGTGAGGATCTTACAACCGGTGTTATTTGGTGCCATCGCACTACAGAGGTATCCGTAGCTGAAGGGAGGTGGGCTGTGGTGTTAGCCAGGATGGCTGGGGGGTGTAAATGTTTTGCTTCGTAAAGTCTGGCTAGGGTGAACAAATTGTTTAGCTGAATTAAGAGCTCAAATGTATAAAAGGGGGTATCCAAGAATCAATAACGGACCACCGAAGCATTTAATCACTGTTTAACTAATCTCCCCACACTATCTGAACTCAAACTGAACTCCTCACACTAAAATCAATGGTGCTAATATACTCATTAACAGCAGCTCTTTTGGAGGGATGAAACCATCAGAGTTTGAAAAACTGGGGGCAGAGGAGCTGAAAGATGTGAACAGCACATGGGCTTGTGCTCCAAGGCTTCCCAGCAGAGCAAGAAACCCTCCAAAGACTCCTCACAGGAATTTCCACTGCAACCTTCTACCCAGAGTGAATGGCCATGGTGACATGTACAGCGCCATGGTGCTGAGAGGGGATGTCTGATGCAGGGACGGAACCAGGACCCCAACCTAGATCCACGGCTCCCCTCCAGGACGATGCTCAAGAGCTGGCTTTAATGCTTGGCTCTGCCCACCCCTGGGATTTCTGCACTTGCAAACTGTCTCTGTTCCCCAGTTCTGGTTACACCACCTCTCATCTCTCTGTATCTCACAGAGCAGCCACTTCCCATCAGTTCGGGTGCTCCACAACACCTTTTTCAGCAGCTGTTCCTTTTGCATCCCACACCCCCTCTTTATTTATGCTCTGAACAAGCTGAAGAGCTTTCTGCATCCTCCTGCCAGGTTTCCCTGCCTGCCTATCTCAGCTCTGACCCACACATCCAACACTCCCATCCCAAGACTCATTTCTCCCCAGCCTGTCAGTTCAGCTGCGATAGCTTCTTCTTGGCATCTACAGACTCCAGACAGTCTCTCCCCAAAGGATTTTTCTAAAACACATTGAATTTCTGACCAGGGTTTTATCTGGCTGCCGGGAAAAGGATGTTGCTCAAAACTATTCAAAAGATAGCATTTTGTTATTTTTTTTAAATGCAATTATTGAACAAATATCAGAATGCAAAATTGCCCCCAGGATGGGAAAATGGAATTAAATCTTCCAACAAACATGAGAAAATGGATACGGACGTCTCTATTAGCAACAAAACGTTTCATGCTTAGAAACTGGTAATCTAACGCCACTCCGGGGAATTCAGCGTGGTGAGAAAAAACCAGTGGAAGCCTTAGAGAGAAGAAGAGATATACATACATGAAGTGAGAGTGTGGGGTGGGTAGGAGGGTGCCCTTCCGTCTGTGCCACCTTGGTGCGCTCAGCATGTGGTTTGGGAGGTCATCAGTGGAAAGCAAGGGCCCAGATCTCTGCAGTTCCCAGCTGCGCTGAGCCTGGGGTAACCGGGAACAGGAGGTTCACCCCACGCAGGGTGCGTCCTCCAAGCTGTTGGTGCGGTCACTATGGGGTATCGGCCCCTACAAGCAGTGAGGAGGGCAGAGGTGGGCTGTGTGGCATGGCTGAGCTGGTTCTGGGGGCACTGAGCTCCAGTCTGGCTTGGAGACCCCATGGATGGCACAGTTCAGATGGGCTGTGGTGGTGCTGGTTTACACCAGCTGGGGAAACCTATGGTCTGGCACCACGTACAACATGATGACGACACATCCCCCACCACAACTGTCCCAACGCACACCCAAACATCTCTTTAGGGACATGTTTAGTGGTGGACCTGGTAATGTCAAGTTAATGATTGGACTTGATGATCTTAAGGGTCTTTTCCAGCCAAAACCATGTTATGGTCCTATGACATCAGCGTGCTGCTTTCCTACAGAACACAGCATCTTCCCTGGATATCTGCATGGCTCCTGTGCTGGATTTTACCAACGGAACAGTTCTCAAAGACATCATACACCTGACAAGCACTCACACGGTACCTGCAGGACACCCACCAACCCGCTTTCCCTTCCGCTCCCCTCCCAGGTCCCCTAGAATGGCTCACCCCCTTCTCTTCTGCATTCAATGGCTTTTGAACTTCACAGAGAGGGGCAAGAACCCCATTGCCTCACCACACAGCTACATCTTATGCAGCCACATTGCTGAAGAGCACCTACAAAGTGCCCCGATAAACAACCTCCTGGTTGAACTCTTCCTGTAATAGTTTCCCAAGCACCCAGGATACATCACCCTTCTTCCCACACAGCGCTGAAGCACCTACTTCACCTTAGCCAGGTACAAGCTCTTGCCAGAGCCGAAAGGACTAATCATGTGCTTAAAATTACACATTCACCTGAAGTGCCTAGCTGAATCCAGGCTTTTACATCTAGAATTTGCATGGTATAAATTGGAAACACCATTCCTGGGGGAACATTATACACCACGTTGGCAGATAATATTCCAAAATTATCTAAGAAATCAAGCTATTTATTGTTAATAGAACATGTCCAACTCCAGCAGACTGCTTTGGAAATCTAAAATAAAAATGTGCCCGGTGTACTATATGTGAATATGGATACCCTCCTCACCCACCCACCCACCCACACGATGCACATGCCTCATGTACACAAAATAGCAGAGCAGAAATGTTCTGGGCATAAACCAGGAATATACGAGATCAGATTTAATTGTGGTTTTAACAACAACAAACCACTGGAGCTACCTGCTTATTATTAGTCTTGAAAAGCAGCATGAAAATAATATCTTGACCTTTCATCTGTAACATGGTCTTTGCTAATAAAATTATGGCAGAGTCATCCAGGCACATAGCTGGTGTCAACTACTTAATATGCAGAATAAATTAAATGCCACTTACATATAGCAAAGAAACACCCAGCTAGTTTCACACTGGTCCTTACACTGGCACAGCCACTGAATGAACAGAGTCAAGCCCCATGCCTCCACTTCAAACTCTGCCCTCCTGCAAGGAAATAGCCTGACCCACCGCTCCATTAAACCACCCCATGGCCAGGACAGTGTGTCTCACTGCCATCACACCACAAGCCCTGACCCACGCACTAGGTCTTTGCAATGGCAGTGCCACGTATTTGTCACGCTACACGGAGACCAGGTCCCATGGATGACACCTGAAGTAATGTAGAAAGGCAGGAACAGGTATTTGGGAAGAGTGGGGGACCTGGCACACTTACCTACCATTGATCAAAGGACAGTAATAATCCCAATGCATCTTTCCAAGGAAAAGTCACCTTGACGGGGCAAGCGTCCTCATCTCCATTCAACCCAGCTCCATGCCTCCCACTACCAGAAACAAACTGGCTGGTGTTTTATTTGACTTGCTGTGGGTGAACAGCCCGTGCAAATCAACAGAAGGACTCTTGATAAGCGATTTATTTCCATCAGGTATTAACATTTTAATCTTTCTGATCCAATACAGGGAATGGCAGGAGGGCTCCTTCCCAAAATACCAAATTCCTCCTCCTACTCCACAACACACGTGCAATAATCAATATAAAACCCATACAGACAGAGATGGAAAAAGCAGAAAGTGCTGGACACCAAAAGACTTATCAACCAAAAGTGTCTTTGGCTACCTGCGGAATAAGGCTCCTGCTTCTCGCTGTGAATGAACTCTTTTCGTTCGTATTTGGCTCTGATCCACTGTTCCCGCAGCAGTCTGGAAAAAATAAAACAACATTACAGAGAAAAAAGGAAACATAGTCCAAGCTACACCAAGGAAGAATCCAGAATCATTAATTCTTCAATCAAAATACAAGTGTGATTTAAAAGTCTTCCCAGAATTGCACTGTACAGTCTGGAGCCAAGGGTTTCTTCTTCTGCAGAGCATCAAATCAGTTCCATATACATCCAATTTGATTGGAAACTATTAATAAAATATACAGAGAGGGCAGGAAAGCCCATTCCCACCCACCCAACAGCCTCTGTACAGAACTCCCTCAGCATCCAAACAACTTTAATCCTAATCTCCTTAGACTCCATTCTTCAGTAAATAGGATCAGTAGATGAAAAAAACCAAACTAAATCAACCCCACAAACTGCAGACAAAGAAAAACCTTCACCCTGAAGCCACCGATACGGAGCAGCAATTGTGTATGCATGGTGCATAGTGACAGGCCTCTCAGCCCAAAGCCACAGGGATATTGCCTCCTCCTCATGCGTGGACAGCTACTCAAAAGAACTGTCATGTGTCAGGATAAAGTTATACTTATTTTGATGAGGGGCAGCCCAGTCTGAGGATGGGGGACACTCATGATCTGGTGAATACAGAGCTTTTTGAAAGGTATCCCGCGCCTCCTGTGCTAGAAACATCAGGAATTCAAGTGAAAAGTGACCTTTTCCAAACCAAAGGGACACAGGACAGTCACACCTGAGGACCTAGCCAACGTCTTGAAAGGAAATGGTGTGTGAAAAGTGAAAAAGTGAAAAAGCCTCAGAAAGACCAGGAGAACCGTGTTGGGTGAGGAGTTAAAGGCTGAGGCCTGCACAACACGAGACCCAAACACCACATGTGGCTGAGAACCCACTTGGCAGAGCTACCCCAGACTCAACAGCCTGTACTGCTACATCTAAGAAAGACATCCATGATGTATGGCAGGAAACATGTGCAGTATGAAGTCCTTTACTTTTCACATTGAAAGCACTACCAATGGTTTATACACCAAGACCTTAATTTTGAAAAAAAAAAATACCTTAAAGGTTATAAATACTTTTTTTGGCCATTTTATTTTAGCAGGAGTGCTTGAACTAAGGAAGCCCTTTAGAGCTAGAATATGCCAGAAATTGTTTCAAAGCATTCTTAACTGCGCTTAGCTCTTAATCGCCCTAGAACCTTAAATAGCCCAAGCAGGCAGCAATCACATGCAGAAATAAAGGCATGCGTCATCCCAGCTTCACAGCAGGCATCTCCAAGTGGCCTACACCGATGACAGTAAAAGATCCCCCAGCATTGGGCATGCTCTGAAAAAAACCTGTCATGCTTCCACACATCCTGGTATAAAAAAGACAGGGATGTGCTGGAAAGAGCCCAGCGGTGAGCCACAAAGATGATTAAAGGCCTGGAGCATCTCCCCTACAAGGAAAGGCTGAGTGAGCTGGGGCTGTTCAGCATTGAGAAAAGAAGACTGAGAGGGGATCTGATCAATGGTTATCGATATCTGAAGGGTGGGACACAGGGGGAAATGGCCAGCCTCTTCTCAGTGGTCTGTGGGGACAGGACAAGGGGCAATGGCCTCAAATTGGAGCACAGGAAGTTCTGCACCAATATGCAGAAGAACTTCTTCAGGGTGAGGGTGACAGAGCCCTGGGACAGGCTGCCCAGGGGCATGCGGAGTCTCCTTCTCTGGAGAGATTCAAGACCCCTCTGGACACCGACCTGTGTGACCTGTCCTGGGGACCCTGCTTTGGCAGGGGGTTGGACTCAATGAGCTCTGGAGGTCCCTTCCAACTCCTACATCTTTGTGAATCTGTGAATCAACTTGTCGCAAATAAAACCCCTTTATATGCTTAATTAACTTTCCTTTTTTGCTGGCTAAGCGAATGTAATGTAAGCTTTTCAGCAGACACATACCAGAAACGCTCAAAGAGAAGTGTACTACCATCGTTTATAAAAATTCACCTACCGGTACAGAAAACATATTCATCAACTCTGTAAGATGCTATTCAAGGAGAACCATGGCTGTAATCACTCTCCTGGTGGTAAAGGAAGAAATAATCTCGTCTAATTTGTTCCACCCATTGTTCCATCCCCTTGGCTGGGGCACCAGCCTTCTCCCACAAGGTTCAGGAGAGCACCACAGCTTCTCTGCACCCAAAAGTCAACTGCGAGCTTCTGCTGTAACAGAAGTAATGCACCAACTCTGCCTTTCCCCTTCTGTTCCTGATTTCACGGCTGATCCTTAGTTGTTACACACACATCTGCAAGGCTGACTGCTAATTCTGAAGACAAACACCCATCTCCCTTCTGCTGTCACCCCGTGCTATGCTCTGGTTTGGGTAAAAGTTGCCTTCCGCTCATCTCAGGAGGTGCAGATGTGTTTTGTAAAGTCTACAAGGGGGTCGCTGAGCTGAGCAGGATGCTCTTTCTGGATCCGATATCCCCAACACCGTAGCCTGTAAACACCAACGACCGATGACCCAAAAGGTAGCACTTAATTGCCTGTTTTCTCCACCGCTCATCAACAAAGCTACCAAAACTTCATCATAAAATCAACCCAAATACTTAAATTAGTTATGAAATTAGCCATGTTTCCAGCCCGGCTGCTGCGGGCAGCTTGTTACCATCATGGCTGAACATGGACCTTTTCTACGAGGCAATTAGGGTTTTAACCAGAAGGAAGGAAATCCACACTCCCTCAGCTCCAGCTGATTTGGGTGGATGCAGCAGGAGCTGCAGCTGTTCCGAGTGTCTGGAAGTCAGCCCTCCAGCACGAGTGCTTAACTGCAGTATAAATTAAGGTTCCTGCTCAGCATTGGGAAAACCCTTGTGCTGTACAATGCAGATCCCACAACAGACACACTCAGCTGGTCCCACACCACAGGGAACACCGCTGTGTGGTGACGTACTTCCTGTGATGCTGTCAGCAATGGTGGCTCAGTATCTCCCCAGCTTTTGTGCAAGACAGCATGGATTGGGCAGTCACATCTCGCCCCAACAGGTGTCCCAAAAGCTTCACGGTGCTCTCCATCACCTCTCCTGGCATTTGGGCCAGAACATGAGTGGCTCAATGGCAGCTCTCCCAGCAGACAGGACTCCAACCATGCTATTTTCCCAGCCCACAGCACACACTTCTGACAACTCACACATTCTTCCCCTTTCCTCCTCATCATAAAGCACTGGGCTCTTTCAACAATAATCTCCCAAAAAACAAGATATGCCAAGAGCAGCCCATGGTAAGGACAGCTCAGTGCAGGGCCAGTAGCTGCAGCTTCTGCTCCAGTGGTTATCTACAGAAAGCAGAACAGCTCCAAAACTGAAAGTAAAACCCCAGGAGGACGGCAAGGAGTTCACATCTTCCTTCAGTGCAACAGAGAAGCTGAGCTGGGAGCTGACCACACTCGCTCTGGTGGACTGGAGGCAGTCCTGCCATGAAAAGCTGCTTTGAGCCCAGCATTAAACCCTCGTTTCACTGGCACAGCCCGGATGAGTTTAAAGAGGAGCAGGAATTCATGCTGGTATTGATAGGACCTGAGACCTGTGCTGGAATTGATGGGGCCTGAGAGCAGTGGGAGTGCAGGGACCACCCAGGGGTCCCTTAAGCCACATCGTCATCTCTACCAATTTCAGTGACACCCAATCTGGTCAACATTTCATTCCAGGTATGAAATACTGAGCTGAACACATATGTAAATCACCTGGGGAGGACATCACATACCAAACACAGGCCCCTCCATCCAAACCCCCTCTTTGATGGCAACAAGACCTCTAAACAGAGCAGCAACAACCTCATGGTGTTTCATTGTGTTTCTGATTGTGGGATGTGAATACACCATTTGTGTTTGTGAGAAAAATACAAGTGCATCATTCCTAAACTGCAGAGAGGCACAGCTCTGGAGATCAACTCTGAAAGCTTTAACAGCCCACCTAAAGTCTGCCAGGCTGCTGCTTGCAGGGAATGTGTCATTTTTTGGCAATTAGAACAGGAAGGTCTTTGTCATTATCTTGATAAAAAGTTGGAAGCAAAGAAAAAAAAGCACCACCAAGGAAAGATCCCATTTCCAACAGAATAAGGGGAAATTCACACCCCTTGCTTGAGCCAGAAACACCTCTGGAAGAGCTGTTCAAGCAGTTTAGTATCAACTGTGGCTGCGTGGCTTCATCATGCTACATGGAGGAGCCAAATTTATAGTTTCCAATTTACTGGTACCCAGGAGCCTCAGCTGGGCTGGCTTTCCTAGGACACACCACAGTGCTCCCAATGCAGCCACTGCACGGCTGCCATGGCTTTCTGGAGCCGATCGACTCCCCAACCAGAGATGAAAGTGGCCCAAAGGACATCAAACGTCACCTGCTACCACCCCCTGACTGCACCTTTGTAAGCCACTGTCAAGTTCAGCCAAGACAAAGGAAATGAATGTCATCCAGAGATGCCATTTCCAGAACCCACGTTTGTAGCTTCTGGAATGTGTCAGAGGGTTTTCCAACAAAAAAAAAACCAAACCAACAATCTGCTTTGCACAGGCAGCTCTGTGGCTGCAGCCACACCAAGTTTCTGTCAAACAACTGTTTCAATGAAATTTTTAAGTCCAAGTCCAAGTTTCTTCTCCGACTGCAAGGTGAGCCACCACGGCGCAGACTCAAAGCCTGCCTGGCTTCACACTCTGCCTCCACATCTTTTCCTATCCAGTGAGTCCTCACAGTGAGGACTCGCTTTTAAATGGCTTTCTGGAGGCATGAGACAGCTGGGGACTTCTTCTGCCAGGTGCCCTGTGCACCACCCCGGGTTGCAGAACCCCAGGAGTGACATGCCATCAGCCCACCCACCCCCCAAGATCAATGGTTAACAGCAAGCTTATGGAGGAGAGCAAGAAGAGAGGGGGGTTGGCTCACAAGGCATAAAAATCTTGCATGATGGACCTGAAGAAATTCAAGCTGAATTTGAATATGCAAAAATCATAACACGCTCAATTAAAATACTCACTGGTTCCTCTCTCATGTGGTTGTTCTACATGCACGGTCCAGCTCACCATAAGGCTGGTTTGCAGAATGTTTAAGCAAAGATTAGATTAAAAACATGCAGGAAACTGCCTGTGTCAGTAGTGTCTTAACCTTGTACCAATTTCCTTTGGAAATGAAAGGAATCAATATGAATTAATTGGCTTAGGAGCCATCAACAAGGAAAATGAGCAACGAGCAGAGAAGACATCCACGCCTGGAGGTTGGTGGCCCTGCCTGTGGCAGGGGGTTGGAACTCTGTGATCCTTGTGGTCCCTTCCAACCCAGACCAGTCTGTGATTCTATGATTCTAAGACCCCATGACTGGCTGGGACTGAACTTCATCTGTGAAGTACTGGGAGAAGGAGGAGGGATGGTGAGCATCCCTGGCCATCGTTATGCCCGGGGCATGGGAGGGGGCCAGGCTGACCTTCAGGCACCACATCAGGGGATGTGGGCTCAGTAGCTCCTCTACCAAATGAGCCAAACTTTAAGTAAGAGAAAATGAAAATTAAAAATTCCAGGTATTCACTCAGCAATTTTCTCTCCACACATTTTAATTGTGCTCTAATACAAGAAGCCACTTCTGCTAATAACTGTTCTTCTCCAGATGACTGTCTAGATGACTCCTCAGTATGTGAGCCTTACTGGAATACATCCTTTCTCTGACTGATGCCTCATCGCATTCCAGATACGACAGCCACCCAGTACAACTCACACCATTTCGTTCTGCCCCACTTTTCCTACCAAGGCACCCAAATGTACTGGCAGTTGGTATATTTAAGTGTTCTGCTGAAGGAACAGATGCAGCTCCTGCTTACCCAGGCACAGGGAGAGGAGCAGAGCAACGCAGGGCCACTCAGACGCAGTGCCGCAGAGCCATGCTCTGTGTTCCTGAATCAAGGAAACAAGCACCAGAAACTGCCATCACATCTTGGACAGGGACATGGATGTACTTCCAGTACTGTGAAAGCCCAGCAAGAGCTTCCCTGCATCTTCTTGTATCAGTTTTAGGCCAAGAAGACGGCCGAGCAAAGCCTCTGTCCTTTGCTTTGGCTTGGAAGTGATGCAGCGCACTGCTCACTGGTGACCCAAACCCCAGCCCTGCGCTCGCAGGGTACCTGCCCCAGAAAAGGGCATTTCACAGCTCTGGGGCTACTGCCACGCTGCACGAAGCTGGGCTGTGACCACCTCTGACCAGCCAAGGAGGAGTTCCATGGGTGAAGCTCCTCACCCAAGGCTCTTTGAGCCACTGCTGTGGCACAGCCCAGACGCTGGGATTCATTTCAGCCTCAGGAACTCCCCAGGGGTACAGAAGCCGGCTGCTCTGCTCGCTGTTCCTGGTGCACGGGCCAAGTTGTTGGCAGATGAGAAGGACAGGAGGGGATTTTTTGGGGGGTTGGGTGGGTTTGGTTTTTTTTTGGCCTGTGCACAGCTGGTAATTTTTTCCTGGGCAAATCCAGAGCAGCCCTCCAACTCCTCCAACCTTCGCCAAGGCAGGCGACAGTGCTGCCTTCCTGACAGAGCCAGGAAGCCACAACAGGGGTTTTTTTGAGGATGCAGAAGCCAGGCACAGCAGGCAAACACCACGTATTTTCCAAGCAAACACAGCATCATCAGCAAGAAGGAAAAAAAAGGACAAGCTGGCACCGGAGCACTTCTCGCCTCTTGCTCTGAGCTTTGCAATCCTTCAAGCAACCAAACTAGAAGGCTTCCAGAAGCAGCATTATAAAACGAAGCAGCACTGAACAGTGTGTCCTTATTGCTGCTCTTAACACTAGCATCCTGCAGCGCCCGTGTCTGAGGGCAGCTCCCACAAAGCACGGCCAGCCCCTGCAGCTGGCCAACACTCATCATCATAATTAGGAGCACCAACACCCCTCGATGCTGCAGCACACGGGTTGGCACACAACGGCACAGCGCCAATGGGAACTGGAGGTGTCATCTATCGCAATGCCTCCCAGGGCTGAGCACTGGGAACAACTTGTTATTGCAGGGACTGGGCCTCAGAGGGGCAGGAAGAAAGTAAGTATGTACCCCACAAAAAACAGTGCTCCCCTGCTCTTCTTTAGCAGCTATCTGCTGAAAGGCACAGAGCCTCTTGCTAGGGAAAGAAAAATCCAGCCTGGCACATGGTCCTCGAGACATTCCCAACACACAATGTACCCACATCTGTTTATACTGCAGCAGTGTCAGGAGATGTCATGGCACGAGGTCACAGCTGTATCCCAATGCGCCCTCTCTGCCGTGGCAGAGATCCAGCAGCGCCAGCCCGGAGAACACCTACATGAGCAGAGCTCCAGGCTCAGCCAGAAATCAGGGCTGAAAATCATCCCAGTGCAAATTAGGAATGAGTTCAGAGCACAAAATGGATGGAAACTGGCTTGCAGGAAGGTCAGTCTTGCTTCTTCCTCCCAGTAAAGAAATAAATAACAACAACAAGAAGACAAAAACACCTTACAGCCCCTCCAGTCCCATCTCTCACAGATCATAAGCCCATCTGTGTGCCTCTCCATCACGAAGGGCTGTGGATAGAGTGGCCACACCAGCGCCTGGCCAAGCACCAGCGCGGTCCCCCTGTGCCCCCAGGCAGCTCTGACAGGCAGGGATGCAGCTGGAGCTCGACCACCGCCCTGCAAAGCTCCCCCAAGGGCAACTGCACCACAGGATGGAGGAAGAAAAACATTGTGGTGGCAAAGCCAGAGCTGCATCATCAGAAGGAGCCAAACTGACCAAGCACATAACTGGCCTCGGACCCTTCTGCCAGCCAGACAGCAGAAGGGATGAAAACCCTTGTGGTCTCTGAGCTGCAGGGTGAAATTTTGGTACCTCTCAGCCTGACCCATGCAAGAAGAGCCGGATGCCATCTGCACCCAGACCTGAGGATGTCCCAAACCCCAGAGAGACCTGCCCCACATCCAGCCGGGATCCACAGCACAAGCTCTGGACCCCCTCGGGCAGTGATGGGGCATGAAAAACAACAAGGACTCTGCTTCCAGGAAGGATTTAAACACCCTGGGTCCCTGCCCTGTAAGGACAAAACATCTAGGGCTGGAGGAGAAAGCCAGAGTGATGCTTCTCCATCCTCAGTATTTTAAGTACACACAAGCCTCCACAGCAGATGCTGGGTTCGTGGAGCTCAGCATCACAGCCATGGCAGCGGGTCTTCTCAGGATGGCGGTAGTTCATGAGAGCAGTCTGCACAGTGAGGATGGCACCCACCCCCAGAGCTGCTGACAGAGCCGGCCCTGCCATTTGGGTAGCGTGGCAGAGCTCGCAGGGCCGTCCCTCTTCTTTCCGCAAAGAGATGCTATGGAGAAGGCAAGGGAAATAAGCAGGGATAACCCTCTGCCAACAGACTTCTGGTTTCAACCCAACTCCAGGGAGACACGCAAGAGAGAACTTATTGGGAGTTCTCCTTCTGCAGATCTCAGGAAGCACAATCCACTCACACAGCGAGACGCAAGAAGCAGCTGATGAAAAGGGACCAGAAGGATGCTAGAGCCATCTGCACGGGGCACCACATACCCACAGGGATGTCGAGCCACGCATCATAAAACTGGCCACTAGGTCATAGAATCATAGAATCATAGAATTGTAGGGGTTGGAAGGGACCTCAAGAGATCATCGGGTCCAACCCCCTGCCAAAGCAGGGTCCCTAGGACATTTCACTCAGGCGTCCAGATGGGTCTGGAATATCTCCAGAGAAGGAGACTCCACCACCTCCCTGGGCAGCCTGTCCCAGGGCTCTCTCACCCTCACTGTGAAAAAGTTTTTCCACATGTTGGTGCAGAACTTCCTGTGCTCCAACTTGCAGCCATTGCCCCTTGTCCTGTCTCCACAGACCACTGAAAAGGGGCTGGCTGATTCCCCCTGAATCCCCTGCTTAAGATAATTATAAACATTATTTAGGCCCCCCTTTAGTCTTCTCTTCTCAAGACTGAACAGTCCCAATTTTCTCAGCCTTTCCTCATAGGGGAGATGCTCCAGGCCCTAAATCAGGTCCTGCAAAGGCTTTCTGCATGAAGTAGGAAGACAACAACTCTCCCTAACGGCCACTCTTAGAAGACTAAAACCACAGATCAAGTCACCTGAGGATGAAGCCTCTGGCCCACCTTCAGCATTACATCACATTGGGACAAGACAGCAGAGCTGCCCTACTCAAAGGTGGCTATCTCACACACAGCACCCTACAAACCCTCTCAGTGTTTCTGTTCTGGGCACCCATTAGGATGTCTCAATACATCACCTGGCTGCTCAGAGCCACACAAGCTGTTTTCATGCCCCCACACGACACCTCCTTCTGCAACTAGTGACACCCAGTTAAAGCTGCAATATGGGGAGGGATCTCGGGGACCTCTACTCACCAGTTTGCTAATATCGAAGCACTGGCTCTGGAAATCACGCCCTCCAGACCCTCTGTAAAGGGATTTGTATTGTGATTGGCATCACAAAGACACAACCCCCCTGGGTACTCCACCCAGCTGGACCCTAAACACCAATTTCAGTTCATCTTCTGGCACCCAAGTCCTATTGCTCTTCAAAGTATACCCCAGCTTATGAGAGAGCTTTACTCCACACCGTATAGGAAGCAACATCTTCTCATCACTTTCCCAGGAGATATTATCTGCCACTTAAGCAGAAAAAGAAAACCCACCATGACGGTACCAAACCCTGGTGTTTCTGTAACACAAGTAGCCCAGCACCTCGCAGAGCAGCCGAGGAGGTTCCGTTCTGATGAAGGACAGTCTGGAGCCACGGAGGAGATCAATGGGTAGGAACTGGCAGTTTAGTAGCTTTAGAAACTTGGGAAGGGTCTGGGGAACAGACAAGCCATGGACTTCTCTGCATCATGTCAACTGTACTTATTAAACGAGATCCCACACGTAGAATAAACTCTACCATATGTGTGCGGAGGAGCAAAGGTTTTTTTCCAAACCTTTTAGAAGTGAAACCTCCTTTGTGGCTAAAAGAAAAATTAAAAAGAATGTATCATGCTGAAAGTAAAATATTAGAGAGGCTGCAGCTGCACAAACAAACAAAGGGTGTTTACCAGAGAAGGTATTTACTTACTGACAGTCAAGAAACGTCGGCTTGTAATAAAACGGTGGCATTTTAGATTCATATTTTGCTTTTGCTACATTGTTTCCATTTGAGGCCATAAACTGTGAAAAGAAGAGAAAAAACAGAATTTTAAAAAAAAAAAAACAGTATTTCCCCTTGTCCTTGTTTGTTTTTAGAGAGTAGGAAGAGTATGGGGAGGGGGCCCCTCTTCACTGATGTCTCCCCAAGACTGCACACAAAGGGATGCTGGAGAGGCTGTGCCTGCAAACCAGGGCTCAGGAATCAATATTGATTATGATTACCAGGGCTCCCCCGACTTTATACGATGCTGGGGACAGGTCTCCATCCAAAGGACAAAACAGTAATTTTTATTTTTGCAAAGCCACACCAGCAACCTCAGGAAGGAGCCTGAAGTATTAACTAAATACTCCATCTGCCTCAACAGCCCTCCTCTTCCTTCTGACCTCACATACAACCAGCCAGCTCTGCAAACAGAACCACAGATTTCCCTATTTGTATATTTTATTTCTTGAAAATCCCCTTAAAAGTGTAAATAACCCATTTCTTTCCAGGCAGCCATGCTAAATACGTTTTGCCTTGTATCAGATGCCAAGCATACGAGCACAACATGCAGCTGCGTGTGGGGGGGTTATTATTATTTCCCCATAGCAATTTTTTTTCTTCATTATTTTCATGTTTTTGAGCTCCTCCAGTTTACATACTCAACCTATTCTCAAAAGAAAAAAAAACAACAAAACTCAGTGAAGGGAAGGGAAAACCCACACAGCACAAAGGGCTATTTTCCTCCCAAAGCGCATGACTCCACGAGCTGCGGCTTTCAGAAAAACCTCAAAATCTACATCATACAAGATAAAGATCAAGGACTGGCAGCGTTCTTGGTGCTTTCAAAGGCATGGTGGGCTTGCCTTTAGCAACATCACCCAGACCTAGGCAGGTGTGTGGTGTAAATAGGGAGAATTTACACTGTGAGGGCTCAGTTCTTGAAGATGTGAGTGTAAGGGTCTTCAACACTGAGAGGAACACAGCTGGAAATGGCTGAGCTGGGCAGGGGTGAGGGACTAGAGGTCCATCTGGTCTGGGCTAGGGATAATGAGAGAAGCCAAAGACAATTCATTTAAAACTAGTAATTTCCCTGCACTCTACTGTGGTGACAGTTTTATAGGGCTGGGGAAGCCCTCACAGCATCTTTGTGAAATGGCTACTCCATTTTCCCATCAGCGTCACGGATCTCTCATTCCCAGACTCAGGAATTATGTAGATGTTCTCTCGGAAACCACGTTTGTTGTGGCGTCTTTAGAAAGGGCCCTGTTTCATAGCTCAGCTGGTAAAATGTGTCAACCCAAACTCCCCAGTGCTTCACCGGTCTCGGATGCACGTACCTCCACTTGAGCATCATCCCAGTCATCCAGACGGACCGACTTCACCTTGCTGACTTGCGGGATATTGCGATGGATTCCTGAACAATTCAAGCAGATGAAGATCCCTAGGCTGTGGGATGCCCAGTCTGGGTCTGGAAGCAAGAAAGGGACAGAGTTGTCCTTGACTGGTCTATGGGATTTGGTGCAGGAAGGAGGAGAGATGGGACAAGGCATGGCAAAGGAGTTCAGGAGTCACCACCTCCGAGTTCCCTGATTTTAAAGGCATCAGATAAATACACAAGCAAAACAGAGACATGTGTGGGTTTACACTGAGAGCAATACAGATTAAACTAACAATTTAGGTGTCTTGATTGGCAACCTCAAGGGCAGCTGTTATGTACGAAAACCCAGCAGACAGACAACTGCATACTCCAAGACCTCCAAAGCTTGCTCCATTGCTCACACAAAGAGGTGAACATCCACCTTTCACCAGCAAACCCACCCAGGCACCACATGGAACAGAAATCACACCATTTTATTAAAAAAAAAAACCAACAACAAAAAACCCACAAAACAAATGCTCCTTTGCCTCACTATTAAGTATTTTATGTGTTTTTTACAGTGGGAGTGCTCCACAGAGGCATTCCTGCCCCAGCTCCGGCCGCCCAGCAGCGCAGCCCCGCATGCCAGGAGGTCCCCAGCCCCAGCCTTAATGGAGAAACGCTGCCAGCGGCAGCTCTGTACTTTCTCTGAGCAAAACCACGCGCTGTTTACGGGCCCTGAGCTGACATCTCACACAAAGCGCTTCCAACAGAAAGTCCCTTGCCTCCAAATTCCTCCTGGGGAGAGGCATTGCCTGAAGCACGGGGAGATGGAGAGGAACCGGAGGAGAGCAGGGGCCGTGGGCAGGACACATCCACCAGTGTCCCTGGTGCTGCCTTGCTAATAAACCAAATACAGGGATCTTTGTTTGAACTCCAGCTAGCAAATGTCAGCGCCGGCTCTTCCAGCTGCGCCCCAGCGGAAAAAGCTTCCCTGCGAGTCAGCCACTAAACCCTCTGCTACCCCCACAGCACAGGTCCCCTCGCCCCATCCTCCCCAAACCCACACAAGGGAGCCCCTCTGGACATCACACCACTGTCAAGTGGTAAGGGCAGGTCTTCCCTTCTTGCAAACTGGTGTAATTTGTTTATTCCCCTGCAGTAATTACACTAAACACTTGCTCCTCACGGTGAGGCAATTATTTACAAAAAGGAAGGGTACGTGCTTTCTGCTCCTTATACATATTTAACGGGCTGGCCGTGGCAGCGCAGCGGGAGCTTGGCTGGCATGGGGCAATGCAGCTCCTCTGTGCCAGGCATTGAGGAGCTGCCGGCCCCTGCCCACAGAGAGGGCCACCAGCCCCACCCCAGCAAGCCCTGGAGAAGATTATTTGGGTTCCCAGAGGCAGCTGCCCTGAGACATAAACCCACAGGCGAAACGAGCAGCCTCATTGGCCATGGCTGCCTGCCCATACAGGACAGCAGAGCAAATTCCCAAGATGTTGCTGGTGCCATCAGCCCAGCATCCCTGTCACAGGGCTGGGACCAGCTGCCATAAATAAAGGCATTTTTTCTCTGTCTCACACAGCCTCCATCCTCATGTGAGATGCCAGGGACTACAGCTGGGGCCTGGCAAACCTAAAACCAAGTGAGTCATCATAGAATCATAGACTGGTCTGGGTTGGAAAGGACCCCAAGGATCACAGAGTTCCAACCCCTGCCACAGGCAGGGCCACCTACCTCCAGGCCTGGATCTACACAAGGTTGCCCAGGGCCCCATTCAACCTGGCCTTGACCCAAGCACACCACGGCACTGCCCGCATCCAGCAATGCCAGTGGGGGCAGAGGGTGCTCTGCCCCACAGGCCCCAAGCTCTGCACCCTCACCCCTGCCACCAGCCATTGGGTCAGAACATCCCCACCACAAAGATTGCTGCCAGCCATTGGGTTGGATCACTGCCATACACTAATAGCCACTTCCCCTTCCACTCTTCTGGTCCAAAAAATCGCGTGGCAAGGGGAGAAGCAAGAGGTCTGGATGCTTGGCTGGTTGTGTGCTGCTTGCCTCTGACAGCCGCAGCCTGGAACAACACAAATTTGGCACCTCATTTCAACACCAAAGGGAACTCCAGGGAGTTCAAAGGCTTTGGGACCTGAGTTAGCTCCATCCAAAAAAAATTGCTAAACCTCTCAGATTTAGCAAAAAACTAGCAAAATCCCCCAGAACCAACTGATCTACCAAGGGAAGACTCTCTGAAATGTCCCTGTCACAATAGTTTATAAGAGATTTCTCATGGCTCTTGCTCTCCTGGCTGAAGACACCTGATTGAGAAAGCAGCCAGCCGGGGACTTCCCTGCACCTCAGCTGAAAGCCAAAAGGAACATCTGAATATCATCTGAACAAGCCCAGTGGGTTACAGACCATGCAAGCCATGCCACCACTCTGCCCACAGACAGGAAGGAGGAAGGTGGAAGATTCTCTGACTACATCTTTGGGAGGGCTCTGCCAACACCACTTCCCCTCCTCACCCCCTCTGTGTGCTTGTGACGCCATTTTCAAACAAGACCTCCATGCCCACGCATCTTCCACAGGAACTGGTGGCCCACTTCTGCTGGGATGCTTTTCCAAAGCCCCACAAAGGCCTCCCCTGCCGGCCTTCCCTACCTCCCAGCCCCTATCTCTCCTTGTTCCTGCTCCCCAGCACACAAATGAGAAAAACTCTCAGGTTTGCTGGTAGGTAACACCAACAGTCTCCAACCTCAGCATAATCACAGGCTCCAACCCTCAAATGACTGCACCACTGCCTCAAGATAAGACAACATCTTACCAAGCAGATGAATAAATTCACGTAAGTGCCTTCATACGAGACACTTAAGTGAGTTTTGGGGCAGCACCACTGGTTTAGCAAGCTAGTGTCCCCCAGTTGTAGAGCTGAGGTCGCCATAGCTGGGGGAAGTCCACCTCGCTGCTAGACACTTCAACAGCTGGAGCATGTCCTCTGTGTTGGACAGCTGGGGAGTTCAACAATTTTATTTAAGCCATATTCTCTGGGCAGGGCCCAGAAAAAGGGTACTGAATATATCATAATATATCATAATCTGAACCCTTCTGGGCACTGCCCAAAAAAAGGCAATTTTTTTTCCTCAGCCTCCAGAGTTTCAAGCAAACAGCAGTGAAGCCCAACAAAACCCCTCCCACACGCCTAGGTTTCCCACAAATGACTTTATTCCACTGTGTCAAGCCAAAAGGAATACGGAGTAACAAGGAGCGAGGGGAATATTAAACCAAGCACTCTGTTGTAAGCAAGGAAATTCTCTTATCCTTCAGCATCGTTGCTCCAGGACAGCTGATGCCAGCTCTCAGAGACGTTCCCTGCCCAACGTGGCAGAGATTTCTAGTCACTTATAAACAGAACAACTTTCAAAATAAAAATCTTGATGCAACTTTGTTTGAAAAATTAAATAAGTGAAACTAAACTGAACTCAGGAGAAGGGCACTGGGGTGGTATTTTTTCCCCATTTCATTCATCCAAAAGGGAAGGCACAGCCAGAAGTTACAGAACCATCCAAAGCAAAATTGAAACACTTGGACAACACAGATAAATTCAGGAATTAACTTGCCCATCTGGCCCCTTTTGCCACACCCCATCTGCCAGTGCAGAGAATAAACTCCACAGCTTGAACCCAGCGTTACTGGGTGTAAGGACAGAAAAACAAAGGCTGGACCCTGACAAATGAGAAAAAAATCAACATAAGACATGCAACAACTTGTAGAGACCAAGAGGAGACTAGAGGTAGAATGGCAGTGGATTTATTTTTTTATATAATCAATTGATATTCCCTGTATCCGGAAGATAAATGTAGGCTCCAGTTTGAAAATCCCCAGATGCCATCAACCCACGTAATGTCCCACGAAAGCTCAGAGCAGACACAAGACAAGAGCAAGAAATTGGGAGTCCCAAAACTTACTCAGAGTCCCAAAACTTACTCAGATGCCCCCACTCCACCTCTCACCTAACACCGCGGTTATCGCGATGCTCATAGCACAGCACATTGCCGACCAAGACAAAGACCTGCGAGCAGGCAGCCAACGCAGAGCAACACCCCACTGCCGTGTTCCCCAGCACATAAACCATACTCTGACCCTTAATTAGCTGCCTGGCTCCATTTCCTTGGGATGGAGAGGCAGCAGATTTTTCTGACCTCTCTCTCCCCTGTTTGAGGCGACAAAAACTAATTCGAGGCGTGAGGAGGACTTGGGCAAAGCCTTTTTACCGTGCACTGGGGTGGTAACTCGTGCCCTAGGATTCGGGGTGTAATCAGGGGGATTTTAGTGCAATTAACACAGGTCAGACACCTCTGGGTGCCGCTCAGCCGCTGCCCATCTCCTGAAGGCCCTGGCCAGGAGAACCTCAGCCCCAAAGTCCTGTTGCTATTTCCTTTGGGGAAAGATGAGGAGGTTAATAAACAGCCCCTGGCCACACGTTTTAAAAATAACAATAAAAGACATTAAAAGCTGAAGCCAAACAGCTTCCCACCAACAGTCCTCTCCAAGGAGGAAAATTTTTTCAGCAGAGGCATTACATGTGCCCAGGTCTCTTTATTGAGCTGGCAGGTTGGAGCAGTCCCTCTGCCCACTGCCTGCAGCTGACGTCTGAGCTGCAACCCAGGCATGGGGACCAGACAGAGCACACTGTCACATCAAACCTCCTTTGTTTCAAAAAGTCCTTTTCCCTGCAGAAAGCGGCATCTAGCTAAGCACAATTGCTATGGGATTGTATTATTATTATTATTTTACCTTTTTACCCCTCTGCTCCACCCTAGAGAGGTGGGCTGGCAAATCCCCAGGAGGGAGAATAAAAATAAGAAATAAATCCAAACAATATTGAAGTGAGAGGACAATGGAGGTGAGGGAACAAGTTTCCCCTTTTAGCATGCAAATGAAAAAGCCCGTTTCACGCCATTAGAGCAGTGAGGCACTGGAACAGCTTTCCAGTGGGAGGTAGTGGGGGCAAGAGAGAGAACTAGCTGCAAAGCAGCGCCCCACTGCTCTGGAGGGGATGGAGAGATGTCGCTGAGGATGACAGCAGGAGGCAGGACCTGATGACTCAGTCGGTTGTGTTCCCAATTGGGGTTTTTAGGAGCGAGCGGTCGGACAGGGGAAGGAGAGGCTTGAGATGGAATCCTTTCAGTGCCCTCCTTAATCCTGAGCAAATCGATTGATCGCCGGCACTCCCGTGCTTCCTTCTAAACGCCACCCACACACCTCATGAAACTGAGGGAGTGGAAACGCTTCACCAGCTTCAGGAATGAGAGAAAAGTGTCTACTACCACCCCAGCCACACACCACCCACCCACCGGCTTTTATGACACTGAAATACCCAATCTGGCTGGCTCTGCGGGCACAGAGCGCTGATACCAGACTCCCCTTCATCCCCCATCATCTCTGAGGCTGATGGTACCCAGGGTCTGTGTCCCAGTAACCCACCCCAAATAAGAAAGATGAAAAACGATAGAAACAAGCTGCATCAACCACAGCCGGAGGGTTTAATCTGCGGGATGACTTTGATGGGCTTTCCACTTCTGCCTTCAGAGCCTGGCTATCCTCCTACAAAGTAAAATGCTTCTCGCTCTGTGGAAACACAAACCTAAGCCATAGAAAAATGGAGCAGAGAGAGAAATACTCAAGGTCTTGTTATGCCGTGAGATAACCATCCGTCTCATGATGTGAGGAAAGATTGCTAGAGACAAAGAATCATTTACAGAGAGGGGAAGAGAAGAAAAAAAAAAACCAACCCTGAACTGCCACGTAAGTCTTAAAGAAAAAAAGATTCTTCTAATACACTGAGAGCCATTACAGAGCAGCAATCCAGCCAGACTGCTCAGCTTGCACTTAAGACTGCATTTACCATCCTTTCTTCGCTGCGAAAACACAGCCAACATCTAAGACCCCAGCCCCAACACAGAAGGGACTTGATGCCCCGCACAACTTTACTACCCCAGCTCTGACCCCCCCAACGCAGTCTCAAGGATGTAGTGAATGCAATCTCATTATTCACTACAGACAGGGGAGATTTTTGCAACAGAGATATTTTTTATTAAAAAAATACACCCCACTTTCATTGAAAATTAAGGGCTTGTAAAGATACAATTAATAAAAACCTAGCTAGAAGCTTTAAAATAATAACCTACAAGTGAAAAATGTAACCTCTCTGGGGGGTTTTCCCACTCTGACTTTCAGTTACTACTTTAGCATCCTTCCTGCATTCCCAGTCCTTGTGCCAGGGCCACCAAAAGTCTCTTTTCCCTACCTGAGACATGCCCTCAAAATCCAGGAGGATTTTTTTGGAAGCTCTGGCTTTGCACAAGAGATTTGTCTGCCTGACATACACCCTAGTCCTGGGAAGACACAGATCCGACCTTCCTAATCATCACATCCAAGGTCCCATCCAGCTGCTAATACACAAGCCAGGGAAACACACATCTTGAACACAGCAGACTCCTCACAGGACTTGGACACTTAAATAATCTTTAGTCACCATTAAGCAGCAAATCGTGGCCAGGATCTCCCCCAGGACATGGAATGACCCCACAAGGAACCAAGTTGCTTACACAGATCCCTGCCCACCCTTGGATTTTAATTTTTTGCATGGTCACAGCTTGGCCACAACAATGCCAAGCTCTGAGCTCTTCTGCATCAGGGACCCAGGCTTTGGTTACACACACTGCCTGGGACTCAGAGGCTGCGGCTGCTGAGCCTCACCCAGACGCCAAGACAGCAGCAAAAGGACACAGCCTTTTTGGTCAGCAGGGAAGGAAAAAAAAACCCAAAAACTTTCTCTAGTGGTTCCTAGGGAACCTGCTTTGGCAGGGGGTTGGACTCAATCTCTCAAGGTCCCTTCCCATCCCTATGATTCTATGATCTATTGAGGTCCCTTCCAACCCCTACAACTCTGTGATTCTGTGATTTCTGATACAAGTATTTCCAAGAACAAAAGAAAACACAGTGAGCTTCCAGATACAGAAATTAAAAGTGACTGAGATTTTCTTTTTACATTTCTGACCCATCCTCTCCTTTGTTACCAGTATCCCTAAGCTAAATCACTACCTCTTACCATGGATGCTGTGTTAACTGGAGGCTTCAGGGCAGGGAATTCACCCACCTGAGAGGCAGCAATAACAAACCAAAGGTTCCTGACCTCCAGCTTCCCCCCAGCTGTACCAGATCAGCGGCAGAACAACACACACATGTGGGAAAGCCCAAGCACGCCTTCTCTTTCCTCCTCTTCTGTTCATTCCCCTCCTCTCTTTCCTCTCATTCTCACTTTATCTCCTCTGCTTTGGTATGTTTCCAGTATCTAGCTGTCCACCCAGTTCCAGCTCTCACCCTTATCCTTCTGTGCACCCCAATTCCCAGCAACGAACATTCTCACACCCCATTCTGGAGACTCTCCAGATACCCGTCCTGTTATACACAGAAAAACCTAGCCAGCCACACCTGCCCAGGATGAATAACAGAATTCAGCCTGAATATTCTGTATCTTATCCACAAATACAAGTTACATATCTTAACTCATGTTTAGTAGCCCAGGGCACCTCAAGTTTAGTGCTGTCACTCCCAAGCGGGTGAGCACATAACAGCATCACGAGCAGCCCTCGTTTGCCAAAGAACCTGAAGCAAAGCGATCGCTAAAGAAATTGGGTTGATGAACAGAGATCTAGTCCCAGGGAATTAACGCTGTGGCAGTTCAGAGGAGAGGCTGGGTGGTATTAATATAGCACATCTTTGCCTTACAAAAGACACTGGCCCAAATTCTCCTCTCCGAGTTTCAGATTCACTAAGACACCTCTGCATGCAAATGCCACCAAAAGCAAAACATGGTTTTGTTGGTTTACAAGCCCATTTGGAGCTTGTTCAGTGACAACCTCCTTGTCCTGACGTGAGCTATTTTACTGACCTACAGCTGCATCTCCATCCTGCTGATGCTGAGAAACTTCCCATTTTGCAGCGTGGTTTTGTATTACAGACAGGGCAAGGAAGATCTGAACAGCCCGGGGTTGTAAAGCCTTCTCCAGGAAGGAATAAATTAGGCAGCTGCTATTCAGTGAGCCCACCGTGTGCTCAGTGAGGTACCCGAAAAGTGGGTTGGTACGGTTACACAGCAACGGCAGCCAGGGATGGGTGGGAGCAGGCAGAGCAGCGCAGCGCTGCAAAGCAGTTCCCACTACGCAGAAAGTTCTTTGTCCTTTCCAGCCAGGTACCAGGGACACAACGCAGCAGAAAGTAAACTGCAGCGTCCTGAGAGGCGGGTTAGGGACATAAAACTGGTGGTCATGGTACGAGCTGGATGAGGGCATACAGGAGATCTTGAAATCCTAAATAACTCGATAGCTGGAATAACAAGGTTCAGCTGAAGCGCTGGGGTTTTCTTTAACCCATAGAATGCCAGAGACTGTAAAGGACACCCTACCTCTGCCCCTCCTCAGAGCCATCCTGCCTAAGCAAATACAAACATGTTTAATATGGTGATTTTTATTTTATTTTAAAAGGGAAAGTTACTCACTATGCAATTATCTAAGATCCTTCTCCAAGGCAGGTCCCACCACACCATGCAGACCCTACTCAGCAAACGCCTTCCCCATGCCCACACCCAGAATCCAACAATTCACCATCCGAAGGGTGAGGAAGATGCCCTCAGCGCAGGTTTTCCTCCCCTCAGCACATGAAGAGCACTAGGGACGTTTCATCCCCGTCCTCTGCACAGCGTGCAGCGCGCAGGGCTGGCACCCATCGGTGGCCAAAGGTTGGCGGGCACCATGCCCACGGCAATGCCTCTGGTTCCCCCCATCTGTTTGCTCACTGATAGGGCAGGAGCAGCGACAAAAGCCGGCCTGTCCGCGGAGGGACGCTGAGGACGAGCCTCCTCCCGCAGCACCGGGCACCTCCCCGGGCTCAGCGAAGCCCCCGCCCGCCGCCGGGCTAACGACACCGGGGCTGCACTGCAGACCGCGGGGACCTGCCGGGGATGACATCAGCGCTGCCACGGCCGGGCGAGGAGCTGAGCTGGGAGGGGGTACCGCGGCCGGGGCTGGTCCGCGGCTACCGCCACAGCGCATCCCCTATCCATCCATCCATCCACCCTGCCCCGGGGCATCCCCCGCTGAATCCCCGGGGATAAGGGGGAAGCCCGGGGAGGAAGAAGGGGGGATGTCGGACACCCCCTCGGCGGGACGCAGCCCCTACTGTTCCCGGGAAGGGCAGCCCCCCCGCACACCGCCCCGAAGCCGAGCCGAGCCGTGCGGTGCCGTTGCGGGCAGGTGCGGCCGCCGCCCGCTCCCCCCACCCCCTCCAGCCGCCTCGCCCTGCCCTTACCCGGGGCGGCGCAGTCGGCACACGCCGCGTTGCCCGGCCGCTGGAGCAGCTCCACCAGCGCCTTCCTGCTCCTCTCCTTCGCCATGGGGGCGGCGGGCGGGCGAGGCGGCGCAGGCAGGCAGGCGGTGCGGGGCTCCGCTCGGCTCCGCCGCGGCTAAGCGAGCTTCATGGCGCGGGGCGGGGGGCGCTGGCGAGGCGGGCGGCGCGCCCGGGCTGCTCCATGCGGCCCCGCTCGCCCCGCGCAAGGTGAACGCCTGCGGCGGGCCGGGCCGCGCCGCCGGGAGGGGACGCGCCGGGGCGGTTTCTGCCCTGGGCACCTCCTCGACCCGCAGCCGCTGCCGCCGCCTGAGCTGGAGCCGCCCGCCCGGGCACGGCGCCGGTTCCGCCTTCCGCCGGGCCCGGGGGCTGAGGGCTCCCTGCGCCGCTCGCCCGCGACCTCCAGCGGCGGCTCGTCGACGGGGAGCCCCGTCCCCGTGGGGGGTCCCCGACCGCCGGGGCATCCCACATCTCTTCTCCTCGAGGATCCCCGCTGCCAAGGCGCTCCCATCCCCCCCACTGTCCCCTCCAGGGTTAAATTCGGGGAGCTCGTGCCGCACCCTGGTCTCGCTGACCACCGAGGAGCCGCTCTTATGCAGGGCGGGGGCAGCCAGCGGGGCAGGGGGAGGCCAGGGGTCTTCAGGTTGGGGTGTTGTGGCTTGTGCCACCCCAGTCTTTGCTGGATAGGGCCTCCTTGCTCAAGAGCCTTGGCAGGCTCATGAGCAATGCTCTTGTGCCACTTCTTTAACACGAGCATCTTTTGGGGGTCCTTGTAAGCATTTAACTGGTACCCACCTGCACTCCTGAACCCCCTGTTTCACTGCTGTCCTTCCAAGTGTGCATTACCACCCCCTTCCATGTCTGAATCTTGGCAGAATTGTCCTCTAAGCATCTTCCCCTGCTTTCCCCACCGCCCCATGGAGACAAGCGATTATATGAGGGGAGAGAAGACATCTCTGGGCCACAGCTTTCCCATGTCATCTCACAGCCACGTTGCTGGGACTGAGGGCTGAGGACACTTGCGCATCTCATGTCAGACAAGGGGCAAGGCTCCTGTCCTTGTTTTACCAGGGGGGTGATGTAGGAAACCTTTGGCCAAGGAAGGATTCAGAGCTGTGCCTCACAGGCTGCTCCTCTCACCCTTGCTGAAACCTTCCTCCCAAGTACAAGTCACCGGCATTTGCGCTGCTGCTTTGACCTATCTGTGGTTCATACAGTTCTGCTTATAGAAACCCTTCTGGTTTTGCAAAGCAAGTCCCCTGTTCAAACCATCCATCTCTGTTTCCTCCAGCAAAGCCGAGCACCCTCCTGTGAGGCGAAGCTCACACCGATTGCGCTCCCCGCAAGGCTCGGGGTGTGCAGGAGGAGGGTGTGAGCAGCCCCTGAAAGACTCCCACAGCCAAACCCTGGCTTTGGTCCTGCAAACGGATGCAGATGCGGGATGTTTTCTCTGGGAGAAGACAGTGTACACCCTCCAATTCGGGCAGAATCATGACCTGGTACATTTGCATTGCCCCCCTGACCTGGAATACATTTCCCTAAGTGAACTTAGCATTTGTGCCCACAGACAAGTGACTGTTACTGAACTGATTTTTTCACTGTTTTGACATCACGCTGTTCCTTGCTGACCCTATGTGTCACGCTGGTATGTGCTGGTTTTACACATGCAGACCGCTGACATCTGGAAACTTGTCCCCATGCTAACCAAAGGTGTAATCCTACACATGGCCCTTTTGTGGGGAAGCTGAGCTGCTACATCCAGACCTTCAACCCCCAAGTCACTAACACTAACCTGGAGCAGGGCGCTGACTTGTAACACCCACAGAGTAAAACCAGCTCCAGCGCTGAATCTGAGCTCTAATCCTCTAAGCCCATGCCGTATTCTAGCTCATCAGTATAAACGCTCAGAGGATCAGAGCTTTACCTAAGTCCAGGTTAGGTAAGGTTTTCATTTGCACTTCAATCACAACACAGCCCCATTCCTCTGGCTCTTCCAGCATACACACTTGCTGAATCCTCCATGCGATGGCTGGAATGCCACACATCATCATGAACTTACCAAGGGGGGGCTGGGAGGGGGGATTGGTTTAAAAGTCTCTGGTTAGCTTTCTATTAAGACTTATCGATTCTCTTAATTTTTGTTCTCCTGGTTGCTAGGCAATCCCTCTCTCTCTCTCTCCTCCATGCGCTGGAAGCCAGGGCTGCAGACAGAAATTTATATCTTGTAATAAAATCAAATACAACAGAGCCTGCTGTCAGCGATGAGAGGGGAGCGTAAAGGGCAGGCAGGGCAGCAGAACAGGGCCAGCGAGGGTTGATCAGCTGCGATCCTCAGCGCTGACATCCCACCACAACTACTACTCCAGATATCACACAGGGAAACAAACAACCCACGTGGATAGGGGGGACATGGAGAGAGAGGGAGAACAGTTGGAACTAAATGAGCCAGAATTGAAGATAAACTTCTGTTCAGTGGAAAATCACAGGCTTGATTCAATCTCACCTACACAAGGATTATCGCTGTAGATTCACTCCCGGTTTATCAAGGTTAAGAGCTTGGGTTGCACTCCAGTGTCATCCAGCGTGGTGCTGACCCAGGGCAGGCAGTGCAGCTCTCCTGATGGACACTGGCCTCTAAGGACTGTGATTCCTGGCATAGGGATGCGTTCGGTTTAGCATCCCATACGGGGTGAAGGGTGAAGGCTGCCCCACCAGCACAGCCAAGGCTCCCAGGAGTCTGCTGGCCATCACTGCTCAGGCTTGTCCACATCAGATCAGTCCCTCCTGCCTGTGCCCAGGGGAACCAACCCCTCCCCTGAGCTTTTCCCCACATTTTGCCCATGGCTATGATCTGTCAGGGAACGCTACATGAATTTACTCCTACTTCTTGCAGAGTCTCTGGCCAAACTCTCCAGAGACCGGTTGTCACCATCAATAGGTCACTCTCCTTCAGAGGGTTTCTGCCTTTCCACCACTAAGTCACTTGTTAGGCCCGATATAAATGCATATATGTATGGATATAAATGCCAACATATTTACGTGCAAAGCGTGTTTGTTTGTAAACACACACACTTCTAACTCCCTCTTTCCTAAATCGCAAGGTTGTTGCCTTAGAAACGGACGTGATTAATGTGATCTCCCAAGGTGCTAAGCACAGTGGCAGCAAGGGCAGTCGCTGGAAATGCCAGGCTCTGAGGGCAGGGCAGAGGATGCTCAGAAATTCCTGGAAAGTTTTTCGTCATCTTCATAGCGATGCCCTAAAAACACACAGACGTAACTAGACGGTCTCCTTGATCTTCTGTATTAGCTCCTTTCACTCCAGGACTGCCTTGTTTCTGTTAGAAAAGAGCTGTTTACACTATTATTTAATTTTTCAGCCCCTGCCCTGAAATGGCTAAATCAATGTCACAGTGATGCAAGTGAAGTGGTGTTAAACTCAACCCCTGGCGTGACCCAGGGCCGCGTTCACGGCGTAACACGGGACAACATTACACATTCCCATGTGAACAGCAATCCCAAACAGAAACATCAATAATTCATGCCACTGCATTCGAGCAAAACTCTCTGGAGCAGTGGATACACCAGGCTGGTATCCCTTCGGCTTACCCAGCGCTATAGGAGAGGCAGCCAGAGGTTTGTGTGAACAAGCCATAGCACAGGTCACCCGCAGCCATGCTGAAGCAGCTGGTTTCCATTGCAGTATGGTTTCCTGTTCAAAAGAGAAAGAAAATAAAGAGAAAATTTTGAAAAGAAAAAATAAAAAAAGAAGAAAGAAACTGAAATCCTAGAGGTTTTTCTTTTAAAATTTGAGGTATCTTATTTTCTGGGTTATCCAGTTCAATCGGAATGCCACCGAGCTCAGCCCAGGGCAATAAAAAAACCCTCTTGAACTGAAAAATCAAATCCCCATGCCAACTTTCTCTGATTATTGAGCAAACTGCTCTACATACCCAGTGGGATTTTTCTCCTTTAGAGCAGGGAAAAGCCCACCCACAGCTTCGGGGTGTTTGGGATGTGTTGGTCAAGTTGAAGAGGATGATTCAAGAGAAAACTGATGCTGAAGGTGCAGAAATAACAGTGAAGCCCCATGCCCGCAGAGCATGCACCTGCACCAGCCCTCAAAGAGGAGAAGGCAGCACGCCAATCTGTAAGTGCCTCACTGTGGAGTAATTTGCAGATCAGGGGTTCGTTACATTTGCATCGTGGTTAACTCCGTTGCAAAGCCCAGCGTTGATAAGAGACCTTTACGCCCATCGTTTAATAGCCATGTGGGTAGCGCTGTGCACGCCAGACCACAGACATCCTCTCTGCAAGGGAGAGGAAATGGGGAGACTGAGGACGAGAAGGTGAGGCAGAACAAAAATTGCTCTGCTGTTTGACTTAAACACCAGTTTTTTAGGCTTCTGCAACCCCCTGGAGCTGAGAACTGCTCTCTTGTAAAAATGAGAGTAGCTCCAACCACGTTTCCAAGCCTGCCCATCACGTGCTGAGGACATTCCTTTGTCTTTCTTCTCTGCCCATGGCCTCACCAGGCCTGCTACAGCAACCAGCTGGTTTGGGAAGTGATAGATGGTCACACGGGCTGCTTAGTTGCTGTGATGGGGTGGCTGGGAGCCAGAGACATCCTGGAGAGCAAGGGGGTAATTGATAGCTCAGGGGCATTGGGTTTTTACATCTGCTCTATGGTACAGAGGGGAACATCAATGCCAGAGAAAAGGTGCTGCACCAGTCCTGTCGCGGCTGCAGTGACCCTATTCCATCCCACATCCTGGGGACAGCCAGGGAGAAGTGGCTGCACGGCAGCTCCCAGGCACCCATGGACTGGAGCTATACAGATTTCTATAGCCTGGCAACAGGCTGTCTTCTGCCCTTGGAGAAGATAAAACTAGACCAATGAGTCAATAATTGACCCAGGCCAGTGTTAGACCACTGCTTGCAGCCTTATTCCTGATTTATAGGAGACATGGGCCTGGGGAAGCCCCACATGGAGAAAGCCAACGTATGTGTGAAGAGATTCATGCACCGTGGTATCAGCTCCTCCCAGAAAAGTCAAAGTGACTGTTCAGAGCAGGCCACCATCAATTCGGTCTGAGTCAGAGACAGCAGCAGGACAGGTTTGGTGTGCAAACCACAGGGCAAGCGCTCATCATGAAAACTGCTTTCACTCAGTTCCAATAATTTAATCGTTTCCTGGCTCAAACAGCTCATCCTTCCAGGAACAGCTTGGAGACATCTGAGCAGGAGGCTGCCTTGCATGGTGTCCCATTGCGGGGTGGAGATGGAAGCAACTCAGCCAAGTGCCACTGGCTCCAAGGATCCTGGGAGATGGTGCACAGAGGATGATGGAGACTCCACATGCAGGACTACAGGATGGAGAGCAAGGGGCTGAAGTTCAGCACATCACTCCTGGTCTGGAAAGTTTCTACAGCAGAGCCCAAGGCCCTCAGAAAGAAGACAAAGCACTTCAAAAGGGCAGAGAGAAGAAGAAAAACGGTGCAATTATAGGTCCCAGTGGTCAGGTTTGCATCACAGACTGCTGCCTTCAGCTGCTAGCCTGGCTCAGACATCTGAGACCACATTGCTTTCTGTAACATCACTCAGCTGTGATTTGAATAAAGCATTAGATGGAAACAAAGCTGTGGGTTTTTTTTTTCTCTAGAAAGAGATTAGAAATGATGGCCTGAAGGAAGCTGCCGAACAGCTGGAGATGGTAATTGAGGATCCCCCCAATTAACTTTGTCCACAGAAAGTTGAGGACCATGTCCTGCCCTTCCTCTGGCTGCTGACAGGATTGTTTGGATGCCACTGCGTGCCTCCGAAAAGCTCCCACACCACTGAGAGACAGAGCATGCTGCTCACTTCTTTGCTTATTTCAATATGCTTTGCCAAAGAAAAATCAGCAAAGAATTAATTAACGGCAATTATTTCTAGCAACAACACAGCAGCCCTGCTCCAGAAGCCATGAAAACAACATCATGAGACTCCTGTGGCCAAAAAGCCTTTACAAACAGGTGCAAGAATAAACAATTTTACAGCAGGCTATAAAAAGAGCCCCAGCCTGGTTGGGGAATGGCAGGGGAACAGCTATTTTGATGGCAGAGTTGGAGCAGCCAACCCAGGTGACTTTTGTGAAGGAGCTTTAATAAACAAACTGGTGCAGAAGCAGCAGCCTGAGTCAAGGAACCAGCAGGACGGGGTTATTGCTGCAGCAGAGGGTTTACTATACCTGTCACTCTGTGTTATTAGTGCTGCTAACGTGATTTACTGTCTAAGTCAGTCCAACCGATTAGAGCTGCGATCTGAAGTACTAGCCAGCTCCTGTTTCAGTGAAGAAACATCACACCCCTACACCCATTACTTGCTAAAATAAGCTGAAATAAAGCCATCAATCCAGGCATCTCTCTGCTCAAATGAGTCTTTCTAGCTGGCACCACCACACCTGCAAGTCTGCTGCCGTGCACACCGAAAGGATGGAGGAAGATGTTCTAGGCATGGTCTCTCATTTTTTTGCCCACCTGGTTCTTTTTCAGCAGCTGGTGAGCTCAGCATTTCTGTCCCCTTGACCAGAAGTCGCCCATCTCACATTGCCAAAGCCCTGCAGTGACCCAGTTCCAGTTCCATCGCTGTGCTGCACACGTATACACCAAGCATCTCTCCACACCGGGATACATCTCCTGCCAGAGACGCTCACCTCCGTGCTGCATCCTAGCAGGTGGCAGTGGACAGGTCCCTCTTTTTCACCAGCCTCTGCATCATGGGGAGGGAAGAACTAAACCCACACTCCGCTCACTCCATCCCACTGATACCTGTGCAAACAGACTGTTAACGCCTGACCCAAGCACCCCCACCATGCTCTCCCATACAGATACTGGTCTGGGATGGACCCAGTACACATACAGGTCTAGATCAGAGATAAATTTGAGTGCATGGAGAGAGTGGGACAGACTTAATGCTGCCTTAGCAACCGCTCTAGCATGCACACACATGCCAGAGATGTGCCAAACAACAGGCACACCCCAGAATATGTGCTCTGTGAGGATGGGCAGCAAGGACACAGGGTTACAGGCAGCCTGCTAAACCCAGGGGCTGAAGGCAACACCGTGTCACTGAAGAGCAAAAGCCGAGGGAGACAACCCCAGCGATGGAAGCAGCCGGCCTCATTACACCCCTGGGGTTTCCTGTCTGGTACGTGTTCATGGGGATGTGAAGGCTCATTTCTCACTGAGGGGTTTTGCTCCTGCTTGGTTCAGCATCCTGAGTTACCAGCAATTTCCTTGGCGCTGATCTGAGCCACAGGTTCTGTGCAGTTCCTGAGCAGGGTCTGCCTGCCCAAAAACTGACCTCCTCGCTGTGGAGAAATCCTTGTGACCATCCAACAAGCCCTGCAACTGTGGGGCTGTCAGAGCCCCCACCCAGAGGGAAAAGCCCGCTGGAGACTGCCAGCGGATTGCTCCTTGAAGCAGGCTGCAGCACACAGCATCACATCAAATCCTCAGGGCAGTCCTGGTGTCTCAGGTTCTGCAGCATGATCGTTCTCCTGCCTTGTCCATTAAGAGAGAGATCTGGTGCCTCCAAACCCTGCTGGAACGCAGAACACAGTTTCATAGCTGAGAAATGTAAATTGAGCAAGCAAAACTGGAGCTGACTCCCTCACAGAGCACCTCCTCCCATGCAACTGCCTTCCCACACACTGTCCTCAATTAGCAACTCTGCAAGATCAGAACCAGGGTGCGAGGAGGCTCTTGCTGAGCAGGGCTTGCTAGCACTGAGGACACCAGAAATCCTCCAGCTCCAGGAGCTGTCAAATCCTAGAAGGTTCACGAAATAGCCAAGGGTCTCAGCTGCCCAACAGCCAGCGGGACCACAACATCCCTCTCACATCAGAGGGAGCCTGCCTTACTCCATGTGGGAGCTGGGCAAGCATTGGCAGCAACTGGGGGGCAACAACCACCAAATTTGATGCACCTCAACTGTTCTGCCCTCACAGAGGTAACCGTGCTGGGCTGTATGGTACATATCAGGGTTGTCTGGGGTAGTTTTCATCCACCAAGCCCAGTAGGAATCAGCAAGCATAAGATTGATGCACCTGCTAGTGTAAGTTCCAAGCTCTCCTGGAATAACAGGAATAAACAATCCAGTGATGAAAGAGTCTGTGCAGTGCTACAGAGAGAGCACAAGCATCAGAGCCTCTAGGAAAAGCCATGAAAATCTGTCCCTGTGCCACCATCAGTTCCAGGAAACAACAAAAAACCATGCTTCGAGGTCTATCCTCCCACGTTGGACTTGTAGGTGACTTTCTGTGAAGCTCCTATTTTGAGCAGCGATCAATTATGCATTACAAGCTACATGTCACCTTCATTCCAGCAGGAAGGCATTTTATCCTGAAATCCTTAAGCTAGAAAATCTGCTGCATCCGGATGAAAACGCAGTGGTGCCAGCGACTCACAGCAGCAGAAGCATCCAGAGAGGAGACAAACCAGGATAAAACTAACCAGACATCCAATTTCCATTGAAATACCCTGGAAGAGGAAATGGACCCTTGCATGTGCTGTTCCAAAGAGTCTTCTTTTTTTTTAATTAGTCTGAGTTAGAGCTTTGGTTATTGTGGGAAACCTGACACAACACGCCACATGCCCCATTCAGCGGGAAGGTCTCTTCCAGAAGGGATCTTGTGGGGGACAGAGAGGAAATGGCCAGCCTCTTTTCAATGGTCTGTGGGGACAGGATAAAGGGCAATGGCCTCAAATTGGAGCACAGGAAGTTGTGCAGCAATATGTGTAAGAACTTCTTCACAGTGAGGGTGACAGAGCCCTGGGACAGGCTGCCCAGGGGGTGTGAAGTCTCCTTCTCTGGAGATATTCCAGACCCATCTGGACACCGACCTGTGTGACCTGTCCTAGGGACTCTGCTTTGGCAGGGGGTTGGTCACCATCTCTGGAGGTCCCTTCCAACCCTTACAACTCTGTGAGTCTGTGATTTCCAGGTGTAACCTTCAGGCTCACAGGGTGTGCTACCAGCAATGATGGTGCTCTCATATACTGGCAGAAGCTTCATTCCCTTCCCTGGAACCAGGGATTAGAAATGTAGAAACATACTGCTCTCCAGTGGAACCACGGTGCCCAAGGCACAGCAGAGAGTGATGCTACAGAGGCTTCTCATACAGGGAGCAAGGCTCCTTCTCTCCCAGCCTGCCTACAGCGTTTCCTGGTCTCTGGCTGCATCAGTGCAACACTCCAGGCTTAGTTCCAGCAGCTTTGCGGAAGCAGCATCACCTCCCAGTGCTCCCCAGCCCTGCCTGGGGTGTGGTAAGAGCAGGGTGAAATTCCAGAGGTGCTCCAGCCCATCTGGTTCCCTCCCTGTGTTAGTCCTGGCTAAGCCAGACCGACAAAAGCAGCAATAAGCAATTTTGTTTTCTGCTGCAAAGGGAAATTAATCACCAGCAAAGGCCAGTAGCTCTGTGGTCTCCGAAGGAAACCAAGTGGGTGGCTTGTGAGCGTGGTATCTAGTCACAGGGACATCTGCATCCTTGAAGCAGCAGGACAAGCTGGAAGATGGTTCAAGGGAGGACCAGGTATGAAGGTCAGATGGCTACACCCTTTGCAGGTGTGTGCATCCTGCTTCCAGGTGGCAGATGAAGCAACAATCCTTCCTTAGCACAGAGGCACAGGCTCATTGTGCTCCTACAGAGGACTTTGGACCATGGCCCACTTCCAACACCAGCACAGGAGGCTCTCTTTGTAAAGGCTTTTCTAAGGAAAGTACACTTGGAGCCCTGGAAATGTTATTAAACTCTTTCTTCCTCATTCTGCAGGTCATTGAGGTTGTTTGGAGGGATACACCTAAAGCTCAAGGTCTCCCAGGAAGACATAATGAGGGTTGGCTTGCAGCAATGTTCCTTCTGTAAATAACTGCAGTGGTGAAGGTTAAACATTTTGCAGTTGAATGGATTCTAATCTGAGCAAAGAGAGGGGGAAATGCATGGGCAAGGCTGTCCTACTGCCAACAGCCAAGGCTCTGCTGACCCAGAGCCCCTGGGGACTCCCTGGAACAGGGTCCCAAGCTGGAGGGTGTTACCATGCAAAGAAAGGCAGCTTTGCAGAAGGAAAGCATCAGGAAAGATGAGTACAACCCCCTCACTTCTTACCAGGTGAGAGAATTGGGCTTGTTCAGCCTGGAGAAGGCTTCAGGGAGACCTTAGAGCCCCTTCCAGTCCCTGAAGGGACCTGCAGGAGAGCCGGGAAGGACGTTTGTAAGGGCATAGGGTGATAGGATGAGGGGCGATGGTTTTAAACTAGAGCAGGGCAGGGTTAGATGAGACATTAGGAAGAAGTTCTTCACTCTCAGGTGGTGGCACAGGTTGCCCAGAGAGGTGGTGGAGACCCCATCCCTGGAGACATTCAAGGTCAGGCTTGACGAAGCTCTGAGCAACCTGATCTGGTTAAAGGTGTCCCTGCTCACTGCCAGGGGTTGGACTAAATGACCTTTGAAGGTCCCTCCCAACCCAACACACCACGTTAAGCACTTCCATAGATGTTCCCTGCAGCACAGCCAACACATCCTCCCGCTTCGGGCTGTCCTTCCACAGCCAGGCTGTGCATCCCTCCAGCCCAGCCTTGTTCCTCCAGCTCCAGGGACCCGTCACCAGGTGGTGCTTCACGGCAGCGCTGACACAGGCATGGCCCAGGCAGCCTCCTCACATGAAGATCATCACACAGGACTCACCTCACAGCCATTGCCACATGCAACAGGACACCTCATCACCTCCAGAGGAACCCCAGCGCCCTGACAAACCCCCACAGCACACACACCTCAGCCCAGCACTTCCAGAGCAGATTTCCCTCCACCCCACCATCCCCAACCTGGCATCAGGCTTCTGGAGGGGTTCCTTTCCTCCTTGCTACGGGAACAGGAAAGAGAAATGACAAACTCCGAGCTTTCCTTTGTCTCATGCACCTCTGTCATTTTAAAGGATAAACCAGGATCCCACAAGCCAGGCTAAAATAACAAGGCTTGTAGGAAAAGGCTTTAGTTAATGATCTGTACGGTGACAGGAATAAATTCAAGAGCATTCTGGGACTTCTCCCAGATGACTCCAGTGTTGCAGGGACTTGTCCCATAGAGCAGGTCAGGAAAACTGTTTGACTGCAGGCTGAGCATTAATGAATGACATGTTTTTCCACCACTCAGTTGCATTAGAAGACTGGAATCAAGATCAACTGATGGCCCTCACCAGCTCCGAGCTCACCTTGTGGCTCCACTGGAGGTACTTTCTCCACTTGATGCCTTCCAGGCAGGATACCTGTCCCTGCAATCCTGGGTTCTCAGCACACAGCCCTTTCCTTGTCCTGGCAGAAGGGGACAGCACCGCGATGCTGACCCACCATGCCCACGGATCCAGACAGGAGGTTATCTTCTTTGGGTTGGTGGACGGTGTGAAACTCTCACCCCTCCCCACCCTCCCTCTTTGGATGGCAGTTATTGCTTCTGTTGGGATTTTGGGAAGGATGAGGCACACTCTGCCTGTTTCAGTGGCTCAGCAGCAGTGTCAGTCTGTGCTAGCTGCGGCGCTGTAACACAACAGCCCTACACACAGAGCACTGCTTGCTCCAGAACACCATCATGGGTTTTGATACTGCTTTTTTCCTCACTATCCCTCCTGCAGCTGGTCTCAAATTTGAGCCTTGGTCACCATAAACAGTCCACAGTGGCCCCTCCTTCAGTGTGTAATCTCAGACAGCTCATTTAAACAGCCATTCTCCAGCTCAGCAGGCAAAATTGAATCAAGACTTCAAAAACTTGACCTCTTTTTACTCTGTAACAACTCAGAGAACAGAACTGCTACCAGATACCTCAGGACAAACACTCACCTAATGCATGAAGTAATCACCCAGCCAAACAACAATGCAACCAGACCAAAGACCAAACTGCCACAGAGAACAGCCCAGGTCACCACCACCACTGGTGGGTTCTTTCATACCTACCAGGGATTCACTTCACTGTGTAATATCCAGGGAGCACAGAAGCATGAAATTTGATTTCTTTCTGCTGAAGATGCTGGAGATTATTTTAATAATTCTTAGTCGGTGTCACCAAAAGAAAGCTCTTGTTCAGTGGTTTAATATAAAGACTTTTAATATCTCTTTCAGCAATAAAATCTCTGCTTTCTCTTCTCTAAAGGTACTAATCTTACCAAAGGATATAATTTAGACAGTAGAATGAAGTAGAATATAAATAGACAGCAGCAAGTGAACATTCTTTTCAAACAGGGACCCGCTCTGGACTATCTGCAGGTTGTTCCATCAGATTAGACCTGAGCAACAATTTAAATCCCAGCTCCAACCATCAATATGAAGAACAGAAAATGTTCTTTTACCCTTTCATAGATCTCTGTGTGAACAGAAGCAAAAGGAATAATAGCAGAGAGCAGGAAAGGTGAGATGGATCAGAGGACACTCATAAAGGGGAAAGCATAGGAAAATCGCCCTGGTGAACAGTGTGTGTATTGCTTCCTGTGGGCCCTGAGCCTAAAACTTCCAGTTTGAGAGGCAGATGCACAGAGAAATGATTCACTGGGTTTAAAAAAGGAAAAAGAAAAAAAAACCAAACAGGTGGGGACAGGGCAGGAAATACAGTGAAAACAGAAAATACACCCAAAACGTTTACAAATTTATTGTCTGCTTAAAACACATTTCTAAGGAGCTAACAGGCCAAATGATTTGGGCTTGAACTGAGTGTTAACTAGTAAATGCATTAGCACCAGTGAGAGAAATGCTAGTAGCTCTGATAATTCATGGTAAGTTACACAAACACCTGCCAGGGACTTAAAGACACACTCAGACCTGTTTAATTAAGAGCAATTTGAAGTACCACAGCAGGTTTATTTCCACCTGGCACATAACTGCTGTTAAGCCCACATCAGATTAACCTACACTTCAAAATCTACACAATAAAGGGGAGGGGTTTGTGGTCTTTTTAAAAATAGGACTGCACTGTTCTTACTGCCTGAAGTGTTCTCCTTGTCTGTAACTGTTTTCTCCCAAGGAAAATGTTCTTAAAGACCTTTAAGAGTAGGCAAGAGAAACTGAAAGAAAACATTTAAGAAAGGGTTGAGGAAAATAGATAAAGGCAATACTTTTGCTCATTTAAGACCTTATTATAGGAAAACTAAGCTTTGAGAAAAGGTTCCTTCAGGAAACATTTTCTACTGCAGTATGAACAGGATGTACAATATGTACTACATAAGAGTTACGCTTTCCATACACGAGGAGCAAAGTTGTCTTTCTTCATTATGACTTCTCAGGTTTTGCTTCTGATTTCTCCTCTATCAGGTCTTTAAATCCCAATTTTTCCAGTGGTTCGTTAGCCATAAGTTGCCTAAAGTTAAAAACAACACAAAAAAATCAATTGTGCAGGACACAGTCTGTAACAGAGAGAGCAGCAGCATTTTTAATGTCATTTAGTGTTAATTACTCTAAGGAAACCCAAGATGGCCATGTGGGGTGACTGCTGCTGACTGGGCAAAGCCTCTGAAGCACCAGTTTTGGGAAAGCAATATTCATAGAATGGTTTTGGTTGGAAAAGACCTTCAAGATCATCGAGTCCAACCATATATCCAGCTCTACTAGGTCCAGCTCTAGAGCATGTCACCGAATACAACATCTGCTCCTCTTCTGAACACCTGAGTCCTTTGATCTTCAAGATCACATGTTCAAATGTAGCACTTTTTTTTCCCCCTGTCTAAAAGAATTGACAGGACAGAATGATATAACAACTGCTAATGAGATCTGAGTTACACCAAGCATATTAGTGAATCATTAATTATTTCAAGTTGATAAAATGATGGCAAATTCACGTATACTTTTTTTATCAGCACTTTTCCAATTAAACATGTTCTTTCTTGATATCAGATATTGAGCAAGAGCTTCCTCAGAAACTGACCCAACTCTTGGCCACCTTTCTTAACAGACTGCAAAAGAGCTTCTTAAAATTCTACCTGAGCCATTTAGCAGATCTTTAAACACATGTGGTTCAGAACTGCCTTCATGGTGTCACAATACTTTGTTGTAATGATTTTTTCAAACAACCCCTGATTAGCTGCCTTCCTCACCCCCAGCCCACACAGCCTATCCAAGTGCCCTTTTACTAAAGTGCATTTAATAACACTCTTTGTGCATTCCCTAACGAGCTCCCAGCTTGACCATGGAGGAGAAAGCATTGCAAAGCAACTCAGGAATGGAAACATCCCTAGGAAAGCAACCACGGACACTTTTTTCAGTGGAACTTTAAAACAAGTTGTTGTAGTTTTGTGTCTCTGGGTTCTGGTGGAGAAGAGGAGGCTGCAGGGGTGGCTTCTGCAAGGAGCAGCCAGAAGCTCTCTGCAGGCACAAGAGGGCAAACACCAGCCAGCTCAAGGCTGGAGTTGTTGCTGACCAAGGCCAAGACCATCAGCGATGGTCACAGTGCCTCTGGGAATCACAGTGAGGAGAAAAAGAACACTAGCAGTGGCTTTTTGCCACCAGAGAAGGGAGGGAGATGTAAGAAGCTGTGCAGATACCAAGGCCCAGGAAGGGCAGGGAGGAGGCACCCCAGGTGCCAGAGAGAAAGGTGGAGAAACCCATGGTGGAGCAGGTGTCCTCCTGCAGCCCATGGATAATGATGGGGAGCAGAGATCCCATCTACAGCCCATGGAGGACCCCACACCAGAGTGGGTGGAGACACCTGAAGGACACTGTGACCCTGTGGGAAGCCTGCGTTGGAGCAAGCTCCTGGCAGCAAAACCTGCAGCCTGTGGAAAGGCCAAACCATGCCAGAGCAGGTTTGCCAGGGAAATTGTGACTCTGTGGGGGACCAGGCTGGCGCGGGCTGGGCCTGAAGGTCAGACCCACGCTCAGACAGTTGGTGACGAGCTGACACCCCAACAGAAAGGACTCATGGAGAAGTTCGGGGAGGACTGTCTCCCATGGGTGAGACCCCACGGTGCAGCAGGGGCAGCGTGTGAGGATGTCCCCCCGCCTCCCTGGCTAAGAAGGAAAACAACTCGTGAGGAACTGACCGAAAGCCCCATTCCCCACCGCCTCCCGGGGCTCGGCCCTCCCTCGCCGCCGGGCCGGGGCAGCACTTGCCTCTCCATGCGGCACTCCAGGTAGGCCATGGCGCGCTGCCGGCAGGCGCTGCTCTCGTACCCGCTGTCGCGGAGACACCGCATGAACTGCTCCTTGAAGGCGCTGCACTCCCCTGCAAGAGAACAGCGGGGGCGGCTGCGGGTGAGGGCCCGGGCGGCAGCCCCGGGGCCCGCGTCCCCTGGAGCCGGGCCGCGGGGAGTTGAGGGAAGCGGAGGGAGTCCCGGCGCTAGGCCGCGGGGAGGGGAGGCCCGGCCCGCCGTACCGCACCGAAGTGATCCAGCGGGAAGGCGCCCTTGTCCGGCGGCCGCGGCTTGAAGCTCTTGCTGCTGAAGTTCATGGCGGTGGACATGGCGCCGGCGGGGCGGGTGGCGGGCCGGGGCCGCTCCGGTAGTGAGCTGACCGACGGGGGAGGGAGGCGGGGGGCAGAGAGCCGAGCGCCGGTAACCGCGCAGAGCGCCGAGCGCATCGAGCGGGGCCACCTGACCGTCGCGGAGGGGGCGGGCCCCGCCGCTATGGAAACGGCATCAGCGTCGCTATAGCAACCGGAGAGCCTCGCTCCTGCGGCGGCTTTCTCCGCGGAGGGGCGGGGGAGTCGCCACGGCAACGCGACAGGGCCGCGCGAGCGGGGGCGAGGGTGACATCACTGCCGCAGGCCGCGGCCGGTTGCGCGGGGTTACCACGGAGATGCGTCGGCGCCGGAGTCGGTCCGCGCGGAGCCAGGAGCCGGGGCACCTCCCGCCGCTCTCCCCGGGGCCTGGCTGCGCCTGGCTGCGGGCGGGCCGCGGAGAGAAGCCGCCGCCACAGCTCTCCCTTCCCCCGCACGGCCTGCGTACCCACCGGCCGGGCAGCGCCCTGAGAGCGAGCGAGCGAGCGGCTCCCCCGGCAGCTAAGCGCTCCCCGGCGGCCGCTCCCAACCCGCAGCCGTGGTGAAGCCCCGCCCGGGAGGAGGACGCGACCCGGCGGTCACTGTGCCCGCCGCGGCTCCGGCTGTCAGGGGCCTTATTTCCCTCTTCGCCCGCAGCTAAGTGCTTCGAGACGGCCCTTCTTCCAGTCTAAGTTGATTTCTTCCCTTTAAATTAAATAAGTAGAAAGAATTCGAGGCTGGAGGGGGCGGGGGGGGGGAGGGGGATAAAGAAAAAGAACCAGCTGCGATCGCTGGGGGCAGAAACTGCAGCCCCTCTTCAATGCTGCCTGTTCATGATCCCTCTCTTCCTACAGGATTGAAACGGCAAATGGACAATGAGGCCGTGTTCTGCTGTGTAAGCGACTGGTTTACACGGCCTGAAGTAACAAGGGCTTGTTTATTATTCGGCTTTCAGGGCTGGGGACAATGGCTGGGTTTTATCATGGGGCAAACGGCAGTTTCCCACTTGACTTCATCCCAGGGCTGAACAGGGAAAGGGAGATGCTCCTCTCCTTCATCAGTATGGGCAGCAGACTCTCTCCCAGATCTGGGAGGACTGAGCAGTAAGAAGCAGCTTTGGTTTATCTGGAGGAGCTTTAACCATGCATTTGACTTAAGGAAAAGGCCTGAATCACGGGCCTTAGTTTCTCACAGGGTGATTGACTTGCTGATTCCCCGTGTGCCCAGGTGGCCAGGAAGGGCAACAAAATCCTGGCTTGTATCAGAAATAGTGTGGCCAGCAGGTCTGGGGAGAGGATTGTGCCCCTGTACTGGTGAGGCTGCACCTCGAGTGCTGTGTCCAGTTCTGGGCTCCTCACCGTAAGAAGGACATTGAGGACCTGGAGCGAGTCCAGAGAAGGGCAGCCAGGCTGGGGAAGGGGCTGGAGGGCAAATCATATGAGGAGCAGCTGAGGGAGCTGGGGATGTTTAGCCTAGAGAAGAGGAGGCTGAGGAGAGACCTTATCACTGCCTACAACTACCTGACAGGAGGGTGCAGAGAGATGGGCAATGGTCTCTTCAGTCAGGGGACAGGAGATGGGACAAGGGGAAATGGCCTCAAGCTGCACCAGGGCAGGGTCAGATCAGATGTTAGGGAAAATTTTTTTACTGAAAGAGTTGTTGGGGCCTGGCACAGGCTGCCCAGGGAGGGGCTGAGTCACCATCCCTGGATGTGTTTAAAAAAAGGGTAGATGAGGTGCTCAAGGATATGGTTTAGCATAGGACAGGAACAGTTGGACTTGATGATCTTAAAGGTCTTTTCCAACCTGGTGACTCTGTGATATGAAGGAAGAAATCGAAGCAAAAAGATGGGCAGGGATCCTGCAGCAGAACCGCTCCCGAACAGACAGTGCCAGTCCTACACAAAGGCTGTACCGACTTGCTGTATTATCCTTCATCCCAACGTTTTGATTCCCTATTAATTACCTCAATCTCTTTCTTTGGAGTCTTAAATTTTGTAGTTTACCCAAGTTTTCAGGTCAGGCTTACTAGCAGGTGTTTGGTTATGCTTACCTAATGTTCTTATTGCAAATATCAGTTGCATATTCTCGAGTTTCCTTTAGAGGCACAGTCCATCCTCGGATCTAACACACATGCTTTAGCAGTTTAGCATGTATTATTCAGCAGTTTAGCATGAGTTTTTCCCAAGGAGATCAAATGAAACCCCCAGTAGATAATTAGTGTGAAGGGAAATAAAAAATAAAAAACTCATTGGCAGATTAAGCCAACCAGTTCCAGAAGAATTCAATAAAAAACAGACCCACAAAGAGCCACACACAGACAATTCAATGCCTTTCTAATGCTGTCTTTCAGAGAAGCAGGAGACTTTCCTGGCACCAGGGAAATTTGCAGTAGCTGTTTCAGTAAAGAGATGCCCATGGTACAAGAGAGATCAGATAGCCTATAAAGCATCCAGCGTTTTATAGTATCTCTAGTCCAGAGTCCTGAGCTCTTTCCAAAAATCCGAAGGCAGAAATTAGGAGCCTCCCCAAATTAGGGGAAAATCTTGGATCTTCTCCTTTCAAGTTACACACCTGGCTAGTTCTTAAAAATAAATAAATAAATAAAACCTTTGCTTGAATCAGAGCTGTTAGTCATTAACTATGGTCTAAAGAGTCATTAATTACGGACTAAAGGAACATTTAAAAAATGCTTGCGCTTTTACAACCTTGTCAGATCACACTGAAAACTTGCTCCACTCTGGGTGCTTACCTGTCAGTCACACAAGTGTACCTCCAGAAGGCTTTGGGGTTGTTTTTACACACATAGCATTAATTTTGGAAGCACCAAACTGAAGTACTAGATCAGAGCAGAACCTTTACTCCTTCCTCTGGGCGGGTTGAAGTCCAGGACTTTGATTATTTTCTCTCCCTCACCACACCACATCTCTTTAAGAGCCATGGGATTGAAATTACCAGGTAGTTAATTTGAAGATAATTTATCGACAAGTCGTGAAAGGCTCTGAATAAAGCACGAGGGGATTTTGTAGCTTGACTTGGGATAACCGCAATAAATTAATCAGTTAAAACAAGACCAAGCACATTCAGGCGCTGGAATTTGTGCCCTTGAGACGGCTGTTCCCAGCCCCAGCACAGAACACACCTCAGAGAAACATCCTTCCAGGATCACTCATTCCTACGCCTCACCCTCACCGCGCGAGCACGCCGCCAGCCCTTACATAAGGTCTCTTGCTACATCACTGCCACGGGCTGTTGTAAACCATTTTTCTCCCTTTTAATTCAGGTTCCTAGACAAGCAAAAATGCAGAATATTGCCAGAATAGTCTGGGGAACGGGGACATGTGTTGTGAATGATTAATGGAATATTAGTGTTTTGCACTTACAGGGAAATCAGGGGTTCATGCCAGCAAGGTCAGGGCTTTAGTGTGTTATGGGCTCTGCAGAGATGTACAGCGTGATAGCTCGTCTTCTGTCGGGAGCGAGCCAAAGCTTCACTGGTTTAGAGGGGAACGGGGTAGAAGTAGCAACACCATGCTGAAAGCCAAGTCCACCTTTTCCCTCACATTGGTAGTTGTAGTTTTGGTCTATCTAAATCCACATCTCACGCTGCACCAAGACGGGTGGCTCCAAAAAATGACAGGACCCTGGCTGTGTGGATACCTACCAACTAATCATCCTTCCTGATGTGCCCCAAATTCCTATGGGATTAACAGAATTTCTGCAATACTCAGTTGAGATAGACTGGAGCTAGAGACAAGAAGATCCCTGAAGCTACATTGAGCCATTGGCTTTGTTAAGACTTATTTTGGAAATAAATTCTTCATAGCCTGACCTCCTCGCTACTGACTTTCCAGGTCAGGCTGCCTTGGCTTCTTGACATGAGTGGGGGGTTTGGAAGATCACACTTCTGGCTAGAGTCACAATGGATTTCTCTGGAAATATTTTGATAGATGTGAGACTCAGGAAGGAATGACATCTATTCAGTCCAAGAAGGTGGCTCTTAAGTGCCACAAAGCTCCTGAGAACAGTTTGTTGGGAAAAGGGGTGGAGCACCTCCCCTATGAAGAGAAGCTGAGGGAGCTGGGCTTATTCAGCCTGGAGAAGAGAAGGCTGTGGGGGGACCTCATTGCAGCCTTCCTGTCCCTGAAGGGAGCAGAGAAACAGGAGGGGGATCAGCTTGTTAAAAGGGTAGTTAATGGCAGGACAAGGGGGAATGGACTAAAGGAAGGAAGGTTTAAATTGGATATTAAGGGGAAGTTTTTTACAGAGAGAGTGGTGAGGGGCTGGAACAGGCTGCCCGGAGAGGGGGTGGATGTCCCATCCCTGGAGGTGTTCAAGGCCAGGTTGGATGGGTCCCTGGGCAACCTTGTGTAGCTCCAGCCCTGGAGGTTGGTGGCCCTGCCTGTGGCAGAGGGGGTTGGAACTCTATGATCCTTGGGGTCCCTTCCAACTCATGCCATTCTGTGATTCTATGATTCTGTGATTCTATGATTCTACTTAACACGAGCGGGAAATCCCATCACCTTTGGCTCTGCAGAGACAGACCACTGATCATCATGCACAGATACTTCTATCTTCTTCTACCAGTGACCAGACCCATCACATACAATCCTTCAGCCCAGACTTGGGGGGGGGAGGAGAGGGGGGAGAACCCAAACCCAATAATATTTCATTGCAAATTTGTGGTAAAACATTGATTTCTAAAAGTCTCTTTCCGGAGTCTTTCTTCCCAGAGCAGACGCACAAAGCACACACTGATTTGGAAGAGAAGTGAAATGAAGTTCAACACGAGTTAATTGGTATCAAAAGGAGCGCAGCAAACCCTGGGGACGCTGCTCCCTACCCTGCAGTGATCCTATGGAAATACTGATTTGCAGGATGGGAAGAAGTGGGTGTAACCCAATAAAACAATGCAACAATTATGTCAGATGGGCAGGGGTCAAAGTCGGAGAGCTTTTCATTTCTGGCTGCGCTGGCATTCGTCAAGGTAAGCAAAACCCATTAGTGAGGAGCAGCCTGAGTTTTAACACATCTGAGTCTTTAAAAATGTTAATGTTTAATAGGGTGTGCTCATGCTTTATATGTCCCCGATAACAATGCACAGGCTGATAGGCATCTCTCAGGCTTGTAAATCAGTTGCGGAGCCTTGGAAGGCACACAAGCACTTGGTGTTTGCTCTCATGGTTTATTACGTTATCAGAACTCATTGACTGAATTATGGCCTTATAACAGCTCTTTCTCTGCATTATCCTACGGTTACTGTAACATTATTAACCTTTGTCCCCTTAGAAGATTATATGTCCTTCTCCACATGAGCACACACAAGTTAGATGACTCTGTGGCTGTTTAATGTACGGGCTCGTTTTTCTAGGAAGAGCTGATTATTTCCCTGAGCTGTGTCCACAGAGTCTCCTTACCTGAAAGTGGCATGGGCTCTGGCTTGGACTTGGGTAGGAAGACACAGCCACATGAGCGGGGAGCAACGTTTTCTCCCCGGTCCTGTGTGGGATGCCTCACCTGCAAGCCAGCAACTCAGCTGCAGGCTGGAAGCCAAGGTATGTGAGGAAGAAATGGAGGTGAGAACATCATGTTAGTTGTGTTTTAAAACTGCCCTGATTCTCTCCCACTGGGGAACTTGTCCATTTCACAGAATCACAGAACCACAGAATCATAGGGGTTGGAAGGGACCTCAAGAGATCATTGGGTCCAACCCCCTGCCAAAGCAGGGTCCCTAGGACAGGTCACACAGGTCAGTGTCCAGATGGGTCTGGAATCTCTCCAGAGGAGACTCCACACCCCTCCTGGGCAGCCTGTCCCAGGGGCTCTGTCACCCTCACCGGGATGAACTTGTTCAGCATATTGGCGCAGAACTTCCTGTGCTCCAACTTCAGGCCATCACCCCTTGTCCTGTCCCCACAGACCATAGAAAAGAGTCTGGCCATTTCCCCCTGTGTCCCACACTTGAGATATTTATAACCATTGATCAGATCCCCTCTCAGTCTTCTTTTCTCAATGCTGAACAGCCCCAGCTCACTCAGCCTTTCCTCACAGGGGAGATGCTCCAGGCCTTTAATCATCTTTGTAGCCTCCTCTGGACTCCCTCCAGGAGATCCCTGTCTTTTTTATACCAGGGAGCCCAGAACTGGACACAATACTCCAGGTGGGGCCTGACCAGGGCATTTGCTCTGAGTCTGGCAGAACAGGATACCCTTGGAAATGTTCAACAGAATAGCACAGAGACCTGAGTCCTTCATATCCATGCAGCAAATATGGACATGGACATGACCATCCCTTTCCCTCTTTTCTTTGCACACCTTGCCTAGTCCTCCTCTGCACAGGGTGAAAATCTCCTTTCCTGGTAACAGGCCTTGGAGAACAAGCAGACATGCAGGCACCTTTTTCATGTCAATCTAGTTAGAGTTTATTGATTCCCCTTGCCTTCAGCTAATGTACTTTTATTATTATTAATAAATAATCATCATTTTTCCATCAGTGGAGCCTGCACCCAGGAGCCCTGGAGGGTTCTAGAAAAAGCATTATTAAAACTAAACGTTTCTAAAGGATTGAGCAGCAGAACAGCCCAGTAACCTGACAGAATCTGCAACTGGGGAGCAAAATGTCCCCCCTTGCATGTATCTGATAGAGCATCAAATTGGCTGCTTCCCCCAGAACCACCATTTAAAGCTGTGGTCCCCTGTCCAGGATCATTTCTGCTTTGCTGCCATCCCCCATGGATGCAGAGGGTGCAGGTGGCTCCTGGGTAGCTGTCACCTGGTCACCCAGGCTCTTGCAGGACCCTGTGCATGACTCACTTTGGGGTTGCCGGTAGAGGATTTTTGGGACAAAGATCAATAGCAGTGTCAGCAGTGAAAACACTGTCATTCAAGAAGCTGACTTCACTGGGGTAGCAAGAAAGCAAAACGAACCAGAGCTGTCACCTGTAAGTGGACCACAGGCAGCACATCTTCAAGCCACCACCGTTCCAACTCCTCCTTGGCCAGTCTTGTCATCCCTGAGGACTTCCTTGCCAGCTGCACCTTGGGCCATGCATTTTTGTGGGCTTTCCCTGCATCCCGCTTCCTCCATTGCATCACCAGTGGTCCAGCTGAGTCCTGTGACTTGGCACCATGACAGCAATCCATCACAGGTCCTGTCCTTTAATCCTGCCCCTGAAATCATGTAGACCACAACATGCCCATAACACAGATTTGTAGTGGAAAACAAACCCCTTGCCCAGTGTTGCAGGTGTAACAGGAGCTACAGATTAAGATAATCCGTGTTTCAAAATAAAATACAAAGTGCTGTATTTGGCAGGGGGGAAAAGGACATCTGGTCTAAAGGGAAGTAAACGAGACCTCAGAGTCCTCTGCCAAAGCCGCTTCCCCAGAAGGTGTGTTCAGGCAGCGACAGAAGGTCTATAAAAAGGGACCCCAAGATGCTCACACCCCAGTTTGATAGCCATGGCCATGCAGAGCCTGCTGCAATTTGTGGGCTCCAGCTCCCTGCTCTACTTGGCAGCAGGGCTGGTCACTCTCCTTTACTTTCTTACCAGCTCCAAGAAGTCAGTTTGCAATTTGCCCCCTGGGCCGCGACCTCTTCCTCTGATCGGGAACTTGAACGTGGTGGATCTGAAGAAGCCGTTCCAGTCGCTGACAGAGGTAGGTCTGAGCGAGCAGGCAGGAGGAGAACGTGCAGTTCCTCAAGCTGAGAAATGCAACTGGGGCCAGGGAGACGCGATGGTGTCTGCACTGTGTGGAGGGCAGAAACGAGGTGTCTGGCATAGAGGCCAGCTGGCAGAGCAGCCTTACCTTTGGGGTACACACACACAGGTCATTACATAGATAAACATGATGCACAGATTCATAGAATCATAGACTGGTATGGGTTGGAAGGGACCCCAAGGATCATGGAGTTTCAACCCCCTGCCACAGGCAGGGCCACCAATCTCCAGGCCTGGAGCTACACAAGGTTGTCCAGGGCCCCATCCAACCTGGCCTCGAACACCTCCAGGGATGGGGTATCCACCACCTCTCTCCATGGATACTTCTACCTTGGAAAAAAAAATTTCTTAAATATTTTAAATCCAGGTGCAATGTTTGTTTCCAAAAGGGCCTGCTGGGCTTCCACAGGCAGGTGAGGACAACTCAGCGTGAATCCAGATTTCTGGTGGTGCCAGGTGTGGCGCCACGAGCGACCTGTCCTGTTCCCTGTGTGAGGGCTTACCGGGCACTGTGACACCCAGTGCCCACTGACCTACTTCAGCCCAACCAAGTGGGCAGGGCAGACACCAAAATTCGCCAGTCAGTCACAAAAGAAGGGCATCCTGGGTTGCAAAAGTGCTGAATTCCTGTTCATCTGCCTGGATTTACTGTGCAGAGCCCCAGGTTTGGTGGGCTTCTGGTCCTGAGCTCCCATCTGACCACAGGTGTGTTGGAGGGTGCCAGTATGGAAGAGCAACTGGTTTTGGTGGTACCAGGGGATTTTATGGTACAAAAGTCACACGAAGGCACCAGGCTCGTTCCCCATAATCTGCCAAGCAGCTTTCTTCAGGCTTTCAGGCCTGCTGCATGCAGTACTTGTGTGGCTGAGAATCAAACTCAGGATTGATGCCACGAAGTACTAACACAGAGAGCCAAGGGAAGGCTGGTATGCAGCCGCGATTCCCGGCCCTCACTCTGCCCCACGCTCCATGAGCTGCCAGGGGAGGAAAGAGCCAGTGTTAATGTTATCTCCCAAGCTGTCAAACCACTGCTCGATGAAAACAAATTCCTCTTGGTGTAATAACAGGAGACACCTCTAATCTGAAATTCAATTTTCAGTGTGTATCTAGTGCATAGCAAGTGGTAACCCAGGCACATTAGAAACAAGAAGATGCTTGGAGCGAGTGGCTGGCAGTGTGTTTCAGTGAAGCCTAAATACCAAGTGATTAGATTGCCAAAGCCACCCTCCTGTGCAACAGATGATTCATATTTAATTTGCTCTAAAAGCCTAGAGCTCCCGTGACACTGTCTACAAGAACACGCTTCCTCGTTGGATCCATGTTTCTGGTGGCCAGCAAATAATTCTGCGATGACTGCAACACTACCCACCTTGCTGTAATTAGGAGACAAGTGCTGTCCTGAAAGAAAGACTTATTGTCTGGCTTTGTTTTGGTAGTGTTTGTGGCTTCAGCCTCAAAGATGTGCACGCGCCTGCTTGCCTGGGGTCAACAGCGTTAAAATAAACATGCCTGCCTGCTGCGGCGCTTTCTAACCCTCCTCAGAACGGGTAGTATCACTATGCCGGCCTGTTCCTGCAGATCACCACAGGAATGCAATGGCATTTTATTGACTTCTGCTCTGATAGGAGCTGTGATAAGCAGACACCTTGTTGTGCAAACAGGATGCAAGCCGAGATGCTGGCAATCGATAGCTGTTGCTCAGTAGTTGCGTTACAGCAGCATCTGGTAGACTTCAGGCAGGGCTTTGAGGGCTAGAAACCACCTAGGGTGGCTAGTGCTAGCCTTTGGGTCTAGATCTGGCTTTGAATGAATGTGCTTATCCACCTCAACAGCTCTCCAAGGTATACGGCAACGTCTTCACTGTGTATTTTGGACCCAGGAAAGCTGTGGTGCTGTCTGGATACGAAACCATCAAAGATGCCCTTTTAAATCATGCTGAGGAATTTGGAGAGAGAGCAGAAATACCCATTTTTAGGAAAATGACACAAGGAAATGGTAAGTGACCTTTTGGTTGGTTAGTTCTGGTAGTTTGCCCATGTTCTTTATACCCTTGCAGCAGAGAGTATCATCCTCTTACAGGTCCATGTAACGGTGAGTCAAGCAGCTCAGCAGTTAGGAGGCCTTACAAACATTTAACATAAAGATGTTATAACTTTTTTTTAGGCATAGCATTCAGCCATGGAGAGCTATGGAAAACGATGAGAAGATTCACCTTGTCCACACTGCGAGATTTTGGAATGGGAAAGAGAACCATTGAGATCCGAATCCTGGAGGAAGTGAATTCCCTCATTAAATATTTTGAATCCTATCATGGTGAGTGTCAAGAATTTCACACAGAGACAGAAAACGTGTCTAGGAGTACAATAGAGATCGATGAAAGTTTAACTTGGAGCAAATGGTACCTCATGGTTAAAGTTCAGCTTTAAAGTTCATGTTATTAAACCAAGACCTTAAAATATTGATGCCCAGTTCCATGCTATGCATTCAAGGGTGGGGGCGAGTGAGTTTTTTTCTTTGGGAGCTCAGGACTACATTTCCATAGGAAATCAGACCAAAACAGGCATAATTCACATCACCATTCGTTTTCCTTGCTTCCAATACAGGAAAGCCATTTGATACAAAGATGATACTCAACAATGCTGTATCCAACGTCATCTGCTCTATACTGTTTGGAGAGAGGTTTGAGTATGATGATCCTGCGTTTCTAACTCTGCTGAAGCTGTTAAATGAAAATACCAAGCTGTTGGGTTCCCCGATGGTGCTGGTAAGAGCTCGGTTCTACGTTTAGGCTTTTAGCTTTTTTTAAGGGTACCCAATATCCTCTTGTTTTGCCCTCCTGGTATCCCACATCTTGCTTCTCAAGGTGAGAACAAGAATACTGTCAGCCAGCCAGCCTGTGCTGAACACATCTGCAGCTCTGGATCCACACTGCAGAGATTCCCAAGCCCCTGGGCTTAGTCTGCAAAGCTTGGTAGTAAAAAAAAAAACCCAAAACAACACAACAAAGCTTTTACAACACAAACTATTTTATCCTCTTTGAAGAGCAGAAGCACAATACATCTCATATCAGAAATTATCCCTGAAATGCCACCTCAGATCCACCCTTCCTTGTGTTATACCTTCAGTAACTGTCTCAGTTCTGCCTCTCCTAGGACTAGGCTTGATGAACTTCTTTTCCTTTTGTTTTCCTGCTGGAACTGAATCTTAGCAAACCGACAGCTGATACCAGCCTGTTCCTCCAAGTTGACTCTTGGAGCTGCAGCGAGCTCTGTGGCTGGCCCTAATTCCACACTGGCTGAGCCTAAAATCACCAACCAAGCACAGGCCCACGTTACACACTGACGGCACATACGTCCGTCTGTCCAACCCCCTGTGATGCCATGTTCCATCCAGGTCCTAGGAGCAGTGTTGCTGGGCTAGCTCGGTGCTGTGCCTGAGCTAATGGGCTTGGAAAGCACCATGCTGATACAGATATGTCCTGTCTGTGGAAGTGGACATTTCAAGTCCCTTCTGCTGCTGTAGGATGTGACATACCTGAGAGCTTTCCCCAGATAAGTAGAATGCTCATGTTCCCATCTTCCACATATGAGACCCCCTGTCCCACCACCCACACAGCTGAAGCTGCTTAATCTGTCCCACCACCTACACAGCTTAATCTGAAGGAAGATTAAGGTGATGAGTCTCCCAAAAGTCCTGGCATGGACTCATGCAGAGGTAGAGCAGAGAGAGCATGCTATTACTGCAGCAATTCGTAGCTGCTTCTCAGGTCATGGGACAAGTGACCAGTGATGTGGTCCCTTGTGAGCTACCAGTATGTGTTCAAAATGCTGACTAACAGTAAGGTTTCTCTTGCTCTTCAGTTATACAACTTTTACCCATCCCTTGGATTTCTCTCTGGGGCTTCCAGGACTGTCCTACAAAATATCAGTGAACTGAATGCTTTTCTCCAGAAGCTCTTCCAGGAACACAAAGAAGAGTTTAATGAAAATAACTTAACAGGCTTTGTTGATGCCTTTCTGATGAAACAGCAACAGGTACCTTAAAGCTACTTAACCAGAGTCTGTCTGTTCTCTTAGCTCTGGCTTATTATTAAGACTGGCCATTTGTTGGGGACTGGGAGTGAATGGAAACACAAGAACTGCAGGGAGCAGAATAGATCAGAGCTCATGGTGAGCTGTGCTGCGCATGCTCCAGAGCTCCACTGAAACTCCTGGTTAAAGGAATCTAGTTCTCACTAGAGATGTCCCACGTGGGTTAGACAAATTACCACTCAGCACATGTAAGGAGGAGATCACCTGAAACCTTCCTGCAAGAGTGGCACAGTGATAAACTAAATTCCAGCTAACCTAAAACGTGGACCTGTGGATTGCATACACACTTGGGATCAGACAAATTCCACACAGCATGGGCCCTAATGCTAAAACACTGAACTTTTTGTTTCCCAGAGCATATAAAGTCACAAAAAGCTAAAATGCTGATAGAAATGGTAGCGACAGGTTCACATATCGGTATCACTTGCTGTAGAACTTATGGTCATCACCTCTGTGTTTTGAAGGAGTCAAAGAAGCCCCACACCATGTTCAGCAATGGAAACCTTTTGTTTTCAACCCTGGACCTCTTTGCTGCTGGGACTGAGACCACTTCTACGACTGTGCGCTGGGGTCTCCTTCTGATGATGAAATACCCTGAAATTCAGAGTAAGGCTGACAAGTCCTCTTGTAGAACCCACTGTTGCATGCTTAAGGCTTTGGTTGTAGAAGGGAGTGGGACTCATTCAGTGTTGTCTGGAGTAATTATTCTGAGTGCTCTGAGAGAGATAACAACCGTTGACTTCACAAAGGAATTTTATTTAGCTGGATTGCAATAAACCAGCCCAGCCAAGTGGGAGAGGCAGAGGGCCAGTCTACAGCTACAGTAAAGCTTCCCCATCGCTATTCTCCTGCAGGCTATGGGCTTACGTCAGCAAAGGTCTCCTCAGGAGCTGATTCTGATCTAGTTTCTGTTGAAGGCTATGGGGCAACAAAGGTGTGCGATCAGAATCAGGCGTGGGGTGTACTGCAGTGACTCCATTCAGCTCTCTTGGCTCAACTACAAACCTGAAAACCCCGCCGTGCCCTGACTTACCCGCTTCTGCTCCTCCCAAATCCCCCTCTCAGTTTTTCCCCTTTCTTCATCTTGGCCTAACTGGAGGCCATTTCAATTGCAAGACAAAGAGTTTTATCAGCTTCTTAATCCTTTCCTCCCTCCAAGGAAAGATTCAGGAAGAAATGAACCATGTCATTGAACCAGGAGAGCTGCCTAAGTTGGAGGACCGTAAAAAAATGCCTTATACAGATGCAGTGATACATGAAATACAAAGGTTTGCCAATATTGTCCCAATGGGTGTATCACGATCAACTCCTACTGACGTGAATTTCCAAGGCTATGTGATTCCTAAGGTGAGCTTACACTGCACAGAAGCCTCATGGTTTTGTTTAAAGCAGACAAGAAGAAAATCTAAAATCTAAAGATGCCACGATGTGTGGCTTAGTCTATGATGTGATCCTCTGTCATGGATAGCTGCTATAAACGTGCACTGGACTGCAATCTGTTACATTTGTTTTAACCCAGAATAACCAGAAACTTCAGTTAAATCACCCCGCTTTGAATCTTATCTCGAATGTGGAACCTCTACTTCAGCATCTTTCCTGAAAGATCTGATTCTGTAAGAAGAGAATGTTTTGTGGTCCAAATAGAAAGCAGCAGTTGCTGATAACAGGCAGAGCCACAGTGGGGCAGGGACACGTCCTCCAGTTCCGTTTGCCACAGCTCAGTCTTATTTGCCTCTTGCATTATATAAAAGAGCACAGCCCAGCTTACCTAGGGAAGTGATCTGCTCCAAGCAGCTACCATGTGTTTCTCTGATCCCTTTCAGGGTACAGAGATTATTCCACTGCTGACCTCCGCTCTGAATGACGAGCTACACTGGAAAACCCCGGATCAGTTCAACCCTTCCCACTTCCTGGATGCCGATGGGAACTTCGTTAGGAGAGAGGCATTTATTCCATTCTCCATAGGTGAGAGGGGTACAGTGTGCACCACCTGGGGCTAGGCTGGTGGCACAGCTCTCCTGATTCCAGGGAAGTGCGAAAGTCAGGGACACAATACAGAAAAGGGAGTTCTGGTCATTTGTCCATTTGTCCATCTGGTCCATTTTCCTACACCATTGCTGTAGGAAACCAACTCTTCCTTGGAAGATCTGGGAGACACTGATTTACCCGTAGTCACTGAAGGCTCTCACATTCCTACAGTCAGTAGCACCTCTAATATGCAGGGAGATGGAAGGAAATAATTCCTACTTGAGCAGCCTGCTCTTACAGGCTGTATGTCCAGTTTAGGAGGTCGCAGACATCGACACCAAGAGTTACAGGATGCTGATCATTTACTTCTCTCCCGGTTGTTTTCAGGACGAAGGGCTTGTGTTGGAGAAGGACTGGCCAAAATGGAACTGTTCCTCTTCTTCGCAGGCTTACTCCGCAAATTTGTTTTCCAAACCCCTCCAGGAGTGGAGAAGTCAGACCTGGATCTCACTGCTGATGTTGGCTTTACCTTGAACCCCATGCCTCACCTGGTCTGTGCTGTGCCCTGTGAATGATCCAATGACATGGAGTTAGCGTAGTGAGCGTTCTGAGCTTGAAAGCAAGTCTAGTCACAGGGGAAAAAGCTGTACCTGAGTGTTAGGGGAAGGAGGAGACCTGTTTTTCTCTCATTCATGCCATTCTTTCCAACCGCTCTCATAGTGTCTGCCTAATGCAAAACCTTCAGGCATCCCTGAGCCTGCTCTCCGAAACAGTGTGATTCAATCCTGGAACAGCACATCAGAGATGCACTTTCCAGGGCTGTTTGAAAGAATGGTTTCAGGTCTCTTCCATAGATGTAACCCATCAGAGGCTCTCCCCTGAGAGCCTCCATAGGGAATTTCTCAGCCCAAAGTCCAAGCTCTACAGCAGAGCCGATTGGTGATCGTCCAGCTGGGGACAACAGTTAATGGATCCCGAAATCTCCCCAGGATGGTTGTTCAGCTGAGCCTCAGACTGAGTGGCCTTTATGTGATACAACCTGCCTTATCTTTATTACAGAGTCCCAGACACGAGGGTGTAACGTGGGCTGATGCCAAGAGCCAGGCACAGGACAGTTATCAGAAAACATCTAAGTGGTTTGGGAAGTGGGTTTGTTCCAACTCACATGAGGTGCTTTCAGCTGAAGAGCCTGTTTATGATGGGGCCAATCTAGCAGCTCTCTGCTTCTGTTAAGAAAGGCTTTTCTGCCACTCCCTCAACTCTCCTGGTTTCCTGCTGGCTCTGGCATTCATCCAGTCCCTTACTGGGCCATCCTAGGTCCCCAAACTGGCACAAAATGACCAGCCACATAAAGTGAAGAGCTTCTGAATCAGCATGACTGAAGCTTGAGGGCAATGCAACCTGGGGATGGGCAGCAGGACTGCCACACTCCCATCAGAGAGCTGAGGGGCTCAGTCCTCCTCCCCTTGCACCTTAGGAGCCATGGTCACTCTCTAGATCCTCTCCACCCTCCTCACAGAGAGGGAGTGGGAATCCTTCAGTGCTGTAAGGTCTGAGTTACTTGCTCTGTCCATTGACTGTAGGGTGAACCATCATCCACGGGCTCCTAATCCAAACATCAATCCCATGTCTCTGGTGCGTTGGGACAAAAAGGGATAATATATTCCAATTGACCAAAAATGGGGCTTCAACCCTTCAGGAACTGTTGCTGCCTGTCTCCAGCCCTACATCGGACACATGGCCTCTGGCATTTCAGGCTGTCTTCCCCTTCAGACATTCCTTGTGTCAGGGATGGGCAGCAGAGCCTCCAGGCAGCTGATGCTGCTGAGCAAACCCCACTGCCACGGGCTGCTGTGGGCGTTGGGTGTGCTCAGTACATGCCAGAAGCACTGGGTGAAAATCTGGTGCAAGCAAAAAGTGCTTTGGCCATTTCAGATTCAGATCTGATGATGCTCACGTTCTGCCCATGGAGATCCTGCACCACCAGCAAGGCTAATAGGCTTCTGAATGTAGTCACTGAGAAACATGTAAAACTGGTAGCAGAGCCTGGAAGGAGAAGCAGGTTAGACTTTGCTAGCTGCAACATTGCTCACCAGTACCATTATGGGGGTCTCTGTAGAAAGCTGGTGACACCCCAGAGACTGCAGCTGTCCTAGAGCAGATGCTTGACTACTGCAACTACTGATTTATTTCATGTAGCAGCTATTAGGAGTAGGAACAATGAGCTGTACCCACAAGGCTGCACCCATTGAGGGAAGCATGATACATGCATGACATCTGAATGGCAGTGCTGGTACAGGAGAGGAGGCTTCGCCTGGTGCTGTGAAACAGACAGGGAACCACCACTGGGTGAGGGAGATGCTTTTGGTTGGAGGCAGGAAAGGCAGGTTAGGATGGAAAGATAAAAGGGAGAAACAGAAAGTTACGGGGTTGTGGTAAATCTATACCATAAGCCCAAAGTTGCTTTCGTCTAAAGCTGGTCTCCGCTGCAAGCAGAAGGAAAGGCTGGAAGAGAACACAAAGGGATGACAAGGTACGCCAGTCTTTGGCCAAGGCACTGACTCTTCCCTCTGGCTTTAGTTCACACAGCTAAAGGCAGCACTCTGATAGTTGTATTGCACCTTGTACTTGTACCGGTACCGCACCTGTACGTGCGCTGTGCCACGGGGCTGGCTGCCCTGGTTACATCTCAAGAGGCTGCTAAACAAGCACTGGGACAAGAAAGCCTTCGCTGCTACGCTCCCTCGCCTTGTTTTTCCTTGGCTGTTGCTCTATTTGCAGTGTAACGACTGTAAGCCTGACCTTAGCTTCTGCTGAGAAGTAAATAGTTTGCCATGTTGCTGTTGAGCTATCTGGTGTTGCGGGATGAAGTTGGTTCTGGGTCAAACTGATGAAGTTGAGCTGCACCACCTTTAATACATCCACACCAGAGAGGTGAGCACAGGGGTCCCCGGGGCAACATGCGCCCAGGGGTGTGTTTAGCAATGCAAAGAGGGAGCAACACTCACAGCCACTAACAGCTCACTGGAGCTAATGGAATTCCTAACTCCAGAAAAACCCACCTGCTGTCTGAGACAGGAGGCAGCTCTGCAGGGCTCACTCCTACGCGAATCCCTGTGGCTCCTGCCTTTGCTTAGAAGGAATTCATTGCAGGGAAGCCCAGGGGTAGTTATCCGAGGCTGGAGCCAGCGGGAGTTACATGAGTTACCCAAGCAGTCCTGAATGCTGGTCAAGGATGGGACTGGCAGGGAAGGCACAGAGATTTGGGGGGACTTCAGTTCATTTAAAGGACACAGGGCTGGTGCTTTACTGGCTGGCTCTGCCCAGGCTGGCTAACTGGCAGCGCAGTTCATGGTCGGTGAACGATGCCCACACGCTCTGTGTCCTCACCAGCACCGCCCGGTTCACACGCTGCGGCAGGGCACGAGGGACACAACCCTGCTGCGAGCACCCCAAGGGGCCCGGCTGCCCCAGGAATGCACCTGGAGGGTGTCAGCGCCTGGCAGGTGTTTCGTGCTCAGCTCTGTGTGCTCAGGCTGGGGAGCACGTAGCAGCGCGGCTCCAAAGCAGGACACGTACCAGACACATTACTGAGACAGGAATTTCTTGTCATCGCAGGAGCTTGACTTACCTTTGTCATTTTAATGCATTGCACTCAGAGCCTGGTTTAAAAAGATCGGTACACCCCCTCCCACCCCCTCCCCAGCCCCTTCTCTCCAGAGATAATTTAAGTCTCTTTCTGAAAGGCCTTTGTACAATTCCAGCAGCTCCCAGGGCAAGGATGAGTTACCAGGAGAGCGGCACCAACACGTACCTAACTTTGGCACCGCAGGGTGCTGCCGGCCAGACAAAACCCAGCAGGAACAAACACTCCGCACGGGGTGCAGAGCATGTGCCGTTGCAAGTTCTCATCCCAACGCCCGCATTCTGCACCCTGTGCCAGCCTTTCGTCCTTGCCTGCCTTTACAGCCCCCTCTTTGCTCACTTCAGCAGGCAGGGTTGAGTCATCCCAGGCGCGCTCCAGGGGGAGGGGAGGGGGAACTGTTTCCTCCAGGCCGTTTCTTGGAAATGAAGTTTTAAAAAAAAATAAAATTATACTAACAAAAAAAACAACCCTGTCCCAGAAATGTTGCGACACACTCGGTTCTGGGTGGCTGTTGTGCTCTAACCAGCACACAGCCACACCAGGCAGGCAACCAAGCAGCCCTTTGCTTTGGGACTGTGCTAGCCATAGCTATGCCCAGCTTCAGATGAGTTCTGCTTCCTCCCCTACCTTCTTTGCACTTGCAAGGCTGAAGACCCATATTTGCTGATAATGGCTTTTATAGAATCTAACCTTTGGATAAATGTACCTTTAAACTTGTGCTTCCTGAGCACGTAAATCAGCTCTTTCTTCCCTGAATAGTCTATTCCATTAGCTGGTTATTCCCAGTTTCCTCCTAGAAAAACACTATGCAACCAGGTAGATCTCAATTCCTTCTACACAGAATTTAAACCTTTATGAGAGGTGCAAGCTCCAGGTATGTCTATTTTTGACTTAAAGTAACCCCATTCTCCTGTCTCCTTCCCCTCTGAAGCCAGCCAGGTCAGCTGCCTTCATTAAACTTCATCAACTTCTTCCCTCCACCTCTCAGAAGCCACTCTCACAAAGTGAAAAGTCCTCCCAAAACTTCCAAATCTAATTTCATCTTTCCATGCCACTCACAAATCCACTCACGATCACTTGATCCAAGCTAATTTTCCACTGCTAGCTATTACACGTCCTCTGCTTCAGACACAAAGTCTGGAATCACATCCCTTCTGGGCAGTTCAGAGCCGACGTTATGAAGAAGTTTATGGGCTACAACCCCCAGGGATAGACGGGCTTTGCCATTATTAACAACCTTTGATCTCCACTTGACACCGAGAAAGCCAAAGCCTCCCGTAGCAATACCTTTTTCCCCTCTCCAGCCACACACAGACCTCAAACCTTCCACAAATCTGAATCCAGAGGTTTCCAGTAGGATTGAAAGGAACTTTTCGATTTCCCCTGTGTCAGCAGAGACTTCAGAGGGTCATAGTGCTGCGAATAAAGGACCTCGAGGTCTCGGGGGTGGGGGGCGGGGGGAGGAGGTTACGGAGGAATGCCAAGCACCTTTTCCCATGTATATGTTCTTGCACACACATGCATGGGGTTGTAATTTGAAACTCTCTTTACTTCTGGACAGGCTTTGCAAACTGCTTAGACCACATTCTCTGAGGTGTTTAAAGAGGGTGGAGTATGCAGTATTTATTTAGGTACTCTACAAACCTTAATAAGAATCGAGTGCTTGTAGCGATCGCAGAGAGCAAACAGAAAGCCAGCTGGCAGAAACTGAACAGTGCCACTGCATTTTATTGTTTAGCCCCCCAAAAATACCCAGATTACTACTAAAGAAATGGCTTTTTTAATTTCATTTATCTCTGATCCTGCGTTAGCTTGCCTGCTGTGTGCAGCAGTATTACTAGCCGTACTCTATTTTTCAACGGGCTATAAAAAATCAGCTTTTAAATTTCCTCCTGGTCCAACTCCTCTTCCGATCATTGGTAACCTGCACTTGGTGGATCTTAGAAGGCAAGATAAATCAATAATGAAGGTAGGACAAACCTCCCCCCTGAACCCAGACCCTCATAGATTTTAAAGCTGCCTGGGATATAGCAGTGAAAAACCTTTTGTCTTTTTAAATTCAAACTAAATTTTAAAGGTGTGAAAAATTGCTTTATAAGACTCTTAGCCAGTGTCCATGTTGATGTGATGTAATTTATGAGCAATCAACCATTAAAAGGAGAAATACCTCTGTGTAATAGGGGAATTCTTCATGTAAAGTGATGATGTACTTGAAGGATGGAATGCTTGTGGGATTTGAAATATTAATTTGACAGCATGGACACCCAGAAATCTTTTAAAGCATTGGGACATAGCTAATAAGTCATGAAATTGCTTCCTTCCCCTCTGCCCTGGGGAACCGGCACGGGGAATTCCTAATGACCCCAAAACTGCTTTGGAGAGGGACAAATCCAGGTGTTGCAAAATCCATGTCCCTCTTGGTGAATGGGATGCGCATGAAAAATCTAGACAGCGGTACAGAGAGGGATGGAAAGGTTGTGCCAAGGAACCCGAAGGAATAGCCTGCGAGCTCTTCTATTAACCTGTAATTAAGACAACTTACCCCACTTCTGGTGGTGGCAAACTGCTCTCGGGTGCAAGACGAAGCTAGCACAGCCCCGGGTGTTTCTGTCAGGCTGCTGGGTGCTCGCTCCTCGCCCGGCACAGGCAGCACCCTTGGGATCGACCTGCGCTGGGGTCAGGGAGCGAGTGAGCAAACAGACAGCGGCGGCTCAGGACGAGGTGTCGGTGTGGCTCCCATAGTGCCAGAGCTCAGCAAACACTGGCGGGTCTCCGGGAGCTGCCGTGGGGTGAGATTCCCGGCATCTGGTGTGGGTACAGACAGTGCCAGGGTAGGGGTCCGTTTGCCCCACGGGGCTGGGCAGATGTTGCTGCAGCCTTGGTTTGGGGTTACCTCTGTGATCTTTCACCACCCGCCGTGGTGTTTGCCGATGTTTGCCTTTACTTTGGGATTACTCCAGAGGGACTATACCTCCGCCTCCCCCCACAGAGAGCGGGAAAATGGTAATGGCACTGAGCAGCAGGCACCGGTGTGCGTTGGCTGGGCACCCCAACGGGGCAGTTCACAGGGAGATGCCCCCTTCTCCTCTGTAAAAGCTGCCACTGAGGCTGCACACGTACATCGTGTGTCTGCTTTGGCAGCAGATCAGGACTGCAACTTCCCATCACCTTGCTCCAGCCCAGCCCGTGCTCTCCCCAAGCGCTGGTTTCAAGCTGCCAGGGAGAAGATGCAGCCTCAGCAACGGGGTGGAGGGGGATTCAGCCTCCCATGGTCCCGCACTGAGGAGAACTGCGGGGAAAGGGCAGGCATTGGGGACGGGCATCACAGTCTCACCCTTGGAAAGCATAGGCACGCACACACTGGTCCTTATGAAGTGGGGATTCCCCAACAGCTCTGCTGCAGACCCCTCTCCTTGGCAAAGAGGCAGAAGCACGGCAGCCCTGGGGGCACAAGTAGGATGTGCCAGTGGGACTGCATGTTCCTGGGGCGATGTTCAGCTACCTGAAGCACTGAGTCGCCTTTTGAAACCACCCGGCAAGGCACAGTTTGTCAGGGAGCTGTGGAGAATTTGTCTTGGGATGCACAGCTGTGAAGTAACCTCTCTGTGTCATGGCAAAGATATGTCCAGAGCCTCCTCAGTGCAAAAGGAGCATCACCTTGTGTACAGGCACAGGGACAGCCGGTGGTTCAAGTGGCCTCCTGTTCCTGCCGTGGGTTTCCTGCTGTGCCCAGCTGAGCTCTAGGTCCCAAAGCCAGGTCCAAGGAGAGGGGTATGGATTTGCAATTTGTGTTTATCCAGGGCCATCTTAGCAGCTGGAGTGGGGCAAACTGCTCCTCTGCTCTAGCAGCAGGGATGCAGGAGCGCCTGGTACGGGAGGAGCATGGTACCAAAGCTTTCCTGTGCTACAGCATCATTATTTGCACTGAAATGTCTTCTCTGTTTTCATCTTTCTCCGGTTTACCAACTTGTGTTGCCATTTGAGGTCCAGTCTTTAACTCTAGGTGGGTTTGTTTGTTTTTTCATTTGCTCTCTCCTTAACAGCAAAAACATATTAATAATGCACTGATTGGATGGGGAGGGATTGGGTGGGGGGTGGGTATTCTGTCATGGCAAGAAGCCTAAAGACCTATCCAGGCATCTGTACCATATGCCTCCCTTCCTGAGCTCCTGCTCACAGACCCTGCTCCACAGGGAGTAGCTCCACAGCCATTTCCAGCAGGACGCTGGGGCATAATATGTCCTTTAAGAAAGCGGTGGGCACTTGCCCCCTGCACACTCCCTTCCTTCCTGACCATCACAGCTCACCTCTTTTTCAGCTTGCGGAAAAATACGGCCCCATCTTCACGCTCCACTTTGGGTTCCAGAAAGTTGTGGTCCTGACCGGGTACGAAGTTGTGCGGGAGGCGCTTGTGAACTACACAGAGGAGTTTGTAGACAGACCATCCATCCCAATATTTGACCAAATTCAGAACGGAAACGGTACTAGAGCAATGAGTGGGGGTGGGTGGGAGGGATGACACCGTCGCTTAGTGCCAGCCTAACTGTGCATCCCCAGAGCTCGGCTTTTAAACATCCCCCTCGGACCCTTCTGAAGCCAAGCTGACAGAAAATACTTGGCTTGAGTGCAATACCTCCTGGTTCTTCATCACCTTTGCTAATGCACTTGCAACCAACCCATATCCTAAATGTTTGAGGGTGAGGAGTGGGATTTTTAAAGGCACCGTGGTAGTCCCGGGATTAATTTCTGTAAGGTTTTAATGAGAGCGGCTTACTGTCACGACCATCACCAAGTTTACAAACCTTCCACCACAGTTCCATGTGAGTTTGGACTAACTGGCTTGGCTGTTTGGAGCTGTAGGGTTTTTCCCTTTCTCCCACTGCCAGGAACTGCAGTTTTGGACATCATCAGCACCCCACACCTTGCCCCACATGCCATAATGGCCCTTGGGTGGACCAACATGAAAGAGACTCAGGGAGAAGCAACAGACTGAGGGTGGAAGTACACCTCCCACACACAACCATGTAGTTTTTCCAAAGGCAACCCTCCATCCTTGCATATCTGAGAGGACTTTTTACCTTGCTTTTCCATCCTCTGCTTCAGCTGAGTCTTTAACGTTGAGCATCCAAAGGCAGCTTTATAAGCTGGTCACAGGCTGAGGTTGGGATTACAATTAAAAATTAAATTATCCAGCCATAATATCAATAGGTGAAGTTATTGCTACATAAGGAAAAGGAATCAATGGGGAGAAAAGCATTTTTCAGAGCTAATTTACACATAAAATATCACTGTGGGAGACTGTCAGCATTGCCCTGTCAGTCCTCCCACACTTACCTTCTCAGCCCAAATTGGAGCCACTTAGAGGTGACCCAAAGCTGTAAATTCACAGGGGCTGTGAAGTAACAATGGTCACAGATTTTCCCATTAAACACTTTTTATCTTCAGAAAATGCCAACTTGTGGACTTGCAGATAAGAAACGACCCAGATGAAATAGCACTAATTAAAGTAAAATTACAAATTGAGTTCAGAAATTTACTTTGGCTCTTTTGGAGCAAGAAGTTTTGCTTTCCAAATGAAAGCTACACTGCTTTAAAACAGTGCCTAGAAAAAGGAAACACATCTATAAACCTGGGAGCCAGGATGAAGATGCTAAGTGCTGGAACCCAGCTTTCGGACTGACACAACCTGACCCAGTTTTTTCTTTCACTTTCACTCTGACAGGGTGAAATACCCACCCATCCCTGCTTGGTGGTGTTAGTGATCACCAAGGCATGAGCTCAGTAACCTCCACAAGATGATAGAATTATTTTAGCCAAGCAGCGCTGCTGGGAATGGCAATAAAACCAGTTCAGCACTGACCAGGGTTGAAGAGACTGAATTATCCCATCCCACACAGATAAAATATCATTATGACTGGAACGGGGTGAGGGAAGAAGCTTCTAAGATACAAGTGTTTTCTTGAGGCCTTAGACCTGCAACCAAACAGGGTCAGAAATATTATATGACTGACTCAGACCAATATATCTCCCCAGCTCTACAGCCAATCCACACCAGTCTGCACTCAGGAGAGGGCTGGTGCAAACTGGGTTGGGTGGGAGCTTGTTTTTTCCAAACCTACAGGCTCAGTGAGAACAGAGCTGAGAGGACACAGGGATGGGGCACACAGAACCGGGAGACCCTTAGTCCCCAGATCTGTGGGAGACTGGGCAGCAGCAGGCACACCTGTGGAGATCCCTCCTCTTCCAGTTCCCTGTGTTGTTTGGTGCGGTGGGGCTCCTCCATCCATGATCCCAGCGGTGATGTCTCGTGGCCTCCCCAGGTTTGTTCTTCTCAATCGGGGAGCTGTGGAGGACAACTCGGAGGTTCACGGTATCCAGCATGCGCAACCTCGGCATGGGGAGGAAAATGATAGAGGGGAGAATCTTTGAGGAGCTCCACTTCCTCATTGAGATGATCAAATCCTTCAAAGGTGAGCTGGAGGCCATCACCTCAGAGACATCACTGCTGCTGCAACATCTCACTAACATCTAATCTTCCCCCCCACATTGCAGGGGAACCTTTTAGCCTGACGTCCTTCAACTGTGCTCCTATCAACATCACCTTCATCATGCTGTTTGGGGACAGGTTTGACTATAAGGACCCAACATTTCTCACTCTCTTAAGACTCATTGACGAAGTTATGATTCTTCTGGGGTCTCCATATTTGAATGTAAGTAATCTGCCCCACAGATGAACAGTTTTTTACACTGGCACATTACATCTGTGAGCCACACAGAACCACAGGGCTTTGTTCAGCAGAGTTCAGATGTCCAGAGCCAGACATTACATTGAAAATGTGACCATTCTCCACATATCACCTTGGACACCACAAGCTTGCTGGTTCCCCTTTGCTACTCTCCCTTCAAACCACCCTGCACTACTGTGTGGAGATAAAATGTGGCCCCAGCTATGGTTATTTTAGCTCCACAGGTGTTGTTTGGGCTTCTTCAACGCCTCAGACTTTCTCTGCTGCATTTTCTAAAAGGGCAGATTTGGTTTTGATGTCCAGGTGGGTGAGATTTCAGGCTGCATTAAAAACACTTCCTTGGAGAGCACCAGGAAAACTGCCAATCCACAAACTATCCCACCCAGCCCTTTGCAGCTGATGTCGGAAGAAGCTAAGCAGCCACATACTGCTGTAAAGTGACTGGTGGCTACTGGTGGCCTGGCACACTGGATCCACAGCCCTGTTGAGAGGATTTGTTTCCACAGAACAGTGTAAATGCTTAAAATTAGGTCGCACTAAAGAAAGGCTCAAAGGCTGCAAAGCCCTTCCTCATGAAAATCCACCTGGGAACACCCTAGGATGCCAAAATAATGCTACTACAACACAGAACCCGCTTGACAGGTCATGCCTTAGGAAGCAGCTATTTCAGCATGCTGATGCTTCCACAGATGTAACACTTCTCTTTTTTAATCCCTCCTTAGTATTTCAATTTCTACCCATTCCTTGGATTTCTCTTCAAAACCCACAAGATTATGCTTGGGAAAATAGAAGATGTGCGTGTCATTTTAAGGCAGTACATGAAGGCAAGCAGGGAGGATATCAATGAGAACAGTGTGAGGAGCTACATCGATGCGCTGATATTCAAGCAGCAAGAGGTATTTGTTTGTTTAGCTCTGTTGACCATTTGCAGTGTCTCCTTTGGATTTACCAGCTGAAACAGTGGGTGGGTCTCGATTTCAGCCATGTCCTGTGAGCCTATTGAAATCCATGCTGTTATTCCAGTGGTACTGAAACAGACCTTTCCTGCCACTCATGTTTTTCAAGGAGAAAAACAAGAAAGACAGCCTATTCCACGATGACAACTTAATAGCATCCCTACTTGACCTGGTCATGGCAGGAACAGAGACCATAGCCACAACGCTCCAGTGGGCCATCCTGCTGATGATGAAATACCCAGAGATTCAAAGTGAGCTCTTTTGCCTACGCTTCACCCATGGCACGACTGATATGGGGAGGGGAGAGGTCTGGCCTCAGATCCACAGAAGCTATTTTGCCCTAAGAACTGAACCCCATCCCTCTATTATTAGGAACTCCAGATGCAATTAGATGCTGGTTAAAGTTACAAGCGGATAGTCCCTGTGAGAGAGGATGAGTGGACATCAAAGTGTGATGCTGGGGAAACAGCCCAGCCACATGCCTGAGCTAGAAATACAGTGGGGAAACCCAGGCTGGCATTTTAAGGCTCCTCTCCTTCCAGACACTGGAAAAATATGTTTTTTCCCCCAAACTGAATTGGGAACTGGCTTCCTTGCTGGAATCCAACTCTGTTTGTTCCTTCCAGAAAAGGTGCAGGAGGAGATTGGGAGAACTGTCCAAGCTGGAACCTGGGCCACGTACGAGGATCGGAAGAACATGCCATTTACCAACGCAGTGCTACACGAGGTGCAGAGGTTTATCACCCTCCTGCCCCACGTTCCCCGCTGCACTGCTGTTGACACCCACTTCAGGGGCTACTTCCTCCCCAAGGTAGGTAACTGTTCCAGCCCAGGGTACACAACACCCTCCTCATTTTTACCACCAGACACTGGTTTCTTTGGAGGGGTTGATAGTACAGAAGTCCAAAGTGGGTGTTAGAAATCACCCCCAGAAGAGTTTCTACGTTAGGCCTGAGAGATGGGTATCACAGGACACTCGTTTCACAGCTGAGCATGTCCAACTGCGTTGAGTACAGGAACAGTGGCATTGTAGGACTTGATTCAGCCCTTCCCACGCTCAGGACTTCCTCACTCCACAAGTGACCCTGGTTTACCTCCTTGATGCCATCTGCACAGGGAAGTATCTGCCAGAGAATGTACAGAACCTGACCTTCTGCTTGAGGTTTTCTCAGCACCACGTGGGGTTTGGCTTCAGTCCTCAGCACTGCTGGGAGAATCTCACTGACTGCTCTCTCCACAGGCTCATGGGGTAAAACCCTCAGGGTCTCCACTCACCACAGGAAGAATAAATCTTCTGGACACCTAAATCTGTGTCACAGAATGAAAGAAAACAGATCACTTTGCTGTCTTTTGTGCCACCACTTATTTTTCTTCCAGGGTATAATTGTAATCCCGTCACTCACCTCAGTGCTGCTGGATAAGACGCAGTGGGAGACACCACATCAGTTCAACCCCAACCACTTCCTTGATGCTGAAGGGAACTTTGTAAAGAGAGAAGCATTCCTGCCCTTCTCCACAGGTAACTAAAGGGCTGACCTGCATGAGGCTGAGGCCATTGCCCCTTGTCCTGTCCCCACAGACCACTGAGAAGAGGCTGGCTATTTCCCCTTGTGTCCCACACTTTAGATACTTATAAACATTGATCAGATCCCTTCTCAGTCTTCTCAAGGCTGAACAGCCCCAGTTCACTCAGCCTTTCCTCGTAGGGGAGGCTGAGTGATAATCATCTTCATAGTCCTCCTCTGGCCTCTCTCCAGGAGATCCCTGTCTTTTTTATACCAGGGAACCCAGAACTGGACACAACACTCAGGTGTACTGAAGACCCTCAGCAGGGACTTCAGACAGTAAGAAGCCAGTCTTTGCTGTCCAACAAGTGCTTCACCCATATAGGGACCATGATTCAAGGGCTGGGAATCGAGCACAAAGAAGGGGTAGGAAAGAAGAAACACAGTCTTTTCTAAAAGTGGGATGTTAGGATAAATTCCACAGGAAAAGTTAACTTCCAACCATTCCACTTTGGGAGGAGGATTTTCTGTGAGATTGCTTTTCAGAAGGAGGGGGTTAAAGCTGCTGAGAGGGTCAGGAGATTTAAGGAGAAGAGGGTGTATATCAGAAATGCATAATAACCCTGCAACATGGCTGTGCCTTGCTCCTGAGGGTGGCTGTGTGACGAAAGAGACTGGGAAGGCACCCTGTGCCAGCGTGACCAGAGCAGCTACCTTCAGCAACATCGGTTCCTCTGCTCCAAAACACTCTCCTGTGTCTCAAGGTTTCACTCCTACTTCTATCACAACATCTCAGATGCCACATCCATGGCAAATATTCTGGTTTCCCTTTCCATCATGTAAACACTCTCCTTTCATCTGCAGGGCGAAGGAACTGCATTGGGGAAAGCCTTGCCAAGATGGAGCTGTTTGTCTTCTTCGTAGGCCTGCTGCAGACATTTACTTTTCAACCCCAACCAGGAGTTTCAGAGGCTGACTTGGACCTTACTGTCCCCCAAACGACTTTCACATTAAGGCCTCAGCCTCAGGCAACCTGTGCTGTCCTGCATGAATAACCACAGCCTTGCTGAAGAGCAGCCCAACAAGTGGGGAAGCTGCTTAGACCTCACTTAGCTATGCTAGAATTCCCCACTCCCCATCCTGCCACGTCGCCCCCTCGTACATCCCCTTCCCACTGCCTCCATCCACCCCCACTCCACCACTCCCCAGCGCTACGTCTGCCCTACAGGTTGCTGACTCCCTCTTCACTCCTGCGCTGCAAGGAGATGTATATGGTCCATCAGAAACCACGATGGTGGTTGACAAACACTCGCTTTCACTTGAGGCAGACTGTGCACGGAGCCGATGGGGAGCCAAGGAGGTGGTCACATGAAGGGAATGGAGCCCACGAGTAGGAGGTGTGACACCCAGGCTCCCATGACAAGGCAGAAAGGTTCATAATTTCACAGAAATCTGCCCAAAATCACAAGGAAAGAAGCACAGTTGTTTGATGGAAACCACAGAAATTCACTGTGGGTCATGCACTTGAACCATCCCTAGGTACCTCCTGAACTTTTCCAAGCTCTCCAATTACCCACAGCTTCTAGCAAAATCATACTAGCCTAGGCAGCCACTTCAAACACTGAGAGTCAAAAAGATTGATGCATGTGATTTGAGGACCAAGTTATTTCTGCCTTGGAAGAGCCTCCTGAAAGATGCCCCAGAGTCTGCAAACCTGTTTAGATGAGCAAGTGCTGCTGCCACCAAGCTCAACGCTGCTTCACTCTCTGAACGAAACGAGACCTGTGGTTCTGCGTTTGAAGTCTACATCATAAAGCCACAGGAGATTTGTACCAGCAACCAATCTTTGATGATAACAACACAGAAAATAAACTAGACCCATGTCTAGGTGTATGGATCTCAGTCTTTCCTGACCTTGTTAAACAGGAGCAAACGCTGTTCCTCCCTTCAGACCTCTGGTGCAACGCTACGAGCCATCAGCAGTCAATCCAGTATCTAGGACGGTCTGGCCACTGGAGCCAGCCAAGCAATTTCCTTGCAAAGGGTATCTAATTTCACTGTGCCTGCGTTGCACACACACACACACACACACACACACACACACACACACACACACGCGAGGCTCAGGACCAGGGATTAGAGGAGACCTGGTTTTGCTTGATTTCCTTTCCTCTGTAGCTGTGTCTGGCTGTTGTCCCTGTCCATAGCACTCTTATCTGCCATCATATTCTGCGATCTTACCCTGTATAGCTCAGCAACATCTGTATCCCCTTATCTGTGAATTGCCACTTCTCCAGGCATGATGCTATCACGTGCTTTATCATGCTGGTTTTTTTCCTGCTTCTTGGGAGCCCAATAAAGTTTTAATCCCACATCTTCATCACGTGCCATGTGCCTGACACCCACCTTTGCCTTGCACAGAAATGCAAAGGCCATCAAAGGTTGATCCTCGGCCAGGAGTGACAAATACTGCAAGATTTACTTGTGTCTCTGAGGCTCTGCATAGCCTGGTCCTACTCAACAAACAGCTCACTAGGAGACCCTCCTTATGTGCAGGTGGTGTTCCCAGGGCAAAGAGCTTTTCCCCTCTGTGCTCAGCTCAGTCAGTCATGGGCACAGCCTTGGGTTTTCACATCTTTTGTCTTTGTCTCTTGCTTGCAGAGGCTGAATGAAAGGTTCAGCCAGGTGCAAACATCCAAAGGAAGTGTCTTCTTTGATCCCATTGGAAAGTGCATCCCACTTGTGCCTGTGGGAGCAGATGGGTGGAAGCGATGACTCCCGGGCACACTGAATGTATCCCTGCACAACACACTGCCTGCCTTCCGTTTAGCTGCTCAGCCAAACGACACCAGAACATTGATTATGACTCAGCCCCAGATGTATCTAGCAGAAAGCATCATCTCAGAGGTGGAAACACTGCTTCCACATTCCTTGGTGGTCCCAAGAGTCTCCTCTTCTGACCACCAAACGTGGCTGTGGCTGCCAACACGCAGCCCGGAGCTGAAGGTGAACATGAACATCTGGGGGCAGGACAGGCACCCGGATTTTTAAAGCGTGGTCTGGAAAACCCCCAACCCCAATTTCCCCAGAGCCTGTGGCTCACGGCAGGGCAGCAGGTGTCCCAACCCGGCCTGTCATCCCCCCATCCCCGCTTGCCATCCCCCCAGCGCTGACTGGCGCTGGGACCAGCGCTCCGGCTCCCGGAGGGGGGTGGAAGGGGGCTGCCTCCTGCACCCCCCGAGCTCGCCGGGCCGAGCAACCGCCGCCCTGCACGACACCATTTCTATCCTCTTTGTGCCACGAGGTGGCACCAGGACCCCTCGGAGTGGCGAGAGCCCAGTCCCGCCGTGCCCGGGGACCAAATGAACGTCCCTTGCGCTAATGACTGAAATGACCGCTTATCGGTATGGCCGAGGCAGGAGCTTCAGAGCTGTGCAGCAGTCCTGCTGCCCTCACCTGTGAGGGCACGGGGCCAGGCTGCATCGCTAGCCAGAGGGGAAGGGGTGGGGATGTCAGGAGCCAGCAGGGTCCTGGCACATCTCAGAGAAGCCGGGGAGAAGCAAGGCAAGGGGAGGTGAGCAGATTTTGTGTCACTTTGCCTGAATCTGCCTGGCTTCAGTGCTGCTTAAGGAAAGAGCATTTTGGAAGCATCTTTGCAAGGTCTGGATGTTTGGATGCTCACACACAGCGCTCAGAAAAGGAGTCGTGCTCGTGTATCTGAGCTACCCCAGGAAAATATAGGTGGGGAACATCTGCTACTTGCCTGGGGAGAGCTGTGACATCCCACAGCAGTGGAGCCTGTGCGCTGAACGGGCAAAAGACTCTGAAGCAACCATTCTGAGGTCCCTCAGAGCAAGGGGAACCTAAGAAATCCAGGGTTTAGCATCTGGGATTCAAAACCAGAAGTCTGGAAAGTGTTGGAAGCACATCTGTCATCTTGGGTACCTGGGAATAAGATATCTTGTGTGCAGCAGGGAATGGGACAGACAGTATAGCCAGTATACCTAGTACTAGCTTTGAGTGAGAAGACACTACTTGTATCTATTGCTCAGGGCTTTGGTTTGTCCTTCATGCATCAGCTAAGCTCTGTACAAAACAATCATGGGGATTTTTCTCAGTTCAGGGCCTTTATTGGCGCAGCACAGCACAGGCACACTGTGGATGGGGTCTGTTGATGAATCCAGACTCTACAGACATGTCCAACTCGGATATTTTGACCCCAGGTGGAGGCTTAAATGTAAATTTCTGCATCAAGCCTGTGAAGAAGATGAAGAGCTCCATCGTGGCCAGACCTTCTCCAATGCAGTTTCTCCGCCCTGCAAATGCCAAAAGTGGAACTGTTGGTGGAGCTACTGGATACATGGTGGTTCAAGCCAACACCTCATCCCTACTGTTTGGTAGCAATGGCACAAAAGACAGCATAGGCCTCAGAAATGCAAGACAGCATGGCGTTATGTTAAACAGACACCACTGTTGGTCTCCTACAGGCATTTGAACAGGTCTGTTTCCCTCTGAGCCTGCAAGGACCTGATCTGGGACACCCTAGAACCTGGCCATCCCAAGGCAGAGGGAGGTCTGAACTCTTGCTTGAAGGCGTTTAGTCTTCTGAGGTCTCAATGGTGTTTTTAAACACAGAGGCCCAGTGTTCCTCCCACCCCTCAGGGGCTGTTTGCAAGTCATCAAAGCCAAGGGTGGGTACTTCTACAGCATCCCCACTGCTGATGTCTGTGCCGCTCCCAACAGAGGCCTCGACCCGGCCATCTGGCTAACGTCTTCCCAGGGGTGCTGGGAACTTGGTGCCCAGTGCAGGACCAAATGCTCCCATTACCTGTGGAGAAGGGCAGGAACGCTTTCTTCTTTACAAAGTTCCCATCCTCATCAAGGAAATGGTTGGGGTTGAACTCATCTGGCGTCTCCCACTGTGTTTTATCCAGCAGCACGGAGGTGAGCAGAGGAATCACCGTGGTTCCCTACAGCACAACCAGGTTCTGTTTTACCATGTATGGATATAGAAAACTTCTGTCTTTGCCCATTCAGCCACACAACCACTCCTTCCTTTGGGCTCTGCCTGCAGACAAGCTTCTACCTCTGAAAAACTGCTATCTGTGCTGATACGTGTCCTTATGACCCTGAGCTCACGTGGATACCCAGTTTGCCAGCATTACTGGCCAATGTGTCATAGCACAGTAATGATTGTTGGCTGTTTCTGAGTTATGAAGCAGAAGAAAGATGTAGGCCAGGCTTCCATCCTGCCAAGCTGCTCCCTGCTTGCTTCACGCAAGGCAAGAAGACAGTGCAGTGTGATCCAGAGGCAGAACTGCTCTACAGAACAGGAATGAGAATGGGGAGCAAAGAGAATCAGGAACAAACACCAGATTACACAGACTGAGCTGTGAGAAATGGGAAGTTGTGTGCATAACCCTGAAGTCACACTGCCATTGGACACAGAGGAGGTGGGAGATTAGGGAACTGACTTTTCCCCACCTAAAGCCCTGTGCTACAAGCTTCTCTGCATATTGTCCTGTGAGTCACTGGTGTTTGGTGCCCCTGCTTCATCAGGAGAGCAGCACGTACCTTGGGGATGAAGTAGCCATTAAAGTGGGTGTCGACAGAGGTGCACCGTGGAATATGTGGCAGGAGAGTGGAATATCTTTGCACCTCGTGGATCACAGCGTTGGTAAATGGCATTTTTTTCCGGTTCTCAATGGTAGGCAAGGAGTTAGGGCCAAGAACCTGCTCAATCTCTGCATGAACCTTTTCTGCAGGAAAAAAGGAAAGGCATGAAGTGAGTTTCCCTCAGTGGTAAAGCACCTCCAGTTCCCAGCTTGTGCTACCACTGGTAGGACTACCCCAGAGCAAGAGGTTCCTTTGGTCTTGACAGGCAGCATACAATGTTTGGACAGAGGTGAAGAGGTTCCAGCAGCTGAGATTCTGGATAAATGAGAGTCTATGAAGCTTTTACAGGTAAGCAGCACTTATGAAGTCACTGCAGGGTACTTCAATAGCCCACGTAAGAAAAGCCAAACCATAAAGGTGCCTTACCTTGAATCTCGGGGTACTTCATCATCAGCAGGATGGCCCACTGCAGCGTTGTGGACGTGGTCTCGGTGCCAGCCATGAGCAGGTCGAGCACAGAGGCCACAACATTCGCATCGTGAAAAAGCGTATCGGTTTTGTCTTGCTCCTTCTGGGAAATAAAAAGCAAAAAAACCCACTGCTGTTAGCATGGAACGAGAGACCTAGGGCAGGAAACCTGGTCTTCAGAGACATGGTGTGCTGCATGTGAAGGACAAGTGCTGAAGCATGCTGCACTGTTACAGAATGCTTCAGTTTTCAGCAGAAATATTTCCACTCTTGAGATTTTTTCCCCCCAAAAAGGAACTAACTAGACAAATTTATTGATTTTTCCAACATCAGAAGATATTTATCTGCTCTGGGCAGTGGTTATCTGATCAACTTGGGACTTCCCCTGCCTGTGGATCCTGAGAAGGTGGAAAACCGGTGAGAGGTCCAGGACCATGCCTTCCCAAGTCACGGAGCTGGAACTTGACCATGTGTGTGCCAGCTCTCCTGGGAGTCACAGAAAAGCCACAAAGATTCAGGACACCTCTTGACACATAACTGCTGTCCCTGCTTTGTACTGCCAGTAGGAAACCTCTCTCCAGCAAGGGAGAGACTGCAGCTAACACTGGAGGTGCAGTTCTACACATCAGCCAGCGTGATCTCGTTAATTATGTCTTGCTTTTCCTGCAGTATTTAGCACGTTACAGCAGGAGGATGCTTACCCCAAATTTAAATATTTTCCTACCAACTGTAATAGAGCATGTTATTTAGAATCACAGAATCACAGACTGGTCTGGGTTGGAAGGGACCACAAGGATCACACAGTTCCAACCCCCTGCCACAGGCAGGGCCACCAACCTCAGGCTGGATCTACACAAGGCTGCCCAGGGACCCATCCAACCTGGCCTTGAACACCTCCAGGGATGGGGCATCCACCCCTTCTCTGGGCAGCCTGTTCCAGCCCCTCACCACTCTCTCTGTAAAGAACTTCCCCTAATATCTAATCTAAACCTTCCCTCCTTTAGCTTTAATCCATTCCCCCTTGTCCTGCCATTATCTACCCTTTTAGAAAGTTGATTCCCCTCCTGTTTGTCTGCTCCCTTCAGGTACTGGAAGGCTGCAAAGAGGTCCCCCCACAGCCTTCTCTTCTCCAGGCTGAACAAGCCCAGCTCCCTCAGCCTCTCTTCATAAGGGAGGTGCTCTAGCCCTCTAATCATCTTTGTTAGGCAAGCAGCATGGAGCATCTCTGTGTAAGAACAGAGTATCTCTGTGCAAGATAACCAGAGTAGCCATATATTTAAGATACCTCTTGTTTGAGCAACAATGCCTCGGTGTAGCTCTCCAAGTTGTTGTCCTTAATACTTTCTTTACTTTCCTCGATGTATTTCTTTAAGACCACACGCACCTCTTCTATTTTTTTCAGTATCATCTTGTGAGGTTTGAGGAGAAATCCAAGGAATGGGTAGAAATTATATATCTAAAAAGAAAAAGGAAAAAAATCACAGGAAAAAAACCCAAAACAATTCACCCATTCCCTTGTAAAACTCACGCATTGTAAAGGAGAAACCATTGCAGGAGGAGCCAAATGTGTGTGGTTGGAGCCTCTCTTCTGGTAACTAAAAAATTCGAGGGTATAAAAATGCCTCCTCTTATTAAGAATTCTCTACAGAAATGAATGGAGCCTATCAGACTTGTCTAGACAGACCCTATAAACACGAATTTAAAAAAAAAAAAAACAACCCACAAAAAACAATTAAGGGAAAGTAACAGTAAACTCACGCGACAACGGAATTGCATTTTTAAAGAGGTAATAAAGCAAAAAGATAAAGCACTGCACTTGAGCAAAGAAAACTCCAAGCCAAAATACTCGTGTTTTGAAGTTGTTTGATCATAATTTTTAACTTCCATGTGAATTACAAATCAATTACACTCCATTCTCAGCATCGTTCCATTTCACAGCGCAGTGAACAGTCGCATTTTATGTGTGGGGCAGGAGGGGGTGTTACTTAAACCATTGCTCAATGTTATAAATAAACTGGCTGCAGAATGAGATTCACAAATCTCTTGCTCTTGCTAACTGGTTACCACTTTTGCTGGTTCCTGCAAAACCTAAACCTGCTGTAGAGATTAAGAGAGAAGGGATGTTGCAGCGTCATGGATCGGAGCTCCCATAATCGGTTCTCTTCAGGTAATAAAGTCGCCAGCATCTTCTTTATTTTTTAGCAGAATACTGGATTATTTTCAGTATTACCTTAAGCACTAATTCTCCATTCCTTGTTATGGAGGATTAAGTTTAACACGAGCTCCTGGCTCTAAGGTGACACTCTTAGTTGGAATCCTCTTTTTACACAGTGCCATGGAGCAGGTGTTGATTTAACGCTATGATAAGGAGGTATGAGAGGTCCCTATAGAACACCTGCAGCTCTGCACTTCATGCTACTACTCTGTAACCTCACTAGTTCCTTAGGCTGCAGCAAGGAACCAAACCTTAGTGACCCTCAAATACAAGTGCAGTCATCCCTAAAGGCAAGAAGTTACTTTTGGGATGTTCACACAGCATCCAGCAGAGAAATAACTGGGATGAGCCCAGGGATTTTTCTTTATACATGCCCAGATAAAGCTGTTATTTCCCTAGTTTTATCACCAGTGTGTTTTTGAAAGAAATAAACTCTGGCCATGCCTTCCAAGAGGCACCAGGTTCCTTCCTGCCTCTTCCACCTGAGCCTCCTTTGGACACAAAGTGCTAGGGAGCAGGAGATGCTGGCATTTCACAGTTTAGTCTGATTACTGCTGGAAGAATATTGACAAAACAAATAATCCAAGCCCCAAAACTGAATAAGCAGAGTCCTTCTGAACTCTGCCAAATATGCTATGAACAGTTTTGAGACACAGTCCAGCAACATTTTCCTGCAGCTCCTGGAGAACACCAAAGACTGAAGATTGCCCAGATCCCAGTCCTATCTTAGGGTGTGTTTCCTCGGGGGAGGCTACAATTTGCTATAAACCAGAAAGTTTGCTAAATAAAGTGACTAAACACAGTAAAATAAAGGGCAGTGTCTATAGGGTTTCCATGGATTTCCACTGATGCACCTGGACACTGCCTGCCCCAGTCCCACCATGCTGAAAGCCTCAGATGTTGCATATTCCAGCTGTGGAAGAATCAAACACATCCCTTCTGCTGGCACAGTGAGATTGGTATCTCATCCCAGTGCCACTGCATGATGTTGTACCCCTTTGCAGGAGGATTTCACAAAGGAGGAAGAGCTCAAATCAAAGAATCTCATCCCTGCCCATCGTAGGGAGGCTGTATTAGATGGTCTTTAAAGGCACTTTCCAAGCCAAACCACTTTCTGATTCTATGGATCTTATGTTTCAGTACCCCACGGACTCCCCATCAATAGCAGATTGGCTTGACCTATCAACTCCAACGAGATACCGAACCACCTCAGTGCAAAGGGTAACTTACATGCACGAATGGATGGCTAAGAAGGTGCATAACTTCATCTATGAGTCTTATCACAGTGTGAAAAACTGGGTCTTCATAATCAAACCTTCTCCCAAAGAGAATAGTAAAGGTGATGTTGGCAGGAGCCATATTCAGAAATCGTAATCGGAAAGGTTCACCTAGAAATGAACAAAACCATAAGTGCATGAGACCAAACCCATTTCTGAATCAGAAATGAATTCTGAAGTAGAATGAAATACCTGATGGCATCTCCAGCTCACCTTTGAAGGATTTGATGAACTCAACATGAAAGCCAAGCTCCTGAAGCATCCTCTCTTCTCCAAGATGCTTCCCCATACCAAGATCCCGCATGGTGGCCAAGCTGAACCGCCGTGTCGTCTTCCAGATCTCTCGAGAAGAAAACAACACACCTAGGGAGGGATTGCATGCTCTGTTTGCTGAGCTGGTATGGGAAAGCATCGCCCCAGGCAGGCTCAGGAAGACAGCAGGCAATGTTTCAAACAGTTGGATACTGTTCACACCAAAGCCCTGGCTTTGGCTTGTTTAGAACACCATCTCTTTGCAGCCATACAGGGTAAAAAGCTCTATGCATTTATCTCAGGCTGATTTGTTTTTCCTTAGAAAAAAGGACCCAGCTGTTTCAGAGAGCAAGGCTGGGAGTGGATGACACTGCTCTGTCCCTGTTACAAGCAAGACAAAAAAGATTTCACCAAACAACTCATGTTTTAGAGGATGCACTTTATAATGTGCAGGCGGGACAAGGAGAGGTGGCAGGGAGGCACCTCTGCTTACAGCTGGGGAACACCCCCCAACTGGCTAACCCGTCAGACAAAAAAAGCACTCAGCTAAGAGGGCACAGAGATGTTTGGATACAATTCAGACACCCTCCCTTCCCAGGAGGTCTTCCAATGGCTGAACACAGCCTACATCTTCAGAGGCTGCTGGGGAAGTGGCACAGTGTATCCTTCCTCACACGGGGCCTCACTCTTAAAAAACAAGAGGAGAAGAACCCCACATGCTGTATGCATTATATACATATTAGGTCATCAGATCTTTTCCTTTCAGTCCTGGATTATTCCCTTCATTGTTTCTCAATGTCTAGTCTCGGGCAATGTATTACTTTTTAACATGCAATTCAGAAACCTGCCAAAAATCTGTTTACAGAAGTAATTGTTTGAGGTACAAACAGCCCGTGCAGTTGCAGCCTTGCCAGTTCTTGCAGACTTTATCATGAGTCATGCGTGATCCATGCTTTGTCTGAACTCCCAGTAACTGCAGAAAAGAGATTGCACAAGGTCTTTGCCTTCACACTGTGAAAAACCAACCCCTTCCCCCTGCACTGCAACAAAAATGATCCCTTGAAATGTGACTCAAGGCCACTAAAAGCAAAAAACTGATCATAGAATCATAGAATCATGGAATGGTCTGGATTGGAAGGGACCCCAAGGATCACAGAGTTCCAACCCCCCTGCCACAGGCAAGGAAGGCAAATAAGAAGATCCTCAGAAGTATTTTTCTTAGGGGAAACTAAGTCACTGCCCCCAAGCTCCACCAAACGTAGATCTCAATGATATGGACACAGCTTGAGACTCTGAAATACTGTCATGATCAAAGCACACTTAAGAAGCAGCACAGTAAGCACTCCCACATCTCTTCATCCCGCCAGTACCATTTCCATGCTGGATGTCATCAAACATGGGTACTGGTGGTCTGCTCAGGAACATATCTGTCTTGTTCAGAAGGACATCCTTCACTGCCTCGTAGCCGGTCAGCACCACCACCCTCTGAAACCCCAAGTGGACAGTGAACACAGGGCCGTATTTCTCTGAAACCTAGAAAGAAAAATCAGAGCGTGGAGATCATCAGTGGAGGCAATATGTCCTGCTGCCACGGCTGAAGAGTGGCCTTCCCTCCTCCTCCTGTGGCCAGAAGGGATGGAGGGATGCCAGAGATAAAGCCCTCAGACACTTCAGTGAAACATGAATCAAAGCAAATAAATACCACGCTGTTTAACCCAACAGATTCCATAAAACAACTGGTTTCTTGAGCTGCTTGAGCCCAGTTTGGCCCATTGGGTTACAGAGACCATATTGGACACCAACAATATCACTGAGATCTGCCAGACAGCTATCGAGCAACTGACTGCAACACCACAGCCCACCACAGGAGGATGGTAGAGCAGAGGTGTCCTCATTTATTAGAAAAAGCCAAATAAAAGCTTTCCTGCATTTAACACAAAGAGATATTTAATATGATTCACCAAGGATGGACATATGAAGGTGTAAGAAACTGCTGCCCTTTCACTTTGTCTTAGAAAATTACCACACCACCACACTCTACTTTGTATTTCTGCTACACCATAGTTTCCAAGCCACTGCAGAGCAGGACTTCATCGTGAGGGCTGAGATACTGGGTAGCAGGAGCTCTCTGGGAGACTAAACACTCTGGAATGTTGCTCCCCTTTTTTCCGGAAGACAGATGCAAGGCAACTGTGATTCCTACAGAGGACCTTATGTTGTGCAAGTCCAAGTCATGCACTGCTTCAAATCATCTCTCCTACATCTCTTTTTTGGGCTGTGCTACATTTATTCCCCTTCTCATGAAAAACTGGCAACACGAGTAAGAAACACAAGCTATTTTGGCAGCTGCAACTGAGCATCCATCTCCGTTTGTCTACGTGGACACTCAAATATTTGAAAGTATTTCACAACATGAGGAAGATGCCAAAATTCAGGTCCGTCAGTCTGATCTGCTGAGGACACTCAGAGTTTTCCATACTGAGTAGTTCTCATGTCAGCACCACTCACATCCCAGAGTTGGGATTTAAGAGTGTCCTTGGTCATTCTGAAACCTTTAACACAGGGGGTTTTTTAAAAACCCACATTTGGCACCAAAAGTCATCTCAGAACTGTCAGCAGAGGAGAATTTTAGATAGGTACATGCTGGCATTTAACACCCAAGAAGAGAAGAGGGCTTGTTCTTACCTTCATCAGTGACCTGTCTTGCCTTCTGATGTCCAGCAAATGCAGGTTGCCGATGATCGGAAGAGGAAGCGGACCGGGAGGCAAATTTAAAACCAATTGCTTATAAACTTTTAAAACATAAAATGCAACTGATAAGAGCAACGCCCACAGCCCACAGAAGAAGAGGGCTGTGAAGGCAGCCATGTTTTGGTGGAGCTCACCTTTGTGGAAAGCCACCGCAGTGCCTTTATTAGTGCTCGCTTGGCACAATCTTCCCCTCCACCCCCAGCTCTCCACAAAAACCGTAGGTTATGTTAGCAAAAGGCAAAGTCCAAGCACAGTTCGTGGAGATACAGGCTGCTGGCTCTGTGCTGAGTGCAGCAGGGCAGGTCTGCTCTGTTCCCAAAGCCTAGCTCTGGTTCTCCCACCTGCAATAAACTTCCAGTGCCCAGGAGATCCATAATGGTTTTATTATTAGGCATCCATTGTGATATTTCCCTCAAGACTTCCCTCTCCACCCCTTCCCCATCCTCTTCATCTAACCTCCTCTCCAAACACAGACAGCTCTTCACTTTCTGCTTTCTTTACCTCAGTGATGCTGATCCCAAGATAATCCTTCAAGGTAGACAAGCATGGCTCATCCCACGGTTCAGTGAAGGATCAACAGGTCCTGCTCCAGGCCACACATGAAGCTGGGTGGACAGCATCCTCTCTCTTCCACCTTCTGGTGAAGGGAAACAGAGCTGTGTGATCTTCGCAGGCAAAACCATCAAGACCCATTTGTTGCCTCTGCAGACTGGGAGCTCTGCTGCTCACCTCTGCAGTGTTCCTGTTTATCAGCATTTTGAGTCTGGGCTGTCCTACAGATCTATAGGGTGTGCAGACACAAAACCACTTCACCTTATGTCAGGACAACCCAGCAGCCCGGCTTGAACAATTCAACAGCCTTGTGTGAAACACCTACCAAGGCACTTGTACAGCTCTCACTGTTCCTTACTGGGGACTACACTCAATAAAAAGCTGAGCTTCTGACCTCCTCTTGGGTTTTTTACCCCATCAGAGGTTGGTGAAAACTGCTGCCAACTCCAAAGCCAGAACTCAGTCTCATGCCCCCATCTTTTCTGGGTGGGTGTTTCTGCGAGGGGCATTTCTTCCTGCTCCCCAGCCAGTGTTAACTGGTACCACTTTCACTCCATACACAACAGGAGGGATATAAAACCCATGTCTGGGAGAGCTGGATTATTGAATCCATATGAATGCAGAAGGCTTTGTTAGGGGCCTGCTGTTCCCACTGGTTTCTGGTAGCATCTGACGGAGCGAGACCTGTCAGAGACATTAGTGGAAACACACATTGCTTCTATAAATCCACCCTGATCTCACAGAGGATCCAGCAGTCCCTGAGGTAGGAAAAGATCTTTTGATATCCCTTTTTTTTTTTGGGGGGGGGGGGGGGGGGCCTTCTGGATCACAGGGATTTTGTACTGCTCCACACCATGACATCAGGTGGCATCAGCCTTGAGGATGCTTTGGGACTGTTCCAAGGTGCAGTGAGGGTCACACACTAGACACAACAGACATTCAAACCTGGGCTCTCCCATCCACGTCAGGCAGGCCACAGACCTGCTGAGGGGGCATGATCTCAACTCATACCCAAACTGTGCACCACCCAGGAAACAACGCCCTGTCTGTCTGTCTGTCCATCCATCCATCTGTCCATCCACCCCAAACCCACTTGTGTTACAAGCCACAGCCTCAGTGGTAAGAGCAGGAGCCTGGGAGTCTGGACGGGCGAGTTCACGTCCTTGCTTGGACAATGGCTTGCCTATGTGGGTTTGAGGAGTCGGCCCCAGAGCGTATGTCAGTGCCGGGCTCTGAATGCAGCTGCTGTGCCCTGGGCCTTGGGGCTGGCTCAGCTCCTTTTGCTCTCCTCACTTTTGGGAGGGTGCCTGGGTTCCGTGCAGCGAGGAGGTGAAAGCAGGATGTGGTGTAGGGACAGCACTGTCTCACACCATACCCATTACCCAGAGACGGAGAGATGTCACTCTGGCACTACAAATGCCTTTGCCATTCCCAAGGCGAGGGGAGCGGAAGCTGTCAGAGCACCTCTGCATGCACAGCCAGCCAGGGGATGGGGGGTTACTCATTACCTGTGGGGTGAAGCAACCCGTGAAGGAGGTAACACTGGGTGAAGATAACAGCATCCTAGGTGGCCCACAAAAGCTTTTTCGCCTAAGAGATTTTAAGTTAAAAATTAAAGTGAAAAATTAATCTTTATCCAGGAGTGAATGATCTCCTTGAAAAAAAGCCAAACCTCTCCAGTCAGGGCAGGGTCAAGAGTTACTGGAGGAATTACGGAGAGGGAAGCACAGAAAGAAAAACCATTGCCCAGAGCCCCAGGACCAAACCACCCATAGGTGTGTAGTTGGGAAAGGAAATCATTCCTTGGGCTGTGGGTAATTATTTGGAGGTCAAGCCCCTCCAAATCAGCCACTCTTGGGCAGGAATGACTAGAAAGCAGAAAACAAGGTCTCCCTCCCTGCATCTGCCCTTGGAACCAGCAATGGGCAGGTGGGGTTACGGTCCAGGCCATGCTGTCTCCATGCCTGGATGCATCCTATTGCCCCTTCACACAGCACGGAGTCTGAGGAGCAGCATGCCACTTGAGTCCTGCTCCTGCAGGAATCGGGACAGTGAGCCTGTGGTATTCAGGAGACTACGTTTATCAGGTGGATATGTCTGTCCCTCAAGGCATCACCTGGCAGCTTGCAGAAGCATGATGCTATGCAGAAGCATGATGCTACGCAGAAGCATGATGCTACGCAGAAGCACGCGCAGTGGTCAGTGGGATGTGCCCTCCAGCACTGCAGCGAAGTCCTGTCACACACAACAGTGTTCCCAGCCTCTGCTGTAGGTGGGCAGCACCAATGAACTCGTGTTCCTCCTGGGTGTCCAGTGACTGGGGGCAAGAAGCAGGAGAGAGAATTTCATTTCTGCCTCAGAGAAAAGGCCCCAGTCTCAACCTAGGTTGCCAGATCCCTTTATTCCAGAACACTTTGCCAGGCGAGTACAATGAAATAACCCTGCAGCAGAGGCAAACACTCCATCCTCTCCACAGCACCCTCAGCAGCTTCAGCCTAAAGCTGCCTGACCTGATGGGCAGAGACATACTATGTCCCTGGGTGCCAGCCCGGCAGGCACTCCGCTCTTGTACTCTCCTTCTGAGGCTTCAGGACCTGCTCACCATCATCTTACTGGGCTCTTCTCCCCAGCACCACTGGCAGACCCCAACACCACATATTTTAAAGCAGGATTTGCTGTGCTTTTTTAATTCTCCTTCCTGGGCATTCCCATCCCATCTGCCCAGCCTCTGATCCTTAAAGCTTCAATCTCAGGTTTTAGCTGGTGCTTAATGATGTGCTGATGTATCATAGTTTAGTTAAATACTTTTTTGTTCCTCTCTTTCTGAGGATGATTTCAGCTTCTCTCCTCTGCAAAAACTGCTTCCTTGCCCAGTCTGCTCCCTGACGGTACCCATGGGCAGTTCAGCCCTGCCTGCATGGCACTGACATGCATGGCATCGACCCACTTGGCATTGACCTGCACAGACAGTTCTGTGTCACAAAGTCACATTGCCCTCCCCAGCGCTGCAGAACAGCCACCTCTGCTGTCCACATCACCCCATGCCGGCCTGGGACACATCCTCTCGCCACCACTGCTATGGACAAAGCCCAAGACTGCCAGTTCTTCTAGCACAAACACAAAATCACAGGCTGGCAAAGCCTCCCACCCCCAACTGTCCCACATTGCTACACACCAAACAAAACCCAGCCTCACCGAGACAAAAAGGTCAGGACTCCAGTTGGGTTTTTCCACTCTGCAACCTTGAAAACACCATTTCCTCTCTCCTTCCTTCCCTGCCCAAGGGATGGAAACCTTGCCTATGGGCTTTTCCTCCCCATCTCCACAGAGCCCACACCAGAGTGCCCTGGGAAGCCAGTGGGATCAGCAGGGGGCTGCAGGACCCACAGGGATGCCAGATAAGCCGTGAAGGAGCCAGCAGCCCTCCAGCGTGGGTGGCCTCAGCAGCACTTTCCCTACTCAGCGGCCGCAGCTCACAGGCAGCCACAGGAAAAAACTAAGCCCTTCTCCATTTATTTTTCTTGCAAGTTGTGTTTTAAAAGTTACACTGAACAGCCCCTTTGAAACAGCATGAGCTGCCTTGGAGCTTTCTCATCAGCTAATTAACACACACTGACAGCTGTGACAGCCAGGCCCAGCAAAGCCGGGGAAGCCCCATGCAAGCTCTGGCCAAAATCCCACCACCTGGACCCCTCAACACCTTGCATAGCCAAAATGCTGTTGACCCTGAAACCAGCAAGTGCCTTTAAGTCATCGGTCCATGTACGAGCTTTTGCCTTCAAGGCTGGAGCTGCCTGTCATGAGCTTGTGGCTTGTAATGTTGCTCAGGAAGCACCAGCTCTCACTGGGCTTGGGGAGGTTTAGGGGTTTCTGTTCAGTGCTGCAGGCCAGGCATTTGTCTGAGGAAGGTGAAAGTGCTTCAGTGGTGTTAACGTGGGAGACAACTTCTCCAGCCCCGTGTGGATTGTCTTCTAAAAAGCTCCATCCCATCTCAGTCCCTGGGGCCTGTCCCTCATTCCGGAGATGCCAGCTCTCCAATGGCACTACTTCGCCCTTCGCTCGAACAGCAAGTGCACCCCAGAAAAAGAATCGTCACTATCCATCATTTATAAAAGAAGAATCCAGATGGGAAAGGGAAAAGATTAGTTCAAAGGCCACACAAGACCATGACTGAAACAAGCAGAACCCTGCTGCGGGCCTACCAAAAAGGGCAACTAGGTAAACGTGCCCCCAGCGAAGGAATTCGGCCTATCACGACTCAGGTATTCTATCACCTCTAAAGCACCGAAACATGACTTGGCGGTGGCAAAACCCAGCCTGTGGTTTTCAACCTGAAGCCTCAGAAGCAGCAATACTGAGAAACGACTACATCTCCCCCCACCATCTCCCCAATAAACCAACCCAGAGCTCCCCTGGAAGTGTTTTTGGGATTTGCAAACCACAGGGTTCAGAATCGCTGATGTATGGCTGCATGGCACCACTGGCCAGAGGGGCACCGCACTCGTTTTGAGGTTACAGACTAATATTTAATTCACTTGGTAGTTTTAAGTTAAAGTGTAGCAGTGTTATCTATCCAGGTCAGCAGCACAGACAGTTATTGGCCTGCTGTAAACAAATGAGGTTCTTGCTCACTTTGCAGGAGGATCCCGGCCCTAGCCAGCTTCCTTTCCCTCTTGTTAGTAATTCTGTAGGACCTAAGCAAAGGAAAAAAAAAGCCTCAGAGGTTTGCTGCATAAATTATTACCCAGTAAAAGCCTAAACAGGTCAGAGAGATATGGCCTTGGACCTGTAAAAAATTCAGTATCAGTGGCTAACCTCGCCAAAGGTGGATGCATTGCAGCAACTGCTGGCTGAGCACTGGAAGCTAAATCCCATCCAGCCTGCACTTGGCTCTCCCAAGCCAGCAAGAGAGAGGAAAAGCAAGAGGTTTGCTAATGAAACCCGCAGTTTTCCTTGCTGTCATGTCAGCTGTGAGCATGGAGGTGACATAAAAAGTTCTGAACAGGCTTTTCCCAGCCATTACGGTAGTCTTAGAGCTCCAAAGTCTTGGTGAGACAGGAGATGGTGTAAAGCTAGAAATAGTCTGTACACCTTATGCCTTGCAACTTTATGGTTACGGTAACGTAAATCTAGTTGTTGGAATAAAATCTTCTACATCACTGCATTCATGGGTATTCTCCTTTTTATATGGAGGAGCCCGCTAAGAAGCAGCTCACAGGTCTTTATTTCAGGCCTGGATTGACCTCACAACCAAAGCTTAACACATCTGTGCAGGTTTGCTGAGCTGATATGCCAGACCTGTGAACCATGAGGTGTCACTCCCATGTCCCTACCATGTCCCCACTCTCTGGGCAGGTCCCAGAACTTGATAGATCAAGAAGGTTCCTAACAAGGAGGATGTCCTCAACTTGCCCCCATGGCTCAATTTTATCCCGTCTCACTGACTTTGGGCTTCCACTGAGTGGAAAGGGATAAGGAGCTGAGCTCTGGGGCGAGATGGCTTAGTGAAGATGCATCAGCTTCACCAAGGCCAACCCTTGCCCCTCTGACACCAGCTGAGTTTTACCCTTTAGTGTCCATCACAGCTTGCCATTAGCAACAGGAATGTGGGGAGCACTGCTGGGGGGGTGAGGGGGGCTTAGTCCCCTACTCAGGCTCTAGTACCACTCACCTTCTCTTCTCACATGTCCGTGATCCCTCTTGTGCCACGTTCAGAGTCACACGCTGCCCATGCCAGCTCCGTGGGGGATTCCTGAGCAAGCGCAGCGACACCTCATGCCCCACTTATACAAAGAGACATGCAAGAGCCAGACTGGCAGGACTTAGCCCTAATCTGCAGTGGCACAGCCCTGTAATGAGTGCCAGGAAATGTCTTTAAAAGGAGACTGCTTTCTAATTGCTTCTTAAAAAAGCCCAAAAAGCCCTTAACATGGACTCTGTTTGGCACGATGCTGGGCTGCATTTCTAAATCCAGTTTCTGCCATGAAGTTTACTCTGGCTCTTTGGTTGTGTTGCGTCCACAAGCTACTATTTTTATTCTTTCTTTTGATCATCGAGCCTGTTTACAGCACGAGGGGAACAATATGGGAACAGAAATAAAGCTGGGGCAAACCCAAAGGAATGAGACCACCAATGGCATTGCCAGCATCCCTGCCTCCAAGAGCTAGCAGCCCTGCAACAGAGCGGTACCGCGGTGAGACTCAACTAACCCATTCCTTCTGGTTCCATGTGGCCAACCTCAGTTGTGTTCGATCTACCCATCATGTACAAACTTAATACCAAACAGTGAAACCGCCTGCATGTCCTTAAGCTGCCGGCTTCCTATCTGTGGTACATCCTAAGAGAGAGTATTGTCTCGAGGCACTGACTGTCACAACAGTATCACTTTTGGCTTCCTTAAATACAGTAATCAAAGTATTTTGAACAGTAGCCTACAGCTACTGAATACTTTTCTGTCTCAAAATAGACATGAGCCTCCTCCCACCTTCTGCCATGAGCTTTCTGGTCACTCTGAGGTTTCGGTGGTTCTCTCCGGTTTCCTTCGCTATATTCAGTGAGTGCAGCCCAGCTGGTTGCTGTAGACTTTGATCCAAATGCTGCCAGCTTATACTGTGAGGCACAGAGTCAAAAGGACACAAAATATGAGTGAAGAACATTTGGAAAAGGAAATATTTTCTGTCTTTGCATTTACATTTTTAATATAGTCGTGTTGTCTAGAGGCCAGATTTGGGGAATGGAAAGCGGGAGCCTGGTTTCTATTTTCAGCCCAGGCACTGATTGCTCTGTGTTGCTGGCAAATCTTTTAATCTCTTTCCCTCTGTTTTTCCCTTCTGTAATAAAGGGACGATCAGACCTCCCCTTGTGTGGCAGCATCCTCTGATGGAACACCGCAAGGACAAAGTATTAATAACCACCCTGTACAGAAAAGCCAAGAGGTCACAGGTATTTGAGCAGAGCTTAGCTATTCAACGCTCCTTCACAAGCACACCGTGCCTTGATGTTAATAGACGTTATATATTAATATGGGATGGAAATGTAGACCCTTCAGGGCACGAAAGTAACCCTATCCAGAGCACCACTGAATAAATACAATACAAAGATGAAATTGCTTCAAATACTGAACAAAATTGAAAGGCAAAGAGATATTAAAGAGGAACAGCCAAGTCATCCTGCTCTCCTCCCAGCTGGCATCTAACTGCCCTCAGCACAAACACGTGAATGAAAAGGAGTGCTGTGTACCAAAAGGGGATGCTGTAAGTGGTCCATAAGCAGCTAAGTGTGCTCCATCCTCCACTTCTTTACTTCTCTGGAATGTTCCCAAGGAGATGCCAAGGACTGAGCTCCCCAATGGCAAATACAGCAGACCCTGTGCTCAATCTCATATGGAATCAACCCTGGAAACTATCCCATCAGGCCATCCCTGCCTTATCCTCCAGGTCTGCCACACTGCTGCTTGTCCTTTTCTTCCATAGAATTACCAGAGACTCCTTCCATGCAGCCACCCTGACCGCTGGATACCAACCTCCTTCCTGGGCTGCTCCACAGAGCTGCCACCTTTCAATCCCTGCAAGGTGGTCAGAGCTGGGCTCTGGTTACCTGGGATCTGCCAGGTCTTCTCAGCCCCCTGCCTGCTCAATTCCAGCTGCCGCACCTCTAGCCAGATGTCTGAGCCCACCACTTGTGCGAGTGACCTCCGGCACCACTATCTGGACCAGGGCATGAGCAAAGCCCTGCTCTTCCTGTGGTCTAAGCCACTTCTGCCCATTTCACCAACACAAGCAGCTGCAGTGGCAGATTTTAGGGAAGATTTTGGGGACCTGGGTGATGAGCAGCCCACAGCAGAGATCTCCACACTGGACCACTGCAGCCACAGGAAGGTGGATGTTCAAAGCCTTGTGCACCTTCCCATCTGTTCCACCAGACCAGTTATTAAAATAATTTCAAAACAATCAGTGTTGCATCCCGCTGTGTGATGGTCAAGCTGCTTAATTCTCAGCACAGCTTCTTGGATCACACTGAAATAATGTGCATATGCTCCGGGGCCAGAGACCAGCGTTTATTTTAAGAGGTTCTTTAGGATCAAGACAGTCACCATGAGCTCTTCACATTTACTATTCGGGGCTGTTGAACCACAAGTGACCTTTCAGATTCTTAAGACTTGGATTAGGAAGGGCTTTATATACTAAGCCTAATGACTCGAATTATAGCCTTAGCATCCTGAGAGTCAGAACTGAACTACAAGCATTTTACTTTCTTCTATCCACAAAACAGCTTGGGCTGGATTTTGAATGCATTTCGAGGGTATGTCAAGCTGGTGCCCATTATAATGATCAAGTTGAGTTGCAGGAAAGATGACCTAGGTAAAGGTCATGTCTGAGAGAAATGGCAGGATTTTCTAGATGAGCCAGCCGAGACATCTGTCTTCCTCCCTCAGAGACAACTCCTTTATCACTTCCAAATATTAAAAGGAATCCCTGTGAAATGCTACAGCACACTTCAATCCGTGGGGCTGCAGGAGTGGGATACAGTATTTTGTCACTGTCAAATCTCTATGGCAAGAATAAGTTTGGTGGGACCAATAATCATCTTTCTGTGACTGGCTGAGCTGCAAATTATCTTCCAGCTCTCAAACTAAAAGAATTCCAAGCCTCAGGAAGCTGTACAGCATCTGGCACCGAGGCACACATGTCCTGGAGTGGCCACTTTCAATGGGCACTTACACAGTTCAACACCACAGTGAAATTTGCTTCCAACACAGCTGGAGCTTGTGTTCTCCCTTACCTGCATTGGGCTGCCCTTTCCCAGGACCAACGCCGGAGGCCCACAGAGCATCCTCTGGACAATTCCATGCACCAGCGGCTTGCAGCTGTATAGCAGGTCAAAAGTTTAATTTGCCCATTAAAGCAATTTTATGAGGGATACAGGGCCCTCAGCCACAGCAACAATGCAAACAAAGGTTGATGGATACGTCCTGGTGGCTCAAGGCCCTTCCGCTGACAAGGATGGGGAAGATGGGCACAGCGGAGCAGAGAAGCCGGCAGGACATGCTGTCTGCAGAGGGGCGGCATCCGTCACATTCCCTTCGCTCTTCTCTTGGAGCAACAAACCACCTGTAATACTTGTATAGAGAACAGCAGCAACCAAGACTCACCTGCCACGTTTCCCTGTTCCCCCAGGACCCCCAAAATCCCATACCCAAATGATCTGAGACACTCTGCTCTGCGGTAACTGGCTAGTTCAACCAAAGGCAGCATTTTCTCATTAAACAATGTCACAGATGTACTCTCGATCTCTCTGCGGTCACTTTTCCCTCCCTCCCTTTGTCCAAAGGCAGCTGAAATAATAATAATAAAAGGATTTAGAAAATAAAGGGGGAATGCTTGGTTTTCTTTCAAGAGCCAGGGAGAATTTCTGAGGACTGAACCAGTCTCTGGAAATAATTGTCCCATTCACTGTCATTTTGCTCCCGCACGCTGCATTCTGCAGCTGCCAGTCTTGGCTGCTCCAAAGGAAAGCAGGAGGGTGTATCAAAGTGCAGAGAGCTGTTTCATCCTGTATCACCGCACAGGTCATCATTTTTGAATGAGTTCTAGTTAAATACTGCAGACTCACAATCCTCAAAGCCCTACCTGGCCTACGTGGAAATAAAAGTTACCGTTGATGAGCTGGTTTCCTCCTCATCATCTTCTTCACTAATTCACTCAGATTTTCCTGTATTATTGGTGAAAGTTGAGTTATAATCTGGCTCAGGAGCTCCCGTGAGAAGGAAAGGGGGATGCTGGTGCAATAGTCCTAACGCAGCCCCTGCTTACTGCAGATTTTCCACCTCCCAGATAAAACAGTGCATCAAAGCCACTGGAAATGGGAATTACCTAAAGATTTTCTTTGTTTTGACAGCAAAACCAAGCTGAGGGTAGACTGAGTTCTGGTCGAGGCATGTGCCCTAATCAAACGGTATGAGGAGATCATACCCAAGAGCAGCAATGCATTGTGACTGTGCCTTCACAGAAGGGACAGGGAGGGGATTGTCCTGCTCTGTTCTCTCGAGGCCCCAGCTGGAGTGGGTTCAGAGGAGGGCACAAAGATGATCAGAGGGCTGGAGCAGCTCCCCTACAAAGAGAGGCTGAGGGAGCTGGGCTTGTTCAGCCTGGAGAAGAGAAGGCTGTGGGGGGACCTCATTGCAACCTTCCAGCAGCCTTCCAGTACCTGAAGGGAGCAGAGAAACAGGAGGGGAATCAGCTTGTTAAAAGATAGTGGTAGGACAAGGGGGATGGAGTGAAGCTGAAGGAGGGAAGGGTTAGATTAGATATTAGGGGGAAGTTCTTTACAGAGAGAGTGGTGAGGGGCTGGAACAGGCTGCCCAGAGAGGGGGTGGATGCCCCATCCCTGGAAGTGTTCAAGGCCAGGTTGGATGGGGCCCTGGGCAGCCTTGTGTAGCTCCAGGCCTGGAGGTTGGTGGCCCTGCCTGTGGCAGGGGGTTGGAACTCTATGATTGTCCAACCCAGACCAGTCTGTGATTCCATAATTCACCTTGTTTACCTGTACAAGGGGTGGAACGGTCTTATTAGCAACCCTGTAATTTGGCCATTTAGGTGTTTATTAGGCAAGAGGCAACATAGAGAACAATCCTCCCAAGCTGATACTGCCCGGGAACCTGAACCAAGGAGTGAGTCAAGGTATAGGCATGGACTGAGCACTGGAGAGCACCCACACATATCTCACCACCCAAACCAGAGGCAGGTGGTCACAAGCATTATCAGAGTGCCAATGACCTCCTGTTTGAAGATTTCTTATTTGTCACCTCAGGCAGTTTTAAAAGTGCTGATGTAATCTCTGCCATTTCCCCTGATTTTAAGAGTCACACGCAGTGGGGATGAGGCTCCAACTGGCATCTTCTCTTCCAAGAAAAAGCACATTACACACCCAGGGTAAGGTCTGAATTGGCCTAATGGGACTTCCCCCAGGAAAAAGCTGATGAAGATGGAAATCCAGAGCCATTTTAAAGGGATTGGGGGTGAATTTTAAGGATAATTAAGTTCTTATGGACTATGATATATCAAGACCTTTAAACCCTCAATGCCTTCTGCTTTCCCAGCTGCAATAACAAGCACCAAAAAGCACTTTTTCACAAAAAGATGGAGACTAGAAGCCAATAATTGGGTGCACAGAGATCACAGAATAATACACAGAGATGGTGCAGGTAGAGCTGATGAGAAGGGATATGTGAGAATCATCTGCTAATGAATGTTTCTGCTTCCAGTGGGCACTGGAAGCTTCCAAAAATTTTTGGTAAGGGTTACCAAGTGACAGCTGTACTGACCTGAAAGGCATCACAGCCAAAAAGAGATGATGGGTGCAGGTAGAGCTGTGCAGTTGAACTGGAAGAAGTGTTGCCTTCTGCAGCCCTCCAAGCTGCCACCGCAAGAGGACACTTTGGCTTGGGCACAGGCTGCAGGTTCATCACCAGCAGTGTTCCACGTTCAGATTGATCAGAAGGAGGAGAAGGTAATTTGCAGGACTCAAAGGAAAACTTGGCGTGTTACTACTGTTTCTGATTGATTCTTCAGGTGAAACGAAAGCAGGTGTTTCCTTCGTGGGGCTGGAAGCGACCCATGGGAGCGGTGGGGTGAAAACACTTTGTACTTCTGGGGTGAGTTTCATTTGCACCCACAACAACTTCAACAGCTCCTCCAGTATCTATTTTATTGCAGTCAGCAGCAGAATGTGGCCCGTGGAGCGCAGCTAAGCAGCTGGTTTACAGGGTGCACTGAACACACAGATCCTCTGTGTTGCAGTAACACCATCATCCCAAAATGAGACCAGAAAACCTTCCCTGGGCTGAGCCATCACCAGTCCAATGCTGCTGATGAGCACACTCAGACACTGGAATTTCACCCAGATTTCATCTCTTTAACACCAGCAGTGTGTACACAGGGACCTGCTTACAGCCAGCCCTGCCATCTTCTGCTGGTTTGGCCCTGAGAACTAACCACATGTAAGAGTTCAGAGAAGCTCCATATTTACTCTTCCTGGCGTATCACAGTGCCCCATTAAATGAGGATGAAAGATTTCCTTATGCCACAGGGATAATACTCGTTATTTTTACCCTTATGGCAGCCAGGATTTGTGCCAGGTGACATCCTGCCTTAACCAGGCTACTTCAAGAGGTTACATTCCCGACGTTCATCCTTGCCCTCTGGTATGTTTGATGCCCATACATGGTTTCTTGGCTGGCTCTCATCTTGCCTATCTGGTAGCATGCATTTGTGACAGCTCACAGAAACACGGCTCCTGTTTAACGAGGTAAATCAGGGTGCTGGTCAGTCATTTCCAGGATCCTGCAAGAGCTGCTGCTTCTAATAAAGGGTACTATCTTCATGAAATCTATCAAGTCTGTTTACATGTATCTATGCTACCAGGGAAACACTACAGCTGTAGCTGCAGCTTTCAATATGCCAAAATTGCTTTAACCCAGTTTGTTCAGCCCAATTAAGCCCACGGGAAGTAGACAAATAAATTGGTTGCAACCTTCAGCGGCCCCAAGACTGGAGACGGGCAGCAAGGCCAAGGGAGCCATTGCACTGTGCGCCGAGCATCCTGAGCAGCTGAGATCCCGCAGCCTCACGGCTCGAAGCGCTTCACAGACAAACGCCGCTGCCCACGTGCCAACCACCAAAGCAGCATCATGGTACCAGATTCAGGCAATTTCATGGAGCTTAAGACAGCCTGTTTGGTACAAAAGAGGCTGCCAAAGCCTGTTGTAGCTCTAGACCAGTACAGGGAAACGCAGTGTCAACACCCTTCTTTGGGTCCAAAGGAGCTCAACAGTGATTTTCACTAGGTCCAGCTCCTTATAAACAAATGAGAGTGACAGACCCTGTGTCCCAAGGCTTAGAGATTTAGAAAATACACACAAGCCCATGAGGAGAATAGATTTAAAGTCGTCACAGCTAAAGGCTATGTGATATTTTAATTAGCAGCAAACCTTCTTTAAACAATCCCAGCAACTGAAGCTAACAGGAGATGCAATTCCACCTTCCTATGAAGAGAAGGGTAACCTTTAACTGTGTGCTCACATAGTTTAGGGGGTTTTGCTTGTTTGCTTCTAACACAACCCCCTCTTCATTCAGTCTCCAGGCTGAAGGCACAGAGAAGTAGAATTTGAATAATTCTGGCCATTTATATACATGTGGCATTTCTTGACCTTTAAGTATTTAATTCTGAAACCTATTTAACTTTTTGACGTAGGTGTTTTCGTGGGTTTTGTTAGGGAATGCCAAAAATTTTCTGCATGCAGGGGGAAAAAAAACATAATTAATAAGAGCAACTCTATGACTGTGCTTCTGTTTTTAACCAAAGGGCCCTCCCTCTGTGCCCGTAACACCAGCCAAACTTTCTTAGTAGCACAAGCTTCTTATTCAGCTTTGTTTTAACAAAGAAAGATAAACCACTGTTTCACTTTGCCCTCCCCCCACCATTTACTCATTAGTTTTGATATTCCCTGTTCCTCGTAGGGAAAAGAACCCTGTATTTTAAAACAGTAATTATTTTTTACCTTATTAAGTTGTTGACTACATATGTTCTTCTGAAGAATTTAAAATAGAATGTAATTATAAATCACTGCTAAAATAAGCCTGTCCTGCAAAGGCAAGGCCATGTAGTTGTGTCCTTGTATGACTGGAATCGCTGTAAACAACTAATATTCCTATTTGCTGGGACAGAAATAACCAGCTCATTCAGCTGCACCAGAAAGGAAGACATAAAAGGAAACCAAAGGCTAAACCAGAATAAGCCACTGGAAAGTTTTATGTCAACAAAACTGGATTTAAATCATGTAACATCAATTCAGTATTTTGACTGTAAATGAATCAGAACATTAAAGCCTGTTTGAAAGGGAATGTTTGTGATGAAACATCTCTGAGTCGGCTCCTGCACCAAATGAATAGGAAAGTTCCTGCTTCTTCCTCCGGTGCAGGATCAAGGCCAAGCAGTGAAGGTGTCTCTCTGGCTTTAGTACTGCTCTGTTGTCCTAAATTTTGAAGATGCAAATAGGAGGACTGCAGGGAAAACACCTAATAAATGGCTTCTCAGTCACAGGTGAAGGAAAACCCGGCCCTGGTGGCACAGTGAGAGACCACATCCCACCACGTGTGCATGAAGGAGTAAAACTGAAATCACACAGACCATTTCCATTCTCATGTTTTCTAGTTTTCCAACTGCTTGATTTCACAGCTTCAATCTCTTTTAGTATCACTTTATTCTGACACAGATTTGCAGGCATCTGAGTAGATTTTAATGTTCATTACTTTGCCTGACTGGCAAGTGTTAAAAAAACCCCAAACTCAACCCAAATAAACAAAATAAAACCCCCAACACCAAGCTCAACTCAAAGCAGCATGTTTCTAAGCTATGTGAAATGAGGGGAGATGAGCCAAGAGTCACCTTGCTGTAAAATAAACAGAAACACAGTAGAGCTATTCTCCAGTGGGAGGAAATAAGGAAATAAAACTACTCATTCAACAACCACGATACACCCTTCCCAAACAAGGACAGAGGATTCATTTACCCAGTAATTTTACAATGGTGATAACAAATTAAAACTCTGAGCAGACAGCAGAGAACCAAGAAGATATACAGTCCACAGCAAGGATCAGCCAAATTAAAGGGAACTTTTTTACACTGACAAGTTTTGAGTAATTAGTTCTTCCATTAGAGGCAGAGTTCCAGCTTCCAGCAATTCTGAGTAATTAATGTTCCTTTCCTTTGCCCAGAAGCCCTGACTTCAGCATTCTCTCAGGATACAAATAGTTGTAGCCAGAGCTACACAATACAGATTAACTCAACTAGAAGACAATTAGAGTAGGCAGATGAGGTGGTAGTTTGTCAGTCTCTACACACTGTTGCTTCTAACCCTGGATGCAATTTTTATTAACGCAGCAGACTGATTTCAATGGAACCACAGGCACGATTTTGTCCTATCCGTATCCAAATGATCATTCTAAACTACAAGAATTATTGAGATTTTAAATTCTATGTGACTAAATGACAAAACAAGGCAAATGAAGTCCCAAATTATATCTTCTGTACAGATCTGGCCAGCTATAGGAATTCAGTAACTGGTTATATGCTTAATAATTTGAAAAACATAATTTAAAATACATGACAGAGGAAATCTTGCTATACTTCTCATCCCACAAAGTTAATTCCTAGATTAAAATGCTGAGCTGAGCAGCAAACAGAAGCTGGCCAGGTGGCTAACGTATTGAAAAAGGGGGTTTGATTGCCAGAGATGCTATTGCATCCACACGCTGTGTTGGCTATGATCTCTGGGTCCTCACAATCTTGCCTTTAAAATGGGCCTGGGAATACATGTCTCCCAAAAATGTGGTTTTGTGTTTTATGGGTGTTTGGGAGTTGCCTTGTTTGCCCGCCAGCTGAAGGTTCTTTGAGAAAAAGGGCAAAGTAAAAAAGAAAAGTGCAGTGAAGCCTCCTTTCCTATTCTCACTATAACATCAAGTGTCAGACGACACAGTATCTCACATTCAGCTTTGAAACCAGACATACAGTCTAACAGTACAAAGCAGAAGTTTTTCAAGCTTTTTACCCAATTTCCCAACATCACCAACCATTGAACCATACCAGGCACCAAGAGACACGTGGCAGAAGACATCATACTTTGTTTTCTCTATCCAACACAACAACAGCAACAGTGACCTTAGTTTTTAGCTTCTGCATCTTCCATAACTGCAAGAAGAGGAGGCTGAAGACTATGTCCTTCACCTGGTCACTGGTAGCACTGAAGGGAGTACATTGGAACTGCAGCTGAGGAAGAGGAGAGCAGAGCAGGACCTCACTTGCAGAGGTCCATTACTTCCTTGGTGAGAGGATCCAACTGTTCTTTTCCAAACACTGCTGTCCACGTGGACTCCAGATTGGCAGGCCTTCCGTGCTTTTAATATTAATTGATGTAAAAAGAAACAAAACAATCCTATTCTACAAAGCCTCTCTTCACAAGGACCTGTCAACATTTGCACATGGTCAGAACCAAGGTCCAGAAAAGGCAAATCCAAGAAATTCCTAAAAGGTTCCCATCTTTTTTTGCCTGGACATGACCTTTATAATCCTTCTTACAGGGCTCTTCCAGAACGTGCTTATAAGCTGGAAGTGCACAGCAAGGACCAACACTTTTGTGCAACAGAGAAATGAACAGTGGTGATTAAAAAAATTCTCAGAGAGCAGAGTCTTCTCTGACACACAAAATGCAATCATCAACTCACAAAGACACTTTGAAAACTTAATCCCTGAAAAATTCCTTTTTTTTTTTTAACCTGATGAAAAGGAAAAAGAATCAGCTTCTGCTTGGAGTGATGGTAGTTTTTCTCAGCTGCATATTCTTAGACATCAGACCCAAAGATTCTTCACTAGTTCACTTAGTGTCAGTACCATTTCTTTTGATTACAGACCCTTTCCACCAACTTTTGCACTGGAAACTCATTTTTATGCAGCTTTGGGCCCCAGAAAGGCTTGGACACTGCTCGTGCCAGCTGCTGCCCCATGGCACAGGAATAACACCTGAGCTATTGAACCACTGGCACCTTAGTGGAGAGGCTGGGTGCTGCTGCTGCGTTCTGCTCGCTGATGCATCAGGCTCCACCAGCACGATGTTAGAGCAGGGCCTGTTGGTCTCTAGTCTTTTTTAGTTGAAAGCATCATCTTCAAGAAGTCAGAAAGCATAAGGTATTTGTTACTAGTAATATATTTCATACTTCTAAAGATTTGTCATAATCCATGGCTGGGAAGGCTGTCAAATCCAGGCAAATGCTTCTTATTGAAAAATTAGGCCTGCATATCCACAGATCCTCCCCTCCTTCCCCCATCCAAATTAAAGACGTAATTCCCAACGACAGCCACTCTTCTCAACCACTGCACATCTCATCTACTTGTTATTAATAAAGTATGAACAGTGTTTGCAGAAACATTAAGGAATCGGGTCAAGAACACCATCTGAACACACGTGTTATTTAATAAGCCGATCATCTAACTTTTGAGTAATTAATGTCCTTGGTTTTTACTTGAAAGCCTCATTTCCAGCACGTTCATAGGAGATGTCAAAGCGAATGAACACAAATTAACTCTTTTGGAAGCCAATTAGAAGGGAAAGCTGGAGATGCAATATTGGCAGGGTAGATACAAAGCGGTACAGCACAGCTCTTCTTGCTGAAGGGTATGTTTAGGTACAATCAGATGATTTCCCTGCATGTGGTCAAATGCTTTGACCCCTTCCCATCTGTGCATTATCTGGTTATCCAAACAATTGCCACAAAGCATTTGAAAAACTTTAAAAAAAATATAAAAGGAAAGCTAACAAAAGCTGATGGCATCTCCAGATCACTGCATGAAGTACTAATAAGCAACCGTGTTATACAACCCACATTCAACAGGCTGAAAATGATCTTTCCCAAATCCAAATGACATACTCCTCAAGCTGGAAGTGATAGATTGCAGCTGGCTGAGCAAGCATTGTACTGTACACTCATTTTGAAAGCTGCAATCGTAAAAGCCCCTCCAGGCTTTCTGTTGGTTCCTTTGCTCTTCTTAAAGAAGAACTGCAAAGCTCCTCTTATTTAACAGTAATTACGTGGGGAGGTGGAGGAAAACTAACAAGAAAGAGAGATTTCTTCTCCTAAAGATGTGTGGTAAGATTACTTGTAATCAGAACAGCCCTTCTATGGACCAACGATGACATCTTTATTTCATCACCTCAAAACATCACAGAACTGTAGGGGTTGGAAGGGACCTTGAGAGGCCACCGAGTCTAACCCCCCAGCATGATAAATATTTGCAATTGGAAACAATGATGAGTACAAAATCTGAACATTTAATATTAGGATTATTAGAAAATATGTCTTTACAACTAATATATAGTCTCAGTATAGGACATCCTGTTCTTCCCTCCACCAGACAACCACTAAGACACAGAAGTACCCTCAGGACAGCAGCTGCAGAACTTGTCGTATGCGCTCGCACTTCTCCAACAGGTTTGGGTCTTCTGCAGCAGTACCATCCAACTCCTTCATGAAAGCTTCAGCCTTCTGCACAGTTATGTCTCGTGCACCACCCCGCAGCCCTTGCAGATAATCCAGCAAGATGGTGAAATACTTGTCTGGAACCTTTAAAGAAAAAAAAAACCAAGGAAGAAACAAACCCTGCTTTATTTTTGTCTCTCAATACTCATTCACAATCACATCAAGCCATCACCTGAAGGATAATGAGGAGAACCTGCATGGGCTTTTGTGTCTGCCAATGCCCACCTCTTGAGTGGAAGAGTTTCTTGCCAAGGTTCAAGCTGCCGGGAGGGATGGACCATGGTGAGAGGACTGTCATGTGCTGAGATGGGCAAAGCATCCGAGAGGAAATTCTAAGCAGATGTGGAAATGCTGATCAGCAAATGCGAACGCTCCCTGACAGCGAGCTCAGGGCTGCAAGGGTTGTTGGTAGAAAAAAAAACCCAAAACCCACTAGCCAAATCCTACTTTTGGAAACATGTATGCAAAACCTTTCTAAACTCTGGGAATTGCATGCAGATGTCCGAGGAAAGAGTTTTGCTGGAAATACCCTCACCCCTGTCCAAAATTATCTGTTTGCTGAGATGAGCTACCACCCACCATCAAGCATTTTGACAGAATGCTTATACAAAGGGACAGAATTTAACTTGGAAAACAAATTGAATTCAGACATATGGAAATAATTTATAAATCAAGCTGAATAACACCGATAGGCTCTACTACCATGTCTAACACTAAAAGCACTTTATTCATCTACAGTCGCATTACCCCCTTTCACTCCCTGTCTAGTTGACTAGTCATAGGCTGGAGTTTAGCTTGTCTGGCACAACATACAATTTAAATGATCGTTACATTAAATAATCTTGGCAATAACTTAGCAGAGACTTTGCAATGATTTAATTCAGTATTTCAAACTAATGTATTTTCAAAAGCATTAGGTGCACAGCTCTCCGCTGAAGCGTATCTTAACTTCACGTTGTGTATCTGTGGAACAGGTTTCAGCCAATAAGAGAATTTTTTATCTGTGGATCAGGAGATGTTAAAATGACCTAATCAGGCAAATATTTTTCTCTGTGTTTAGCTTTACACATCTAACTTTAAAAGGCATACTTGACATGAGTCAAGTCAAACACATACGCAAGCATTTAAAGGATTGGAGACTAATTATTCAAGGGCGTTTCAATTCTGCCAAGTGTCAACGTTTCAGAGAAGACAGATATTCAACAGATACTTAATTTACAACTTATTTCTCCATCGACATTTGGCAGCATAACTTTGATCACTAAAACTTCTATCACTCCAGAAGAAGAGGAAGAAAGACTATCCTAACATGGCCTTCATCAATCAGGAAATTACAAAGTCATAAATCAAATATAAAGCCTGCCTTCAGCGTCGTAGCTTATATGCTATGGAAAACCTTCTAATTCTTCACACAAACACTCTTGTGTTAAAGAAACAACACAGATACACAGAAAAAAACTATTAATTTTGCAGTGGCAACACTGAAGTGGACTATATATGAAGAGTTGCTATAAGATACATATCAAACATTTAAACAGAATGAAAAATATCTGTGTATATGTATTTGCAACCTTTTTACTGACAGCAAACTGGAACTAATAACAGACAAAAACATTCAGGCACAAACAATTTCAGCGTGACAGTGCTCCTGTAATGCAGATGCTCAGTATGACACCTCTAAAGCTCAGGAACATCTCCATGTTCCAAGCCTCAGCCAAATTACCTCCATAATTTACACCTCTTGTTCTCAGACCTCGTGGCACAGTCATATCTCACTGCACAGAATTGCTGTTATTATATCATTTAAGCGAAGTGCTTGAAGGGGCAATTAAAAGCCTACTCTAAACTTAGAAATACTAAGCATGCAGACAGACATGTGGCTGCCTGAAGCTTAGAAAGCATTAAGCATTTGGGCCTAAGGATAAGTGCTTGAGCATTCAAAAAGACAGATTTCTTCTTTCACACAACTATTACATTTATTCCAGCGAGAGCTTACAGTACAGAACCACGCAGGCAAGAGAATAAACACAGTATTTTTTCTTCCCAGCTTGCACATACAACAGAGCCACGGCAATGATGGGACTCGATGATCTCAAAGGTCTTTTCCAACCCAGAGATTCCATGATAACAGAACACAGAAACTGCTGGCAAAAAGCTAATGAAATCTGAATTTTAATTCTTCAAATACAGTAGAACAAGAACTGAAATTTCAGAGACTCTTGGTGAGGCTTTACAAGAAGGAACACAAGCCTTCCCTAAGATCAGCTTTTGGTCAGGTTAGAAACTGGATATATCTAGATCTCCCACCACGACTCTGGCAAGTGATGCTTCTAGGATTTAATTATTATTCTTTTAATTATTATTCTTTTATTAAACTGTTTTGACCTTCCTCCTGTTTCTTTTTCTCTTTCACTTGCCAACCTCACCTCTGTTCTAAGTAGCTGATGTGCACTGGAGTCGAGTAATATGGGAACATCCCAAAGTGAAGTAAATCCCATCAGCTCCGAATGCTGAGGAGCTATGCAACGTTGGGGAAAGGGGAGATGCACCACAGAGTGAAAGCAAGAGCAGAACATGTATTGCCTTTATGGTCTATGTCACTGAAGGGTTTTCAGACATTTAAAGACTTGCAGATGCCCCCCTATTTTGCAGAGCAATATCAGAGAGGTGCACAGAGAACTTCAGCTTACTGCCGCCAAGCTGGTGGTTCTCAGTTACCTTCTGGGGAAGCCCCAGGGACCCCTAGGGCCTTGCAGAAGGAAGGCTGCAGGCAGCTGATGTAGTTACTTCCAAAAAATGCTCTGCCAGATGACACAGATCAACACATGATCCAGTGTTTATTTTACACCGGATCCTGAAGAAATATATATGCTGTAGGTACACAGTCTTGGAAGCTGCCAGCCGATGACCAGACAGATTTTAAAGGGACTCAAAGAAAACCCCTGACGTTGCAAAGGACTTTAAAGCCTCAACTTCTCACATAAAGAGTCCTGTCAGTATGGGAAACTCAATTCACCCCTCTGCATGGCTTTTCAGTAGGCATCCAAGTGACACCATGAGATCAAAGACGTGGCTTAGGAAGGAAAGAAACTCATGTCTCCTTTTGTATTTTAGTCATGCTTGGATATCAAACAGATTTTATTCTCTAATGGACAGGAAGTTGGATTGGGGTATATAAAAAGATATTCAAAAGAAGCTGGTCTGCCCTCCCTACAGTCCTGATGAAGAAAGAGTTTTCATCATATGCTTAATTATAAGCACTCGAGCAGTTCTACTAACTTTACTGAATCTGGATGCAGATGTTAATAATCTCTGATTATTAAAACTACCAAATATGTGAATTTAAATAAATCATAGCACTTTCATCAGATTAAAAAACCAACCAAAAAGGAAGGTTCATGTCAGTGTTGAGAACTAGGGAGTTAAGCTGTTCTTTGATACATAAAACAAATGCTACTTACAGTTAATTATTTCCCAGTGTATTTCAACACAACCCCCAAAGTAAACGTTCAAAAAAGCCAAAACATCTTTCTGCCTGCAAAATCATTTCCAGGTAGCTTCAAAGAACACACATTGATTATGAAAGGTTGCTAAAGACTTTTAAAGGAGCAACTTAAAAATAGAAGGCAGTGCGGGCAACCTAGATACCTCCAAATCAAATCTGCATTCTGCAACTAATCTTTATAAAGTATTACATCTTTTCCCTTCATGAAACTCTGCTTTTAATTATCTGGTTCTCTAAAAGTATTTTTAATCTTAAAGGTAACACCCTGTGCCAGGTGAGTGGCTTAAGAGCTGCTGAGTAATTTGGGTCAGGAAGATCGGTACGCTTCCACATTTAATGTTTGCACACAAAAAAAATCAACAAAAACTAACTGAATGTCAACTGGATGAATCAATAAGTAAAGCACAGGGCAAATGGCAAGGTGTTTGCTCTATTACACAACCAAACAGACAACCCAAAACTTCTTTCAGTACTGCGACAGTCAGATGGTTATTGGAAATTCAATCTATATCGGGTTCTGAGTTATGAAATGAATGGATATCAGGATCAATGCAAGCCTACCTTCTGGTTATACTTTATGCTTTTAACAATCAACATCAGGTTTCATTTATATTTTAACGAGAAAGCTATTTCAACATCTTGGCAATACGGCTTGTGCATCCCATACAAAGCCTGAGATAGCTGAAGCAGTATGAGAATTGTGGTGTACAGTACTGGGTACCACACTCAGAAATTCAAATTAAGGTCCCAGTAAACTCCAGATTTAGATAGAACACGTATCTGCTCTATTTATGCTGGACATTTATAAAGTATGAAAATCTAGGATACACAGGAGAATGATCACCACCAACATAAAAAAATTAACTACAAGCCATTAAAATTATTCAGCATTTTGGTTAAACACACAGTTATTAATTTCTTAATTATTTAAAAATACTAGAAAAGTACGTGGCAAGTACTAGCAACTACTGGTTAATAAAGAACAGCTGTAACTAATGTATCATTTTTGTTGTGAGAAAAAGCAGGGTTAATACAAACCTTCTCTTTATCGTACATGTGCAAGAGAAGCCAGGTTTGTCTTGTCTTTTGAAACTTCCATTCTTCTGGGTTTTCAGACCAGCTGTAATAAATAATAATTTAAAAAAGAGCTTAAAGTAAATACTGTGTGATCAAAATATTCATTATTTGTGCAACATTTCCTACCATGACGCTGAGTGACTTTGTATGTATGACGTGCAGCTGCGTGACGCGGTGTGACACAGATACTAGGGCACGGTTTGCATTAGTGGCAAAAAAAGAACATGAGAGATGGCTCCCTGGCTTCCATGCAAAAGGCAGAAAGATTATAGGAAGATATTTTAGCCAAGAATATTATAAATGTTCATCAGAAAGCACTGGGGGTAGACATCAAGTGCCACAACTTTAAGCAGTCCTCATTTCATCCACAACATCCAAGAGCCCCAACTCCTGCGGGGCTACACGAGTATTTGGAGAGGCAGAGTGGATGAAGAATCAAGTTTGGGTTTCAGAAAGCTGATATTACCCAATAACCTAAATTAAAATGAAATTGAGCAGCCTGTAGAGGCCTGGAAGGAGAAACTGTTGTTAGAACCATCGGCTCTACGATGGCTGAAGCCCATCACAGGTGAACTGCTGGCTGTGAGCAGAGAAAATCCATTTCTCCAGAGTGTATCTTTTATGGCTTGGATTTGTTTAAAGGTGTGACTTAAATATTGACCTTTACAGGGCAGACAATGCTATCTATGTCTCGCTCTCCCCAGGAATTTCAATTCCAATATTTAGCTTAAAGCATCAGGCTGCTTCAATGCTGTTACAGCGAGCGGGTAAAACAAATGATTAACATCTGCAAACGTTCTTCATCTGTTTAGCAAGCACATTTTAAATACACAAAGTTTTAGCTGGGTTTAACGGCACATTTAAGCACATCTTGAAAGTAGGTTTAAAGCTGGCATATTCTGATTGAGATGAAGCAAGAGACCTATTTATTTCTATAAACAAACGAGCAAACCAGCAAATCTCACTATAAAATAAAGGCTGCTTTTGAAAAGTACGTGCTGGAAAATCAACATATACAAAATTTGCCTGTATAATTAGATATCATTTAAAGATCCAGATGAAAATATCAGGAGAAAAAACCCAGCAAATTTCACACTTACTTGATTTTTCTGTAAAGAAAGACAAGTCTCCAGAGGGTAGCATTCAAGATGGCTTTAATGTTCCAGCTTGCTTTATGCAACATCAGAGAGCACAGAAATCAATTGAAAAGCCAGCTGGATATGAGAATTAGTATTGTTTAAACACTGTCAAGTCTAATAAAGCAAAAGAGTTCTCATATTCAGTGAATGCTGCACCAGCAAACACAGTCAATTCGATGAAAGAGAAAAAAAACAAGACCACAGATTAGTACAGAACGGCTTCATGGAAGCTTCTGCAGAAAACCCAGAAGAACAAAAATTATTGCCTGTATTTTCAAATTCATGAAGATAAAGAAAAAGCAGTGAGAACTCATTAGGATTACCCAATTTAAAATACATTATTATGGGGAAACCATCCTTCTCCCATCACCACCAACCCAGGAGCCAACAACCTGCAAAATAAAGGTCATGAAATACTTGGTGTCACTTCCCTTTGCAGCAAGGGGCCCAACTGGACAACGATGACTCTCAAAATGGCACCACTGGTAATGCAAAGAGCCTGCAGAGAATTAAGTAAAAAGGGCTTTTCTCATGGGTGCATTTGTTGGGCAAGCTACTTGCTCATTTGTACCCAAATTCTCTGCTTGCCAGGCAAAGTAACTGAGAAACTGGAACTTCTGCAGGACGTGAATAAATTTGTACAAGTCCTTCATAAAAACCAAACGACGACAATGATGCTGCTTAAAACATACTTTCTCTCACATATTCTTTCATGAGATTCACCCTTTGGAGCAATACATGGAAGATGCTATAAGAAGCACCGTCCTTACAGCATGAAAGCAAGAAAGTAAGTTGAAAATTCTTTTTAGGTTCAATAAGCCTGGAAACAGTTTACATTATAATCTTTGCAAGGTGACGAGAACAAGCTGAACGACAGCTCTATGACCGCATCCTGTGCAAACAGTCCCTCTTCTAATGAAAACCTTTAACACATGTTTTCATTTCTTTAAACTATACCATGTATTTATACATTTGCAATTATATTCACTGGTTAGACACATCACCGAGTACTCTGAATATTTTATTCTCTGCTAATTTTATGTTTGGGTCGCTCACACCATCACCTGAGCACTGCTAGGCATTAACTTGAGAAACACAGCCTGTTTTCACTAATCTCCTATAAAGCTATAGGATGTTAAAATATCTTTATTACCTAGTTTATAAACAACTGAGACCAACAAACGAGTGTGCTATAAGGTTAATTGCTCTTATTAGCCTATTACCAAAACCATATGCTCTCTTCTATGCGTTAAGGAAGCTGTTACGTCCCTGTGTCTCAGATCCCACATTGACTTTCCCTCCAGTGAATTCTCTTGTAGAAAAATTAAAGAAAGCTTCAGCTAGTCTTCCAGAAAGGTTTCACTCTATATAGACCATAATAATTCACATAAACAGCAAACACTTCAACCTCATCAACAGCAGAAAGTACATTTGTGCCCATCATAACACCGGAGTCTCGCAAACCGTCTCTTTTGGTTTGCACTCTGTCCTATTAGAATCAAATGCTAAATGAGTATGGTAAAAAAAGTCATATTTTCCTTAATAGACTATGGGTGTGCTCATATTTTCAGAAAATACTCCCAAATTTTCAACTGGTACTCTATTCATGGTTGCATCAATTCCTGTTTTCCCCCCATCCAGGATAACGGTCCTTCTCTTGACCTTCATTCCTACCACACTGTGGGTAAAACACTCCCAATAAAGGGTGTGCAAGCTTTAGGACAGATTGCTCCCTGGAATTTAACTCCCTCCCAACAGTTATTAAAATAAAACTTTTCCACTGATTCCTCTGATGGCTTTCTTCCTGCAGCTGTGACAGCTTTAAAGCCTACGGAAAGTCTCATGCCATGACAAAGTGAGAGGGGTTTATCAGAATGACATCATTAGTACGTTCTTAGAAACGTTCAACTTCTAAACTACAAAAGTCAAAGCTCTGTGATACATGAGAGGCTTCATGGTGCTGTACACACAGAGATAAGCTTCCTTGACATACTACAGCAGCAGAAAAGCCTTTTCCTTTGAGCGATCTACAGAGTAAGACCAACTACATTATAGCTTAAAAAAACCCTTTTCTTCTAGGCAATCACAAGCTCTTTCACGGTTTGAATTAATTTGGTTGCCTTTAGGAGTATCCATGTCCAGATCTAATATAAACTATGGAATAGGATGAAAAATATACATGTATAAACCATGTATTTTTTCCAGTGTGCCTAGGGCCGATTTTCAATACGTTGTACAAACACTAATTGCCTTCTTTACAGTCAACATTTGAATCGTTCTTATGAGCTCATTGAAAAAAACACACTGGTTGCCTTTAGTTAAAGAGAACTTTTATTTGTGTGCAAATGATCTTCCTAAACAGCTTTGAAATTGAAGATACAGCAGAGATGAATCAAACAGCATCAAGTGGCTGCGGGGATTTTACTTTTGAGCTTTTGGGTTTTAGCATGAGAGTCTCATGTAGAAAAAACACCCAAGATTCTCACTGATCCATCTCATAAATGCCTTGGAGTCTCTACATCAATCTCACAGAGATTGATTCCCAAAACATGACTGAGTTGTACTACAGAGATAATTTGCCTTTAAAATGCTTATCTGCATCCCTTCTCAGTACTGTGACAGCAAACAGGATGTTTTCTGGGCACGGGCAGCATACGTAGGCAAAGAGATGACTGCACCACGCAGGGCAGACCACACTCTGGGATGTCCTAGCAGAAGGAGAAGGGAAAGGGAAAGTGGTCAAATTGCTTCCAGAAACACAGTAAGAGAAAAACATTATCGTCACAGATCGGATTCAGGAAGACAACACACTGCCTCTGCTTACACTACTGGCCAGGAGAAAACACTATGCAGCTGTCTCAACTATCAAAGAGTCTCCTACACTCTGCTGAGAACCAACCCTTCTACTCATTCAGCTGAAAAGCTTATTGGGTAGGAGACAAGTCTTAAGAAACCATAAAGAACTAAAGACACGTGGCTGCTGATAAGCTTCCAGAGGGCACAAGGGCAGTGCTGCATGTGAAATGCAAGGACATTTGCATTCAATTTCGGGCCACTGACTGTGCAGCCTACCTCTGATACACCTTCCAGCTTGGATACCTATCTGGAATAAAGTGGAATGGTGCCAGCATGCAGCCCGGACTTAGCATCAGGGAATTCATCTGAAAGGCTTCTCCAGCCCTGAGGACCAGGTCAGCATGGAGCCTCCTCCTGCCTGTGATTTACCGTTGGGGACCCTTAGGTCTTACTCTCTCAAGCTTCACTGAATCTGAAAGGAGGATCAAACAGATCTGGTTGATTACACCCTATTCAAGGCTACATTGAATCACTGGGTTATTCATCACCAAGAGACCCATCTTTAAGGATCATCTATGTTCTTCTACCTGTCTTCACGGAAGGCTGAGCAGAAGTTACAGCATATGACTAAGGCTTGCAGGAACCAAGTTAAGCATTTTATTCCCTGAACGCTCAGCAAACGGGGCAAAAGGTATCATTTCTGCCCTCACTGCCCCACCCATAAAACGTGGGTTACAGGTGCTTCCTCAATAAAGAACCACACAGTAAAAAAGAACCCCTTTGAGATACTTAAAACCTTGCTGAAACACTTGGTGCTCAAGCAATTCGCCATTAACATTCCACAACGCAACACCTACAACAGCAGTGACTTTAAAATACCCCACACTGACATTTCAAGCAAGCTCACTGCCCTTATAAAGGCTGAATCTGCAAACTCCAAACACTGTGATGGAGTCAGTCGAGTGCTGAGCGTGATGCTACATATGGCCAACAGGTGAGCAGGGCACCCGGCCCCTCCAAAGAGGCTCCCTGGAACGGCTGGATGGGAGCAGGAATTTGGCATAAGCTCATTCATGAGGGAGAAGAGCCAATTTGATGGATGGAGGTTTTATATGGATACATTAAAAAAATATATGGATGTGGATGAAGTTTTATATGTGCCCCGTAGCGTGTACAGCAAAGCAGGAACAGTAATTTTTTTGTCCAGTTGTAACACATAGACTTATTTCAAGGGAAATGTTAAAGGGTTTATTTTTATTGGGGGTAGTCAGATTTTTCTTCTATTTCTCTCAGGGGCATTTAAGATGAATTTACTTTTTAAAAGATAGTTTTTGAATGTCTTTGTCAACACCTGTGTGCCCAGAAAGCTGCCTTTGCGGCGCACTGCCGTACTCAGTGCAAAGAAATCACAGTCCAAGATGCTGATTCTCCTCATTTGGAAAAAAAAAATATCAAAAAGTTAAATTCTAAATAGATTCTCAAAGATTTGGCTGCAGTTAAGAATCTGAGACACACTAACCTGCCACAGGAGTGAAGATACAGCCATGAGAAAGTCGCAGCCTTTATTTTTAGCTGTGCTTTTCTCGCATTCTGGATGACTCTGTTTATTTCCCAACTCCAATTCCTGGAGAAAGTTAATATATTTTTATACTGACATTCTCAAATCCAGTTTGGAAGCTAATTAAATTATGACTCAGATAAAAGGTTTCCCTCATTTTCCCGGAAGAGAAGAAAAGGCATTAGTGGAGCTCTTTTGCCAGAAGAAAACTTTCTAAAATTGTCAACAGACTTTAGAATCCCTGCCACGGGTTTGGTTGAAAATCCTGGAACCATTTCTCAATCTGTGGTTTAAAAACAATTTTTAATATATTCTTCCATCTGGTTTAGATGGAGTATAATGACTAAAGACTTGTGAAAAGGTGAGGGGAAGGGAGAAAGCTTTTTTACCCCTTTCCTTTTTACTTAAATTTAAGAATCACACATGCAGGGAGAAATAAACTCACTTTTTACTGTTCCATTTTTGTCCCGATGTCCAGCATGAGGACAAATTATATCTGACTGCACAGCAAACTACACAGGTCACAGAATTTTCTTAGAAAGTATTTAGAAAGCAAATTGCAGGGGCCTTTGTGCCTTAAAGCAAAGCTTAGATTAAATCTACATAAAATGTTTATCACAGCGTATCTTTTACTATATGCACTTTTATCACTTGCCATTATTTGTAACGTTTTATGTTTTGTTTGCATCCTGAAGCTTCAGCCAAGCTAGAAATCCCCTTCCTCCCCCACCACAGGCACTGTTCAAACCCAACATGAGACGTTCCCTTGAAGAGTTTGGAGTGTAAACAGATGAGACAGATTATAAGCAGAAAGGAAAGCTGACCCAGAAAATCGTAACAATGCCTCAAAAATCCTACAGCAGGTCATCGGTGGAGCTCCTCTCTCTCATATATGGCACAAGGCACGTAGGATATCTCACCATGATTCCATTTTTCATAGACACCAACCTACCTACAAATGCCACCAGCGTTCCACAAACCCTTTGCAATTATTGTTTTCCATTCTTTTTGGAGTACAGTTATTTAGCTGCTGGTATCTGTATTAGCCTGCCTGCAGCAAAACCACATTTTGATCTGTGTATATATATATATATATATATATATATATATAAAATCTCAGTAATAATATGCTGAGAATTTTCTGTTGCTTTCAGCAGTAACAAAAAGGTCAGCAGCAGGCTTGAAAGCCTGCAGCCAATATTACTATGTTATTAAGCTCAATGTGTTATTTATTTTACATACATTCATAAAAAGAAGACAAAGCAGGAGTCAGATTATGACAGAAGAAAACTAAAAAGTAGGATTTGAGCCCTTCATAGCCAATCTGTTCTGCTCCTGCAAGGAATATAAAACTAATTGCTACCCCAAAGCTGTGCTCAATCCCATCTCCTCTCCGGATGTCCATCTTTTCTTGCACTTAATTCTGGTCACACTGATGCCCAGACCAGAAAAAAGGGAAAGGGAAAATGAAAACAACTGTTATGCTTCCCTCCCATGAAGAACGTCCTGGGGGGTATGAGGAGATAAAGAGGGCCCCATCATCTGTACGAAAATCATGTAAGAAGCCAGCTGCAAGTAAAATCCTTCTCAAAAGTTGGCAACAATCCATTTCTATAAACGCTTTCTGATGATCAGATGAGGGATATGCTACCAGCCCCTGAAAAAGCAAATATGGTCACTTCTCTTCTGCCTTACTGTTAAAGTCCCACTGTGGTACACAGTTCTCCCACCAAGGTGCAGAGTCAACCTCAGCTGCAACCAGAAGCTCAATTTCATCACTTTTTTATTTTAAATCAGCTTTTAAAACTTTTGAAGGTTCTCTCCCCTTAGCATTTCAAAGAAGAAAAGAACACAGAAGAGGGGAAAGGAGGGATTTAAAGAGCATGTAGATTGAAATCAGGCCAAAAATCTGTTTGTGACTGTAATTCCATGTTGCTGGGAGAAGACTAGGTTCTAGGGTGGTTCTCAGGCAGAACTGAGATTTTACTGCTCATCAGGACAAGCAATGCAAATCCTTTCAAGCTAAATCTAGAAGATCCAATTCTACTGTTCAGTGCCATAAAACTACAACACTTATACCTCATTGTGCGCATACATGCTGCTAGTGGAGCATTAATATACCCTAATAGTGTTCTGGGTGTCAGTGCAGAAGACTCTGGTTTCAGCATCATACGGCCATACCTATACTGCCTGTGCTTGGAATATAACAATGTTAATGAAGAATTCTTTCACAAGCTACATAAAGATGCTATGAGAAGTTAAGTATTTACTAATCTTAAAAAAATCCCCCCAAACCTGTATCATTTCAAGGTCTCTCTCAGAGCTAGCAAAGGTTAAAAAGAAACAACAACAACAAAAAAGAAACAAAAGGTTTGGATTTTTATAAGAAAACACCAGGAATGTTTGAAAGTGTCATGGTATTCCAGACAGCGATCCTGAAGGAAAACACTTAAAAATAAACCAATTATAATGATAAATCAATGTCCTGTGAAAACTTAGCAGTGCAACTTTTTGAGGAGGGATAAAGAAATGACCTCTTGGAGAAGGATTTGAATGCTGAAGATGTTGGCTGATGGACTTTGCTTTGAAACAGCCAGGATGCCAAAGTGCCAATTTATTGCTCAGTGTGTATATATCTGTATATACCTATACATATCTATATCTGACGGTTGGACTAGATGATCTTGGAGGTGTTTTCCAACCTTTATGATCCTGTGATACTGAGCTGGAAGTCTGTGTGCCGTTCAGCTTTATGCATGGGCCAGTTCAAGAAGCCCCAAAATCACAGCATGATGCTGGCACCCTCTGAAGGTGTCGAATCCAGCTGGGCCTTTGCTCAGCAGCATTGCTGAAAATGTGTTGCTCTTTGTAACCAGATGTCTTTAATTTAACTCAGGTTGAGGGTTTCTGTGCCGTTTCTACCCTTACAAAGGCCTAACAGACTTCCACAGCCAACAAGATCACCAGCATTCGTCTGCAGTTCCAAACTCCAGGGTAAGATTTGAGTGCAGTATGAAAAACAACACTCCCTCCTTACCCTAACGAGATGCCCGTGTGCCAAATGCTTACCTGCGCTGAGTCCCAGCACCAGGCCCATTGTTCCTCTCCGATTCTCTGTACCCAGGACATCTAGGCCCAGTTGCAAGGAGCCTGACTTTCCTCTCTACAAGACTCAAATCCTGTTCCTGCAGACTTCGCAACAGGACTTCCCCACATCCTTGAGGAACAAGAGATGCCTAGGCCATGGAGCACGGCCCCAGTGAACTTGAGGTCTCAGCAACCCAGAGGACAGCCAGGCTCCTGTGAAGAAGTATCTCTAGATGCACTGCTGCAGAAATTACATTTGTATTTTGTCTCATTTGGGTATTTTTTTAATTATCAAATGAACTTAATATATTTTTGTTGCTGGTTAGTTAAACAGAGGTTATCTTTGTTACAGGAAGCCCTGCTCAGCCCTCTTCAAATAACCCATCACACAGATGGCTTCTACAACACATCTGAGAGGGTACCACAGTTGAGGTTAGTCTGGACCAACAAGAACATGTATAGAAGCTTTCAAAAAAACCCATAAAACCCAAGCCAAACACCCCAAAACCCCAACAATAACCAAAAAAAACCAAAACAAAGCAAAACGAAACCCATCAACCATCTTTGTCATCCCAACCCTGACATGCCACAGCAGCATTTGTTAGGAAGCACGGCAGAGGCAGAAGGACAGACAGCATTGCAGACCCTGGGCACCTGAACCTCCTTACAGAACAATTTACTCTTCTCTTTGCAGAAGAGTTTTAAAAAAGGGACAAGCCAATGAAAATATCAAGATCAACCTAAAAATGTACAGCAGTTGACACCCCACTCACATTTTCTGGATTTAGCTGCTATGTTCAGGTACCTCTCACTGCACCATAAAATCTGGGGGGTTCAGGACAGCACCAGATTCTCCTTTTCCAACAGCCCATGATGTGCATTGTCTTAGAAAGATTTTAAACAATCTACACTCAAAGAAACTGATCTGCCAATTACTGCTTCCTCCAGCTGGCTCTCATTCCAATTCAATTTTATTCATATAAAAGTAATTACTGATACCTTTTCAGGTATCATCACCTTAATAAATGTGTGGAACAGAAGACAAGTTTTATTAAGGATCCAGTTTTAGCATTTAAAAAATATCGCTTGTTATTCTAACTCTGGCTAGGAAGCCTTGACAGCTCCCTGGAGCTAATTGATTAATAATCATTGCCAACTGCATTTTAAATTTTAATTTTGGCTTTGGCTGACTAGATGAAATGATTCCTTAGAGCTATGAAACTACTCGCCAGTATTTTGAGTGCTTGGGCACTGGATGAATAGCCTGGATGTGTCTGAGGAAGCGAGTGGCAGTGTTAATTCTCCTAGGTCTGAATTTTATGGCACAGAAGAAACACAAACCCTTCCCTTTTGCATTTCCACCACGTCAAGAAACGTCTGACTGGGAGAAGATGGGTGAGTACAAAATGCTTTTTCTGAAATCCAGAAGAGGGGTTAAGGATGGGATGCCTGGGCTTGGAGCCAGGAGCTAGCGAGGAGTTTGGAAAGCCAAGGCAGAGCAGGCTGCAGAGGCTGGGAGGAGGAAGCAACGCCTCATCCTCCTTCCGAGAAGCCTCATTGCAAATGAAGTAAATAAGCCCTGCAGTCTGCATTTAGCTTAAAAACATCAGCAGGCTGTTTGCTGTAATACCTGTAAGTAAAATAGGTCTTTTTTATTATGCTGGTTTTGATCCGAAGCTCTACCCAAGACAAATCAAACTGGTCACTGTGACCCGGTGACGTGCTGAGCTCTCACAACTTCAGTGAGCAGTAAGAGGCAAAGCAGCCCAGCCAGCTACACCAGGCTTCTGCTCCTGAATCTCCCTGGTTTCCTACAAGGAAAACCCTACAAGGTTTCTAAATAAGCCCTACAACGTTTCTGAACATCATTTCTGATGAAATAATATATTAAAGCTGCTTCATTATTTAATTAGATGCAACCTCTTTTGTCTAATGCTATGGACAGTTGAAAGCTGGATCTCAACGAGAAATATCTAATGACTACATTTAATAAACTGTTAAGAAAATTCATTTATACTAAATTTTATTTTACTGGAAATGAGAGTCATTAAGAAAGGATGCATTACATTTTCTTAACTAGGTTTGGAAATAAAGATGTTATTTTACAAGAAAGGGAATTGGGCAAAGAAACCTTAACTATTTTTACCCCGATATTTACGGGCTTAGCACATGTAATCTAGCTTTTCCTGGTATTGGACAGACTGACCAGAGGTGATGCATTGCTGGACCTGGTGCTCACCAACATGGGGGAGATCATTAAAGGTGTTAAGGTTGGAGACAGCCTGGGCTGCAGTGACCATGCCCTAGTTGAGTTTGCGATCTCAAGGAATGTGGGCCTGGCAAAGAGTGGGATCAGGACCCTGAACTTTAGGAGAGCAAACTTTAGGCTGTTTAAGGACTTGGCCAAGATCTCCTGGGAGGTGGTTCTTAGAGACAGAAATGTTGAGGACAGTTGGCTACTCTTTAAGGATGCCTTTCTGAGAGCTCAAGGGCTCTCTGTCCCTCTGAATAAGAAAGTGGGCAGGAGGGGCAGGAGACCAGCATGGCTAGGCAAGGACCTGCTGGTCAAACTGAGGGAAAAGAAAGGCAAATACAAGCTCTGGAAGCAAGGGAGTGTAGCCTGGAAAGAATACAGGGATGCTGTTCGGACTTGCAGAGATGGGATCAGGAAAGCCAAGGTGCAGATGGAACTGAACTTGGTGAGGGATGTTAAAAACAACAAGAAGGGATTTTACAGGTACATTGGCCAGAGGAGACAGGTTAAAGAGAGCGTACCCCCCTTGGTAAATGAGAAAGGAGAATTGGCTGCAACAGATGTGGAGAAGGCTGAGGTGCTGAACAAGTTCTTTGATGAGTGCTGAACAAGTTTCTTGTTTAGCCTGGAGATGAGGAGGCTGAGGAGAGATCTTAGCACCACCTAAAATGACATGACAGGAGGGTGCAGAGAGGTGGACGATGGTCTCTCAACCATTTTTGCTCGATAGTACAAGGGGAGATGGCCTCACACTGCACCAGGGCAGGGTCAGATCAGATGTCAGGAAAAAGTTCTTCACTGAAAGAGCTGTGGGGATGTGGAACAGGCTGCCCAGGGAGCGGGTTGATTAACCAGCTCTGGATGTGTTTAACAGATGGGTAGATGAGGTACTTGGAGATATGGTTTAGTAGAGGACAGGAGCGGTTGGACTTGATGATCTTAAAGGTCTTTTCCAACCTTGTGATTCTGTGATACTGTGATAAAAGTGCTGCCTGTAACCTGTGGCTTGTGTTCCTAGGTTTACCACAATACAGGGAATAAAGCTGCCTCAGTCATCTGTGAAGGATGGCAACTGCAACGAGACCCCAGCCACGGAAGATGGACACCTCTCCTGAAGCAGTGAGAAGGGTTTGAAGGACTGACCCATACATTGCATGCCCATCCAGAGGTTAGTATAGATGCTGGTGGCCTTCAGGAGTGCCCTGAAGTACTACCACAGGAAAAAGATCCATGCAAAGTCCTCTTCCAAAATAAGGAACTGAGAGAAATGCTATAGGTCTGTTGGGACCAGATGTTGGTAAAGGGCCAAAGAAAGCAGAGCCTGTGTTCTGAGGAGATGAAAGTTATGTCTAGTTTCCTTCATATCACTTGCTTGAAAGGAGACCTTGGGATAGTACAAGGACTTTGGTGAGTCCCAAACTTCATCACTGTTTCATTTACTCATCTGAAAAATGGGGTGATACAGCAATTTCTCAAAAGCTGTCATAATGAGAGTCAATCAATTACTGTCAAAATATTTTTCATTTTCAAAATACAGTCACGATGTGTTATCAGGAACAGTATTATGGAAAAGCAAATGACAGTTACTATGATGGGGAGAAGACAGAGACAATATATTTTTAAAAATAAATAAATAAAATAAAAATTCCTTTAAAGATGGGGATGGTTAGTCAATAATGTATTTTTCAGCAGGCCCTGTAAATGATAGATGTCAGGTGAAGGGCTTTGTGAATTCATGCTAAGGATGCTATTAGATACAGCATTTCCCTATGAGAATGTTTGAACCAAACACTCAAATCAATATTTTGATAGCTTTGTTTCACCCCAAAAAACCATGAGAAGTGCAGTGAGAGAGAGGGGTTGGAAGTAAAGTGCTCTGCAGCTCTCACTGAAATATGCTTTGAGATGTGAGCTTGTGACCTTCCATAAAATTAATTCAAAGATTTAGAAAGATGAATTATTTGATTTGGAGGCACAAAGCAGGATTAGAGTTTCCTAATCTGTTTCTCCCTTTTTTTTGTTAAATTTAGTGACCGTTTATGGTTGTGGAAAAGATAAGAAGAAATCTCTTTTCTCTGCCATAAACTAAATAGGACAATGAAAAGATTTAGAAAGGCAGAAAAGCTACTGGCTCTGAGAAAAATTCAGTGTGGACCTGAGCTTCCCTTGCTTTCTCCTCTTAAGCCATACATTAGCACTGTGAGGAGGGGTAAGACACTGCTCCAAAGCCATATTCCTAGAGAAAGGGATTTGCTCCAGGGGAAAATAGCATTAGTGCAGCTGCTTTTCCAAAGCTCAGCTGAACGAGTTGCATCACAAGCACTTTCAAGTATGACTGGAAAAAATCACACAATGGTTGATGCAGCTAAAACTTCCTATTTATGAGTTGCAAATACCAGAGAGGTACCTGCAACATCTGTGAACTTCCACTTACACCTAGAAGTCTTAAAACCTGACGTTTCAGAACCTTCAAAGCACCTGTTCTGTCTCTAGAAACAGGAGTTGTTTACCCAGCAAGCTAGAAATGGCAAAACACATCCAAAAATCCTTGCGAGTACCGAGGTGCTTCACAACACGATACATCAGAGAGGAGAGAACTTCCTAGAAATGACTGAAATCATTACAAAAAAAGTAATTCCATCCATCTGGAACATTTCCAGGACAGTATTACAGATACCCAGAATATATTCCTATGGTTCATTTACTTCCCAGAAATTGTTAGTAAAAATAGCTGAGGTTGGCTCCAAGCTACTTAAAGTCATTTTTTGTTCTTATTTTTTGGCTGAAGTTTTTAGAATTACACAGTAAATAACATTATTATTTGTCAGCATTAGCTTTAAGAGACAAGTTTATCTTCAGGAACAGCCAAAGAGGCCTCAGTGCATGCGGTGTAACTTGTAAGTCAGCTCTGTGGAGTACCTGAGCTCACCTGCCAAGAGCCGTGACTTCTTCATTTGGGCCCATCTGGGGGTGAACTTCAGCTTCCAGGCCCGAGTCGGTATTTCGGTAGAGCATGGTGTCATGCAGACACAGGCCGCTCTCCAGCATCAGCATCCCTTTAACAGCCTGCACTGCAAAGCTGGGCTCACCTGGAAGAGTTACCAACCAAAAATCCTTTGCATTTTGCTTTTTGGTGAGCCTTCCCCAGGCACGGCCTGGATCGCTCTGCCTGGCCAGCTGCAACATTTATAGGTGGAAAAAAGAGACAAGATACACATAAGGAACAGTGATTTGCACAAGAAAACAATATTAAGGGTAAGATGTTAACGTGCCTCTTAGAAAGCAGAGAAATTGTTGCTTTAAAACCATAAAAAGCAGCTACCCCACCAAGAAGCCAACGACGGTTTAAAAGCAGATTCCTGCACAGCATGACATCCTGGGGATGCATGCAGGGGTTAGGAAAGCACTGGCACGGCTCCAGCACAGCTCTGCGTATCACTTGCCACCAAGGCACAGAAAAGTGAATCCAGAAGTCTACGAGTGTATCATAGGGACTGAAAATCATCAAGTCAGGCTGCCGCCAGACATCTTGATTAAACAGGCAAAAGCCGTGTGGTGCTGGGAGCGAGAGTGTAACGTGACATTCCCAGAATCCTAAATGCACAGTTGGAATAATCAGATGATAACAAGGACACTCACATCTGGAGCTGTGTCTCGTCACTCCCACTCTGAGATGGTGGGGTGTCAGACTTGCTGCAGCCAGGCTGAAGTCAAATGAGAAGCACTGTCCCTTCCACAGCCAGTGAAAACTTGCTTATGGTTATATAGTTGGCAGGTTGGTGCCAACACTGTTATTAACACAAAACTGAGTAAGAGTTCAGAAGGGAGTGGAGGGGGAGCAAAGGGCTTCAGGGTGCAGCAAGTTAAAGGTGAAATCTCCACGTGCTGTGGCTCAAAGATGAAACCAAAGTTGCTGCTCATAAACCAAAGCCAGAGTGACAGGGAGCAGGAAGAAATCACTGGCTGTCAGTTCCTTCTGCGTGACACTGGAAGGTGGCCCCAGGAAAACAGCGTGTTTCCTCCCAGGTCTCGAGTCCCCAGAACGATCCCAGACACAGAAGTTCAAAGAAGACGAACAGAGCACATCAGTGCCTGGGAGGACGAGCAACAGATGAAGGATTATGGATGTATGGCTTCACCAAAGGGACCCATTGAGAAAACCAATACAGCCACGTGAAGGATATAAATGCCAGGAAGGGGAGAATTTATTTACAAAATGGTTTAGAAACCCCTGCTCAATAAGAAATCCAACACAGCAGAACAATTTTTCTGCTCCATGTACCTCAAGAGAAATGTTTGCCTCCCACAGGACACAGTACATTTACAGAACAGCCCTAAAGCAGCACTGAATCTGTTGAGAGAATATGCCCTCTCCACCTACCCTCTCCCCTCCCCCCAAGAATAACTGTTGGCATACCAGCACCCTAAAAATAGGAAAGGTGTGGGCATTGCAGCAGAGAGCTTTGTAGAGTTTCTGAGTAATGCTGGGCTGCTAGGGAACTGCAAACAAACTGACGTGGCTTCATCAGATGCCGTGGGGTACTGAAGTTACACAAGGGAGTGTAGGATAATGATAAGGTAACTCGCTGTTAGTAAGGCTACTTTCCTCAGCCACACACAGGAACGGTGGCTTCCTTTAGAATGAGGAAGGTCTGCCCAAGTATTGACATCAGACAACATTCGGTTTTACAGACACGCTGATTTAAGTCAAGGAGAGGAACCCTGCTCAGAGGCAGGTCAGGCCCTGGTACAAATTAAAAGTCAAGCAATGTAGAAAGTTGGAGAAGTGCTAAAACAAATTCACTGATCTCCAGAGTATCAGGAAAAGTGCAAGCCTTTGAAATCAGAGAGCAGCAAGTGCCTGGCTGAGTTCACTAAACACACCACCACAGAACCCCGCCGAATGCAAATTCATCCTGTATCTGACTCTCTGGATTCACGAGGCTTCTTATGGAACTAATGAATGTGACAAAATGACTAAAAGCATGTATGAATAGATTAATTACATCCATAGCTAATGCTTGCCCCAGAACCTTTAAAAAATAACCCTGCATTAATTAAAGCAAAATCAGCCTCTATCACCATCCCCCTAATCTTGGAGGAAAAGCTGGTCTTTCAAGACACCTTTAAGCCCCAGTTGTTGAATCCAGCAATGTTGCTGTGTCTAATTACAATAGCTTCTCTTAAGTTCATGTACGGTATTTGCTACTGGCTAATTGAGATTCATCACTTGAGCAGCTCTCCAATAATTCATGGAATCCAAGGTAACTGATGAGCTTTTAAATATGCCACACCTCCCTGTGAGGAAGGAAATGCATTCTCCATCCCAGAGGATGGAGGAAGGAGAAACGACACTAAATCTTAAGCCATTGATGGTGAAACATCAAAAGCTGTGTCTAGTATGAAATTAATAAAGACTAAAGCCAGCAGCAATGAGAATGACTTAAACTTGAGAATCAATCACCTAAAATCATTGCTGACCGTGGCTAAAAAAATACATCAATGGATCAGAAAGGCAAACTAAACCCAACACAAACCCACTCAATGTACTTGAAATTTAGAAACTCTTTATCAACATTAATGAGCGTGTCTGCAGTTGCACAGGAGCTCTCTCAGTCACCTGGTGGTGATTCTGAGGCATCAGTGGTAGGATGAATGGTTCTGTGATCTCCTGAAGGACCACCTTCCTCTCAGCTTTTGGGCCACAAATCTCAAATGCTGCCTCCTTCTTTACAGCCTGGGACAAGTTTCCACTGGTCCCTCCACAAATGCTAATCCTTCCTCGAAGCGAACAGTGAGTGAACACCAAGCTGTCTATCAATGCCCTTCTCCAGGTGGCAACAGTAGATGTAAGTATCAACTTGATATACTTTCTACATAGAACATATAAAACCAAATAAATACATACATATATATATACACACATATATATACATACATAAATACACACATTGCTTAGAGCAATGCCCCTCAGATTTCTCAGGTCTTTCAAAGGAAGAGCAATGTTTCAGCTTTAAAATGCCCCGTGCTTGGCACTGGTTGTAATAAGCTTAGATGAAGGACTGGGCTCTGTTTCCATTCTGCAAACACAGTTGACAATAAACTGCTCTGGGCTGTACACGGCTTTCAGCAGCCTTGCTCAGCAAAAACCACCCTGTGCAGAGTCAGACTATATGCCCACTCGATGGGAAACCTGGTGTCTCACTTTTGTGTTTCTGTGATGCTCCCTCGCTTTGTATTATTCTCATAAGAGTCTTTTTTTCCTTTAAAGTCTCTGACATTCTCTGAATCTCACCTAAATTTAAGTTAGGGATGAGGAAAGTAGGGTCTATAAAGAAAATTGAAAAGACTACACCTTGGGAAACATTCTGGTGACATATTTTAGTAGTATAACATAAATCTTTATAGAAAGAAAAGGAACATACCCCAGCAGCTTATCATTGAAATTTTAAACCTGGTAAATATATTGTAAGGCTTCAGTAATTCACAGGAATATCCAGATAATGATACCATCTATTATTTCTCCTTCAGCTTATATGGATCCTGCAATTCCACATAACTTTCTGTCTCTATTCCTTTGGTGGGTGGTGGAGAAAACTCTGCAGATCCATATAGCAAGGAACTTTCTAAGCCAAACACAAGAACAGGAAAGTTTCTAGAAGAGAGTGGCTTGCCAAGACAAACAAGTTCTGCCAACATTTTAACACCACAGAAGGTCAGTTAGGTTATAATTAAAGCTAATTACCATTCTCGTGAATTGCAACATCTTTTCACTTGAAGGCATTTAATGCTGAGAAAAGGATGACTTCTTATATTTTCCAAGAATCAAAGTAAGGAGACATTCTAGTCTTGGCATTAAACCTGTATCATTAGTTACTATCATAAAGAAAAAAGTCATGTCATCAATTAAAAGGAGGAGATTTATATGTTTTTTTCAACCACTAGTGCTTCTTCCCCTTTCCTCTCAAGTAATTTTACAGGGCTTTTTCCTCTTCCATTCAGTACCAATCTACTGTTTGTTGGGTTTTTTTTTATTACTCCACATTTTCTTTTTCATTTCTCATACTTTTAGAGCCTTCCAACTCCCCTATTTACTTTAGTTCCCTATTTTTAATCCTCGATCTCTCTTCAGGTCTCTGCTCCCCCAGCAAGCTGGAGAATGTGAGTGCAGTAACTTCCTTCTGCTTCCGCAGCCACTCTGCGATTGCTGCATTAGAGCTGCATCAGGAAACCGCCTGAGCTTATCTCATCCAGGGAAAAGATGAGATAAAAATTGGTGGAGCAATGACATTTTTTTCCCTCTACCTTTTCTTTTCTCACAGGCCAACACAAAGGAAGAGAGGAGAAACCCAGGAGCCATTTGGCTGCTTCTCCTCTATCAAGAGTGCAAAAAAAGAGAGGTGGATGCCCGTCCTGGTCTCATTCAAATGAGAAAGCAGCTGAAAAGCCCGGGCTATCGATGTCCCCCAGCTTACCAGGCAAACCCCTTGCACCCTCAGCTCTAGGTGGGGGCTGCAGGTTGCTGGTCGGCATCAGCTGCTGCGGCATGTGGCCATCCCGTATGCAGGGAGGAGGGGAAAGCCTCTCAGTTGCTAGGACAGTCCTCCAATAAAATGACAATATAACCTCTCTGTAGGCTGGCAGATCTTTGTGGAAGTCTCCTCATGCGAAGAAAGGAAGGAGAGCTGCTTGTGGGCTGCTGTGACTCCCATTTCCTTCTTTGGATGGGGCATACAACGTCAGCACAGGAGCAGGGCTTTCTAGCACAGGACCCCCCCTCAGTACAGTAACTACTACTAACCATAACTGTTCTTTAATTTCCTCCAAGTAAAATTTTGCTACTTCTTCCTGACCTAACTGCTTGAAATGGAAATTTATTCTCCTGGTGAAGAATTCCACATACCAGAAAAGATGAATCTGCACTCTGAGGGAACTCCTACCTCTTGAAAGATGTATGACTTACAAAATAAGTCAGATTTTCCCCTGCATGTCAATAGCCTAGGTGTGCAACAGAAAACATTCCACTGAATGCTTCCTACCATCTTTCTTTTAAAGTTATCAAGCAAAATGTCAGTAGAAGTAGTTCAGTATTTTCTGTCATAGGTTCAAGCCTCACAGAACTGTGGTCTCATACTGCAAATAAATAAAAATGACAGTTTTAGTTACTACATGGTACTTCAAGTTCCACCTGTCCTACAGGAGCTCCACATGCCATCAGGGAATGAAGACGCCACTTCACTTAGCAACCCTCATGTCATCTAAGGCTTTTTATTGTAGGTGGTGCAAAACACCAATCCACAGAAACCTTTTGCTTACTTTCAAGTATATTAATCTCTTGCATCTCTAAAATGAATTTATCCTCCCATGTATAATTCACACCGGTAGCCCTAGGAAAACACATACACTGACATCCTTGACCCACTGAAGCTGCTGGGGGTTTGCAATAGACTTCTGGAACTTGGATTTTAGTTTCCCTTCCCCAGATAATGTATTACTTCTCTGATTAGTTGAAATCCAGTTGGGGTTTCTTTTCAATCCTACAGGGTTGAAAAAACATCCGAGGTGTAAAAGGATTAAGCTGTTTTTCTGTAATTTACAACGGTGCAAGATGGTCCCAGCACATTTGGGTGTCTGTGGTTCTGTTTGCTTGGCAGCTCCACATCTTACAACCAACCCTGTTCAATCACAAAATTCAAACTGTTGCTGAAATAATCCCATCACTGGATGTACAGCCCTTGGACTTGTATTCCAAGACCAGACGACACAGCAGGTTTACTCTTTCAAGGTAATTTGGTACAGCTTAAGTGAAACTCTCAAGTCAAATTGGTTCAAAAACTACTCCAAACACAGTTTCATATTCCCTCTCCTAGCAAGGCAAAAATCCATACGGATAACGAGCAAAACCCCACAGCTTGTTCCTTTGCTTTCCAAACCTGAAATCCATTATCTAGAGATCCACCACTTACTAGCCCACATACCAGAGCACAGCCTGAGCAGATGGTTCAAAGCTAACTGTCAATCCATTTGCAGTTCAAAACAGCAGTGAACGGCTCCAGCTGTTTTCCAGATCAAAAATATTATTGTCATTTTGCTATCGCTGCGTGCTGAGGGTTATGTAACAAAAATGCACATGTCCCTCTGCTTGGAATGCAATTAATTTCCTCCCTCCCCACTGAGAGTGGTAAGTAACGATTCAGACAGTCTGGATGCTTGAGTTTTGAGCATGGCCAGAGATGCAACCCTAGAATTACTCCACGTGGTAACCCACTATTTGTAACACACCAGTCTTCGGGAGGTCTTACAGACAGGGTACACTTTGCAGCTTGGAAAAAAATAAACACGATCGTCCTGTTTATACGTGACCTCTCACTGTCTGTGGGGCACTGTGAATGCTTTGCTGTACTTCAGTTAAACCATAGACTTTGCCTTATGTTGGAATTTTAAGCATTCTAAATAATTGTGCTAACTAGATGAAGTAATTGCTTCCAAGCTGAAATCAGCCACTATACTTGCTGAATACCTTGGTATGCAAATATAGAATCACAGAATCCCAGGGGTTGGAAGGGACCTCGAGAGAGCATCAGGTCCAACCCCCTGCCAAAGCAGCTCCCCAGCTCATATTGCACAGGTCGGCGTCCAGACGGGTCTTGAATATCTCCAGAGAAGAAGACTCCACACCCACCTGGGCAGCCTGTCCCAGGGCTGTCACCCACACTCTGAAAAAGTTCTTCCATATGTTGGTGCAGAACTTCCTGTGCTCTAACTTGCAGCCATTGCCCCTTGTCCTGTCTCCACAGACTACTGAAAAGGGGCTGGCCATTTCCTCCTGCATCCCATACTTAAGTTATTTATAAACATTAATAAGGTCTCCCCTTAGTCTTCTTTTCTCAAGGCTGAACAGCCCCAGCTCACTCAGCCTTTCCTCATAGGGGAGATGCTCCAGGCCCTTAATCATCTTCATAGCCCTCCTCAGTCACTATACTTGCTGTGTGCTTTGGTATGCAAATAGAAGCCACCACACACTGTTAAATTTAAACAGGTGGCATAATCCCATCTTACTTTACAAATATCCAAGGCAGTTGAAGTCAGACTCCATAACACTTAACAGAAAGAGAACTTGAACCACTTCCCTTAGCACAGCGGACTCAGGAAACACAACTAATTCCTTCAATGCAATCTCTGAGCAGCATGCCCTGCATCTTCACAAGGGCAGCTAACCCAGTGACATCCATCTATCAACTATAAGATCTTCAGGAGAAGAGCTGTCTTCCTACAAAATGTGTGTGCCATGCTTAACATCTCTCAGTTGTTCCCATGGCATACACACAACAAGGCGATCGACTGCACGCGCGGGCGTCAGCTGCGATGAAACATTAACCCAGCACTTAACTGCAGCCGTTTCCTCAGATGTGTTATTACTTGGTTCAGCTCCTTCTGGATTTCTGGCATGGTTTACAGCTTACTTCCACTGGGGGAGGTTTGACTATTCTTACCTGATTAAATAGGCCAGAGCCAGCTCAGATCCTGACTGCTTTTTGGGCTCCACCTTTTTAGTAGAGATTCCAGCTTCCCTCATCTGCTGCTTTTCCTTCTTCTTGCGCTCTTTTTTAAGTTTTCTCTCCAGTTTCCTCTTTTCCTCTGCAGTGAGTTCTTCCTCCTCTTCTGTTGCCTGGAAGAATAAACATTTAAATAAAGTGTTGGGGAAGTGAATAAAATATGCATAAATACAACTGAGGAACACAGGAAAAAAAAACCCAAACCAGAAGCTCCAAGCCTTGTAATTTCACTGCTGACTGTACTTTCATCACCTCTGTTCAATTACAGAAGTGTATATACTGCAGGAATCTGTCCATCTGCACTCACAGATGATTATCCTGTTCTTAGCAATACAAGCTCAGCACGTCCTAGCTATGCATTAAAACATGGTACCTAAACTTTGTTGTGCTCTTTGCTCGCCCAAACTCAGCCCTGAGAGGGGATGTGAAGAGCAGAGGCTGGTCTGTGGTGAAGGGAAGGTATGGATTTATTTCTTTTAGCATAGCCACATTGAAGGGGAAGAAGCAGGGTTTCTGTACGACCCTTGGCTTCTAGAGCTGTTTGTTGTGTAACCTCACATTTCCCAGGACCGAGAAAACCTCTGTCTGCCACACTGGGGCTTTGTCTCCATTATGCCAAAGATGTGACAACTGCCATCTTCATCCAAGACCTCTTGGGGATCCTTTAGCAATCTTGGGTAAACATATGCAGAACCTTCAACAAACATATATACATATATCCCACAAAGGTTGAAGTTTATTTAGGTTTGCAGACAGAACGGTTGATTATTCACATCTGAACCACATTACTATTAATATATGCACAGGTACACCCCAGATGAAAATCAGTATCTCACGTACAGATGGAAAGCATTAAATAGATACACTGAGTTTATCAGGGAAAACCCAACAGGAGATCACAACTGTTCCACAGCAAGGAGGGATTGACTCCAGGGACTCCTCTCAGAGAATCTCAGAGAGATTCACTCATCTCTTTCCAGGCAATAGTCTCACTGAATTGTTAAGTATCAACTAAAAGCATAAAAGTATTGCAGCTGGTCTAATACTAGATGGCTCTTTATTCGGCCCCAGATTTCCCTGAGAGAAATTCACTCCTTTCAGAACCCTAACTGCTCTGATGGCCATCACAAAACTGTAGACAGAGCAGCTTCTGGGTATCCAAACCCCTGTCTACCTCAGGACATCGTGAAGTGTCCCAAGCAAAGGCTAAAGGACCATTTAAATATCACCTCCTCTTCCTAGAACAGAATGGAAACCCAGTAGCAAAAATACTAGAAGTATTAGCTCTTGTGATGAGCTCAGGGTTTTTAGCTGCTGTGTGCAGTACTACTTCCTTACTATCACCTGTAGCTAACTGAAAACTGCAAACATTACCATGCTTCTAAATCACGGGTTGGAATAGGTTGCCAGGCTCCTGGGTTTTTTATCTAACCATATCAAACACCTCCTGTCAAGACCATTTAAATAACCTGCTCATGGCATCTCACAAGAGGAGGTGGAGCTGTGGGCAACACAGCAGTGTCTGCCATAGAGATGTTGCCCAAACAGTAATGACTTGTGAAATATTCCGCTGATTAATCTCCCTTCCCCAGCAACAGTTGTATTGGGGTTTTTAAGACAACCTGAGCAAGGACCAGACTCCCAGCAGGGCAGGCTGTATTTATAGGAACCTGGGGTCTCTGGATAGGGAAAAACCACCCACGGACAGCTGTGGAAATGGCACTGATGTAAGGTGGCCCAGGAAATGACTACTTAATCTCTACACAAGTGGAATTTGAAGCTGTCTCCTACATGACAAGGACAAAAAAGGAGATAGCATGCAAGTGTTTCTTGAGTTCTTTAAATCCGTAATTCTGCTCAAAACAAAGACACAGTCTGATATTTCTGCCAAATCTACGTGGCACTCGGACACTTCAACTGCAAGGTGATGAAGGTGAGGTATAGAGAGCCAAGCAAGGACGCCCGGAGGAGCTACCAATGCCTACAGCAGCTCTACCTGCATCTCACATCCCAAGGCTGTGGAAGAGAAAGGAGTCTAACCATGGCCACCATTTCCAAGAACAAGAATTACATTCACGGTGTTGACTGGTTCAGAGTCAGCCATTTTACTACAGCACCATGCTTGCCAGGTGAGGTTTTCTGCTTGAGCATCAGAGACCCACAGGCTCAAACTGAGAGCAAAAGCAACGCTTTTCCTCCCAGCCTCTTTGAGGAGCCCGTAACTGAGACCTGAATGCACATGAAGATCAACTGCTTCATGGAAAGGTTGGTTCAAACCACCATATTAACCGAGCCCTCCATAGTGCTGTACCAACGCGTGCCTGCTGAGTGCTTCCAAATGAAAATCCAGGCCTGGTGCTCAGCAGCGTTATGCTCCTGGCATTCAAGCAAAGGCTGATTGAACAAGACAATCCCTGAGCACAATCTTATTTGCCAATGACACCTGCCGAGGACTAAACCTTTGCTCAGTGTTGATCCACAGACCACCTAAGTTTACTCCAACTCATCTTTTCAATTTTCTGTTTTCAAAGACTGAAAAAGGGCAAGAAATTAGAACAAAGGGGATTGGGACTTTAAAGAAGGTCTGCTTTTTTTGTTTGTTTAAAATACTATTTAGCTACTTTTATGGAAGGGCCAGCATTCACGTGCAGCCCCTTGCAAAAAAAAGCAACATCTGTTGCATTTGTATAGAAGACATTTTATAACTCATGCTGAGAATAAAATAATATTTAGGGTGAAGGGAGGTACGTAATTGTTATACAGGAAACAACGTTTTCATTTGAAAAGCCACGCTGGTACTTACTAAAATAACAATCCAGCCACACAAAGCCCAGGAAAACACGGAGGGTGGTCATTTATAAAGTGTTTGTAAAAGATTACTACAGCAGCTGTCCAACAGACGACACACTACAGTTAATCTTCTTTTAAAAATAATGTAATGAATTTGTTTACTTTTCTGCGAGCCATGAAGCTTTCAAATAAAGTGACTGTGGCACATCATTAGAGCCGGCCTGATACAGCGGCCTCTGCTTCTTCCTACTTACAGTAAAGGCCTATCTCTGTACCTTCCCTTCCCCCCACATTCCTTGCATTACCAAAAAGCTTTTTATCCCTCTCTGCTCCATTAAAAACACAACAAGTTGCTCCCTCTCCTGTAGGTCCTGATGTAAATACTGATCCCTGACAACATTTGTTTCCAGCATCGCAGTCAATGCACTGTGGGCTGTCTGAAACAAGAGCTTTGTTCTCCCCGCAGGGTTGGGGCTGGCCTGGCCCTAAGAGTCAGGTTTGGGGCTGGAGAGGCCTTCTGCTGGCCCATGTCACTGCAGAATCCCAGAATCTCCTGAGCTGGAAGGGATCCATAAGGACCATCAGGTCCAACTCCTGGCTCCACACAGGCCCAGCCAGGTGAGAGCATGGGACTGAGGGCATCGTCCAGATGCTTCTTGCCCTCAGCCCAGCTTGGGGCTGTGACCCCTTCCCTGGAGAGCCTGTGCCAGCACCCGACCCCCCTCTCAGTACAGAACCTCTTCCTGACACCCAGCCTAAACCTTCCCTAGCACAGCTTCATGCCGTTCCCTCAGGTTCTAGCCCTGGTCCACAAAGAAAGGGCAGGGACAGAATCCAGAATTTGCCCTTTTTAAACTTCATAATCCCAGGCATCATCCCAGGGAAACAGGACCCATCAGGGAATCTTCTCATTGGGGCTCCCAGAACATGTCAGGTGAAAGCACCCACAACTTTGCAACTCAAACAACTTTTCTAGTTGCAACTATGTTTTTATCCATCCACACCAACTCGATTCATCTGGTAGCATGTGCCACAATTGGGCCTTTACCAGTTTTTAATTCAAAAGCCTCAAGTTTTACATGCTTCATGAAACACCTACATTTGGTGGTATGTTCTCCACTGAAGCTGAGGGTAGTTTTATCACAATTTTAAAAAGCCCAACACAACCTTCCCCAAAACTCAAAAAGCCCCAAACCCTTCAGTGAAATTTAAAGCCTAGCTGTATTTATTTTAACTTGGATGATCTCTGTTACAATACTCTACTGATGCATCTCTCTTTAAATCAACAGCCTTAGTTTTTGATTTTGCTTTCCCTGACCCATTGGCATGACTGGTTTTCCCAAAGATATGTTCAAAGTTTGTGAGCCATTTGGATTAAGAGTTTTAGCATTATGTCACTATTTAAATTTAAAACCCCCTAGCCAACAGGACTTCATTGTTTTGAGGTTATAAATATTCCATGTTGTTTCCTTCTATAAAGTGACATCACAATTTGCAGTGCTGCAATTTAGTCTTAACTACAACACCGTAAAGTCCATATTTGAGTGTGCGTGACACTTGTTTATGGATGTGATAAATCTAAACCACGTGCACAGGGAAAAACACAACGCTTGCTTATTTGCAAAGCCTGCTGAGAGCTACCACACCACCTCAGATCGTGGGCTCATTAGATCTCAATCTAAACAAGGTCAGGCTGGGTCACTGCACTGGAAGGAATGACATTCAGAGGAGAGCCAGGGTTTTCGTGATTAAGGAGGTGGGAGTCTTCCACTTGGAAACTTTCCAGAAGGCCTGAAAGGTGCTAAAAGGGATATTGCCACTAGATGCCATATTTTGAATAAAACACAGACCCCCAAATCTTTTAACACTTAGGCTCATAAAAAAACACGTCATCTTTGCCAGGGTATGGAGATGTGAGCTCAGCTCAGACATCTCCAAGCAAATTCCTGAAGTTCCACGCTACGCCACATCCATCTGCAAAGCGCTGGGACAGCCAGCACGGTGACTTTTTCAGTGCCAGTCTCCCAGTTTCTGAAGTGAATGTAAACATAGTGATTTACTGTGCATAGTCTCAGACATCTGACTCAAATATCTGGGGGCTTCGGCTGTGGCAGTTTTAGATGCTAACGTTTTCCATTATTTTTCTAATCTGGAAATACCGCCCAAATCTGAAACATTTTGTGAGTCTTCTTTAGAAAGGAGCTTGCCCACCACAGACAGGACCCATCTCAAACTGGAGTAAGGCGTTTAATTGTGTGAAGCAATCCCACTAGGCAATTCAGAACAGAGAAAACTCACTGTAACTGCAAGAGAAACCGGCCAAAACATGTACCCAAGACAGAATTTCTTGAAGATGTCTGACCCTTGTTTGCTTCTGCAGCAAAACCAACCGGGTGAAGTTTTACAGAGACATCAGTGTAAGAGCTTATTCTGCCAGGGGATTACAAACTGGAATGGCTGGGCAACCAGTACCAAGATGGCATCAACAGCATGCTAATTGCACTGTGCTTCAGCAGAGCATTTTTTGTTTCCAGATTTATAGTTAGCCAAAGGTTCTCAATCATCTCACACTTGAGCAGAACTGAAGACATCTTCTAAGACTTCTTTCTGTCCTTCCTCTTTGCTCGTCACTGTTTCAAAGACTCCTACATTTGTACCCCTAATTATCTGCTGCCAGCGCAAAACAAGGCTGTCAGGGCCAGAAACTCTGAAGAATTGCCCCAACAAACCAAATACTTGTTTATTAGAAACTTGCCTTTGGGATTCTCCTGCCTTTCCACCTGTTTGGGGGTTCAGCTGCCAAACCTCTAGCAGTAGCCAGAGGCCGAGGCCACAACACTGAATTTACTATTTATTTGGACCAGTGAATCAGGCTCCTCTAAAAGCCAAGAGACTTTTATCCTTTCCTACCAGCACAGCAACACTAGTCTGTCCAACAGCAAAGTGAGCAACAGCAGAAATCAGGAGGAATGAATGATAACTTGACCAACAATGACAACTGTATTAAAAAGGTGTTGAACCTTTGAACTCCAAAGAGAGAGATGGGGAGGTGGACGATACGGCTCACTGCATAGTGGGAGCATTGCATCACCTTGTTTGTTCATTAAGCTCATGTTATTTCATGATTTTTAATAGAGAGAAGTGTCCAAAAGGGGCTTTGTTCACTGACCACGAATGGATGAGGATCAACCGACCTGTCACATAGTGGCTTCGGCTTACAAGTTGCCTTTCGCCCCCGAAATGCCCCATGAGTGATACCAGCATGCAAAACGTTCTGCTTGTCTTACAAATCCCAACAAATAACTGGCTATCTGCCAGCTTAAAAACAAAAAGCTGAATCTATAAACACAGTTCAAAACCTCCAAAGCAGAAAGGCTGGCAAATCCTTAGATGCGAGGTTCCTACAAGGAGGACTGACAAATGATTTATTATCTGAGGTTTGCCAAAGAGCCGTGCTACAACTACAGCTACAGAGTTCACATAAAACAGTTCATGACCATATTGAATTTAAATAACTATTTTCTGTCATTTAGCACCTTATGAAGAGAAGTGGTATAACCAGAGGGGGCATATGACATTTCATTACCATGCAGAAAGTAAATTTTGAATGAAAAGTAACATGTGTAGCAGTGAAACTTCCTTCCATCAAGTACAGAGGAAGGGTTGTTTTTTTTTAATTTATACATTACTTCAAGAAAATGTTAACATTTTTCACAAAAACAAAGTGGTTTTAGAATCTCAACAACAAAACCACCATGAATACCTTACACTAAGTTGATTTGGAAAGGTTTTAGTAGATGCAACCCAGGCAGAAAAGCCTCCAACAAGTTCTGCAGGAAGCCAGATTTAAATAGGAACAAGCGTTTTATCTTTCTGATCCAGGAAAGGATTCTTCTATCAGTCATGCAAATGTGTCGTTTGGGGTTTTTTTAGGAAAAAAGCATCCCTGTGTACAGAGCCAGATCATCTCACAAGCACAAGTGATGAGGCATCACCCTAAATCTGCAGCTGTCCTTACAAAACGGTGCACCTTTAGCAGCTTGAACCCAGGCTTGGTTTACAGCTACATGATTTTTAGAGGTTTCAGAGACTCACAGCCGATTTGGAGGAGCAAATGAAGCGTTATCATTAGGAACCATGGAGTAAGAAGAAATTGAACTCCCTGAATTAAATGAAGGTATTTATGGGCACACAGAACAACACCATTTACAGACCCTGGCTTATTGAATTCCACTTTCTAGGTTGTTTGCTCCTATACTATATATACAGTAGCAGATTACGTTCTAAGGCACAAATTAGTCCCGTATTTTACTCCTCTGCTTTCCCCACCGGTATCACAGTCCTAATAAAGAGAAACACTTGAGACCCCACCGTGAAGGCAGGCTTGGGGAATGCTGTTTTGTTTCATTTACAACTACAGCACTGCCAGGAATTTTCACATATTTCTCAAAGGATTTTGCTTACTCTCTTAGTCTTAATTAACCAGCGTTAACCAATAGGGAGAAAGTGGAATAAGAAGGAAAAAAAGAGAAAGGAGGGGAAAAAAAAAAAAAAAAAGGAAAACCCCAGGCAATTATTTGTACCCACATCCCTGTGGCTTACACACAGCCCTTTTAACCCCTCCCCAAAAACACACAGAGGAATTTTAATAGAAGGAGCACGAGACTGTCACAGCACTCAGTGGTGTTTTCCTTGCCACCAAAGTCGTCCCCCTCCCTTTAGGGGTGCTGACAATTCCTTCCCAAGTTTAAAAAGGCAGCGAGAGGCAGTGGAAGCAGAGCACAGGCTGTTTTGAAATCCTTGCTGGAGAATTTAAAGAAGAAAAAACCCCCCCCACACACACACAAAAAAAAACCTAACCAAAAAAAAAAACCCAACCCCAACCCCAAACCACGAGCTCCATCTCCTCCAATGAAAGAGGTACCACAGGGTGTAGGCAGGTTGCCAGGCGAGCTCGGCAGCGTGACCGCGCTGCATTGAGTTTCTTTAATGAAAGCCAGGAAAGAACACATTACACAGTGTTTCTTCTGAGAGCCAGCTAGCCTCCAGTGATTGAAATCAATAAAAACAGTCGGCAAGGGGCCCAGTGGGGGAAGACAGAAATCTCCACTACAGCATTCAGTTTGCTTTCCACTTTCTCCCTCCTCCACCCCCCTCTCTAAAGTTAAACTCTGAAGATCACCATGACAAGCTGCTTCGCTTCCAGCACAGGGAAGACGCTGGTGGGGATTTAAAGGAAGCGAACGCTTTCCTTCACCTCCCTGCCTTCACCCTCTCCCTGCAGAGAGAAGGAAATGAAAGGCTTGTTTGGAATTTGAATCCTGCCTGGAAAAACTTCACTGGACAAGTGCATCGTTCTGGCATTTCAGGAAAGGGATGGATTTTACGGTCAGAGAATGCTAAAAGGTGAGAGGGGAAAAGAAAAGCAGGGATCTGATTCAGCCAGAGCCCATGCGCAGGCTAGGATGCCCACTGTGGCGGAGGGGACCTCTGGAGCTGCAGGAAGGACTGCAAGTGAGCGCCTGAGATCGGCACCATCCACATCCTAAAGCAGCCCAAACGTTACAGAACACATGACCGATGCGTCGACCCAGGTAAGCCGAACCGGCTTTTAACGAGTCTTCGTACCGCGTCCCAAACCGGAGCGAGACCTTTCTCCTTCAGCCTCTTACCGACCGCCCCACGGCCTCCCTCGTTAACCTCGGGCGGGTTAACACTAAGCCTGTCCCCGTTTGAGAACCATGTCGGGCCACTAATCCCCACTGAACTATAAAACACCCACAAAAGCCCTTTGTTTACTGGTTTTGCGTTGAATTTGCTGGTTGACAAGGTAGGACGGGGCCATTGCGTAAGTCCAGGAGGGCCCGCTCGGAGTAAGGAAACACGACTGACCCCGCACGCTGGAGCTGACTGCGATCTGAGAGAGTGCCAGTAATGAATTTCTAATATGGTCCATATTTATCTATTTTATTTATGTATTTTAATCACCATAGCAGCCACATACAGTACATACTTGCACCGAGTTCCATGTGCTGAGCTGCACTGCGAGCCCCAGCAACTTACATGCACGGGGACTGACCTGAGTGTGTTGTGGAAAAGAACTTTGTGATTCCTCATTAACGCAGCCAAGGGGGATTTCTGGCATGTTGCTTAGGCATAACGCACACAGGCTTTACCCAGCACACGTACCTTCTGCAGTTACCCTAACTCAAGCAAGCAGTTTTCATACCAATGCCCCTATAAAAATGGGGAAGTCACAGATCACAGCTGTGGATCACAACACTTTCTCAAGTTCTTGGCCAGCTTCAGATGATTTATCTAGGCTTCAGTGAGACAAGAAGGGTTAAAGCAGAGAAGGGTGAAATACTGATGATAGCTACATCTCTTTTCCAGCAGCGGGAGGAATTCACTGGAAGAGATAATAAATAGGTGCCTGTGGAGCAAGAGCAACCATGCTTGTCCTCTCCGTGCTGGTCAGCATTAGATGGTGACAGCAACACACACGCTCACTGCCAAGAGGGGGCTTGGGAGGGATAGGATGCTTCCACATCCATCAGTGTTTCCCAAACCCATGGAGTTCACACTCAGGGTGACACTGAGGGTAGGGAGAAGACACTTCCTGGCATCTCCTCCATGGCTGCACCAGCAGACAGAATGCAGGAATTTAGCACAGCAAGTGCATGGGTATTTCTGCAGGTGCAGAAGGTTTTTAAGGGTTGTTTTATTATTTCCAGACCTGGAGAACACCTCCATGACCAAAACTAAGGGACTGTTATTTCTGCTCAGCAGGTTCTTTTTAAAGCATGAACTGTTCTGATCAAGATGTGAAAACAACAGAGGCTCTATTTAAATATTACTAAGTTTTTACACTGATTTTCTCAGCCCAGTTTCGAACTCTTCATACAGAATAGTCACAAAATAATAGCTGAAGATGTAATTAAAGAACAATATTTACAGTAAAAAACCCAAAGTTGTGATTCATAATATAATATGTCCCCATGAATGTTTTGGGGCACATCCACAGGCCCACAATTCACCTTTCCAAAATCTGTTCCCTGTTGTGCCTCCCCCTGCACAGATCCTTTGCAGAAATGACAGCACCTTCATAATCCAGGAATCACAGCAATCACTCCCACACCAATCAGCAATTCTGTCTTGCACTGTTCTTGGAGCTAAATTTATCCCTATGCAGAGGGACTCATTGAAGTCTTTAAATTTCAAACAGGGAAAGTTTAGGTGGGAATTAGACAATGCATATCACTTCTACTGACATTCTCAAGTCCAAATTATATTCCTCCCCATAACTCCCTCAGCAGAAAATATAAATATTATTTTTAAATCAGACTCCAAGGTATTTTTGCTCATAGCAATGTATTTTTCAGTAGCTAAAAGGTATGACTTCACACAGCATTTACTGCTAAGGAAATATGTTCTTCTCAAACACACAAACATAGAAAAAAAAAGTATTTTCTCATTCAGAGGTTGTGACCAAATACAGGGATTCTGGCAGTCACACCACAAGACTTGCCAGTTTTTCAGTCATGGCTGTGTTATTACAGCAGGTTCTCTGAACCCACTGCTTCACACTCTTCCTTTAGAGCCTGGAGGTCTGGAAGAATCCCATGTTGCTTTGCTGAGTTGGATGCAACAAAACAGCACTGATGGGAACCTCTCTCTCATGTTTCTACTAATCTTGATAGTCCCCAATCATCAGGAGTACTTCACATCTTTAGCACAGTCAGGAGTTCTGCATAATTCATGCCAGCTGCCCTTACACCAACCTGCACTGTTAAAAGAGCTTTTGGGAAGCAGCATGTAAAGTTCTGTGACAGTCAGAAAAGTAGATGAAATTATTTTAAAGGTAGAAAGACAAACACTTTCTTTTGATCTCACCTATGTCAATCTTCATGAAGAGAAAGATCCATGATCCTACCAAACAAGTCAAACAGCTATTCCAAAGACTCTGAAATTCATCAACAAAAGTGCAAAAATCAGAGTCTGCTAAACACATGGAGAGCCCACCTTGGGTGAAGTATAATTACTTGTTCCTGCACTGGTGGAAAAAGGTTGTTACCATCCCTTTGGAATGAACATGATTCAAGACTTCCTAACCACTGTAAAGCTTCAAGGTGTCTCCTTTCTTATTTACACCAGCAGTTCATGGTACCAGATTCATTCAGCTGAGTATATTTAGTTTTCTTGGTCTCAAATCGACAGCTTCTCTGTGACGTGCCCATTCTCACTCAAAAATGGAACATCATTAAGCATGCAGCTGGAGAAGGTACATTTTTCCCACATCTACAGGAAAGACTAGTGAGCTGACTATTAAATGAAAACCAATGGTTATCAATCCCTAGGAAAGGTGGCTTTCCTTGCAATTCAGACAGGAATCCTTATGTTTGACTTTGGAAGATTTTATTCATTCATTTCTTTAGCAGAATGTGTTCGTTTCCTGATTTCAGTAACCCCAAAACAGACACACACAGCAGCACCCAGAACATAAGCAATCCCTCCACTGTCCCGCACAGCCATACCAGGACAACTGAGCAGAAGGGTATCAACGACCTCAACCCATGTCTTCCCACATGATTTGCTTTACAATAGGATAAAAGGTTTGGGAGACAGAGAATCGGATCCAAAGTTTGGTTATAAAAAAGAACAGACGTCTTGAAATCAAATGAGGAATGAATGTGATTATAGATTTTTACATTTGATTTAGTGCCCAGGGACAACCCTGGGCTGTGATAATTAACTTCTGTGAAATGATTGCTGCTGTAAATAGGCATCATTCACATTAACAGACCTCTGTATGCAGAATATGAATCTCTTCAAAGCAACACGAACGATGAAGCTCCACTTGCCCCTCACGTACAATTCAGTTCCCACAAAACATCCTGTCTTAAGAAGCTTTGTCTCAAGGAGAGAGGTGAAGAATAACGTATCTCAGAGGTGGCACAAATGACACAATCTCGCTTTCCTTCAGGCCTGCTTGCCACCCTACCAAGCCCAATGACCAGAGCAAGCAGCACCATCCAGTTAAACACAACTGGTAGGGAGATGGACTTGGAATATTTTGTCGGCTTGAAACAGTCTCACGAAAGTTCCTTAGGAAAATTCCACCCAGATTTTCAGCATTTTTCAAGTCTCTCAAATTCAAGTAAAAATCAGTCCCAGTTTGTATTCATTTAGCAACCTTTCACATGCTCTCTGTGCTCATGAGCTCCCTGATAACCCTATGCCTGTGATACTAACTCTTAAGGTCTCCAAACTGATCGCTCAGCCCCGCAACAGTGACATGACATCTGTTTTTTATAGCATCAGGTGTGTGCCCTCCTTCTGCTTTTGTGAGGCAGAGCAGAAAATTGAAAAACAATTATGATTTAGGACCCTAAATTAAAACCTGTTGACTGTTTAGTAAAAGTGCTGTATAAAACCTGTTTGCATTTCAGCAGACCACACTGAAGGGTATCACTGGAAAAGCAGCACAAGGCCTTTGCTTAGTTTGGAATTAAGGCACCTAGTTGCTATCCTAAAATAAAATTGCATGAATCTGCATTTTAATAATAAGTAGTTTACACATATTTGTAAAACAAATGCCATGGTTTATCTGGAATGACTTTACAACTCCTGTTAGCTTCAAAGTCAAGCTTTACAGGTAGAAGTTACATTTTACATCTTCCATAAACCAACTACAAGCTCAACAGAAAAGGACAGCTACCCACACAGTTTTAAAGTTAAATAGAAAACAGGGCAGGTAATTAAAGACAGAATAACATGTGATGTCCAAGAAATCATGGACCAATCCCCTAAGAGGAGGACTGAGTTTGTCACATACCTGTTCTGTCAGCATGTAATTCTGCAGGGGTCAGAAGGGAGTTTAAGGTAGGAACAAGAAGTGGCTCCTTGACTGCAGCACAGCAAAAATCACTGGAGATGGGTGCTAGAAACCAGAGACCATCGAAGGTCAATGCTTGAATTGCTAGTAAAAGCAGAGTCAATACTTCCATAGCATATGGGGTAATGGCAAGAGGGGGAACAGATTGCAAACCTCTGAGAGTGAAGTCTAGGCTTGACAGAAGGAAAAGCGAGCAATAGCAAATAGAAGCTCCATCTCAAGGGAAGTTCTGATCCTCAGGAATGATTTTTTTTTAAATTAACTAGTCTGGAAAAGAGCCAAGATGTCAGAATTCTTTTCTGAACAGCAACAGAAAAGCTTCTTGTTTCTTCTTACCAGCAAACAACACAACACACTTTGAAACAGAAAAATCTAACTAAAATAAAAATTTAAGGTTCTACGCTAACATGAGACATTCCCATATTAGGAATGTGAAATGAGGAAGCAGGTATCTTCCTACTCTGTTGAAGATTACAGTAAAAGTCAAGATATTTCCTAAACAGCTTTAAATAAAATTGCAATCTCCAAAACAACAACAAAAAATAATCAAGCTTGACAAGGAAAGTTTCTCCTTTTTTTTTTCCTTTCTTTTTTTAAACATGCCTTAGCAATGGGTACCCTCCCCTGCAACTAGCTCCCCTGGGAGCTAAAATCATACTGGAAGGTTGTAGGTTAGGAAGGGAGAGATGAAGTCCTGCCAGCGATGCAGGTGGCACGGGTACTGACATGTGAAGTCAAGGAGAATAGGAACACTGGGAAAGTTGGAGAAGCCAGGAAAAATCAACACCTGTGTTTCTATCAAGATAGCAAAGACAAAACACTGTACTTCTTGCACAGGATCCCTCCAGACTCTTTGAATGAACTCTTATTTAATGCTTTCAGAAAATCTGCCATTCACCCTTCAAAACACCACTTAAATTCCAAAGCGGTTCTGAAGCCCTGACTTATCTCCCAGTGTACATGACCAACCAGGCATCCAGGAACAATAAGAGGTGCAAATTTGTGATAAATTCCAGCTTTGAAGTTATAAACAGGAGCATGATTCATACTTTTTCCTGGCTTTGAAAATGTTTACAACGTTATTTTTCGTTTTACTTCTACACCCAGATCTCGCTGTGATTAGACCTGGGATACAACTGGAAATGAAAGATAATAATCTGATTCATCAAACACTCCTGACAACTTTCATGACAGGAAATACTGTTGGCAGTTTTAAGCCAAACTTTGCAACTTGCCCAAAGTAATGTAAGCTTAAACCAACCATGGGACTTCTCAGCATAAACATTCCTACCTCTGAGGCATGTGTTCAGCACAATATATCATAGAACTCGGTATCACAGTACTTGGTATCTTGAATCCACCATACCTTATTAACAACAGAAACAGAAGAGCTGAAATAAATACATGAAACCACCTGGACAATATCCCAGAGTTTCCCACACCAGCAGGAAGGCCATGAGAGTTGATGATGATAAACCTGGGCCCTCCAACTTCCACACAATGGAAAGCCGAGCTCAACCTCCAGAGAAATTCTGCAGGGGAGAAACATAGCAAGAAAAACTCCTAGTAGTAGGTAATACAGCTTGTCTGACATTTTTCAGCTCCCACCAGTAGTTATTTTAGGGAACTGGAGAATTCAGACTGGTAACAGACTATGTTTAATTACTGTAATTAACATAACTAACAGTGCTTTGTAGCACTTAGATCTACGGGTCAGTCCTAGTCAGTCAGACCTTCTAGATTTCATGTGCTTTAAAGCATCAGCCCAGCCCTCTGTTTCCCCTCTGTTAGGCTAGGCATGGCCACGGGCAAGATGCTGTGATCAGCAGATCTTATACCCTCCTTTATCTAATGACTAATCTAAGGGGCAATTTCAAAACTCCTTTGAAGGTTCCTGCTGCTCTAAAGGAGGCCGTGGGACTGACTCTAATACCCAGCCCAAAGAAGAAGGGCAATATATGGTGGGGAGCACACAAAATGGAGAGAGAACTATAAACTCTGTGTACATGAGGCCCTTGCTGGCAAAATATATAGAATGTTCTGAAGCTGACAGTTTTATAACTCTAAATGGTTTCACAAATGAAATCCAAACAAAAGAGCAGAGATGTACTCTAAATCACTCAGCAATTGCTGCTTAGAAAAACCAGCGACCACTAACTCCAGCAAACAAAAGAGTTGCTTTAAGTAAGCGGAATGAATGGAAAAAATGTCAGGGTTGGGTTTTTTTTTTTCTTTCTCTTTGCTGTTGTTCTTTCAGCTTTATTTCTCTCTGTTCTTGAATCTATACACAGAATCATTCGGTTCATCCTGACAAATACTGTATAACCAACTATCAATCACATTAACTTTTAATACGTTGAGAGAAGTCAGATACCAAGTGATAAAACGAGTTCAGGCAGAGGGCATATGTTAAGCAGCTGTGAGTCCGTTTAAGCTGTCTATACGTCTGAAAGCTTAATGTCATTACACAGAGCTCCCATTTCTCCCTTTCCCGCCTTATCCCCATTATATATAATAGAAATTATTAACCTACTGGAAGAAATACAGTCACACAGTGACTGCAGCAGCACAAACAATATGCTTATAAATTAGACATAGTGTATTTCGCTTACAGTGAAGGATTATACAGCCAAACACTTCTCTTTAGACTCTAAAGAAAGCTTTACTCATGAATAAAAGAGTCTCAGGTAATAGTTTCAGGAACAATTTTAACCCGCATAAGTTAGTGCTGCTGCCAAAAGACACACTCTTCATTTTCTCCCACCTCCTTCTTGGGCTGGCACAAGTGTTTGTACAGTCTTGTAAACTCATCTGGGTTAAAATCACCTCTCTATCCCCCCAAAAAGTTACTTTAAAACCAAGTCGGTTCCTTAACTCGACTGCCTAGGAGTATTTCTGCCAGCAAAAGGAGGAGGTGATGGAAAGGTGGAAGCAAGTGGCTCTGCAGCTTGTAGGGTCCCTTTTTTTTTTTTTTTTGGCAGCCTCTGGCTGAAGACATGGTTTCTTAAAACAAATTTAAGCTTAAGATATGGAACAGAATAAATCTAAGTATAAAATACATAACGCTGCTATGTGTACCTTACTTTCTATGCATAAGGATGATGAACTTCAGTTTGCCAACTCTCAAACCATCACAGACCTTTTGTTACTTGCTGCTTTTCAAAAGTGCCATGCATGGCATGGGTTTGGCTTTCAGTTATTTCCCTTTAATTCGAAACGAGGGCCTGTCAGGCAGCAAGAGTGTGGTTCTGTTGGGAAATGTTTTAGTAAAAAGGAACAAGAAGCTGAAGGGACTAAGGAGAATTAATGTTTCTATGCAGGAGGGAGCAGGAGGAGAACTGAAAGTACCAAGAGCAGGAGTATCTGTAAGTGCACAGGTGGACACCGCAGGGCAGGAAGGGGCCCTGGGCAATGGATGGTGTAACACAAGGAGCAAAAACCAGGTTGATGGATGCACTAAACCCCATGAAATACCACAAAGGGAGAGTGCAAGGGGAGAAAGGGAAACAAAAGGCAAAGGGAAACACGAGTGAGGGGTAGAGGACATGAAACCCATGGTTGGAATAGCTGCTGCTCTTCTGTGTTTGGAGAGACGGTCAATAGCATGTCCCCAAAGCAAATCCCCACACAGGGCAGCTCAGATGCTGGTTAGCTCCCTGAGCTTTAGAATGAGCCAGAACATCCCTTCCACTTACTGCTGGCAGATCAGTGGTCAGCAAACACATCAGAGGCCATTTTTGCTTTTGTTGCAGAAATTCATGGGCCTGCCTGCTAATTCTGGGATGGGTGATGGTAGCAGTCAATCATCAAACTGCTCTCGTAGCCTAACAGATGATGACGGAGTTCAAAATAAAATTCCGCTTTTCTTATTTAGCTAATTAAGCAAACAAATGCTACCATCTAATAATAACCCATACCCATAACCTTATTAAGGTATCTAATCTAATAAAGAAAATAAATTATCTTCACATGCCATATAAATGCAAATACATGACAAGATGTGGTCAAGGCAGTTAACAACGGAGGAGAATAATACACGTTTCCATCCTCTGTCCTGTCCTTCACATGCCCTCTCGGAGTTACAGAGAATCACAGAGCTGTAGGGGTTGGAAGGGACCTCCAGAGATCATTGGGTCCAACCCCCTGCCAAAGCAGGGTCCCTAGGACAGGTCACACAGGTCGGCATCCAGATGGGTCTGGAATATCTCCAGAGAAGGAGACTCCACACCCCCTAGGCAGCCTGTCCCAGGGCTCTGTCACCCTCACTGTGAAAAAGTTCTTCTGCATGTTGGTGTGGAACCTCCTGTGCTCCTATTTGAGGCCATCCCCCTTGTTCTGTCTCCATCTCTGAAGACATCACTCAGTTTAGCGATTACTCCAAGTGAGCTCCTAAAAGTTAAACTCCAACCCCCTTTTTAAAAAGTTCTTGATTCCATGAATCACATTGCTCACTATTCAGTGGGAAATCTTACCCTGAACAGTGCAGAAACACAGTTCGCAGCTTCTACTTCAAGAACAGGAGGAGGAATGGTACCTGACGCTAATGACACCAGGAATGATGTCTAACAGGAAAAATACCTGGACCTCGAGACACAGCCACTGTGGTAGGAGGTAATTGGACATCTAAATCAAAATGGGAGAATTTACACCTGGGACTGTTTTTATTTAGCATCAGGACAGAAGACTGCTCTGCCTTCTGAACCCAGCCCCTTAGAAATGCATTTCTCTCACAGTCAACTCAATGTTCAAGTTATCTTTTTGCCAAAATATATGGCTAATATAAAAGTAACCCGCGAATCAGTGTATCCACAGCAGCAGCAATAAATCTGACACACTGGTGCACCTCTCTCATATGCAAAAGGGTAAAAGAAATGAGTAAGAACTCCCATGGTTCAGCTGTTTAATGCAGAACTGAAAAAAAGAACAATATTGACAAATCAGTCAGCAGGCCTGCTTCATCATTTTACTCAACTTCGCCGTAAAACTGCTCCATCTTACAAAGTTACACCGGTGATACTGATTCCTCCCAAGGCCAGTGAGCTATGAAACACCCTCAATGCAACCATTGCTTATATTGTCTGTTCCTCCAGAGAAAAAATAATAATCCACATTAACAGCATTAGCCAGCACTACAATCTGACTGGTCTCTCTCCAGTGAAACCAGTTGAATTTAAACATCCAACTGCACTATTTTAACCTGAACACACACCACAGTAAGAATTACCCAACATTTGTCCAATTTTTTTCATCAGAAGGGCCTTTTATTTTGACCAAAGTACTTGGGGTGACTGGCACAGAAGTAGCAACACAAAAAAAGTGTTCAGGTACAAAATGTCTAATTCTTCAAACATGAGGTTAATTTGTTTTCTAAACCTAAACTAATATTTGATCAGTTGAACAAATATTTGAAATGCATTTGGTTAGTTATCTATTGAGAAAGAGAACAAATTTATTTAAAAGGACTTTCTTCCCCTCCGGTCACCACAGAACAGAATTTCAATTGAGCTCACAAGTTCTGAAGATGTTTTGGGTTTTTTTTTTAACGTGATCTTGGATTAGACTCTTCCTAACAGATCATCATGGTAAGAGCACTGGTGGGAAAAGGGAAATGCTTTAGGAAGGGGAGTGCTTAGTTGTAAAGAACTGGTAGGTGTAAGAGCTGATATGGCAAAGCACTCTTTGTCTACTACTTAAATAAGCAGAGCTACTTTTGGTCCTAGTTTTACCCTCAAATTAGGTATTAAGTCAGAGCTGCTTTTCACAATGAGTTCTACTGTAAAAGTCATGTCTGGAGGATTTATGATGTCTTCCATCCACGTCCATAAGTAAAATCTGCCCTTTAGTTTAAAAGAAACACTCAGCCTCTACTCTCCTTGTCATTCCCTCCAAACACACCTACGAGATCCTGACACACACCTGCGGTTGTCTCCACTGCCCTGCTGAGCTCTTGCCCCTCATGTTCAGGGTAAAGAAGTTCATTGTCTGAAGAAAAGCAAATTAAAATTGATCTCAGACCAAGCCTTGAGGTCAGCTTTTATGGAGACAGCTTTGATAGCAATGCCTGGATGAAGGTGAAAGACAGCCTAGGGAATGTTAGCAAGGGATGAGCAGAAATTGGGGTCTGGTCCCCAGTGCTGGCTGGAGGGGAGGTGACTCAGGGCGATCTCCAGCTGAATGTGGGAATCCTCTCCCAGAGCAGAGAGTCCATGTCCTCCCTGGGCAGCATGCTCAGGCACTTCATTACCATGAACACTGCTTTGCTGGGGTCCAGCTGCAATGCCCTGCTTTGCTGTACAGACATTTCTTACAGTCTCAGCAAGGAACCTGGCTCCAGCTTCTTGGTGACCCCCTCATAGGGGGGACTCAGCCAAAGTAGAAAAGGAATGATGCATCAGTTACTACATTACTATTCTACTAGACATCTTTTTAACGTGCAATATTTAACTAGATATCCTTTTGGGTGATGCAGTACTCCACGAGTAAATATTACAAGCACAATATAATAACTATAATGTTTCCATAAAAAATAAAGATGTGATTAATAACGTGCCGCTCAGGTTCTCCAGAACAGCAGGCACACACTACTGCTCACTCAAGAGTGAACCTGACAATACCCAACCTTCTGCCAGCAGGGTATGGGCACTGAACCATCCAGGTGAAAGGAATAAATTTTTCATGGTAGAAACATTCATATTAAAATCGGCATCAAACTGAAAGACTGAAAAAGAGATGCTATTTGCAAATGAATAATTAAGCTGGAACGCCTCCTAAGCTGTTCAGCCCATAAATTTACTAGAGATAAAAGCAGAAAAAATAACTTCCTAATAGAGTCCCTCTTACCAGCAAAGTTGTTTTAAGCATTTTTATCTATTCAAAGGGTAGATCCACTGCCAAACTGTTTATCTTTCCTTTTAAATACAAAACCTGCTTTAAATCCCCCCTCGTGAGGTGTCAGAAACATAACCCACATAAAAGCACGCACAGCCCTCTAAAGGCTGCTGAAACCCTTCACCCACAATAAAAGCCTTAAAACTTCCATTTCTTTTTAGCTTTTTAGAATAAGGTTTGCATTTGGATTTCAATCAAATCAGGCTTCGTGTTCCCAGTACTGGAAAGATTTAAAACATTCATGATTTTCATATTTCTGTCCAAAACCTGTACAATGGCCAGGCTTCCTCACACAGTTACACAGTTACAACAGGACACCAAGTGTACCTCAGAAGTTACACCGAGGGAGATGCCATTTCTGACTTCTGCCTTAGCATATGTTCAGCATATAGCTATTTAAGTGCTATGCAATAAATACTACGTATGCTTTCAACACGTTTGGAAATTAAGCCATAAAAACAGTCTTGTTTTGGCCAAAGTGCAAAAATTTATATGCAACAAATGTGGCAAACAGGAAGCTGCAAAATCCACTACAGAGACGCAGAGTTTTGTAGCGTTTTTGTGTCTCTTTCTCTAGACTGATAATCAGAATTAAAAAGCCAAGAAACCCAGACCATAAATTCCCTAACTTGCTTGGTTAGAGGGTCTTCTGGAGCTGCGTCTCCATCTCACACACTCATCCATACATGACAGATACGAGGAACCAGCCACAGCAGCACTCCTGCACCTCCATAACACCAAATCCAGAATACAAAGGGCTCTCTAAGAAGTGGGAAGTGGATTCATGGTAGAAGTACAGGCAATATGTTTAAAACCCCCTATCAGCTCCACAGTAATTAACAACTTCTTGGAATAATTGTTTACAGAGCATTTGGCTTGTGGTGACCCTCAGACAGCAATCTCGGCGAAATGAGTAATTAGAAACTATGACAATTGAGCTAAGATGGCTTTGCCAGAAGCTGCACTGGACATAGCATCATCCTTCGGGAAGAAACGATGGCTGGAGGGGGTAGCTGCACTCCCACCAGCTCTTCTGTAAACTTGTAGGTGGAGCCACCTTTGATAAAGCTGCAAATATTCCCACAGTGCTCATGGGGACACTGCAGTCTACACACACAGGTCTGGTCAGTGTTTCACATCCACATCCACAGGACAGGTACCATGGAGAGTGGGAAGTTTTCCCCACTTGGGCCTGGGAACGCTGCTTCTGATACATGACATAGCACAGGGCTTTTTGTCTTGCTAAGAGCAGCACTGTTCAGGTTTGGTATCACCATCCCGGCTGGTTTGATGCTAGTGTTTTGTATGATGCCCGGATGATTTGGGAAGCTTTTGGCATGGGATGCCAGTAGGATCGCTGGCTTAGGCTTTCCATTTTTGTCTATGGAAGGAAGGGATCTCTCTCAAGATTCATGCTCTTTTCTTCTCAGCTCCTGAGGGCAGGGAATTGAGGAGGGGAGAGAAGTAAAAATACATCTAGGGAAAACTTGAGATAGTAATTCAGGTTTGAATGCTCACACAGCTCAGATGGCTGATGTAGAATCACCCACAGTTGTGAGTAATTAAAAACTGTAACTCACCAGATAAAAAGTGTTTGTAGGCAAAACCACAGTCAGATCCTCCCTTGCAGTTTGTAAAACTGTCTACTAAGGTCTGCACTTCTAGACTTGCTCATATCATATCTGAAGGCATCTCAGTTCAAATGGTTGCCTCCCTGCTTCCTGATTAAAGAGAACATATGGTACCAGAAAGAAATATGGTACCACTATCATTGTATGTTCAGCACTGAATCACTACAAAACCCTTTAACAGGGACATTACTGAAATGCTAAGTCCAATGCAGGTTGCAAAGCTAACACCTAAACTCACTGTGCTGTGTCTAGAAACTCCAACAAATGAAACCTCAACAAAGAGGATCTCTGAAAGGCACTCCCATGCTGGGAGCCTGCTTATCAAACCCTGATCCAAGCTCAGAAAGGACACATGAGATTTTTACTACTTAAATAAAGAAGGGGAAAACAAAACTCTCTGAAAAATACTCTCTATCTCTGCACTGGATTCACTATACCAAGTCACCACAAAGCTGCATATTGATGGTAACAGAAACACATTAACACGAAGAAGACAATGCTGAGACAGTCAGAGCTCATCAGTGCTGTTCTTACAGTGTGGTTGACAATGCCATCATTCGATTTCTTTCATTTTCAGTATTATCACTAACATAGTTTGCTCCTTCTGCTTTGATTCACAGTACAAAATCCCCAGAACTACAAAAATACATTTCTATTTTAGTCCTTTGGGGTTTGCTCTGGTTTTAATTAATTTATCAGGCTTTAAACCCTAGGAATTCCCTTGCCCTGTCTGAAAGAAAAAACCCAAAACGCTGCTGCATACACATACTCAAAAGAACACCCCTCTCAGCTGCAGGATCAAACACACCCAACGAACGTGCACCGGAACCAACACCAAGAATATGTTTCGAACACATTACACAAGTGATCAAAGAGAAAAGGGAAGAAACCTAAAATAAAGCTACTTGCACAACCGACTGTACACAAACCCCTGAGTTTTTTGAGTGGGAGAAGTATGTTACAGACAGTGACACTGATCTGACGTTTTAATGGCATGAGAACTCTAAACAGAACTTCTGAGAGATAGATAATAAACTATGAAGTCCAAATAAACAAATACACATCTTTCTTTTCCTGCCAAAAGTGGAACAAGCACACGAATCCTGCTGATGGATGCTACAGGGTTGAAAATGTTGTCACTCTTTCTGGACAATGAAATGAAACCACAGAAACCAGCAGGAGAAGCAGCCAAGTTTAGGCACCACATTTGGGCAGCACAATCCTATAAATACACACGCAGCATCTAAACAAGGCTACGATTGGCATTCCCCTCAGAAGAAAATGATTCCTTGTACCATGCTAATAATAGACTCTGAAACACCGAGGAATCAGAATCGATTTTCCACATAGTAACACTGGAATGTGATTCCACACTGCAGCAGCAACGTCCTGCTGTAAATGTGCAACCAAGATGTGTGCAGGAAAGGCTCCGTAACATAGACCCAGAGGATCATGCAGCAGCTATGTCCAATCCAGTTACCAGGGAGGGCAGGGCAAGAGGACACAGGAGGACACACGCTGAGCTATGATGGCTCACGCTGATAAAGGAGCTGGCTGGAACTGCTCCTCCTGTGAACTCATCACATACTGTGAGCATGATGCTGTCGCAGCAGCTCTTAAAATGAAAAGCGACAATAGATTCCTGTTATTTTGCTTGTCTCAAAAACCAATCATTTACTCTGAAAGCTTTGTCTTTGTTCATATCACAAAGAGAACAATATACAATACATTATTTGCGAGAAGAACTTCTGGATTTCATTTTAAAAGAGACTTATCTGGGCCAATTTGATGTATCATCATGACTCTGCTTTGTTTATCAACAAATACCACGTTCTACTGCCTATAATTCAGTGTTAGCAGTTTTATAATCAAGATCATTTTTTACTACTGGGAATGATCTAAACTTGGGGGAGGATAACATTGAACATTATGAAATGGGAGGCACCAGGGCTATGATTTCTAGGCACAAGTGGTAATTGGATCAGAAGGCAAAGTTCAAGAAAACAGTAATACTCTTGTGTATTAACAGAAGGCCTGATGTGCTCCGTAGTGTGCTACCCAAGGCCATTTCCTTCCTTAATATTGAAATTCTAATCAGCCTTCGTTTCATCTACAGAAATTTATGACCTAGTCCAAGTTCTGTGGATAGCTTTAGAAACAGACTTGGAATATGAGCCCCAGCATGTTATAAATTCTTAATTCAACTATAAAAATCTGCACATGCACAAGTGGAGAATGTTTAAAACATGCTGAGATCCCTCCCGTGCAACATGGGTGAATTATTGCTGTCAACATTGCAAATGTCCTAGCCCCTCGATGCAGCTGTATTAATTACAGCTTTGATGATAAGATCCTGCATCTCAAGCGCTGAGGAAACCGGGCCCCGCTGTAGATGAAATGAAAATCGATAACTATAACCACAAAAAGAAATTCTTTATGAATTTGTCTTGAGTGGTGCTTTCCAAACAGCAGGGTGCTCGCTACAAGCGATGCGCCTGGTTTTTCTAACTGGCTAGTAAGCAGTGCCAGAAAACCTGAGCATGTTCTCCTGAGTGCTGCTGCTGCTGGTGAAGTCGATGCCTTTGGCAGGACCTGTGTTTGAGGACTTGCAGAATACTGAAAAATAAGCCGTTGCTTCTAAACAGAGAATAGTTAGCTGGCTCAAATCCTTAGCTGGTTTTATTTCGCTCCCAAAGAGACACTTACCTCTGACTGGGATATCGTATCTCAAAACGAAGCCAACAGCAAAGAAAAGGAAAAGGAAGTCTGGAAAACGGAACGAAAGTGTGTTTACTCTGCAAGTTAAATCAGGGAAATGGCTAGAAGGGCAGAGTTGTAAATCTAAATGCTTATATCTCCAAACAAAATATTAAAGCATCAAGCTCAAGCTTCAAAGAATAACATAAAACCCTAAAGACCACCCGTCTGAAGGTATGCGTCTAGGCCTCATGCCTCCACACAGCTCGAGAGTAGGTATTTATGTCAAAACAAATGGGTGGGCCACTGAGACTCAGGATGGAACAATACCAAGCACACCACTTCCACTTCCTTGCAAAACCCCATTCTTCTTTTCTGTCATGACACTTTCAACCCACCTCCAGCTTCTCCGTTCACGAGCACTTACAGCGCCCACCGACCTTTCTTCTGCCTCTCTTCTACAATCCTTACCTCTAGTAATGCCAAGTACCAATAAAAGACACAAAGACAGCTCTTTTCCATTGCTCTCTGCCCCAGCAGCAGATTAGCTGAGAAATCATCACACGCCATCAGGCAGACACCAGGAAGGCAGGCAATGCAGGCATCCCAGCTGCAGCTTCTCAGGAGGTGGCCACGTTCAAATGGGCCAGCTGCTTGGCAAGAAGATGCCCGTGTTGGAATCTGCTAGCCAGCCAGGTGGCACACACGTTCCCTTCTGGGGAGCTGCCTGGCCAGCCATGGTGCCACAAAACCCAACTGCCTCCCGGCTGCTAGGAGGTTCAAGAAAGCTGTGAGCTCTGCAGGTCTGACAGAGGGACACGATACATGTAAGCTTTGTGGGTGCCAATATAAATCAGATCAGATGGGCTCACAAGGTTGGGACATTGCACAAAATATAAATCTCATGGCACCTAAATAATTTTCAGCCACGGTCCAAAAACACAAAGAATGGACGGTGAAGTGCAAGACGTTGCTTCAGCTGGTTGTGTAGCCACTGCTAAGGAACTCAGGTAACATCCCTGGGCCACAGCACCGCCTTCAGAGACCAAAACCAGCTTTTAAATCTGGAATGGTTGCACCGGCTTACACCAAACTCAGATCCAGCACACCACATCAGCCTGGGAGAGAGGAGAAATAAGGGAAGAACCCCACCCCCACCTCCTCAGTCCATGCAGTTTGGCAGCCAGCAGAATTGAGTAAATCCACCAAGTACAACTTCATCTTAATCATAAGGGCATTTTCAGGCAGCAGAGAGGAGCTGACACACATTGTACACGAGCCTACAACTGAAAAGTTTGGTGCCGTATTAAAGTTGTGACAAGTTAAACGCAAAGGCACTAAATTCTGACACTAATATTTGCAGTGACTTTATTTGCCCAGGGAGATGGTGGCTGCCCCCTCCCTGGAGGTGTTCAAGGCTGAGTTGGATGGGGCCATGAGCAGCCTGGTCTAGTGAGAGGTGTCCCTGCCCATGGCAGTGGGTTGGAACTTGATGATCTTCAAGGTCCCTTCCAACCCAAAGCATTCTGTGATTCTGTTTGCTCACACATAGGTGGCTACAGCAGAGCAGCAGCAAGCACCTGCCACTTACAAATACCACCCGAGTGACTACAAATCTCACATTTGTGCACTGTAATCCAGCATAACAATATTAATTGAGGAGCATATTGAGTTAGGCTTGTCAGCCCTAGTATTTTCCGGTGATCTGAACAAGACCAGTGAATGAGATAAGCATCTTTACAAAGCCAGTTGGCTTTACTTCAAATCCAAAAGCCTGTTTCTAAGCTGTACAAGGGCAGGAGCCCACGTAAAATCAGATCTGGAATGCAAAGCCAGCCCAGATCTGCTCATCAACCTCTGATCCAAAACCTGTCTGCAGCAACATGTTTTGGGGAGCTCACTGTCCTTCACTGCAGCACTCCACAACAGGCAACTGTTTTTCTAAGACACATTATTTTTGCATCACATCTACACTTATCATAGGGGCAATCTATCATGCTTTATTTTTACAAAAAAAGCAACTTCTGTGCTGTTTAAGTTTCCGTTCCTGAAGTATTTACATTGGCACTCACGAGTTAAAAATCAGTTCAGCTTTCTTTGCAGGTTTTTATTTTTCTTTTTAAATCAAGCTGGTAAGTACTCCCAATTTACGAGTGCAAATCAGCTTAATTTGCGTAGGAGCTAAAACCTGGAGTGAACAAGGGTATTTTCAAAACAAATACATCAAGTTAAAGCGAGCGCAGTTGTGGTTCGTCTGAATCATATGGCTCCAGATTTCAAATCTAAGCTAAGGAAATAGAGGTTATGACATCCTGCAGCTGGGACAAGCAGTGTTCATAAAGCAGCGTTAAATCAAGACCACTTGGCCAGTTCAGGCAGTTGCTTGTGTGGAAGTGAAAGATCCCATGAGAGCACTAAAAAAAAAAAAAAAGGAGAAGGAGGTTTTGGTATCCTAGCCAATCCCCCCTTCCCTTCACTTAATGCTACCAGGGAATGAGTTTCTTCAGAGCAAGCAACTGTGGAAGGTTGCTGCCAAGTAATTGCTACTGATTTATTTACATCCAGTCACAGAGAACAGGAATTAAACACTTTGCAAAGTACATGGGCAAGTTAATTACAAAAGGTCTTCCCATGCTACGCAAACGCCAAGAGCCTGAGCCTGCTGCTCTGCAGGTTGGTTCTCAGGCACATCCATTCGGGGAGTTCATTCTCCGTAAGGCAACGCAAACGCTAAATCAATGCCAAGGCTGACGCGGCGGCAGGGAGAAGGAGCCAGGAGCCTTACCCAGGCAGCAGTACTCACGCAGGGCCATGGGCAGATACAAGTTTTCACTCAGTCTGAGAAACTCGGGACAGGAAAGGGATTGGGTCTGGAGATGTTATTTTCCAGTCGCCCACTCAGAAGCACAGAACCACTGGGTTGGAAAAGACCTTTGAGACATTCCCATCCTATGCTAAGTACCTGATCTAATATCTTAAATATGTGGTTTAATATCTACTTATTGATACAACAAGCAATGACAAAACACCTGAGAGTCACCGTTTTCATTTTTAACAGACAAAAAAAGGCTATTTTCTAAATTTTGAGAGGTAATTTTGGTGGTTGGAGCAGAAGGACCATTCGCTGCTTCCCTGATCACCAGAATAACTATGCCTGTAGTTGGTCTTGGACTGTTTTTTTTTTTTAAAGTAGGGAAGAGGCATGAAACAGTAGTCCTGATTGGAGTCTTTGAGGACACTATCTGCATGCCGATGTCACGCTGTGTAAACATGTGGATCCATTAGACAATTGTTGGAAGCAGGGAATTCTAAATTTGATCTAGTGATAGGACTCATGCTGTTTGGGGAAAAAAAAATGCAGTTGCAAAACCACACAGGGAAAACATTTCAAACTTGTGAAAGGAAAAAAAAAAGATAGGCATTGTGAGCAATGGTGTATGGGCTGGTCAGCAGATCTCAGCCTCTGAAGACCTTGAGAGAGAAGAGGAGACCTGAACTCTTGGCTCAAACTGTTAAAGAAGTTTAGAAAATGTATTCTAACCTGAAAGGCTAAGAACATTTTCATAGTGAAAAATTCATATCCATGTGCAGAAAACAAAAGACAATGTGCAACAGTGATTTATATCTTCTTCCACGTTTCCAGTGTACGTTACAGCCTGAACTAATGAATGGATTTTAGTGAAGCCTGAGCTCTGCTGGACCCCCAGGATGCTGGTCTGGGCAAGGGAGGGGTAGTTCCTGCTTTCTGCTTCACAGTGCTTCATGGTCTGACACATACATTGACATTAACATCTTTATCAGCTCTGTAGCTGTTATTCCTCATCTCTTTCATTTTTCTTAATTACAGCACTACAAACATTTATGGTGTGATTCAGAACTATATATGATTAATAAGATACCTTATTTATAAGTTTCAGAAAATAGAACGCAGGTCTCGTGAATAAAATTATACATTGCATATGACATCTGAAAACGTACTCCAGCCTAAGATACCTAGAAATACCACGCTCCTTCTGCCCATGCTGCAATTTCATTTCAAACTGACTAACCAGCTTTTTAGCCCCCTCAAGCCGCTTACATTAAAAGACAAAATCCAGAGTTCCTCTCCCAGGAAACTGCAAACCCACTTTAAGGCCATCACTGCAAAACTTGCTCCTTGTCTCACAGGATTACAGCTGTGATGAGCAGTGTGTGTAGCTCAGCATTTCAGTTATGATTCATGTTGTGATTTAATCATTCCTGAAACATTGTTTGCTACATAAATCAGCTGTACTTCAGCAAGGAAAATCAAATTGATCCCGAAGAGCCACTGAGTCACGGGGGAGGAAGGCAGTGAGAGACACGTTATCCTTGCGAATCTGGACCAGGTCAGCAGTAGCAAAGCTTCTCGCTGGTGACTGCTGGGTGACTGGTGGGCAGAACTTTTTCCAACCCACCCTGAAGAGCTCCATGAGCTCATGACAGCGGTCAGCCCAATGCAGACCCCAGTATTGCACCTCGCCACATTTGTGCAATTGCACCAGCTGAGTTCATCGATGATTCACACAACTTGTTCTCGCCATGTCTGTACCAACATGGATACAAGCACCTGGGACACAGCTGCCGTCAGTCAGGAGAAGCCATCTCCCAAGGTCTGCCCCTGCATGGTGTGGCAGCTCTTCCACAGGTGGGACTTTGGCTATGAGAGCCAGGCCTTTTCACAGCCACCACTAACGACACATACCCTCCTTACCACCCAGTGAACACAGCAGAGGAGTTTTGAACACCCATTTTGTGCTCTAATGCACGGGGCAGCTGCCTTACTACAGAACTTAAGCTTGCATGGCAGTACAAACAGAAGACTGGCAGTTTCTTTTTTTGAATTAGTGATACATTCACTTTTGTGCTTGAGAAGAGGCGCCAGCCGGTCTGTGACCAAACAGCCAGCCACTCCACATAGTGTAAGACCACTACACTCGGTGTTAGGTGGTTTCCACCTGTGTGACATCACAAATACAATTTAGCCACAGAAACCCCTTTCTCACAATACCAAGGCCTCATAATAATAGCAGCTTGTGCCTCTATTTACTATTCTTCATCAAATGATGAAACTAAAACTGCAAACAGAATAGTGGCTGCAGTGTTTATTTTTCTTCCTTAAACGTCAGCTCCAATTTGTGAAACGAAGGCAAAGAGAGGCCAAGCTGAGCCCAGGAACTCTGGCTGCACCAACCAGAACCAGTGCCACCAGTAGAGAAAAGGGGAAGGACAAACATGTCCCACAAAGAGATCGCATCTGCTACAGACCACAATGTGCACCTCTCAGTAGAAATTTAAAGCTGCTATTTTCATCCATTTTATACAAAATATTCTGCTTAGCTCAAAATTCAGTCATGATTAACAACCTATTTTTAGGAGAAAACACACCTTTGATAACGTGAGGACAATCTATTCCTAAAAGTTCTCTGCCTCTCCAAATACTACTTCTCAAACATTTATCTAAGGTAAAAAATACCCCAACTTAAACATCTTTAATGCCTACATGTACACATATACATTATTTCTTTTATTATAAGACATAGGTAAATTAGTGCTTTACTTAATTTTCTTTATCTTTTAGGTAAGTTACATCTGCATATTGAAATAATGGATACAAACTTTGATATTAGAGTTCTGGGTTTATAATCTAATAAAATCTCTTTTGTTCCCTGCACGTTGTTCCCACAGCTTGCAAAGGAGCAGCTACACACTGGGTAACCAAAGCAAATTAGCGTAACACAGTGTGCCAAAACCACTACTTTTTACAATAACAACCCCAACTGCCATTTATCATAGGATCCTATTTCACGACAAGTATTTCAGCACAGGGCTGTGACGTGGCAGCTTCAACCCACCAACCGTGACATCCCCAGTGAGGACAAGGCAAGCGAGTTTCTTTTTTTAGATGAATATACAGCTTTTCTGGGAGAACCTCAGTTCACCTCATGAATGCAAATAAAGCCATCAACACCACCATGATACACTCATCAATTATCAACTCCTCAGCCACAGTCAAGTCGGTACCTGCAGCAGTTCAACACCAAGTATCACGTGCCATTAATTATGTTACAGATCTCATCATGGGTGAACACACTGTATGTTGTAAATGCTACCCAGTGCGTGTACAGTGGGACATAAGGCAAAAAAATATACATAAGTGATCTATATGTATCAGAATTGATTAATTTTTTATTTCTTTCAACCACCTACCAGAAATGGCTTCACCTTTCTTTTCTTTTCTTTCCCTTCCAGCGGCTCAATCTCAGGCTGAAATTCTCCAGGGCTGCACCTCAGGTAAATACCACTACAGCATTACAGTGAAAATGTTATTTTGTATCTCTTGTATGTGAAAATATTTACCAAAATCAGGACTTCTAGACCTGCTGTTGACTTCTGTGAAAAGGTACTGGAAAAATTTATTATTGTTCTCATTGAAGGCTTAACAAAGGCAAACAGTATTTACTCCCAGATCTCAAGATCCCCTTTCTCAAAGCTCATAAACCGGCCCTACCTAACTAAGTAGTCTTCTTCAAAGATACATCCAATATACTACATCTTTATAGGCTGGTGACATATGGACTTTGTGGTAGTGCCCCACACTCCTGCAGCACTGGGGGGCCCTTGCCAGGCAGGGAAACCTCTGTGATCCAGAAGAACTGCAGAACAGCCTGCAGGAACGTCAGCACTTGGAGGGGGTAATTGGCAGCATCCCTGCAAACCACCTGCCAGGCCATGGGAAGAAGCAACAGGGGCTGTGATGCTCTCCCCACCGGCTCTACCACTGGGATATCATAAGAGTTAAAACAGCTTGAGTGCCACAGCCCTCATTAAAGATTTTCATACACTGACAAAGGCTGATCAAGGAGAACAGCAAAGCCAGCACCTAGCCAGACTATCACTAGGAAAGATACACTTTTGAGAAAGCCAAACAATTCAGAGGAGAGAGGCACTTCTCTAAGCATCCAGTACCATCCATCAGAGCACTGATGGTGCAAACACCACCAGCGCTCTCAGGATGTATTTGCATGCAGCCTGAGGAATGCACCGGAGTGCAAAGGTTGGCACCTGCTCAGTGGTGGGGAGTGAGTTGTTCACCCCAGTCTAGTTAATGAGCACAGGACTAGAAGCCAGGAAATATTTAATGTTAATACCGGCTCTGCCAGTACCAAGCACTGCTCTGCGGCTCTCAGCAAATCACTTCATCTTTTTCATGTTCTCCCATGCACAATGAACGTACATTTTTGTGCCCAGTGCCTATCTCCCCAGTGTTTAATTCCCAATTTAATATTATAGTCGTAAATGCACTGCCTCCCTTTCACTTTGATAAAGTACAGGCAGTATCAATAGGTAACACTTTTTAAAAACCTATTTCCAACTATTATGAAACAGGAGCCCAATGTTTATGGAGCAGTTATTTTTTATGTCAGTTTACCATAGGGCCTCTTTAGCCACAAGCTTACAGCCGGAGGCCCCGAGGCTTTTTTTGGGAATGGAAACTTTCGAGTTCAACTCTTAACAAATTTCCAGCCTGCAGTATGTTTTTCATTAGTCTACATGGTGTTATAATACATGATGCACTTCCTGATTCATTTTATGATTTTTTTTAAAACATGCAACAATCTTTCTGTCTGTTTTTTATTAGTTTCAATATACTCATCTACACTAACCTCAGAGTCTATGTGTAAAGACAGAAAGGATATCTTGAGTAAGATACCAGCTATACCAAGACAAACCTCTAGTTTAAATTCTTCACTGAAGGCCAATCATAGACACACTGCATGTATGCAACTTCACAGACAGCCATCCTTATAGGTGCTGGTGTTAAAATAAATACAACATCCATTATCCCCAAACCTAAAGCTGGCCTAGGAGAGACTCCTCCAAGGTACACACCTGCAAGAATAAACTAAGAAAGCTTGAAACCACTGGCCAAATACAGAACATATGAAAACCACCCTAAGCCTCCACATAACAGAATTACATAAAGGTCTTTTTTTTGCATGAAGACCAAGCTGATACTTCTCTGTATAGTTTTGGAGCCCCCAGTACAAGAAAGCTTTCAATAAACTGGAGCAAGTTGATCAGAGGGACACTAAGATAGCCAAGGGACAGGAACACGTGCTCTGTGATGACAGGCTGAGGGAACAGGGCTTGCTCAGGCTGGAAGCGTACTAGGGATTTTCTCACTTCCCCTCCCTGTCCACACCGGTGACTTAGTAGTTGTGCTCCCTTCCTTCCCTAAAAAGGCAGGAACGTCTATATATTCGATTCAAGAATTTCAGGGGATTTCTTTTAGGAGTAGAAAAGCTGAGAAATTTGAGAATATAAAATAACATTAATGATCATTAACTGAAGTAAGGTAAATCTTTAAGACGTATTACCCTGGCTACATTTACACCCTTGGGAGAAGTACAGAAAATACATCTCTTTCTATAGACTATATACATCTGGAAATACAAAGAGTATTCCCTCTGCTAGAACAGGCTGCCCAGAGAGGGGGTGGGTGCCCCATCCCTGGAAGTGTTCAAGGCCAGGTTGGATGGGGCCCCGGGCAACCTTGTGTAGCTCCAGGCCTGGAGGTTGGTAGCCCTGCCTGTGGCAGGGGTGTGGAACGCTGTGATCCTTGGGGTCCCCTTCCAACCCAGACCAGTCTATGATTCTATGACCCTTCCAAGGAGGAGCAATTCTCCACTACATGTCCCACTGCATATATTTATCTAATTGAAATATGTTTTGCATACAGTTGATACACATGCTTTTCTTAAGATAGCCTCCTTTTTATATTCTGTACCTATATATAATTCTTAATAAGAACATACTCCCAGGGGCTGCCAGCATCAGGAAAACTAGACTATGCCAACAAGAAGGGATCCCAGTCAAACATCATCACTCCAGCATACTGTGTTTCATTTACACATCTTTGATTTCTAAATGAATGGCAGTTCAAAGTAGACATTAAACACAGATATTTTCTGCTTATGTATGTAGAGATTGTTAGAGATTGAGTCACTTTTAATTAAAGACTTAAGCAGGTGTCAGTTCATGATACTCTTTGGATCGGGTATAAAGAGATACATGTTCCATCATTACCCAGCAGCGCGCTTTAAATCCAAGCAGAATCAAAGAGACCTTCCTAAACAAAGCAAAGGAATGCTACTCTGTCAGGTGGTTTGAAGTTTGGTAATACTCATCTGTCCTACGTGGAACATCATCTATTTAGTTGGGAAAAGCCTTCTAAAACACATGAAAAATAAGCACAAGCAAAACAGCCCCACGAGACAGAACCCGCAGGCCACACCAGCCTGTTCATTTCAGTGGGGTTTTGTTCTGCTCTGTGTATGCATCTAACGACCCAAAGCTAATTTGCAGTATCAAGATCTAAACCAGATATTTAAAAGCATTCTGGACTCCAAGAACCAGAGCTTTAAACACGGAATTATTTCTAAGTATTTTTTCTCTCAGTCACATACTTTAGAGTGATAGGAATATGAAGAGAAACTTTTTCTCCATTACTCAAAGGTTCTTTAGTTCTTTGTTTTTCATTTTTAAAGGAAATCCAAAGATTAATTTAAAGCCATCTGATGAAAATGCCTTAATATTTACCTTCATATTTTGTTGTAATATATACTGAATTCAAGAGAAGTGATTTCAGAAATTATCCTGGAAGCTTCTCATTTCAAGATGTTAAATATTGGCTCTTACAAATTTTCATTACACATTGTCTGACAATATTTGCTGCTCTGGATTACACAAACTGACTTTTAATTCTTACAGAGGTGAGATGACAATGAAGTTTGTGGAACTTGGGCAGAGGTGACATTTTAAAATTTCATACTTATTACAAGTCTCTCCTTTCCAGGTCTAATTTCACATAAAGCAAGTGTTAAAAATGGTTAGAACTGCCAAATGCATCAATCCTCTTGCTCCCTTGTACCTATCATTAGTATTACCTACCCTCAAACTATTCTCCTAATCGTATTTTAAGTCATGGCACTGTACTCTCTGCAGTGGCATTACAGCTGACACCTGAAGACAAGGAAGGAGCACGCGTGTAATTCCAGAGTTTGGGAACTAGAAAATCCCAAATCCAAGTCCCAAAGCCAAGCTCATTAACAGAGCTGTAGAAGGAAAATAATGAGGGAATCAGAGAGCGAATTTGCCAGCTGATGAGGCCAAATAAGAATAAAAAAATGATAGAAACCAAGATTGGCTTGACTGGTTCAGCAATAAGGTGTAAATCAGGAGTAACCAAAAGGCTTGAATCTCAAAGTATGCACCAGTGGAACTGAGAGCTACAACTGGCTACTGAATTTTACTGGGTTTTTGTCTGGAGACAGTGTGAAGAACCTCCCTTGACCAGGAAGGAAAAGCTGTTTATGTCAGGTAGGATTCTTCTCACAGCTATGGTAGGCACACGTTATTAGGCAGATCTTTGTACAGCTGCTCCACCTCCAGTTTTATTTGCTGGGAGCTGGTTATGTAACTAACACAGAAGAAAATAACCATTTCCAGGTCACTGTCCTTCGCAAGCTCTGGGCTGCCAGGAGGCACTGCAAGAATTCAAAAGCAGGTTGGTTCCTTCTCTTGCTCGTCTGGGCCTTCTCTTTGAAGTGGCACCCTAAGCCGTTGCTCATTCACCAGTTCTGTAGGTAGTCTTTAAAGAAATACTTTCCACCCTTCAAGCTTAACTAAAGAAACATACAATTAATTACAGCAAGCTAGTGGTGGCATTATTTCAGCCTTTTATTTCTACTGGGTGTTAAGACTCTAAGATGCAAGTACTCTTTGTAGTAAGATTTCAGACACGCTGGAGAAAATGCTGAACTTTACAGACTGATCTGATACAGTTCATGCAGCACACAAACCATCTAACAAAGCCATTTAGCTATGGCTTAAAGGAAAAATTCATTCTAAAATCCAGAAACGGAGTCAAACTCCACAGTGGCTACCTGCAGCGTTACTGAGCTGTGCCTAACTGGTGGTTTAACCCATTCTTCTGACATGTCTTTTTATAAAATCACTTCCCCCTCTCCCCCCAGACTGGAGAATAAGGCTAAAATTAAAATTTTCTGTGGAATGACTGGCTAGGAAATCTTTGTTTTTTAACAAACGGGCTGCTTACCTGCCAGATGGCTGCCATGCAATAAGCAGTGCATCTAATGCTGCTTATAATGGTAGCGGCCAAACATCACATTACTGGCTCCTAAATATTTTCCTGGTGTGGAATGTTTGTAAACCATCCTCTCACACTGCTGCCAAACTCCAGGAACACTCTCCAGGGTGGTTTTAGCCCTTAACTAAAAAAATATCCCCACGTTATTAAGAATTATTACAGAGAAAAGATTTCTGTGAGTCTGTGCTAATGCTACGGCTCTCTCCCATTTCCATGTAGTGTGCATGCTGTTTATTTTCTTTCTCTGAACACAGGATTTTATAGCCATAATTATCTCATTTTCTTACAGTACAAACAGTCCAATTTTTATTCACTGAGGTCAACATTTCTATTGTATCCTTCCTCTGTTTTTTTTCTACCCTTTGAAATTTGCTATTAACAACCAATACAATAGATTTATGTTGTCAAAATACCTGCTGGGGTAGAGATTTATTGATAAAATTCTATATTCTAATGAATATAGATCAAAAGTGGGAATAGTAGAACAGACAGCTAGAGGAAATGATGTTTTAACTCTATTTCCAGTTCAAAAAATAGTTCTTCAACCCTGCAACTTCATCTGAAGAGGGTTTTGCACCAGAATTTTCAAAATCTGGAAGGTTTCAAGTAGAGATGTTCAATCAAGCAGATTGTAGAAGTGCTTCACAGTCAGCTGGCTAGGAATCCTGCCAGCTAGTATGCAATCTTGCTGCTTTACATTCTTTCTAAAGGGTTGAAGCGGGGAGGGGGGGAAGGCTGCACCCAAGCATTTATTCCAGAAGGCAGTAAGGCCCTGGACTTTTTCCCTTCTCCTCCCCTGTTTCTCCTATGCTGTGAAGCGTAGCACCTTCAGCCTGTCCTGCAGTCCTCACAAAACACAGCCAGAGGGTCAAAGCCTTTCCCCCATCCCCACCACCTGAGGTCTGCAAAGGGAAGAGCTGCTCAAAGCCTGTCGCAGGAAAAGGTCAGGAGCAGCATGTTACATTCTGTACGTTTGGATTAGCCCCCAATAGCTGAATAAACTGATTTAATGCCCAGTGACACTTTCCAACACCAACTAATACAATTATCCCAAGTATGCAGAGACAAAAGATGCCCACAGATGCACCCTAATACATCTCTCACACATCTGGAGAAGCAGCGGCCTAACGGCGAATTTCAGCACTTCGACCCTTCAAATTACAGGTTTAATACAAAGGAGCTCAAGTAAAGAAACCTTCCTGAATAGAAAAGGCAAGAACCCTCCTGCCTTGCCTCTTATTATCCTTCCCATTTGTACGCAGCTATCAGGCTCTGCCCTATGTTTTTAGCAGGGAACCACGGTTTTGAAACAGAACCGGGATCTTTTCTCAATAAATAAATAAAAGGCGTGCTGCTGAAGTGAATCGCAAGCTCCAAATACTTTTGGAAAGCTTCTCTGAATTAGCTGGGTTAGTAGGTCTGAGGGATTGTCACTAAAACCATATAAGGATCCAGAGTCACGTCAGCAGAGGAAGGAACTATGATTCCCCACCCACTCCTCTCCCCACCCACCAATGCTCCGAAGGAGCTACAATGGATCCAGATGATATTGCTCCTCTCCCAAGCCACCGATGCTCCACTGCAGGTTCCCACTCTTGTAGCAATGGAACCACGCATGGAAAATAAATTCACACACCTGCCTCAGCAGCTTGAGTTCACTGCAGTATCCCTTAAAAAGGTGGAAATCCCTTTTCCCTTCTGGAAATCAAGATGTGAGAGCACAGATGGTCCCATAGCCCTGGCCAGAAAGAAAGCTGTGCCATGCTTCCAGCCACCCACTTCCAGCAAGCCTCACCAAAGCTCATTTGCAAGTGGCCCTCAGGGGAAGCTGGTTGAATTTCTGAAACCAGAGACGCTGGTTCTGAAGAATAAATGTATGATTAATGGGGTTGTGGCGCTGGTACAATTGTGGTCACCTTTTTAAAGTCTTCCATCAAAGTTCTTACAACCTGAATAGTGCAGCAGATTAAAAAATGAAAGGGACTAAAAGTTGTGCTCATATAAAAGGCAGTTCTAAAGCAACTAATCTAAAATTTGCAAATAAGTCTTGCTTACTTCAGCTGATTTGCACATTCAATTTCTTTTTTTAAGTAATTATCAAAGCGTTTTCAGACATGTTATGGCCAAATACAAACTTGCTGAATATTCACACCAAGGTAAAACACAAATAAACAATCCTGAATGAATCCCATTAATGTTATATATTACCCCTACACCTAAAACAACAGCACAGAGAAATAAGCAGAAATTGCAGTAGGGACTGGCCACATTCTGTGTGAGGAACGAGGAGAGCTCTGCCCACACCCCAGGCTCTTATCACATACCACCAACTGTTTGCAGTCCTTGGAAGGTACCTTCATTGCAGCTTAAGATAAAAGCATACTGAGAGATATTTGCAATCATCCTTTTATATGAATGCCTGTTGTTTATAGAGAATTCACAGATGGGTATGAAGGGCCCAGACGTACACCCACTAATTCACTAATGCTACAGCGATGCTTCAACAAAATCAGTTCAGCTTGTAAAAATAATACTCTGGCAACCATGGTCCTAAACAACTACTTTCACTTTAACCTTATGATTTGTTTAATCTATCTGAATCACTAACCCTACCAAAGTCTAAGTTACTGTGTACATCCCTCTGAAGACGAACTGCTGAAAGTCATTATATATATATGTTATATTGCCAAGCAAAACTGAACAGAACTTCTTAGAGGAGCTAAGGAAAGCAAAACCTAAGTAAAATATATTACCAGAATTGTCTATCAGTTTGTATCAGATGTAGCAGCATGCCAGAAACATCAGTGCCTCAAACATATGGTGACTTGACCATCTGAACCACTACAAATTATTCTGTAAACAAACAAGCCACCTGTATTTAAGAACTGTCAGACTGTGCTTTATGCTTCACAGCATAATCAGCAATGAGACCCACATTTGTGGGAGGATGGACAGGGATCTGCCACTATTTAATTCACTGTATTAGTCAGGCCAACACCAAAAGTACACAGCATCTGAACACTAAGCACGTTGAGGAGAGCCCCAAAGTTTCTGCGATCCCTGCTGCTTAGTGTGGCAGGAGGAAGCAGCACATTGCGTTATGTATGTGTTTCACGCTCAGGCTGGACTCCTATCCAGCTGGACTCCAACCCAGCTAAACTTGCACCACCTGCACAGAAAAAATATCTGGGTGTGTTTGTAGGAGTTTTAAGTATGGGCTAACATTCCAGGCAGGTCACAGAAGGGGCTGCACCTCTAGCACCTCTACTGTGGCTGGAGCTTGCTTACTCTGCAATGACGGAGAGTTAAAAAACTTAAGTCACTAAAGTAAACCTCAAAGGTCCTTGTTCACTAGTTCACTCGGTCCCTTGCAGCTGTCTGGCAGGGACTGAGTCTCAGCACACAAAGCCCCACAGCCCTATTGCAAGAAATACCTGGGCAAGTTCTACAAGTACAGATATCGTTTAAATTCAGGCCTTTCTGGTCAAAGCATGAGAGTTTCCTCTGCTGCACTGCTACCCCAGGTCACTCCAGACTATCAGTGACAAGTGCTGGTTACAGAGCAGGACTGTGCAAGGGTTCAGGCATCTTTACATTCACACAAGCCTCAGGGAAAGCGTGCTAGACAAATCCCCCTGGGATAATGCCAAAACTATTCGGTCGTGGGCACTGCAAACTGAGCTAAGTGCCGCTCTGGCGAGGCCTGCAAGAGCAAACAGTCTCCTTGACAAAACCAGGAGAGCAGCAGACTTGAAGGAGCCACGTTATTATTCCCTTCTGCTCTCCCCAGAGACTGAAGCAGTGCTATCCCATCTCCCCATCTCAGCATTCTTCTCCTGCACACAGCCCCTACACTGACGTTTATGAGGCCTGGCTTCCGAAAGGAAAGCACACTTCACCTGCAGCTCTGCTCCCGACTGTCACTGCTATTTCATCAAATGTAAATCAACAGAGTTTGGGGGTTTTGCTCTGTGTTGCAAGATACAAACCATACGTAACGGCTTAACCAAGCGAGCGATAAGCATGGAATACTACAAACCATAAGAGAAAGGGAAAAGCATAATCCTGAGTTGCCCTACATTGTCTCCCTCCTGGTAATGTCACTGCTGAGATTAAAGTGCTTGTTTGCTTAACAATCTGACCGACCTTTAACAATAAAGTATTTAATGAGAAATATTAACATGGGACCTACAAACTGAGCAGCTATGTTATAGAGACTGTAAATAGAGACTCGGGGTTTTTTAAACTCCAATATAAACAATGAAAGCTTAGCTAAAAGGAACCAAAAATTAACTGAACTAGGCAGATACTTAGATTGTAAATACTGATGATCAAAAAAGTTCTCAGGAGTTAACCTTAAGAGTCTGTCTTAAAGTCCTACCATGAGGTTTTAGCCTGTAAGATACTGTAAGAATAAAAATAACTAGCAGTATAAAATATGAAAATACAGATCTATTACACACACTAAAGAAAATACTATTTTTATATATATATACACACATATATATATGCTCCTAAAATGAATTACAACTTCTTCATTCATCTTGGGGTCAACTCCTTTTTGTTTGAGAAGTAAAAGCATATATCACACTCTACTGCTTTGGGGAGGAAGAGAAACACATAAATTAATTCTTCATTGCAGTTTAACAAGGCAAATTATTTAAGGACTATTTGTATTCAAGCTAAGTAGACAGAATCATGACATTACACGCTTTTTATTCAAATGGAAGGAATTTACATTTGCCTACCATCTCATTACAGTAAGATTATAGAGCAGTAGAAATTTCCTTGCTTTTTTTTTTTTCATTTCATTAAAATGTTCTTTTTGAATGCTTAAAATAATTCTGCAGTTTACAGTAAAGTATTTTTAAAGCACAAACTGGCCCTTCTTCAGGGCTGATGTTGGTTACTGCCTGAACTCTCCAGAGGCCAAGTAGACTTTTTCTAACAAGCATTGTTTTTCAAAGGCAGGAGTGGATATGGCTCTCAACAAACACAGCTGGGATGGGGAGCTCTACAGCAAGGCACATTTTACTAACATCATATTTTTGCCTTTGGCTTATTCTGCTCCAGGTGTATTACTCTGTTAACATGCACAGCTTTGCTGAATAGCTACTCCTACGGTAAACATTCTTCTCTCGTACCAACAAAACCCTTCCCAGTTCCATGCAGCCGTTATTTATCTCCCATTACATAACTACACCAAGGTCTGAACTGCTCTCACACCACAGCAATACCCTTTCAGTGTGTCCTATCCAAAGCCAGACCCCTCACCAGCCCCTTCCCGCTCAGGAATGCGGTGCACAACACAGTCCTCAGGGCAGGATCAGGCCTCCTGTTTTTGCCCCAGCTCTCTGTGCCAATGGGAGCATGCTGCTGAAGCTTAAAGGATTATGTGTACGTCTGTGCAGGGCACGTCACATGTACACATAGAGTCCAGTGCCACTACCCAGGGCAGCGCAGCGGCGTCAGCGGTCTGGTTTTCAACCTCCCCCTAAGCTCTCCCATTGTTTACCCCCACTAGAGAAAGTAGATGCTGGAGTTTCTGCTGAGCTGGCTTTGAAAAGGGTCTGACTTGATGGGCAGAATATTTCTGCCAGCCATCAGGGAACAACAGGGCAGAGCCTACCAGGTGAGATTTTAAGAAGTTCACCTTTTAGATTGCTTTTGGGTTTGAAGAGCATAGAAACAATTTCCATTAACACGTATGAAACGTTGGAGCAGTGAAAATGAACAGCACTGTCACTAGAAACCAGTTCTTTGGGAAAAACTCTGCTGTTTAAGCCTGTCATGCTCCTACTTTTATCTGGTCTTCCAAAAGAAAGTTGCAGTAGGCTTTTTCTTACAGATGTCAGTCTTCACACTCTTGCACACCAGGCTGGATTACTCATTTACTGTCTCTTTATATACTGAGTATGTGCTTTGAAGTCTTTTATGAGTTGCTCTGAATAGATGAGATCTCAAGTTTTCTGTATGTTAAATCTAGAAGCATAACACTATAGCTGAAGTATAGCAGAGGAATCAATCAAAAGTTAATTAGTCTTTAAGAAATGAAAAGCGAGATACTTACAAATCTTCTATTCATAGCATAATAATAAAACACAGCAAACCAGACCCTGCAATGTTACTGCAAAGCAACTAAAAGACACAGCAGTAACTAATTAACTAATTAATCACAATTAAGCAGCATTTGCATTGATGTTATAGAAGAAGGTAAGCCAAAGGCAAACTTCAAAGCACCAAAAACTTCCTAACTGCTCTCAACAGCAGCTTCAAATAAGCAGAATGACTGCTGTCCTTTTTAGCCTCCATAAGCATTTTTGGCTACGCTAATCACCCTGGTATTTGCAAATCTGTTTTCTACCATGCTTAGCAGAAGACCTACTTCCCTTTAGGCCCCTGTCAGCTGAACTTTATGTTCTTTCTACAGAAATACTCTAGCAGCATAAAAAAGCAGCACCCCGTTTCTTACGCCAGCATCACATTCTTCACACCTATTTGATTGGCTCCATCATTTAAGTCAGAGCAATATCCCATGGAGTTCAGCAGAAATTGGACTCATTCTGAAACGATGAAAAAAGAAGTTAAATCAAATGTCTGGACAATGTGATTCATGTGAACATCTATGTTTGCGATCTGCAGATCAGAATGATTCATTTGAACTTCTGCGTGCAGGATCTGAGCATCAGATAAGAGTTTATCGTAATATTCTGCATATTTTCCACAACAGCTAAAAGAAGTAAGGCTCCTTGAAGTGAAGATAGGCAAGGCAGACTCGTAGGCTCCAGTGACCTCCCTACAAACTGTGGTTTACTGTTGGTATGCACCCTACATTTGTGTAGGCTATGTAAAAACAACCATTTATCAATCATTACTAAGAAACTGGCTCTGTGACAAACTAATTACTCCTCAGGCTTCCACCCATTAACACAGGAGGAAGCAGATTATAAATGTATTTTATATATTAAGGCTCTATACAGCTCCTGCAGCAACATAACCTGGTACAGAAGTCCTGCTTTCTTCCTGTGGTGCACAAGATGGCTAAAAATGTGTGTAGCTAGTGAAGACACTAAGAATGCTTTAAAGAAAAATCTGTTCAAATTTTAAAAAAACCCAACCAGTTAATTGCTGAATGCATTAATATTATACCAGCCTTCCTAAAATGTTGGAGTAAGACATTATAAATGGAACAGTAAGACACAATCAGTAAATACACAGGTTCATCCAAGAGGCAGCAGCTAGCGAATGGTATTTCCTTCACCCAGCACCAGAAATTAAGAGCCATGGACGTGTCAAGAACAAAATGTCTCAGAGTTTTGCTGACAACTACCAGAATTATAGCTGTTTATCTCCAACAGATGTGACAAATTTTAAATTCGTTTCAGCCCCAGTGCAGTTCTACCGAAGGCTGATTTCCCCCTTCAACCTCCAAACACAAACCAGTTTTATACTCAGTTCTTATTAACGTTATCTGCCACAGAACTATGTCAATATTTTTGCATTTACTGGAAACCTGGTCCCTGCAGCCTGAGTGTTTCACAAGGGTTTCCTACACAGCCAATTTGACGTCTACTTGGTAAGTCAGCGGGTCAGCTTTCACTGATGTTTCTAATAGGAAACGGCATTATATTATAGTTTCCAGGAAAACCACCCTCTGTGCCTCCTGTCAGCCTTGGCAACGGGCAGCAAAGTATCTGTGGGGAATGTTTTCACACTGCCAAATTTCAGCAGTGCTCCCCGTTCCAAGCCCTGAGCAGGGGTGAAGCTAACAAACAGTGAGGTAACAGACAAGAGCTGCTGATTCCACCCTGCCAACTCCCAGCCATTTAGACAGTAATGCCTTTGAGGCTCAGTCTCTGGGATAAATTCAGTCTATGGTATCTAGAATAAGGGTAATTTACAGAAACACTGATTGGCAATAATCAATAGTCTTTCCTGGAGTGATGCTGAGCTACATGGACCAAAAGCACCACGTTCAGTTCATGTGCTTTCCCTACCTGGAATGTGAGCAACTCCAAAACACTAGGAATGTGGCCATCCATCTATCTCCTGAGAGGTGCAAATGATCCATTTGCTCCTGTCATCTAAACAAAGAAATTAGCTAAACAAAGAAGTTTACCATAGAACTCTCTTTTAACTTTGTATTTTCTCAAATACTAAAAAGGGCTCAGCAGAAAATTTTAACTTTGTCTCCAAGATCTGATGGTCTTTACACAGAAAAAGGAACATATGTGATTCTAAACATTTTCTCCTCAAAACCAGTCTTGACCTGCTGTTCTACAGTTTAAGTGTCTGTAGATACTGGGGGGACGAACCTCCATGGTTAAATATTAATGGTTATCATAAAAGGCAGATCCTTTAATGAAACCACCCAATGAGTGTTTCTCATTCCTTAAGACAGAAAAAACCCAACTAGAATACTTTCATTTAAAACAAGGGGACAAAGTGTATCTACTATGTAAATCTACCAAGTGCCAGCTACTCTGAACATCAGCATCACAACAGTAAGAATGCTTTCCGAAGGTGCACGTAATCCTTGTTACAGACACTGACTTCAACTATATCATACCAAAAGAAACTGCAGCTTATGTCCAATTTTAAATTGAATTAACGTATCTGCTACAGTTAATGGGCTTGTGTGCTCACAAGGAAACTGAAATTGGAAGGTTTAATTCAGTCTCTTGGCTTCCATGGCTCGTGTCATGGTTTAATCCGCCAGGCAGCTGAAACAACCATGGAGCTGTTTGCCCACTCCCCCTCACAAAGTGGGATGGGGGAGAGAACTGAGGAGAAAAAGATAAAACTCGTGGGTTGAGATAACAGAAGTTTTATAGCACAGAAGAAGAAAATAAAAATCACAATAATAATGTTAATAACAACAACAGCAGAATATAGTAAACAGGCCATGCACAGCACAATTGCTCACCACCCAGAGCTGATGCTCAGCTGCTTCCTGAGCCGCACAACCTCGCAGCCAACCCCCGTTATATACAGAGCATGTCATCATATGTAATATCTAACCCTTTGGTTAGTTTGGGTCACCTATCCTGGCTGTGTCCCCTCCCAGCACCTTGGGTGCTGCCCGCCTTCTTGTTGGCAGGCCACTACAAGCTGAGGAGTCCTTGACTGCTCAGCAACAACTAAAGCATCAGTGTGTTATCAACATTATTCTTATCCTAAATCCCAAGCACAGCACTGAAGCAGCTGCTAGGAAGAAAACTAACTCTATCCCAGCCAAAACCAGGCCACCTCACCAGTTATAAGCACAGTGTGTAAAATCCACTGGCTAAATTTTTTAAAATACTTTCTCACTGAACCAGTTAAAAAGTCATATGCATGTATGTATGTATATATATATATATATATATATACACAAAGATCTATCTCAGCTTTCCATCACCTTAATACTTAATTTCATTTAGGTTTGTTGTTACCTAAAGTTGGGATAGCTGCCTCCAAATCAGCTTCCAATGTCCTGAAAACACAGATCAGGAATTGGAACAGTATTCACTGCCTGGTCATATTCAACACTCCACATGGCACCATATACTCGGCTGAAAAGCTGTTACTATTCTATTTCAATTGGTCAACGCTGTAAAATCCAGAACTCAAAACATCTTATGAAGCCTTTGGCCTAACACTGCACTCATTCTAATTATGACTATTGTTTAATACACCCGAAGTAGTGGAGGGTGAGGTGCCTTCCAACCCAGAGCAATCTATGATTCTGTGAATACTAGGAAAAGGAGAGGGCTTTTGTTTTATATCTATCTATCTATCTATGGGGTTTTTTTTAAGAAGAGTATTATCTAGTGGGTATCTGAGCATCTCAAAGTTGTATCTCATCTCAGAAATGCAGGCAGCTTAGGCTCAGAGCTGAATGCCAGTAACTGCTGCGTAAATTCATTCTGCCTGACGGAATGCCCTGTCTTTAGCACAAAAACTTGGTATTTTAGTGGTAATGAAATCTCAAGCCACAACACATCTATGATGTATTAAAAGCTGCACTGGTCATTCTGCAGGGAATTAAAAAAAAAAAGAAAAAAGATCTGTCAGGCTTTCCATAGAGAGATCGTATCAGAATTCCATGATGAAGCGAAGTCAGGAAGAGGTGGGGCAGGAGACCAGTCACACTCATCTGATACCGGGACACTGAGAGAAGTTACCAAAACAGGACCAAGTTTATAGAGTTAACCCATGCAGAGCCCCAGGGCAGTATACCTCCTGGATCCTAGCCCCCCCACAGCCATCCAAGCCTACCTCCTGGATCCTACCTCCTGGATCCTACCTCCTGCACACAGGCTCTAGTACAAAGAAATAAACAGTGTTAAAAAAAAAAAAAAAAAAGAAAAGATTTCTCTGGAGTGGCAGGCGCGCTTGGCAGACAGCATCTGTGTCTGACCATGGGACTTCTTCCACACAGATCTTCAGGGCCCTGAACCCTGCAGTATCTCTTCTCCACAGATCTTGGTTTCCCCATTTTGCAGGAATTTCATTTGTCTCTTCTGCCCCACAGTGCTTCGTTATTAGGCCCTTTCCAGTGCTATCACGCTGCCACTCTCCAACATATAACCATCTCTTAAAAACACCCTTTGGCAGTTTTTATTATTGCTTCCAGAGTAGTTGATCTTTTTTTGTCTTTCTTTATTGAAGTATATTATCTGTCCTGGCAAGCTTTAAGCTGCTTAAAAATTGAGAGAGAAAGAGAGAAAAGCAAGCAGATCCAGTTACCCGTTTCTGATGGATACACAAACTTCTATGAATGCTGAAGAGAAGAAAGTTCTTCAGTTCTAACCTAACATATCGAAGATATGCATCTAGGAAAACATTTCCCATGACCTAAAATCAAGGTTCCCTCTCCTTCTCCCAAACCAAAGGAGCGTCTGAATGCATTTGTTGATGCTTACTGATCTGTGACAGCAATTTGCAGAGACTTATTTCTGACATGGCCTTACATGAACTTGGATTCCCAAAGAGAGGAACAATCTAAATAGAAAAAAGCTGACAGTGTTCATTGTTTTATGTTATATGGAATAATAATGTAAACAAAAGGTTACAACAGGAAAAAGACTGCCTCTATGTTGGAGGGTGCCAGGGGCAGTAAGCAGATTATTGTGGCACAAGTGGGGTCTGAATGCCCAGGTAGCTGAGATGCAGGTGCTTTACCACAGACATGGTGCTTACAGAATGGAAGGATGAACAAGTGACAGCGGTTGCCAACATCTGCAGAACAACAAAAAAATGTTGTGTAGCCTCAGCAAGTGAGAGAGGGGCCCATGGGAAGGAGCTATGTTTTGAAGTGCTCTGAAGACAATATATATTCAGACTTGCTGGAAAAGCAGAGAGTGAGCAGCCTCAAAGGATGACCAAATCAAAATGCAAAGACTGATTCCAGAAGCATGACTGTCTCTGTACTCATTCCACCTCTAACAGAAATACACCCTTATAGGTCTTGAGAATACAATTTTTATTGTTGACTCAATACACCTAAGAGCAGCCTGAGATGTCCCACAGGAAAGTAACAGGGAAGTGAGAAGTGAATGAGGATCATACTTAGATGATCCCGTGACAGATCTGTTATGACGCCATATAAGAGTCATATGAGCAAATGATGATGGGAGGTGCAGTGTTAACTGCAATGGAGTCATCAGGAAAAGATAAAAAGGAAAACAAGGGTCAGAAAAAAAGTTTAGAAGAAAAAACAGGGGGAAATATACATTTGCATTTATATCTGGACAGAGGGAACACTTCAGGAACCACACTGGGGAGGCAAGAAGCTCTATAGCTGGCAATGGGCTCACAGCACTCCAGTTGTGCAGAGCAAAGCAGGAGCAGGCAGCAGTTGGATGTCTTTTTAAAGGTCTTTTTAAAAGCAGTCAAAGGTCTTTTTAAAACGTTTTTTAATTATTGTTATGCTGCCACTAAAGCAAGTTCACATTGCAAGGGAACAGGGCTTAGAAACCAAACCCTGAGCCTAACGACAAGGGCAAAATCAATGGGACCAGGAGGCTGGGCCCTGCTCTTCCCAGGAGCTGAATTGGCATGGGTTGCAGACTCCTTGCTCCGTGCTCCCTCTCACAGGGCCACAGACAGACAGTGGCACTGTGGAAAGCAAAAGCCACCTCTCCTCCAACTGCCCTAACTCTTGCTTTTTAATTTGTACTTCATTAAACATCCAAGACAGGGTTTTATTCCACTTTACATCAATTATTATTTAGTCAGGGCTTCTTTCATATTATATTGTTCTGAATTAATTACATTATAAAATGGAACAGATATCCTTTATAAACATACCACCTGCCAAACTGGTCAATGATTGCACCACAAAGACATAAATGATAGGGTTGGGAGGGGCATGGTTTTCAGCCCCGCACCCAGTATGTATCAAGCAGGATTTTCTTCTCCACTAATGTTAAAAGCATTTTATTTGAGCTGTATCATTATATTATAAATAGCAGCAACTCAGCAAGGGAAAGATATTCCAAGACCTACCAGCTTGCACTGCTGCATTCCCCCCGTTTCCCAGTATCTAACCTGGGCAACCCAGTTTTACTTTTCTCTCTATCCAGCCAACAAGTCTTCTGTTAATCCCCATGGTATGTATATAAGCTCGTAAGCCTAAAAAAATGTCATGTTATCCTGACTGAGAGGTAACAGCAGTGTGACACTTCATTTCTTACACTTGAGAGTTCAGAGTGCGTTTCCCTTGAGCTACCAGCAACTGCAGGCATGCCTGTTTCCAGAAACACCAATCATCCGTTATTTACAGTTTTAAGAGTCAATCCAAAAGCAGTATTTAGCATGATACTTTCAAAAAGCACCTTTCAAGCCCTGATGCATAGCTGATGACCTACCAAATCATAGTTTACGCATATATGCAAAGCTTCTGGCCAAGCTTTTCATCTTTATCAGTTCTGATCTGAAGTAAACTTTGTGCGGACCAGCAAAGCTCTGCTCAGCGCTCAGCCCTCCCCTGGGCACTGCCCCTGGGTCTCTGTAGGAATTAAGGGATCATATGGAAACTCTAGAAGACCTAGAAGCTTCTTAGGCTTGTTTAGAGACCTCCCTCGTTGGCAAGAGCACTATTAGCTACATATGGTTTATAATATTACACCTTGTGAAAACACCTATTCATGGGTCAGATAATCTAGATAAGAGCTATTTCACACACAGACGATAACAAGGAGACAAATCATTTATTGCCTAAACAAAAAAAAAATCTGCAGAGCAAGAGATAGTGCTACAGCTGGATAAAGGCTTGGGTGGTGGTTTGGGGTTTGTTTTTTTTTTACTCAAACAAAACAATCAGAGCGTGGAATGGTCATGCTTGAAGCTGTTAACCGACCTGCTCTGCAACTTGGTGCTGCATCATGAACGAAAAAGGGTGAAAAAACCCTGACTGAAGCTATAGGCTCTGTAACACAGCTAAGAGCACTTCATTTTTTTTCCTCTTTAATTAAAAGTTCATTTTATCCACCTTTGCTAAAATAACCTCTGCCACCGAGCACTCTTAACTTTCTGTGCAGTGCTGTAAGAAGTTTTTCTTAAGTACTTCATGTAAATTTTTATCCAAATAAAACCACCTTCAACTTTCATGACGTGTAAAGAAACGGGCTTTCATCCAAGTCCCGGGACTCTAAAAGTACCTCTACACAAATACCTTACCTACTTTGCTGCTTCCCCAGTGAACTTATTATTAAAGTCCTTCTAAAATTCTGAGGCAGCAAAAATGTGATGTCCCCATCTATAACACAGTTATCCATAGTGCATGCGCGATTCTGGCTGTGGACTATGCATCAAATAGGAACACAGGAACTTTCTACCACAATTAAGAGATGTGGTGGTTTTACAATATTCATAATGATCTCTTAAACACCAGCTAAGAAGTACAGGCCTTGCTTAAAAAAACCCACATTGTAGTCAGGCAAATGAACTGAACAGAAACCGAGCAGCCGTTCTTAGTGTTTCTCTGGCATTTATTCCATGGACAGCGGCTTAATTTTTAATTAATTTTAATTTCATTTTTATGGAAGAAAGCCTCAGATTCTTTAAAACTAAGACAAACTGTTTTCTGAAAAAGGCAGTTCTTCATTTCAGTTGACGGTATCAGTTTAAAACATACTTTGGAGGCAATAACTTCATTAGCCAGAGGAGTTTCCATACAAACAACCAAACAGTCACAGCACAAAATGCACCATGGGATAAATTATAAACTTACAGCTCAAAACCCCTTTTCAAGCAATAATCCACTTTTTAGAGGTGCAGAGAATACACACACATCCTAATACTCGAGATCAACTGTCTCTCCAGCTTTTTTAAAAAAGGTGATGGCATGGATTCCATAACGCCCTCACAATGCAAGGCTCACATCATAGTGCCTTCTCACAGCACCAAAACCATCCCTAAATTCAAAGGAAACGCTCAGAAACGTTCCTCCCTAGCCCGTACGACATGCTCGCTCCCCTCTGCGAGCAGCACCAGCACCTGCGCGCTTCACGGTGATTTTTAAGCACCGCTGTTTAGGATGCACGGCCTATAAAAATAAAACCTCAAAGCCACCGATTCTCTCCCCAGGTTAAAAATAAACTCCACGCTCTTGAGCGGGAGCTGTGGGTTGCACTTCCAGGGAATGGCACAGCCTCTCTCCGCTGTCCCCAGAGCACCCCAGCGCCGATGACAATGCCGTAACAAACCTGCGTGTTCCAGCAGCCCCGTATATTTTAGGTAGTAAACCTGAAACCCAGAGACATAAACCAAGCTGGCTCCAACAGCTCGCTCCCCTCCGAGCACAGCCTCTCACTTCTTGAAACTGGCTGTAAACAGGGAAAGGGAGGGGCGTGCTGCCTGCCAAGCCAAGCAGAAACTTGTGAGTAACTTATAGAGGAAAAACAAGTGCAGCGCAGGCAGAGCAGCACGCTGCCCAGGCGGTGGTGAGAGGCGAGCACCATGTTTGCAAAGGAAAACAAGACAGGGCTTTACAACCGCCTTCCTGCCTCGGAAACGCCGCTTCTCAAACAGCTACGGGTCCGACAGCACAGAGGAATGTAAAACGTGAATTAAAGGTAAGAGGCTTTCCAGCCAAGGCTGCCGGGGTTGGGGCCGTGGGAAAGGAAGGCTTGGAGCGGGCGGCTGGCAGGGCACTCTTCCCTTCTATGGTCTAAGTTCTGGTTTTAGTTTTCGATGTGATAAAAGTGTAAGAGCAGACGAGCCCGGGGAGGCACAGGGGAAGGCTGAGTCAGCCCACGGTAAACAAGAGGGCTGCTGCATTCCCTTACGCAACAGTCACCGTACTACTTCTGACTGGAGAAGGGGGAAGTTTAGATTGATCGAGTAAAAGTGCTGCACCTGAAGCATCCTCAGGACGGAGCTGGGCACGGTCTATGAGGACAGAACTGCTTTTAAAATGACAAAAGCCACAGCTGGGTACAAAATGCTGCGCAGGGCCTGCACAGCACGGCAAACGAGCTCAGTGCCTTCACAGGTAAGCAGCAATTAAAAGCGGGTGATTTCTATATTAGTGGCAAAAATGGCTCACCTGGTAGTTTAGAAATCATCAGAAAAATTTATTCAGAAAATATTTCTTACTTTGGATTTTATTTTTGCTCATTTCAGAGGTAAGTTTTGTAATTTCGTGAAATTACTACTTAACACTAGGAGTTACCTGCCGTTTCTATCATTGAACTCCACTGGCGTATTTAACTGCAGCTAGAGGATGTAAAGAGAAAACGGGTAATTACTATAAACACTTGTGGAAACTGGACATCCCCCTGCTCTATAAAATACAAAGTGTGGTAGCAAAGGCTGTTGATCTTCTGAGACAATATACGGGCAGGTATTTCGTGGCTGATGTAATTCAGTCTGGAGTAATCAAAGCTGCATGCTTAAGGATAAACCTACATAATGGAATTAGATGGTTGTATCCATGCCTATGCTTAGTCACCCTTGCACTCACTGTAACGTATATATTTGCAATATCTAGTTCCAGTCTGCTGCTTCAGTTGAATCAAGTCATAACAGTTCAATGAGATGGAAGCGTGGTTGCCTTCAGTTGTGCAAAACAGGTTTTCTTTTTTTTTTAAAAAAAAAAAAACAAACCCAAACAACCCCAAAATCAACATTTTCTTGAAAAATTCAAACAACAGATGCTTCCTGAAAATAAACTGGGTTGTTTTCAGCACTCAAAAACAGTAGGAAGATTGAAAGACAATGTAAAGATACCATACTTTCTACTCACGTGCACTACTGCAGCTAAGGAAGTGATTTGGGAAAACAAAGGTTTTCCACAAAGGCGAAGGAAAACTTGGGAAACAAGTGGCACTACATTGTGTGCTACTGCCACTGCAGCCACTTATCTGAGGAAATCCATCACACAACACTGGGATAAAAATGTGTTTGCCCAGCTAAAATTACTGTATTTTTAGCCTGATGTCTGGCACAGGCAATGGTATTTAGGAAAAAAAATATAAAACAACTGCAGTGGGAAATAAAAAGTGGAAGTTGACATGAATCTGGACGAATGCCTTGCTATAGCTGAAGTGTCAAGAGATTAGCACTAGAGAGATGCCACCATGTATCTGTATGCTTACAGAACCTCTACCATGTAATTTAGCTGTATGGTTCACGGAGTATAGCATGTTGTCTGGTAGCATTCATTTTACTTGCACAATGTTTATTGTGGATTTGATTAAATCTTGCTCTGGAAGGAATGCAGGTACGTGCACTGATACCTTCCTATACACTGATACCTTCCTATACGTGCAAAATGGGAAGCACACAAAGCGACGCTGAGGATCGGGCAGTATCAGAGTACACGTGATGTGGGCAATCACCTGTCCCAGATACGGGCTGGCAGGAGTAGTAACATTGATTTTAAGGCTGTGAATGTTTCGTTGAACTTTAGAGATTCCTTATTTGTGCAGTTTGGAAAGAACCTTTTCGTGATTGCTTTGAAGTTTGTTGATTTCTAATGAAATGTTATCTCTTTACTGAGGATAAAGCTAAGATAGGTGGACAATGACTACTGATACTAGCATACTTTTTAAAGAATTCAAGCTATTTTGAGAGGAAACGATAGCTAATGCTTGTCTTCTTGGAAAGTCAGGCTGCCCTGAGATTAGGTTCCCTAGACTACAGAGGTCCATTGTTTTTTCCAAAGTAAATGGTTATAGGTTGGAGGTCTGAATACAAACTGGCCTACAAAAAACAGCCCCTTCGCTGCATTTCCCAGTTCCTTTTTAGTCTTTGTCAGTTCCATCATTGATCCAGCCTACACCCACCATACTGCCCTGGATGTGCCTCCTAAGAAACTGTCTTCTCAAGGGAAAGCTTTTTTGATGCCTTAGAGAACTCTGCTGTCAGTCTTAGTGCTAAGAGTTGGGCTTCAGCTTCCTTCAGTTCTTCAGCAACAGCCCTTATGTGTTCTTAGCTATACAGAAGGTACCATTAAAATGTACTGATCTTCACGTACTTAGTTTAAAGATGCAGTTTATTGTTTACTTCTGTTGAGTGTCCTGTACCAGCTCGTTTGCCACTGATTTAATTTAAATTAAAACTTCAGAACACTGACTAGTCTCATGAAATTTCAAATCACAGATGACTTTCCAGACTAACAAGATCAAAATGCATTTCAGTCACTGACCTTAAACTGATTGGTTATGCGAAGCATATAATCTCCATCTTTAAAATGCTTTCTTCATACGACATTGTATTTCACTTACAATATAAAATTGCAACAAAACTTCTGCTATTTCTCTCTCTACAGAAAAGCTGGTGACCAGCGGAGAAGATACAAAAGCTAAAATCACTATGTGGAGCTGTGAAACCTTAAACAACAGTACGGAGAACAGCGAGGACCAGCACCTCTGCCATGACTTCCACCTTGTGCTTTCCATCTTTTCCCTACTCTACCTCATTCTGTGCTTCCCAATCGGCCTTTGTTACAATGGCTTGCTGGTCCTAGTCAACCTCTATAACAAAGCTACTATGACTATGCCAGATGTTTACTTTGTCAACATTGCCATTGCTGGTCTCATCATCAACGCTCTGGCACCAATGTACCTTCTAGGTCTTGCCAATACGAAATGGGCCATCTGGAATTCTAACAATGAAGTTTATATTACCTTACTTATTTTATTCAACGTCTCGTCCTTGGTTACCATGTACTCTACTACGTTACTCAGTCTGGACTACTACATTGAACGTGCTCTGCCCAGAACTTACATGTCAAGTGTGTACAATACCAAGCACGTTTGTGGATTCATCTGGGGTGGTGCCATGCTTACAAGCTTCTCATCTCTCCTGTTCTATGTCTGCAACCACGTATCCACTAAAATAATTGAATGTTCCAAGATGCAGAACAAGGAAGCAGCAGATGCCATTATGGTCTTTATCGGGTATGTCGTACCAGCCGTCGCGGTACTGTATGCACTTATATTAATCTTGCGGATACGCAAAGAGGCTACACCTCTGGATCAAGACACTGGACGATTAGATCCATCGGTGCACAGGCTTTTGATCGCCACAGTCTGTACACAGTTCACCTTATGGACACCCTATTACGTTATTCTCTTGGTCAGCACATTTACTAATGCACAAGGAAGAATCACAGATGAAAATTACAGTCGAATATTACATTTTACCAAGATCTTAGCGAAATTCTTGGCTTTCTCAAGCAGCTTTGTAATGCCTCTACTCTACAGATATATTAACAAGAACTTCCCCAACAAACTACGACGTTTGCTTAAAAAGATACACTGTGGGAATCGAGGGTGTTCTCATGAACGCACAGTAGTACAGCAAGTTATGACATAGGGATGAAAAGCCCCTCTGGTGCTCTGTTACTGCCACACAGTCACTGAGCACACCAGTCCTGGGACTGTGATATGGCTGCGTTGGCACCCAGAGTCATTAACGTGAGTCCCAACCAAGAGGCTGGAAGGAGCTTTCCATTATGGTCAAATCAGACTTAATTTTCAAATCGTTAATGGTTTGCTGAAGCCTTCTCAGCCTCCGGCCTCTGTGCTGTAGGACCTGTGACATCTAAACCTTCCGGTGCACTGAATGGGTTACAAAGCATAAACTCTGTCTTCGTTGCTCTAATACTCCTGTCCAAAGAAATCCTGGGCAGTTTACTGAAGGCTTGACTGGAGACACAGCACCTTGTACCTTGTATAGAAAAAGGTATTACCTTATTTTCTGTACAAAGAAGCAACAGTGCTATCCTCGATGAAGTAAATAGCATTTTTCAATGAAGACAATATAGGTGATCTTTACTAAAGATCATGTTACCCACTTATACTTGTCCAAGTAGTGAATGTTAATTATAAATTAAGTTATTTAATTTCTTTCTCTGTGACCGAGTCCCCTCTAAGAGAAGCCTAATTTACAATTTTCAGAAATTATTTTCTTGTACAAACTAACCTAAGTTTTAACATTTATGGGAAATTTATTATTTTTCTTGATATAACAATTAGTGAAATGTGTTTTATTTTTCCAGTGCTTTGTTTGCATCCTAAAACATTTCAAGAATTCAGAAATATTTATTAACTAATTCTAAGGGAACTGAGATGTTTGTTCCACATATTAAAATGAAGGACACGGTGGTTTACAAAGTTAAATCAAAATTTAACTAGTAAGGAATGTTTGGCTAAGTGTTATGGTCCACATATGTTCATGTAACAAGAGTAATTATCTTAAAAATAAATATGTTTATGATTAACATTTTGTATTTTCAAGGGATATGTTTGCAACAAATAAATTAAAACCTCTTTAATCTAGGGCATCACTGGAAGTTTGGAAACCATACAAAATCCTTCAGTACATACAAGACACTAAAATGGGAGGAATATATGGGAGTCCCAGTCCGCAGCAGCTTTTTGCTGACCTCTCAGAAGTGGAGGAGTGCCTCCCAGTATGGTTCTTGAATACACAATAAAAAGACAGTTTCTGAATTTTACTGTGGGGATGAAGAAATCCAATCCAGATTGCCAAATTTTACTGAGTATGTGAAATATATAACACAAACATGCTGCAGGAAGCAAATTAACAGTTACCCACAACAGAACTAGAAAACATTGACCCAAAGAACTACCTATCCCCATGCTGCTGTTGCATTATTAATGACGGGGGGTAGGGGTTAAACTGGCACTGTCCCACTGGTGTGGGGGTAGCAGCATCATTTGCCCTCCCCCGCAGCAAAATCATTTTGTTGCTTAATCTGTCACAACATAATTCAAATTCCACATAATTTTATTTTAAAAATGGGGCTTTTCAAGTCTCTGGTATAGAAAAAACATGGAGCAAAGCAAGAATTGAACCTTTTCCATTGCTTATAGCACAATCTCATCTCATAATCGGTCCTATTTGTCATGAGTTCTAAGTGGGAAGCAGGTGAGGAACAGCCTTTTCAGATCCTTTCCCTTCTCCTCATCATTATTCAAGTAATTTCTCCTCATAGCCATCTTTGCTTATCTTCTTCATATACAAGCATCTCAAAGTTATCAACATCCTGCTGGAAGACTCTCCATTAATCTTTGCTTTTTTAAAATGGCTTTTCATAATTTACTGGGAGCTTTTTTAATCCTTAAACCCTGTACAGTAAACCATCTATTTCTCTGGTGTTCTCTCCATGCAAAAACTATGCAGAACTACATCAGTTTAATGTCACAGAGATTAAAAACCACGTTAAGAAATTACGCCTCTTTATCACTGTGTCTGATGCACAGACTGATTTCTAGTGCCTCTGTGCTGACACAATACTGCCTGCTTTGGGAAACCATGCTGCTGGTTGGTTGCAGCTTCTTTTGCCTCTTGGGAGGTTTTCTACAATTTTCTCCACATCTTGGGCACTCCATCTCAGCTCCACACAGAAGTGCTTAAGAAATAAATCTTTCCTTATAACTGTCAAGGAGATAGGCTCCTCTTCTTCCCATCCAGGGAAAATTAGGTTTTCTAATGCACCACATTAAATCTCTCTTGTAAAATCTGTTAAAGAAATTCTGTTCCAATAAGCAGGAAAAAATTCCAGCAAGGAGGAACTGGCTTATCTGGTGTGAATAGAGTCTTCCAGACCTGGGACACTGCCAGGACCGTGTGGCTGAACAGGCAGCATTACGTGCAATGTTAACTTTCACGGTGCTTCCTTCCTTCTATTTCCCCCTTCTCCTGAAACACCCCACTTGCTAACAGGCCTGTCATACTTACTTCCTTTCTCTCCATCTCAACATCACTGTTTTAGGACAAGGTTTTTTAATCATTTATCTTTTTCTCTCATCTTTTTCTCTTCTCTGTGCTATTTAATTTTCTGCTTCCATCCCAGCTCGGTCTTGTGCAGTTGGTACCGTTACCCACACACACCGACTTCATTAGACTGACTCCTTTATGATGACCCAAATCTTATTCAATGATTCGACATTACAAATGGATTTATGCAGTGAATGGGATGGAAGCTGCTGTTTAAGAGATGGAAAAAGAACAAGTTTTTATATAATTTACCCTTGAAATCTGAATTATTTTCTTACCTAATCTTTTCTATCGCTGCAGAGTCAAGTCTGTTTGTGTGTATATGCTTGATAGCATACTAAATGTGATGGCAATCATGTAGACAAACAACCTTCACAGTTTAACAAACAAGACTGGCATCCACTAAACATCTTTTAAGAGTTAATTTGATCTATCAGTTGCCTCAAAGAAGCCGTGCAGTGGAGCTGCCTGACTGCTACTCTTATGGAGATGCTGAATTGCAGCACCCTCACATGGTACCTCTTAAAAAAGTGGCATCCCAGAAAGTGAGAACTTTGCAGTGTTTATGTAAAAAACAGCAGATGAGCAACTGCAGTACAATCCTTAAGGAAATACGTGGTATCACACATGTGGAGGAACATTTATGGACAAATATTTAATATACAAAGTTCTCAAGAACTGGATCTTTCCATTTCACATACCTGAGGGTTTCTGATGACTGTAAACAGGGGCTTATCTATTTCACACTTAAATAAATAGGAGTAAAAGACTGTATATATGCAAGATAAAAATCAGCCTACTGATGTAAAAAGAATTTGCAAAGAATTTATTAAATTATTTCTTGAAGTGTATCATTTAATTGTAAACCTCTGAAGAGTAAGGTGTGCTGTATGTTTCTGTATGTATATACTGTATACTAGAAAGCGAGCACTAAAAGTGCCACTATTAACAGTGTTATTTTCTCATAAAATTAATATTTGAGTTGATCTATGGCTTATAGCCTTCTTGCTGAGCTGCCAACTAAGAAAAATTAATAAACTACCAAAAATGTTGCTCTCTGCTTCTGTGGAAATTACTAACCTGGCTAGCTTAAGACAGGTAGAGGTCCCGGTTTCAAAAGTTTTCAGTTGAGAATCAAATTGAGTTGGTCTCAGAAAACATAAGTTCAGTTAATGAAAGTGATCAACACCCGGAACATTTTCTGGTCCTGTTAAAGTCTTCATTATGATGTCAAAATATGAAAGAAGCAGACTTTCTGCAAAGCTTCACAAATGAACTATTGGCTCGTAAAAAGAAGTGTTAACGTTTATCTGGTCAGTAAGTTGTGTGATGTATTTTTTTTTACCTTCTTGATAAAAACCTACTGTAGACAAGGTTTAACCTGTGTGGTTTAAAACTGAATTGAAACATAAATTTCATGATTCATATGTCAACTCAGACATGTTAAATTACCAGACTTTTCAGGACATCATTTTGTCTTCATTAAAATCTCATTATTCATTAGCGTGATGTTTGTCAGCAATGAAAGCAAAAAGCCACGCATCCCCAAGTCTTTTCGGTGTAAAGAACCCTGCAGCTAATGGGATGGAGTAAGACTGCAGAAATACAAGGCTGGTGATTCATGCATCCATCCGCCACGTCCTTGTCACTTCCTCTCCTTTGTGCTGTCACAAACAAGATCTCGGAAACCAGCTCCCTACAGAAATTCTCTTGATTCCCAGAACAACATGATGAAATCACCCATACCTTTGGCACCCTGAAGAAAATTCAGCTTTAAGAATATAACACCCCTCACGATACATTTATTGCAGTAACTACTGCATATAATCAAACAGGTCACTCACCATGGATCAGTTAGTTTACCCCACACGTATTAAAATATTTTCCTGTCTATACTTTCAAAATTATTTGTTCCCCTTAAATTTCCTGTAAAGTGTAGGAAGACAGAAAGTATAAGCAAACTCTTTTCAAAGTGGTTATTGGTGAATTTTACTCAAAGGAAAAAAAAAAAAAGGGGGGGACCCCAAAACAACAAACCCCCAAACTCTCCCAGACACTTCTGAGTGTTGTCTCAGTGAGAAATAAATTAAAATGTCAGTGAAAATGGAAGTTTATATCATCTAGTCAAAGCCTGCTAAGTGACAAGATGCCCTTACTTCCGTACAGCGTTTTCTGCGGCTTTAATTGAAGAGCCAGCATCTCTAAACAAACAGTAGGAGCACAGTAGTGATTTTTTGGTGCTTCCTTCCTCACAGCTTTAAGATATAAGCATTATACATAAAAAGTCTGTGTTTCTCATCTGGATTAGTAAAACTCCTATACAACATAGGCTTGAAGGATTTTAAGTGAGAACAGAGCTGGTTAAAATAAGCAGCAAATTAACAAGCCTATAGGTTTGCAAAGGGTGAGCTTCTACATAAACCAAAGGAAAAAGAATTGATGAGCTCCATGTAAATGGAGTTTACTACACACCAGACCAACATGGCATCAGATTCTGCCCTTTTCGGTCAATATGAAGAGATTTCACTGTAAGGCAACCACGTTTTGTACCAGTTGCAGAAAATACACATTTAACTACCATATAAAAGGGAAACAGGCCCCAAGGTTGCCAAGAAATGACAGCTAAGGGAAGTAACACCTTAAAAAAAACCCAAACCAAACCCAAATTAACAAAAACAAACCAAGAACTAAGATTCCATTCGATTGTTTTCGTGCTATGGGTAAGTACATAGCTAACAGCCCGTTTATCACTGGTTATTCAAATGAAAGCAGTACAGTGCTCAGGCTGGAGACCTTCTCATGAACTTCACTGCAGCGGCATGGGATGGGTAAGAGAAAACCAAAGCAGAACCTGGCCAAGTGCTGCTCTCAGTTCTGCTGTTAGCAGAGGGCTTTGAGAAGCACTGACTCTGCCTGAGCTTCTGCAGCTGTAAATTGCTCAACCCACTGATGAATCTGAAGCATACGCTGCAAGATTAATTTCTGCAGTTTCTTAGTAAGGGAAACTTTGTGTATTTCTTAACTATCTCATGCAATACTTTCTCCAAGGGAAAGCAATCCAAACGTCCAAACCTGGCTGTACAGATCGCCATGGCAACAAATATTAAGTGTTTCCTCTGTTGTATTTCCTTTAGCTTTCCATTACAGATCAGAACTCTTTGACGTATGCTGAATACATTCTTTTCCCATCAGGAGAGAAAAGGATTCATTGTCTACTTGTCATGCCACTTTCTTCCCACCCAGTCCTTTCTTTACCTTGGAAGTCCATGTGATTTCCTTAAAAGTCCATGAGTTTTCCAACCCTCTAAGGAATTGCCACTTTGAATTACAGTCACAGTCTACAGCAGGGAGAGCTCTTGTATTATTACAAATCATGACAGTAAAGGATGTTTAAAACCCCAGATTCCTATCAGAATCTACAAAAGTATTTTGAATAAAACACTTACTACCAAAAGTTCTTTAAAAGAAACAGAACTTATATATCCACCTTACCTAGTTTAAAAGTACTCAATCGTGCATTGCATGAAAAGACAAATAAGAAGCAACATAAATGCTCCCAACTCAGATGCCTGGGGAGAGGACTAGTGAGAAAAGAAACAGATTTACAAGTAGAGATGCCTTATAGGAACCATACCTGCATGTATGCTACCCATAGGAATAATTCTGCTATAAAAATGCAGAGCTCCACTCTGAATAAAGTTAACCTTCAAACCACAGAATAAACTCCTACATTAAAGTGGTTTTATCACAAATCTCACAGATATTGATAGGAAATTCTTCTACTCATCACTTGTATGTTAGCCTATACATTACCAATTACAAAATTAATTCAAAAGCCTAATTTTAGCAACAACATTTGCACTTTTAAGCTAAAATTTATCTCGAAGCTGGTACAACTTCCACAAACGTTTCTTAACTCATTTCCAAAACCTTTAAAAGATCATTTTGAAATTAATTCTGGCATTAGGTGATCAAAGCTGTTTTAGAAACTCCATCTGGTGGTCACTGGCAGAATACTCTAGCAGTTCCCAAAAGCAGTAAAATCAGTAAAACTAATTAAAGGATTAAAGTTAATCATTGTGGGGGGTGGGGGGTGGTGTCAGTCCCAGTTTCTGATTAAACACAGGTTTGGGCTAGCTGGTCCTGTCTGGAAACAGTAAGGGTATGGCTGCAACTAGTTGTAAGAAGAAACAAAATTAACCATAAATTATACAACTGCAGCTGTGAGGATGCGTCAGGTAAGAGAAAATTATATTGCAAGAAACAAATCTCATCAATGGTTAATTTTGGGTTTGAACCTAACAGAAGGATATTTAACCAGGCTATTGGGACTGCTTATTCACAAGAAAAGAAATATTTATTTTTTTTTTAAAAAGCATATGTTTCTTGTATTGTTTTATGAAACATCTGTTTCTAGTTCATTGTGGTTGACAAGATGCTCAGAGATCAAAGGAAGCACCATTCCCATTCAGTCCCAGAGCACTGTAATTCTTTCTAATTAAGTTATGGTTTCACCAGTTCACAATGAAATAGATTTCATCCTTAATTAATACAGAAGTTTCTGAATTTTTTCAGGTTGGCCTATGGGCAATTAAACAACGATTCTAGCACCTGCAGTGCTGTGCAGAGACCAGCTCTTTGCTAAAATCTGCTTTTTCCCCCACCCTTTAACAGAAGTAGAGTATTAGTTGGAAATAGGGGCAATTTTTGAGCTCTCATAGCTGAGTTACATCGATGACCTACCCACACTGAAGAGTTTATTTTGTGATTGATAGAAGCATATACAGTATAGTAATAATAATGAAATACTGTTTATGAAAGAACTTACGTTACAAACAATGCCCAAATAAGCCAATGTAAAAATCACCAATAGTGAATCATGGGCAAACAACCCTGAGATGTGATGGCAGCAGTCACACAGCACAAAGCATGGCTCTTCTAGAATAAAAGGAAGAAATGTTGATTTACAACCAGCCTCTGAGGCATAGGTAATTATTAATACCAGTGTTATGTATAAACATCACCAACTTGTGCCTTTTTAACCCTAACCAAGCAGAGAGTTCCAAGGAGAGCCAGCAAGACTATCAAATTTTACAAATTCACAAAGCTCCATGTACCTTATAAATCAGCATAAGCATCTGAATTGTATTTTTTTTAATTAAACATTCCCCACCCCCCTCAAAATGACCCTGACAATCCACTCTCAAAAAAATTTCACAAAACCAAACACACAAGGAATACAATAGAAAGACAGGGAAGGCTTTTAGCCTAAAAAAATTCTTTTTTTATTCTAAAAATTCATCCACAAACAAAACTCCTTTAACTTTCTTGAAGCTAATAATTCCATTGTTAGTTTTCTGTATAACTTGCCTGCTTCTCTTCTTTGTTTTCTCTCTTCTCCTTTTTTTATATCAAAGGCCTAAATGTTGCATGGTCTTTTAATCAAGGACACAAATTTGTTTGTTGTCAATAAAAATGTCTAAACACACAGAAAATTTAAAGCAAGGCCCTTTACAAGGACAATCTTATGGAGTGACTGGCAATCGTGCATCAGTTTAACAAAAGCCTTAGAACAGATGCTCTTCTCAAAAATTAAGGATTTTTCCAGGAATCTGAGTTACTGTGTTAACAGAAGCAGCCTTAAGGTGCTGAAATGCTCCCAGAAAAGCTTGTAATATGTAAATGCAGCCACTGAATTGAGAATCAAGACAATCTTTGACTAGCTCTCTGACTGATATCCTACATACTAACTTGTGTTTTTTTGCTATATAACAACTCTAGAGGAAAGATTAAGATGAAATACATGGTAATGAATGAAAAATATCTGTGAAAAAAGTTGTAGAGCATTTCACAATTCAAAATGCCAGCAACACAGCAATTGCTTTGCACTATAAAACATTGAGGTTTGGGCAATAACAGCCATTTCATTTCTAAACCAACCCCATTGCACTACACAGGGGCAATTTTCTTAATAACTTTACATGAGAAAGGCAAGAAAAGACGTGTTAATCAAGAGCAGAGGACAGCATCATAGTCTAAAACCAGGCTTCAGGCTTCTTGTGCCAGATTAGCTAGACTCTAGAGCAATCCAGCCCAAACCTTAGACTAGCTACAACCTTATTACAAGTGTCTGGACTCCATCATCCTCGATGCCTGTGGCTGGCTGATGCTGCACCAAGCAAACAAGAGCTCTACTGCTCAACTGAGCACTGCAAGTGTGCTGGACAACTCATCACCATGGTTGATAAAGAAGGTGAGGAAGATGGAATCACCATCTCCATAATGTTTTACTGGATGGATCTGCATCAAGTCACAGAATAAAAAGACTGAAAACTCTATTGTTTCAACATCTCACAAGCCAGAAGTACTGAATGGTGTTTGTTAGAGAAGATAGAGAAGTTCCTCTCATCAAGGTATACATGGATTTGAAAGTGATCTCGCTCCAAATTACATCTACTGCAGGGATCTGTACTCTGCCAAACACGTCAGTAATATGGGGCGATTAAGAGAAATTCCTGGATTACTGGTCAAAAGCAAAGTGGCTTACATCTGCCTTCTTTATAACAACATCTGTCACCCTGTACTAGATATATTCATTTTGCCATAGGAACAATAAGATGCACTAAAAAGTAAACATGAGTTTTGCCTGCTGCAGCACACTCTAGATAACCAGGGGAACTGTACGTGTTACAGGCCAACCCTTGAACCCATCACAGCATCTTTCTATTATTTAACTTCTGCAGCTTCTACCATCCTGCCTTTACCCCACCTGTGAACATCATTATCATACATTAACCTTTTCCATTGAGAGCAGGCACAGTGATGCATACTAATCACCAAGAAATTATAAATCACTAATAAAAATAGTAGTAAAGTTTTGCATCATCCCAAACTCAAGTCACTTCATCAGCACTTCTTGCAGTTTTATGGAATGTTTACACAACCAAACACCATCACTGTTCTCATATGACTTGCACCCTGTGATTATCTAAGCAAATGAAATAAACCAGTTTATTGTTTAGGGAAAGACACAGCTGGTCACATAACAGCAGTATCTTGCTTTTCTTTTAGTAACACATTAACTGTGACAGCGACAGCACACCAAGCTGCTGCCAAAACCACACCATATAGCTGTTAAAGATACTTCTGCTGAAGTTGTGTTGCTTCCATAGATCAGGCAGAATTGCAGCTCTTAAGGTGGGAATCAGCATGGTCTAAACAGAATAAACAACAGAGTTGAGAAATCTTGCCTTTCTAACTTCTATTTCTCCTCTGGGTTTCAATTTATTCCATCGAATTGTAAGAATAAATTTGTTGGTGGCCAGGTTTCTCCCCCTGTAAGGAGGGGATACTTCTGGAGGTGATTCTGAAGCTATGTACATTACTCTGAAATTGTGATGTGCTGCTTGCCCCTGATGCAAAGCGTGATAAATGTTCTTGCCCTCTAAACACCACTGAAGAATGAGGCTTAATGCAGGTTTCAAAGTATGAAACTGTGTCTGTAAATATGAACATAATTTTGAAGATGGGAGCTTTCTTTTAGATTTTTAAATTTTTTTTTTAAAGATGGCAGGCATAAGAAGTAGTTTTCCTCTTTCTGACTGTCTCATTCTATTTATATTTTCTTTCTCATCAGAGGGTAGGCTCCCTTGAACCTCTGCTTTACCACACCTTGCACTGCCAGAAAAGCAGCAGCAGCAAAACAGGAAACTTAGTCTTAACACCACTGTGCTAGAGTTTATCTTCACTTGAGTTACTCCTTGCTCACTGATTGCTAATTAACTCAGAATATTTTGAAACCTTCTAAAGAGTGGATAGAATATTCCTTAAACTTCTGGTGCAGCACTTGACTTGCCTTTATTTTATCATTAATCACAAGGTGCAGCCAGATACCCATCTGTACATCCACCCAATGCAACTTCAAAATAAAGGTACAAATATCAACTGTTTGCTGGTGGCCCTCAGCCAGGAAGTAATTTTACTCCCTCCCTGCCCCCAAGCAGAGCCATTGTTATCAATCATGTGCCTGTTCAGCCTTATTTCAGTGGAAAGTACAACAACAAACCAATGCCGTAGCTGCTCAGCATTGCCTCATGTGCCAACATGATCCATTCTGGCAACCAAAAAGCCAAGCTAGTATTTAGGTGGAAATGGAGACCTAGTGCTGAAACATTTTCTCCAGGTAACCCACAACTCCAGTTCTGAAATCTAGACTCCTACACATTTGCCTCATTTTGTTTCTTTGAAGTGCTCTGGCTCTTTCCATGTGATTTTTCAGTACAGCTTGTTACAGTGCAACAAGATGCCATAAAACCAGACAGCGGTGTTCAAGCACTGCTCATAATTTATCTTCACAACCTATGAAAGGCACTGCAGATTAAGAGATTACCATAAAATAGCCCTGCACCGGCATGAGAAAACGTAACACTACCAACACACTGCAGACAGCACTAGAAGACCCATGAGCCAACCCTTTATTACTTATTTAGATCTGAGGTTTTAAGAGCACTATTAAACATAGTGACTGCGAAGATTGATGCTAAGCCAGACCTAAAACATACTACAGACTCAAAATCCTGTCTTTTAACACCTCATGGTCATTGCAGAGCATCTGGAAAAATAATTTACTGCATGTGTACAACACTGGGAGCGTTCCAAGAGCTGGAACCCAAGGAAAAACAGAAATACACCCTATTTTGGGGATCTTAGTATTTTTGACATGCACTACTTGCGTGTTGAGTTAGTGTCTTGTTAAGCAAGAGGCCTTGCGTGGTGTTGAGTCAACAGACTTTTCCTTTTCTAGACCTCTAGCGCTTGAAACAGCGCATGAGAAAAAAATGCAACTGCAGAGGCTGGCCAATACGTGTAGGATTACTTCAAGAACAGGGGGAAAAACTCCACTGGATGGCCTCACATACTTAGAAATCGCTGGGACAAACACTACTTTTCTGTTCTGAAGTAGCTCAATTTGAAGTCACATGATGAAACCATAGGTTTGCTAAACATGCAACGTGTATGGTTTGAATGACTTGAACCAAGTTCCTGTTTCCTTTACAGAACTGTGTGTTTTTGTAGTGAGCAGAGCGTCTGGATTTTTCATCGTCATGTACAGCAGCTAAAGAAGTTACTGTAATGTATACACCCTGCTTTCTAGATAAATAAAAAGGGCTACATCCTCTGAACAATAATTATATTTCATCTGACTATTCACAGTGAAAGTCTCAGCCAGTTTTATCTGTGGAGCATTTTCTGGAAGAGGTAAGTGCTTTCTATTCCTTTGAATATGCCGTGTTTTAGTCATCGCAGGAGGCTCAAACCGTGAAGCTGAGGTTATAAGCTAACCTTAGTTTTCTCGTTTTCACTTCTTTAACCACATTTGAGCTACACAACGTAAAACACTGTGTCTGGGAAACCTCCTCAGAAAGCTACGTTTTATTACAAAGCTGAGCTTTAGAGTGAATGTGAAGACTGTCTTCCTGTAAGTACTGTGAGCCGATGTTAGCTGGATGATGAAATACTGTTCGGTGGTCTGGACAACCACCTTTGCCTAAGCACAGTTTTTTAAAGGACAGACATGGCTGGTAATCCTAACCACAGGGCAGGGATTGTATAGGACAGGAAACACGTCAGTGATACGTTCTATTACTGTAGATTCATTTCTGTTCTGGCAAAGTAAAAATAAAGCTCTCAGCTTCTCAGAAACTGTTAATTTTTCAGAAGTTAAGGGTATGATTTCTTAAATCCTTACAACCTCAAGTACTTGTCCAAGTGTAGATATTTTGACATTACAAGAAGGAATACGGTATTTTACATTTCAGCCTTTCATAAACTGCAGCCTACCCCTATCTCTTTATAGCTTGGCAGACCCAGTATGAACAGAAAGGACAAATTCATGTATATATCCACCCCCACCCCTCTGATTATGTGCAGCGTTTTCAATGCTTGATGCAGGGAACATGCCCACCAAGAGCTAAGCCTCACAGGGAAAATGATGTGTATTGCTTTATGACTGGATGAAAGAATATTTTCCTTCTAGAGGCTGGTGACAGAAGGCAGAAAGCCTGCCCTGCCAAACCTTTTACAGAGGAAGGGTTCAGGCTGCCAAGGAGAAACTCCCCATGTTTTAGGAGCTCTTCTTTCTAGACTTTAAATAAACAAAAGTTTGAAGGAAACCAAGCTCTCTGCACAAGCTACTCAAAGTGGGGACAGGGAACCAAAACCAATAAAATGTAGAGAGGATCAAGTCTCTGGTGGTGACTTGCACAACTTGCTATTTTTAAACCGCATCTGAACACCATGCTCATTTGCCCAGCTCCGTTTGTTGGAAGTAAAGGATAATGTATTCACTGTTCTTCAGAAAGTAAAAATCAAGTGTGTTTGCTCTGACTGCAGACACAGAGGGGTGATAGTAAGCAAACTGGGCCAGAAAGAAAGAAAAAGAAAAGAAAAAAAAAAAAAGAAAAGAAAAAAGTTGAAGTTAAGGAAGGATTCACAACTTACTAAGGATGGTCGATTAAAACAAATTGAGGGGGAGCAGAGGTAAATCAGCAAGTATTGGAGCATGACAATACAGGGAAGGATCATGCAAGTAGCATATTGCAAATTTTCCCCATTAATCTTAGAAGCAGGGATAGGCCTGGCTTCTGCCACAGCTTCAATATATGTGAGCTTTGACACGCTGTGTATTACTCTCAGTTACCAGTGAGTAAATAGAAATAACAAGGCCAGCTTACGTCATGGTATGATGTGAGAAGAGAAGAAAAATTCAGGTCTCAAGGTGTTTGCACTGTCAGATGACAGATTCCACTAGAAGAGCAAAGGACTCAGGCTTCCCCCACTAAGCAGAGCGTAAACATTACGTGCATTTTGCAGTAAAATGGACAACCCCACTGTAAAGCCAAGAACCAGAGAAGAACTGAGGAAATGCCAGATTTTCTCACAGCAGAGGAAAATGACACAATAAATTCCTTGGGTTTTTTTATGATGGAAACTCAAAGTATTTTGACAAAAAATGTGGTTGGCTGCATGGAGATTCTGAAATAAAAGATGTGAGGAACAAACCCTGCTCGAGTGCTCTGCTGCTCCTGTGGAACTTAGCTTTTTATTTTAAATTAAATTAGTATTACCAGAAGTCTATAAAAACTTGCAAATATGTTCGTCTTACTACAACAAAAATCACAAGCTCCTTCATCCCATTATTATTCCAAGCATACATTTACTTTAGGCACAGGGAATTGACCTTAACGCTTAGGAAGTGTTTTAATACTTAATTGTAAAGGCTCACAAACTTCTAAGAGTTGCTTAACATGATAGATGAGCACCTTACAGACTGTAAAGCTATCCACTCTGATGTAAATAAATACAGGGAGAGGTTATACCTTCTGTGAATGTATTCAATCAATCAGCTGCAGAGGCTGCAAGGGAGGCAGGCTTTTCTTTGGGGTCCAGCATGTAATCTCAGCTAGAAAACCCTAATGCAGCGATGTTGTGAGGTGATGAGCAATACATCTTGTAAAGTATATATCCTCAAGTTTCACTGAAATAGTTATGAAGAGACAAAATACTGAAAAAATTAGATTGTGGTATAAGGCCCTAAGTCAGAAATTTCTATCTAGGTGTGACCATGTTAGAGAGAGGAACTGACATCTATTGCTTGTATGAAGTATTAGCCATATTTGATTCCAGCCTTGCAGGTGAGCTTTTCCTACCACAATCTGAACTCAAAATTGCCATTGACTTGCTTTCAAATACTTGCTGCAACATCAGAATCAAAACCAATACAGTCTGACGTTATCATCTTTGTTTTTAAATAAGCAGAATAAAACCTTCTATGAATAACTGGGGAGAAGGGGGAATTAACATCTACAATGTTAACTTCAATCTTATTTGCCAAACCAAACACATTTCAACAAACTATAAACCACTGGCAGGTATTTTTTTCTTGTGATGAACACTGTATTGAATTCTAGCAACCAGGATGCTCATACCAACTAAACACAGCACAGCTGCAAACAGCTCGATGCTTGGCTAAAACTTTGTGTGGCTAATCCTAAGGTGGTTGTCTGGAAGTTCCCTGTAAAAATAGCACAGTAGAAATTTTTCCTGAAGTCAGAATTTTAATACTTACAGCTTTATGGCTGCAGCTGACTTTACTGACTTTACTGCAGCACAGTAGATGACTGGCCAAAGTGGCATTGCGTGTATTGGGGCTACATGACTAATAAGAAATTTCCTAGATTCCCTTGTCCCCCAGTGCTTCAGTATTAAGCATGATGCATAATTTAGAAATCAGACTGATCAGCTTTATTTCAAAAGAGAGACTTTGAAATTAAAATCTAGAAGTGGGAGGTTACTAATATGAAGAATCACAAATGACCAGTTCACTACAGCTGTGAGGTTTTCCATGTGTGGTTTGATTGTGGTCTTTTTTTCTTTTTAATTATTCTCACTCTTCAGTTTGGGCAGATTAGTACAAACTCGAGGCCTTCTTAGTGGTTTATGCTGAGATTCATCTGAACAGAAACAAAAGCTCTACTGCAGCATTTAAGATACATTTCCTCAGTAAACAAGACAGCATTTCCTCCCAACACCTAGCATGTTTGAAAATATTTTCACTCCAGTTCTCTTAAGACTGTTCATATTTAACAATCTATTTTTAAGCTTCAAAATTATACTGACTCTGAAATTGCTTCAGAGATTTCCACCAGTTTTGCCCATCAGTGCTTTCCTACATGGTGCAACTCCAGCTCAGGGGGTAGAACACAGCCAGGGTCTGCCCAGCTCCTGCAAGTGAGCCTGTAACACAAGTAAACTTCCCTGGGTGCATCGCCCTTCCTGTAGTGCAATCTCTCCAAGAGTAACCTCTTCTGGAGGAGAAGAAACTCGGTCTTTAGGACAAAGCACACTGCTGAATCAAAACACAACTCCACCATTTTATACAAATGAAATTATAATTACATAAGATTATATACACATACTTCATCAAAGCCGGTTTGATAAGTCAACTTTTCTAATTAAAAACAGTATTAGAATTCCAATTTTGAGGCGAGATTAGAAATATCAGAAATATGAAGTAGTGTCAGAGGTAACAACCATAAATGAACTGTCAAACAGCATTAAGACACTGACTTATCTATAATGAACACTGCTTAAAAACATTAATGCATCTTTATGAACTTTTACCAATTTAAAGTTATTTCACTTTAAGTGTTAACATCACTAGAATCCCTTTTGGAAAACGCATTATGTACAACTCAGTGTGTCACTCTTCTTACTAACACAACTGTACAGAAAGTTCTGTAAGAACTCCACTGTCCTGTCTTTGCCTGAGCAGTGCCTGCATACGCTGCCTCTACGGATCAGCTTCGCATACAACAAAGAAAAACCATCAAACAATAATCTAACCCAAAACTGAAATCCTTGTGAATAAAAGAAGGATTTTTTTTCCCCAGAAAACAACTTTCTACACTGTAAAAATGCCCATGTGATTTTTTTTCCAGCACTGTGGACATGCTTAATCAACCATTCAAAATTCATTAGGAATAGCAAGTTCATTATCTTATCTTTAAAAAAAACTCATCCCTTTTAACTAAAAAAAAAAAGAAGTATGTTATTTTCTGTATCAATCAGTACAAGGTAAACTGAAATTTCCTTCTAGAAATTGAGTTAATTATGCTTTTAGGTGGTCTGTAAAATTTCTATATCCATGTCTATTACACTCTGTTTTTCATGAGTGCATATTATGTTCTCCTACAAAGCTTTTTAGGTGAAAAAAGGATCCTCCAAGCATTTATATGATAGCTGAATTATTACATCAACATATCATGGGGTCATTACAGCTAACAGCCTATCCATATTACTCTTAAAACTCTCTATTTTCAGGAATTTATAACTCAGCTGTAAAAAATGTCCCTTGCTAAAACTTTATCAATAGGCTTGTAATGCACCAGTAATCATTTTCTCAAATTCAAGCCTGGAGAAAAGCATTATTTTTTGCAGTTTTATGCAGCAGCTACATCTAAAACTGACAGTGTTATTAATGTGTAAGGACGCTTTAGTACGAAAGCAGTTTGTTCATAACGCTCCTTAAACATTCACATTAATTTTAGATGGGCTCCTCAGCACAGACTGCAGTAAAAAAGGCTTTTTTTCCACACACAGAAACAAAGCAAAACTAAAAGGAAGAAGGAACGTGACTCTTGCTTCATATTGTGATTATCTCTGTGCTTCCCTCAGTATGTGGTGTGAGCCCTGAGACTGTCAGCTGGGTTCAAATTAGACAAAATTCCCACCCTTGCAACAGAACAGCAAAGTTATTTTGTGGCTGTTGCTGCAACCCACGCCCTGGAGTTACCCGGCCTACTGCCTTATCTGTTCTTGGCAAGATGGTGAGGAAAAGCGGCTCCACCTAATCACGGGGCCAACTCCTTCCTCACCCGCAGAACGGCGGCTCTCCCACTTATTCTGGAGTGCATGGAATCCTGACTGAGCTGCAGGAGAGTCCTGCCTGCATCAAGCCAGGGAAAGAAAGGTGGAGGTGAGAGCAGAATCCAGATAAAAAATAAAAAGGCAGATTTCACTGGCTAAAAATATTATGCAAGTTAGCTTGAAGTTAACCTAGGAACATAAAACCCGGCAAAACGAGGAGTATATTTATTCTGAACAAATGGTTCACACTCCTGACTGCAGATAATATATAATGCAAAAACTAGAGCAACTACTAACTATGCTTTAAAACCTGTTTCACTTTCCTTTTCCATTTCAATTTCAAAGGTCACTGACAGGAAATAACCACCGTGTGTGAGGAAGGATGCCTTCTCACAACACGACATGGATCAGCTACCCAAGCAAGAGCTGGGTTTTCACCTCTCCAGAAGAACTTGAAGACTTCATAGCTTCTCAGAATGTCATATCAAGACTTATGCACTGTTACATCGCCTTTTTTGTCCCAGCAGGATTAATAGCTGGCATATGTATCTTGTTCATACTCATAAAGAATTATTTGCAGCAGAAAGTTATGGAAAACTTAAACTTACTACTTCTACACTTCACCATCAGCAATATTATCATGATTTTTTTATCATTCACTGTCGTTACCAGACCTGACTATGTGAAAGCAACCCAGCTCACCTGTAACATCCTGTCATTTTTTTTCAACTTCTGTTATTTCAACTCTCAGTATGTTTTGATTTTCATGCTGCTTCTACTATTACTTGAGAGATTTCCACCAAGGACTGCTCTCAGCAAAGCAATCCAGAGACCTGTAGTGTGTGTTGGATTTGTAGCTACATATTCCTTCTGTTTGTCGCTGACTCAGGCAATACTGGTGGGCACAGGTAACTATCACTTGGAAACAGACTGCCAGTTAGATCCCTTGTTTGCACAGCCTGAATACGAGATCATTAAATTCACCTTTGGATTTGGAATCTTATCATTTCTTCAGATACTCTCCATCATCATCCTCATCGCTAAGGAACCGCCTGCTGAATCTCCATCCTTAAAAGAGCACATTCGTACCTACCCCACCGCGTACATTATCAGCATAACGACATCTGTGTGCCATCTATTCTATAACATTATGATTCTCTTCAGGGCAACATTAAAATTACAGAGGAGCATTGGAACTCCAAAGAATGAGCTTGTGATGAATATTGCAGAAACAGTGTTGTTCTGTGGGAGCTGCACTAGTTTGGTGCTTATACTATTTTTCCATAAGCCATGCAGGGCTGAAATACTTAGAGTCATAAGGAAGTGCCGAAGGCAAGACACTGCCCACAATCACCTCGAAATGCCCATAACAACTACGACCCAAGAAAGTGGGTCTCAGTAATGCTCACTGTTCTGAAGAACTGGCAATCCACTTCACTTTTTAGTGTGTGGGTTTGGGTTTTTGGGTTTTTTACTTCATCAAAAAAGGATAACTGTTCCTTCTTTAGAACCCAAAACTTGGACCACCTTACTGATAGAAGTCCTGGAAGAAAAAAAAAATAAATCAGTTCTAGTATTTGCAGTGACCTATGAGAAAACATGTATTATCTGGGATTTGTTTGTGCCTTTTTTATATGTATATATATTTAAATCACTTGTTTGCTGCATGTATGACTTCAAAGCCAAGTAGAAAGAAAAGAGCTGTTGCCATAGAAGTGTGCTTTTGTAATAACATCAATGCCCTGGCAGAGATGCAAAAAAAAAAACCCCATAGCAGAAAGCAACTTTGAACAAGGGTAAAAATCTGCAGCCAAAGCATTTTCTCAGGTATGCTTCTTTCTTACCCTTCAAACTACTTATTTTTGTAACATGGGCAAATTCCAGTAGTAGCAGCAGTGAAATATGGCTTAAGAATTCATTATAATCCTGAAATAGTATGTGATACTGTAAGTTTACTGTAACACTTGTTTATATTTTATATACACACATAAACTGAGCATTTCTTCCCTTTTCCCATTTTCCTCATACTTTTGATGGAACCCTTAAGTTTTTTGCCTGAATTCTTCAGCCAAAAAATAAAATAAAAATAACAAATCAATGGAAACACTGGTCCATAAAGGAAAGCTCCAGGTCTTCCATAAGGCACTGAACAGGAAAGGTCAACAGGATTGTTGATCTTGCACAGATTAGAACTGTGCAAGAATGAAAGCTTTTTGTTCATGTACTCTCAGCTTCAGCTCTGCATTAAAACTTACAGCAATTATTGATTTAAGCCATTCCTGATGAGTTCATTCAGAAGCATGAGGGTGCATGCCTTGGACGAGTCACATTCAGTAATATGCTAACTGAGAAAAAAGGGAAAAATCACAGCCCAGAACAGTATAAAAATGTAAGTATTTTTAAAGGCAAATGATAGCAGAGCCCCAGTTCCAAACTAAAATCAGGGCTCTGCTTAAGACAAGATAGGAGCATTATACATTTAGATGAGAATTCATGGGTAAATGGTGCAAAATAGGGAAACAAATATCTGAATTGGAGAAAAAAACCCAGCTCTGGTATAGGAGTTCAGACGTAGCCCTACAGAATCAGTAGCCAATACAGGCTGAGGTGTAGGTGTAAAGTTTTAAATGCTTGCTCTGAACACATTGTTACTGCACCCAAATTTGCCCAGGAGCCACCTTATACACTTGGCTTCTGTTTCAGCTTCTCCTCTCATAGAGGTGCAGAGAACAGAAACAACAGGCAAGGCACAAAGCTGTACTAGGTCTTGGACACAGACACAGACTTAGACTGCAAGGTTATATAAATGCAGTGATGTGATGAAGAAGGCTCAAGTGACCTGAAGGTTCTGAGAAAAAGCAGCTTTGATGCTTAAATATGTGCCTTTGAATGACACACAGAACTGATAGATATTTTTGCAGTTGTATGCTTTGGAAGGCCTTCTGATGGAGTCCAGATTTGTGTGGAGAGCTGGTGGAAATCAGTGTGGGCTGCCCAAGAGAAAAGTGAGCACTGATGGATCAGAGGAACATCTTCTGCAAAACAACAGCCAAGCACATAAATGGAGAATAAAGAACACTTGTTCAATAATATAATATATAGATCTAGTATCTAGATACATGGATCTAGTCTTAAGACATCCATGTCCTGAAATTTATAGACTATGACTGTATCACATGCAAATAAAGGGCAATGTGTTCTCTCACTAACTGTGAGAACCATCATTTCTGCAAGATGTACAAATCAGCTGGGAAGATATCTGCATTGTATTATGCCAGCCTGTTTTCCTGTTCAATTTTGCTCTGTCGCCAGCATGAACAGACGGATAATTAAGAACACTACATATAAACAGACCATTATAGAACCTGGTCAGAAAGGAAGTACATCCATAAGAATCAGCTCTTCCAGAACAAGAGCCAATTTCATACTTGTGAAAGGATTTCTGAGCTGCCACTGGAGGTTTTGCTTTGCACCTGAGAAAAGGGAGATTAAGCAACACGGACCAAAGATCAACTCTGCCAAAAGAAGTTTGCAGAGACGCGTTATAACAGCAGCCTGTGAGTGAAGAAGCTGACAGACTGAGTGACAGACCATGTCAGAAGATGTTTATCCCAATTCTGACAGAGTATCATAGCTTCAACTGTGCCTTGGATAAACAGGTTGTTTTCTAGTATAGGAATTATGCATGAAGGATTGTACTTTATTCACTGCTTCCTGGTATTTTACCTTCGAGGGTGAAAGGATGAATACTGTATTGTTTCTGAGTCCTGAGTTACTGTTAATGGTGCCTAAAACAGCCTAGCTACTGGTCGGTAAATGTTGGCTCTAGCTAACATTGGCTGGGACCTGGAAACTGCTTTAATGGTGAGTGAATCACAGTACTGTACCTGTAAGGAGCCTGAGTGTTCACAGCATGGGTGGAAGGATCTTTCACGATACTCTCAGTGAGGTAAACAGCTAAAGCAGAACCATACCCAAACATTTCAGAGAAATTAGACCCATAGGGTTCTACTGTCCCATCGAGAATGTGGGAACAAGTATGGTTTATCAGGAATAAACTGCTATGTGTGAGTACTCCTGGGTATAGCTTCTGGCTGCCACCTGTGAGATGCAAGTGAAAGTACTCTGGTCTCCTCCCTGTAGCTACTATCAGGGGAAAAAACAGTATTTGCTGGATGGCTGATTATGTGTCATATGGACAACAAAAAGACTATAACTGAGTAAGAGAAAGCAAAGATAGAGAGAAGTGCTTGAAAAATGCAGAACAATAATTCGGATGCTGATAAATATAACTTACAGTAATGCATAAATGTTTTGTTAAATCTTTCTTGATAAAATTGCTCATTTTACATTAAAATTCTGGAGCATGAATGTGCAGTCCTAGAGAAAATTCTACTTGCATCCAGCTAGGACAAGCACCCCTGTGTGCAACAGGGGAAGGAACAGAAAGAGTCCCCAGAAGGTATAAAATAGTCTGGTACGAGGGAGTAAAGAGCTGCTTTGGCTAAGATTAAAATCAATAATTTTTTTAATTATTAATAATTTAAGTGGTTTTTTAAGAAAAAAAGTCTCCCTGCTCATTTTTTCCCTCTGTACCAGCAACAGCTTTGTTGAACAGTTCCTTCTTCCAGGCTTCACCTAGTTTTGAACAGTATGTTCCAGAAGAAATAGAGCATATATTTTTATAGGCATGCTGTCAAAATTAACTAAGGGGATATACTGGAAAATTCAAAGAAGAGTATTTTACTTCTGTACTGGTAATACTTGTATCTAAGACTTTGGCTTGCTTTTGAAAAAAACCCTTCAGTCCAGTAAAAGAAATGAAGAACTGAACAGGCTGCTGAAGTTTCAGCATGAATTTCTGAGGGGGTAACATGTTTTAGAAAAGAACACATAGAGACCAAGGACTCATCTTTGCCGAACCAGCTGGCTCCAATCTGATCAGATCCCACTGCAAAACAACATCTGAGCTAGAGAGACACAGGGTTTGCACATTCGGATCATAACTTGACCCGCTACACCCCTACATGTATTACCAAGCCTGGCCTTAGTTATACCCTCACTCCAAACTTACAGACCCTGAAAGGGCTACACCATTCCATATCTTGATTTTGAGGTAGTTGCAGAAGATTTGCAGTAGCATGAAAGCTCAAGCAATTCAGCCACAATAAATACTCTATACAAAGTTTACACCATATATGTCACACAACAAATTGGTTCACTAATTGTCTACAATGAAACAATGCATTGAATTTCCATGATACAAGTGTCCAGCAAAGGACTGCTGGACTTAGCTACTAAAGTACAAGCAACTGGTGCTTTGCTAATTTTGTTTTTTAATCACAATTTGATGTAGCTTGAAGTACTACAATAAATCCTCTTTCAATGCCACACTTCCTGGTCCAACTTTGTGCAATTTTTATATTATCCCCCCAAGAGTTTTGTGACATACACTTGAAGAAAAATAAAAAACTTTTTACCAGAGTTGTTTGAACAGATATACGTGTTGTTCCTGAAAAATAAAAGGCTGAACTTTAAAAAAAGTATTTTTAGTAAGAAAAATGCATTCTCTGAATTATTGGCAACTGAAAAGCCTAAACACCCAAAATACACTCTGTCCAGGGCTTTCTACAGGCACAGAACATGATTAATTCCAACTCAAACTAGGCTTGATTATTTACAAGAAAGGGAAGTTACTGAGGCTGGACAGGATGAGGGTGCTCCAGAATTAGGTGATGGACACAGACGGATGTCATTCAGTGGTTGAAAGGTCAGAGTCAGTATCCTGCTAACAGAAAAATGAGCAAGAATTTGGAAAGGGAGATCAATCTACTTGCAAAACTTCATAAACATTACAACAGCACCTGTATTTCCTCTGGAGGTGATTTCAGTAGAGATTCTTATACAAACCTTATTTCTTCTGCATGTGGTTACATTACACCGTAAGCATTCACACACAATTTTAGTTTATGCTTCCTTCCCCTTCCATGCAATGCAGTTAGGTTTTTTCACCTTTATACATCCTGGCCTAGATTGAATTTCTCCAGGACCCAACACCCAAGGCACTTCCACACTTCCAACAGAACCCAACAGCTCTTGGAGCCTCCAGGGCTTATCCTGCCTGTCATCGCGCTGGCAAGGCTGCGTATAGTGCTGGCTCAAGAACCATCCTGCACCAGACCTCTTAGGTTCTTCTCCTGTACTCACCTCTCCTAAGCTGTCACCTTTCTGCCACGCAATAGCAGGCACATGTGTTTAAGTCTCCTAATCACAAATGCCTTCTATTACACCGCCACTTCTAGACCCACGGTGTGCCTGAGTACATCATAGGCTGTTAGACTACTGTTCCTTGAAGACACTGCATTACTGAGATACGTACAGTGTTGTAGGAGTTGGCTACTACAGATTTAAAAATAAACTGCTAGGAAAACTTTAAATGGTGGATTATTGAGGTCTGATATCATATGAATGCTATCACATCAGCTGCTTTCCCACACGTTCCCAGTGACAACAAAGGCAGTGTATGACAGGCGGAACTGTAATACTTTATACTGTCACACCGGTGACTAAGTACAGGCTCATTAAGGCACTCCTTATTGAATCCCAGGGAATATCAACAACTGCCAGGAAAGAGAAAGGGTACAACATTCAGCAGCTGCTAAAATTAGTTTTAAGCATTTTCTGGAATACAGTAGTGATGAACAATAAGATTACGATAGATTAATCAGGAACAATAATTTGACTGCATAAACAAGGGCCTGAAGATGTTGTCATCTGTTTTAGGAAACAGGATTCAGAGAATTCATGTGATCATAAAATATTTAGCAAAATACAGAACTCACTAATTATAATAATACAATATAACACTGCTAGATTTGGCCTCTTATGCTTCATAGCAGGAAAAGCAGCTACTTCGTGGGTCTTCCCTAATAATTCTGGAAGTATGGCAAGGTAACGTATTTCTTATCATGATTTCAAACAAGAAAATTAGCACTCAGAATTGTATGTTTTAACAGCAAATCAGCTGATATTCACAGCTAGAAAAACAAGGACAGGCTGACCAGCTGATTCTCTAATTCAAATTACAAACAACTAACACCCAGAAGCTAACGTTATGAATAAAGGAAAGTAAAAAATCCTTCTGGCCCTTATGAGATCAGTGAAAGCTCTGAAGGTCAGAATGAAGTATAGCAAAACCACATGATCAACAAACAACAATAAAGACTTTATAATCCCGTTCATTAGGGCAGCAAAAAATTAAGACCTTCAAAAGCTGCTATCAGGCGGTTTTTCTAACATTACAATTATTCCAGTCCTATAACACAATTATATTTGTACACTTCTCAAAGCAAAACACTTTATGCTTTCTGTCCTCACAACCCTGTAGAAAGATGCTCCAGAAAGTGATTCCACACACGGCACAAGCCTTCTGTTCCATCTTTATGAGCACAAACTTTCTGTCACGCAAAGTAATAATTTATTCCAAAACTATTTATGAAGACCCATCATATAATAACATCTTAAATACATATATATATTAGTAACTGTTAAAATCCTGTGTTCCTATGCACAGCACGTTACAGAAAAACAGCAAATAATCCATTTGCCTCAATGGCACAAGAAGGCAAAGTGCCTTCTATTCCCCAAAGTCACTTGTGGAAAGAACTTTTACTTCACTTTTCTACAGAAATCTCATTTCTTTTGCAATCTAAGTTTCAACCACTCTAATTGATGTGATACATCCATTATAACGGTACATTAATCATTTACTCCACACTCCCACAACTTTCACGTTGCTCTCTTGAAATCCTGAGACACTGAAATCCAATTGATCTTACTCTGGGAGCAACAGGCTGCTGCCATCAACGTACAGCACTTCCATCACGTTCAGCACTTAACTGGCACCTATCAGATCGATAGAATAATGAAAAGCAACTTACACACCTAAAACATTTCTCTCTTATGAGAAGGAAAGCTTTAACTTTCCGTTCTAGGAGCTCTGGCCACGGGTAGGCGGTGTCTCTGGAAATGTCAAGGAGGTGGGTTTTTCCCCCCTTCCACAGATGAAATGCAAAACTCCACCTGCAACACTGGTGGTTCGACCAAGGCTCCACTTTCTCTGCAAAATAAGCTTATTTTATCCATGTGATTTTTGAGCCCAGCAACTCTAAAGAAGTGGGAGGATGACGATGTTACACCTGAAAATTTAAATACAAAGGGGCAAGATGGGATCGACTTGAAGGTAGGAAAACTCAAATTCATATTGGCAGCTTAGCAAATGACCCTTCTTAGCGGCTCAATTTCTCTCAGTGGAGTGTTTCTCTTTAGATTGTACTGAGGCTTTTAAAAAATACCAGGTAACACAGTAATTACTACTTTGTATGTATGCAATAGATGCTTAGCTACAATTTGCAAATAAATGTCTTAATTTTTGATGAGCTGAGCTGTAGGTTTGAGCAGACCGTATCATTTGAGAAATGCTAGAGGCAGAAAGGAGGGTGGAACAAACATTGGGCAAAATAAAACTGACAATTACATGAGAAAGGATGCTTGCCTCGTTCTAGTAAAAAAGAAACCAGCAGAAACAGGGTTAACTCTAGCCTTATAAGGCTGTTCAGCAGCACTTCAACTGCACACAAATTAGAACAACCCTGGGAATCTATAAAGCTTGTTTTATTGCCAAGGACACGCAGCAAGAGCTGGATTTTGCTGTTGTAAACCATCTTTTATTTAAGACTTTTTAAACCAGAACAGACTTTTACATGAGTATTTTTTTTCTTTACTGCTGAATCGTCAACAGGTGGCATTGGGTGCAGCTTTGCACACCTAAATGCAAGTTTTCCCTGGCACCACCGAAGGGGACACATCCATCAAGCCTGTACCCGGGCAAGAACCAGCCTTCTGTTTTTGGGAGGAAACTCAGCTCTGGAGAAATGGAATTAAGGTAAAATAAAGCTTTTCACAGTACATGGTCACCTATAATGCTTGTAATTGCTTTGTTTTTGCTGGCCTTTCATGTATAATTAAAATTTGACCATAGCCTGGCCTTTTAAAATCAGTTGCTTAGACTGTTAACTTATCTTTTATTGTATTTAAAGCAGCTTTATTTCCTTATTCAAAAGGATGTTACATAGAAAACAATAGTTCGTGTCTTCCACAGCTGCTTTAAACACTGAACCTTCTTCAAATACATGTAATTCCACATGGAGATTTTAGCATAAAGATTCACATTAATAAAATTATTCAAAACAGCAACAGCTACTGTGTACTTATGCCTGATCCACTAAGAAATAAAAGCTTTGGAACTGCTATCTATCTTTAAGTATCTGCTAGCTGCTTCTGATAACTTCAATACATTTAAGCAAAATCCTTATTTCTCTGTATTAACTGTATTTCTCACTGGAAACACTCCTACTCCATTAGTGGTCTGCTCCTTTTTCTCCCCCAGACTACACATAAGCAGGATTTAGGTCATGTAAAATGTGGAAATATGCATGAATTGTACTAGTAAACAATTTTGGTTTTTCAAAATATGTTGGAGTGTAATTAAAATAAACATTTGGGTACCAAAGTGAAGATTAAAGCAATTAAAAATATTTAAGACTTAATACTAAATACTCTGGGGGGTATTGTTTTCTTGCTGGTTTATTCTTTTGCAGTGTCTTTTGTTTGTTTTTTAAATAAACTTCTAGCAAGGCTTTGGGTCCATAGCATTCAACATTTATAAGTAAATAAATCAGATAACTGATATTTTCCATTCCTAACCGGAAGTCATTGCAACGTAATTAATCACAGAAAAGCAAATTGGATATAATAATGTTGGTGTAAATCAATATACTGCTTGTATTACTTTTATCTCTAAAATTCTAAAGCCTTTTCCTTCCCCCTGGAAGCAGAAGGAACCAGCAGCTTTCCATCTCTGTTGCGCTTGCAGCCACAGTCTCTGCTACTTAACAGCCCTATAAGCTGATGATGAAATATATAGTGCTCCCTCTATATAAAGCTTTCCTCCTGAAGGCTAAACTCACTCATCTGATTTTCTGTATATCTACGCTTTCCCATACCAAATCCCTGATGCATACACCAAATCTTAACAGATCTGCTTTCCCAAAATATTATCATCTAGAACAAATTTAAATTCTTTTAACTAAACACCTGTGTGTGTATATATATATATTCAAACACAATGTTTCCTACCACCTCAGCTGAGTATGTTGTTAGCAGAAGCACATGGTACAATGCTGGAGCATGAGATTAATTGTTCTCTATTTGCAAACTGCAGGTCCAGGGATGTTCATCGATTATTAAAAGAAAACAAATGGAGTTGAAAGTCTCCTGCCTTCCAGCCTGCATGAAGAAACAGTGCTGAGGAAAAGCTTTTATTAAAGAGACCCAAGTACCATAATGGTAAAGAGATTCCTACATGATCTTAAGGCACACAGGAAATGCAAATTCTTTCATTTGCAATGTATATAGTGTCCTGCACACACACAAAAAAGAAATTTACTGATTGTACTGATAGATTTCTATTTTAAATCTAATTTGATTCTTAAAGAATTTTAATTTCCCATACAAAAGTGTACATCTTTGTCCATTCCAACCAAAATGCTTACTAAGACCTTAGTTGAAAACATCCAAAAACCTGGGTATTTTGGCATTACCATAAAACTGTGAGTACTAATATCTTTTCTGCAGATTATTTTAACCATGGAAACATATGCTGCCTCAATATCACCTGTTCTATGTAACAGCACAACTTTTAACCTGAACGGATCACATTTGTGTAACGAAAGCCTGTCTTCTAGATTAGCTGATAAATCAGAACACCAACAATACGTTATTGGGCTTTTCTTATCATGTCTTTACACAATATTTCTTTTTCCTATTGGTTTTGTAGGCAACATTCTGATACTGGTTGTCAACATAAGCTTTCGTGAAAAAATGACTATCCCAGACCTTTACTTCATAAACCTTGCCGTAGCTGATCTCATTTTAGTTGCCGACTCTCTCATCGAGGTTTTTAATCTTGACGAAAAGTATTACGATATCACGATTATTTGTACCTTTATGTCTTTGTTCCTTCAGATCAACATGTATAGCAGCATTTTCTTTCTGACATGGATGAGTTTTGACAGATACCTAGCACTGGCAAAAGTAATGAGGTCCAACATATTTCGCACTATGCAACACGCTAGATTAAGCTGTGGTCTCATATGGATGGCGTCTATTTCTGCAGCACTAGTTCCATTTACAGCTGTGCACTTACAACACACCGGAGAGGTCTATTTTTGTTTTGCAGATGTAAAAGAAATCCAGTGGCTAGAAATAACCTTGGGGTTTATTATCCCCTTTGTGATCATCGGTCTTTGTTACTCGTTAATTGTCCGAGTCCTTATAAAAGCACACAAGCACAGGAGTCTCCGTCTGCGGCGACAAAAGGCTCTGCGAATGATTTTTGTTGTTGTCTTGGTTTTCTTTATCTGCTGGCTACCTGAAAACGTCTTCATTAGTGTTCAACTTCTCCAAAAGAAGAGCGAGCCTGTCTCTTCAAGCAGCCCATCCTTCAGACACGATTATCCTTTAACAGGACATATTGTGAACCTAGCAGCTTTTTCTAATAGCTGTTTGAACCCCTTAATTTACAGTTTTCTAGGGGAAACCTTCAGAGACAAACTGCGACTGTACATCGAGCAGAAAACAAAAATGTCAACACTACATCGCTTTTGTCAGGCTGCCTTGACGTCTGTCATTCCTGACAGTAACGAGCAATCAGAAGTCTGATTTAGCAGTGGTTGTATAAAACATGACTGTGAAGTTGTAAAATAGTGAACAAAATGCTTGCTACTAACAGAAGAGAGTGTGTTTGTGTATATATATATATAATCACTCTACTGAGTATTGAAGGTTTATATTCAAAATGTTTTTATGACAAGACTTTAATGTAGATTAATATGTTTTAGTCAGATTTGTATTTAATTATGAACAGGATTATTAAAAGCTGAGCACTGAAGGAGCTTTATTTTGTATTATACATCTATGAATAACAATATAGAAGGAAATGTTACCAAGTTAGGAAGACTCTAGATGTAACCTGATTATCAGAGATGCTACTTTGATGGTGTCTATAAGGTACTTCCACTGAAATAATGAAGCTCCCATAAGAGTGGGGGAAAATCATTACAATCTATTGATGTGGAGATGCAGAAAACATTGATTTTTTTTATATTTTTTTTTAAATCCAAATATGTTAAGATAAATAACTCTGCTTAGAACAGCTACATAGTTACTATCATTGCTGTATTCCAGCATGTCTTCCACGATTAACTTTTTTTAAAATCTTAATATGATCTAGCATGGTGGTGAGTTTTCGTCACTGTTTACATCAGTACTTGATCCAAACTGAAATCATCTGTAACTATACTGTTCATCTCAAAAGAACTTCACAGAGGCCAAATGTAACGCTTCATTCTGCCTTTTAAGGATTGCCAGAGACAATCTTTCCCAGGACAGACATAATCAGGCCTTTTGTCAAAAATGCCAGTGCATACGAACATATATTCATATCTGCCTCCAGGTTTAAATGCAAGGTGCATAAGATGTCTTTACAATTAGCAGGCCTGTTTTGATTGCCAAAACAAAGTGCTGTGGCTTTAACAGAGTCACATTCTGCAAAAGAATATAAAAATCACTTGTGAAAACAGAAGTCTCACGTTTTAGAAAGGAAGCGCTTACTTCCTTTCTGAAGGGGAGTGTGATGAGCTATCACCAGACCTGCACTTCATGCACCATCCATCACACTTACTGAAACCACCAGCTTTTCACGATTTTAAGATGCTTGTTGGTTGCTTTGTTCATTTGAAGATTAATTCTACTACAAAAACAAAGGTTAGCACCAAAAACTTTAAAACAATGGTTTTAAGTCTGATTGATGTTTAGCACAGGTTACTGCTGAACTTGTTCAGGGAAAGCTATAAAGTTCCTAGTGCTATTTTAGTGTGCAAGATGTATCACTAGACATCTCTGAAGTGAACAAACTAATTTCACCTCTGTGCTCATTGATTTAAGAACCAGAACTCTGCAGAACAAGATGCTTTTTCCTGTTTTCAAATGTCATGTATGAACTAATTATCACATGAAGGGATTTTAAAGGATTTTTTTTTTAAACACAGACACTTAAAACAATGACTGAAATTACTAAGCAATAAAGAAAACAGCAAAAACAATGATTCCAGTCATATTTCTCATGAAATACTTAGTTTACTAGTGGAAGCTTTGGTCACAAAAGACTTGACCTATAAACAGACAGGCCACGAGATGATGACTGAATTTGAAATAGACAGCTAGATATTCCTCCAACTGAAACAGGAACTGCAGAGTGGAGTTTGTGACAGCTGCTGAGTGTTTGCAAGTGACTGCTCACCCAGCCTAACGAAAAGCATCATGTAGTCACATCTTTGCTGTAGAACACCAAATATCTTCTCTCAAGAAAGATGCAAGCACTGCCATGCCTTCTCCACACAGAAAAACACTTCACAAGAGATCTCACACCATTGTACTACATCACACATAGCCCTTTTCCCTCCTTATTATTTTCACTTTTGGAATTAGCCACAGTTACTCATATCCTACTGACTGTCTGTGTTCATTAATCACACCCTGAAAGACAGCTATTTCAGACAACAAGGATCTGAAGAATAATTACCATGGCAATGCAATCCTGGGAAGTAAAACACTTTTCTGAGATTAAAGATACATTGGGCTTGTGTAATCTTGACACTTGTCATGAATAAATAACTGATTTGGGCAACAGGAATCCATTTTCCTAATTGTAGATGTTGCTTATTTTGTTTCTATAGACATAAACTCCTTTCCCCTCCTCCTCCCTTCCAACACAGGAATCCGGTTTTTGATCAAGGCTATGGCAGAAGCCCTTTCATCACCACTGTAGATTACAAGTCAAGAAAATGTCTTTGCTCAGAAGCTTAAAACAATGAACAAGACAGTAATAGCAAATGCCTGCTCAAACATACAACGAAATAGTTTGTTTCTACATGACTGTGTACATGTCCTCATATCACAGTGAAATCTAGGAAAGATCAGATTACTATAGTGTGAAAACAACAATATTTACTCAACCTGAAACAACCTATTGTGTGTTTAAAACCAAATTACAAATCTAAGTAAGTTGATGGGGTTCCTACTGTTAATAATTTGGTTACAGGCTTATGGACTATGCCTGAAATTATGAGATTTAAACACGCTATTTAAGATAAGATGTGCTCTCACAGGTGAAAAAGATAGCACACATCTTCCCAAAACTTTTTTGTTGGCAGTAACTATGTACAAAGTAATAATTACAGAAGTGCCATACAACTTGCATGTGTTTTTATATATATATACACACACACAACATGCTTTCTGCAGCCTATCATCTTGCTTACTCATTACCATGGCTTATCCATGAACACAAAAAAAAAAGACAAGAGCAAGAATTCTGATACAATGTCTTCAGTTTTCTCTCTGGTCTCTCACAAGTTTAAGGCAAGATTTCCACACACCTTTCTAAATGCTGCACTCATAACAGCTTAACACAGAAATATCTTGAATGCACAGAGTATTACTGAGTATCTAGAAACAAAACAAATCCAAATAGCACAAACTAGCACTAGGCTGAACCTGGTAAGACTGAAGCAACTGTCTTCCCTCAGTTGTGTAAAAAAAGTTATGAGAAAAATAGTTATCTGAAACCTTTTTAAAATGTTAACTGTTACTTTGCATCCTTTTTATACACTTTTAGGAGATACACTAAATACCAACGGTGCAGGCACAGCACATCGATTAATTTGTGAAAAGCATTACATGATGCAAGGGCATGTGACAGGGAATTTGAATCAATGAGTCAGGCGATCCCAGATTCTGTGAAAGGCTTTGACATCATACAGGCAAGATGTAAGAGAAGTCACACACCCCCTTCCCCTTTTGGCTCCATGGAAAATCACAACGTGAGCATTCAGAACAGTTGACCCACCAGTTCCAAGAGACAACATGCACTATAAAATAAACTTTTTTAAAAAAAAGCAAAAGTCAGAATTTATAAAACATGGGGGCTGCTTTCCATATTGTTTCTATCAAGTGAAAAAGTTACAGGTTCATCTGATACTCCCCCCAATATAATCTGACATTTATATTATTAATTGAAAATGGCTTATCTGGCATAGAAAATCCATACTACTAAACTTGCAAATAGGCAAGCTTTACAAAAAAATTGAGCACAAAGTTTTAACAAGAAAATGCTTTTAGAATTTCAGACTAAGGATCTGTGTTTTAAACAAAATTTACAGACTGTACAGTGCAGGCTCTAATCTTTTTTCCAGCCATCAAGTTGTGTTAGAAGTTAACTGAATTTCTTCCTGTGTAAGGATTTTGCTGCATTCTCTCAGCTGTTTATTACAATTGCAAAAGGGAAAAGGCTGTCTGGACAATTTAAAATGGTTAGGATTGTCACAGCAAAAAAAAAAAAGTGTTAAAAAGTGGTTTACTGTAAGTAAAAGCATGTCAGGTTCAACTCTGATTATCATTTAATTCCATTTGAGCTTGTTTCTCCTTAAGTAGGAAGAACAAATGAGCATGAAGACGGCAGGTTTGAGTTTTACTTGCTGTTCATGAAGGTGAGCCAATGGATTAATTTGATTGAAACAACAAAGATAAGGGTTTCACTTTAACTTAAGGGATAGTATCCTTCCTTCCCAAAGTCTTACTTTACCCATTCAGACCACCAGACTTTAAAGCTTTCTTCCCAGAAAAGTGCAGGGCCAAATTCATTAACAAATCAATTGAATTTCTATCTTTGCAATAGAAGTTTAGACATAGATTACCAACTACATTTGCTGCAGCTCATCAGTACACAGGCCAAGCCACTCCTTGTTCAGGAACTGTTTACATTAAGAAGTTATTATTTTTACATTTTGTTTAAGAAACATTTCACCAATAAATCATTTCCACCTTAGATTTGCACTTTTTTTTTTTAATGTTAAATCTGCAACAGCTGATAGGGAACAAGTCAATTTTAAGACATACAGACCATCATTTCTGTATACTCTTAAGCCCTGGTGTTGGGGAGGTGCATGTGATACGTGCCCTGCTCTGTGTTTTAGAGAGATACAGCTGGATTTGAAAATGTGAACACCCCTCTCCATTCATATTTATATTTCAGGTGTCCATTCTTCAACAGTATTGTCCAAATTATTTATTCCACATTGACATATGATACACCAAACTTTTAGCCCTTGGCTTTTGGCTTCCTTTTAAGCTTCCATTCCATCATATGGCAGCATGACACAGCCAGGAGCTAAGAATAAACAGTTGCATACTGAGCCAGCCACCCAAGATGACAACACAAAAGCAATGCCTTCTCAGGACTTCAAACCGTGCAGGATCAGCTCGTTACTTTCAACTCAGTCTCTGACTTCAGTTATTTTACATACAGCCAGTGAAATCCCCTATAAAATCTAAGGTGATGGTCTGAGTCTCAGAGTAACCCGTGCATTTGAAATGGCTTTTGAAGCTGTTCAACCCTTGCAATGAAACCACATTTGTGTTTCCAACCTATTTTCTCAAATCATTCAAACAGCCTGCCACAGGTATATACAGAAGGGCTTTTTAAGTTCTAAATTAACAAAATACTGAAACATTCATTAGCAAAAAGTAAACCCTTACTTTTTAAAATATACCTACTCTAAATAAATATTTAATGCAGCAGGATAAGTAACACTTTCCAAAGCAGCAACTTGGCTTACAAATCCCATCTCACTTGACCTGCAAGCAAAACCACTGAAAAGGCTTAAAACCTTTTCAAATTGCATGAAATGTGTTTTCTGGAAGGACTTCAGAAAAAAACATACTAGAGAAACAGGAAAGTTATTGGAATATTGTTAAATTATCCTTAGAAATTGGAGTTAAGGCAATCTTTACAGCAAAAGCTCAGGAGTAGAAATGCCTAATAGTGGTGGAGATCAATTTGTTTTCTGCCACAGCAGCAGAAACATTTCCTTTCCTGGGCATTCTCTCAGTAGAAACACAAATATAAAGACAATTTAGATTTTCTTCATTTCAATCTCTCTCCATTCAGAGCTACAGAAAAGAACCTGCCTTTACCTGGGTATAGCAACCTTTTAGCTCTTGTGTTTGACTACTTAGTTATGAGTGAAGCACCCACAGCACATTGAGAAACCAAGGGATGAGCTCACTTGAATGATGTGATGCTATTCCAGGCATCCATCTGATGACTGAGTAGCAAGGTGGGTAGAGTGACTCCTGTGGGAAATGAATTTATAAACTTGCTTGGCTTTCAAATACATTAAGTCAGAAGAATTACTTCTCATATTAAAAGCTTAATGCTGTTAGATTAGTGAGAAACACAAGATGTTGTTGCCTTACTCCACTGTAAAGCTAGCTGGTGAGGCACCACACTGCTGAAGTGCAAACTTGCTGGTGGAGGTGCTGCTAAAGTTGACATAAGAACACACAGAACCTACCCACACACTGAGCCCACGAAAGGATGAGGATCCATGGATCCCCTGCAAGATTTGCGCTTATCTTGACTCTCTCTGATGCTGAGTGAGACCTTTTGGGTCTTGGCCAGAAGATTATTACAAGATGGACAGGATCAGGACAGTTAGCCACTCCTATTCTAAGCCTAAACTAGACCATGACTTAATCTAGACAAACCTTTGTAAAGAAGTTACCATGTTTTAAATGAAGCATGGTAGACTTTTACCATGAAAATGAACAAACATCTCAAAAGTTTATTAAAAATGCCTTTAGAAAAATCATGAAACTACAGACTTGGACATAAGAATAATCATGAAAGATGTGACTTTTATAATAAAATAAGAAAACTGTATCTATTCCAAAGGTAACCAGAAAAAAAGAACCAGCCAATGAGGTACAAGAAGCCTCTCAAGTCTACTCTGAGGCCACGGAAAGCCATGACTGATCTCAGTGAGCTCTGTGTTACAGTTCTGTAACCACACAGCTATTTTACAGGTGGGTAAATGTGGATGACACCCATTTGTGATTCAGGAGGTAACGTAAAGGTAGGATAGAATGCCAGTTATTACAAGTAGGTATTTCCCCCGACATATTTCAAATTTTCTATTTTATATAACCTCTGTGCTCCTTTTTAAGTAATGCAGCTCCAAATCTTTGGTACATTCTCTGAGCAGCTTTGACATGTTTGAAACTGAAAGATGATAGAAACAGAGCTTTGTCTTCCCTTCCTCTTTGCAAAAGCCTGGTTTACAGATGCAAATTATTAAGATAATGCTGAGAAATTTAATAAAACATTGGTTGATGGTCTTCTGTTTGATGTCCTACAGAACTCTAGTGTGATTCAATTAGAAATAGGTAAATGGATTCAAAGATGGAGCCTGGTACTTTAAGCAAGAGGCTCTCCTGTCAAATACCTTCATTTTTGTACCCTCATTATTTCAGGCAGCTTTTAAAAGTCAAAAGATTAATTTTCTGTTCTAATTACCTGTTGGATATAGCAGACATGCACTTTACAAGTATTTATTAATCTGCATGGCTTTGATCTAATACCCAAGAGGCATTTTATCTATGCTGTAATTTATTAATTAACATACATAAATATACCCTAATCTTTCATGTGGTTCACAATATTGCATCTGAACACAAAAGGTATTTTGGAAGAGGAAACTTCTGGTGAAATAATTCTTGTTTCTCATTCATACTACAGAAGCATCCTCCCCCTTTTATCTGCTCCAAAGTTTTAGGGGGGTTGTTTTATTTTTTTAAATCTATTCCATCAGCACACACTAATTTGTATTTTATAAAAATCCTCATAGCAGGCTCCCATGGTGTTTAAAGCAGCATTTGGTCAAGGACTTTTTTGAATAAACATGTTTTAAATACCCAAATCTGTGCCATTTTAGGGTTTTTTTAACAAATTAAAAAGTAACAAAATAATACAAAGAGCAATAAAGAGGAAGTAAAGAGTCCACCAGAATCTGGCTTGCATTAATATGCTGTACTGTACACACTTCCAAGTTTCAAGCCCTGTTGAGAACAATTGCCTTGGGATGCCCATTTCTCTGCTCTTTATCCGATACCAGAACGTAGCAAACGTTTATCCTTTTGAGCTTACAACCTGATTTCTAGCTAAGCAGAACATAGTTTGTGAAGCCAAACATGTAATGGGACTTTTTTTTTTTTTTTAAACTGAAGCTATACATCTTTTGAGGTTTTGTGCCAAGTTTCCTACATTCAGCAATTTGGGTCTTGTCCAGAGATTTTCATTTACGATGCGTCTCTCTATGATGAGTTACATATCATTAACATAAAACCAGAAAAAAAATCATAATTGCCAAAGGCTAGAAAACAATATTCTCACTGGACTGGAGCTGGGTGACATGCAAACAGACCTAGCTTCTGCTCCTTACTTCAACAACTGCTCCAAAGACCATTAACTCAACAAATTCAGCCTACAAGTGGGAATCCTGTGCCATCAAGTCTTGATTTGGTCTGAAGGTATTTCCAGCTAAGTCATGAAAGCAAGGATTTATATTGGAAACCCAACAAGAAGTGTCAAGGAAGGTCTCACCGCTAAGTAAAGAACATTAGGAAGATGAGAGGAAACATCAAGCCCATGCTCCAAGAAAAAAGGAAGAATTTTCCCCCCTTAATAGCAAAGGAGGGATGTTGCTGATCACCCCCACATTCCCCACTGCTTAATACCATGGCTATATTAATAAAAGTAAGGGATTAACTTTGAACGTACACAGTTTAAGGCAGACACCCAGAATTAGCATGAAACTTTTGCTGGTTAATATGTAACAAAGAATGCACAATTCCTTTAAACAAAAGTAAGAAATACACCACATATTGTTTATACCAAACACAGTTGGGGACGTGAGCCTTTCGCCTGGGAAAACCATCTTCAAAGTAGCAACTGTTTTCCCAGCTGTGAATACTCTTTCCTGGGAAATCTATTCCTACCATTACAAAAATAATTTTCAAAGGAATGTAAAATTATTCAGCCTAATCTATGCATATCCGTATTTCAGACACAATTTTGTACCTTCTTAGACGTTTCTGTTTACTAAAAGGCCTACTAGTCTCTCTAAATGCTATATGGTGTCACAAGCAAATTTACCTCTTAATAAAATAAATAAATGTATGTGTAATATAGTAAAATAATTTAAAGCAACTTTATCAAAGTTCTGATGAAAAACTGTTGGTAGGAAATAAGTATTTCAGTCCCACAAGCAGCTGCCCTTAAAGTTTGGGGGGTTTGGGTGGGTTTTGGTGGGGTTTTTTTTCCCCCTCATTTGAGTGGTATTGTATAGGTGATAAGAAAGCAAACAAACCAAGCAAGATGTCACACAGTATGTCATAAATGCCAAATGGTTTTATAGCTTCACAATTTTTGCAACTCCAAGAAGCCTGCCATGGGGCAGTGAGGCAGCCAGAAGCCAACGGGCCAAACTTGGTTCTTTGTGCAAGTAAGAAAAGATACAAACAAACCAAGAATGAACATTCAATTGAAAGGGAGCTCAAAGAAAAGAGAACCAGGCCCAACATTTCAATTACAAGCTGACCAAACCCAGCAGACTAGCAAGAGCAACTGACATTTAGCAGCTACCACCCCTCCTTTTATTGCCAGAACACTGCCAACAGCTGATGTATCCTTACATCAAGGCATGGGGGAGGAAAGATGAAAGATTGTGTCATCTTCTCTTCATAATGTTGACAAAACTCTATTTGCATATTAGAGAGAATTTTTAAATGGTAAAAAAGACCCCGACAAAGAAGAAAACCAGCACAAGACAACAAGATTCCTATTTTGGGGGGTTATGCTAAATAAAATGTGAACTTTTTGGAATTTATTTTCGTTTTTTTCAATATTTAAGATCAGTTTTCTACATATTTCTTAAAGAAGAATTAATAAACATGGATAATGCTACTGCACACAACGAAGGATTAAGCTAACAATACAAAACTAAACAAATGCAGGAAGAGTTGATAGTGGAATTGCAATGCAAGCCATTTCCAAAGTGTATTTTTAATGTTATATAAAATAGAGTTAATATTGGTAGCCTGATAATCAGGAGACAATCCGGCAACATCACACTGAGCTGTAACTTCATGGTAGTTTTCAGGATGGGAAAACACAAAACAAGTTATTTTGATGGTTACAAGATAAGCTTCCATTAACAAAAATTAAAATATTTTTTTAAAAATACATGGAACAATAAAGGATTACTAAGTTTATCTGCAAATCATCCACAACTCATTATTTCAACAACAGGCTTCGGTATAATTTAGTGGGTTGTCAAATAAATAAATACACTTCCCAATGATAGCTTTGCAGTATCTGCTTGATAGGCTCTGCAGCACGAATGTCTGGTTTGCATTCATTAACCATTCAAATTCCTATCCCAGTAACCTGATTACAAGCAGCATTAGAGATCATATCAAAGTAGCATTCCTAGCTGTTCCACCAAGCTCATGCCAAATTGTTTATCTCTATAGTTTAAACATAATTTTGTGGGGTTTTCCACCACTACAAGCAAACAAAGGTTTTAAAGAATCACTTTTTGTGGTTTGCTTGTAGTACTAGCTTAATAACTCCTTATCAGCCTTCACACCATAGCCTCCAAAAAGCTGAACAGAAAAACTCTTTCCCTAGTAATTTTGCCATTTTCCACTTAGTAAACAGATCTTACTGTTTGGGCACCTGCACACTAGCCCTCTGATTAAAGAAACACCATGAGCTACTTGTTTATTTGCCATTGTTTGTACTGTCTGCATGGAATCTCAAAAATTAAATTCCTTTCCCACTGATTTTGCCTTTATCTGGGGAAACTGTTGATTCCTCCTCCTCCCACCATTTGCAGTCCTGAAGATAAGGAGGAACACACAAGGAAACACCCACTGACTCTGGGAGCACCCTACCTAAAGCACCCTTCAACCAAGAACCAGGGGGTTTGATTTACAATGATTGATTGCCTCTTAGTCACTGCAACTTTCCTTAAAGTTACAATGTTTGCCAGACTAAATGGGGAAGGAACAGGAAATTAATAGTGTCTTCTACGGATTATGAGTTAAGCCTTGCCTAATAAGATGTTCAACTCCAGAGGAATTCCCTACCCTTCTGAAGAAAGCCTGCAGCTCTGAAAACAGCACTGAGGAAACAAGATCTACCCTTAAATTACAAGGTTAAAAAATCCTTTTGATACAATAAGGTCATTCTGGGTAGAACTCAAACAGCCTTCATAAATGAAGCAACCACAACATGCTGTTGCCAACCTACAGCATTTTAAGTGTCAGTACAAGCTTCACAGCACTGAGGGAGCTGAACTTTTGAAGGGTGAAGAAATCCATAAACAGAAGCAAGACACAACTAACTGCAAACTAGCACTCCCAATACTTCTGTTATTCCAAGATGACATGTTAACAACACTGTAAATATTTCTTTTCAGAGGACTGTAACAAAATTAATTTGTCTCACACAAGGTACATCAGAGAGCTTTTATTTAAGGAGGTGGAATTTAACTTCAGGCCACAAGTCTGGATGGCACATTTTAAATCTCTTTTCTTTATGCCTATGTTATGTGACAATGTAAACAAGCAATCTCCAGCTACAGGAAGGTTTAACATACAAGTACATTAGTAAACTACAAAATCATTAAAAAAACCAAGTAAAACCAATCTCCAAGCACTTAAAAAAAAAAAAAAAAAATCAATGTTTAAAATGCAGGGTTTGTTTTGCTAAGTAGCTAAACAAAACAGTAACATTATGAAAATCTGTCTCTATCAGAATAAAAAAAAAAACAAGGCTGGATTAAATTTAAAGACTTGCCTTGCTCAGCTCCACTAAAGGTGTGTCATTTAGAGCCGTGGGGGTCTAAGATCATTCATGAAAACACTGATACTGGTCTTGAATAGCTCACTGCTATTTAATGTAAACAAAAGTAATTGAGTAGATGAAAATCAATAAAACATCAAGATTACTCTGAAAGGTCAAGTTGTTCCAAGGACACTTCAGTCTTAGGTTGGTAAGAATTTTTGGTCATTCCTTCATTAGATTTGTTTCAATGTACACTAAATCTAGTCACTTACGACACATTTCAACTCGCCTGCCTGCAGCTTTGTAACAAAATCAATGAGGGATTTACGTTTTCCACTTTGGAGACTAAGGCTGGTGTACTAGAACAGAAAAAAAGTAAAGCACAGGAAAGTGAAATGACTTTAATGAACCAGCAAAACCTCCCCCCCCCCAAAAGCAATATATATATATTGTGTACATAGCTACAATGTAACTATTTTTACTACTTTCACTCATATGTGAGAGTCCTTAGGAGAAACTTACTTTAAGAGTGCCAAAACCAGTTTTCTTTCATTCAGTTACTTCATAAAAAGTCAATCACAGCTCCTAAGAATCTAGTCATCATGCTTCAGGAATTTCTAACAAGGTTTCAGCTTATTTTAAAGTAACAGAAATAAAATTAAAGAAAGTGAAGCTGCAAAATAAATGGTCTCAGCAGTTGCCTTAATTTTTATTCCAAATTTCTTTTTGGAACCATCTGGTCTAACTGAACACATCACTCTCCAGCCACACAGTTCCTCCTGACCTTCTTGTACACACAAAGCAATGTTACCTTATTTTCTACTACATTGTCCACGCTGACAAGGCTTGATGACCAAAAGCATTTTAAAGCCTAACTGCCATTGTGACTTAACAATTTCACACCAAGCTGGGAGTATATATGCTGAGTAACCACCACAAACTGGTAAACAGCTAACTTCCATTAGCCATTTCTAAAGTAAAACTGCTTAAGATCTGCCTAACATCCTTCATTCTCAACAGCCACTTCAAACAAAAAACGTGGTCTACTAAGTTACACTCTGCTACTATCAACAGTTACAGTTTATAAAGCTGATGCCAAAAAATGGCTTGTCATAGACCTTATATGGTATTCCCTCATACTAACACTATATACATGTTTCAGCCACCCACTGACACCGACTTCTATAATTCTAACAACTGTCGTGCCTAGTAGTGTTCCCCTGCAGCATTACAGATTCTTCTCTCCTTTTAATCACAGTCCTACAGTCTGCATGGCCAAGAAAAATTAATTCAGGGGTTCTGAGAACTTAGCAACTGATATCAAATGGCCCCAAAAGGCCCAGTTTGCTGGGGGTTTGAAGCTCACTTGGGATGTTTCCCACTATTACATGAAACTATCACCACAGGCAATAAAATGTTTACTTTAGCATTTTGATTTCACAGTGATTTATCCTAGAAAATTCTTTTCACTCAAATCAGATGACAGTATTGTTAATCTAAAGTCTATAATACACACCCTACAAAGGAAAGGAGAAACATTCCCTCTTACTGAGCTATGAATACCAGGATTTTCTAATTTTTGCTTTGATACAAAGACACAATCTTTCCCTACTTTGGAACATTTCTACCAAGTTCAAAACTGCAGGAATTTACAGACCTCTGAATAGTTCCTGCCAAGAGGTTGGCTTTTCTTATATTGGGCTTCGCAAACTCTCAATGTAACACTGAGAGACACACATGCAAAAGTTCTCAAAAATATTCTTGATAATGAGCTTAAATAAAAAGTAGTGCTCTAATAAAAAGTAGTACTACTTTTTAATTGTACAGCTCAGTGGAGATCATGTATCTCATGATGAATGAAGTAAAAAGCAGCTTTCACATCGATTTTACGTTAGGTAACAAAACAATTTTAAGACCATGGCTTAACATCACCTTGAGAATTCCTCAGGAAAAAAAGCCATTGCCTTTCCTTCTCCACTTCCTGACAGTATCAAACTGCTTCAGATTTCTGTGATCCACACTCTACAGTAAGCACTCAGAACAGCAGAACTGAATCACCCTGTTTATGTACCAGTGTCATCACAAAAACACTCTACATTTCCACTTACATAACATCTCGATATTGCTAATTTCATTCTCACAAAAATTAATTCATTAAACGGTTTGTAATACAAAGAGACTGCTGACACCTTCTGGCCACTTGACATTCTGTCCAAAAAATTAAGAGGATTTCCAAGAAAATAATTTTCATGTTTTTCCAACCACTCAGGATCACATGAAGACTTAAGCTACGCCTATACTGCCATATGACAGTTGCTTAAAGCCATTTGGCTTGCCTTTCACCCACATTCTCTCACAGAAGCATCCAAAACAAACACAGCTCATGTTGGTTTATCTCCTGCTTTGAACTTTTGCTCTAGACTTACCTCATCTAAGGAATCACTGCAACTGAACCAAACAGTACATTCACCTTCAGTACTCAATCTCTAACACTGTCACATCCCAGGTAACACTGTACACAGCTATTCTTGAATTCAACAGTCAACAACTGGGAGAACCTACCTGCAGATCTTGTTTCTTTTTCTTAGGTTGAGTTTCCAATTCGGGCTCTTCCTTTTGGGTCACATGTTGCTTTAGCTTTTTTCTTTTTTTCCGCCTTCTTTTCTTTTTTTTCCACCTTCTTTTCTTTTTTTTCCACCTTCTTTTCTTTTTTTCCACCTTCATTTTTGGCATTCTAAACCAGAACTATTCTGTAACAGAAGCCACTTGCAATTAGAACCTTTACTTATATTAAACACTCGTCTCATACACAGGCAAAGTTATAGTATAATTACACTGGTGTGACAATTATTTGCAACTCCTTTATATGAAATATGTCTGCAGTGAATTTTGATCCAATTATGAGAATGTTCATCATGTTTCCTTTAAGAGTACACTATAGTTTAGCTACTCTAAGACAAGTATGTCATTTTCATGTAGAAAACTCAACACCAATTGCCCTCGCAGGCCCTTCTGTGGGAAATGCTTCACCCTTCCTCCTGGTAGTAACCCCCCCATAACTCACACTGTGCTACAGGTTGTAACACACCGCACTGAATTGCTTTATTGCCTATTGGATAACAACTGTCAGACCTCTCTTCTCAAAACACATCGGTGTGACTGCTAGCCGTCCCACTGATGAAGGGGAAAGCAAGCTTACTTGAGCTTTGAACACCACCGGTTCTGTTATAGCACGGGGTTTTCTATTTTCACGTGGAAAAAAACCAGGCTTAGAGGATCGTGCCTCGCAAATCCAACCTTTCTTTTTACACTGTCCTAAGGGCAAACCGGAGCTGCAGAGAACGTGGACCCAGCACTTGTGGCATTAACCGCCTGTTATTCCCCGGAGAGGAAAAAGATGGGATTTGGGCAGCTTTCAACGCGGCCGCTGTCCGGGCAGAGGCACAGACACCGAGCCTGAAACACGCTCGGGAAGAGCAACCAGCCCGCAGCCCCCGCTTGGCCGGCACCCGTACGGCGCCCGGGAAGCGGGGACCACCCGTGCCGCCGGGCAGAGCTACCGGGGGCACAGCCCGCGGCATCGCCGGCCCCTCAGCGAGCCACGCAAAGGTGAAGCACGGGGAGGCAGCGGCCGCCTCATGCGGGGAGGAATTAACGCTCGGAGCGCCTGAAACGCGACCTGGAGAGCCGCAACCCGGGCGCCTTTCAGGGGAAAGCGGCGCGGCCGCTCCGTCCCCAGCCCTGCCCACCGGCCGCTCCGCAGCTCCCGCACTGAGCTCCCCCTCTGCGGGGGGCTAGGAGACCGCAGCGGGAAGCCAAGCAAGCCCCACACCCCCGGTCACCGTGCCCGTGGCGTGACCATGCCGGGCCGCCCCGACCCCCCAGGGAACGGCCCCGTTCCCACCGTCCCCACGCGCGCAATGGGGGACACAGCACACGCGGCCACCCCTCACCCCCGCCCCAAACGCACCTCACGCACCCGCCTCCTCGGCACATTTAACTGAGCCCCACGCTTGGCGCCGCAGCCCGCCCCCTCCCTCTCACTGGCTAGAAGTAGCGAATGGGGGCATTTGATTGGTTTATGGAGCGCCAATCTTCCGAATGGCCAATAGGAAGCCACACTCGGACTTAAAGCGCCCACCTGGAACACGCGTGCTGGAGATTGCTTGGCCGGCTTTTGACGTCACTTTTCCGCGCCGAGATCCGTCACGGAAGATGTCCCTACCTCCGGTGTGGGGCCCCGCCTCTCATTGCCTCACCGAGCCGGGGCGTGATGTGACGGTCCTGGGTGGTGACGGGCACCCCCAGGTCCTGGCAGGATGCCGCCGCCGGGCCTAGCAGCGCCCGCCTGCGGGGCAGTGCCGGCCCTGGAGCCGCCCGCACAAGCTGGGGTATTACCGGGCAGGGCGGGCCCACGTCTGGCCCCGCCGGCAGCCAGCCCGCTGCCGGGGCGGCTCTCTGGAGCTCGAGTGGCCCGGGGAGGGGATCGCGCTGGGGAGAGGCCGCCGCCGCTGCAGTGGGAGCGAGCGGGACGCCGAGAGCCCTGGGGATGGGCTGGGCTCCGCGTTTCATTCTCTGTAAACACCCTGCACGAACATTTCCCTTTCCCCTCGGCGATCTCAGGCACTCGCGGAGATAGAGCACATCCCTTCGTGCCCACCCAAGAGTGAGCTCCTGTGCCCCTGCGCTGCAATAGAGGGGAAGAGGTAATCCTTCCTTCTCCTGTCCCAAGCGGAGTCACACGTTCCACCTGTCCTTCCACCTCCCCACACCACAGCATGCAGCCCTGGCCACCCACCCACCACAGCCTCTCTGCGCCAGGCCCCCCATCCTCAGCATCTGCTCTCTGCTGGAAACCTCTCCCTGTATCACCGGTGGGGTGCGGGTCCTTATTTGGGGACAAGAGGCCGGTTACATATCATACAGAAACATCACAGAACGTTAGGAGCTGGAAGGGACCTCAAAAGATCATCTAGTCCAACCCCCCTGTCAGAGCAGGATCACCCAGCCTAGTCCTGTAGCATGGCGCCAGGGATGAGTCATGGCCTTAGAGCATACAGGATAATCAGCAGGTAGGGAAGTTAAAGTTAGAGTCATAATTTAAGTTGTTGTTCAATGTCAGTAGGGAAAGAGTGCTTTCTATGTTTAGGCTTCCTAAAAAAGGATTGCTTTATTACATGTCCTATTGTGACATCCTGTGGTTAAACAGAGTATTACAGACACTGTCAGCTCACAATTTTGAGCATACAACTACCTAAAATTGAACTCTGTGAGGGGCCATAAACCCACATTTCCTTTAAGCAGCACTTGTGCCATAAGGATTAAGCTTCCTCAAAGGGAAACAAGAGGCACATGACAGTCTTCGCACTACAAGCCTGTATAAAGCACTTGCATTTCTTGCAGCATTATCAAGGATTATTTTCCCAGGTCAAGGAACACCACAGCCTCCACTACCCCAACTGCTCATCCTCCAAGCTCAGCAGAACAGCATCGGGCACTCATCATTGCAGGAGATTCAAGAGACTGCAATTACCCTTCAGTTAGTCCTAAGCCAATGCTCCAGCCCACCAGCCCCGGTGTGCAAAGGAATGGCTCTAATGACACATGAAATTGAGGTCTTGACCCTCTGACATCATCAGGAAGCCTTGGCATTTTTCTCACAATTAGCTGTGTGAGAGGTCTACTTAGATCCCAGCTGGGGAATTAGCATTGTACATTAACAGCACACTTCCATTTCATCACCCCCTGCTATTTCAGGCCTCAAGCTGGCTATTCACGCAGTTTTAAAGAGCCAAGGTAACTGATCAAGATAATAGATGGAGCATATCTACATCATCTTCACTTAAGCTTTCCAGGATGACAGCAAGAGCAGCCTCCCCCATCAATGCCCTATTTCAGCCTTCTTCACACCACAAGATGCAAACAGTTAATGCTACTTTCTCAGGCTTCTTTCCACACACCCTCCCAACTGTAAAGGGTAGAAACCTAGACTTGCATTGCTAAGGGACAGTAAGTCATGAGGAATTATACCATGCATGTCTCTGCAGAGTGGTTTTGCTTAGGGTGGGGCTAAAAAAAAACTAGATACAGCTTTATAAATCAAGTACTTCCAACGACATTCCATAGCCAAGAGACAGGTTACATAAAGCCTTCTTCACACTGACATACACTGTTCATCAAGCAGAACACTGCAGTGTCTGCCAGTCCACTCCATGACAGACTGAGACAACAGTAGTTTGTATTTCAGACTTTAATCTGAGGAGACTCACAGTTCAGATTGTATGACCAAAGCCCAGGTGGCTGTTTCATACTAATTTTGGTCTTCTTCCTACCACCATCCCCCAGTTTCTTCCACCACACATTTTTCACATTACAGTTCTTATTCCCAATACAGGAACAAATAATGTTGGCTTGGGAAGGGTGACAGCTTTGAGTGCTTAAAACATTACAATACAAAAATAAGTTATAACTGCATAGAAAAATTTTAAGACCTATAGACAAGATGAACTTTGAAGTGGACAGAGGTTTGATCCAGATGTGAAGAGACACTACTATCTGCACCTGAAAGACAGAAGAACACACTGTGTTACACAGGACTAAAGCTTCAGGTCACAAGATACACCATGGCAGGGAAGGGCTTGGGCCATTTACTTCCATCCAGGTGCTCACTATACTTTCCTCAGCAACCCAATGACATACCCTTTTCCCACAACTGAGCAGGCAGACCACCAGCCTGCTGTTCCAATGATTTGATGTCCTAACTCTTGTGTCTATACAGCCCTTTTAATCACTACAGGACGCAGAAGTAAAGATTTACTTGTGCTGTCAGAACCCTGCTGCCACACTCCCAACACCGATCAAGCAGCCAGCAGCATGACAGCAGCACTCCCACAAGACTATTTTTAAACAAGCTTGTCTTTGCTCATTCTACATCCTATACCTGTTGTGCTGAAGGCTCCCATTAGATGGCACTCCAATCGCTCCCGCTGGCTTGAAGGCGGTGTGAGAGGCTCTCATCAGAGCTGCGTACCTACAAAGAAATACAACCAGGCTCAGCACCTCTTGGGCACACTGCCAGTAGTTTCACTCTTCCATCCAGTTTAATTGCCTGCACATCACACATTCCTACAGCCCAATTCCACAGAACACAGAAAGTATATCTGCCAGCAGGAGACAGAGTTTAAATAAACTGCAGTTAAACTTTGCTTGGCAAGGTATTGATTTTATTCTTTGTTACTTCAAGGTGCTGAGGAAGAAAAGCAAACCCTGCAGATTCTGTATTTAGATCTAGACCCCAAAGGGTACTGAGATGGACAGTGTCTGCTCACAGTTCAGAGGCAGAGTCATGCTATTAAGATGAGTAATCATGGAAGAATTTCACGGAATCACAAGGTTAGAAGAAACCTTTGAGATAGAGTCCAACCATACCTCTCCTCTACTAAACCATATCCCTGAGCAAAGGCATTTAACAAGAAGCTTTTACCTTGGCTCACAGGCTTTCAGAAATTCAGCCCAGAACACAAAGAGGAAGCAGCAGCTATTTCATTCAAGCACTTTACAGACTTCCCCCATTTGTCTGAGCTCCCCACCAACCCCTGATAGCAGCTCTGACATTTCAGCTTGAGCTCAAGGTATCAAACAAAGCTTACCCTGCCTTGGAGGTGGGGTGGCTGCTCCCTTTGCAGTCGTGATCCAGAGGATGCCGATGTTTTATGCAGAAGTTGCCACCACACTGTTCACAAACTACCTTCATCATCTCTTTCCTCTTGCAGCCTGGCTTTAAGCACTTGTTTGTGAAGATCTAAATAACAGAAGGCATCAAGTTGGGAAACCAATTGCAAGTGTTGCCAAGTAACAGCCAAGTTGAAGCAAAAAATGCTCAAGAGCCCTTAGAATTACAATGGAACAGAGCAAGGCTTCTGCATATTCTGCACAAGACACAGCTTCACAAGCATCAGGCAGGCAGTCTGATTTCAGCAGCACTTTCCTTACCCTCTGCTTTTGCTGTGCTGGGTTGTATTTGCAGTCATTATCCATGTGGGCTCCCACCACAATATCTGGTACTTCGCCCCTCTGTACTGGGATGGGCACATTACAGAGTGGGCACACTGGAACCTGCACATTCTAAAGAGATACAACACAGATTAGAAATCCCACCCAATATCTTTTTCTGTCCTTCCCCTTCTCTTATCCATAGAAGACCAACATGTATTCTCAAGTGGTTTAGGTTCTACTCATGTAGCAATGCTTTTAAAGGCATGCCTCACAAAGGTACCTGCAAATCAGTATCCAAAAAATAGTCAGGCATGCTTTGCCACATCAATTTGTAGCAACATATTTGTAACTTGACTTTAAATGTGCTTCCAGGCTTTCTGGAATTACAGCCTCTGGACATTTCAAAGCCCAAACATGGGCCAGAGACTAAAATCTGGCCTCACTAGCTCTATTTCTTTGTTTTATAGTTTCACATTTGCTGTCCTTCAACTTAAGGGAGCTGCAGAAAGCTTTAGGCCACAATACATTACTTAACACAAACTTCTCCTCTCTGGGAAGACATGGTATAAGTGAAAGAAGCTAACACTGCCCTCTGAGATGTTACATTCCTGTGTATTTCAAATGCAGCCACACCATTAGCTTGCATCTTGCTGTTCACCTCTCCGCTTTCACTGAAACCACAGGTCAAGCTTCAGAGCAGGGTTTAGACATGACTCAGCAACCCAGCAGTGTGAACTGCCAACTCATGTGTAGGAACTTACTTTCTTGTAGGCCGAGCTGCACCTGTGGTCATCGTAACGGATGTGATCTTTGCAGAAGACTTCCCCACAAGCATCACACTTCAGAGGAAGGAAATCTGGGAGAAGAATAAAAAGGAAAACCAGATGCTCATGGAGCTGAGCCAACAGCTGCTGAAGCACTTATTAAAGACCACAAATAAATTCTAATGCAAACTGCTGTTTAGTGACAGCCCAGTTATCCCCATGGAAAGCACATAACTCTTCATGACTATCAAAAGTAAAAAAAGTAGTAAGTGATAAGAGCTCCCTGTTTGTATCCACAGCTAGACTACCAGAAATACTCCAGGAACTGGTATCTACTCTAGACCAACTACCAGAAATACTCCAGGAACTCCCTGAAGATCAAACCTCTGTATGAGGCACCAGGAGCCAGGCTGCGGACCCAAAGCCCAGGCTCCAAAGTGGCTCTGGTCGCCAACACCCAGCCCTCGATGGTTTAACACCACCGAGGAGCAAAGCAAACCGGGCTCAGCCGCTACTCCCTGCGAGACCCAGCAAAGAGGGACCGACAGCACGGCACCGGTACCTGCTCCGAGCCTGAGCCCCCTCGTACGGCCCCTCCGCACCGCAGCGGCTCGAGGGACAGGCCGAGCCCCGGGGGCACAAGCCGCCTCCCCTCACGGGCACCCCCGGGCAGCCGGTCCCCGCTCACGGCTCCCTTCGGGAGGCACCGAGCCCCCCGCCGCGCCCCGCAGAGCGGCTCCTTACCCAGCTGCTTGCAGGCGCGCTCCGAGCAGTGCTCGCCCAGCCACGGGAGCTCCATACCGGCAGCACAACGGTCCCGAACCGGGATGGGACGGGATGCGCCGCCGCCTTTATCCACCTCCCGCTGACTCAGCCCCACCCCGCGTGCTGAGTCACGCATCCCGGCCACGGCGGATGGCGTCACGACACGTCGAGCCAATAGCGTCCCTCCGTTCTCCGTCGCCGTCCGTTTAGCGCTTCATGCGGCGGCCAATGGGCGGCTGGGGGGGTGTGCTGAGTCATGTGCCGGGGACGGGGCCCGGGGAGCGGCGCGGCTGGGGCCGGGGCGGCGGTGGGGGCAGGGGTCGAGGCTGGGGCGCTGCGGTGGGGGAGTGAGCGTGGGGAGCGGCCTGGCGGTGCGCTCGGCGTGGCGGTGAGAGCGACAAGGGCCGCTCCGGCTTCCCCGGGGCGGCTTGGGCAGCGCCCCGTTGCGCGGGGAGCGGGGCTGTGCCCGGGGGCGCTCGGCTGGGGGCCGCGTCCGCCCGCCCCGGGCACACCGGGGCTCTCAGCCCTTCGCCTCTCACGCTTCCGGTTCGTTTTTCCCCAGGGCTTAGGCAGCTGCCGCGTCCCTCCGGCCCTGAGGCCGCGCTGCCGGATCCCTTAACCCACCTCCCGGGAGCCTCGGGGAGAGAGGTGCTCTCGTCTCAGCTGCGGGGCTCCGGCGTGCGCTGCCTGGCTTGGGAGGACGAGGCTCGGTGGGCCGCAACTGGTTTGAGTGGGCCGTGCTGGCCGGTGTGAGCGGGCCAGCCTCAGCGTAGCCACTGGGTTTGCAGGAGTCAGCCGGGGAGACGCTTTCCCCGCCGGTCTCTGTTTTTAAGTGCCTGTCTCGCTTTAACGAGGCGCCTCAGGGTGTAGTTCAGCAATGGTGATGCTTGAATGTGTGTAACAGGACCGGCTTGGAGCAGAGGAGGGGAGTGCTGTGGATTTAATGGCCTTTCTTAGTGGGTTGAAAGTGAGAAAATGTTGTTTGGCCTCTGCTCTCTCCAGAAAACACCTGGCTTTCTCCTGTGGGGCATGACTTGGGTGCCGAATGGACCAGCAAGATCGAAGAGGAGCTTCAGGACGGCACATGCTGACTGGCTGCAAAGGCCGGTTTGTGCTGTCAAAGCCTGGGAACATCATGTGCCACTCACCCGTCTTCCATGTCACACGACATTCATGTGGCTCCTGCTGGGTGTGCCAGCTTACAGCCAGCCACAGCGGTGTTACGATCTTCCTGACAGCACAGTCCTGCAGCATTAAATGATGCCACATCATCAGCCCTTCCCACACGTACCAATTTTCCCACCTGGACCCATAAAATCACCCAAGATCCTCACTTAAAACCTTTCCTCCAAAAAGAAGCTTCACTGACAGACCACTGCTGTCTGCTGCAGGTCCTTGGTTTGTGATGGGCAAACTGATGTCATCTCCTCTGCTATGGTGCTTGCTTGTACAGTTCCTGCGCGGGGTCTTCTCCAACAACCCTGCAATGTCCATGTCAGGAGCACCCACAACCCACCCTGGGGACACCCTATGGGTGTGATGTGGGGACAGGGAGATGCCAGCTCAGCTCTGGGAGCAGTGTGGAAGGCAGTGCTGTGCCAGGCAGACCAAGTCCTGCCCCCTGCTATGGCTCTAGTCAGTCTTTGGAGAGTGATGTGAGACCTTCTGGGTCATTTAACTCAAGCTCCCATTAAACATATAACTGCTTCACATAATTCCCTTCGTAAACAAACCTAATGCAATGTCAAAAGCAGTTTAGTCCCACCAGAAGGCTGTTCCACAACCCCACTGCTCTCATGGGAAAAAGACAGCTTTGAGTTCCTAGTATGAAAGTTTCCCTGGCCTTCAAAGCAGTGTTGTCCTTCAATTCACAGGCTTTCTTCTTGCTGTGTGTGTACCCCCATCAGCTGAAGAGACCAGGCTGATGCTGCTTTGAAGGTGTGAGCTAGAGCCCCCTTGTCAGGCTGCATGCTAGAAGAGCATTGTGCAGCAGTGGTAGATGTTTCCATCAGATGTCACACTGTTTATCCACCAACAGTCCCATCCTTGGGCTGCAACTGCCCTTCTGCTGGTAGAATTTGCCTCTTGAGTCACGTTTGATGTGAACCTGGGGGGAGCCTTCTCAGTCAGCACTCCTTTTAGCAGACAGACCTGCCTGGTATTTGACAGTGCCATCATGCAGCATCTTCTACCAGGTTCCTTGGCTGGTGGCATGTGACTCAAAGGATTTCCCTTGCCTGAGCTGAGCCAGCTACCTGGTGTCTGCCAGGATGGTGGGGGGCCACCAGAGCATGGCAGTCTCGTCTCCCCCCCACTCTTTGCTGGTTCTTTTGACCCAGTTGGTTTTGACAGTTGGGGATGGGGGAGATTTGGAAAGAGGAAACAGCAAAAAATGCCGAAATATGAGCAGCAATAGAAAGCCCTGTTACAGGAGGTCCTCCAAGACCTTTGCTCCATTGAGCATCTCTACACCATCCGTTGCACTGTTTGCACAACACCCAACAAGTCAGGAAGTGCAAAGAAAACCAGCTGTCCTGCTGAGCTGGCAGGCTGCTTTTCCTCACACAAAGCACCTACCCAGGACCCAAGAGGAGTGGGACCCCAGTGGCCTCCCCGGGAAGGCTCCCCAAAAAGCATCTGGGTGAGCTAGGCCGAGAGGCAGCATCCGATGTCCTCACTGGCTGATGCTGCCCTGCAGACTGGAGAGCTGCTGCCAGAGGGATCATGTTTTATGGTGGGGAAGGGAGGAGTTTGCGTGTGGATAACAACAGGAATGTCTCTGCACAGATTAGACTCTCTTAAGGAAGACTGTAAATCCCAAGTCTGGAAACCCACATAGGACAGGCAGCCGTCTTAATAGAAACGAGGATTAGAAATTAGCCGAGGTCTTTAGTGATATTTTTAGCAGGTTGCTCCTGACAGGTTAGGCTGCTGAGAACCAGAGGAAAGTGCTGAACCCTGTATCGCTCAGGAAAGGATCACACAGCGCGGCGTGTGATTAGAGGCTGGCTAGCTTAGCGACAAGGGGGATAGGTGGGTTAGAACTGATTCGGGAGGAATTAGCAAGGGAAATTGCTTGAGAAGCAGAATTTGATTAGGGGCAGCCAACGTGGATTTCTGAAAGGAAAGCTACATGTAACTAACTTGCTGGAGTCTGGGGGAGCTATCCTTCCCTGGCAGCCCGCGGCTTGTGGGCTTTATATAACTCGATCAAAGGGGAAGTCTGGCCTTTGCCACCAGCGTGGGGATGCCGGGTGACATGGATGGAGGTCACCTCCCTCCCTTGTCTCTGCATGGCTTCTCTGCCTCCTTTTTTTCCCTCTGTCTTTTTTACTCCTTTTCTCGTCTTTTTCGGAGAGGAGGGGTACTGCTTTGTCCTGTGGCTCTGCTCTTTGTTCCTTCCCACCCTTTCCCATGGGACCTGGGATTGCCTCTTGGTGACTGCAGGGGGTTTAACACCACCACCCACCCCACCTCACCAGCAGAGTCTGCCTTAGGATCCACACTGCATCCTAAAGAGGGAATAAAACACCTCTGAAAAGGATCACAGCCTTCCTCAGCTTCACGGATGTCTTCTCCTTCAAACCTCAAGGGCTGTTATTTTGGAGAAGGCTAGAGTTGCTCTTCAGAAAACAAAATCTCTGATGGCCTCAAACCTGCACACCACTGTCCTCCAGCATGGCCAGTCCAGCCAAGCATGAAGGAGCAATGGCCAAGGGACACTTGACCTGGCCAAGAGGACTGTCACGCTGCCCCAAGAAAGATCTGAAGGCTTTTCCTATCCGTTCTGCCATGGCAGTTCTGATTGCGTGGCTGGAGAAAGTCCTTGCTGCTTGTGCATGCCACGACAGACACCATGGAAAAGCCAAACAGGAAGCCAAGCAGCTTCATTTCCTCCTGTGCTGCCAGCCAGTAAAGGCAGGGGGACATTCCTGGGTCGGTGGTCCTGCATCGCTGCCAGCTACAGACATGGCATGGATGGGGAGCCAGAGGTGTGGCTGACTCCATCCCATCTCTCGGGGCAAGGTGGTCCCCTTCCCACCACGTTGCGTTTGATGGGCAGCACAGGTCCATCCACCTCCTCTCCACCCAAACTCCTTCCAGCACCATCCAGCAGAGCTAGAAAAGTCCCTCATCCCTGAGGACCCCGGGACCACCCCATCACCAGCATTCCTCCTACTCCATCTGGGAACACCCTGCTTTGCTGTGCCCTCTGCAGAGCCACCGCAGCAGCTTTCACATTCGGGTGACTCCAGCTCACATTTGCCTCTCCCAGGTCTCTGAACTCCAATCCCATCATCCTGCTTTTAGGCTCATAATTTCGTACCAGGCTCTTAAAACTGAATTTTATTTTTATTGCAATGACCCTGTGGTGCTGCCAGATCCCTCTGTGGAGGAGACGTGACATCTCCATTACATAGCTCAGATAAGTGTCTTAAAGAGACCACACACAAAGGAACCTAATGGTACCTATTTTTATTAGGTTTATTACAGGAGGGGAAGTAAAGCAGTCCGATCTCCCCACAGGATACTCCGTTAACAGCAGCAGGCAGAGAGGAGAGATCTGTGGAGGCGGATCAGTTTTCCAAGAATATTAGCTACTGCTGCTCTAAAATTAGAGTCTAGGGAGAGCAGACAGGTTGACATAATTGAAAGGGCTGTCTTATGGGATGACATAGTTAAACGAGCCCATGATCAGCTTTAGAGTGACAGCTCAGCGACTTCTTCTAATCCCCAAAGGAGCACCGAGTTGCGAGGCTGTGATTTAACTAGTCCCGGATCTTATCTTGTGATGATGTCAATATTATTAGAACCCATTTCTAAAGAGATGCCTCCAAAATCACCGTACATGAACCGACTGGGTTTACAGGCACGATTCTCCTGCTGCTTCACCCTGCAAAGCCCATAGTTGATATGAACACTCTTCTGCTGCCCTTCTTACATACCTGATCCTGTCCCCATGGGCTGGGCTACAGGGGCAGACCCAGAAACAGGATTAAGATCCTCATTTCGGGATGGAGCTGAAAAATGTCCTTGAGCCGCGCATTTTATTCAACATAATTTAATATCAAACACAAACTAACAAAGTTAGAGGTGAAATATAATAGCAAGAACCCCATAAAAAGTAACCTAATCTGTAAGATAAATAGACAACACTTCAGCCCGGGGAGATAGCAAATAAAAGAGAAATATGAGCAGAGCCATTCTCAATTCATAAGTAACTTTAAAGAGAAATAATGAAGATGAGTTCCCCAACTTTTAATGTCCTGTGATTCTTCTCCATGAAAAAAAAAAAAAAAGGTGCTTTTACTGTTTTCTTCACACACTCCCACAAGACAGATGTCTCCATCTGGATCACTCCTGCTCCAGCAGACACCCACTGGTTTGGAAATGGCTCAGAGGTGCCATCCTACAGTTCCTGACAGGGTGGGAGACATTGGTGATGGAGCTCTTCTGAGCCCCAACGCCCCTCCCCACTGCTGGACCCTCTCAGTTGCCTTCGGTGGCCACCTCCCACCACCTTATTTCAGGTGCAAAACCCAGAGCATCCTTTGCCTTCACGGCAGCTTTAACCTGACTTCTATTATCTTAAATTTGGGGGTGTTGGCTATTTTCTTAGAGCCTACTTTAGCTTCAAAGGCCGGGATTTTCCCAGCAGCCCAGTGCATTTAGGCACCTGTAGCCTGCTGAGTTTCAAGTGTGTATCAGCCCTTAGGCTCCTTGGCAGATCCTCGCTGAGTGCCTAAGGGCTCATCGCAGCCACTGTTGCACTGCCGGATTTACAGAGATACCGCTGCACCAGCGTGAGCTCGCTTCTGTGACAGAAGAGCCTCTTGTTTAACCCCCTTCCTAAACGATGAAGTAAACTGGGAAGGGCCTCCTCTGATGGGTAATTTTTGGTGATATATACCTATATGAGAACATTAAATTCTCTCCTCAGGTTATATAGAACAAAAAAGCTTTGCTTTGTGGACTGAACTTCAATTAAACACCAAGTTCTCTTAATCCCCAGCTCCCCAGCCAGGGAAAACCTCAAGGTCAGTGTTTTAGAGGTTAAACCCACCATATCTCCCCCTGCTTCTGATGCCCACCATGTCTCCAACCCCTCCTTAGATCATTCCTTTTAGAAAGGAGAGGCTTTTCCTTCTTCTGTATCACTGTGTGCTGGATAGGAGGAAAAAACAAAACAAAACAAAACCAACCAAACAAAAACCCAACCACATACACAAAATACCCAGCCAGAGCATTGGAGCCTTTTGCTTTCTTGGTGCGGAATGTCCCAACGCAGAAGGAAAGAGCACAGGCACCAGCTGAGCTGGCAGCAGGACAGGTACCGAGGTCTTGTAGCACCAAAAAGATGATCTCAAACGGTGGAACCCTTGCAGCAGCCTTTCTAAGAGTAGTGGGAAAATAAATCCTTTATTGGGTGATTTCTGGTCATAGATCAGACACTAATATATTACAGCCTCATCTGCTGGTACCAGGCACAAAACAGATTAGAGCCTCAGTGGCAGAACTTCCCCAGGATAACAACTGCCCTTTTGTTCAGTCCAAACAGCACAACAGGATCCATTCCACCACCACCAAGCCCCAGGTTTCCTAGGTGCTAGTATGATGCCATCAATTAACAAAGGAGATCAGACCCCAAGTCCTCCTCAATTCATTGCTGGTTTCAAATGAAAGCATTTCACTGGAAACTGAGACTCTACCAACTCTACCCATCATTGGTACCAAACAAAGATGAGGAGAGTCAGTGGAGTCTTAGTACTTCAAGTAGTACTGGGTTCAAGAGGTACATCTCGTGCTTCAACTGATGATGATTTAAGATCAGTATCAAACCTCAGTATTGCCTTTCTTTTTGTTTTGTTTAATGTAGAGAAATGGATAAATCCTGTTCCCCCCAATTTTGGAGCACTAAGAAACAAACCTACACCCTCACAAATGGGGTTTGGGTTATGCTGTAGGTACCCAACGGGACCAAACTCATTCCTGGTGTGGATGAGTGGGTCTCATGTGGGTTAGCAGGGGAGGGTGGTCAGTGGAGTCCTGGTATAACTTGGCAAACAGGGGGGAAAGTATGGGTCCTGGGGTGAATAGCTAAGCAGGGGAGGAGAACCTCTTAATGCATGGATCCCATAGCAGGCAGACAGGCCTAAGGAAATAATCTCTAGAGGCAATGGCTCTGAGCTGGACAGCATGAGTTTGGGTCATTACCTGCTTTGCAGACTCTACTCTGACTAGCTGGGCAGAGTATTTCTCTCACCCACCAGTCCTAACCACCCACTTACTGGTGGCCTTACAAGCCCACATCCTTGGGGGCACCAGGCAGCCCTAAGAGGTGACGGACCACCCGCAGAGTGATGCTCCCCTTGCAAAGTTGCCCACCCCACCAGGCCGTGTGACACTCGGAGCCGCGTGCCACGAGGTGGCACCATGTCACTGCTAACCCGCACGGCGGGGTCACCTCTGCGGCCAAGGAGCTTCCGCAGGACCCTGCTCACCTGGCAGGGTCAGGGGCCTCTGAGAAGCCCCATCGTGAAAATCCTCCCCAAGGAGCTTGTTTTTTAAATACCTGGATAGCCCTCCCTGCTGTCAGACCCAGCTGAGAGATGGGGTGGTGCCACTGCCCCGTCCTATGGAGCATCCTCCCAGCAGGACCATTCACCTGTGAGCCCTCTGCATCTCCTGCAGAGAGCTGGTCACCCTACAGCCAAGGGCACAAGGTTTGCAGAGCTGGCTCCCACTGGTTACAGCCCTCCTTGGGGGGCTCTGGGGCTCCTGCCCCTGCTGTCACAGTCATTCGTTGACACAGGGAGACATCAGTGTCACAGTGGTAGTTGTACCTAGATGGTGTGTGCTGGCTGTGCCCTGACCCTCCAGGGACCTGCATGCAGGAGAGCTTGTTTCTCCCATAGAGCTTGATCACACCAAGGTAGGGAGGACTCAGTCGAGCCTGTATCCCTGGAGAGCTCAGAACCTCATGTCTTGGCACATTCAGATGACCTCTATCTTGGGAGCTTAAGAGCATTCTGCAGGAAGGAGCAACAGAACAGTTTTCTGGGGCGTGATTCCCACAGTACATCCCTACATTCTTCTCAGATCCATTTTTAGGGTGCACATCCCTACATTCTTCTCAGACACTTTTTAGGGTGCATCCTGGCAGTCTTGTTTTCAACCCCAACCCATGGCTGTCCCTTCAAACACCTGCTGAACAGAGCTACCAAGTCATTAGCACAACTCTTCTGAGCACCACGCTCATGGGCTCACATCTCCTTTTCACCAGGAGATGAGAGTGGATTTACAAGTTTTCTTCATCTTTGCATCCTGTCTCGTGATGAAACTCTGGTGAAAGCAGGCTGGAAAGAGCTAGGGGAGCTTCTCATCCTCTGGTGAGGACATGGGGGAGGAGACCTGCCACATGCCAGGAGAGCTGTTGTTCAGAGCAGCTGGTTTGCACTTGGGGCAGGAGTTGGGCTCATCAGCACTTACCTACCAGACTAGAAAAGCTGGAAGTTACCAACGGGCATGAGGACTGGCAGTGAGGGGGATGGAGATAACACCCAAATACAGTGAGAAGACCTGAGAGGTGAACAGCAAGAGCTTTGATCAAAATTATTTTAAATGAAATTTTACAACCTAATACTCAGAATTTGGACCCTGGACGAGCAGCACTAACAACAGAAGGGACCTCAAAGATAGCCATGCCTGTACCCCAGAGCACAGCAAAGAAACACAGGGGAGTGACAGTCCCCATCTCAAAGAACTTGCCCAACACCAAGCTATTGTCTTGATGATGCTCCTGAGCTCCTTGTTGCTGAGTTTCCACAGGCTAACTCAGCCCTTGAGGTCCTTCACCAAAGCCCTGCAGCTGAATGCCCTGTTCTGCTTGGGGGGAGCATCCCCAAGACCATCTTGGCCTGAGCGCTACTGACACAGGCCTAACAGTGCCATCGTGGGGACTGAGTGCTCAGCTGCTCCGTGGAAAACAAGGTGACTGCTGCACCCAAGTCTCACCCAGCAAAGGAAACTCAAGTACAGCCCACAGGAACCTATTACTGGGAAATTCCCCATCAGGGGAGAGTTTCTCCACATGCTGAGGAAGCTCCTAGCAGCTCCTTCTGCTCTTGCTTTAGAACATGGAGCAACCAGCCCCCAAAAAAACCCAAACCCACAGAACTCATGGACTTCTTTTGTGAAGCAGAAACAGAGGGAGCTGCTCAAAGGGAGCTCTCCTGCCTCTGCTGCTGTCCTCAGCAACGCTCAGTGCTGAATAGAGCCTGGTAATACCTACATTATTCCTGACACAACTCTGTGCAGTTGAACAATACATTTGCCAACTCAATTTATTCAAACAAGTTCCTTTGGGAAGACAGCAAAGGAAACCCAGGTGGTGATGCCTGAACTCAGGCTCTGCCCTGGACTCAGGGAAACAAAGAGGCTAGATAGGAGAGAAATAGCAAGTTCTGCTGGAAACCCCACAAGCCACAGAATCTGGAGCACTTTTAGCCACGTGCTTGCTGGTATTCAGCTGGAAAAAACCCTGTGTCATTGGGCAAGGAGACAGAGCAGCGCTGTGATTGCTCTGCGGCAGCGCTTCGGAATCTCTTCACTACGAAAATTAAAGGTGCTTTGGTTTTCTTCTGAAAGCACAGCAGCACTTGGGCTCTGCAGCCCATTGAATGAGATGTAGTTGAAGAATAAGCACATTAAATAGCTCCTGAGACTGGCAGCGTGGCGAGTCCTGCTGCTGTGTATGGTCTGACCATGCTGCAGATGGGCAGGGTGGAGGTTGCCCAAAGCTCAGATGAACCATCTAACCCCCTCTGACTCAAGTCTTGTTGGATCCCAGACCCTCTCTCATAGCACATCAGCATGGACACAAACCTGCAGCCCAGCACTGACCCACAAGTGGGTGGCTGGAGGGAGAGGGAAACCTGCTGGGAACCTCTGCTTCAGCTCTGTATTGAGCAAGAAGGATGTTTCTGTCACAGAAGCAAAGCTATGGAAAACTTTCTCTTACTAGAGCCTGCAAACCCCACAGCATCACCTCCCCTTGCCCAGTTCACAGCCCCATATCTCTCCACCCAGCTCCATCCCTCACACCCAACCCCAGAGCAACTGTATCTCCTCTCCCAGCAAAGCAGTTACACCAGGGCTGAATTTGGCCCCAGATGTAGAATTAGGTTAAGCCAAAAGGTGGCAGCATCTTATTCAGTATCGATTTTGCATGAATATTTCTCCTATTAGCCATTTTTCTTTCTAATCATGGAACGTGAGTGTGTAAATCACAGAGGTGGAGAGGAAACACATTGCGACCTCCGGCAAATTGATATTTCTGCAGCCCCAGTAAACTTTTTCTGATGGCAGATAATTGAAGGGAGCAAGCATCAGATAAAATTCATAAAGATTTGGACCTACTGGAATAAGACAAATGATATGTAATGCTCAGAGTTGTAAAGTAATTACCCTGGGCTCTGGTATAATAAATACAGAGATCGGTAGATGGAGTTTGGCTGACCAGGTACCTGTGATGAGGTGTTGCTCAAGGCTCTGTGGCAAGCAGGGGGATGGAGAGGGGACAGCCCCCTCGGTGCTGGGGGATGCCTTGGATCCCAGAAATTCCCTTCATCAGGAGGGAAGTAGCTGCCTCCCATGTCTGCAGCAGAGCCCTGCAGCCCCAGGCCCTGATGCTGAGTGTGCATACAAGGAGCCTTCACCACCCACAGTGCTCCTACATTTCCTAAGGCACAAGGAGCCTTTGGGTGCCCAGCTTCATCCACACCTCTCAGCAGCCACTAGCTGCTGCAGGTTCTACAGCAACCCATGGCCTCCTGGTCTCATATACCAGACAACAGACATCCTTACCTCACATCAGGCTCTTCTCCCAGAACACAGAGAGCAGCTGGCAGCTAACAAAGAGACAACCCACTCCCTGGAGTCATCACCGCCCTTTACCCTGTGGGGATGGGTATCCCAAGCAGAGCTCGATGCCACTGCCATAGCTCAGCAGCACGCTTCCCACCTCCATGACTTGGGCAGCAGAGAGACTGCAACACTCAGGAACAGAAGGTTCTAACCCCCACCCAGCCACAACTCCATTCCCCCCAGCTAGGAAAGATCAAGAAATGCTTCTTTTACACTGAGGAACACACCCCACCCCCTGCCCCTTTTGTAGCCTTGCCTCCATCAGCCCTGTGATGAGCCCTTCACCTGCCAGGTCATTTTGATTGCACAGAGCATCTCACTGTGCTTCTAGGCACATACAGACCACACAAAAAAAAAAAACCCAACCAGCCCAAAAAAACCCCAGGCAGGCAGTGCCCCATCCCACTTTTCAAAGTAGGACGTCAGTGCAAGCTTCCCTGGCAAGGTAGGTGCAGTGCTGAAGTGCTTTTAATGCGGGCACCTAGCATCACCAGCTGTTTGGCAGGAACATCCCAGCTGCCCCATGGTCAGGAAGAAAAGGTGCTCAGACACATGCCGAGCTGGGAGGTCGCAACCCAGCCCTTCTTCAGAGCTCCTCAAACATCATCTCTGAGCCACCGCCAGGAAACCGTAAGCCAACAACAGGCCTTGTTCTTGCTCCACCACCAGTAGCTCCTACTGCTAACTTGCCTCTGCCCCTTTGAAGGAGTTGCTTGGAAATTCAGCAGCAATTATGCAAGCTTTAGTATTAAAAAATGCGTGTGGATCTGAAAGCAAATACGAAGCTGCTGCTGTAACGCTAGCTTTAAGCTGCCTTCAGTCCCTAGAAATTCTCAGTGGGATGTTTGAGAAGGATGTATATGTGTTGACAACATTAAATGATCCATGGCTCAAGGACAGAATTGAAACCATACATCTACTTCATACAGGCGCTGATCACTGGGAGAGTGTTTTTCTTAAACTAACCACGGAAGGCCAGGCACCTCGTCCTCCACAGAAAGGCAGGGATGGCTCAGGGAACAGAAGGTGCACACACGCTCCCACCACATCCCAGTGTGTAACAGAGCTCCAGTGAAAAGGGAGAGACACATGGACGCCATCAGCAGGAAAAATGTTATTGTGGCTGCACCATCTTTGAGGGAAATTGAGCATGGCACTCCGGTGCATCACCCTCTTCTCAGCACCTCCCAAAGAGGCAGCGCCGCTCGCACACAGCCGCGCAACATCTGGCGAGAGGATGGGAGGGGGGCAGGATGCCGCGAGGTTCCTTCGCTGGGGTGAAAATGCGCCTGTTTGTGCCTTACGTGCCCCTCCCCAGCCTCAGCTCAGCACCACTTGTGGCACTGCAGCAGGCTGTGAGAGCCCCCGGCAGCCAGTGCCGGGCTCTCGGACGCTACGGCCTTCTCCTTAGGTGAAATTCCCAAGGACAAGGGAAAACGGGCAGACAACAAGGAGGATTAGGTGGTTCCCCAAGGAACGCAAGAAATGCTGTGAGATCGTATCGTTGCCCGTTGCGGTGGGGTGATGAGGCGGTGTTTGATGCTGGGAGGAGGATTTCTCTTAGGCTATTTCACCAGCGCTCGCCCGGCTGTTAACAGCAGGTGGGGGAACTCATGTTTCCCCGGATGCTGCAGAGCCAGACTCCTTGAGACTGCAGCCTCCTTGCCCCAAACCCCAGGCTGCCGAGGCCAGCACCCCCAGCTCTCCTTGCTCTCCCTCCAAAACCATTTGATGATGCTTTCTGGTCCTTGCTGCTTTGCAGCATGCTGCCAGGATGGGAGGGGTGAACACACCAGACTTCCCTCCCTGACACTCCAGCTACTCCAAGCCCATCATCCCAGTCCCTGACTCAGGTCCCAGTTTCCATCATTTTGACTATTGCCAAACTAAAGGGTATTTCTTTGCTCCCTCGTTTACGCTGAATGTTTATTTAATAGGCTGGCCAGCTTCAATTAGGTCTGTGATTACTCACAGATGACAGCTCCTGCATAAAAATGTTTACTCTCCAACTCTATCTCCAAGTGTAGCCTCTGATATACTTAAGGAGAAGGTATCAAACCTTTAACATTGAAATAGCTGTATGTATGAGGGTGAAGTTTGTTTTTAAACCCAAACAGCTGGCAACTGAGTAAAAACATACCAGGGTATCAACCCCCTTCACGGGAGGATTCAGTTACCCCACTGAAAGCCTCATTTGGCTGAGTTTTCCAGATGCCTTTCCTTTCTCACTGATGTGTGGAACTCCTTGCTGCAGGGTCTGTATTGCCTAAAGTTTATCAGCTGTAAATGCCTCTTCTGCTCTGTGTGTGAATGAACCCCAGGATGATTGGTCCATGAAGCACCACAGCTGGTGGCTGGAAGGGAAATGTGGTGTCAGATGTCCTCCCTGCTCTGCACACCAAAGGTGCTTGGGGTACCTTATTGGGGGGGATGTGTCACAAAAAGAATATGCAAAGCCATCACCTTGATATGGTTTCACTTCTCAGGAAAAGTCAATGGGAGTTTCTGGTCTCCCTGGCTCTGAAAATTTAATTTTCAGACCCCAGAGCCTGTACCCTCGTAGGGTGCCCAGCCTGGCTGCCCCACCAGCTCGGTACCCAAACCTTTAGCTGGGCAAGGGCTGCAGTACTTGAGTGAGGAGAGATGGCTTTGGGGTGGCTCAGAGGCAGAGGATGTCTTCCACCACCCCCAGCCAAGGGGCTGGATGGGCTGTGCGAAAGTATCCCAAGGAGAGAATCCTGCCCCTCTCGTAGTGTCTTGTTGTGAAAACAGCTTTATACATCCCTGCAGGTTAATCAGCTGCTTTGGAGTCTAATTAGTGCCAAACGCTCTGATCAAGAAGGCGCGGCGGGCTGGGGAGCCAGACAAGCTGACAGCCGGGCACACCGGCCAGCGTGTCCATCTCCTGCCCAGGACACAGCCTGGTCCTTCTCCGAGCCCTCCAGACCCATCGCCATGACCCCAATCTGGCCATTGCTCCGGAGAGGGAATTGAAAGTGAAGGTATAGGAGCGATAGGAAACTTCCTGACTTTAATTTACTGAACTCTTTTGTTTCAACCACATTTAATATCATAGAAATTACGGGTCGTGGGGACCTGGGTGAGCCGAAGGAGAAGGCGTGATCTGTGAGGCCAATTAAGAGGCCGATGGCACATAGTGAAACAGGAGCCCCTCAGGGGAGGCCAAGGTTACATAAATAAGTGTGTGAAGGAGCTGCACTGAATCTGCAGACACTCAGCCACCAGTGATGCCCCTTCGAGTCTGGGAAAATTAAATATAAATAATAAATGTTTAACCACACAGCAAATAAATACAATGAGGCACCTTTAAAAATTATACTAATAAACAGCAAGCTGTTGTCCTTCTGCCCAGGGTGGCTGAGCATCTTCTGCATATCAGAAACAAAGAGCACAATGGAGTGGCTGTGTTTGGGGGGACTCTGCTCCTCTGGCTTGTCTTCACCCCCAACTCTGCCATCCTTGTGATGATCCCCTGGACAGCATGGAATAAAACACCCAGTAAAACTGGAAATGGTACTGAGCTCCCCCAGTGAAGGTCAGGGCACCCAGACCAGATGCAGCTCACCTCTTCCTGCATCATCACAATAGGCTTTTCTGGGAACCTGGGAGCAGGCTTAGGGCTTGAGTCTCAGAGGGGAAGCCCAGAGCTTCCTTGTGATGATACAAATGTCCAACATGAGCTGCGAGGTCCCCAGGATTGTTCTGTGTTGCCATCAGCTTTACAATAAGAGCTCTGCTTCTCGGCTTCCCTGTTTTACTGCTTCCTTGGAAGAATGGGGAAAAATGAAATGGAGATATAAAAAATAAAGGGGTCATTTATAGTTAAACACATTAGGATGGGAGCGAGAGAATAAAGCAGTGAGAATGGCTCAGCTGGGGGCCTGTGGGGACCTGTTCTCTGGTACTGGCACGGTCTTTACTAGGTCACTTGAACCTTCTGCGCTCTGCTGCGGAGCTCAGACCTGGGCTATATATCACCAACAGGCTGTGGATAAGCCCCTCACTGACCCCAAACCCAGCCTTCTCCCACTTGAGCCAGGAGTTATAGTTTACGGGTGGCTTTTATAGGTGTCCAAAGCAACCTGTGCTGGGCAGTGTGGCAGACAGCACATCGGGATTAAATGCCTATCAGGTCCCTTTCCTGTGATGTAATTTGATTTCTCCCCAAATTCTGCAGGGAAGGAGCAGGACAAAAGGCCTTCCTCGCTGCGATTATACATTCCCAGGCAGTTTAATTATAGTCTTCAGCTTCTTAAATGCTTGTGCAATAAAGCCAGAGAGCTGCCATCCCACTGTAGTTAGTTATCAGCTTCTTTTCTTCACAGCCCTGGGATTTGGTTTCGCCTTTACCAGAGGTCACTGGAGCCACACTCTCCAAGGGGCTATGCCAACTGTCACTGGGGGACCTGTGCCAGGGCTTCACGTGTTGACTCCATGGCAGCTGACACCAGTATCTGGGTTTCTTTAGACCCACAGCTTCTGGGTTTGATGAGCCCCCACTGAGCCCCCACATTTCACCGGTCTCTAACAACTCCAGATTCCCACTTAGGAGCAACTGTAACCTTCTGTTAGCCAAACCCAGGGCCTGGACACGGTGCATGTAGGGAGCACCTGGTTCCGGTGACAAATGTCGCACCCAGAGCTCAGTGCTGGTTTTGATACTCAAGCACAGACACAAATATTCCCCAGCCCTTACATCCTTTCTCCATTTTAACTCATGGCTTCATTAGACTAATTTGTTTCCAGGTTGGAGGATGAATAATGAGCCTCAGCCTGTGGATGCATAATTAAGTTTTGATAGTGCGTGTTTTTATCTAACCTTGTTTTCATTTTCATCCTCAGTACCTGAATCACAAGTTACAGATTTAGGGCCAGAGGTTTGCCTGCACATTAAGCCCAGACCTGTACACCTACACAAGGTACAGCAGTGCTCTGTCACCTCCCAGGACAGTGCTCAATGGTGACACCATTGGGTGTCATTGCAGCAGGTCTCCTCATTGGGGATGTTAAGGGAAGGAGAAATAGTTAATTACAAACCAGCTTTTCCCCCCACAGTCAGTACAACACTCCCCACCTGGTCCCTGCTCCATGCAGGCTCTGTGCACCGATAACTCCTCCCTGCAGGATGGCGAGTCCCGATGGCAAAGGTCACCTGGAGGGGCTTGGTGGGTCCTGCGATCCTTCTGCATCTCCTGGTGTGGTATCCAAACTCCACCTGGCTTTTTTTGTTGTTCCCTCAGGTGTAGGTGCCTTTGTTTCTAAATAGATGCCTGCGAATTCCCCAGCTTGTCCCCTGGTGCCCTCGGCACTACATGGCCACTGTGGTCCCCGTGCCCTGAGTCTCTCCCCGTGCCCTGAGTCTCTCCTCTCCTCAGCGATATTCTCCAACCTTTCTGTTGTTCTTTTCAGCTCTGTGGGGTTCCTGCCAGGCTTTTCCACGCTGACCTTCCTGGCCTCTCACCTCTCCTACCATTGCCACAAGGGTTTCCCTAATTCCCTGTCTATAGGGGGGATGGGTTTAGGGAAAGAAACCGTAGCAATTGCTTGGGACCTAAAGGATGCTCTCCAGGCTAAGGTAGGGAGTGGAGCACATCCTGCAGCCTCTGCTCCTGCTCTGGGTGGGAGCTGTGGTGGCAGGCAAGGAGCCCAAGCAGGTACTTAGCACAAATGTTAATAGCATCATTGTTTATACTGTAGGATTGGAAAGGGTCTCCTGGGTCATCTGGGGCATTGCCCTTCAGTAACTCAGTCCGTGCTCAAACCATCCCAAGGGTATTTTTAGTCGATTCATGAATCCTTTTAGGAATTCGGCCCAGCGACCTCCGTCAGCAAACGATTCTTTTGCCTAATTGACTTCACTTTCTGCATGCCCTGTTTTAACGCTGCCTTTAAAGTTGGAGGCTTTTTCTTCCTCTCAGAGTGTCACCCACTGCTCAATTTCAGTAGCTTTATTTTTTTTTTCCCCTTATTCCTACTTTTTTATCTGCATTACAGTTGCTTCTGCAGCACTTGCTGACCAAACCCCCTCTCTGGGGGGCTGAGCCCCTCTGTGCACGGTGGGATGGGCTCCACCAGAAGATGCTGTTCATGGACCAGACAAGGGGATAAGGGTGGGACTTGACCCAAAGGATCACTTTTACCAACATAAACCCCCAGCAGCAGAGCTGGGAACACTCAGAGCGACAGGTCTCTCAGCTCCCATCATGCCAACCACAGGGTCCCCATTTTCCTTGATGGCTTCACCTTTAACTGCTGTCAGAGCAGACAGTGAAGGAAAAGAAAGAGGATTCAACAGTGGGGTTTGTTGCTGATGTTTTTCTTGGCCATTAGTATTCCTCTGTTTAGATCCCCTGCTCTGTGCCATGTCATTGCTGCATTTACAGCATGTCCCGGGGAAATGGTTTTAGGCAAGGCTGTGGGAAAGGCAATAAAGACACAAGTCAGGGGCTGTTATCAACCTGCACTGCCCAGCTGAAGAGGTTACGTGCCCACACTCACCCTTGCTGCCCAGGCTTGGTGTCCCTGCAGACCTGCCTGCTGTGGGCTTGCGTGGTTCCTCCAAATCAGCTTCATCAGAAGTGAAACATGAAGCTTTTGGTGTGGTTTACAGAGTACCCTCAGGATGGATACACAGGGATGTAACCTCTAGCGTGGGGTAGCACAGGGCTGTAGCACTTCTGCTGGTGTCAGCTCCTCATTGAGCTGTTCTCCACCTATTTTCCTTTCCATCCCCTCCAGTTTTGGTGAAAGGACCACAGTTCACATCTCCCCGTGACTCACGGTTGTGATTCTGCTGCAAACTTAGCAGAGGCTTTACCCTGGGAATGGCTTCATGTGTGCAACTTTGCTGGATGAAGAGACAAGGGAAGAGGAAGCCTGGAGTGGGGAACCTGAGCTAGATGGTCAGCCCAGAGCTTGAGTGACCTGCCTGAACCCTTGGGCTCAGCCAAGCAGAATTACGTTTAAATAAACTATGCAAAAGGGCCAGCTTCAGAAGACAATTCCCTCCCCCCAGGAATACTGCATTTTAGAGGAAAAAAACCACCATAAAGTGAAGATGGTGCGATTTGATGAAGTCAGCAACGCTTCAGGCAGGACCAAGACCATGCTCTCCACATCAGGCTCCAATTCATCCTCAGAGCCAGCTGGTAAATATTTGCTGCTTCTAGAGATGGGATGAAAGGTGCCTCCATTCCCACAATAGTATTATCTTTGCCAATTACTTTTATTCTAGTGAAAAGCAAAAACCTAAATCCTGTTTTTAATTGAAAACAAAGGAAAAAAGGAAAATGGTTTTATAATCATAAAAGCGTGGACTGTAGTTTAAATAAGTACTTTCTGATTTATTCCCAACTAGTTTGATACTTAAAATATCTCTGCTAAGAGAATATTTTTATATTACTGTATCTATCTTCTGCTTGGCAAATCAGTCAAACCAAGTGGCTTCACAGGGCAGAGGTGAGCAGGTCTTAACCCTTCCTCCTCCAGCAGAAACCAAAGACTTTCCCATACCCCATGAGACCACCACTATTTTGGACATTTGGATGGGACTTGGCACCCCAAGGCAAACCAAGGAGTACATGAATAGACCTAAGTGGTGCAACATCTGGGAAAACAAACCAGGATGAGCATGGTGCAGCACAGGGACAGAGCTCAGAGAGGTCCTGGGACCTCCATCCTTGGAGGATGCTCAGCTCCACTGCATAAGGACAGCCTGGCTTGACTCTGAACTCAGCCTTGCCTGGAGCAGAGGTTTGAGCAGGGCCCTCCAGGTGCTCCTTCCCACCCCCATGTTTCTGGGGTACCATGATGCTTCCATGTCTTTGTCCCAGCAGAGGTTCCTCACAGGGCACCAGCAAGTCATTGCAGGTGATCCCTGTGGCATTTGGTCTCCATACAGGGGCAAGGCTGGGCTCCCACCAGGACTAGGGCTGGGCTCCCATCAGGACACCTCTCCCCACCCAGCACAAGCTTCTTCCTCTAGCCCTCACTAATACCCACTTTTCAAAGCACCTCAAGTTTTCCTTGAGGAGGAAGGGAGTATTAAAAGCCTTTCCAAATTATATAGGGGCCTTTGTTATTTTAAGAGATTTTCACTCCCCCCTTCTCCATTTGACTTTGTTACCTGATGCTTGGGGAATGCATTTTCCCCTCTATTAAATGTTT